>CM061490.1:6161786-7508573 GCA_030867185.1 Tagetes erecta
AACTAATTTTTTATAACTTAATTAGTTATACTTTTAGGTTTGTGTCAAACTAACGACAAGTTTTGGTTGTATAAATCAATCTCACGTAATATAATTATATCAGTTCATATCCAGTATTTCTTAACGAGTATTCGTGAAACCATATAAATCGATTATTCACAAGACAACATAAAGCAACCAATATAACTCCTTGTGATGTGCTTGAAGCTCACATTTGCCATACCAAACGTTGGCATAATATATAATAAGTTCAACTTGGCTGACAATGCCATATAAACATTTCTTTGACTCGATATCATCTTCAGTACGTTTTTTCTATATATTTTTCAAAATTCAAAATAATAGTAAACTACTTTTACATCTAAAAGTTAGCACCATGCCTTAAGATTAAAACTATAGTTACAAAGCACAATAAAAAAAACCCTAAATTGTTCATCCCCACCATCATATCGTCACACAATCCACATCATCGTTGGACAACCACCGTTGTCTGAGAACCACCATCACCATCACTCTTTTAGCATTGTCCATACCATATCTGAAAGTGATTTGTAGGTTCAATTCGGCTCTCGTAGTCGGTTTCGTTGCGATATATGCAATATCGTTCGAGACCATCTTCCAATTATCTTTTTAAAATAATACTTGGAACGCAAGATAAAGGTGGGGGAACACATCTTTCATCTTTATCATCTATAACTCTCTATCCTTCACGTAAAAGTCACATTGATTAGAAAACCGATTTAATGCCATCTTGAAATGTGTTATTGACTAAGGGTGTTAAAAATGCAAAAAGTGTCCGAGACACGAGAGGTAACTTTTGCTTGTTGTAAATCAAATTATAGATTACAACTTTACTCTATCAAGGCAAATTAGATTTTAAAATTTTAAACCATGATTTATTGGCAAGTAATGATTCATACTTGTTAATTTTAACTAATGACACTTCTAAGTTTACTTTTAGCTAATGTAAACAATCTTACTAGAATAATCAATATAGCTTACACCGCATAATACATAATTTTCATTGATTTCACTTGTAAATTTTTACATCATTGTAAGCTAGTAAAGTGAAGAAAAGTTAAATCCAAATTAATATTTGATTATTAAGTTACTAGATAGTTCTTGATAACGAAAGTGAAAATTATAAGCATCGTCAAATAAATAAAAGTAGGAGTTATATTCTTAAAATTAATAAAAATTAATAAGTAATAATATTTTGAGTTATATTTATCCAGTTTCTCCATATAGAAATACAAAGAAGAATCCAGTTAACCACTCCTATCATTGGCTTCCCACATCCTCAGGGGGACGAAGAACCGGCAAATCAAGTATGGAATTCTAGCTCTTTTGAGGCATCAACCACAGCACAGGTTGCGGGCCTGTCGAGATGCTTCATTGCAGAACCCGGCTGCATACTCTTGTTAGTTAACTAAAACAACTTGAAGACATGTTGCATTGCTAATTTACATTCGTTTAATTAAGTTTCTTTAGCAAAGGAACAAACATGAACAAAGAAATACTCAACAAAAGAACTCGAACACGTCATATTTTGCTCATTTATAATGTTCGTTTACATATTTATTTAGATTTAGTTATTATTTATTTGCAATTGGATCGAAGCTATTTTCAGGACGGTTCTTTGGTGTATTTGGTGTGCGCGAAACAATTGGATCTTCAGACACATAGCCTTTTTGTCCGAAGCAGACCTTAGAGGAGACCGAAATTCTTAGTTTCCTTTGGGTTAATTAAGAATAGAGCAAAACTGAAATGGTTTAGAGTCGTCTATGTGGTGTACCTTTAATTTCATGCGTAATTAAAATCATGGTCGGCTAAGAGGGGGTGCACCATGTGCGACCGCACAGGGCACCCGCTCGACGGGGGCACCAAATTTTTTAAAAAATTTTTATATTATATAAAAAAATTTTTTTATAAAACTTATGTGTAGGCTAGAGAATTAGTCACAAAAGCCCATTGTTTTTAATTTTCAAAAGCCCACTAGTTTCATTAAAAGCTCACATGGCCATAAGTTCACAACAAGTCCACAAAAGTCTTTTTTTTTGTTCGATGTTGAAGAACGGCAGCAGTTGCAGCAAACAAAATCAATTTTTTGGCAGATTGAGATAGGCTAGCGACTAGGAATTGGGAGTAGCGACGATTTGGATCTTCGGAGACAAGAATACAAGAAATTAGAGATGTTAGCGACGAGTTAATTGTTACTTTTTAATTGTAATATTAACTTGTTTTGTACTTTAGATTTCTATTAGGGTTTATAAAAAATAGAATTGAGTAATAGAGTAAATGATTGTAATTTCAAATTCTCAGCCCTAGTAATTTGTAGAGTCATGCCTCCTAAACAAGCATCTGGTAGCAAAAAACGTAAACGGGGAACACAAATTAAGAAGCTCATTAAGTCTCAAGCGGGTGCTATGCATAAGTTTTCGGGTGAAAAACTAAAAATAATTGGTTTATATAACTTAGTGCGATGGTGCTCGGGGAAGGGGGCCTTTTTTTCCTGGCCCGCACAGGGCACCAAAATCCTCAGAGCCGGCCCTGATTAAAATGTAACTTTTCTTTTGCCGTTATACTCTAGCCTTTGGCTAGTCTTCTATGTTTTATGCAAATCCGTCATTCAAAAAATAAAAAAATAAAATTTATATGCAATACCAATTGGCACACTCATGACTCGTCAACCCGTCCCCAGATCAAGTTTCTGAGCTAAGCCTTTAGCCTTACGTAATCAACTAACGAATTAAATAAACAATAAACGTTAAATTTCGTCATTCATTTACGTTTATTTGTTTAGTTTAGGATATAAATTATATAAAAAACACCAACGTACATTTATTTTTTTAAGGAACAAACATGATTAGAATGTTTGTTTAGATGTCTTTGTTTGTTTAATTAAATGTAAACGCACATATATGCATTGTATATTTTATCATACAAGATAAACAATTAAATTTGCTACGAGTAAATTGTCGTTTTTATCATGTATTTTGATATTTTTAACAGTTTCATGTAACAGTTTACGTCGACAATACATTTTATCATACAAGATAATCCTTTTGGTGACGTACCTTTGTTCGTGTGGAAGATATTAACAGGTTAATGTTCCGTCTTATCGTGTATTAACATGTTTACCAGGTATTAACATGTTTGTGTTTGGGAAAATGTACACAGTAAGTTATTGTGTCGTATTCGTGTTCGTGTTCATGTATGCATGTTTCGTGTTCATGTCTTATCGTGTTTGTGTCTTAACAGCTACCAGTATATAACTATATATACAAAATTGCCAGCCTATTAAACATTAACTCTATCGAATTTTTCGTTAATTCTCTCACATGTTAAAAATGTCATTTCTCTCACTTTTTTATTCAGGTTAACAAGTAAATCAACATATGTTTATGTGGATAAAAGAATGCAGAAATGACATTTTTACATCTTACGTGTGGAGCATGTGAGGAGGATTTACGGAAAATTGGATTAAGTTAATATTCAGGTTAATTTAAGTAGAAAATAGAAATCGTAATAACGTAAATTATCAGGGTGTGATTAAACATGTAAAAAAACGTTATTAAGCAAGTGCAATTTACTCATCTGTACTTTCTAATAAAAGAGGGTTTTTGATGCCACATGGCATGCAATGGAGCCATTGTTGGTATCATTTTCCCGCCAAATAATATATTACATATTTAATCCTCCTACTATTACACAACATACGACTATCATATAATATATTTACCTATCAGTTACAAAATAATTACCATATTAGTAATATTTTTCTATCAATTACAAAAATAATTACCATATTCTTATAAAAGTAAAAATATCAATTATCAAAATATATATCTGTAATATTTTAAAGCATTAATTTTGTATTGAATACTATTTAAACATTGTTTTTTTCTAATACATTGGTGTATCGATCTCTTATCTCTATACTAAAGCTCATGCCTTGTATTGGTACAAGTTGTCATCCATTTGTACGATTTTAATCGGATTTTTCTTCTGCTTGTGAATCCGTAATTTGTCTTTTAATTTTTCTTATATGGGTTTTGTTTTCGTTGGTGTTAGAAAACGTACCCAAGATGATAATGATTTATAGTGTAATGCTTACTCGTCATATGACTATTTGTTTAATGCTTGGTAATACTTAAATACTTTTAGTTATTCAACTCGTGTAACACACGGGGTATAATCTAGTTTGTTATAAAATAAAGTTCATGCATTGGAAACATGAGTTTTTGATTAGTTTTGATCATATAAACAATGTTAAAAAATAAACAAAAAAATCTTAAAAAAGGTGGTCAAGCACGCAAACACGAAGATAAGTTCCATTCACATCGGAATTAAAATTCCTTTTTTCTGCACCTTTTCGTGTTTATAAATATTAGATATTTATTTTTGTTATTAGATATTTATATAGTATGCCGTTAAAAGTTTTGTATTACTCGTATTATTTATTTATTACTACTGTTTAGTAAAAGTGTAAAAGCTAGTTCTTGTCGATGGTAAGTTGTTTTGAAGCATAGTGTGACAAACATATAGGTTGACCAATCAAATCATATTTAAACCTAAAGTTTTATTTTTAACATATTATTATTATATTAAGAGATCCTAGTTAGTACGTACATTAAATGTTTTTCCACATATTTAAACTCATGACTTCTTAATAATATGTGAATTTTTTATTAAAACTTTTAACAATTATATTTAAAGTATCTATCGGTTCTTGCCCGGGTTTCAAATCCGGACAAATTAGTATATTAACCTCCCAATATATTAAAAGTATCTAGTAGCAAAAATATAGACATTGTAAAAATAAAATATCTAATATCAAAAGTTTTGACAATTACTATTCTTATGAGATGTCCAATGGCATTATGTGTTCCTGTCGGTAAGTCACGGGTTTGAAACCAAAACCCGTCTAAAGTAGATAGATAAGAGGTTTTATCGTGTATGTGAGTTTCCTCATGAGGGCCTGAGGGGCAAGTGAGTTCGTTTGGATCAGACGCTCGACAAACACTTGGGCCTTTGCCATCTGTGGTTGTCTGGTTGGTATAGAGTATAGACCGTAGTCGTTGCATGTTGATTGTCATACCAAGAAGACTCCTATGATTATGAAGAGATATGTCACTAAGCTCAATTTCATCGTTAAAAAAAATAAATTGTTATTATTTTATAGAACGACGATTGACGTAACAGAACGACTGTTGTACTCAGATAAAATGCAATGACAGAGTTCAAATCACCGGTCTGCCCCATCTAGTGAGCGCTTAAGAGCGGCGCTTTCGAATCTCTATAATGGAGGCCCACCTCAACCCTTTCTTTAGGAGCCAAGTTGACCGAAGTCGGAGACTCGTCATCCAACTCTAAAGGAGTATTATATGAATCTTTAACCAAACTTTATAGAGTTAAACCTAAATTTTTAAGTTAAAATCTTCATTGTATTTATCCTGACCTCTTAAGTTGAATAAATTATTATTATTAGGCATCGGATAAAGTATCTTAACCCAATAGTCAAACTTCCAAACTCCAAATGTCATCAAGCAAAATCTTTTGAATTTTTTACAAGATAAACAGCAGATTAAGAATACACATGTTCATATGTTATTAGTACTGAAATTTGACTTTTTAGAGACGACTTTGACTTTACTTATGATTATTATTTTTCTTTTTTCTTGCGTTACCTTTTTAAATTCTATTTGTCGACATTCTTGAATCTTGCTATCACAAAGCAAAACCACTACAGGTAAACAATTTAGTTGTCGTTTTCTATTTGAATTTTTTTACTAACAACTAGGGTTTATGGATCATATCGATTGACCTCTCACGAGTAAGATATTAGCCAGTCTTTTCTGTTTGATTTAAATGGAGGCACCAAGTGTTGAGATGCTTTTTTTACTTGGAGTATTGGATATTAACGGACCTAACTATTAGTTTTTGGCCGCTATCGGTCCCAACTTTTGAAATATGTGCTAGCGGTCCCAACTTTTATCATTTTGGCCACTAATGGACCCGCCGTTAAGTAAGTTAACGGCGTTAACTTTTTTTTTGAATTTTAGGTCGACGTTTTATGGTTTTTGATCGGAATAAGAATACGAGTCGATTTATATAAAATTTACATCGAAACGGTGCTCCAAATAACAAAACGATGCTTTATTGGGGTGTTTAAACCTAACGGTTCTTTAACCGGATGTACAAATTTCGTCGTTTGGATCATCTTTTCGATGTAATTTTTATATCAATAGACTCGTATTCTTATTCCGATCAAAAACTATAGAGTAAACTGCAGTTTTGGTCCCTGTGTTTTGATACCATTAACAGTTTTAGTCCTATCTTAACAGTTTTGGTCCCTGTGTTTTTATTTTCTAACATAAATGGTCCCAAACACTAACTCCATCCAATTTTCCGTTAAGTTTCTCACACGCGCCCCGCATTTGAGGGGTAAAAATGTCATTTCTCCCCCTTTTTATCTAGGTCGTCATGTAGGTTAACATTTTTTTCAGTCGCATGTTAAAAAGAGTGGGAGAAATGACATTTTTACTTCGTATGTAAGGGAGACTTAACGGAAAATTAGATAGAGTTAGTGTTCGGAACCATTTATGTTAGAAAATAAAAACACAGGGACCAAAAGTGTTAAGGTGGGACTGAAACTGTTAATGATATCAAAACACAGGGACCAAAACTGCAGTTTACTCAAAACTATAAAACGTCGACCTGAAATTCAATAAAAAAAGCTAACGCCGTTAACTTTTTTAACGCAGGTCCATTAGTGGCCAAAATGATAAAAGTTGGGACCGACAGCACATATTTCAAAAGTTGGGACCGATAGCGGCCAAAAACTAATAGTTGCGTCCGTTAATATCCAATACTTCTTTTAACTTTCATACAAAAGCTGACGGATTTAAAAAAAAAACTTTTAAGGCGAACAAAAATGGATTGGGTTAAAGCAATACATCTCTTAATTTGGTGGTTGTTACCGGTGAAACCAATTGATACCATCTTTAATAAGTTAAAAAGGGCAAAATTTCCAAAACAAACCCATAAGAAATTTAATTTAACAAGTTAAATTATTTAAGAAAATGATTTGCAATTTCATACAACTTACACGATGCTTTCAAGAATCATTATCCTTTGAAAAATCAACAAAAAATATTCACATGAATTTAATTTTCATAGTCTGGTTTATAAAAAGAATGTATCACTATCACTACTTAATAGTGGTTGTAACTAAGCTAATATAAATTTTATATGTTCTACACATTATCTAACACGATAACATTTTTAAAAGGGATAGCCTGATGATATAAAAAGTACTTTAACAACCCATATGTTAGAAATTCAAATCTTACCCTTAACAGTGATGAATATCCTAGAAAATTCTATGAAATTGATGTTAAAAAAACCTAATACAATAGCATAGGAACAAATATAGAAGAAAATCTAACCAACATAAAACTCTGAACCGTTAACCTTACGAGTTGAAGCCATGAACTAAACAAATCGATAACGACTAGACTAGCGGTGGTGTTTTGATGTTTACATAAATTGGACTAATATGAACCAAAATTTGCTCTAGCCCTTGATGTTGACCCTATACCAAATAATAACAATTCGAAACCGCTAGCAGAATTGTGAAACACATTTTCAAAGGCAACAAGTTGCAAATAAATGTCAAAAAGGCCATCAGTTGCACCATTATTTCAACATAATGGACTTATATTGGTGGCGTCAGTATACTATATTTGGGGCCATCGATATTGACCGGGTCACATTTTCTTTGCACTTATATTATGGCGAGTTTAGCAACGGATTTGTGACCGTAATCTGTCAGTAAGGACTTCATTTATTATTCTTTAATAAAATTCTTCGAAAATTCATTCGGTATATATTTATAACTAGTTTATAAGTGCCCGCGCTACGTTCGGGACACAACATTCAAGTGATACTTTTAAGGATATTCATGAACGTTCCAATAAGTTTTGAAACAAAACCGTGCTAAACCGAAACACGAAATATATTTTTAAAATTAAATTTTTAGTATAGCAATATTATACTCAAATTAAAGAGAATAAAGTGTTTAGTTTTATGGTGTAGTTTATTTTTTTTTAAATCCATATAAAAAAGTTGTATATTTATAAAACACTGAGGTTTTTAATTGTATATTATTATTAATTTTATTCATAAGTTTCATTTTCACACCGTATCAAATATAAACCGACTCATGTACACCTCTTGTAGTAGAGGGTTAAAAGTATAAAAACTTTTAAATTTTTCAGAATTATCCAAAATATTAGGGGACCAAAAATTTAATTAGTTTTATTATAATATATTTTATATACATATTTTAAATAAAAAAATCATTATTATGAGATAAACTCTCAAATGATGCCAGATGCCACATAAGCCAGAAGCTTTAAAATGATGCCACATAAACTTTTTTGGTTTTGTTATATTATATAAAGATAATAATAATAATAATAATAATAATAATAATAATAATAATATATTTATATTATGGTCCAGAGAAATATCTACTATTCTAATAAATTGCTAAGTCATTGTACCACACAGCGTCACTTGTCGCAACTATAATGAGTCTTAGCAAAATTGTGGAATCTTCCCGGTTTACTCATTTGAGATGTAAATCATTTATTAAAGCTGGATCATGTTTGAAAAATTTTAAAATTCTAAATTTTTTATCTCATTTCAATATAAAGTTATATAAATATTTTTTTACCGTTCAACTTGCGTAAACACGCAGGTATTAACCTAGTTAACATTATATAATGATTCGCCATTATACTTTGGTCCAACAACAATGTCATGAATATTCAACTAAGGAATACATAGCTTCGAATTTGATTATAAGAATTTTACATGGTATGGTTAAATGTTTCTATCATGGTTTTTCTCTAAAACGATTGATTAACGAGTTTTCGACTCCGACCAATTTGACTTCAAAGAAAGGGTTGGTTGAGCCACTAAGCCTTCATTATAGAGGAGTCCCGAAAGCACCAATCTTAAACATCAACTATATATATGAGGATAGGTCGGGACTTCAAGCTCTATTATTGTACCCGTCCGAGTATAACAGTATTTTTGTTGTGCCAATCACCGTTTTAAAAAACTTAAATAATCATTCTATTTGGTAAGATGAGCACAATACGTGTCTTTTAATATATTATATTTTTGTATTATTATACATATATTTTATTCTGATTGTTATGGTGTTTTAAATTTTTTTAGCAGTCGCTTACATATTAATAGTAATAGAAAATAGAATATGTTTAAGGTTCATCATGTTTGAAAAGGTCTTTTTATTCCAAATTGCAACATCTATGAAATTGTTTGGAATATATTCGTTCTAAGGGTTATTGTCTATAGGTGTTTTATCAAAAAAAAAAAAGATTGAAGTAAATAAAATTGTCCATCGCTTAGCATGACGTATTCTTGTATCAAGTTTGGTACACCATATATTTATGTGTCGAAACTTATTACAATACTGAACCAAATAGTAGAAGTTTGACGCACATTAAACACTTGTGTAAAAATGAGTTTATCAAACTGGAAAACCAGCCCGCAACATTAATGTCACAAGACGCAGAAGGCGGTCAGTTTATAAGACAACCTAGAATAAAATTAAGGAGGTAAGAATTAACTCGCCGTATAATGCTTATGAAACGTATTGATCTTTAATAAACCGGATTAATCCTGGCCCAAACAGATCCAGTAAACTCAAGGCCCAACATTGATATGATTCACGATTAGAAAGATCGTTTGGGTTTAGATCGAAACTTTTGGACTAGATTAATTCCGCCCCAAATGCACAAAAAGCTATCAAAATTCAAAAGCATTACGGATAGTCTATCCGTGCAATAACAAAAAATGATATGCCGGACCGGAACCGAAACCGATTCAATAACAAAAAATGATTCTTAGAAGAACCAGTTATACAAGAATCAAACCGTAGCTTCTGAATAGATATAATATTTTTTCCAAATTTGTAGTTCCAAAAGAACCGGAACCGGTTCATGCTAAAAAGCAAGAACCGGTTCCTGAAAAAATCGGTATATTTTAATGTTATTACTAATTGAATGTTTTAAGAGTTGTTCATTTTGTACTATTTAACGTTTTTTATGTTACTACTTATTTAGTTTAAAATAAAATCAAAAAATTATGACCATACTCAAAATGAAACTACAATGAAGATTGGAGATTTGCAGCAGGTCAGCGTTATCCCATAGAAAAAACCCTTTTTTAAGAACCGAAACCGGTTCTATAAAAACTGAAACCGGTACCAGTTACATAGGTTCTAGTTTTTTCAAAAAAACCGATTCTGGTACATACAACGAACAAGAACCGAAACCGGTTCAATGTGTACCTCTAATTACGAATCTGAACTTAACTGCTAAACCAGAAATCTAAAATATTCTGGACACAAATTCAGATTAAGATTTTTTTTTAGTAGCAATTTATAATTTCACATCAAACTAATTTACACCATTAAATCCGGGTATAGAATTAGCTTTAAAAGTTTCCGCTAAACCTTTTTGGACGGGTATTGGGGTATGGTTGCAACTTGCAAGTGATACCCTGTAAAACGATTTTTCGCAACGGCCCCGAAACATGTGGTCATTTCACATGTACACCGGTCTAAACGACCGAGTCCAACCCATATCAGATTAGCCGTTGCTTGGTTCCGGCTCGTATCTGATTATGGACTTTTGACCTTTCATCTAAATTAGCATCCAATAGAGAAGGCAATTATATCTTACATAATATATAAAATTACAAATGCAACACACCATTGCATTCAAGCAAAGTTGCAAGTTCATTGTGAAAGCTAAATAAACAACCTTACAGATTGACCAACCTGCTAAATCTTTTTAAGCCGTTGACAGCACGTACCGGTCATAGATCTCATGCTGTTGCATTTCATCACAACCCGACGGTTCAGCCGGTAGCCTAGACCCACCAAAACAGAAATACTGATTCATCGACTTCCTGCTAGTCACGACACCCGGTTCTTTATTAGAAAAACTAGCAACACATTCATCAAACATCGCGTTTGAGCCCGACCCACTTGCAATATCAACACCGGTATGTGAATAGTGTGAAGACACTGATGATCTCGAGAATGAATTAGAACGTGACCGTCGGTTGATATGTGGCATCGCTTGCATAACTCCGTTCACCAAACCCGATGCGAGTTTCTTTTTAGCAATTGGACTTGGAAGATTACTCCTTGCAGCTAGTGTTCTTTTGTTGTTTGGAGGCGACACGGGTTGTTTAGAGTACCTCTGTCTAAGAGAACTCGGGAATTCCTTCGTGCCCGTTGTCAGAACAGAGCCCGAACCCGAGCCCAAGCCCGAGTCTCCTGTTTTTTTCATTTTTGGCCACCGAAGGAATCGTTTTATACCCTTGTGTTTCTTCTTTTTGGAGCTCTTGATTTCCAGACCCGGGCCTGGGCTCGGGCTTGGGCACGCGCCCTGGCCTGGGTCTGCAGTATTCATGGTCAAGGTTGGTGTACAGGGCGAATTCTCGATTCCGGAGTGCAAGAATATTTCGGAATCAGAAACACTAAATGCGGTTCCTGGGCTTCCACCCGCGCTCCCTTTTCTCAAATGATTAGCAAGAACTTTTCTAGCAGAATGATAATCTTGATTACTAAAAATTGCCCCGGCTGATACGAGTTGTCTCATGAGGATTTCTGATGAAGACGACACGGGTCGTTGTTTAAGAAGATCAAGTGGTGTCATACCGTAACTATCACGTTTATTAACATTGATTGAACGAACGGTCATGATCAACTCCACCAGATCACTGTCAATGTTGCCATGAATGGCTAGATGAAGAGGTGTTCGTCCTTCGTTGTTCGTAGTGTTTATGATTTCTTCAATGTTGAATGCTTTTGAGCAGAGTAGTTGTTTCATGAGAATGATCTGGCGGTCGAGTCTTCTGAACGTGGGTGTTTGGAAGCCGGTAATGGCTGCGTGTAAAAACGTCTCTCCTGCATTGTTTTTGGAATGTACAGAAGAAGGCGACGTTTTGACCAAAAAATCAACCACCAAGATTTGGCCTCTGCAAGCTGCTATATGTAGAGGCGTATTGCCTTGTTTGTCTGTGGAGTTTATCATTTCATATGTAGAAACAAGATACTGGACCACCTGCATTTTATAAAACGGTTCATTATTTTATTTTTATATCGCGTGAAAATCGGTCAGAGCTATTACTGGATAAAAAGTTTAGATTTTTTGGCATAAGTTTGAAAAATTGAAAGTTTTATGCATTAAAGAAACACTTGGAGTGACTTTCAACCGTTTTCGAGTTGTTCTCTTATAAACTGTTTTATGTTTGACCCGTTTGACTTGTAAGAAATCAAACATAACCCAAGTCAGCTCGTTCATAAGACAACGGATCGAAACTCACACTTATTAATCGTATCTAAAGATTACACAAACCATCAAACAGTTAAACGAAAAGAAAAATGACTATAAGTTCAACAAAAACGAAAAAACGCACCTCAAGTTGACCTCGTCCAGCTGCAGTGTGCAAGATAGTTGACCCCTGAATATCTCTATAACCCAGAACCTGATCATCAAAACAATCACCAACAACCTCCTTCAAGATACCCAAATTACCACCTCGTGCCAACGCGTGAACCGCTCTGTTCTTCATTTCCTGCTTATAAGCCGACGGGATTTCCCCGATATGCTCTCCAAGTTCTCTACCATTACCACACATAAACCTAGGAGACATTGCATGATCATAAATCAACCTAAAAACCTCAGTGTTCTTACTCCTCGCAGCAGCGTATAATATATCAGTCACACCATACTCCCCTTCACCAAAAACCAAAAGCGGGTCTTTATGCAGCAACTCTTGAACAAACGCGAAGTCACCCGCTGATGCTGCAGTGTACAAAAGCCACCCTCCATAACCCGACCCGATTAGTGCATTTTTCCCCTTCTTAGCATCACCTTCATGTAACAGTTTTTGAGCCACTAAAGAACGGTTCTTTGCCACATCATCAAACTGTTCTTCATCATCCCAAACCACCTCAAGGCGACGTATTCGCCTAAGAGATGACAGTTTGATTAAATGGTTACTGTCTAACCGCAGAAGCTCACGGACCAAATCATAGTGCCCGTTAGCAGCTGCCCAATCGATCGGGGACGCGTACCACCACTGGTCCCCGGTACTCTCCCACCGCAGCGGAAAATACGTCGGCGGCATCACTTATATTACTAAAATTCAGCTGGAAAAGTATCTAAAACTTAAAAATCAGTATATAAACAACAAGAACAAGAAGCTAACTTCCAGTTATCTACAAAGCATGATTTTGTTATAATTTATTTGCTCTTAAAGCAATTGAACATGACAAACACATAACTCCTAATAAAGAACAATTAAAAACACACCCAATTTAATACAAACCCTGCAGATTTAAATCCCCATTAATGAAGAAGAAACAGTCAGCATGTGAAGGTAACAAAGTGAAGAAATAATGACAGCTAATAAAGTTAACCCAAGATCATAATTACAATTACAAACAAATCAAAAAGTAAGATAAATTGAACAGAAGAATCACATGACAAAGATTTAAAACATCGATTAAAGAAATAATAATCAGTACCCACGAGTTTCGTAAAAGTGAGATCAAGAAAGTTGATAAAGGGGTTGAAAGTTACAATTACGGTTGAAATTTTGTATATAGAAGATGAAAGTGTGTGTGCATGTATGTTGGGGAGATTGAATTGATGAGATGTGTAAAAGATGAGTGATTAAAGATGAAAATACCTGCGGAAAAGAGTTGCAGATGAAGTGTTCGACGAAATGGCAAAGAGACGAAAAAGGGGATTTATGGAAAATTAATATCTCACATACGAGCTTCAGCTTCCATGGTTTTGATCATGTTGTGTTCTGTCGCTGTCGTCGAGTTTGGTTCATTTTTCGGATTTTAATTTTGGTTTACATTTTATAAAAAAAAAATACAAGTCATGTATTATTTAGTATAACTTATCCGATTATCTATATTATTTATTCATACAGGATGGAATCTTGGGTTCTAGATTGACACGTTGTCAAAGAGAAGCTCGTAATTTAAAAATACATCGTCGTTTGAATATTTTGGAGAAACATACCCACAAGGTTGAATACATTTAAAAAGACGTTCTTTTATGAAAACAAAATAAAAAACGTCCAAGTCGTTGTAATATAACCGTCACGTCACGCTATCATAAATAAACAGAGTAAATGATCCATATGATTAAATTGTTATTGGTGACAAAACTAAAAGTTGAAATTACACTATTAAATTGTTGGGTACATATTAACCTTTTCAATTAAATGTCTAAAATTTTTTTTATCTCTCTATAGTCACTGAAGTTTCATTAAATGTTTCAATTTTGTGTAATTGTTTTACGATTTTTGAGTTTTTTTTAAATTGAGTTGACAAATGAAACATGTATAAACTTTGGATAGTATTTAGTGATTATTTTAATTCAATTTGACTTCAACTCAATAAATTTAAAACTTTGTTATTAAGTTACAAATTCTTAGTCTTTACTTTTAAACCTCAATTGAAATTAATTGGAAAAAAACTCCCTTTATAATAATTATAATTCATATATACTCATTTGTAAAAGTATTACACAGTATTGGAATACTTATGAAAATTCAGTGACTTTAAAGAGGCAAAAAGAGTTTGAGGTATTTAATTGAAACAATGAGTAAACTTGATTACATTTTTTTAAAAACATTTATGTGAAAATTTCCCATTATTCAATATGCCTACAATATTTTTAATATCTTCTGGTTAAAAAAAAAGAGTAAACTGTAGTTTTGGTTCTTGTGTGATAGCATTAACAGTTTCAGTCTCACATTAACAGTTTTGATCCTTATGTTTTTGTTTTCTAACATAAATGGTCCCGAACACTAACTTTATCTAATTTTCCATTAAGTCTCTCACACGCGCCCCACATCCGATGGGTAAAAATGTAATTTCCTCCTCTTTTATCTAGGTCATTGTGTAGGTTAACATTTTTATTCATTCACATGTCAAAAATAGTGGGAGTAAATGACATTTTTTACTCCGTATGTGAGGTAACGGAAAATTGGATGGAGTTGGTGTTTGAGACCATTGCTGTTAGAAAATAAAAACACGGGAACCAAAACTGTTAAGATGAGACTGCTCTACCTTTTGTTTTCTTTTTTATTGAAGAAATACGTTTTAAATATTATTGTTGGCCGAACTGAAGTACACATAAAGTGCAATATATTGAAGTTTTCATTTATCACATACCACACCACACATTGAAGTTTTCATCAAACAAGAATATATTGTTATTTGTTAGTATATTCCATTGAGTTGTGGTGATCGTTTACTAAAAAAAACAAAAAACAAAAAAACTTGTTTTTATCAACAAGTACAAATTTTATCCATACAAGAAAGGCAAATTCTAAATTATATGGTATATTTGCATCATGAATGCTATATATACTCAATTAATCACCTTAATCGTTAAGCCCTTCATGATCACCTCCTAAACTTATAAAGTGAATCCGAAAGCTTATATGTAGAAGCCGAAAGACTCAAAGCGTGGCATATTTAGGATGCATGCCTATCCGAGAATAAGGTTGGGTATAAAATTAGTTTTAAAAAAGTTACAAGGTTTTGGTATGGTATATATGGAGAGGTGATAAGCAATGAAAACTTCTTTACTCGAACTTGTCTAGCATGTTAAAGTTGTTAGATAAGTGAAAGTATTAAAATTATTGAATTGCCATATATACATTTGATTATTTAATATTGAACCCCCACCACCACGGATACCCACTTGCATACCCACATTCGTAACGAGTATGAGACCGTTTCATAGCTAAATAGTTGGATATGAGATCATAATTATGAAAAAACGTCTTATCTCTAACTTATTGTCATTAAAATTCTCTAAAAACCATATAGAAAAATAAAAATTAAAGTACAATATACTTATGTAAAGTTATACATACATCCAAACACATGTACGTATGTACATAGATACATTTGAACTTTGGTGTTTGAGATGTCATAGTCTTTGGTAGAGACAAGTGAAGCTTGATGGACCACGCCCACAAATAGGGACCTAACTCCTAAGTATCACCATGTGATATCCAGCTTTATTTTTATTTTCAGTACAAATATGTTCTTCCACTTTTACTATCTCCACAACATACACGCTTCAATTATCTTGAATTTAAAATGCCTCTTATCTAAAACTATAAAAAATATCAAAAGAAACTCAACCATCTTCAAGAGACGTTAGTGAGAAGTAACTAGTGAGTACTGCTCATGATGATAAGGACGTCAATGGGCGAGTTTTGTAAGAGAAAGGAAAGAGGCCAATATCTCGCCTATGACGATGAAGAGAAATGTCAAGGCAACCAACATGTAGTTATTGCTGGTAGCATGCTCGTTAAGATGACCGTGTTAGTGATGGTCTTATTATATGTCAAATCAAATCTTGTAAATTTATGAAGTGAAAATGATATTTCATATAAATTTAACTCAAAATTTATGATTTTTAAAGTTAAAAATATAGCTAAGAAGCATGTCAAAGTTAAAAATATAGCTAAGAAGCACGTCAAACTCAATTTATTTTAAGTAACCGATTACATCAACTGTGTAATCGCTTATATATATTAGTTATATATATTAGGAATTAAAACTAATTTGTCACTTATAGTGAAAAGGAGAAACAAATATGATAAAAGAATCTTATGTATTAGGTTACACTTAAAACAATACTTATAATAACTTATAATAACTTATTATAACTTATAATCTTATGTATTAGGCTACATTTAAAAAAATACTTATAATAACTTATTATAACTTATAAGTAGTAGCAAAACTGACATTTTTTACTTCAAGCTGTCTATCTAATAAATTAGAGTTTTAGGGGGTAATTTATTTGGGGGAAAACATAATTTATTTTATAAAAGGAAGGTTTAGAGGGAAATTGAGGAGAGTTAATAAAGACAAAATTTTGTGATTAATAATAATTTACAAAATTATTTATAAATTTTTAAATATAATAGTTATAATTTTTAAAAAATATTTTTATTCAACCCGTATGTAATACACGGATGTTAAACCTAGTTATATATAAAAAAAGTTTCTAGAACATAAACCTTTTTTGTATTTCCAAATTTAAACATAAATATATTTGAATTTATTTTTTCTAAAAGAGTATAGATAAGATTAGATATTATTATTTGGGTAAGGGTGGGTTGATTTGGAAGATGTACCTTTCATGTATATCTTGCTTTTGGCAACAATAATTCATGTCATAATGTCACTCCCAACTAGTTTCTTCAAAATTATCACTCTTTTTTCCTCCACTATGAAATAGTACTTGTAAAGCTACCTTTTCACATGGTCTTAAACTCAAAAAGAAAGGCATGTCATGTTGCTCTCCATCCCCCTATCCTAACTAGTTACTCTCATCCCTATATTCATTTATGTATAATGTAGTTATTGATTGATTGACATGTATTTAATTGGAACATAACTTTTTCTTAAAGGAAATTGAGACATTACTTATTATGGTAAGATGATGATTAAAGTTGCTAATAGTGATTTACTTATTACTCGAATAGCATATTACATGAATAAAGAACTAACCGAGTTTTCCCATCTTATAAAAGAAAAAAAATTAAAATTTTGTTTCGTGAAGTAAAATAGTTTTAGTTTTTAGTGAGTTCGTCATGAAACATAGAGGGTGATACAAGTTTGTTAGATACCATTTATACAAAATTAACACAATTCATCTTCAACAACATTAGGTTGTGAACTTGTGATGTTGAAGGTGATGGGGTGGAAAATGATTGAATAGTAAAGACAAAAAAAAGAGGTATAGCTACGACATGAATGACATAAAATAAAGTATCATAAGACTTATATGATATACTACACAAATAACACAGTAAAAAATGAGTGTTCTAAAGGAGGTATCATACTTACTACATGACCCTCTATAGTATTTACACGCTGAAATTTCGATTTTCAAAGGATTTTTTTTAATTATTAAAAATTTCTATAATACCTAAAGGGCAAGGTCGGTAGAGACCTTGCCTTTAAATACTCAACTTTGTCATTTTGACATTTGGCCCATCAACTTAATTTTGATGAATTTACAACTATGACCCATCGACTTTGACTTTTTATCTTTTTGACCCTTAATGACTTAACTAACTTACAATTTTTACCCTGCTCTACTTTCACATATTTACGATGTTGCCGCTCTTTTTTTGACGTAGTTTTCATTTTGACTTTTAAGTATGAATAGATCTTCGTCTTTTAACATGTGACATATTAAGACTTTACACCGTAACGTGCGAAACATGAAATTTTTTTTTCAACGCGTGAGGAAGTCATATATGCGAGACATATATGCGAGACCCGACGTTGCGCGGTTTGGTTTTATAAGTAGTTTGTATACTAAAAGCAATTAGATTGAAGACCCCTCTCAATCATTAATCTAAAGTTACCTTATTAACCATGTTACTTTCTATAATGGTTAACCTTTTTTTTTTTTTCCTTTTCACCGAAACCCTACGAGTTGACCCCCAACTTTTAGGAATTAAGAACTTTGACTCTTTAAGCTTTTTTTAGTTAATAACTTGACACCTCGTTTTATTAAAATTACTTTTATGACTTTATACCACATCCGAAACCTTATATTTTTTACTTAGTTTTGCCTAACTATTTTAATGCCGAAATTACTTTTACAACTCTACATCACTGTTTAAATTACCTTTATGACTTTATACCTCAACCCCCGACGCCTTACACTTTTTTTTATCTATGCCTAAGTGCCTAACCGCTTTAATGCCTAAATTACTCTCACAACTTTACATTGTTGCTATGTTTAAATTATTTTTACAACTTTACACCACAATATCTTAGACATTATACTTTTTTTTATCTATGTCTAATGACCTTAATGTCTAAAATCACAAATTCAACGTTAAAAGCGCGCCACATGCCACGCGACGTATCCTGAAATCCTAGTTAAAATTTAGAAACTAGAATACAATTCAAAACAAGCAAAAGCCCAAACACCCCAACACAATGACATTACAAATACACTTATGACTTGTACACAACAATAATGAATCTTGATTCTTGTTATTGGGCTTTATTGTGGGCCTTTTTAACTGGGCTTTGTCATTTTCAACCCCATCTATCTGAAACAACTTGGGAAACAAGCCAAAAAAGAAAAAACACACCTCTAAAACCCTCACGATCAATCTCTCTCTCTCTCTAAACCCATCGTCTCCATCATCACTTTTCTCTGCAACTTCAATCGGAAAAAATGGCAAACAATCAAAGAGCAGTTTCACTCCTCAATAAGCTCGCAGGCTACGCCTTCGGTCTCGGAACCGCCGCAACTATCGCCAACTCCACTCTCTACACCGTTGACGGCGGCCAACGCGCCGTCCTCTTCGACCGTTTCCGAGGTGTCCTCGACGATTCAGTCGGTGAAGGTACTCATTTCCTCATTCCGTGGCTTCAAACGCCCTACATATTTGATATTCGTACTAGACCTCATACGTTCTCCTCGATCTCTGGTACTAAGGATCTGCAAATGGTTAATCTAACGTTGCGTGTGTTGTCGCGTCCTGAGGTGAATCGTTTACCGTCGATTTTCAAAACCCTAGGGCTTGAGTATGATGAGAAAGTGCTTCCGTCGATTGGTAATGAGGTTTTGAAGGCTGTTGTTGCTCAATTTAATGCGGATCAGTTGTTAACTGAGCGTCCACAGGTTTCAGCGTTGGTTCGTGAGAGTTTGATTCGCAGGGCTAAGGATTTTAACATTGTGCTTGATGATGTTGCAATTACACATTTGTCGTATGGTGCTGAGTTTTCTAAGGCTGTGGAGCAGAAGCAGGTGGCACAACAGGAGGCTGAGAGGTCTAAGTTTGTGGTGGCGAAGGCGGAACAGGAGCGGCGTGCGGCGATTATTAGGGCGGAAGGTGAGAGTGAGTCTGCTAAGTTGATTTCTGATGCAACTGCTGCTGCTGGAATGGGATTGATTGAGCTTAGGAGGATTGAAGCTTCTAGAGAGATTTCTTCTACTTTGGCTAGGAGTAACAATGTCACTTATCTTCCTGGCAGTGGTAGCCAGATGCTTCTCGGGCTTAATCCTTCGCGCTAGACTGTAAGCTATGCTAGTTATGCTGCTGCATTATATTTTTTTATTGTGTATATGTTTCCAATCTTAATTGTTTGTGAATTGTGATAGCTATCTTATCTCCTTTTTTAGGTTTATGATTGAAAATTTGAAATAAGCTCTAGGTGCCAGTGCTAATTGCTAATGACTAAATCATTTCTGTTCTCATTTGATAAGTTATTGAGTGTGCTTCAATTAGGTTTCTTGATAGTTGAAGAATGTGTAAATGTTGATTGGTTGTGACTATAAGATTGCAATAGGCTACTTAGAAGTATATGTTTTGTGAAACCTGATTCTGAATCTGCACACATTTTAAATATCTTATCTGGTGATTACATTTTGGATTGCTTGATTTGCGGGCAATATTGACTGAATGGCTGTTTGGATCAATGTTTCTGCGTGTTTGATTTGTAGCTGAAATCCCTTTGAAAACATTTGTTTATCACTGATGGTGTGGGAGAATAACAAAACAGATTTTGGTTATAAAAGATGCAAAGGTACTTGAGTGCAAAGAACAATTTAAGATTATTTATTATTTGATTGCTCTTATTTATTTTGAACGGTTTTTTGATTAAAACTAATTATGTTTGGTTTAATAGTTTTAGTTTGTGACTTATTTTTCTTATATTAACTTATACCAACATATATTCTATGTTTTTTAAAATTTTGACTCCCTTCTAGATGGGCCATGTGTGGTCAAGAGGCCCTGATACCTCTTATCCTGTTTCAGATTTTTTCGGTAAAATTCAAAAGTTGTTTTTGTCAGCGAGATCACTTATGCACTTGCCTATGATTGAAATCAACCATAGGCTTGAGTGCTAAATGACTCAGTTTAATTCTGTTTCATTTGATAAGTCATTGAGTGTGCTTCAGTTAGGGATCTTATTAGTTGAAGCATCTGTGATTGTTGATTACAACTATAAGATTACAATGTACATACCATCAAAATGCTAAGTATATGTTGTGTGAAACTTGATTCTGATTATGCATACAGTTAAATATATTATTGTCTGATTCTTCATACAGTTAAAAAGATTTTTGTTAAAAAAAGATACATAAGTTTCTTGAGTGCAAACTTTCACGTTTTGTTTTATAGCTATAATTTGTGATCTATTTATGTTTTTTTATAACACCAATATATATTTTATATCTTAATAAACTTTTAAGCCCCCTCTAGAACATGGGCTGTGTGCGGTTGCTCGCCTTGCATACCTCAAAGACGCCCCTGATACCTCTTATTCTGTTTCATAGTTTTTATGGTACATTAACAAATTGTATCGTCAGACAGATCATCTATTTACTTGTCTAGGATTGAGACCAACCGTGGGTTTGAGTGCTAAATAAGTAAATCAATTATGTTTTCATTTGATAAGTTGTTGAGTGTGCTTAAGCTAGTATTTCTAATAGTTGAAGCATGAGTATTTGTTGACTACAACCATATGATCACAAGTCACAATAGATAATTACTTACTTTCAAAATGGACACATAGAAGTATATGGCTTTATGAAATACGGTTCTGAGTCTATACACGGTTAAATGTTTTAAAATGTCATTTCTTTATTGCTTGATCTTATGTCACTTTCGACTGATTGATTCAATTGCTGCATCACCTCAAACTTTTTTTTAGTGACTTTATTTGTATATTGTATTCTTTAATAGTTTAATGTTCATAAAGATTTATCGTTATTGTTTTTTTTGTTCACAGGACTGGCTAGCTTCACTGCCAGTGCATTCTTTCTTTTGGTTGAACATTTAGCGTATTAAGTTGGAAATATGAAGACATATGCTGCCTCACGTTTGAGAGAATAACTGTAGCAACTTTTACGACTTTGCATTACTTCACTTTTGAGTTAGTATTTTTTATATACCAAGTGATTGTTGGATTATGAACTATTTAGTGTTTCATTCTATTTCATGGTGCATATCCAGTTAAATCATTTTCACAGTATGGGGGTCTATGGGAACACTGTACCTTCCCGTAAACTTATGGGACCCACTAATACCCTACTAACAAACACGATCAAGTAAATTGCTAGTTATTGCAGGAAACGAGTGAAAGTAGGATTTAAACTTGAAACCTCTACTAGCAGGCGTTTACCGGCGAAGGTTCAAAACTGTTACCGGCGAGTGAAAGTAGGATTACTTGTATCCCGGGTTACTGGGTATTTAGTGATGGTTACCAAATCCCCAGCACTTGCTCAATCATTTTGTGCTTGTGGGATGCAAGTTCACTGAGTATTTGTATATTGATTCATTATTTCTAAGAACAATATTTCCAGATGGTTATTAGCAAAAGGTGACTTTGTAAAATATAGTGAATCAAGTATCAACTTAAACCTAGTGGGTGTTTTTAAATCTTGAAAGACATGATTGCAGCTTTGGTTGCAAATAATATGGTTAGTGTGCACCTTTGAACTTTGTGGAATTGATAATCGTTTTTAAGACACATAGCACTTGGGTTTGTGATTCTTATTTGACCAGTTTCTTATTTATAGTAGCTGTCAGGTTAACGATAGAGTCGAGATAGGTTAGAGTGAGATTAGTGAATGCGGCCAAGAGGAATTTGTATAAACTATGTTGTTTGACGAGTCATTAACAATTATGATGCTAAAGTAAGAATGATAAGCGCCTTTAAAGCCGAATCAAACAATCCCATTTACTCAAAATTGTGAACAAGAGAGAAAATCAAAATAATTAGCTCTTATTATTCCTCAAACAGCACAGCAACCAAACCAGGAAGCTGAATCAATCTGCCTGCAGTTGCATTTGTAACTTGAATATTGCCCTCCAGTCACGCATCAATATCAGCAGCTTAACACTTGGCCATATGACGGATCAGGTCAACAACACGGTTACTGCAACACGTACCCAATAATCAACTTATTCCTGAATAGATTCACAACGAAACATATCCAAAATCAAGAACCGTACCTGTACCCCCATTCGTTGTCATACCAGGAGACAAGTTTAACAAAGTTGTTGTTGAGGGCAATGCCAGCCTTTGCATCAAATATGCTAGACCTGCTGTCACCAACAAAGTCTGTCGACACAACATCATCCTCGGTGTAACCTAGGATTCCCTTCAAACTGCCTTCTGACTCGGCCCTAAATAACAAAATAATCCCACGAATCAATCAAATACTTAAACCGTTAAACATCATGCATATAATCGTCAAAATATTACTTTATAGCAGCTTTGATATCGTCATATGATGCGGGCTTCTCAAGTCTAGCAGTTAGGTCAACCACCGACACGTCAACAGTAGGAACTCGGAATGACATCCCTGTAAGTTTCCCGTTAAGGGCAGGAAGGACTTTTCCCACAGCCTTCAAAAAATAAAAGAATAAAATCAGTAAACAAATGTTATGATAATATCTGCAAACAGAACTTAAAAAAACATGTGTTTCAATGTTTCATACCTTAGCAGCTCCAGTGCTGCTGGGAATAATATTAAAAGAAGCAGCTCTCCCACCTCTCCAATCCTTCATTGATGGACCATCAACAGTTTTTTGAGTTGCTGAATTAAGAAAATAAAACGTTAACCCGCATTCATCTTCAGTAGAACGCTATGTTAAAAGGCGGGACGACAGTATCCTAACCCGTGATCGAGTGAACTGTGGTCATAAGGCCTTCCACAATTCCAAATTTATCATTAATAACCTGTATACAAAAATGCAAGAACATTAAGCTTAAAAAAACCGTCCTCAAACTCTTGGTTTTAAAAAGCGCAAGGCACTCAGTACCTCGGAGGCTTTTAGATCCTGAAAGCCGAGGCACGAGGCGAGAGCTTCACGTGCGTGAGACTGTACCAAATAAGCTTAATGTACAATCAAAAGAGAAAAGTTGTATCCCTCTCTATCTCTTTTATGTACCAATTTTCTTTATCAAGTAATCTTTTCATTTTTTTTTGGTTTTTATATATCAAAGTCCTCCATCCCGTAATTTTGACCCAACCGGAGGCGTTTTTCCAATCTTCTCGTGGCTCAGGCGCGTTTTGAAAACCAAGATTACGTGTTATAAGGCAGTGAATCCAACCTTTGCGAGTGGAGCAAGGCAATTAGTTGTGCAGCTAGCATTAGAAACAATGGTGATATCTGATTTGTATTCATTTTCATTTACACCCATCACAAACATTGGAGCATTTGCACTTGGAGCTGAGATCACAACCTTCTTTGCACCTCCCTAATTAACAATAAACACATATTTACTTCACGCGCATTATACGAGTGAGATATTACTGGATACATTTGAATGATAACGATCTAACAAACCTTCAAATGGGCAGCGGCTTTGTCCTTATCGGTGAAAACACCCGTCGACTCCACAACAAATTCCGCTCCAGCTTGTCCCCACGGGATCTCCTCCGGGTTCCTGCAACGAGTCAATAAAAAGATCATCAAACACTCGAATTTCGTGGTACGTGAGTTGCAAGGATGGAGAAACGCCTACCTCATCCCGAAAACGCTAACGGGCTTATCACCAAACAGAAGAGTTTTCTCATCCTTCACTTTGATATCATTCTTTTTATATTGCCCATGCACACTATCATATTTGAACATGTAGATCTGTTCAAAATCATCACAAGCAAATCTGTTAAACTCCCATACAATGATACAAAGCACAATGCTGTCGTAAAGAAACACACCATGTAGTCGGTAGTAATGAAAGGATCGTTAACCGCAACAAGCTCAACATCATCGCTTTGAAGAGCAACTCGAGCCACCAAACGACCGATTCTTCCGAATCCTGTACAAAACAAAACCGAAATGAACAAAACTTGATTATTAGTCACAACCCGATCGTTGAAATAACTAACCGTTGATCCCGATCTTGATCTTGGCCATGCTTACTGAAAGAACAAAATGTACGTTGTAGTAATCGATGAGTCGGTGTGTTCGGAAGAAAAAGGAGATGTGTTGGTACATATAGAGGAAGCTTTGAAGGTTGGCATTGAAAGCCGGACTTGTGTATGGTTTTAAATCCGAGAGCTTCGCTCAACTTGATGATTGCTTCTTGTAGATAAAAAAAGTACATATAAGTTCATCAACTTATGTCCATATTTCACATTGAACCTCTAAAATTATGCATGAAGCCATTTAGACATACTCAAAATACATTTTAGATTGTTTTTAACTTGTTATTCCAGATTTGTGTAACAAAGTCTAACGTTCATCAACACAAAAACAAATCAATTCATCAACTTAGGAGCTGACTATGAGCTTAAACCCGAGTTCAAGCGCACGTTGCTTGGGTTTTCTAAGTGTTTGTTGACTTCGTTACAAACTAATAGATGCCACACTTGGAGTTTTGAGTTTGTCTACTTTGGTTCGTGTTTGAGACGGCCAAACAGACTTTCCAAAAATTCTTCTCCCTAACCAAAAACCAAAGCTCTATCTGCTCTAGACCGCCAACTTGTATCGAGAACGGTAATAAAGCCAATCTTACCAGTCCAATTTTCGATGGGTTTAAAACTCTATCACGTCGCAAATAATTTCAAATTTAAATTATACAAGGATTCATACATGTATAGTATTTGATTTTTGATGTGGACTTGAAAAAATTTATAAAATACAAAACCTTACATATATAAAACATGACAGCTTAAAGTAGTAAACAAATCAAGTGGTTCAGTTTTGATAACATTGCTCTAACCTGAACATTATTGTGACTGCTGATCTAAGATTTCAATTATTGGCATCAAAATTTGAGTTTATTACATCCTATAGCTGATGGGTACAAACCCGTTGTGTACGAATGTTACAAAAACTGAGCTTACCAGATATAAAACACACATAATACATGGAACGTCATGATGTATAGGCAGCAGGTCAGGTTACTCTACAAAGTTGGAGGTATCCAAATGTAGCCATGAGTTTGAACATATCCCGCTTGTTCAGCCAGCTTATCGGCTGCCTCTGGACCTCTACTTCCGGGCTTGTATGGAAGCGGTTTCATTTCACCCCTATCAATTCTGTGCAGAAGAGGCGTAAATATCTCCCAAGCGGCCTGGTCATTCAAATAGAACTAGTTTTAGGTTGAGAGCTTAGTAAAGATGTCTAAAGGACACCTGGGCGGGTCAGGTTAACGGATCAAAGAGTAATTTTTTAGTACATGTAAAATTATACCAGTGCTTTTCACTTAATTAACAAATATGAGTTAAATGGTTTAGGCATACCTTCAACTCATCTCTGCGAACAAAATGCTGTTGGTCACCTCTTATTCTGTGAATCAAAACACCAACTTTGTTACACTTCTAGCAACAAGCAATACACAACTTCCTAATTGTGTAGTTTGCTGCGTTTATATGTTCATATGTTTTCTTGTACTATTTAAGATGCATAAAGGGACTAGCTTTCTTATATTGATTGAATAATAATTGCAAATGCATGCAAAGATATACTTACGTGTCAAGAATCAAACGTTCATAAGCCTCTGGAATTATGGTTCCTTGATACCGCTGCCCATATGATAGATCTAATTCACTCTGAACAGTCTTCATTTCAAGCCCTGGTTGCTTGACCTGTATAGGAGATTATGTTAAGACATGTCAAATGTCTAAAATGCCCTATAAGTACGGATGCAAATTGAAATCATTGACGATGAATACATGGGGATACTTACTGTTAGCTTCATGTACATGGCCTCTGAAGGTTGTAGTCTAATAACAAACTCGTTTCTGCCTTGATTTTTACCTAAAGGGATACATATACATGTAATGTTTAATCTCTAGTTGATAATCTCAATAGCTGAAGACAGAAATGTTTTTAAATTTCATTCATTATGAAACCTGGATAATATACATTTATATATGTCGCCAGGAACATCCTTAAATTGCACCCGAATTTCTGCCTTTCTTGAATTCAATGCTTTCCCTGCCTTCATGATAAACGGAACACCTACGACATGTCAAATATAATCCATCAGTGACATTTAGTTAAATATAATCTCAATGTAAGCATTAAACCCCCTCAATATATGAAGTAAAAGAAATAATTCCTGACGGAATATCTAAGAACTGAAGGAAGGTTACATTTTTATCATATGGGAACGACTGTGCGAGCTAGAGGGGGCAATTTCATCTCATTTATTTGAGTGATTTGAGTTGTGTTAAATCTCAAAAGGGTTTAATTAAAAATCTAGTTCAAGTGGGTTAAAATTTGCCTAAAGTGAGTGAAGTCTATTTTTAACGCAGTATAGATAAAATTTAAATTATTGTCGTACGAAATTTTATATACTTGTATTATTAACTAGCCCATTTTTCATTCATAGAAAAAAATGCAGGTCAACCAACCCACTATTATGAAAATCTAAGAGTATATGTCACATTAGTAAGCTGTCACACCTTCCCATCTTTCATTATGAATTCTAAGAACCATAGTTGCAAAGGTGGGAGTGTTTGAGTTATCGGGAACCGTTGGATCATCTGTATACCCTTCATATTGTCCAAGCACAACTTCACTGTCTTCGATTGGAAGAACAGATTGGAGAACCTAAATCATACAAGCACCAGTGAGTGAACTGGATCTTAAATTGGTCAATATGTTATGTGAAAATAGAGCTAAGCATAATGCTAACAAGGAAATTAAAGTATACACCTTCACTTTCTCATCTCGAACATGCTCCGGCTTTAAAGAAACAGGCTTCTCCATAGCAACTAGGCAAAGTACCTGCAATGTGAAAAAAGTCAAAAACATTCTTGCTGATAGCATATCTACAGGGGAAACAATAATGAATACTCAAAAACTATATTAGAGAATCATGAGGCTACATTAGTGTTCACAGCATCAATTGATTTTAGCTTACCTGTAATAAATGATTTTGAATGATGTCCCTGATAATTCTGTTTTAAGAAAGAACACAAGGAAGTCAATACGTTGGTATAGTTAAAAGAAATATGGACGGTTGTAATGGCAAGTTGGCAACAAAGTGATAGTGTACAGAAAAGATAAAAAGAATGTCATAGATAACCACTGATTATAGCATCGTAAGATATGAATAATAACATAAATTACCCATATTGATCGAAATATCCTCCACGGCCATCAGTTCCAAAATCCTCTCTAAACACAATCTGAAAGGAAATTTCAGAATAAAAGAAACTTAATGTATATCAAGTAAAATTGAGTTAAATAGTATAGGAGCTTTGGTCTTTTAGCTTGTAATGAGTGTTTATTTAAGTATAATATAAATCTAATGAAGTAATAAATTTCATGTATAATTCTCACCTGTATATTAGAGATGTTGTCACGATTCCATAGCGGCAAGAACAAGCGATTTGCAAAACGAAGTACCATCTGCTTATTAATTAAAAAAAGTTATGCAGGGACATTTATTTGAAGAGTATTTAAAAGAAAGCTTGAGTAGTTTCAGTGTTTTTATTACCAGGTTCTGAACCAACTCTTTTCCCAAATAATGATCAATACGGTAAATTTGTGGTTCATCAAACAGTTCCCCAATCTGAGTACTAAGTTCTTCAGCAGAAGCCAAGTCCTTTCCAAAAGGCTTCTCGACAACAATTCGAGTCCAACCACCAAGATCAGCTGTACAAATAATAGCTTAACTTACATAAATCCGGTTGACACTTATATATAATAGCTTAACTTACATAAATCCAGTTGACACTTATATATAACAAGACAAAAGCTAAACTTTTATTTATCTTTGACAAATAACTTATATAAAGAAGCCGATTAAAATTGTAATTTATACTGCCCATGATGGATAATAATAAATTGAAACTAGGATTGCGAATGCATACATTTATTCATGCAGTAACTTTTTATCATTTTGCAGACAGGTGGATATACAGAAGGAGGAAGAGCGAGGTAGAAGAGTCTTCTGGATGATCCTTCCGTACTGTTTTTTGACAGTTCATATTCAGATATTGCCTTGTCCAACAATCGAAATCCCTCCTCCGTATCATAAGCACCAGATACGTATTTAATCTATACAAGCAATCACAAGTGAGAAGTTGTATATGACCATCAAAAGGGCCTGAACCAAATTAATTGATCCTCTTAATTTCAAAATTTTCAAACTTCGAAGAACAATCTAAGTCCTCTTTGTGAACATTATAAAAAACATTTTTAGATGATAGGTAAAAACCTGAATTGCAATTGCAACTTCTTTTTTTACATAAGCATCAACTTATAATGATGAAAAGATCGGGTATAGGCAAGATCATTTTACTTTTTACATCTTGAACACAAGTCTATATTCTAGGCCAGTCCTTACCAATTGCAGAAACTCGTTCACGTCTTTCTCATGTGTCTGCTCAAAACCTTTGCATGGTGTAAGATATCTATAACGACAGATTGAAAAGACGAGTAAAAACATTAAAATTTAACTTCATAACTTTTACAAAAAATTCAGGAACAATGTAATGAATCTCACATCATACATGGTTAATTAAAAAAGCAATCAATTTCGACTCATCATCCTACATCTAACTGTAGTGAACATATGGTTTTCTAAATCCCTAAAGAAATATGAACACATGCAATAAAACCTCACCCACGAATGCGGTCTCTCAAATCGTTGTCTGAGATCATGGTCCTGGCATAGCCAAATATATGAACATCGTGTGACTGAATAAATCCCTGACGATAGAGATGAAACAGTGCAGGGAAAGTCTTCTTCTTCGCAAGATCACCAGAAGCCCCAAGCACAATAATCGAAAGACATCCGGTTTCAGGTACAAATTCACTCAACAAAGAACCGTTCCTGATCGGCGCTCTGCGTTCACCTGATCCCATATCTTCACAAATTCAAAATCAAACTCACTTCCACCTCTACTCCTGAACATACAAATTTCAAAAAAAATTTAATGAACTCAAATGATCTGAAACTACAGAGCATCCTACAATCTGATACGAGTACAATAGATCAAATTCAAATTCAAGCTTCATTATACATACAAAAACTTAAAAAAAATTGAGAATTGGCTCAAATTATATGTAACTACATATTATCAATTACCTAACAGAATTAACAAACCCTAACTAACTAAAGAGGTATAAACATTCACATAAACTCAAAATCGAGCTTAAATTCACCTCTACTCATGAACATGCAAATTTCAATTAAAAATAAGTTAGAATTGGCTCAAATGATCTGTAAGTACAGATTATCAGCACCTAACATAGTTAACAAAGCCTAACTGTTTACTCCGGCGTGAAAACCGGTGAACAACAGATCTAAACTGCAATATGATGACGAAATGATATGAAGTACGAAACAAGCGAATCGAAATTAAACAAAAAGCAATTAGAAGAGTAAAAAGTACCTTTGAAGAGAAAATTGTGAGGAAATTATGGTGGTTATGAATAATGGTTTTATGAATTTGAAAGGTGAACAAGTTTGTTATGAGGTTTAAGGTGGCAATGATACTTACCAACCACCACCGTAGTTATTGACCGTCCGGTCAGCCACCGCGTCAGTTGACATATAACATGTTTATTTCCTAATTTCCCAAATTTCCAGACTTATTTACCCCCACAAAATATAACCGTCATTACACGATCATCTTCGTTTCTTTATCAGGAAAATATGGACTAACTAAAACACCGAAACACTACTGTTACCTATTATTACTATCAGGCATTCTAATCGTTATCTTCATATAACACATATTTTAATCACTATCATTCTCTATCACTCATCTTATTTAATGTTAAGATGACAATACGTTTTACATTTTTTCAGATTATCATTATTATTTTATAACGTATAGCCTTGTATTTTAACGTGTCGCTTAAAAGGTTATTTTTCATATGACTTAATATGTTATAAAACCTGAAAGGTAATTAAATTAAACAAATACTCTATTATGTAAAAAATAAGTTGATGATACTTATTGATATCAAAGATATTTTTCTTTTCTAGAAGCATATTGTTAGTTTTTAGTCTTCATCAATAAAACACTATATACCAAAGTCCAAGAGAGTGTTCAGCCCCATTCTATTATTAGATGCTCATACTATTCTCATATGAGCCAACTAGAACCTTCTAGGCTTGTTATAAGAGTTGGACTTAAAACTAGTTGTAGAAAATCTCTACTTTTCATCATCTATATTTTTAGTTATTTAAGTTTCACATATGGTTTTTTATATATAAATATTTCATTTTTATATACATAAAATATTTTTTGTTTTATTATTTATTATTCATGAGGTCGTTTGATTCTTTGATGCACTTTGAAATGTCCAGCCAGTCCAACATGTGAAGTGACCGGTTGTGCAACAATGTTTATATCTCAAATAGAGATTTTAACTAAAGTGTACATTGTGATGATCAATAAAATAAACTTTTGCTTCAAACTTAAGTCATACTCTGTAAGTTGAACTCTAGTAAGAAAGTGTAAAATTAAAAATAATTTTCATCATCAAAATATCTTTATAGAGCAAAGCATAGAAGGTGCTAGTTAAGTGTATTTATTGTCGTTCTCTTATATATTGAAAGATGGTGAGATTAAATAGTAATACAAGCAAGTTTAGTGAGTTTTCAATTTGGCCACAATGGTTTTGGATTATATATATGTTGAAGTTTCTAGAAGAATTTTCAAGTAAAAGCCATGTGAGCTTTGGATCCGATTCAAGCAAAGGATACAGTGGGCCAGATTTATTAAGGAGTTTAAGCTGGATTCTAAGTATGTTTATCAAGTTGGATTAAGCACATTTGATCTAATCTATTGAGCAATACTAGTTATCTTAAGTTAGGTGATCATTAGTTAATACTAACGTAAGTAGGCTTACAAATCTTTTCATAACATTGGTAAAATGTCTACTCAATATTGATAAGTGTTAATCAGTTTGGTTGTTATTTTCGTGTTTTGTACTCATGTCATCATGTTGTGTCCTTGCTAGTTAGATTTGGAATATTGTTCTTTAATATAGTCTAGCATCTTGTTACAATTATAATTATAATTGCTAAAATATAGTCTCTATTTAACTAGCATCTTGTTAGTTTGATTAATAAAAACGTATAACTGATAAAAACATTACATCTTAACATGATACATATATGTGTATAGCATTTAACATAAGTAAGAACATACCATTGTAAGTCGGTTCATTTGATGTTTCAGATCGAGTATCTTGTTTCAAGCAACAAAAAATTTCTCATCCATATTTTTTGTTTAGCCACAAGATTTTCCTGATTAACCAATATATAAAGTTGGCAGATTAATGTCATTACAACATATTTAGTATGCATCTAGCATATAATACCTACAAAATCTTTTAAACCGGCCACTAGTAATACATGACTTAACTTCTTGAGGACAAATTTCAAGAAAATAAAAAAATAAGAATTATTGGAAAAATAAAAACATAATTTAATCCATTCAGTAGCAGTCAAGAAATCATGAGTTAAGCAAAGAGAACTTAGCAAATTAAGCATCCATCACATGAGTAGTTGTAGTTCTACTTCGGTTCAAGATACTTGCAAAAATCAACTATTATCAACGAGTTAATCAATCAAAAAACCCTTTTTGTGCTGTCTAGCACCAGATGATACCAGAGGATGTCAATAATCTATTCGTATAGTGATCTAAGACAGGGGTGAGAAGTTTTGTGTTTTTTAGAGATCTTGTGTTCTAGTTTAGTCACTAACATGCATAAATTGTTGTTGTAAAAAAACGCACCACAAACGATTATTTGGTTGCCATGGAAGCTATGAGCCTATGAGGCTATGATCATTATTTTGGTATTGGGCTTGGGCTAGTCAAAATTTTCTAATTAGGTTTTCCTTAGCAACATGTTACAATTTACATGTACTACCAATTGGGCTCTTCTTTTATTATTGGGCCAGCCCAAACTTTTTTAGCACATTTGAGAACCGAGACGAAGTACGGTCGTAGAGGTGCACATTTCGGTTATTTTAAAGAACCGGTTATGGTTCAAAATCTAAAAGTGAAGTTTGCATATTCATTAAATATGCATCTCCATTTCTATCTTCAAAATCTAGAGTTTTATAAAGTGTAAAGTGTATATCTTCAAATATTTAAATTCATTAGTTAACTTTGTATAAATTTTTATAAGTATCTAAATGCAAAAGTATTAAAAAGATGTCTGTCTATGAGTGAGTAGCTATTCGATTTTGATCCAATGATAGATTTTACTTTAGGGAGATATGTCTTTAAATTTGATCATAAGAGTTTTGCAAGGTATGGCTAAAGGTTTCCAGTTTTTCACCATGTTTTCCATTGAAATGGCTGGTTGTCAGGTTTTCGACTCTGATCAACTTGACTTCGAAAGAAAAAGTTAGGTGACCTTTCATTATGGGGGAGCTCTGAAAGCGTCGTTCTTAAACACACACTAGATGAGGACATGTCAAAGATTCAAACTTAATCACTTTGCTTCATCCGAGTACAACGGTTTTTTTTTTTAAAACCAGACTTTATTAAAAAAGTGTGTGTGAAACGGATTTAGATAGAAAGAGGTAAAGAAAATGAGTTAAAACAATATGTTGAAAAAATTGGGTGTGTTTGGACCATTAAATTGGGCACCACATGTTAATTCATAAGACCATTTTTACTCATTTTTCAAGAAATACTTTTTATTTATTTATTTATTTATTCCATTTCTCAATTCTCATACGGATTAGAACCAAAGATCGCTTTCTTCTTTTTCTCATATTTCTCTCTCATTTTAGATCATTTTCAAGATGCTATCATTCATCCACCATTTTTATTCTCCTGCATTTTTATCATCGATTCAGTTTTAATTATTCTTCTTCACCAACCTTCAAGATTGACCTCTTGTAAGTATGCCCATCTTCTTTATATGATTAATGCTCTACTTTTTCATCGATTATGTGGTAAAAAAGGGTGTCTTTTTTATGATCTTGGTTTCATTTGTTTGTCCTAAGGATTAATTGTTGATTTTGGGTGAATATTGTTCAAGAATGTTATGTGGGTCTTGTAGATCATGTCTAGATGACCAGATCTTGTTGTGTTTTGATCTAAACGAAGGGTTTGATTGATTGTTATGATGAAAGCATGTACCTTTTCTTTCCCTTGTGTTATTTGAAGTTGTTGAAAATGGAGCTTGATCCTTCTTCTCTATAGGAAATTGTAAAGATTTGTGTTCTTGATGAACTAATTTGTGTTTTTTTTGCCCTTTTGATTCTTGAATTTGTTGCATTTCTTGGAGTAGAAGTATTAAAGTTTGATTGATTGAAGTTTAAGTTATATGTAGGATTTATGTTGTTGTTGATAAACTAATTTGTGGGTATTATAGATGATCCTTTGGTTATATGGATGTAGCTTCTTTTTTTTTTAGGTTTTTTGTTGCATTTAGTATCAAAGTTTGGTTGATTGAAATTGAAGCTATATGTAAGATTTGTGTTGTTGATATATATTTTGTGGGTTCAGCATTTTCGGTTTCTTTTGCCTTTTTTGATTCTTGAATTTGTTGATTATCTTGCAGCAGAAGTTCAAGATTTGGTTGATTGAAAAAGTTTTAGGTAGGATTTATCTTGTTTTTATGGGAAATTGGAGGGAATTAAATAAACTTTCTAAAATTAGTTTGACAAGCATGAGCTTTTTTGGGATTTATTGATATCATTCCCAAATTTTGTTCTGAATTAGAAGAATTTCACTCAGGAAGTGATTAGGGTTTGGTGATTTAGTGTTTGATTATCAAGAAAGTTTTAGACTTTTTGGTGTAAGTGATGTTTAGACAGATACTTAGCCGGCTTCCTAAAAAGCCACATAAGTCGAATGATAACCGAGATGGTGGAAACGCTAATTCATCATCACATACATCGACTAGTTCACGAATTAACAATGACGTGCCAATTACTCGATCTAGTACTTCAAATCCCACATCTGGTCAAAGTCAAATCCCCGTTGTTCAGAATCACACCAACAAGAAGCTTCTTCAATCTCAAAATTCAAAGTTAAATGGAACTTCAATGGTTCCCAACATATATGAGGCCCTGCCTAGTTTGAAAGATGCTCCAAATTCCGAGAAACAGAATTTATTCATCCGGAAGTTGACTTTATGTTGCGTGGTGTTTGACTTTACTGACCCCACAAAGAATGTGAAAGAAAAAGAGATCAAAAAACAAACATTGGCAGAACTTGTTGATTATGTCACTTCTGCAAATGGGAAATTTCCTGAAGTCGTTATGCAAGAAATCGTGAAAATGGTGTCTGTTAATATCTTCCGTAGGCTTACTCCACAACCTCGGGATAACAAAGTTCTAGAAACTTTCGATGGCGAAGAAGAAGAACCTTCTATGGACCCTGCATGGCCTCACTTACAATTAGTCTATGAATTCATCCTAAGATTTGTAGCATCACCAGAAACCGATCCAAAAATAGCTAAACGTTACATCGATCACGCGTTTGTCTTAAAATGGTTAGATTTATTCGACTCAGAGGATCCACGAGAACGTGAGTATCTAAAATTTGTTCTTCATAGAATGTATGGAAAGTTTATGGTGCACCGTCCATTTATCAGAAAATCAATCAACAATATATTTTTTCGTTTTGTTTTTGAAACCGAAAAACATAATGGGATTGCTGAATTGTTAGAAATATTGGGAAGTATCATTAATGGATTTGCGTTACCACTGAAAGAAGAACATAAGCTGTTTCTTGTAAGGGCTTTGATACCCCTTCATAAGCCGAAATGCATAACAATGTATCACCAACAAATATCTTATTGTATTACACAATTTGTGGAAAAAGACTGCAAACTTGCAGATACGGTTATTAGGGGTTTGTTGAAGTATTGGCCGATTACAAATAGTTCAAAAGAGGTTATGTTTTTAAGTGAGCTTGAGGAAGTTTTGGAAGCGACTCAGCTTCCTGAGTTTCAAAGATGTATGGTGCCTTTATTTCACCAAATCGCTCGTTGCTTGAGCAGTTCACACTTTCAGGTAAGTACTTTAACTGTTATTGCTATTGAAACATGTGCTAAACTGCATTAGTAATAAAGGTTTACATTTTAAACTGTTTGAGTTGATATGGATACTTTTAGCTTTAAGGTGTCTGGACAGATGGGTCAAGACTGGTAGTTTATTTTACAGGTCGAAATGGGCAGGCTGGATTGACCAACAAGCATGTTTTGGTCCACATTTGAATTTCTTTATAAATATATAAAGGGTAATTATGATTGTGAAAGCAGTTCTATAAAAATATAATCAAGAACTTAAAAGATTTGGGAGGTTGTCAGTATTTTTTACTTTGGATGAACTTCCATTGGTTTTTCGTGTTATACCCATTTGACCTGTTACCCTAATAGCTATTTTTTTGTTTAATTTGACCCACTTGACACAAAATACAACCCAAGTTGACCCATTCGTAAGTGAATATGTGTCACCACTACTTCTAGCTTGAAGTTTGTTGTGAGGTTTTCTCTAGTTTGAAAGATAGTTCCGACTATCGAGAACCATATCAAGCTATACAAGAAACTTTCCCATCATATAGCTACCTAGAATTAGGCTATATCGATTCGACGATTTTAGTATACGAGACTTGGGGGCTATTTGTTTCACCTTTCAATTCAGTGCTTAATCATTCAGATTCAGCATTCAGAGAGTTTGTTTCATAAAAAAAAACCTTTGAATGGTTTAGTTAAGTGCTGAATAGTTAAGAGACAGAGAGATGCTGAATGGAACTGAATGGAGCATATACCAACTTTACTCTCATCTGTATTTCTACATCAACATCCCTCTCATTGATAGAGCCTCTTAATGATTTAGACCTCTTAACCATTCAACACTTAATAATTCAGGTTTTGCCAAACAGCTCCTTAATGATTATGTCATTATTGGTGAGCATTTATGTTATCTGACTAGTAGAATATATTAGGCTTCAATTAGAACACACCTGGTGTTTATCCTCACCAAATTGGTGTGGGTTCAAGTTCTTCAAGTGTGAATAAGTGGGCAGGCGGATGACTTTTAACGGTAAAACTTCCTAAAAAGATAATGTTGTGGTTCTATTGGGACATTTTAGAAAATGAGGTTTTGCGTTTTTTCTGCCAGTTTTGTTATAGTTACTTAGAACTAATTACAATGTTTTTATTACATGAAAGTTTTCAAATAATGCCGTCATTGGAGAGTATTTATGATATTTGACAAGCGATATGATGCTCAACGACTGAATGATGTGATTCAGTTTACCATCAGAGTGTTTGTAATGACTAAAATGGGCAGTGAAATCTTGGATTCAAATTTAGCTTTAGAAAATTTTGTGATTAAGCAGGCGAAATCTTGTGAATTCGAATAATTATCATCAGCTTGTGTCTCTAATGACTATAATGAGCTGGCAAAATAATGAAGTGTAGAACTTAAAAAAACAGGAAATGTTTTAGTTCTCATGAAGCATGTTAGTCAAGAAGGCGTCATAACTTCATGTGTCCAAGGTGCTATCAAATACAAAATATGAAGCTTTTGTCGTTGGTTTAGTAACTTTGTGCATTAAACATGAGTTTATAGCTTAAGGTGGAGTTATCCTACAAAGTGTAAAAATGGGACAAAGTGTGAGAAGGACACAATGGTTCAATAAAGACACAATGAAGGATTAAATAAATTATAACTCACAAATTAAATCGAATTTCAAAAAAGTGCTTCGGAGACCTTGTACCCCGTCCTTCATAAAAATAATAAAAAAAATCCGAGTTTTCATTGTGTCTTTTCTTTTTTTTTTACTTTCATTGTATGTATTATTTGTAAATTTTTGACACAACAAAAGAGACAACAAAAGTTAAAAAAAAAGACACAATGAAAACGCTGATTTTTTTATTTTTTCGTTTATTTTTTTAAGGAGGACGGAGTGGGGAGCAAGGTCTCCGAAACACTTTTTTAAAATTCAACTTATATTGTGAGTTATAATTTTTTAAATGTGTCATTATGTCTTTTTTTACCATTGTGTCCTTCACACTTTGTACCCAAAATAACTTTGTATATGAACCTCTTTCTATAGCTTAATTGTACCAAATTTTTTTAAACAAATCCAATATTTTGGACTTTAAAGATGTTCTATTTGTGGGTTCTGTTCATATGTGAAATGCCCTTAAAATGTACTTGTTTCTTGAATATGCAGGTGGCTGAGAGAGCATTATTCCTATGGAACAATGATCATATAGACAACTTAATAAAACAAAACCGAAAAGTGATCCTACCAATCATTTTTCCAGCATTAGAAAGAAACAACACCCATTGGAACCAAGTGGTACAAAGTTTAACTTCAAACGTCAGAAAGATCTTTTCTGATGTTGACTCTCAACTCTTTGAAGAATGCGCCAAAAAGTTCAAAGAAGACGAATTAAAGAAGGAAGAAGTCAAGTCAAAACGAGAAGCCATATGGAAACGGCTTGAACTAGCAGCTCAGGGTCATGACCAGGTCGTCATGTCTCAGAAGCTAATCGCAGAACATGTTTCAGCATCCAGCTAGACACACACACACTGATACACACACACATTGTCAATGGTTTTATGTTGCTTCTTTAGGTGGTTATGACACGCGTGATGGTAAAGGCGACAAATTTGTTCTTGTGGTTAAGAATGATGATGGTGGTTTAATTGCCATGGATTTGTTTGTGTATATACTACTACAATTTGGGCAGTTTTGAAATTGGTTGTGTTTTAGATGTTTTGTAATTTTGGTATGTTGTTTTCTTGGATTTTCTATTTGTATTAATCTTGGAATCAACATATAATATCTCCTCTTGTCAATTCTTTTTAAGATTTTGATTTTATGATTGTTTTAAAACTTGTTTCTGTAAAGGGAAAATCTTTTTGACATCTTCATTTATATCTTACATGTGATTTTGTAATATCTTCACCTATAAGACCAATTTTTTCTACATAGTAGTATTATAGGATGATTTATGTTTTTTATAATTTTTTTTTCTTTTTCTAGTTACATGGCTTAAGAAATCTGTTAAAAGTTTTATACCTTTATGATTTTTTGTAATGTCTTTTTGTTTTTCTAGTTTCTTCTGAGTTGATCAAGACACGGGGTGTGTGAGAGAAACACAGGGGCCGGGGGCGTGTCTTTTCCTTGACTTTATATTTCTTCTACTTTAAACACATGATGCGTATCTGAAAGACAATGGGGTGTGTGTTGGCTTCTGTTTCTTAAAAAAAATCTTTAGGTGTTGATCCGTTTTCTCTTCTTGTAGTATGCGTATTTGCCGGTCTTCTTCCTTTAACTAATATTACTTTGCTTTTTGTCTTGTTTTTGCTTCTTTTATAATTTTCTTCTTTTTCGAGACTGAAATGTAAAAGAAGACAATTAAGGACTATTTCACATTATAGTTGTTAATTAACAAGGAAATGAAGATGATTTGATACAAATATATATATTATAATATATGCATACATCAGCGGTTGAGCATCTTTTATATATGACAAAAAAACTACAAAATGCATTTGTACTTGCATCAAGGCTTCTTTTACATATGTCAAAGAAGTCAACTTGCTTAGGTACATAAAGATATTGATAGAAAAAGATAACTTAAAACCTAAGAAAAAGATATTGCGTAGGTACCTAAAGTGCTTAGGTACTTGCATCGAGGCTTCATTTACATAAGCAAAGAAGTCAACTTGCATCGAGCCTTTTTTTACAGTTGAAACTTTAATGGTTAAGCAGTTGAAAGGTACCTTTTGATACTTTACAAACCTAAAGGCTAGAGTATACAATGTCACATGATAATTTTACACAGTTTAGGGTAAAATTGAAAGTTTAGAAACTTAGATATTAAGGGATGAATTATGACATTATGCTATTTTGAGGGATAGAAGCTAAAATGTGAAAGTAAGAATATATCAAAGATGAATGTACAATTTGGTTAATGGCACAAAGTGCAATTTGTGACCACAACCACAAGACTTAGCAACGAGTGAATTATGCCTTAGCCTAACAAACCAACAATCATAACATTAAAAAATATCGTTATAATTTGCAGAAGAGTTTTAATATAACTAAAATGACAAGAATAGTTATTTTAAGAGTAGTTTGTAGTGTAATGATATCAAAGTGTTTAATTAATGTTATTTCATTTAAGTGACGAGACTGTATTTAGTAGGTGTGTAAGCCTATAATTTTTAAAAAAATCAGCTGTATGTTTTTGACGCCCATTTTATTAAAGACTAGCAAGGAGCTAGAGAGAAAAAAAGAAACTATATACTTAATATGTTTTTAACTCTACTTAATTTTTGTAATAGCTATGTATTTGGTATTTAATAGCGTATGAGTGTACGATAATTTATAACATTGAAACACGATACAAATATAATCACATTTAGGTTTGATAATATAACCTGTTCATTTGGACAAGGCTTTAAACTCATTTAACAATTTTTTTTTAACAGCTAAAAGTTTATAGAAGAAAACTAGCAATGCTAAAGAAGATTACAAGTCAACTTTACACCTCTTTTTCCATGACAATGATTTAAACGGAGATTTATTTATTATCCATAAGTACCCTAATGACTTATGTTTCCTTTAAGCTCCAAGACATCGATTGGTTTGTCTTCGAAGATCGCTTTATTCCGGGCCTTCCATAAACTCCAACCGGCCACCATAATTACTCCATTGAGGACTTTGTTCTTAGTAGTATCGATTGGGGTCGTGTCATGCATGTACGGTGAGTAAATCCCGTGGTGAGAAGATGAAAATGTGAGGAATTCCAACCCATGCTCCAATGAAGTGCCATATCCTTGATGCCACCATACATGAAGTTAAGAGGTGTTCAGTTGTTAGAGACTTTATTTAAATGGTGTTAATATGTAGACTATGCTATATTGTTACGATTTTTATCCACAAAGTGAAATTAGTTTTCTCTTTGAACTTTTCATTAAAAGGTGTTAGTACGTAGAATATGCTACATTGTTTGAATTTTTTTTAGATAAACTCATGTAATACACCGGCTTTAACCTAGTTGTTATTAAATCAAATTATTACTCACATACACAATTAAACATTAAATAAATGGGCTTGAAACATAAATGATATTTAACCTCTTAATATAAAGTCATACAACCTACCAACCGATATGATTAGAATAAACACAATAACAATAAAATAAAGAATATGGCAAGATGATATTAAAAAGAACTTACCAGAAATAGCATTTGATGTTAACAGTTATAAGGAAGCCTTCATTATATCATCAACATACAAAAACAATGCCAAAAATCATATCAAAAAAACACACAACTTCAAACCTACATTTGTGTATGTAACCCTGAATCAATTCTCCCTACTTCCATCAATCTCAATTCTCATTTATCAAACCTAAAACAATAAATAACTAAAAATCGCCATCGCGCCCACAGAACTGGCCTTTAGGACAGTTCCTGAGGATGGCGCGTCAGCTGGTGAGTCAACTGACTCAGCTGGTGAGTCAGTTGCAGTATGAGAGTCTAATATCGAAAAACTTATGTATCCACTTATACTAATATAGGTGTGTTGACCGTTGTTATTGTCATAGCAGTTCAATGTGACCCAGCTTGAGTATTTGCTTGATGTTAAACTGTGTAGGCTGTAAGACTGGTTCGTATCGTAGACATGATTCTGTAGGCCTTATTGTCAATTGCAACACTTAGTTTCTTACTACTATCCATTCGATCTACTTTAATCTGCTACATGTGGGCACAAATTACTATAGTGAGTTAGAGACAATTTCATGAACACATTAATGAAGGTCGATGCAATAGAGGCTTCTGCATACCCATTCTTTCAATCAACTATTTAACTCCATACATGCTAATACGTTGTAGATAATATCGGATACTATTATTACCAAATTGTGTTTTTACCCGCTAGCTTGTGTATGTAACTTTAGTTTTCATATATTTCAGATGGTGCTTGATTACGATTTATTGCTATTTGCCAAGACATAGGGATGTCTTGGACTTAGATTAATAACAAAGACTCTATCGCATTTACTGTTTTGTTGATGACTTTTGTCGTTTTCTACTTAAGAATTATGTTCCAAACTTATGATTACTATTATTAGACTTTAATAAAATGATGTCATGTGCTTTGTTTACTAACGATATTCATTTGTATGATAACCCGGTGTTTCCATCATCATGTGGGGTGTCACAAGACCCTTCTATCTAGCAACTCACATTGATGCATCATCCCGTGTAAAAAAAAACCCCAACAAAATATGCCTTATAACAATGACTGAGTGGTTGTAACAATGTAAAAACACTTTAGTGGACCAGAAAACCTTAACATGCTTATAACAACAATTTTTTGTGTACCAAACGTTGCCCTGTTACATCGCCCGAGTGACTTTTCAAGGAAGTTTGTTTCACCTCTTAATGGTTCAGCTCAGTGCTTAATCATTCAACATTCAACATTCAGAGCGTTTGTTTCATAAAAAACGCCTCTGAATGGTTTAGTTAAGTGCTGAATGGTTAAGAGACAGAGAGATGCTGAATGGAACTGAATTGAGTATATACCAAACTTACCCTCATCTGAAGTTCTACCATAATATCTCTCACATTGATAAAGCCTCTTAATGGTTCAAAGTTCAAACATCTTAACCATTCAACACTTAATGATACAGATTTGGCCAAACAACCCCTTCTAATTAAAAAAAAAATAGGACAATCCGTTAATTTTTTTTGTTTAACCCTGTTTTTGCCCTTCAATTCTTAATTGTTACATTGAACTTCAAGATATGTGTATAACTACCAACTACACACCTTATCATTTCATAAACATAAAGAAAAAAAGACATCATTAAGCCAAATATGGCGACCATGAAGTTTAGGTCAATGAGATTGGCAAGAAGTTTCTCGTGATAACGATTTTGGAAAGATCAACGACAATAACAATAGTAAGAGCGAAAGAGTTATGATCCAAGGATGTCTGGCAACCACCGATGCAGAAGTGGGTTGGGAAGAGACATGGAAGAGAAAAGCGTCAAAGAAAGGGTTATAGTGGTTAAAGTCACTTCAGGTTCGCAGTGACGCATGACACCCAGAAGAGGAAAGAGTATTCTTAACTAACAAGAGTAATGGTGATTAATTATAATCCAACAACTAGTGTTTACTTACATACTTTTAGATCCTTCACACATTGATTAACCACGGCTACTAATGGTTTGTTTCTATCTTTTTTAATATTTGAAGTGTACAAGCCAAAACAATTAATGTACATTTTATTGGTTTATATATGAATTACAATCTTAAATGTGCCAATGTATCATGAACTTTGTATATCTATGTCTAAAAGAAATGAGTCAAACATTTGTTTTCAATAATGTTAAATCTGATTGCTGATGATGAGGAGACTGATGAAACTCAATAAAAAAAAATATATGATAAGTGAAAACATAACTTTTTCTATGAAGAAAACTCTAAATAATATAATAAACTAGTACAAACTTTTTATCTTAATATATAAAAAAATGAGAGTACACCCTATTTTAACCAAAGTGAGGTTGGTCCAAATTTATTAATTAGCATTAATCAGTGTAAGGTACTAAGGTTGCTGTCTATGTGTGTTATAATTGAACTTTATGCTGGCAAAATTGGTGAACGTCGTTCCATCTTTTTTTATAATAAATTGCTAATTAATGGCGTCTGTGTCACTTGTCAGTACCACAATCACTCAAATAAATTCATATTATATCATTTACATTTGTTAACTGCAGGTGGTTATTTCGAAAGAGAAATCACTAATATCAAGGAGTGGCTCCGCGGAATTCGCGAAGAACTTTAGGGTTCAAGATTTGACAGTCATCCGACCTACTTACTGAAGGGCAAGCACCAACGAATTACTCACTTCATTCACAGCGTGGGGGAGAGACAGAGAGGGGTCAGTAATAACTCATTTCTATATAAAATTATATAATTTTTTTAACGTTCAAGCCGTGAGTACTCACGGGTGTTAACCTAGTAACATATATATGAAGTTATTAGATGTGACAGAAAAATTAACTTGGATATGAACTAGATTAGTTTTAAACTTCGTTCGCAATTTCAAGTCCAAATGATGGATGATCTCTTAAGATCGTTAACTTTACTTAAAACTGCCTAAAATTCGCTTAACTATGTAGAAAATGAATATCTTACTCTATCAAAGGGGATTTCATATATCTTTATTTAATTATTTAAACTTTCAAAATATCATATTTTTCAAAATAAGTATTTAATACACTCTCTATAAGTACAATGCTCTTAAAAGTTAATTCCAAAAAATAATATATTTCATAGTTTAAAATTTAGATATATGAAAGTTAAACATCTCCTCTATTTTGTTAATCTCTAAAGTCATCCAACTAAATATTGTCACGTGTCATTTAACTAAACGCGACATATTTATAGAAATTGTTTATGTGCATAATAGTGCCATTTTTTAAAAAATTTCAACTTGAATCATTAAAATTAAATTGAATATTTATAGTTTTTTTTCTTTTTTTGATTTGTTTCATGAATGATTAAAATTAGTTGTAATTAACTTATAATATACTAACTCGATCCTAATACAGACATTAAATCTAATTATTTTAATATGGTTAAAAAAAATCTCATTATTTTTCAATTTCAATGCCAACTGTTTAGGAACACATTATTCAAAATTTTAAAAAATATACGAATATACTCAAAATATTATATTATCATTATTTTTATCATATATTATGTCATGTTTTCAACACGTATAATACATGGGTAGTTAAGCTAGTATGTTAGTAGAGTAAATTAGAGATGTAGAGAAACTAGGAAATTGCTTCCACACGTTGTAGTGGGACACGTTTGTATACGTCGAAGAAATCAACCCAGTTAGGTGCTTAAAGAGAATGGTAAAGTTCTCGCACGTTGCGGCGGGACAACGATATGAAAGTCGAGTAGATTAGGTTATGAATCTTGAAACATGTATATGAAATTGTAGAAATGTGAGAAATTTAAAAAACTATTTTAGTAAAAACATATAAAGTTGTGGCGAATCGGTTTTGGAGGTCAAATCCTAAATAGAAAAATGCACCACACGATGACATTAATGTGCTAAAAGACGATTACATCAATGTGGTTCGGTATTTAAAGAGAAGCTAGCGTAGTGTGGAGACCGTAACATAAGCTAAAAAAACACATCCAAATTAAGTAAAAAGAAGTATATTGATCATGTATAAAAAAATTACAAAGAAGGAATTTGATTAAAGAATTTAGTAACAAAAAAAGTATATTGATCATGTATAAAAATTATGGTAAAACATTGAAGAAATATAAAAATAAACATTCAAGTTATTGACAATTTACAAATAAATACCTCAGTATGTTTTTAGCATATTTAACTTTTTTATACGAAAATATATTTAAAAAACTATAACATAAAATTAAGTATTTAATTATCTTTAAAGTGAGTATAATAGTTTTATCACAATTTTATCTCAAAAGTAGTTGAAACTATTTATTCCTTCATAAACACCCCTAAAATCATCATTTGTATTTTGTTTTCCCATATATAATACGAACAGTAAACCAGTAAATAATACAAATTTACATCGTCAAATTAGGATATATAAATATCGGTCTAACATGAATTTAAAATAAAGTGATGCTTGTTTTTTACACTATATCCTCTCAGAAATTTTAGTATCAAGTGAAATCTACCTCTACCTATTCTAATAATTGAGTAACTCATCCACATGTCATTATTTTAACTACTCCACATAAGATTTTGCTTAGGTGTCATGTTCTAAATTAATTTGATGGAGAATTTTTAGACGGGTCATGGTATGTTCCATATTTGAAATAACCCGATATGTTTAAATTAAGAATTCACAAATTATCATCAATTATCTCCTAACCCGATATGTTCAAATACAAAATTTACCAATTATCATGATCTATATCTTAACCTGATATGTATCAATTATCATGAATTATCTCCTAACCTGATATGTTCAAATAAAAAACTTATCAATTATTATGATCTATCCTAACTCGATATGTTCAAATTAAAGTTTTACCAATTATCATTAGTTATCTTCTAACTTGATATGTTCAAATAATAAAATTAATAATTATCATGAATTATAAAATTAACAATTATCATGAATTATCTCCGAACCCGATATGTTCAAATAAAAATTTACCAACGACTATAAATCATATCCTTTATTGTAACATATGATTTTTGATATGAGTATATTTGTAAATATCCAAATCGATTTAACAAGAGATATGTTAAAAACAAATTTGATATCTAAATTGAGTTAAACCTATAAAACTGAAATCCGTGTAGTACACGGGTAGTAATCTAGTTTAATACTATGGCTCCATATTAAAAAAAAATTATGAATAGTATTACTTTAAGATTTTTATTTTTATCACTATTATTTTATATGTGTTTTATTTTGGCCATTAATAGGATGACTTTTATGTATATAAGTTAATCGAGTTTAAGGGCAATTAGTATTATGGTTGTTTTATTATTATTATTGAATTCTTTGAGTAAAGTTGTTGGCTCATTCAACTATTGTTGTTCTGTTGCTTCCAGTGTTTTTTCGACCGCCTCCTCCATATTTTTTGTTTCTTCAATCGGTGATGGATGGTGGCGATAGAGAGCGGATGGTGGTGAATGATAGTAACCTTTTTTTATGAGATTCTGTATAGAGACAATGACCTAGGGTTGCCAACACTGAATCAGATGTGTTTTATATTGACGATGTTGTGTATAACTATTTCATTATTTTTTTTGAAGTTGAATAACATTTGTTTTTCGCTAATTTTAGCTAGTGCATGTATGATTTTAACGACTATAATATTGGAAATTTAACGATATACAAATGGTCCGCACGAGCATCGTATAATCCTTGTTTTATTTAACGTGAATAAAGTATTTCTCTTTTTAGTCAGTGCTTATATAAACACACACATGAGTTATTTAGACACTCTCATCTCTCTAGCTATATGCATTATGTATATGTTGGCCTTAATTTCTAACCGATTCACAAGTCGGTAAAGTTTGAGGACCTAAGTTGATAAGCCGGTCAAGCTAGTAAGATTTAGTTTCCTAGTTGTTATCAATATCTTTAATATATTGATGATAAATTAGAGATAAATCAAATGGGTTGTATTTGATTTATAATAGCTCAAGTATTAGATATTTAGATAAACATGTAGGTTTTATTTATTGTCTAATTAGGAGTTTGAGTTAGAATATAACTAAATCAAGTCATGGTCTATATAACATAATCAAGTTTGTGATTATGGTTAATGAGAGTCGTCTAACGAGATTGGTTAGACTTGTATATGCCTGAGCTTGTGGGTTATATATTGTGAGAGATTGTATTGAGTTTTTGAGCTATTTTTCTTAATACAAGTTGTGAGAGTTATATATCCATAATCTCTTGGGTTCTTGTTTTATATCTGATTTTGGATCTTTGAGTATACATGTATATATATAGATAGACAAAGAGAAAATAATGTCTACGTAACCAATAACATGTGTAACTATAACAAAAACGCTTCTTTATGGCTAGTAAAAAGATTATCAATAAGAAAAGTACTAGTACAATATGACAAAATTAATGTCATATCATCTTATGAAAGTTGTTCCGCTATATATAATAAGTACATGATATCACATCATGTTTCGTTCAATAGTAATATAATTTACACCACTAGTGATACGTATATATGGACTTCGGCTCTTGACACATCTCAAATCATGAGACTTTAATTTTCGATGATTGTCTGTTCTTTTCATTTGGCCAATCATCATTATATTCGTACTTATCGATATGTGTATATATATACAAAGAGGCCAATAGGGTAATATTAAATGAGAATCACCTTGAGTACTAATAAGTAATAAAACACAACAACTTCTTTTCTCAAGTATTTTTATAATATTTTTTTAATATTACGTATATTATTAACTAGAAGATGTACGTAACAAAGAAAATTGAAAATAAAAATTTCGTTATTAAAACATATATGTCAGTAAAATACTAAAATTTTTTAATTCATATTACACATGTGTAATTGATTACACATACGTAATTTAGTTGTATACTTTTTACCATCATATATGTTTTTAACGACGGAATTTTTAATTTTTTAATTTTTCTTTTTTACAACTTATAGTTAGTAATATACGTAACATTTGAGAAAAAAAATATCATAAAAAACTTGAAAAGTAAGGTTTTTACGGGTTCTCGCAACTCAAGGTGGTTCTCGATCATTCGATTCGAATCCTATATATCAAGATGGTCATCATTATTTATAAGATCTAACCCAGTATAATATAATATAACAACATTATTGAGGTGGATTTTATTTCGATCGCAAGTTTTCATATGCATTTTGTAATTTACCAACTATGTAATTAAGAGAGAATGTTGAGGTGATGTGTGGACAACACTACATATGTATATATAGTTTTCGAGCGAGCGGCAAACAACAAATGATTTGCACATCCTTATAAATGTGTAATAGACGTGTCTTTTGGAATTAGTTTGTGTTTTACTAGTCCTTGCTTGTTATTACTTGATTGAATATCTCTACTTTGTGTTTCTTCTTAATCATTGATTATGGCACGTTTGGTGCTTCTCGTTGTCTAGGATATAGAAATTGCGCTTATTTGCTTATGTTTTTTCGTTTGTTGTTATTCATTGTATGTTTTATATATATGGCTTACCGTATAGATCACTCAGTGTATGCTACTTGATTTCTTATTTTGGGTGCTCTTGACTATATTATTGATCATGTTAGGAACAAAGTGGTACGCGGAAGCAGAACAACACACGAGCACAAATAAATATCATGCAAAAAGTTATAACAAGAACTTTGAGGTTCGGTCCAGATTGACCTACATCTACTTTGCAACTAGGTTTTACATTATTAGGTGCTTGAGAATACAATTACATCTACTTTGCATGAACGCATAAGAATTTATTTAAGGGATACCCCTCAGTTTTTAGGCTAGATCCGTCACTGATCTGAAAGTAAAGTTTTCTTATATTGTTAGTGAATAAATATCATACACATAAACTATATTTATAGCAGGAGAATATATATGTCTCATCATCTCTTTGAAGGTTTGTTGTGACATGATATGTACATTATTCATATCATTTTATTTCAATAGTTTTTCTATTTTCGCAATGATCAATTTAAATCTAGCATGCTTTAAACCTCAAGTGTATATGTGGGCTTCAGTCCCGACACATTTCACATTGTGAATGACTATAAGTTTCAATAATTGTTTATGTCTTTTCATTGTGACCGAGCATCTTTATTCTTGTGTTTCTCGACTTGTATATTTCAACATCTTCATCATCATATATAATATCTATCCTATATCAATAACATCATCGACGTTGATTTATGTTACTTTACTTTCATATATTTTCTAGACATTATATAACTTACTAAGATATTGTTGAATTTATTTAAATGATTTTACTATCATATTTTTTTGGGTTATTGGATTTTGATAATCGGAACTTTTATGGATTGACCGATATTAATCTCAATTTTAAAAATTCCCTATGAAAGTCCCAACTTGTAATTTATTTTCTTCCATCGAGCCTTTTATAACGGATACTCAAAAAACCTACCAGACCATTTTTGTGTCTCATTAAAACCTTACGCGTCCATTTTTGTGTCACACTTATAAAAGGCTCGATGGAGGAAAATAATTTACAATTAAGTTGGGACTGCCACATGGAATTTTTTAAGTTAGGATTAATATCAGCCAATAACTTATAAAATTCGGATTATTAAAATCTAATAACATGATATAATTTACTAAGATACTTTTATTTCGGATCACTAGGTTCTTCTAAATACTTTTATTATTAAGATTCAAAAAATAAACTCCTACAATACATCTAACATACGGGAAAAAAAAAGTTTACTTGTGTTTAGGTAAAATTTTTACGAACCAGGAATTTGGTGATCTACTCGAAGAAGACCAGACGTATAACAAAGAATGCGTAATGGAGCGTGCACGGTTTATTCTATTGTGTAAGATTCGGATTAGTCAATGGTGTAAGATTCTGGCTATCTTGGCCTTTTCCTATAAGGACCTTTTAGAGTTTGATGTACGCAAAATTAGCATATATTTTGTGCCAAATCATCTCCATGTCCTTGTAAATTATGCAAGTAAAACGCAAATAAGTCTTTAATCGTCTTTTTTTTACATTTTCAGTCTCAAAAACGAGAAAATCATAAAAGGAGCAAACACAAGGCAAAAACGAAGGAAATTTAGCAACAAAAAGAAGACCGACGAATCCACGTACTGCAGGACGAAGAAACAGGTCAAGAGGCAAGTACACGCCCTTGTTCCTCCATCAGACACGCCCCCATATGTTCAAAATATAAGAAATATGGGTAAGAGGCAAGTACATGCCCATATGCCTCCATTCCACGACCTCGTGTGATGGCCAAATCAAAAGAATCCAAGATCATGGTGAGTACATCCCAATGTCTCAAACATACGCCCTTGTGTGAGGACAGCATGTCAATTCCGTACTGACACATGATCATGGAGCAGCAAATGGTGTAATACATGCCCGTGTGCCTCTAGTACACGCCCTCGTGTGCCGATGATATGTCAGATCCGTATTGACACAAGATCAAGGAGCATAAGTTGGACAAAGACACGCCCCCGTGTCTTCATCACACGCCACATGTCTTCATGTCAGTTTAGGCTATAAATAGTAACATTGGATCATTTGCAAAAGAGGCACCTCTAGAGAGTCTAACCATATTTTCAATGTCTCTTATTGTCTTTTAGTTTACTATGTAGCATGTTACATCATTCTATGTAGCTTAAATAATTCAACAATTATCAAATCTTGTTATGATGTTTTGTAAACACTGTCCAAGTTTATTTTTTGTTGTATCCCTTATCATGTTTGGCTGAGATTCTTTAATCTACTTGGATGAGATAACTTGTTTATATTCACTCAACTGCTTTTCACGAACCTTCCCTGCGAATATTATTAAAACAAGATGAATATCATATACGCTTTGAACAAAATCCATAATAGATCATTAGAAATGACATCTATTACCTTAATACGAGGGCGTTTTTGGGCATTAAGCTTTCTTACTTCATAACGAACTGTTTTAGCAAATAAGCGGTTACGTCTTTTTTCTTTGTACCTTTGTACACTCGCTTTTCTTTTATGACCCATTACACTCGACTCACCCGCTTGCAATGCATCATCTCCTCTGCTTATACCATTATTTTCATTATGCGTCATTTCTGGTACCGTCCATGATCCTGCGTTGCCATCATCATCATCTTGGTCAACGTGTGGTGTGACCTATATTTGGTAACATAAATGAAACACACGATACTATATCATTTTCAAAACCCAAATGAAAACTTCTATGCAACTCACAAGTGTAGGTTCCAATGGTGTCTATCCAATGCTTTTGTTTATACTTTACATATATGGTAGCTAACGATTTACTTCTCCAAACTTGTGAGTTGCACTATGGATATAACTAGTATAACTAAAACATGGAAGGGCTAACTAGTGACAACTATAAATGGGTAAACATTATACTAAGTCAGAATGATGTACATTTTTTATTGATTAAATACTTAATAGTTCATAAATTTTCTGATTCAAAATCTACACTAACGCGTTTATCCATATTTAAATTTGAGACTTCTTAAAAAAGTATCTCCCCTCTTAGAGTCTTAGATAGAGGTGCACAAAAAACGGAACCGATCAAATAACCGAAAATCGGTTCTTAGAAGAACCGGTTCTACAAGAACCGAACCGGAACCGAATCGAACCGTAAGTTCTTAATAGGTTTACTATTTTTCCAAATTATAGGTTCCAAAAGAACCGGAACCTGTTCTTACAAAAAACCGAAAACCGGTATGTTTTAGTGTTGTTACTTATTTAATGTTTTAAAAGGTATATATCTTGTAATATTTAAAGTTTTTAATGTTACTACTTATTTAGTCAAAAATAATATAACAAATTTATGACCATAGACTCTAAATGAAAGCCCAACGGAGGGTGAAGATTTACAGCAGCCTAGCGTTCCGACCCATGTCATAGAAAAAAACCGTTTTTTTAAAGAACCTGAACCGGTTCTTTGGGAACCGGAACCGGTTACTAGGTTCTAGTTTTTCACCAAAAACCGGTTCTAGAACCAAACCGATTCTTATAAGAACCGGTTCCTTTACCACCAACAAGAACCGGAACTGATTCTTCAGAAAAACCGATTTGTACACCTCTACTCTTAGAGGGAAAGGCTATAATCCATTTGTATGAGCTTTTACGGTACAAGTTTAGTAAGCATTAAAGTGCAAATAGTAATGGCTCAGAGGTCATCAATAGCAATAGGCCCACAGCTTTAAAGTGAGGGGGCTAAGTCCGGACAAGTGGACTGTGGACAAACATTTAGACATTATATTTGAGCAAGACTATCAACTAATTTTGTGTATGGTTTAAAAAAGGAACTAAATTCATAATATATCAAATGTCACAACAGAGATTTATGTTATATAACTACTATGTCAGCTTTTTCAATACAAAACATTTTTACCTATTTTTTTTTAAATTTACATAAACACTTCTAGATAATCCATAAACACTACTATATGTTATTATCTTCTAACGTATAAGTATTTGTGTGGTTTTGAGTCTTTTGACATGACTGGTTATGGATTGAATTATCACTTTATATATTAAAGTGTATGCTATTAATTTGTTATAACTAATCAAGTTAATTATGTATAAATTAATATATGTTCATACGATGACAATAACATTCGAAATCTAGCACGATCTAGAGGAAATACAACAATAATTCGTGTAGCATTACTAATTCATGTTTCAAGTTAATTTTTTAAGAATTAATACGTATAGTAATAGTATGGCATGCGATCAAGATTTTAAACCCATAATAAATATAATTTTTCATAATTTTTACATAATAAATAAAGATTTAAGATGTAACGTGAAATGATCTTAAGCTTTCTCATACAAACTTTCTTGCATCCCTCTTCAAAATTCAAATAGATAATTATACTATATAAATATTAAATAATAATATTTATATATACGTACCATTTTCAAATAATAAAAAACACAGATCTTTAAATCAGTTAAAAACTACACCTTTTATTTTAATTAAAACTCACTTTTTAAAAATATAACTTTTTATATAATATAGTTTAATTTTCTAAAACAAAAAACTTTTTAAAAATACGAAAGTTTTAAACCCATATTCTTTCTAATATATATAAAACTGTTAAAAAATGAATATTAAAAAAACGAGCATTTAAAAGAATACGACAATCCTTTAAAAACGAAAATACTTAAACACCAAAGTTTTTAAACAATAAATAAACATTCATTATTATATCTCACAAAACCTTGATTATTTTGACATATTTTCAATCGTGTTTTCTCTCGTAATATTATTTGTAACATCTAAATATTCGTTACATACTAACTATTTAATATTTTATTTATTCAACGTGTGTAATACGTATTAGCCACTTGTAAGTAAGCATGTTAATAAACGTTAGTAAGTATCAAAAAAGGAATTAAAGAGGAGATCGATCTCACATTGATAGAAGAGTGTAAAAAGAAGTGATCATCATGAAGATCGGGTACGGTTTGCGGGTATGGAGCATCCACATCGGAACCACCACGAATAAAAAGTGGGCCTTTATTGACCCATGACTTCATAATCTTCTCATAATCAAGCTTCAACACCAATTTGCTACGATAGTTATTATCATTATTATTATTATTATCAACATCATTACAATGATTAATATGATGACATGAAGTTGTTGTTGTTGATGATATTGATGAACAAACTTCAGAATAACAAACCCATTTTTCATCATTATTTTGATCAATATTTTCTGTTTTAGTCTTCCTCATTGCCGTTCGTACAAGGTCCACATTCTCTTGGGCATAGTTTACGGATGAAGGAGACGGGTTCGGGTTTTCGTTGTCGTCGTTTTCGGAGCAAAGGATTTGGGTGAGAGTGGTGGTAATATTGTCACAAGATGAGAATATAGAAGCCATGTTATGGTCTTGTTCTACTAGGTTTTCAGGGTGTAGTGGGAAAAGAGTGAGTTGTTGTTGATGTTTATGATCATGGTGGTTTGTGGTTGGCATTGGTGGTGGTGGGGTGGGGGTGGTGGTGGTGAGGTGGTTGAGGCTTAGGTATTTGGGCTTGTGGAGTTTGGTTCTAGTTTTATGTGTAGATTTGGAATGTTTTGAAATCATGGCAGAAAATAAGGATGTAAATATGATGTGTTTTTGGATGGATTGAGGTTTATGTAGGTGTGGTTTTGTATGGATTGATGTGGGATGATTTGATTGGAGGGGTAATGGATATTTGTGGGATTTCATTTGGATCCTATGGATAAGAGTAGTGTGTGGGGGGGGGGGGGGGGGGGTTTGGAAGTGACAAGAGTAACCGGAATATATTATTATTTTATAATAACATGTCATTTATTTTTGTCTAATTATCTTTCAAGGTTTTCATCCTACGGTTAATTACATACAAACCTCTATATCGGTATATGACACGATAGTTGTATACATGTATATATCTTAATATAGAGACGTTATATCGTGTATACTTGTATCTATTAAAATGCAAATACGAAACATGTATACATGTACACCTTACGATAGCTTATCGTATACATGTTTCTCATACATGTACCTTTTTATAACATGTATACATGATAAGACACGATAAGACATGCTTGAAAACACGTATTCAAGGTAACTAATGTTTTAGCATGAGAGGAACCGGGGATAAAAACTCAAAATATTACCCTAATAATTTTTATTTACTTACAAGTGTCCACACGCATTGCGGAGGAGTATCTTTTATATACGATAAAAAAATCACAAAATACATTTGTACTTGCTTCGGGGCTTCTTTTATATACTACAAAGAAGTCTACGTGCTTAAGTACCTAAAGATACTGATAGCAAAAGATAACTTGAAAAGTTGAGATTTTATAGTTGAAACTTTAGAACATAAGAAGTTGAAGGGTAACTTTTGACATTTTACAAACCTAAAGGGCTAAAGTATTTGATGTCAAACGACAATTTTATAAAATTAAGATAAAGTCAAAACTTTAAAAACTTATAAGTAGAGGAATGGGTTATGATGTTATACAAGTTTGATGGGTAAAAACTAAAAGGTGAAAATTACGATATATCAAAGTTGGATGTGCAATTTGGTTAACCACACAAAGTGCCATTTGTAGCACCAACAACTTTTGTATTTAATATATTTACAATAAGATAGTTAAGAGAGATAGATGGAGGTCGAGCATATGGCCAGTTGGTCACAACAACGCAACCACACGACTTTGCAACGATTGTGAATCATGCCACTTGATCGAGTGGTGTTTCACGCATGAAGAACATGCCACATCAAATCATGGCATGTGTCGTGTGATCTATGTCAATTAGCCTAACAAACCAACAATCATAACATAAAGAAAAATCATTAGCCTAAAAGAGTTTTTCTTTAACGGCCATTTTATTAGAGACGTGCAAAAAGCTATAGAGAGAAAAAATAAGCTATATGCTTAGTATATTTTTAACTCTACTTATTTTTTGTTATAGCTATGTACTTGGTATTTGATAGCATATGAATGTGCAACAACTTTTATAATGTTAAAACACGTCACAAATATAATTGGATATAGCTAGGTTGATAATGTAACCGGTTCATTTGATAGCTATGTACTTGATATATATAGGTTGAATGTAAGTGTGTTCATTCGAATCGAATGCGAATTGGGCGAATTAGACGAATCGAATTGGTCGAATTGAGACTTTTAAAAACTGTATTCGTATTCGATCCACATTCGAATAAAAATCTATGTATTCGATTCGATTAAGTTATTCGAATTCGAATCGAATTCGAATAGATTCGAATGTATTCGCTTTAAAAAATATATAAATAAACAAACACATCAAGTAACAATACAAATGTAGCACCAACATAACATAAGTCTACAACATCACCCAAACAATATGCAATATACTAGCACGTCAACAAGTCTAAAACATGTTAACGAAAGGTCTAAAATTGCATAATTAAGCACAAAAAAAGACTATAAACAAGTTCAAAACCTATAGAAAATAACAATTAAGCAGTTGCCACAACACCAAATCATGTTTTTATGTAGAAACAACAATTAAGATTGGGTAATGCGTTGGATTTGGGTATTTTTAACTTACTTCAAGCCCATTAAATCATAATAATATATAGATAATTAATTAGATATATTAAAAATATATATTAAAAAATATATAAATTTCTTATTCGAATTGGGCGAATCGAATGCGAATACAGAAATCATATTCGTATTCGATCCACATTCGACAATATTATTCGAATCGAATGCGAATCGAATTCGAATGACCGAAAGTCGAATTCGAATGGCCTTAATCGAATTCGAATCGAATTTCGAATAATTCGAATGGTATTCGAATAATGAACACCCCTAGTTGAATGTGCAACAACTTTTGTTATAGTACACAGGTTTTAATCTAATTGTTATTAAATCAAGTTATTACTCGATCATATACACAATTAAATGTTAAATAGATCGACCTGAAACATACATGATTTTAATCTATGTACTTGGGTTCACCTATTTAACGTGTTAATTGAAAATCCTAAAACCTACACACTCGACATGATTAAAATAAACACAATAACAATAAAACAAAGAATAAGACAAAATGAAATATTGAAATGAGCTCACCAAGAATGGCATTTGATGTTAATAGTTACAAGGAAGCCCTCATTACACTATCAACATACAAAAACAATGCCAAAAATCAAATCCGAAAAAAAACACACACACACAACTTCAAACCTACATGTGTGTTTCCTTTATGTAACCTTAGAATCAATTCTCCCTACATCCATCAATCTCAATTCTCATTTATCAAACCTAAAACAATAAATAACTAGCAATCACCATCGCGCCCACAGAACTGGCCTTTAGGACAGTTCCTGAGGATGGCGCGTCAGCTGGTGAGTCAGTTGGCGCACCAGCTGCATCAAAGATTGATGTTGGAGAAGGTGGGGAATGTGCGGGGTGTCTTCCGATCGGAGGAGACGAGTGACCGTGTGAGGGTGCCGATTTCGGGGCCTTCGGTGCAGCTTTCGGAGCGGCTCTCGGTGCAACTTTTGGAGCAACTTTCGGTGCAGCTTTCGGGGCGGGTTTCGGTGGTGCCGATTGGGGTGCAGGGGACGGGGAAGAATGAGGGGCGGCAGCGTATGCGAGTCCAACGAGGGCGAGGGAAATGAGAGCAAGACCAACCATTCGGCGCGCCATTGCGAAAAATGGGAATGAACAAGTGTGGTTTTATTTGTGAGTTTGAAGAAGTGTAGTAGTGTTGATAGAGTAAAAAACTGGTTATTTGTGGAGTGATGGTTTATGATGATTATATAGGTGGTGATGACATTAGAGATGGTGGAGATTAATGGCAGAGCTAGTTTTTATCATTACTGACAGTAACACAAGCCACATATAGCTTTGAGGATTTGAGCAAAATTAGCCATAAAATTAGTCCAATTATAAATGTGATTTTGACCAATTAAAATCTTTGTTTTTTAGTTTTATTATTTTTGTCACTTTCGTTCTTTAAATCTATTCTTTTAACGTTTGTTTTTTTTAGCGTTTTAGTATGAGTTTAAATCTATTCTTTTAAGGTTATGTGCAAATGGTTTTAAACCTCACGTGCACTTAATTGGCATTGATGTGTTTAGACCTATATGAAAAACTTTTTATTTGTTTAAAAAACATCAAATATTTCATAAAATTATTTGATTGGATATTGTAGTTAAATCTTAAAACTGACGTCTAGTTTAAAAAATTCAATTCACATCAAATACTTAGATCAAACACCCATAAATTACTTGGTTGTATATGACAACTAAATCAAACTCGATCACTTAAGAACTAAACAAAAAACTTTTATCAGTTCCAAAAATATTACATATTTCAAGAAGTTTTAATTTGACCTGATATAGCAATTAAATCTAAAAACTCACATGAAGTTCAAAGAAATTTTAATTTGCATCACATATTTGAATCAAACATTACATAAAAGTATAGAAGTATTTATATGGATATGACTATTAAATCAAACTCACTCAAGAACCAAATGTGTACAAAATTCAAATTTCATGTGACAACTTGAATTTTTTTAATTCATCACATGTTTAGATTCACATGACAACTTTTATTAGAAATTACAAACCTCCAAAGGCTTACTTATTCCATATACACAACATTAGGTGCATATTTGTTAGAAGTGTTTGGTTAGACAAATGTGTCGAACTACCCTTTTCCAACCTGATGCAAAGTAATAATTATGGTCGTTACATTCCAATATAAGCTTTGAAGAAAAAACAGATTAGGTAAATGTTGACATCTCCATGCCAATACAGTTGTATTTATACTTGTACTAGGTTTAACACCTGTGTATTACACACGGGTTGAATAAAAATATTTTTAAAATATTATAATTATTATATTTAAAAATTTATAACTAATTTTATAAATTATTATTAATCACAAAATTTTATCTTTATTAACTCTCTTACTCAATTTTCCATCTCAACCTTTCTTTTATAAAATAAATTATGTTTTCCCCCTAAAATTTGCCCCCTAAAAACTCTAATTTATTAGATAGATACAAAAACCAGTTGATACCAGAACATAATAAAACCATCCCACTCTTTAAACCTGCATATAATAACTTGTTATACCAAACCAAAAAGGATTTTGCCCTGCCTGCAAACTCAAAATAACATGAATAAGCTTAAATGGGCAAATGCAACGAAAAAGAGTACAAGCTCACGATTGCGAAGATCATAAAAAATATTTAACGAATTAAGGTATACTTTGGTTGTCATTCCTACAGTATAATAACATAACAACTAACAATCAAACATACTAATTATATAAGATTCAATGTTCACATAATGGCTTCATAATTATGTTAGTATACAACACAATATGTAAAATGTAATAATCATAGATTCAATGTTCGCATAATGGCTTCAAAATTATGTTAGCGTACAAAAATATCTTAACACCCGAGTGTTCATGCGGATTGAACGGTAAATAAGATTTATATAATTCTATGTTGAAATGTGCAAATAAAACTACAAATTTCAAAAAAAAATTATTTTAAGACCTCGGATTTAGCATTCGAAACACATTGTAATTAATCAAAACTACATATATTGAGACATTAGTTGTCTAAAGCTGCAACTTATTCTTCTTTGCTTGCAGCCTTTAACATCCTTGTGGCTTCTTCTTCCATCATACTTACACTCCACTCACCATACTTTGCTTATTGCTACACAAGATCAAACAATACTACTTAATAGCGACAAAATTAAATAATTCTGACAAACAACCTTTAAATTTAAAAGTTCATATAACAAAATTTAAACATTTCTATAAGAAGGAACATTTTTATCATATGGAAAACTAAACTTAACTTTAAGAGTACGTGTTCATACAACAACATTCATATAAGAATGAATATATTTTTCATAAGACATGATCACTGGTCGTCTCAATCATTTTGATGGTCTTAAGCAAAGTAAAATCTTAGGGCGAGTTTTCATAATGTATCAATTCAAAATGGATCAGGTAAAAGGAACATACACACTTAACTTTCTCATATGAGAAGAGTATATAAATTAAAATAAGGACACAACTTACTTTAATTTGTGGACCATTCATTATAAGAACCTCCACATCCATGTGCAATAAAAAGCTCATTTTCCATTTCATCAAATTAACCTGCAAATTCAGTTGACATCCTTAGAAATGTATATAGCTTTAAACTTGCAAGTTCATTTCCATCATAATAGTGAAACTAAATATATTGAATTATTGATAGACCATTTGCAAAAGATAACTAACATTCCAAAATAAATTAATTAAAAAATGCCCCCATGCAGGATCGAACTACAGACCTCCAGTTTACAAGACTGGCGCTCTACCACTGAGCTATAGGGGCAACTATGTTTGTCTTATTTAGATATTTAATTTAATTCGATACATAAAAAACAAGTTTATAGAAAAAAAAAATGTTCGATACACGAAGACTAATTAATTAAAAACCTTAATACATATAGAATAACAACTACTCTGTTACAGTGGATATGACATTATCAGGGCCGGCCCATAGGGTGTGCGGGGTGATCGACCGCACAGGGCACTCGTTTGACGGGGGCACCAAAAAAAAAAAAAAATTTATATAATGTTTTTTTTTTTTTATAAATAAGCCTGTTTAAGTGTTAAAAGCCCACTGCATAAATAAGCCTCTTAAGTGACAAGCCCACTGCATTACCCATTTAAAGCCCATTCACTACTTAAAGCCCACAGCCTTTTACTAATCCAGCGACCAACCTCCAAGAGGCTAGAGAGGTAATTACTAAATTACAGATTACTAAAAACAAAAAAGAGGCTGGCGAGCCTAAGAATGAGGTGAAAGACCAAAAAAACGAGTCTAAAAACCCCCTCACACGGACCCGGGTTTTTGGAGTTGCATTCGTGTCCGCAGGTCGCGCGGGCGTCGCATTTTGGGAAGGAATTCGAACCAGATTGCACCCCCCTGCGCGCGGGTAGGTGCTAGAGTAAAACATGACAAAGGAACTTAACATGTCATGAATGCTTGAATATATAAACTAAGAATTTTTGTTTCTCCACTCCAATGTGGGACAAAGTGAATAACACAAAATTTTTAGAAATCTCATTCAGATGTCCAAACAAACAGAACCTCTTAACCATTCAGCACTTAACCATTCAGACATCTTAACCATTCAGCACTTAATCATTCAGCATTGCCAAACAGCCCCTTTGATTTTCTTATGTTTAATTATCAAACGTTTGTTTTTTGGTTAAAAAATTAGTTTATATAATTTAGTGCGTTGATGTTTCGGGTTAGGGGGCCTTTTTTTCTTGTCTCGTACAGGGCACTCGATTCCTCGGGACCGGCCCTGGACATTATTACCGTACACATGCATTAACATTTGTTTGATTGAACGTAAGTCTAAGAGTTAATTTAGTCATGAGTTGATGCACTCATTTAATACGTTCAAAACTATATCTCGAAAAAAATAAAGATAGTTCTCAAGATATGTGTAGTGGTTTAATGCGCTGGTGCAACACGAAATTAACCGTTAGCTAGATATGTAGTACCATGTTATCACACCAAAGAATACACACGTAATGCACGTGGAGGATGACTGAAACACATGCATGCATGACATAATTTACGCGATCTTAGCAGCAACATGTGCAAGAGCCTAAACACGAAAGTAGTTTTTTTTAAACCTTTTTTAGCATTAATAACCGTTATTATTAGTAAACTAATTACCAAACAGGCTCATTTCATGATAGAGGATCAGTAGATCATTTATCACCAAACTATCTTATTAGTGACAGTTTATTATTTACACCCGTTGTAGAAGGAAAAAAAAAGATAACCAATAGTGAAACGACGACTATATATACATGAACACAACCTGCACATTTAACATCATTAAACATTTAACAATGAAGTAGTTATAGAAGGAAGAAGAGTAATCACTAATCACCCTATAAGTACTAATTAATACACGGCCTTAAATACTTATATGTCAAGAGTGGGTACGTAAAACTCTTGGAGATTGATAATATTAAAAGCTAGTACGATAAAATAACAGATAAATGAATAACAAACTGCACCGCAACTTCATATATAAAAGTGAGTATTATAAAGGGAAGTGTATTATATATTGTTGATTAACATTAAAAAAAAATACGTATTAACATAGCATATATATCTATATATAAAGACTAGTTTAGTGCCCTGCGCTACGCTCGGAAACACAACATTTAAGTGATGCTTTTAAGGATATTCATGAATGTTCCAATCAGTTTTGAGACAAAACCGTGGTAAACCGAAACACATGATCGATATACTTTTAAAATTAAACTTTTAGTATAGCAATATTATACTCAAATTTACCACACTATAAAGTGCTCAGTTTTATGGTGTAGTTTATTTTTTAAAAAAATCGTATAAAAATGTTATGTATATTTATAAAACACCGAGGTCTTTAATTGTATGTTATTATTAACTTTATCCATAAGTTTCATTTTTAGACCTTATCAAATATAAACCGACTCATGTACACCCTTGTAGTAGAGGGTTAAAAGTATAAATACTCTTAAATTTTTAGAATTCTTCAAAATATTAGGGGACCAAAAATGTAATTAGTTTTATTATAATATATTTTATATACATATTTTAAATAAAAATCATTATTGTGAGATAAACTCTCATATTATGCCACATAAGCTAAAAGCTTTAAAATTGTGTCACATAAGCTTTTTATGTTTTCCTATATTATATAAGGATGAGTACAAACATGCATAAAAAAAAGATATAGTCAAACCAACATAACATGATAAATACATCGCGTGGCACCCTTAGGAGCATGCATTGAGAATGTTGTTACATGGTTATCATTCAATATACATCTTCTTTGACCTAGCTTGGGAATGTATATATGATTATATATATTTTAAATAAAAAGGCTGGATATAAATTAAAACGAGATGTATTAATCATGGGCTTATGAAAAAATGATCCAATTATACTGGGCTAAACAATTGTGGGTTGGACTTGTATACGTCAGCATGTTATCATTTGTGAATGTGTATGTGTTGTAGAAGTAAAGAAAATGGGAACATTTTATATGTACAAGCTACATGATATGGTTTTAAGAATATAAATAATGCTTCAACAAGAAACCATTTTTATTCGTATAGATTATTAAAAAAAAAAAAAAACTTCCCGTATCTTATAAACTCAATGTACTTTATATTCTATCATTTTTATGTAAATGATTTGAATCCCTTAACCTAATTTTTATATTCATGCAGATGAATAATGAATTTATTTAAATAAAAAATATTGGTGAAATTATCAAAAAAATATGCTAATAGCGTACACGTTACATATGTGAGGCTATGAAGAGGTTTTTTTTTAAAACAGCGGTTGGTGCAACGGTCTATGATTAAAGCATTTAGAAGTGTAACCGAGATCAAAACCTCGCCTCTAACACTAATAGGTGTTTTTCGTCGGCATTGAAGCTCTCCATTACTGCGTACGTAGCAGCGTAGACTCACAATAACCCTCCTTACGGGTCAAGTTGATCAGAGTCGAAACATGTCAACTAATTGTTTATATGAAACAATTGCATTATCATTTTGTGGTGGCTACAAGACATGTTATCGGAAAACTCCTTACAACCGGTTCGATCTCCATCAATATCTACATCTACATATATATTCTGTTCGATCTACATCAATATTTACATCTACATATATATTCTAATAATTAAGTAACTAATCTATTTGATGACATTTTAGATTTCCTGATTTGTTCTTACTATCCAAAAATCCTTTTTGCAGATTATCGGAAGCTCTAAACCCCAACCTGCATGGCATCATATGGTCTACTACAGGCGCTACCCCTCCCATGAATGATGAGGTCTTAAGCAGATTCACGGCCCTCACAAATTCTTTCAGATCCATCCCTCTCTCAAATGAGGATGATAGTTGGATTTGGGAGGCAGACTCGTCGAAAACCTTCTCCACAAAAGCTATAAGAAGACTAATAGAAGAGAAGAAACCTTCCTACCCGGCTGCAGACTTCATTTGGGATAACATTCTTCCAATTAAAGTTAACTTCTTTGGATGGCGTGCATCTCTCGATCGATTACCTACCAGGGAGGCCATCAACATGCGCGGGATACACCTTGCCGATGTGTCTTGCCCCATGTGTAGACACCATACGGAATCTGTGAACCATCTCTTACTCCATTGTTACATGGCAGACCTGTTTTGGACATCTATTGCTCAATGGTGCAACATTCCATCCTTCAAAGCTAGATCAATAGAGCATCTTTACCTCATCTTCAAGACCAGTTCAAATAAAAATGAGGGGCAGAGAAAATTGAAAGCTATCTTCACCATTGGATTATGGTTCCTATGGAAAGCTCGTAACGACATGGTTTTCAACAACATACAATGGAGTGTGTCCCGCCTCACTGAAGAAGTAAAAACCTGGAGTGTAATCTGGATAAATAACCGTCACGAGAAAGGATCACACATTTGGAACTCATGGAAAACTTACATCTCAACTAGTTAATATGTATATGTAAATATTTTGATTTCTTCCTGTCATCTTTGGGCCTGTTTGAGTTACTTCCTTCCTTTGTACTCTTTATTTATAAATATATATCTTGCTGCTGTTCAAAAAAAAAAATAGGTAAAATCCTATGTGACAAACTATCCTTTCATTAAGACTAGTAGATTAGTACCCGTGTACTACACGGGATTTTGATTATATTGGTTTTAACTAAATTTATGTATTAAATTTATTTTTAACATATTCCTTATTAAATCGGTTTGAAATTTACAAATATTTTCCTAACAAAAATCATATGTTTAAATAAAGGAGATGATCTGTAATAATTGGTAAATTTTTTATTTGAACATATTGGATTAGGAGATAATTCGTGATAAATGGTAAATTTATAATTTGAACATATCGGGTTAAGAGATAGATCATGATAATTGATAAATTTTTAATTTGAACATACCAGGTTAGGAGATAGATCATGATAATTGGTAAAATTTGTATTTGAACATATCGGGTTAGGAGATAAATCATAATAACTGGTAAATTTTTAATTTGAACATATCGGGTTAGGAGATAATTAATGAATTTTTTATTTAAATATATCGGGTTATTTCGAATATGGATCATACTATGACCCATCTTGAACTCCTCCATTATATTAAATTAGAGCATGACACCTAAGCAAAATCCTACGTGGATTAGTAAAAATGTTGACATATGTATGATTACTCAATTATTAGAATAGGTAGATAGGACTCATGGATCCAATTCGAGTCAAATATTACCCGTATATTTTTTCTAATAATTAATTTTATTTTTATATCTATCTACTTAGTTTGTAACTAATCATACAAGTGCTAATAATATTTATCTTTTTTATTTATTAATCTACTTAATTTATAACTAATTAAATTTATCTCTACTTTAAATTTTAAAATATCCCATTATTCATATATCTTAAAACTTTTAGATTTGTTTATACATCAAAAAATACTTTCACATTTGTATATACTTTTTTTTATAGTTGAAGGATCAATAATATTGAAAATGGTTGGTGAGAGTATAGGGGTTAAGGTGACATTTAAGCAAAGTGACCAAAATAGTGCGGCGTTTATATGTATACACATAAAAGGACCATCGAAGTTGCTTTGAATATTTGTATTCATCATGAAATCTATTATACTCTTCTTGCTAGTTGCCGGAGTAGCCACCGGTCAGCCATTTCCGCCGCCGTCTCCGGCATGTGACATACCGGCAATATACAACTTTGGTGATTCAAACTCCGACACTGGTGGCATAGCCGCAGCATTCTATCCTCCGGGGCCACCCTCGGGGGAAACCTTCTTCAAAAGACCCGTAGGACGAGCCAGTGACGGGCGCCTGATCATCGACTTCATTGGTAAGCCTAAAAAAAGATTCAAGTCGTAAATATATTAATCTCATGTTGTTCTGGTATAAGTATTCTTCTTTTATAACACGTTATTAACATCAAAGTGTCCTTTTTAAATATTCTAGTGTATTCATTCTCTAACAAAAAGTTGTTTATAACAAAAAGTAGTTATTTCAAAATTGTGATATGGAAAATGTTTTTCTCAAGTTTATGATTAAATTAGGGTTTTGCTTTTTTATTAAGTTTTGACACAAGTTTTTTTTAGAATATCGTCTTAAATCATCTGATTTATTTACGCTTAGTTTAGCAAAAAATTTCCAAGGGAAGTTTACGCCTTTTCTAGTAGGGTGATGAATATTTATTGTGTTACGATTTATGATCAGCTGAGAAGCTTGGGTTGCCGTATTTGAGTGCGTATTTGGATTCAATCAAGGCGAATTACACACACGGTGCAAACTTTGCAACGGGCGGTGCAACCATCAAGCGTGTGAACGAATCATGGTTCGTGAATGATGTTAGCCCGTTTTCACTCGACATTCAAGTCGAGCAGTTTAATCAATTTAAAGATAGAACGATTTATCTTTTTAATCAAGGTAACCAAATTTTATTAAACAAGTTATTACTCATGTTGTATATATCACTTCGCGTGATAATATTAATAACTTGTGTTTGGTAGCCAAAGATGACTCTCAAAGACATAATCTACCTAGGCCGGATGATTTCATGAAGGCTATATATACAATCGATATAGGCCAAAACGATCTGGCATATGTGTTTAGGACTATAGGCGTTGAAGCGGCCCGAGCTGCAATCCCCGACATCATCGATCAGCTCGCTTCGTGTATTAGAGTAAGCCTTGCATACTTTCCATGTTAAAAAAACGCCACTAGTTATAACTACACATACACATTATGATGTTATATGTGTACATATTAGTTTTACTTAGATATATTTTGAAAGGTTGTACATGTACAATAACACTTTTAACACTTGGCTGGATTATAGCAATTGTACGGAAAAGGGGCACGGTCATTTTGGATACATAACACCGGGCCAATAGGATGCTTGCCTGTAACACATGCTAAAATTGTTAACCCAGCCCGTGGTTACCTCGATGAGAACGGGTGTGTCAGTGGCCAAAACCTTATAGCAAATGAGTTTAACGAGAAGCTTAGAGCCAGAGTCGTTCAACTGAGGTCTGATCTCCCAAAAGCTATACTGACATATGTCGACATGTACTCAGCAAAATCTCAACTGATTAGCAACGCGAAGAACCTAGGTATGTTATATTGTGCTAAGTTTGTATTGTTGATATGATATTTGTTTATTATTTTGTTGAATACTATGGCTAACAGTTAACTTGTGGTTATTTAAAAAAATAAACTAATAAATAACCCAAGTTAGTTTTAACCATATTTTTAAAGAAATGATTAAAGATTTTTTTATTACGAATAGTTCACTTATATGACCTCATTTTTACACTAGGATTCGAGGAACGATTCATGATATGTTGCGGGTATCATGATCGAGACCATGACATATACTGTGGAAACCAAGGAAAGATCAATGGCAGTGAGGTCTTTGCGGGGTCATGTAAAGACCCGACAAAGGTCATAAGTTGGGATGGCGTACACTACTCCGACGCCGCAAACAAATGGATTGCCAACCAGATTACTTATGGGTTGTTTTCAGATCCACCACTTTCCATTATCGAAATATGCCCTGAGAATAAGGGCGTAAGCAACCTGAGTCGAGCCTAATTAACCTAAGAGACCTCCAAACAAAGCTTGTTGTTTGAAGCTCTAGCTTAACTTGTGAATATTTTTATAAATTCAAGCCGGTTTATTTATTATTAATGTTGATTACACTATGTAATATAACATGTATACTAGCTTTATGCACAATTCATGCATAATCCTACGTTTTTATAAGTTCATGTTGATTGATGGTTGGATATGTCCCATTATATTTGTTAGGTTAATTTAGTTAATAATTTGTTAATCAATCTAACTTCTGATAATACATTTTTGGATGTTTCAAAGAAAACAAACCAAAACATTCCAAATTTAATACTTTTTACATGCGTGTAGCTAAGAAAACCTTAAAGCACACTCATTATGAAAAGTATAAATATATGTATTGTAAAAGATATATTTTCAAATTTTAAGAGGAGCTCATTCTCTCATTTTAGTTGTGACTCTAACTAACAACTTTTTAGGGTTTAGATATTACATAGAAGAAAGAAGTGTTTAATGAGTAAGAACATGTGATAACGGTGTTATATACATGCCAGTTAGAATTAAAGTTGTCAGTTCGAGTCTCGAACTAAAAAAGTATTACTTTATAGTAGTTATAACTTGTAGTGTATGAGTGAACTTACAAAATCGTCTTGTTTTCCAAATAAATTATAATTTCGATTTGATTTCACCTGAAAACGAATATCGGGTTTTCCAAATTTTATGGTTCGGTTTCCTTGGTTTTCTAACGGTTCGTACAAATAAGATCGATTGAGCTTTCTACAACCGAAAATCAATTGTATAGTTCGCATGGTTTCGGTTTACAACTAAAACAAGATCTAAATTAATACCTAATTCAGTTCCTAGTTCGGATCTATTTAAATATTTGATGTTTATCGTTTAAAACCAAATAATTAAGACCCCTAATGTAACCGGAAAAAAGGTGTAGCAAGGTTGTTTTTGTTGAAATTGGGCACTACTGTTATTACTTACTATGCTTAAGAAAGCAACGTCAGCGGGTTGCACAACGTCTGACACCGGTCATGTCATGTGTCACAGTCTGATTGATCGATGTATCTCTTGAATTATCGAGGAAATAATATGTTTCTTGCCAATCGATGTAAGGTTAGCACGCATTTGGGATGTTGCTAGGGTCGTAGGTTCGATCCATTCTTATGGCCTTCTTTGTAAATTTGTTTATATTTGTTTAGCTTAAACTTACTTTTTCAAAGTTATTAAATTGCAACATCACGTTAATGTGAGTTGTGACCATCACCAAGTAGCACGCGTGAGGCTGACGTATTTAGCTTGATCAATATTTTAGAGTTAACTTTGTTTCCGATTTGGTGTCGACACAGCAAAACACAGCGTATGTCTAATAAATGGTTCGTTAGATTAAAAAAAACAAGCATTGTGGCTTATGCGGCATCATGTGGCGGTCGGATATTAGTTAGTGCGTTTTTTACCTCGACATATGTTATAATGCATAGTACGTGTTGCGCAACACAGATCGTTTGTAACGTTAACGCTATTAAGTAAATATAAAAAAACAACTTTGTTGCATCTCCTAAAACTAATCTAATTGATCTAATAAATATAAAATAATAAAAAAACAAAATAACTTATGAATATAAAAAAGAAAACGACAAAAGAATTGGAACAAAATTGAAAACAAATAAGTGCATCTAACGGCGGATTCATTAATTGACTTCTATCCTCCTTCCGATTAAAATCAATATAATATCGGTTTGAAATTAAAAAAAAAATCAAAAAAAAAAGTTAACGGCCGCTAAGTGTACTTAACGGCGGACCACTAGAGGTAAAAAAATGGATTTGGAACCACTAAAAGAAATAAACTAAGTTGAGATTATTCTCGATCAATAAATGTTACTTGGGATTTTTTTTCTATTTGCATATACTGATAGTTGACAAAATGTTAAAAAAATAGGTATATTAGTTTCTACCGGTCCCAACTATCACCTTTTGGTTTCCACTAGTCCCAACTATTGAATTGGCTGTCAACAGTCACAACTTTTATCACTTTGACAAACAATGGTCTGTCGTTAAACTTTTTTTAACTCAAGACACATGATCGATAAACAAATAAGAACTTTATTATTATAAGAGAAAACTCACTCAAGAAATTACCGTCAACGCTAACGTCGTTAAGTTTTTTTTAATTTAAAACCGATGTTTTAAGCCTTTTGATCGAAAAGATAATGCGAGCTTATTGATGTAAAAGGTATCTCGAAACGGGGCCCCGAATGATAAAATTTTTATATCTGATTGTAGCACCGTTAGGTTTGAACACATGATTGAAGCACTGTTTCGTCGTTTGGAGTGTCGTTTCGAGGTAACTTTTACATTAATAGACTTATATTCTTCTTCCGATCAAAAGAATTAAAACTCGGTCTTGAATTCGAAAAAAACCTAAGGACGTTAAAAAATTAACGACATACCATTGGTTGATAAAATGCTAAAACTTGAAACCGTTGACATCTAATTTAATAGTTAAAACCGATAACAAAAAATGATAACTGATACCAATAGAAACTAATATCTTAACAAATCGAATATACATATATAGTTAATTTACTAAAAAAAGGCAAATTGGCCTAAAATAATCCCAACTAACACTTATTGGTCGAAAATAATCTCAACTCAGTTTATTCCCTTCAGTGGTCCCATATCCATAAAACATTGTTTTGAAATTCGAAAAAAATCAAAAAAAAAAGTTAACGGCCGTTAAGTGCAGTTAACGGCGGACCACTAGAGGCCAAAAAAGTTAGATTTAGGACCACTGGAGGAATAAACTGAGTTGGGATTATTCTTGACCAATAGGTGTTAGTTGAAATTATTTTTAGCCAATTTACCAAAAAAAAAAATGTGTGAAATAATTGTGGCCCACTATAAGGGTCCAGGTTTATACGTCACCTAGGCTAAGCCCTTCAAAATAAGTGTCGATTTAATCTTAATATTTTTAGAATCAGACTCAAAGTTGAACTGATAATCGAATTTTAAAAACAGGATAATGTTAGAAATAGTTTAAATATAGATACATCTATCTAATAAATTAAGTTTTTAGGGGGCAACTTTTGGTTGAAATTTTTTTTAATCCATAATAGAAAGTTTGAGAGAGAAAATATGAAATAACATGTATGAGTTGATGAAGCAAAATATCCTTAAATATTAAATATTAAATTATTAAAGATAATGACTATGATCTTTATAAATATTATTATTTAATCTGTGTGTAGTAAACGGGTGTTAAACATAGTAAAACAATAAAATAGAGAAAAAATTTTAAAAACTTTCAGTCCAACTTTTTTTTCCAGTTCGACCATTAATTTGTGATCCAACAAGCCGGGTCACGCTAAAACTATTTAACCTCCTAAATCAACTGGGTTAAAAGCCCGACTTCCAATCCAGTTTTCAAAACACTGGTCTTAGCCAAAGCACACACTCCGACCACCAAAATAAACGGGCTCATGACCTTCTCCTAGCCCTCCTCCATCCACGCTCATGATTTGATTAAACTATCTTAACACTCAATAAAGAGTGGGAAAAAAACATTTCATAGCTATACATACAAAATCCGTATCTCTACGTACATACATACAAATATCTAGTTGAGAATAAACGATAACCAACCATAAAACCAAGCAAACGGCTATAAATTAGTAATTTATCGTAGAGCAGGAAGATTATCGTACAACGAGCCCCGGAAATTTTGGTCGTATTTTATGGCCACTTTTTCATTCCATATCATATAACCACCATTTCCCGGCCACTTTCATTTCAAATTTTCATTTCATCACTTTTATTTTTTGTTGCTCATTTTCATCAATCAATCAATCACAATCACCGAAGAGGAAGAGGAAGAAGAAGAAGAATTAGCCGGCCGTCAGGATTACAGAGGGCTCAAAACGATTGTGTGTGTTGTAATCGTTGATTTGAGCCCTCGTTATGCCTGATGGTTATTCATCTTCCAAAAAGAAAGATGATTATTGGGATGATGTTTGTGGTCAGGTATTAGTTTTTAATACAATATCTGTTTCTTTGTTTGTTGATTTGGTTTGATTAGTTCAAACCTTTTCTATTGTTCTTAAGCATTGGATATTGTTATTGTTTTTACGCTTGGAATTATGCTTAGGGGTGTGCATTATTCGAATACCATTCGAATTATTTGAAATTCGATTTGAATCGAATTCGATTAAGGCCATTCGAAATCGACTTTCAGTCATTCGAATTCGATTCGCATTCGATTCGAATAATTTTGTCGAATGTGGATCGAATACGAATATGATTTTTTGTATTCGCATTCGATTCGCCCAATTCGAATAAGAAATTTATATATTTTTTAATATATATTTTTAATATATCTAATTAATTATCTATCTATCTAATAAATCAAACTTTTAGGGGGCAATTTTTGGAGGGATTTTTTTTTCTACAATAGGAAGTTTGGGAGGTAAAATTTAGCTAAATTTTCACCATGCAAGTTGATGGAGCCAACTCCTTAAATGTTATATATTTACAAATTGTTAAATATAATGGTTATAATTTCTTTATAAATATTACTATTTAACCCGTGTGTAACACACGGGTATTAAACCTAGTATATGAATATGATTTAGTGGGTTTGAAGTAAAGTTAAAAATATCCAAATCCAACCCATTACCCAATCTTAATTATTGTTTCTGCATATGCATGATTTGGTGTTATGACAACTGCTTAATTGTTGTTTTTATAGGTTTTAAACTTGTTTATAGTCTTTTTTATGTATGATTATGCAGTTTTAGACATTTTGTTAACATGTTTTAGACTTGTTGATGTGCTAGTATTTTGCATATTGTTTGGGTGATGTTTTGCACATTGTTTGGGTAATGTTGTAGACTTATGTTATGTTGGTGCTACATTTGTATTGTTACTTGATGTGTTTGTTTATTTATATTTTTTTTAAAGCGAATACATTCGAATCTATTCGAATAACTTAATCGGATCGAATACATAGATTTTTATTCGAATGTGGATCGAATACGAATACAGTTTTTAAAAGTCCTAATTCGACCAATTCGATTCGCCTAATTTGCCCAATTCGCATTCAATTCAAATGAACACCCCTAATTATGCTTTCATAATGAGTTTCAAATCGGTTCGGGTTGAAACTGATTTAAGTAATTTTCGTTGGTTTTTTTCTATTACAGGTTCGGTTTGGTCAACAAAAGTCAAAACCGGCATGAGTTTTAAACCCCTTTTTTTTATCTTTTTTGAGTAAGTTTGGTCTTTTTGCCTGTTCGGTTTGGTCAACGGGAAGTCAAAACCGGCTTCTGAGTAGTTTTGGTCAACGAAAAGTCAAAACCAGTTTAAAACTCCATTATGTTTCTTTTTGTAAGAAACTTGAACTTTTGATGTTGATGCTTATTGGTTTTATCTATATATGCTTTGTAGGAGGTAAGCAAAATGGGTCGCATTCGTTGCACGATGCAAACTCTTGACATACGAACGTTTGTCGTGTTATTTTTAGTCGTTCCAATCGGTTTGGTAGGGCTTTACTTCCATGGACAAAAAGTTACCTACTTTTTAAGACCATTATGGCAATCACCTCCCAAATCTTTCATCAACATGCCTCATTACTATCACGAAAACGTGTCGATGGCTTCACTCTGCAAGCTCCATGGTTGGAATGTGAGGGATTATCCTAGGAGAGTATATGACGCTGTTTTATTCAACAATGAAATCGACATGCTTACGATTAGATGGAAAGAACTTAACCCTTACATCACACAGTTTGTGGTTCTTGAATCCAACTCTACATTCACAAGCATACCAAAACCACATTACTTTGCAATGAATAGAGAAAGTTTCGATTTTGTTGAATCACGTTTGACGTATGGGACGATTGGTGGACGGTTCAAGAAAGGCGAGAACCCTTTTGTAGAAGAGGCGTATCAGCGAGTTGCACTTGATCATCTTCTGAAAATAGCAGGGATTGAAGATGGTGACTTGTTGATCATGTCTGATGTTGATGAGATCCCTAGCGCGCATACTATCGATCTTTTGAGATGGTGTGATGGCGTCCCGCCAATTGTTCATTTAAATCTGAATAACTATTTGTACTCTTTTGAGTTCAATGTTGATCACAGCAGTTGGAGGGCATCTGTGCATCAGTATCAAAAGGGTCAAACAAGATATGCTCATTACCGGCAAACGGATTATTTGTTAGCGGATTCAGGGTGGCATTGCAGCTTTTGTTTTAGAAAGATTAGTGATTTTATATTCAAGATGAAAGCTTATAGCCACACGGATCGAGTGAGGTTTAGTCACTTTCTTGACCCGAAAAGGATACAGAATGTGATATGCAATGGTGATGACTTATACGACATGCTTCCCGAAGAGTACACGTTTAAAGATATCATAGCGAAAATGGGTCCAATTCCTCATTCTTATTCAGCAGTGCATCTTCCTTCACATCTGTTAAATCATGCTGATAAATACAGTTACCTTTTGCCTGGTAACTGCATACGCGAAGCGGATTAAATTTTCATCTTTTTCATGATACATATAGTTTTAACTTTTAAGCACTTAGTTGTACATTCCTTTTGTTTTGCTACTATATATAATACATTTGCAGATTAAGTTTTTTTGTGTCAGTTATATATTTTTTTCCCTGAAGCTCTGACTTGTACTGTACAAGAGGGCATATCTATGGATGAAGTTTTAGTAGTAAGCATGTTCCTTAAGGTCAACTGATGTTGATTGAAAGTTAAGTGCACAAATGAACAAATTAGTGTTTTTCAATGAATTTAATGGAGGTGGACTTAGAAAGACTTTAGAATAGCCTTATAGTCTTGTTTGTGATGTAGTATATATTATATTATCTTCTGTATAGATATTTAAAAGGTTAAGGGGCGTATATATAAGCTATTAATTAGATCTTGAAATTCTGTTAAAAAAAAAACCAATGATCAATGTAGATGTAGTTAAAGAAGATAAAGTATAAACTTAAATCATCCTGTATTATAAATAATAACAAAGATATATATACGTCAACAAACAACAAGGTCGTTGTAGTATAGTGGTAAGTATTCCCGCCTGTCACGCGGGTGACCCGGGTTCGATCCCCGGCAACGGCGTTTTTTAATTTTTTATATTTTTATTGCTTTTTTTAATCAATTTTCAGAAAAAAAGGGCTTTTGAAACGATATTAAAGCATAATAGCTAGCATATGATATCAGTTGCAATGGTTTTATTTCTATTTGCATTATATGTCAATACTGATTATTTACAAATTGGCATTGTAAAGTATACATAGATGCTAGTTGTCAATATAACTCCAACAAATGTAATAGAGACCAACAAATGTAATAGAAACCAAAACGCAAATGCGATAACAAAAACAAGCGATCATGGGTCGAGGATCGAACTGACCACAAATGCGATAACATAAACACGCGAGCATAAAACACAAATTCAAAGCTATAAAAGAAGCATGAAGAGTAAATTTCCCCTTTCACTTAATAAATTAATTCAAAGAAGGCACTTGGAAGCCACAATGAACATAAAACACAAATTTCAGTTCCTCTGAAATGAATTCATTAACAACACAACACTAAAAGAAATCAATCTCTAAGTAGTTACCGGAAGGTTTCACATCTACTCCGCCTCTTTCAGGCGACGGTTTCGGGATATCTGGAGGTGTAGCACAGCGTATCAGCGCCCAGTTTACGCTCTGAAAAAACGGGTGTTGTTTGATCTCCGTTGCCCCGCGTTTATACGCCAACCGATGTTGTGGTTCTTTCACAAGTAACCCCCGAATCAAATCCCGTGCCGCAAAACTAACCGATGGTGAATCTGGAAATCTCAACGGTTGACCGACGACGTTGAACAAAGTTGCTCGGTTACCATTTCCCTTGAACGGAGTTTTCCCGAACAAAAGCTCGTAAAGAAATATCCCAAACGTCCACCAGTCGACTGCGCTTCCATGGCCTTCGCCTTTAATGATCTCGGGAGCTAAATACTCGTGGGTTCCGACAAATGACATTGACCGCGCGCTTGTCGGTTCGGCAATGAGTTCGGGAAGTGGCGAGACTTGATTCTGTATATCGGTTTTGGGTTTTGATTTTTTTTCTTTTTTTGGTTTGCTCATGAACCGAGGGACGAAGCACGAGGGCTGGATGCAGGCAGGTTGAACCACACACGATGGTTCGATGCAGTATCCAGAACTGTTTGCTTCCACTGTTGCGTTTGTGGATCTAACTAGCTTTGGGTTCACAGCGCACCTCAATGAGAGGTCAAAATCCGAGAGCATTATGTGACCGTCTTCTCGAACCAAAACGTTCTCCGGTTTAAGGTCTCGGTAAATGATCCCAAGCATGTGCAGATACTCCATAGCAAGGAGAACTTCCGCTACATAAAACCTGCGGAGATTATTATAAAAATATCAGAATCATACAATCTCAGTCTCAAATCAAGCTTCCATAGTTTTCTGCTTGTGGTTTTACATGATCACTTTAGTTGATATTGACGGGCCATGTGAGTTTTCGGTAACTGGTCTCATTGTTACGAAATTAGTTTTACAGCTGAAGTTGCTGACTAGGCGCACACATGTATGCCATGTTGCTGACTAGGCGCACACATGTATGCCAAGTCAGCAATTTGTGTCAAGGACCAATGACTATTACTATTTAAAGAACCACAATCAAAGAATCACATACTCAGATGCATGTTAATCAAGGTCGTCAGATTGACTCGTTTATGAAAACGGGTCAACTGTAAAATGCAGCTAAAATGAAAGAGTCGAAACCAGTCCGCATTGTCCTTTTATATTTTAAAATCTCCTTAACCATTTAATTGAAAAGAAAAAGGTTATCATTGTGTGTCATGTAAATTTTGCACTAACTGTTTATAAAACACTTAACACAAAGGGTTAACTGGTCAACCCAAACCGCGGCCCGTTTTGATCCGTACATAAATATGAGTTTTGACTTTGGACCTTAGCCTTTTTTCCCACCAACACACCACTTTTACTGACTCTTGTGAAGTTAATGTGTAAAAATCTAAACTTGCTGCATGCCCAGACAAAGGGTGTTTTGGGTCAACCGTCAACCCAATCCAACCCGTTTTAACCCATACAAAAGGATATGTTGTTTACCCAAACCTGTTCTCATCAGCGCACCCCGATTCAACAGCCTGTTTTGATCCGTACAAAAATAATACGTTTTGACCCAAACCCGTTTCCCACCAACACACCCTTTTCACTGCCTCTAACATGAGTTTTTAAGAAAAAAATTAACCTTGCAGCATGCTCAGAGAAATACTTCCCGGGTTGTTTTTGTCTAAGTGCGTGTAAATCTCCGCCAGGGCAATACTCCATAACCAAACACGACAATTTCTCAGTATCAAAATGAGAATACAGCGTGGGAAGAAACGGGTGATCCAACGATTGCAAAATCTCTCTTTCCGTCTGTGCCCTTAACAACTTATTCCTACTAGCAAGAGCCGCTTTATCCATCACTTTCATAGCAAAATAGCTCCGTGTCCCAATCAATTCAGAAAGATAAACACTCCCAATATCCCCGCATCCCAATCGTTTCAAATGCCTAAAATGCTTCATTTCCAACATCCCCAAACCATTCATAGACCTCACAACTTGAATCGCTTCCCATCGTGTGTCATTTTGCTTATGCGGTTTGTATATCGCGCTAGTGTAACTACCCAAACTACTCTCCTCACTAACATCACTCCCTGTGCTCTCTCTATAAACACTCGTTTTATTGCTTTCAACATGACCAATTTCAATAGATTTCCCGATACTACTTCCACCTTCACTTACTTCCGTGTTGGTAAAGCTTTGTTTAGCTTCGGTAAACTGTGTAATCGAGTATAAACTACTTTGCGGGCTCGGGCAAAACCGTATAGGATCCACGTGCTCAGGAACGGTCTCAGGCTCCGGCTCCGGCTCATGTTTGACACCGGCTGCCTTAGCTTCCAACGCTAAAATCTGTTTGTGAAAGTATTCCTTCGCGGTTTGATCAAGAATTGCATTCGGGTTCAAACTATTTGATTTCTCTTTGCTTCGATTGCTTCGATCATACGAGGTTTTATGCGATTGTTTCGACGTGCTACCCGAATGTGTAGATGGGTGATGGGGCGGGCGGGTTTTACCCTGTGGATTGTACCCTAATAAGCTTGAAGAGTTATGATTGATTGATAAAGAACTAACTCCTTCAACAAGTGAATCCATTCAAATCAATCTGTCATAATCAAATTGAAGAAAAATTAAACCCTAAAACATAACAACAAAATCCAATTAGCAATTTTAGTACCAACTTTATAAATTTTCTTGAAATCAATCTGTTCCATATTTATCAAATTGAAGTCAAATTAAACCCTAAAACAGAAAAACAAAATCCAATTTCACAAATTTAGTAACCATTTTACAAACCCTGTGACTAAATTAGGTTTATTTTCTAGGTCAATCCAAAATCCCCAAATTTTCCTGAAATCAATCAATCTACTCAAAAATTGTAAAACAACCCAAAATAGCAAATAAATTTCTCCAAAACATGTTTCACATTCCTAGGGTTAATCAAAAACTACCAATTTGGGGAAAAACATAATCTTTCAATCTTACAGATCAAGAAATCACAAACCCAGTAAAGAGGTACATAAAATGATCTCATTACAGATTTACAAACAGTTAAACACCAAAGCCATACCTGATTAAGGATTCATAAGTTCAATCGAGTGAACTTGTGGTGTGTTTTTACAGATCTGTTTGAAGGAGATGGAAACAGAGGATCAAGAATTAGATGATTGGAGATGAAGATGCAGCAATTAGTGCAGAAATTAGGTGGATTATGTAGGGTTAATTTGTTTAAGAAGAGAGAATCATCGAATGTGATGTGCTTGTGTTTCTCTCTCTTAGTTTAATCGAAGCAAAACAAAAACAAAAACAAGCACAAGAACAAGGTAGCCATGATATTATGAAGCTGTCTTTTATTTCGAAAGTCAACATTTTGTCTCCCTCTTGTTTACTTTCTTTCTTTTCTAGTCCTCCGGTTTTTCAACGAGAAAACGCTCTCGCTTAACCTGGAAGCTGGAACATCTGAAACACTATTATTGCTATTTCTCGGGTGGGATTTGAACATAAGACTAATGCGTTATTATAAAGTCTTAGTATGGTAGTACCTCATCTTGACTGCTTTGGTTAGGAATTGTTGGTTCCTTTTTAGTGTTGTTTGATTTTCTTTAAACGTGTAAACTTGGTATAAACTAATGGGTTGTTTGTTTCAGTCTCTTAATGGTTAAGATGTTTTAATGGTTCATTACTTAATGGTTCAGACTGTTTGTTTCGCAAGCAGATGTCTGAATGGTTAAGACATTTGTCTTTGAATGATTAAGCATTATACAGAGTCTGAATGGTTAAGAGCTATTATCTAATTGGTTAGATATTTGTCTTTGAATAGTTAAGCAATATATCAGCTCTTAATAGTTTCTGACCACTTACTGATTCAGCACTTAATGATTCAGACCTCTTATTGATTCAGCACTTATCTATTCAAATACTGTAAAACAACCCGTAAGTGACATAATAATGTTGATTTTATCGATTTCAACACGCCTTGTTTTAAACATTTCTACCGTTTGTCAACAACAAATTGGAAGATGAACAGCAACATTTGCATTGTTGTTTTGACACGTAGCCTTTTAGGAGCTTAATGATGAATTAATTCCAATGATTTTCGCTTTGGGTTCGTTTGTTTCTCTATGTTCATATTTGCTCTACATTCTAGTTGTGGTTTAATTTCATAAACATTCGGTTGTCCTAGTTAGTTGTAGTTTAGTTTATAATCATTCACATGTTTTTTTATTGTTACATTAACCTCAATCATGGTTATATTTCAATGAACATGTGTTTTCATGAATCTCAACTTTTATTCAAACTTATGATCGATAGTAAACTATATGCTTCCATTAATCATCCATGAACATGTATACCTATATGTATCATCATGGTCACATATGCCTTGGCGGGTTATTGCGGTTGTTATGAATTTAAAATACATGTGTCATCCTGGTATGGTTATCATAAGTTGAAAGAATGTGTGACTTTTGTTTACATAAATAAACTTGACCACCTCTACTCGTGTCCCCTCGCGTCCCTATTAACGTCAACACACCTAACGTGGTCGGGGCTTGACACACAGAAAGTGATCATGGTCACAACGTTTACATGTTATATGAGTAACATATGATCATATGTTAAAGTAATTTATGAAAAGGGTAATTTATCGTTATAAAAAAACACATCTTGTTATATAATCAAACAAAAAATATGTAACACATTGTGTAGGTTATTGTTAAATTAATCTTTTTGCACATTAAATTCTGGAGTGTAACGTGTCAGAGACAACTAGGTGTGAGTAAATTACTTACTCGTGTCTTGCAAACAAAATTAACTTTTATAGGGTCTTCAATTATAATAAAAGTTATCACATGGGTGTTTATGCTAAAATATTCAACTCACCGCAAATGGAGCTTCATTGCCACGTGGTTTACCTTTTTTTAATCCATTGTAAATTACTAAACTTTAAGTATCATATGCCAAAGGTTTTATTATTACACTAGTCACTAGATAAAATTAGGAAAATTACAAATGAGAGTGGTTCATTGTGGGTGACTTGGGTCAAGTACTAAGCGGGTTATTTTTTTTAATGGTTCAGTTTAGTGTTTATATATTCAGTATTTAGAGTATTTGTTTCATAAAAAAAACATCTGAATGATTTAGTTAAGTGCTGAATGGTTAAGACAGAGAGATGATGAAATTGTACCCCAAAATCTATTCTCATTAATAGAGCATTTTAATGGTTTAGACATATTAATCATTCAGCACTTAATGATTCAAATTTTGTCAAATAACCTCTAAATTGTAATATTGTATAGTGTGAACAATGAGAATCAAAAAAATGTAACGTATAGATGAATAGATAAATGTATGAATGAAAATAATAATGTCTAATTTATGTAAAAAACATTGATATTATCGGTCTCACGTTATAACATAGTTACTTGTAAACAATATATTTTATAAATATTCTTTTGTTTTTGTTGCTGTGGTTACAGTCAAGGCCATTTGTCGTTGATACCAATGTTACTTTATAAGAATAGATTCTTTTTTTGGACCAAAAGAATACGTGTATAAGAGTGTTTTTATATATGTTAACAATAATGAATAGTTTGAGGTTCTTTATTGTCATTTCCTAAACTAGAAGGTAACTTTAACCATGTTTGTGAACATGTGGAGTTTGTTTTTTTTACAAAATCTTCTATATATGATGATTTTATATGGATTTATAGTATATAACTTGTTGGTCTCAACAAACTAAAACTTTTTAAATAAATACTTACACTTAGATTGAAGTTTTTATGAAAACAATTAATTAAGAAGAAAAAAGTGATTAAATCACGAGATTGAGATCAAAAGAAGGAATTAATAAGAATTGAAGAAACACAAAAGAAGCATCTCAAGATCGTTTCAGAAGAAGAGAAATCCGGTTGAAATCTTTAGACTTTAGGACCTCTCACAAGAAGCGGCTAGTGAAGTCCATGACTCACTATATATATGATTTCACTTTGATTTTGTATTTGTGGGTTTTCCACATCATTTGTGATGGTTTGTAATGAGTGTGTGTGAGTGTTATCTATCCTTTGAATTTCTTATCAATATGAAACATTTCACATGTTCAATACTACCTACAAAATATTATATCATCTATGATCTATGCATTGATTTTCATAAACAATCAAACATCAATACATAATTAGTGAGATTCTGCCTCACTAATTATAACAACATCATACAAACAATCATAAGTTTAGATCCAAACGCGAGGATTCTTAAAAAAACCATCATAACTAGTTTAGTGTGTGTGCTACGTTTGAAAACATAATATCCAAGTGGTGATTTTAAGGATATTCATATGGGCACGGACGGTTCAATCGGTTTTGAGACAAACCGTGGTAAAACAGAAACATATAAGATTTATTTTATAAAAAAATTGTTACTCAAATTAAAGAGAACTAAATGCTTGGTTTTATGATGTAGTTTTTTTTATTTGTATAAAAAAGTTATGCATGCATGAAAAAACTCAAAAGTCTATAACTGTATGTAATTATCAATCTTATCAATAAGTTTCATTTTTATTGTAACTACAGTTAATTCAAAATTCACATAAATATCATGAGACCAAAATGTAATCAGTGTTATTATAATATATGTTATTATAATATATTTTTATACATATTTTTTAAAAAATTCATTATTCTGAGAGATGCTCTCAAATGATGTCACGCAACCTATAAGCTCTCAAATGATACCACATAAGCAGATTTGATTTTGATTTATTATATTAGAGATTGCACTAATATAAAGTAAATTTTTGACACATGTTTTTATCTCACCATGAGACATCATCATCTGTTTATGTGTGAAATTCACATTATCAAAATTGTCATTACCACAATAATTTCACAATCATTAAAATAACGCATCATTTAATAATAAAACTTGTGACCTCTATGTTGGATGCATGAGTTTAAATCATCAGATCTAAGCTCTTTTTTGTTAATCATTCCAAACACATAATATGTATTCATACTTTTGTTGTTTTGTTTTGTTTTTTTTAACTTTTAAATTTTAGCTTTTAAGGTTTAACTTTAAGGTTTGGTTTTAAAGTCCACCTTTAAGTGTTCAAGTTTTGTTGTTAGCTTTTATATTTTTCAATTAGTTTTTTTTTATCACGTATCGTTTACATTTTCAACTAGTGTAATACAGATTTTTACTAATCTAGTAGATTACAAATCCAAACTTAAAAAATTAAAGATTTTGAATTTAATTAAACGAGTGAGAAGATCAAAAATAGAATAGTCACACTAAACAATACGCTCAAAGATCTTTGATTTTGAAATGCAACCGATATACTTATGTAAGTGTGGCATTGGTTGGTCCCAGAACGACGACATGGTGACAAGTAGTCAACATTCATATGTGTGGTTATACTTGTAAATAAATACTAGGACTATTTTGTTAGAATATATTTTATTACGTGACATTTATTGTCATTTATCTAATAAATAATCATTCACCTACCGTAATTTTTATTTGGTTATTATATGGTGGACGTAATCTTTATTGTTGTAATTAGGGTTTCTCGTATACAACATAAGAGAGTTTAATGAGGTTGGCCAATGGCCAAACACCACAACATAATTTCGCCTCCATCTCTTTCTATAACTCATGAAACTCAAATCTCTCACCTAATTCTCTTCATCACCTCACATAAATTCGCCCCCTTCTCTTTCTATAACTCGATCATCCCCAAGACGATGTCTCCTCTCGAGTCTCTTGTATCAACATGCTTCACATAATACTCGGCTTCTTTGTTCATGTGTAGTGATCCCTTCATAATTTTGTTTTCTGAAGTATCATATCTCAAAAGTATTTGGTAAATAGGTTACAATCGAATTTCATCTACATAACAATATTTAACACTATACATATATAAAAAGTGCATCACATGACTACAAATGATTTAGGATTAAACTCTCAACCATTGAATTTAATAATTAAAAAGGAGACACTTTTGCAATTATATATTTCCTCATGAAAAGTATATGTAAAAAAGAAGGGCTAAAAATGGGTTTAAAGCAAAAAGAAAGGGTTAAATATGCCACAAAATCAAGGGGCATGATTCCATTTGGCAACACATTCTACACACCAATTGGAAACACTCCACATGACATGATTATGACCAACCCAATCAAGAGGTTTCCTTTCTAGCTAACATTTCATTTATTGAATTTACCCATTACTTGTTTTTTTTTCTTTTACAAAAAACTTGTTTTTCAACTTTTTCCTTTTTATTGTAAGATTCGACTACACACAATAATAATAAACACCCGTGTGAACATATGTTACTTAAAAAAGAAAATACAAAAAAGTTACATGAATATGTGGAACTTCTAACTATTGTCCTTATACATGCCCTTATTCTTTCTATATCTCAAAGTTATTATTAGTAAAAGATTTACTTAAGACGTAAACGTCCATTTAATTAGAAACCGGTTGCCCTTGATCTGATGAGATTTGCCTCACTAGTCCAATGACCCTAGCCAAATAACGACACCCTTTTGGCCTTTTCCGTCTAACTAATCATAACATGTATCATTATAATTGGATGAACTATTCGTTATGTTTAAAATTAATAGAAAAGATTAATATAGGCATCATTATCATATATTTTTATCGAGTAATCAAGATACCAATACGTATAAAGGTGATTTTAACGTGTGTAAGTGAACATCTAAGTTAAACATTATCAATACTCACTAAAAACTATTAGTTATTAACAAAAGATATGATAATCTAAGTTTTTTTGAATGGAAAAAAAAAACTTAGATTTAAATGATTAAATCTAAGTTAAACATATATTAATACTCACTAAAAACTATTAGTTAGTTATAATAAAAGATATATTATTTATTTATTTATATAAATAGTCAAAGTCACTGATGTAACGAAATGTTGGTGTCTTTGTTTTCTTATGCATAAGCCATTTCAGCTTTTATATTTGATTTAATTGCATATTTATCCATATAAACACCCTCTAAATGCATATTTTCCCAATTAAAAAAATCTATTGCATATATATCCAATGTTAACTAAATGTCTTTATTAAAAATGGGTATATTTGCAAATTAAAGTTGTTTATAGGAGGAAATATGCAATTGATTTTTTTGGCTGGATAAATATGCATTTAAAGTGTTTTGGAGGGAGAAATATGCATTTAACCCTTTATATTTAGGCACCCGATTCATGCATCTTAAAATGGAAAATCTACACCGGATAACTTTTAACTGTAGTTTATACTTTATATTTGTAACTGTAATTTACACGGTAAAAGACAGTTATTAATAGTAAACTGCACTTTATAACTTCTTTTCTTTTTTCAAAATCAAGTTTTTTTATAGTTTAGATATATTAATAAAAGACTATTAAATAAATTTATAATAAACAAACATAAAACTAATTAATATTCATGTTTTAGTGAAATCATTTATAGTTTATAATAATCTTTGTATGGAATATAAAACTTGTATTTGAATTGAAATATTAAATAAAAGTCATACAATGACTGTACATACTAGAAAGTATAAAAATTAAAATGATTAACTAAAACCACATGACAAAGATACGTAAAGATAGTGAAATTTGTTTCATAAGTTATACACTCGATCAAACAAATGAAAACTCTAGTTAAACTATAAACTATATACATATCAAGTTAATTTTCTCGGTTTAGTTTTTTTTAATTTATTTAATATAAATTATATATTTTATTTTATTAATTCATATTAATTTTTGCTATATGTTTAATTGTTTTAATTATTCTTTTCATATGTTTGTAAATTGTAGTTTACAATGAGTAAATTGTCACTTATATAGTAGTTAACAGCTTTTTTTAAAACGACGGTTGGTGCAACGATCTACGACCGAAATACTTATAGGTGTAAGGATCGAAATCGAAACTCCGCCTCTAACACCAATAGGTGTTTTTAATTATGTAAACTACAGTTTAGAGAAAAATATACTTTTAAGTGGGTATACGAAACCATGTCCCTTTTAAGGACAATAATACATGTCAAACAAACTTTTCCTTTATTTTTTCACAGCTTAAAAATCATTTTGGTTATTTTACAAAAATTTCATCAACAAATTTTGATTAAGAAGACGCATTAAATTACCATGCGATAGACCTATACATTGTTTCAAGATTAACTTGCCTTTGACACTTCCTTAGATATTAAGCATACATATTGACTTTCTTTACGCCATGAATCTTCAAGTGGCGTCAAGTCTTTTGTTCCTTTACTTTCATTCTTAGGTTTAGTAGGAGGGATACAACTAGACTAAACTTGAAGTCGAGAATAGCGTGTTTATTTCTACGCATTACATGGAAGATAATCAAAGTTAACATATAACCGTCTTATGTATTATATTTTATGGACTTTGCACAAACAGTTTTACAACTTTTGGAGTTCTAGAAACAAAAAAAAAACGTTAAACAAAAACGGTTTTCTATTAATCTTCACCCTGGTTATATTTGTTATTATATTTTATGAACTGTGCACAAACAGTTTGACAACTTTTGAAGTTCTAGAAACAAAAAGAAAAACGTTAACAAAAACGGTTTTCTATTAATCTTCACCCTGGTTATATTTGTTATTATAACCTACATACCCAAAACCAAGGATATGGTATAAAAAATAGTTTGATATTATAGAAATGGAAATATAAGAAATAAAATAAGTGATAGTACTTGAGAATACAAAAGCTTGTTCATGCATTTGAACCAAGACCACATGTATGTTTGGTTTGGGTTAGGTTGGTGAGGTGCTTTAAAAAAAAGGGTGGGGTTATGATTTATGAAGACAAATAATGCAAATCTAATGTTTAATTTCAACCTCAATTATTTGTGTTGGATTCAATAACATGCAAGATTATGCTTGGCTGTTAAAGATTAGATAAGGTTGCAAGCATCATTGAGGGCCTAATTATATTATTAATCTATATAGTATGATTGACTCTTTTACCAATTAATCAATTTACCCAATTCACCTCATAATTATTCTATATATTTTATAGGTATATTGATTTTTACTGGTCCCAACTATCACATATTGTCTTCTACCGGTCCCAACTATTTAATTGGCTGCCAACGGTCCCAACTTTTATCACTTTGGTAACCAGTGGTCCCGTCGTTAAATTTTTTTAACGCCGTTAAGTTTTTTTCAAATTCAATACCGATGTTATAAGCCTTTTGATCGGAACGATAATATAAGTCGATTGATGAAAAAGTTACCTCAAAACGGCGCTCTGAACAACGAAATAGTGCTTCAATCGGGTGTTTAAACCTAACGGTGCTTCAATCGGATGTAAAAATTTTATCTTTCAGAGAGCCTTTTCGAGAAAACTTTAACATCAATCGACACGTATTATCCTTCCGAACAAAAGGTCTAAAACATCGGTCTTGAATTTGGAAAAAACTTAACGGCGTTAAAAAAATTTAACAACGGGACCAGTGGTTACCAAAGTGATAAAAGTTGGGACCGTTAACAACCAATTTAATAGTTGGGACCAGTAAAAGACAAAAAGTAATAGTTGGGACCAGTGAAAACCAATATACCTATTTTATACATATAAGTAGTGAAATACTCAAATACAAGTACAACATTCTACGACTATAGCATTGTGTATGGTGACATGGTGTAAAGGAGAACAAAACTTTATTTGTCACTTATTTCACTTCCTTCAAATACATTTTAGCATCAAAAGGTAATAATAAGATTTTCCAATGTTCTAACATGCTAAGGAAAACAAATCCGGTTTAATTACCGACGATTTTTAACTCTCTACGAGCATACTCATTGATCCGCTTCTCAAGCTCGGGCCTAAAGTGTCTAATTAGACCTTGAACGGGCCAAGCCGCGGCATCACCCAATGCACAAATCGTGTGCCCTTCGATTTGTTTGGTTAACTCTTGTAACATGTCGATCTCCTCCAATTTCGCGTTCCCAACTTTCAACCGCTCCATAATCATCCATAACCATGTTGTACCCTCCCTACACGGGGTACACTGACCACAACTCTCGTGTTTGTAAAAATATGATAACCGAGCGATCGCGTCGACTATATCTGTCGACTTATCCATCACCATAACCGCAGCAGTCCCCAACCCAGTTTGAACGTCTTTCAGCGCGTCAAAATCCATCAAAACATTATCACAAACGCTTTTCGGAATCAATGGAACCGACGAACCACCGGGGATCACCGCTAGTAAATTATCCCAACCTCCTCGGACACCGCCGCAATGTCGCTCTATCAACTCCTTTAAAGGTATACTCATCTCCTCTTCCACCGTGCACGGGTTGTTAACATGACCCGATATACAAAACAACTTTGTTCCCGAATTGTTTTTCCTCCCGAACCCCGCGAACCATTCAGGCCCGCGGCGTAGAATAGTCGGAGCAACCGCAACAGTTTCGACATTGGTAACAGTTGTTGGACACCCGTATAGACCCGTATTCGCGGGAAAAGGCGGTTTTAGTCTCGGTTTTCCTTGTTTCCCTTCGAGACTTTCAAGAAGCGCGGTTTCTTCACCGCAAATATACGCACCCGCACCGTAGTGTATACGAACATCGAAATCATACCCCGAACCGCAAGCGTTTTTCCCTAATAACCCGGATTTGTAAGCTTCGAGCCTCGCTTTCTCGAGGCTAATTCTCTCGTTAACATACTCGCCCCGAATGTAGATATATGCGGCACAAGCTCGCATTCCTACACCCGCAATCAAGCAACCTTCCAACAACTTATGCGGATCGTGTCGCATAATTTCACGATCTTTGCAAGTTCCCGGTTCGCTTTCATCCGCATTGACAACAAGATACGACGGTCGACCATCCGAGACTTTTGGCATAAACGACCACTTAAGCCCCGATGGAAAACCGGCACCACCACGACCTCGTAAACCGGATTTTTTAATTTCTTCGACGATCCAATCGGTGCCTTTGAGAACGAGGTCTTTGGTTCTATGCCAATCACCTCGTTTTCGGGCGCCTTTGAGATAGGGGTCATGTATGCCGTAAAGGTTGGTGAAAATGCGATCCGAGTCTTGTAAGTTACCGAAGTGAGTTTTTTTAGGTGGCGAGGACTGTGTAGTAGTGAACAATCGGGCTCGTAGGTTCAAAGTTTCGGTGTGATGCCATAATGATGTTGTTTTTCGTAGCGAAAAAATGTACTTCATGAAGAAAAATAATTTTCAAGTTAAGTTTGTATGAATCATGAAATTAACAATATCAACTATCAACTAATATTGATATTTCAAAATAGTAATGATGAGTCTTTGATCCGATTTTAGCGATGAATGTTTGTAAGGACGTGACATGATGAATCGGTCAACTTGAAGTTGCATGACTTTAAATGATTCAATAATCTTTGTGTTAGTATTTTTAGCTTTATATAATTCCCATTAATTCTAACGTGTTATTTCTTGTTGCGCGCAGCTTAGATCTGAATTTTGGAAAGCTAGACACAGTTCAAAACAACAACAAAACACAACCGATATTATGTTGTAACAATAATCATGCTCGTATTCAAGACGCTTGATGTGCTAACAAACGCTCGTCGGGTCATATATTTCTTTAATTGCCTCATATAGCTTGCATTCTTTTATCGTTACCAACTTTCACTTATTGGTCGAGCATCTATATGTTTCCAAGAGGTTTTACATATCTTAAGTAGTTTTTTTGAGTGAAAGAGATAAATATTTGAGAAACCAATTGTTCCATTGGTAGATTTGAGGAATTTACTATTTATCATCATATTTTTTTAATATAATTTTAAAGTGGTTGTGAGTGAAAGATAAAAAAATAAAATAAAATAATAATAATAATAAATATACAAAAATATTATATTACTGAAAAAAAGAAAAAATTTAATGTTTTTTAATATAAATATGAAGAATGTTCTTAGACATTACATTTTAATACAAAACTATTAGATGGTAATTTTTAAACATCATTTCCAAAATTTACATTAGCTAAGCCCTAAGGAATAAGGATCTTCATGAATCATGGCTTCATATTCTCTAGTCATAATAAGCTACAAGGGCAGAAAAAAAAACCGCACTGTGTTTCCGAGTTTAAATAAGGAAAGAAAAAAATTGGTTGTGTTCCTGATAATCGCCAACCAGTTTTATTTCAAAAACTAAGTATTATATGATTATATTGTGATAAGGTGATTACTTCTACCTACATTTCAATATAAGTTTTAGTCAAAACTAAGCCACTTCAATGCATGGCCAAAACCTACATCTCAAATACATAGAAAATTATCCATAATTCATCTCGTATGTGGCCCGCTTTACCACACTAAAATCAGTTCACGGGTACTTGGAATTCGATTGTCAAGATAGAAAATTCTCTAGTACAAAAAGACATTGCTCTCCAACATTTAGTTTGTGGTCAAGTTGAATCCGGTTCTTCTATCACGTTTTTTGGCTAGATGCTTGGGCTTCACAGAAACCGTTAAAAGAACTCTTCCCGGATATCTATCTCGTTGAATCTTGTAAGTCTATTTGTGTGTGTTAACTTTGCTCGCATATGAACTTCACCAACTGAATGATTGCAAACAGATTCTAGAGCAGGTGCAAAATAATAATACATTTGATCAATGGTTATGGGTAGAAACATAACGGTTTTTCAGTCAAATCTATGAAGAAAATTATTCAAAGTTGTCAACAGTGGACGCTCAAAGCAACTTTGCATGGAACAACAGTTTTTTAACATCAACGCCTTGATTTTTTCAAGGAGAAATACACCACTACCTTCTCACAACAGGATTTAAACTCATGACCTAGTGTTCTAAACACAAGTTTGTTACCAATAGGCTACCAACTCCATTAGCAATTGCTCTTTTTTAAAGTTAACATTTTTGCATGAAGGGCTATCAAAGAAAGGCATGAGACCTTTATTAGGTGGTTATGAGACTACAAATTAAATTTGGATTGCTATCACCTTGCGAGCAAGTTGTCCCCAGTCAACTCTGAAAGAGTCGAAGGAAGATCATACGTCTCATCATCCTTACAACCTCATGTGTCTATGGAAAGTAAGAAACGAGCTCGTCTTTAAAGATAATTTGGTTTGCCTATTAAAACTCTTGCAAGATGTGAAGTCTTTCTCAAATTTTTAGATAAAGAAAAAATCAACTTATAGATTTATAACATAACTTGAAAAAATAGACTGTAATTTTTTATTCTCACATTTTTTTGTGTTGCTAGTCTATGGCTAGCTTTTATCAATGAAATTATTCTCTTAAAAATCCATCAACAAGGTGGCCTAATGATTGAAAACTTGACTCTCAATAAAACTTGACTCTCGATATGAAGACATAAGTTCAATCCTTACTATTAACATTTTTAGAGGGGGTAACCCACAACAATAAACAAAGAATGCTGGTCAGAGATAAAGCATAATGCAATCATAGGATAGAGATAATAGTTTGAACCCGCTACCTTAAATTGATTTAGATCTATGAGCCGGTTGCCTCTTGTGATATTATAGGGCGAGGGTTGTTGCAAACCGGTCACGATGTAAAAAAACTTAAAAAAAATAAATAATAATATTTCTAACTTTGATAAAGGGTATTTTGGTAATTTGATGCCGTTCAGTTTTCCAAACAACGAGTTGAAACAGATCCAAACATTTCTGAAAACGAATAGCCGAAAAAAGCTCATCGCCGATCACGATTCGAGTCGTCGTCAATGGCTTCAACGCCGGAAACTGAGGATCAGAAACCGAAACACCGGCCGATTATTCGTATCGGTATCTTCATCATTGCTCACAGCTTCTTAGTTAGGTACTTATCACCTCACTTCATTCATTCACACTTGTTGTAAACAGTTTAGGTGTTTTACACTGGATTAAGAATTGAATTAGTAGATTTGCTTATTGTTGTGTATCTAGTGTTGTTTGTTGTACAGCTGGAGTTGTGGCTCTGTTACTGTTACCTGTTCTCGCGAAGAAAACCCACGTTTCGGAAAATGCCCTAATGCCTGGTGAGTTCATCGCAGTTTGAGATTTTAGTTGTTATGATGTGGATTGTTGAATTTGGTTAAGTTTGTGTGAGTATGTGTATTTAATTTGTGTAAACAGTTTCTATCGTTTTGGTTTGATTAAGTAGGTTAGGTTAGTTCTCTTGCTTGCTACTGATTGTTGAAGGATATTCGTGATTCACTGTTGATGATGATCTAATGATGATTTGTAATTGTGACAATGCTATAACGAATAGCTTGTTTATGTTGTTTTATTGTTTTTGTAGTGTTTTAGCTGCTTGTAAGTGAAATGTGAAGGTTTTCATGTCCATTTGTTCATCTTCTGCTGTAATTTAATGATAATAATATGATCTTACAGGTTCTGCAAGTCCCATGATCGCTGATCGGGATGTTTTCGGGGCAAATAGGTTTTTGAATGAGCTAACTAGCATGAAATTGAAGTCTAAGAGGACTGGCATGTATGTGTATCCTCACGTGCTTCTTTCCGTTTATTCGTTTCATTTTTTCAAACTCAAGTTGTGATCGAGTCTAACTAGTAACTAAAGTTGCTTATTTCGTATGTAAAAATAGAGAAATTCCAAGACTGATAGCACTGCATATGGCAAACTTGGGTGGAGAAGTCAGTTATCATAAGTTCCAAAATCAAGAAAACAAATTCCACCCTCTTCACTTCTTCACAAGTCAAGATGCAGGAGCAAACCGTGTGAACAGGACTTGTGAATCGTATGCTACAAATACTGTAGGAATTATTAGGGCTCCGCGTAGTGATGGGAAAGAGGCTATTGTACTCGTTACTCCTTACAACCCTGTAAATCTTAGCCAGAATGAGGTTCTGTCTTTAGGAATTGCATACTCTGCATTTTCGGTATTGACTCAAGTTACTTGGCTAGCGAAAGATATTATATGGATAGCTGCAGACTCACAATATGGAGAATATAACTCGGTTTCTGCTTGGTTAAAAGATTATCATACTCCTTCATTTGGTGGTTCTAGGAAGCTGCATGGTAATGGGTGTCATAAAAGTAATGATGTACACGAATCAAAGTTGGATATTATTGAAACAGAAGTATCCGATACTCTTAGACATTCTGGAACAATGGCAGCTGCCCTTGTCATTAAGGTTGCAAACACAGGTGAAGAAGGCGGGCAAGACACATTAAACATTTATGCGGAGGCGTCTAATGGTCAAATGCCAAATCTTGACCTTATAAATGTTGTGAGTTATCTGGCAGTGTATGGACAGGGTTTTCGTGTACAGGTCGAGAAACTTGTGTCTTTGCTTGATTCCAAGTGGCTGAAGTTCATTGGTGATGTGGTTGAGACAGTAGGGATAATTGCTAGAAGCTTGAATCCTCAATGGAAATTTGGTATCCCTGTAAAGGAGTATGTTGAAGGAAGTGCTACTCTTGTCAGTTCACTCTATAACCAGGTTAGTTTTTCCCTAATTGAATAAAAATAGAACATGAAGAAAGAAAACAAAGTGAATGCATAACATAAATATATAGTTTTGTTCGATTAACTTAATTTTGTGTTCATTGTGTCAGGCGTTAGGTGTCCCCACTGGCTCCCATGGTGCTTTCCGTGATTATCAGGTTGATGCAATTACTATGGAGATATCACCCAAATTATCTTCTACTAGTAAAGGCAGACAAACAGAGTTTTTGTTTCGTGGTGGCAGGTGCGTGCCATTATGATATGTCATACAAATTGTTTTTAGTTGATACCATTTTAATGCTGGTTAATGAATTGCAACAATACTTGGTTCATAGTTTTTCCAAGTGGCTGACTTCATTATATATTACCTTCCAAATCTAGACATGGGCTATTAAGTATGATCTTTCTTTCAGTCTCCAAAGTATGAAATGCAGTAGATGGGACTGTTTTTAGTTGAAATAGACTCAGATTTTTTAGCAAATATATGTGTTTGGAATACCATAGCCTGAAATTGCATAAGAACACTAGAAGTATATATACCTACCAAAGAATTATATACAGGATCGACATAGATGCAAAGTTACTTCAGTCGTGCTACAGTTTATAGCAATATCTCTATCTTCAGATAGATGAGTATTAATTTTATTGCAAAGTTAGAGCCTATATAATAGGGATTCCCTATTATATAGGGAATATTAGGGTCCATCTTGTTGCTGGAATTTTTCTTAATTTTTTCATATGCTGTCTCCTGAAAACCATTAAAAATCTGAAAAATGTGTTGTATTTCCCGGTTTAGAAAATAGAAAGTTATAAAGCATGTTCAAATGCAGCTGTTTTCAACTAGGGTTGTTTTCAGAATTTGGATTATAGTTATAATTGGCTAGGAACTATAATCCGGAAAGTAGAAAGTTATAATTACCGAGGAGCTATAATCTAGAGTTTTGTTTGTGTCTGACAAAACAACGGGTCAACTAAGTTAAATGCTAACAAGGGACACAGTCAACGAACCAAGTGGTTCTGTTTACAAATGAAACAAGTCAACAAGAGACCACATATATTTCAACTATTATCGACGCACCACCTTATATAGATACATTTTTGGTTCTAGCGTACCTATTAACCTAAGTAGACAAGAAAACCTTCAAAAGAGATACAAAAACAAAGAACTCAACACTGATTTATACAATAATTGGTCTTCAACCCTTAAATATTTGTTTATATGTTATTGAAAATATCATGGAAGTTTACAACTTTTTAGTTTCAATTTATTCAAATGCAGGTTAATTGAAGGAGCTATACGGTCTGTCAATAATCTCCTGGAGAAGTTTCACCAATCCTTTTTCTTGTACTTGTTAACATCATCTAACAAATTTATATCTGTTGGCGTCTACATGATTGCATTCTTACTGCTTGTTGCTCCCCTTCCTGTTCTTGCTGCGTCTTTATATTCCGATGCCAATAAATCAAACCCCGAATCAGAAAACGAACCATTTAAATCCTGGAGATGGCTTTACCCAACGAAAACCGTATTCCTCATTCATTTATGGGGAGCCATCGTCTCCTTACTCCCTTATTTCATATATCAAATACCTGATTCACAACCAACATCTCGGCTTCTTATCTGGGCTTCCCTTTCACTCTTTATCCTAACTGTTCTGCACTCATTTTTTAAAGCCCGTTCCGTTCAATGGGCTCTTTTGAAATCAGTCACGGTGTCAACTGCGTTTGTCGGGTTATGTGTGATGTCGGTTATAAACTTTGCAACTGCTGAGATTGGCGCTTTACTGTTGGTTCCAATGTGTTTGATGATTAAACCATGGCGGGTAGCAGGTAAACTTCACTCTGCTTTAAATTTAGTTTTGGTAATCATCGGGTTTCCCGGGGCTGCATTTTCTGTTGTGAAAAGTGCATTTGGGTTTCAAGAGGGGTCTACTTTGGTCGAGTTTTGGTACTGGTTGGAGTCTTTATGGGCATGGAATAGTGCCACTTACATCTATATATGCATGGTTCATCTTCCTTGTTGGGTTTTGTGCATTTACATCTTGTTACATTCATGTTTGTAGGTGATAACTCATGTATCTTTGTACGATGTTTCATTTTAGTTTTAGTTGGCTGAGTTTCATTTTCATATTTTCAGATTAGTAGCGTAAATATACACGAAATGAAACGTAGTTACACATGCCCATATAATTGGTGTAACGTTCATTTCAATGTTATTTTAAAACGTACTGGTCAGGTTGGTTTGATGTGAAACATTTTTGTGTGAAATTTTAGCATGTTTTAATATTGTTATGATCTAGCTTTTTGTAAAGCAGTAGGTTGCATCCCTCTATTAAAAAGGTAAATTAAAAAGTCATGCGTTCTTAATGGTGTGAATAACCGGGGCCGGCCCGTTATAGTAAAAAAATAAGTTTTTGCTTTAGGCCCAATAAATTTTTAGGCCCCAAAATTTTAGAACTTCTCTAGCTATTTGTTATAGAGAAACCGGGAAGAAGGAAACCTTGAGCCCCAATAAAGAATGATGGTTTTAACAATAGGCCTCAAAAATAATTTTCGCTTAAGGCCTCAAAATACCTTGAGCCGGCCCTGTGAATAACATTATATTCCAATATTAAGAAAGTAAGTGCATGTGTGTGAATGAAAAGAGACGAATTTGTCTCGTTTCTTATTGTTACCTTTATGCTGTTTAAAACATATATGTGACGGCATATATGCACTAGCAAATGAAAATTAAAGTGTCATAATCTAGTAAAGTATTCATGATAGATATATGCACTAGCAAATGAAAATTAAAGTGTCATAATCTAGTAAAGTATTCATGATAGATGTGATGTATATCAAAGAATAAAGCTTTGTAAGAAAACTGGAGTACGTGGATAAAGTATGTATCAGAAGTTAATACTTGGTTTAAGCAAGTAACAAGTTTAAGGAGAGATTTGGTTGTAGGATAACTATAATTATTAAGTTCTATGTTAATGTATCCATCTTGTAAGTTAGTTGATTGCCAGCCAGTCAATAGTTTTTTTTACCATCAACAGTTCAAGTTGTAGAAATCATTGTAGCAAGATCTCATTAGTATGCTGATAATATAAGTGTGGCTTAAGGCACCCCCTGGCCCCCCTACATGTAATGTAGTGGACATACTCTATTTCTTGTTTTAAGACTGATGTTTTAAGTCAATTGATGGAAAAGTTATCTCGAAACGGCGCTTCGAACATTCAATCGGGTGTTTAAACTTAATGGTGCGTCAATCAGATATAAAAAATTTATCCTTCAGAGAGCTGTTTCAAGCAAACTTTTACATCAATTGACTCGTATTAGCCTTCCGATCAAAAGGCTCGGTCTTGAATTCGAAAAAAACTTAACGGCGTTAAAAACTATGTAACGACAGACCGTTGGTTCCCAAAGTGATAAAAGTTAGGACTGTTGACAACCAATTCAATAGTTGGGACCGGTAGAAGCCAAAATGTGATAGTTGAGACCCGTAGAAATCAATATACCATTATTAAGTCTTTGGTTGTTATTTCTTACCATCTCTGGGTCATATGTTAGAATTGCTAGTATTGTTATCGCTATGGCTCATATGACGATGGCCACTACAACTAATACCGAGAAGTAAAGATGATTAAAATGCTAGTAAAATATAAGATTATTATTTTAAAATTTTTGTAGATACCATTTGTTCTTAAAAGTATAAAAGAAAATATGAAAATATTGTAATTTGTATATGTATGATTATTGCATACTTTGTCTCGTGTATATAAGTTAAAAGAGAACATTAGAAACTATTATTTATTGTCTCAATTGATTTTAATAGTGATTTATTAGTGGAGTGGCTAGATGAATATATTTGGGGTCATCAATACACCTTAATATGCTTTATAAATTTTAGTTATAAAATTAGGAATTGGTGGTTGTGAGATGAAGATGTTTGATGCCTTGATAAGACACCTTGCCTTTTCAAATATTACATTCCTTTCACTTAATATATTTTATTTTGACAAGTCCTATCACTAGAAGTTGTATGAGCTTCACCGAGTTTTGTTTTTGTGTTTAAAGCAATGTTTTCCACTTCAACAATGTCATAAGAAATTATAAGTTGACCAGGTTAGCTATATAAAATATGGAATTAATGATAAAGTAAGAATTAATAACTATTTAATAAACTTATAACTAAAAACAAAATTCATATAATTTATAAATAGGTGTTTTGCTTATAAATATAATTAGGATCATATCTTAAATGAATTCACGTAAAAGTCTTCTTATACTAATAAATGAGTAAAAATTTTATCAGTTTGTCGTAATTGTAGACCCTTAATGGCAAAAAGGGTTAGTTTTTTAATATGTTATATAGTGTTTAAAATATTACTATGTTTACTCAAATATATATTTTATGAAGTTCTTGAAATAAAAAAGAAGAAAAAAAATTAGAATAAATTGTATTTTGATATGATAAACCTAATTTTATATACCAAGTAATGTTCATTGATAGGCTAGTTGTAGTGACCCTGAATGCAATCTAGATTGATGTTGTTATTTTCACTCCCACCACAAATGACTACATCCTTTTGTCCTAGCTTTTGGCCACAACCACCTAATTTTGTGAATTACAAGAATCATCCACATATCATTTCCAAACCTTCACATTTGTCCTATATTTCTTGGATGGTTGTATTATTTCAAAAATTAATTGGTCCTTAATCATTAGAGTTTAATAAATAAATAAATAAAAAGAGTTGCTAGAAACATTTCTTCCATTTCATGATAAACAATTAAACATTGCATGTATTATTTATTGTATTTGCATCCTTATAAAGATAGGAATATAACATAAAAATAATTGAGAATAAGGGAAAAACAATATATTAAAAAGCCACCAATTTTGAAATAAAATCATTAATTGTTTACACTGTTACCAAATCACCAAATGTTACTCATCTTTATAAATAAATATTAAAACATGTTGACCAAAAATACGACAAGAATGTATCCTTGTTAAAGTTGATGCCTCTAACAAAATAAACATACACGTTTTATTCGTGTTCACCAATCCAACCTACTAATATTCATATTCACTAAAACAAGTTAAAATTTGAAACCCTTAGTCATATGTAAAAGCTTACCATTCAAAGAAAAGCCATACTATTTAAACAACTCATTTTTTTAACGGTGTTTAAAACTACCAATACTCAAGTTGTGAATTGGATCAAATAAACAAACTAATTCGGATAACCCTATCTTTGTATAGAAAAATAACTCAAAACTCAAAGCCTACTTAGTCTAGGCATTGCACGTCAAGGACTAATTTGAAAATTCCAACAAATTCCAACAAAAAAACTCATCGAAATGAACAAATCATATCCCCAGCCTAAAATCATATTATTTTTTTTGGAAGGACAATTACACCACCAACTAATCGATGACTTAGAAAAATGCAATGACCGAGCCTAAAATCCTATTATATCTCCGCTTGAAATCAAAGTATTAAACACAAAAACTCTCAATTAAAATGAATTCATAACGTATCTCATTTTAATCATTTGATTCGGGATGATATTAGTTTTATTTGATTTGTTTAAGACTTGAAAAGTAATAACTAATAAGAATGAGCGCGTATCGTACACTACACTTGTAAGTCGCGTGAGACAGCAGATAAACAAGATTATAAATTTAACAAGTTATCCCAACTTTTGTTACTAATGGACACAATCCTCTGCGATGAACTCATCCAGCAAATCTTCAACCACCTCCCACCACCATCATCCGCCACCATCTCCTTAGTCTCCAAACGGTGGCGCCACCTCCTCCGATCATCCCTCACCACCCTCCACCTCCACCTCTCCCCATCTCACCCACCCCCACCCACCCTCTCCTCCTTCCTCTCCACTCTCACCTACCTCTCTTCCCTAACCCTTTCCTCCGGCAACACCTCCGGCGACATCACAACCGTGTTCTCCGACAACCTCCTCATTTCCATCACTAACTCCAATCTCACGCGCCTCACGCGCCTCCATATCTCCACCGGCCCGGTGTCCATACTTCCGTTAATTCAACTCTCCATCGCATGTCCTAAACTCTCTTCTCTTTCAATCATCTTATCTAGACGGACTAGTCCTCTTCAATTACAATTATTATCGCGTTTTAGTTCTCTCTTAAACCTTACACTAAATTTCTCTGGAAACGTGACGTCACCAGAATCCATTTCTGTTGTTTCTCAGCAATTTACCGTTTCCTCAACTGAATTACGGTTACAAACACTAAGTTTATCAGGTACTCCATCCGTCTCATTTTAAATGTTCATATATTTTTATTGTTTCAATTTAAATGTTCATTCTAAAAATAAAAATAAAAGTATAATTTTTAATTTTACCCATAATTATTTAACATAAAAGCTACTTTATTATTAAAAGACAAAAGACTTTTATAATATTATTGTTATTTTATATGTTGAAAATATATAATAAACACTCTTTCTTAAACTTTGTATTGTGAGTCTCATGACATCTAAAATAGATGAAAAAGGTACTTTTTATTTTTTTTGTTTGTTAGATTGTTGATTTTTTTTGTTTCTGCATTTATCATGCGACACGTTTGTGACATAGCTACCCGTATTAGATTCGTAACTATAAAATCATTGACTATAGAAAAAATAATATTATTTTTCATACGGTAAAAATCTATTTAATAAATCAAACTTTTAGAGGGCAATTTTTGGAGGGAAATTTTTTTAATCCATAATAGAAAGTTTAAGAGGGAAAATATTAAGTTTCATGCAATTAGTTGATGGAGCTCCTTAAATAAATATTTACAAATTACAAATTTTCAAACATAATAATTCTAATTTCTTTATAAATATTATTATTTAACCCGTGTGTAATACACGGGTGTTAAACCTAGTAAGTTATAAAATTCATATCAATCAAAAAACAAAGTTTTATAAGAAATGAAAAGGAATATTCTAACTTTTTAAAAAAATATTTTTAAACTAAAAGAGACATTGACTCTCCGGTTTTAGTACTACAAGAAATATTGTAAAATTAATTAAAATAAGAAATAGAATGAATAAATAATTGGTTTTATTATTTTTATAATAGTAAGATTAAGTTGTTTGAACGCGATGTTTATAGATGTTAGGATCATAAGGGTGAGGGGAGTCCACCCCTCACCACCCCATACTTTTTTCTTTATCCCACATTCACCCTAAATCACCCGGTATCCACCCCACACCACCTTTTTAATTAAAAAAAATGATTTTTAGCCTTTGAGGGTGGGCCCCCACATGTCCAACGGTTGAAAAAGCTCGGGGAATTGCTCGGGGAAGTTACCCCAAATCCCACCCCAATATTCGGGGCCGCGGGGGGGTGGGACGGTGTTCCCGCTCGGGGCCGCTTCGGGGCCGTGCCCACCCCGAGTCCACTCCGGCTACACTAATAAAGCTATGCTAACCGTTCAGGTATTGGTTCGGGTGATTACGCTCTCAACTGGCTATGGAACAATTGCAGTTACGAAACGTTAACGAAGCTCGTTTTCGAAAACTGTGAAGGTGTAGGTGATACTCATTCGTTTGCATCGTTTATCAAACGAGTGACTCATCTCCATGAACTTGAATTGAAGACTTGCAGGTCAATTGTATCATTACTCTTGCTTAACTTAGCTCACAATCATAACTCTTACAATTCGTTATCGTCTCTGTTGATTTACGACGGAGGTGATGGAAACAGTTTGCTCCATTTCATCCGTGAATCGAGATGCAACAATTTGCAGAAACTCGATCTACGATTACCTCTCGATTTAGACGATAGTCACATTATCGAAATCAGTAAGAAGTGTAAACGATTGCGTGATCTTCGGTTACAAAGTTGTTGTATGGTAACAACTGAAGCTTTAAAAACCTTAAGTTTAGCTTTAACTGATCAACTTGTGGAATTAGGTTTAACGAATTGCGATATAATCAATCCGAAAACCGGTCTCCTTGTCGAATTAGCTCAAAATCTTCGAACCGTTAAGATCCTTGATTTGTCGTATAATCATACATTGTTTGATAAGGAATTTGTGTCGATGATTGGTTCGTTATGTGATTTAAGAACATTGAAGCTGAGAGGCTGCAGTAGGTTAAGCGATGTGTCGTTGATATCGCTGTGTAAAAACTGTAAGAAGTTGGAGAGTGTTGATGTTGTTTATTGTCATGGGATTAAAGTTGAAGGTGTTGAGTTTATGGTTATGAATTTGAGGGAATTGAGGAAGGTGAAAGTTGAAGATTGGAAGGTGTCTGAAGATGCAAGAAGATGGATGAATGATAAGTTTATTGAGGTTCAAGAGTGATGAAGATCAACAAGTATACATTTGAGATTTGAGAATTGGATTGAAAGTGTATATTGTTTGTTGTTAGTGTTGTTATTGTTGTTGTTGTTGTTGTGTGTATTTAATTGTTTATGTTGTTATGAAAGTAAGCAGGTATATTTATGTAATAAGAATGATCCTGTAAATTCTCAGTTCAATTGAAGATCATTGTAATTATGAAATTCATCTAAACTAGTAATTTGTGACCCGTGTCGTGTGATGCGACGGTAACATTGCTTTCGTAATGGCGTTAACATTAGATATCCACACGTAACGTGACGTGTTTTTGAGTTTGTTACAGTATTACGCGTGTCCAATGTGACATGTGTGTGACTTTGTTTGAAGCGTTAAGTTGGTGACTGATTTAGAGGGAAGTGATTAGCTTGGTTTGGTTCAAATTTTAATTTTTTTTTACTGATTTTATCATATTTGGTTAAACTTAAAGCGTTTTAAAAATGTTATGTTAGAAGTGAAGCTGATGAAAAATAAAATCAGTTAGACAATAAAAAAAGGTCCTACCGAGATTTGAACTCGGGTTACTGGATTCAGAGTCCAATGTCCTAACCACTAGACCATAGGACCATTAGTTGTTTAAGTTTCATTTAATATTTATTAAAAATACAATAAATCGTGTAAAACATTGCGTTTTATTTTGTTATATTTCAATTTAGAAAAGCAAGTTACTTCAATTTACTGTTAATTATTATTATTTTTAGGTAACATTTTAACTAAAATAAAATAATCCAACAACAGCCATGTTATTGGAGTGAAAAATATTAGGTTGTGTGTTTTTTAAATTGGAAATTCGTTGGCATATTAAGAAAAATGTGACTCAGAAAATTGAGGATATTAAACAGTGTTTTCTTTATTTAGTTTACGAACCGCTAACCCCAGTCTTAAGTATATATATCGTAGGGCTAAATCACTCAATCGTTTTTAAAATAACATATTTACTACTTTCACCTAGACTAATGATAATAATCTAAATGTTTGTTTTTTCACGAATCACGGTCCTAGTAGAAGGATCAACATAAACTGCCATTTGAGTTGCACTTGATTTTCGCTTACATGTATTCTCATTTTGGTTATAATGCCATTCTGAGTAAAACCTATATGTGATTTTTTATGATTATACTACCGGGATTGTCACTAGTTACAAAAACAAAAGTTACAATTATTACTTTTACAATTATTAATATAGATTGTTATCGGCTAACAAGTCATATCTTGGATGGTTAAAAAAAATTCTTTTAACAAAAGTTCGTGAGCTCACAGTGATCGTGCACAAACCGGGTTTTTTTAGGAACCGGTTCCGGGTATGGTCGGGTTCGGTTCCGGGTATGATCGGGTATTTGACCGGGTTTTGACCGGTTTAGCCGGGTTTTTTTCGGTTCCGGGTAGGTCCGGTTTTGACCGGGTTGAGGTGGAACCGGTTCCAACGGTTCCGGTTCGGTTTCACTTTCTTGGAGAAACCGGAACCCATGTGTACCCTACGGTTCGGGTACGACCGGTTCCGGTTCGGGTACACCGGGTCGGTTCCGGAACCGGTTTTTTTGTGCACGGCTAGCTCACAGCTCACACTGCCTCACTAACTTGTGGAAAGAAATGAAAGAATAATTTTATATAATGGGCTAGTTGGCTAATTGTAGGAGTGAGTCACGTAACATGGGTTAACAAATGTGGGCTAAAATGGTCATGGATTGGGACGAGATAGTAACCCATTTGCAAAACGAAAGTAAAAAGAACGAGCCCAAGAATATATAATTATACAAATGCGATAATTCATAATTAGATCGAAATAGAAGGTGAATAAACGACAATTTACGCCACTAGCCCATTTTTATTAACAAAACCCAGTCTTTTAAAAACTTTATTAATAGACAAAAATTTAAGAATAAAAAGTTATTTGTTTAGAAAAGTTAAACTAGATAAGAAAGCTGGCTTATATATTTTTTATTTAGTTTAATTCTTTGACTCACTAACTGATAAATTCACAAGTTTCAAACTCTTATAAATCACTAGTTTAACGTCTCATGTAATACATGAGTTTGGGTAAAAAACACGAAATTAAATTATATTTGTTATAATAATACACATGTAATATAGCCCTTGACCACATGGAATAAATAATATAACCTCAACAACCAAATAAATGCCATTAAACTTAGATTCAATGACAAATGCAATGAAATACTCAGGAAGACATGAGTTCAACTTCAAGCATAAGAGTTTCCATGGTATCGTTACATGTTTCTACCATGGTTTCTGACTTTCTCCTATAACGATTGGTTAGTGAGTCTTCGACTCCGACCAACTTGATTCCGAAAGGAAGGGTTGCGATGAGTCTCTACTATGAGGAAGCCTCGAAAGCGCCGCTCTTAAATGCCTGCTGGATGGGGGTAGCCGGGTAGGCCAGGACTTCAAACTTGGTAATTGCCCTTTATCTGAGTATAACGGTTTTTTCATTGTGTCTATAGTTATTTAAAAAAATATTGTTAAAAAACCCAACAAATATAATAAAAATAATATGATTTTATAAACGAAGGTAAAAGGGATTTAATGAAAAACACCCATAAAAACACAATTCCATAACCAAAGAAATTAACCATTTTGAAAAGTGAAGAAAAGGAATCTTTTACCTAGGATTCTTGCCATTGGATCCTCAACTATTTACTCTTACATATATAAGTAACATCCATAAAAGGTTTAAAAGGGTAAATTTACACATGTGTAAATAATATTGACTGTGCTTCAGGTCTCAACAAATAATAATATAATAACTTACTACATCTTAATATTCATTAGTATTAATTAATTTCATTAGTATTAATTAGTATGTTAACTTTGTGTATACTTGTTATGAGATATAGTACCAAGTTGATTAAAAAATTGAAATGATTTAAAAATTAGAATAAAAGATTAAACACGTCATACGTATCAACATTTGGATTAAATAATAAAAGTGTTAGGTTTACCCAATCCACCAATATTAGTAAAGTTATGGTTTCAGCCTTTTGGTGTATCCACTTTGAACCACTTTTAAACTCTCATTCATCCCTATAAATTTTTAATCACCCAAATCTTCAACTTATTAATAATTTAAAAAATTGGTGTTTGAAGTAATGGTTATTGGTTAATATAGCAAAAAGAAAAACAGACACAATTGTTAACTTTTGTAACTAAGGTTTACTGTGTTTTTACTTTTTAATGTACATAGCTTCTATATGATTTATTAGCTTTTTAAAGAAATTATATTACAAAATGAGTAATTTATTATTTTAAATAAAAAGCCCAACTGAAAAAATTATTGCTAAAGATTTCAATTTTCAAGCATATTTTTTTAAAGAGCCCCCGTTAAAAACACTTAACGCCGTTAAATTATTTTCGAATTTGAAAGTAATGTTTTAGGGCTTTTGATCGGGAGTATGATAAGAATCGATTGATGTAAAAGTTATCTCGAACCGGTGCTCCAATGATTAAACAATTCTTCAATTGATGTAAGATTTAACTTATCGTAGTACCGTTTCGTCGTTTGAAGCACCGGTTCAGAGTAAATTTTACATTAATCAATTCGTATCCACCTTCCGATTAAAAGTCTTAAAACATTAGTTTCAAATAAAAAACTTAACGCCTTTAAGTGTTTATTAACGGGGGCTCTTTAAAATAATATGTTTGGAAGTTGAGATCTCTAACAAAATTTCTCTCGGTAGAGAATTTTTACAGCCAACAGATGAAAGTTGATATTTATAAAATATAAATTACCTTTAAATTAATCTGAATATGTATCTATCATTATATTATAAACATCTAGTATTGTTTTTTTTCCTTTAAGTTTGTTTTACTGAGTTTATAAGGTTGTATGTTTATGCATATATGACTATGACTATGGAAACAAAATCACACATTGGATTCTCTTATCTTATGCTCTCAACTTTTCCTCCTTTCACTGCATAATTTCAATATTCTTTATGACAAATCATTGTTTCTTTTAAATGTGTCATTCATTACTTCTCTACATAAAAACGCGGTGCGTTCTATCTACATGGTTGCTGTTTGGTTTATACTGGTGGCACGTAACGAGTTTATTTTTAGCATTTATCAGTCATCAATGCAAAACGTAATGGAAAAAATTAAGTTTTATTCTTTTGTTTAGTTGAAGAATAAGGCAAAGTTAGAAGACTTTGCATGACAAACTTAGTGTAATTTCTCGATTTCTAGTTTTCCTTGATAATGTTTTGTTTTTGTGTATCTAATTCCAGCCTTAAAGTCTTGCTAGTGACCATCTTCTAATAAAAGTTATATTAAAAAGAAAAAAAACTAATGGCAACCCTTCATTATTCTTATCAATGTTTCAAATTAAGTAAATGTGTATAATGAGTCAATGAGAGTAAATTTATCATTTATCAACAACCTAGCTATATCATCATTCTTAGACTCACTTCTTTAACTTCCATTATAATTTCTTTTGAATACACATCTTTAAATTATAATAAAAGAATAACTATTTTGTCACTTGTTATAACCACATACTGTACAGGAGTTATCGCTAGATAACTATTTTATCACTTGTTATAACCACATACTGTACAAGAGTTATCGCTAGCAAATACAACCATATCAATCTTTACCGATTTGATAAACATTATGATATACAAAATTTATAAGCCCACAAACTTTACAGGAGTTATAGCTAGCAAATGCACATCTACATATACTCATAATACATAGACACTATTGATGACGTAGGTCATATGACCACATGGTTGGGGAGCCAGAAGCCTGGTACGTGAACAGTAGCGCTACAGTAACCTGGCACTTATTCCCACAACAAAGATTCAAACATATCTTGCAATATCTTCAAAAGATATCCTTGGTAAAGCAAGACTGAATGCAATTAATGCAGGCAAAACCCTTTACACGAAAATAGCTAAAAACATAAACCACTATTCACACCTGAGGTGCTACAGGCTGCCAAGAATGGAAGGTGTACTGGCAGAGGGGCAGCCTCGAGCCAGGAGCTCCTGAACCTTTCAGATTTGGATCAGATTTGCTTGGGCAACACACAAAGACTTGTGTATATATGTTGCTGCAATCTGAAGCAAAAGACACTCATTCAACACTTGGCTCTTGCACTCCACTCTAAAAACACACACACACCTTCACTCCTCTTATCTCCTCTTTTCCCCTAACATTTCTCTAATCTTAAACACCATAGATCTATAACCGAACAATACCATGGACCCTAGAACATCGTCACTACCATCCTCGTCACTACCATGGACCGAACAATACCATTGTTTAAGATGTTGCCATGCACATCTACATATACTCATAATACATAGACACTATATTTCATAGTTTGATATTATCACATTTGGTGGTACGTGTTTGCTTTGGCATATTACTTACATATCACATTTATACTAGAGTAAACTGCAGTTTTGGTCACTGTATTTTGATACCATTAATAGTTTTAGTCTCATCTTAACAGTTTTGGTCTCTGTGTTTTTATATTCTAACAGAAATGGTCCCAAATACTAACTCCATCCAGTTTTTCGTTAAGTCTCTCACATGCGTCCCACATTTGAGGCGTAAAAATGTCATTTCTCTCCCTCTTTTATCTATGTCATCGTGTAAGTTAACATTTTTATTCAGTCGCATGTTATAAAGAGTGGTAAAAATGACATTTTTATTCCGTATGTGAGGGAGACTAAACTGAAAATTGGATGAAGTTAGTGTTCGGGACCATTTCTGTTAGAAAATAAAAACACAGGGACCAAAACTGTTAAAATGAGACTGAAACTGTTAATGATATCAAAGCACATGGACCAAAATTGCAGTTTACTCTTTATATTATAAGCATATTTTTTATTTAATATTGTATCCAGGGGCGCAACTTCCATGAGACGGGAGAGGGTCACGGTCCCTCACTTTTTCCCGTCCGAAATGTTAGTTTGTTGATCGATAGTTAGTTATATATATAGGGTTTGCCCCCTTGTCTAAAAATCCTAGCTTCCGCCACCGATTTGTATCCTATATTCAACCCGTGTAACTTGTCATATCATGAAGATTTGTTTAATTTAACATTGTATTTTTTGTTCTAACACGTGTTATACATAAACAATTAACCTAGTAAATGCGAAATATTTAATGTATATTATTTAAAATCAAAGTCAATAGACATTGAAGCCCAAAATAAAAGTAAACTTAATTAAACTAGAAAACGCGTAATACTAATCTTCTCTGGTTAGAAGCATGCTAAAGATCAACCAATGGTGATGACTTTATGCTTTAATAGAATAAAATATGCCACCCTGGATTTATAAAATTTATGTCGTTTCAAATACAAAAATTAACTTCGAGTATAAGTGTACTAGCATGCAAGGAATAATTCTTCACATAACTGTCAATTGTTTGATTTATTTTACCGCATGCTTTTATTTACGAAATCGGGTCGGGCTTGAGATGGTTATTGCTAATCTCAGTTTTAAACGTGATTATAATTATCCGTCCAATATCATGTATGCTTGCTAGTTTGTTAATTATTATATGTGTGATTTCCAGATACATTTTTTACTATTTAAAGTTGTATAGTTATATCGACTTTATAATATAGTAAACTGTTTAGTTAAAAATTTGATAGGTTTGATGAAGCTATGAGCATTTGAGAAATCTAGAAGAATCTTTCATACTCCGTCTTCAAATCTTTGGATACTCATGTTTAAGCCAAGTGGAATGGGTGTGAGGTGGAGGTGGCATAGGCGCAGCAACAGCCTCCTCAGGAACACTACGCCTTGTTATGACATCACTGAAAGATCAGGTTTGCGAGGCATCTTCACCACTCCTCACCTTGCATTTTTTTTACTATTGCCCAATTGGGGCTTTTTGTCAAATGGTTATGTCAGCTTTAAACTAAGTTTTTTTTTCTAGATGTCACTCGAGGTGAGAAGAGCTTTGGCTGAAGTTGCAATACAAATTAGGAATTGTTATCAAGTTACTTAAAAACCTCTTAAAACAATTTTTTTTTCTAAGACTAAAAACTTTAGAAATATTATCTATTTGTAGTGTTTTTAATTTAATTGGTGAAATTTTTGTTTTAAAAACAAAATTAGAAATAGAAAATGATAAAAGATGAATGAAGGATAAGTTCTCTAGGTTTTAGGTGAATGAGAGGTGATGAAATATGAACTCCACCCACTCTTAAAAGAAAGAAAATGGATATAATTTGCATTTACATGTTTACAAAATTTTAGTATAATTGAAACAAATAAGCTAGATGTGAACTATTGTGCAAGTAATGGATGTAAACCAAAAGGTTACCATCAAAGCATCAAATATTCATAAAGGCTAACATCTAATACATTTGTGTGTCTAGTTGTGGTTAAATCTCAACTCACTTTTTTTCCAAATCATTGACCTAATAAATTTTTGTCTATTAGGTGTTGACTCTTATGCACCAAAACACGTGTGTTGACTGTCTTCTTTAATTTTCACAACTCCATTCTCACCAAGTTTGAATGACATCATTCCACACACCACCCCCACAACACCCACATATAAACCCTTGATACAAATCATCAAACCTACTTCAAGAAGCCTATTTCATTCATATTCTCCAACCAATAACATTCAATATTTAATCTTGTTGCAAGTTCAAGAATTTATAATATAGATTTAAACTCTATTTTCAAATTAAATAAAAGAACCAAAAAAACAAAATTTTATATATATATAAAGGAACAAACTTTCATATCAAGATTAATAAGAACAAGAAAACAAGATCATTCAAAACAATGGGTGAAGAACCCTATTGCAAAGTTTCCACACATACAAGCATAAACCATCAAACTTGACCACACATGGCTCTTGTAACCCTTAGAGCAAACACCCATTTGCCCTTATGGTTTATAAAATTAAAAGGGTTGTAACAACACAAACAAAACATAAGTATCACACTTTAAACAACCCATAACAAAATAATCATCTCATTAAACCCAAAACCTAACCTAATCCATAATCTTATACTATACTACTATATTTATACATCTTTCTAAAACAAACCCTAATCTAACTCTAAATCTAAGCTAACTAATAAAACTAGAAACATTAGAAAGATGGGAGACATTAAAACCACTAAAAGTATGACAAACTTATTTTGGTTTTGAGAGGATTTTGAACAATGAATCCAGCTCCGGTGAAGTGAAAAACTCTTTATTTCCAATGTTGTGACACGTGGCCACCGGCCGGCGTTTCCTCGGCGGCGGTGGGCACGGCAAAGTTTCCGGTAACCTTGAATCTTTTGACGTCGGAGTAGTGTTGCCGGAGTTTGAGTTATCATCATCAACTTCATCTTCTTTCATTTTTCTTGTGGATAAAGACTTTAATGGTGCTCTCATGGTGATTCCTGCAATCACCCATTTCTTCCCTTCTAATGATTCACCATCTACTTGAACCTTTTTTGTAAAACCCATTTCAAAAACTTGAAAAAGATTGCTTTTTGAACAAAACCCAGATCAAAAACCAAACTTTTGGAACAAATTCTGAAGAATCTTGAAAATATGCCTCAAGATTCAAGAAACGAAGAACAAGATGGTTTTTTGGAATATGATTTGAAACCCAAATCAAAAACTTGAAAAAGATTGCTTTTTGAAGCAAACCCAGATCAAAATTAAGCTTTTTGAAGCAAACCCAGATCAAAATCAAACTTTTTGAAGAAAAATTGAAGAAGAAGTGAAGAATCTTGAAAATATGCCTAAAGATTCAAGAAACAAGAGGGTTTTTTTGGAATAAGCTTTGAATGGAGGCGGTAAAAGATGAAGAGAGAGGTGGGAGAAAAATGGGATTATTATTATTTATATATAAATGAGGCCTAAAAATACTATTTGCATAGGATGCTTTTTGCCCGTAAATTCCGGGCAGCTTATCAAGAAAAATTTGGCGCCAATAATTGGCAACGGCTCTCTTTCCCGCGATAATTGGATTTTGGGTTTCCAATGTGGTGGTTTATGCTTGTTGGGATTGGTTTTTTAAGACGGTGGGTTTCAATGTTTCATTATTGAGTATGGTGTAAATGGGCCTGGTTGTTAGAGCCATCTGTTAGCCCATGTTATAAGCCTTTTTTTGTCTTTAGATTTTGGATTGGGTGTTTAGGGTTAGGCATCCGCAACGCGGATGTTTGCGGGTTCATTGACCCAGCTTAGAGTTGCACCGAGTGAAAAGTGGTTTGGTAGAAATGGGTTTGGATTGAACTTGAATGTAACGTTGAAGTTAATTCACGCATCACTCCGTTTTAAATTGAACAGATTGGTTAGTGTTGAAATTTCACCATGAGCAAAGCATAGTGTAGATTTATGAGTGTGTATTTCCGGTTAAAAGAACATTTGCAAATAAATATTTAACTCTTATCTAAAAAACCATACAAATATTTATATATATTTTTGTTCAACTTGATTTAATCAATATTAGTCTACTAAATGAATCTAAATATATATATATATTTTTATCTATAAATTAAAGTTTTAGGGAGCAACCTTTAGAGGGAAAATATTTAATTTATAATAGGAATGTTAAAAGGGAAAATTTATTCCCATGCATAAGTTGATATATGAAACCAAATACTTAGATATTAAAAATTTATAAATACTTAAACATAATAGTTATAAATTCTTTATAAATATTATAATTTAACTCGTGTGTAACACACGGGCATTAAACCTAGTCTCAAAATAAATTAAGGTTTTTAAGTAATGGGTGTGTTGTTGGTTTGAGAAAATAATACGTTTATAAATGTGTATGGATTGAAGGTGCTCTTATGTAAAACCGCATAAGGTTTGACATGTATTTATACTCACCATGTGAGTTTGGATCATTAAAACACTAGTAACTTGGCTCAACCAGTCAACCGGGATGGTTGGTTACGTCGACAACAAATGGTTTCGTTAGATGACTTAATCGACATCACAATCTAGACATGTATCTTAACGAGCGGATGTTGTTAAATGATGAAATGGACATATTTTATATAATCAACTAAATTTAACAAACTAAGGCTTTTAACATGTAGTTTAATGATACACAAGTGTTAGTGAAAATAACAAGCGTGTCATGGGTCTAGTTCGGGTTTTGTTTTTAGAAACACGTGCCTACCGACACAAAACGTGTGTGCTAAAATATTAGTACTAGCTAGAAGAGTAGAAGTTAATATTACTTTATTTTATTTTCTAATAATAAATGATTCTATCTGTCCATTGCGTCGCACAGCTTGTTGACCTTGTTATTATTCGTTCGAACATAAGCTTTGGCTGTTTGGCATACATATAATATATATATGGTTTATGAAATGAAAAACATTACGGTTCGGATAACAAATGTAGGAGTAAATTACGGTTTTGACACATGTGGTTTGAGCCATTTAATCGTATTGGTCATAAACAATCTTGGATTTATAGTTTCGGTTTATAACTATTTTGACATTCAATATTAACACCGTTCGTGAAACTCTATTAACTTTGGTCATGTGATGGCAATTGGCAAGTCGTCTTTTCTCCCCTCAACCCCCTTTTTATCATCTTAAACATATTCACATAACCCCTACCATGACCTCCCACACACAAGCAGATCACACGACCAATCAAAACCCTAAAATTTCATTTCCTTCGTCAAAATTAAACCCTCTATTAAATGGACGATCAAAATCGAGCCCTAGTCGATCATATCGGTTATGGATCAAATAATATTTAAAATTTGGTTTCTTAAAACTATGTTATTAATGTTGAATTATATATGTTTATTTTGATAAAAAAAAACAATTCAAAAATAACAAAAAAGACCAATTTACCAATCATATGATCAATATGTGATTGAAGTTAATAGAGTTTCATGAATGATGTTAGCTTTGGGTGCTAAAATAGTACCAAAACTTAAACGTTAGATATAACATTGAAAGAAAATTAAAATACAAATAGGTAACATAATTTGTGTTTATGTATCGATTCCTATATTCGAAATCTGTGTCAACTTATTTCGATTATTTTGCCCCAAATTCATGTAGAATCTCTCAACGTGTTCAATGGTATTAGAGCAAAATTAATTTCACTATTTGATTAAATGATTTCTTGTTTGACATAGATTTACCAATATCAACACACCAACCAACTTTCCAGTTTTTACCGTTAGCCCCCTTCCAATATATGAATGAACCTAAACCATCATTTCTTCTCCGACCATCGTCACCGTTGTTTCTTTTCCTGCTACTCACCCGTTCCCCCTCTTTAAGTTATGAACCAAATGTTGGCTTGAGACCATAATGTATGTAACTAAACACCCATACATAAGATAACCCAAACACCACAATTTAAAGATATACATGGTAGGTGTTAGCCTACCACCCATCATCCCACCAAACGATCTTCAACGAATTTCTGTAAAAATGTTAAACTCTCTAATGTCTTTTTAACTCGTGTATTTATATGGATATTAAACATAGTTTTAGTTTACACTAAAAATCATACATTTTCTCTCTCATTTTTATTTAAATACTAATATTTTTATACATTTATCTTTCTCTATTTTCGCTCACAACTACTCACACCAAATCTTTTAAAATATAAATCACTAGGTTTAATGCCCGTGTTACACACGAGTTAAATGATAATATTTATAAAGAATTTATAATCATTATGTTTAACTATTTGTAAATTTTTAATATTATAAGCATTTGATTTCATATATTAACTTATGCATGAGGAGAAATTTTTCCTCTTAAAATTCCTATTATAGATCAAATAATTTCCTCCAAAAAATTGTCCTATAAAACCTTGAATTATTAGATAGAAATGGGGAGTATATTACAATTCACAACTTAAAACAAAAATATACCGCCGGAAACCTGCAAAAAAATTCAAACTTTTCCCGCCGCCATCATCTTCATCCTTTCACCACCCGCCAAAAACAAAAAAAATTGAACTAAATAATACTTCTAAATCTTCATTCATAATCATCTGTAACATATCTTCCAACAAGTCTACTTACATACATTTGCAAATGGAAACATCAAAAACTCGATCTACGTTCCAAACCATCCGTTTCAGTGAACTCAACGGCTTCAGAGGTACTTCGATTATTCATTTTCAGATCTACACAATCTCTAACTTATTTTACTCTTTTACTTATGTTTAATCTCCTCTGATTGTTTCTGTTTATGGTTTTTGTTTGATTTAGTACGGAAACGACCCTCTTTTGCCGATGATTGTTCGCGATACAGTCGACTTGGAGCTTTGGATTATGGATTTGAGGCTGATTTTAGCCCTCCTTTAGCTTTATCATTTTGCAAGGTTTCATTTTAATCCTTAGTGTTTGGTTAACAATTTATTCGGTGCCGAATAGGTCAAGTTTTTAAGCTAGAGTCAAAATTCAACTCTAGGAAATGCATATTTTCATATCCAGTGATGAATTTGATTGCAAATTTACTGAATAAAAATTTGCAGGCAAGTAAAAATGCTCATATACTTGCTGTTGCTGGTGAGGATGGGTTTGTTTGCTTGTATAATACGCGATTGAAGTTTTCTTTATCAGCAACTAGTGCTGAAAATGCAGGTGCATTTTTATTCACCAGACAATTTTGATTTGATACTGCTTTTGTTTAAAGTTAGAACATAGTTTTAATGAAGGTGTTGGGTTTTTTTTGACAGATAAAGGTAGAACGTGTGAGTGGAGTGCGCACGAGAACGCGATATTTGATGTATGTTGGATAAAGGTAAATGAAGTTTTCAATACAAAGTTGTGAACTTTTAGTTATAAAAGTTTTTAGTGTGTTTAAATGCTGTGAATTGTGTCTAATGTTTGTAGGATGACACTAATTTGCTGACGGCTTGTGGTGATCATAGTGTAAGTAGTAGTTAAGATGTTGGTTATGTATTATGTTATACCGAATATATCTGATATGACGCGTTATGGTTATTCGACAGATTAAAGTATGGGATTCTCAAGAAAGAAAATGCATTTTAGCATTAACCGGACACACCGGAAGTGTTAAATCTATCAGTGCTCATCCCTCTAACCAAGGTATGCTTATGTTTTTTTTCAGTTATATTTCGCTTCTTAAATGAATTGGATGCTTACTTAAATGATTGTTTGTTGATGAAAGATATAATTGTATCTGGTTCAAGAGATGGTTCTTTCGCTTTATGGGACTTAAGGTGCTTTACATCTTCATCCGCACGTTCAAATACTTTGTAAGTTAACAATATTTATATACAAACTGGTCATGCTTTTAGGGTATTAGACAATACTGAATAACATCATATTTTCAGAACAATAGCAACTGTTCAAGGAGCTCATACTTCATCAAGTGTTAAAACGCGGGGCAGGCGTGGGAAGGTTAGTTTCAAGACACTTTAATCTCGCTTCATACCACAACTTACTAGAACTATTAACTAAATGTTTTAATGTTACAGGCTGCTTCCATGAGTGTTACATCAGTTCTTTATATGAAAGACGAGGTTTCTATTGCTACTGCCGGAGCAGTAGATAGGTATGCAAGAGGCTACTGCAAATCACTTGAAGTTTATTTTACAACTAGTTGTATATTTATTCATATTTTAATCTTTTAATTGTTTATTTTGTTGCAGTGTTATAAAGTTTTGGGATACAAGAAACCTTAAAGCTCCAATTACTCAGGCTTGTACCCAAGATAAACCATCAGAGAAGTCGGTACGTCTTTACCATATATCTTGTACATTAAGTGTAGAAGTATTTAGTATCTTACATTAGATTATTTGTTTATTTTACAGGCGAGATCGTATGGTATATCTAGCTTATCCCAAGATTTAAACGGAGTATATATTTCCGCTTCATGCATGGACAGCAGGTACAATTTGAGTATCCTAACACCTTCTTTTTGTTTCATTCTATATCTTCATTTATTCGACAAGTTACAATTTTATTGATTTTTGTAAATGATTACAATCGTGCAGGGTATATCTCTTTAATGTACTACAACTTGAGAAGGGACCTGTTAAAAGTTTCAAAGGATGCAATATTGGTTCATTTTTTGTTAAGGTAAGAAGAACATACCTATCAAGTTCCAACGCCAAATCATTATTATAATGTTATATTTTTGCTTAATCTAAAACTTTACTGTGTTCATGTCTACATTTGCAGTCAAAATTGAGTCCTGATGCAGGGCATATACTTAGTGGCTCTACTGATGGTTCAGCTTACGTATGGCAGGTGAGCTTTTCGTAATGTGGCCTGTTAAACTATATCAGGACTTGATTTGAATGCAAATTTACACTTTGTGGATATTTTAAACAGGTTAACAAACCGCAAGCAGATCCTATTAAACTTGAAGGCCATCATGCTGAAGTGACAGCAGTAGATTGGTATGTAACACGCATAACTTCTTCAATATAGGAGTTTAACTTTGAAAAGTAGTTGTCGAATTAACTGCAGTATATTTTCATTATTCTTGTTTTGCCTGATACATGTATGAAGCTTATTTTTGGGTATCAATCTGCAGGTGTTCATATGAGATAGGTAAAGTAGCAACTGCTGCAGATGATACTGTGGTACGTCTTTAATCTCCCTTTAAAATTTCATATTTATTTTCCAAGAAAGTTTATATCCAATATACTTATACATTCATAATGAAAATGCCTCTTTTAAGGCTAAATTTGTTTTGACCCGTTACCCAACCTTCATATCCATCTTTACAAAATGTACACTTATTCAACTTCTATTGGCATGCCAGGTCCAGCTTTGGAACATCAACACCAGTTGTTATTCAACTACAAGATCTCCCTCATCGATTCGAAAAAGAGAAAAAACACTTCCAATGATGAAACGCCAAAAGCTTTTTACACAAGAAGACACAACAAATATCAGTGAAGAACCTGATCTCTACCCTCTGGTCCAATCAACGGTTCAGATTGACTCTCCCGGTCCTACATCAGCTCCTGAAATGAAAACACCAGAACCACTCAAAAAACAGTTATCCATTTCACATATTAGTGACGCATGCGAGGGATCACCAGATGCTAGTTTTGGCAGCCCGTCTTCGGTGCTTAGTCCTCCACCCTCTTTAAAAAGAAAAACCATTCTAGATTACTTTTTGGCTCCTTCATCATAGTTTTTGCATAGCTTGTTGTTATGAAAATGTATACTTTTACCAATCTTATAGTAAGAACTAAAGAATATTTTGCTTCATATTTGGTCCTTAAGTCTTGGATTTTTTTTTCATATGTAAATAGGATATAAATTATTGGCAATTGGGAAAAAAACTTCTAACTTTATTTGCATGTTTAAGACAACTCACTATGTCACCAACATTGTATTTACTATTTAGTATTTGGTATACTTGTCAGTTGTCACCATATTTTTGGTCTTTGATGTCTTTTGAAACTGGAACCTAATTTGTTGGCCCATGTCTAGAAGTGTACAAATTAGTTTATAGGCTCAAATTGGGTTTCTGTCACACTGGTTTTTACGAGGAAAAATGATCGGTTTGGTTTGAAACCGGTTATTCTTAGGTCTGGCTTGGTTTTGACCGGCTTCAACAGAGGGGGTTTACAAACTGATTTCAAACCTATGTTTTAGTTTGGTTTAGGTCCAAACCAGTTTCCAAAATGGTTTTGGGTTGGGTTTAAAACTGATTTTGGTTCATAATTTGTTTCTTTTTTTCACTTCTTGTAATGTCAACTAAAACAAAACTCGACCAACATTGTAATAACAAACATGTGCTATCGTATTTGTTACTTACATGCTATAAATCAAGCAGTTTTTATTATGTTTACGATTCTTAAATAAACAAGACTGTTTTTGAATGTATAAGTTAATAGGAAATGCATACTCAAACTAATTACTTTAATATAAGTTTAGTGAAAGATCAAAATCAAAACACACTTTAGATTTTAGACCATAAAGTCAATGTTTCTGGTGGAGGAGAGTACTTCTTGACAAATATTTGTCTCCCAATCATCTCCATTTCTGAGGAAATTATACATGTAAAAAGCTATATATTATTATTTAATTTAATAATGTTATAATAAATTTTATTCCTAAATTATGTTTTTCACACTTAAAACACTTGAACTCTTTACTTCTTGTGAGGTTGAGTAGAGACGCATAATTTAAACTTATGCATACCCTAAGACCACATGCCCTTTGCCCCTGTGGACGACTGTGGTTGTAAAAGTTATATATTATATAAACAACCAATAATAGGGCAAGTAATGATTAGAGTTACATGCTTTAGGTTTACACAATAAATACTATTATCTTTTTGGACTTTTAATCAAATAAAAATAATTCCGACTCTTTCTTCATAAGGAAAAAGGCAAAGTGTTACTTTTGTGTTTTGTTCGTATTTATACCGGCTTAGATACCTATTATTACACAGGTTGAAACTTAACATGATATGAAGCATTAAATGATAATAATATAATATTTTTAAAATCATATTATAAAATATTTAGTTTTAATGCTTTGATAAGAAGTTAGTATATTAAATATCAACTAGTTGTATACCCATCTCGCGTGTTGCGCGAGACATGTTTGCGATACCTGCCTTGGGTTGTTGATTTGTAAGGTTGTTGTCGGTTTTTGCTAACTGAGATTTGATGCGGCGTAGTTGTGATATTGTTACATATGTTGGGTTGGTGACATTAACATATGGTGTCTGCATCTGACGTGTAATAAAAAAGAATACAAAATTTGCTACAGCTCAACTTTTCGTGCGTAATGTAAAAATTTGATGTGTTTTCCCGTTTTATGTTTAGGAAACACCTGAACAATTAAAAGGATACCCCTAAACAATCAAAACAAATTTTTATTGTCAATTTTACTTGAAAATGTGTCAATAAAATGATGATATTGGTTAAAATGGTCCAAATATTGTAAATTTTTTTTAAGAAAATGATGATAAAACATTTGATATTGCTAATAATATGCAAGAAAACGACGTGTTTGCATGAGTGTACGCAAAAAAATTTTTATACAAGTGTCGCCAATTTTTTAAGAGTGTAGGCCAATTTTTTTTTTCGAGAGATACCCTTGATATTTTGGTCTAGCTCCGCCACTGCATGCATGCATGTCTACCATTCAAGATATAGTTTAATATGCTTAACATTGCATTGAGTCACTAAACACGTGAGTCTTACAAAAACACTATTCCTTTAGTTTTTCTTTTATTATATAGTAACTAGGATTATAATTTAATCATTCATAAAGAAAGAAAAAAATAAAAAACAAAATAAAACTATAAATATCAAATTAAATTTTCATGATTCTGTTGAAATATTTAAAAATAATTACATCATATGATTTCTAGGGCATATGACTATTTTTCATAAATATATATCTAATTTATATGGATGATCAAGTTGAATAACATGTGACAATGCTTATGTGAAACATATGTGACTGAGTTAAGAAAATGATATATGTAAAACATTTACTCCTTTATTATTAGTGATAAATATTAAGAAATTAAAAAGAGAATCGAGAAACAAAACTTATTTATTAGGTGGAGAAAGAGAAACTTGAAAAGTAGATAAAAATACTAAAAATTTAAGAATTAAAACAAAGAAGCGTGAAACAAATTAACATACCAAGTGAAGAAAAGAAGCGAGACACATATTTATCACGCAACATAGTGATAGAAAAATACAAAAAAAATGTTGCTACGTAGATAGTGACCTAGATGTATTGTGAATGGATGATAATGATTAGAAGGGGTGTTATAATAGGATGATATTGATGTGCCAATCCACCTCCTTCTTTCAAGATACATAGAAATGAATTTGTTCAAACTTGGTTGTACTATCCAACTCAATGTTTGGAGAACTTGGACCATAATCGGATGGCACCTAGAATAATATACGAAGAATATTTGGACAAAATATGAAGTGTTCACAATCTACTGCATCTAAGGGTTTAGATCAAAAATTAACAAAAGAGTTTAGATTTAAAGTTAAGGTAAGTTGAGCAAAGAAAGAAAAGGTGGTTTTCTTTAAGAAGAGTTTAGTTTTAATATATTTCAATTTTCAATTACTTTTATGAACTCACATATTTTTAGAGAAAATGCTTTATAGATTTATAAAGAATGTTTTATATATTATAATAATTACTGATTAATGATTAGATTATAGAGTTAAAGATTTAAGAGATAACAATTTGAATTAAACAAAATGATTAAAAGAATACTTTTGTTTCATGCAAATGGAAGCATTTCATGGATACATCGGGTTTAATTTTACGATTCAGACTGGGACAGATGTTACAGTTTTATCATTTCTAACTCACCAAAGGCATTGAAGAACCGTTAGAAGCATGGCATAGATCAAGCATTTATTTTTTTTGAAGTAGTGGCCATGTGCTCGGCATATTTAGTAGTTTCATTGTGCTGGAAGCCGCAACCGCTGGAAGTTTGCACCACCCCGCAACTATGCTCCAAATTCTTTAGCAAGAGGAGTAGAGGACCATTGATAAGTATATTGTTCGCGCTTTCTTCTGAGAAACCACAAACATGACAACTAGCATACACAATTATATTTCTTTTTAGCTAATGCATATTTACCTTAGCCGGGACCCATTTAGACTGTAAAATTAGAGAGTACGAAGGTAGAGTCGTCTCTTCCTTAATTCTTTAGACATATATATATATATATATTATATTAGAAGTAAAAATTAGACATATATATATATATATACGGTTTTAGTACGACTTACTCTTCCGGAATTGACTGGGTCATCTTTTTTACTTCTAATTTTCATATTTCGTCGTCTTTTAATATGTGACACTTTACGGTTTTGTACCGTGACGTACAGAACATGATACTTTTTCTTATCAACGCATGTGATGAAGTCACATATGCAAGACCCGATCGCGTGACCCGACCGCTCTTATATCTAGTTTATAACATGAAATACTTAATTAGATTCTTATTTATATCGATGGGTTAAGTTAGTCAAAACCATGTTGACTTTGTTAATACAAACTTCATGTCGATATATGTCGGCGAAGAGGACAAGTAAAAAGAAATAAAGTTGGCGTACGTACGTCGATCTAGCTTGAAGCGAAAATGATATGCTTGTTGCCTTATTGGTGTAGGTGCATGCCCCCATTCAATTATTATTATTGCACCATCCATCTAAATTCACTTTTCACATAAACTAAAATATAATCAACATTTTTTTATCAATCATGATAATACTTGATATATATCTATAATAAATTAAAGTTTTAAAAAGAACCTCTATTTTAAAAGAAAAATGAGAGAAAAAATTATGAGAACAAAAAAAAGGAAAAATAAGGTGGCACCAAGTTCTATTTTTGTTTCATATTTCAGTTTCATTAATAATCAAATTTATTATTTAGGTTTTCTATTAAATTTTTAAATTTAAAATATTTAAAAAATTTTGTTTACTTAAATCTTCTATATAATATAGGAAAATAAGTTTTGGTTATGTGTCAACTATTTAGAGTTGTTTTGCTTACTTGGCATTATTTGAGACTTTCTCTCATAATAATAGTTTTATAATTAAAATATATATATATATACATAATCTATAATCTATAATAATATATTATAATAAAACAAATTGCATTTTGAACCCCTAATATCTAGGAGAAACTAAAAAAACTTAAGAATAATTATATTTTCAACCCTTTTTACTAAGGTGTGCATGGGTCGTTTTATATTCAATAAGGTACATACATGAAACTTAAGAATAAATTGGTTTATATTCAATAAGGAATATAAGTGAAACTTAAGAATAAATTAGTAATATGCTATAATTAAATACCTTAGTATCTTTTAACCATCCATAACCTTGAGTGGAGTTATACTACAAAGTCCAATTTTCCTAGAAAGTCTAAGAAGCCATGAGATGATGACATGTGGCACTCCCTTAAAATTAGAAGGAAAGGTAAAGATGGTAATGTGTCTATATTTTAAGTTTCATCCCATTTTTTTAAACGTCCATAACTTTTACATACGATATTATTTTTTTAAAAAAATTGCACCATAAAAACGAGCATTTTCTTATCTTTAAAACGCGTATAATATTCATATATAAAAAACAAAAAAAAATATTCACGTTTTTCAGCTCATTGTGTTATTTGTCAAGTCATTGTGTTATTTATTCATGTCATTGTGTTATAATACAATAACCTAATGAAATAACACAATGATCTGAAATAACACAATGACCTGATGAAAATATAACACAATTACCTGATGAAAATATAACACAACGACCTGACGAAAATATAACACAACGACCTGACGAAAATATAACACAACGACCTGATGAAAATATAACACAACGACCTGACGAAAATATAACACAACGACCTGATGAAAATTTAACACAACGACCTGACGAAAATATAACACAACGACCTGATGAAAATTTAACACAACGACTTGATGAAAATATAACACAACGACCTGATGAAAATATAACACAACGACCTGATGAAAATTTAACACAACGACCTGATGAAAATATAACACAACGACCTGATGAAAATATAACACAATGACCTGATGAATATAACACAATGACCTGACAGATATAACACAATCTGAAAAATATAACACAATGTATTGACTAATATAACACAATGAGCTGAAAAATATAACACAATGACCTAACGAATATAAAACAATGAGCTGAAACTTCAAAAAAAAAAAAATTCATTTTTTATATATCAATATTATATGCGTTTTGAAGATAAAAAAACGCTTGTTTTTTTGGTGTAATTTTTATTAAAAAGTATTGTCGTATGTAAAAGTTATGGATGTTTAAAAAAGAGGGTGGAATTTGAAAATGAGACAAGACTAATATACCATTGGCCTACCATTTAAAGTTTTAACTATTTACCATTATGCCACCTTGTGTTTATGAGCCATTGATCTTTATTTAATATTAGATCTAATGGTCCAAATTCCTTCTTAGACTTTATAGGAAATTTAGACTTTGTATTTGAACCTAATTCTTTTATACAATATTATATATTTTTTTAATTTACACCATAAAACTGAGCATTTAATTCTTTTTAATTTGAGTATAATATTGATATATTAAAAAAAACAGTTTTTAAATAAATCTTGTGTTTCGGTTTTATAACAGTTTTGTCTAAAAATTGGTTGGAACCTTCCGCACCCCATGAATATCGTTAAAATCATCTGGTTATTATGTTCCCGAGCATTGCGCGGGCACTAAACTAGTAGTATATATAGAAGATCGATGAATATAATTTTTTTTAAATTTATTATTAGATTATTATTATTTATTCATTGATGTGTAATTTAAAAAAAATATTTATACTTACTTAATATTATCTAATTATTAGAATATTTATTATATTACATGAATCCGTATGTATACACGTGTATTAAATCTGATAAAATATATTTTTTGTATCTTTCATTTTGAATAGGGTTTACTAAAGATATATATTTTGTAATGATAATCTTAATCATATGGGGAGATCACGATGTTATTGAGATCTATATATGATCCATGATGAATAATACAAAAACTTTAAGGAATTAATAGTTGGTTCGGTTTTTATATATAGGGACCACACCAAATGTTGGATATCATTTAAGAGAATAATACATCAATATCCTTATATATATATAGTATATATCACTTCCATATCAACTCCATCATTCGATCGATCAACTTTTATTTTTTTATCAATCACGTAGGTCACTCAGGATGAACGTACGGCTAGATTTATTTCAATAACATATATAAAATATGCACAATTAGCTTAATTTGAAAGAAAGATATATGCACAAGCTTTGAAAGATATACCACTTGCATGTGAATGGATTCTAAACAAATTTAGTTGGTCATATAAAAGATAATATTATTGTATTTTCTAAACAAAAAATATAATTGTATTCCTTTAACAACTAAAACACAATGTCGGTAAAACCTTACCTTTTAACTCTAACTTTGTTATTTAACTTAATTTTAACGAATTACAAGACTTTATATCATTTTAGTCTATGATAATTAACTTAGCTAATTTACAATTTTGACACATATACTTTCATACGTAAGACTCAATTGTCGCATCGCGCAACCCGATCTTATAATTTGTATAATTCTAATTTCCAGGATCAGTTACCCGACCTTGTAAATTACTATAATTGCCTTCTTGCAATATACTAAATTAGTCTCCCTACTTTGGTAATTTTACACCTTTGGCCCTTACACTGTACTTTCACATATTTACGACTTAGACATTCCGGATTTGACTTAGTTATCATTTTAACCTCTAAGTTTGGATATAAAGTGCGAGTCATGAAACTTTTTTTATTAGCGCCGTTTGAATATATCTCCGTCTTTTAGAATTTTGTGTTCCAGCTCATTGTGTCTTTTTATCACCATTATGTCTTTTCTGCTTTGTTTTAAAGTTGAACATATGAGTTTAGCTTAATGATTTAGCTTTAGAGTTTTGTTTATAGTGTTTAGCTTGTAAAGTTTAGTCTTGAAGTTTTATATTTGAAGTTTAACTTTCAGCTCATTGTGTATTTTTTCACTTCGTCATGGTGCTTTAGGGTTTAGCTTTTAGAATTTATGTTCCCAACTCAATGTGTTTTCTTGTTTGTCATTGTGTCTTTCCTGCTTTTACTTGAAATTTAGGCTTTACCTTTAGTGTTTAGCTTTTAGGATTTAAGATGTATGGTTTAGTGTTTAGGATTTGACGATCGAGTCAGTTTCAACGTCTTTTGAATAACTTCAATCAAAGCTCGTTTGAACCATTTAATTTAATAGTTTTTGTAAGAAACTTTCTTACATTACCAAAAACATTTTTAGTATAACTTTACCCTAAGAACATGTGCTTGGTATTATAATACATAATCATGAAAACAAAAGACAAAAATTTTATCAAAGAAATCCCCATACAATTGAACACTATATATATGGTTATATCATATATATATGTTTACAGAAAACTAAATAATGATTCAATATTATAAAATTAAGCTCATGATAAATGATATGATAATTGAGTTTAAATTTTAGATTACAAGTATAATTAAGTTGATATATATATATATAGATTATATATAACTATATATAATTATTTAAGAAAAAAATATAATGAAATATATCCTTGCAAATTACTCGAATGTGATTTACTTGTCCCAACATAATCATACCCTCTCTCCTTCATTTTCTAAACCTTTACCTAATTAAACTCCTTTTTCAGGTGCATATAATTGTACTATCTTCTGCCCTCTAGTTTGTTGATCCTCCTAGCTTAAATGTTCATCTAGCTAGGGTTTACTTTTGCTCCTGATCCAAATTAAGAAGCTATATATAATCAAAGTCATCATGGCTGCAACTTAGCTATATCTATTGCTACCGGCCCTTTGGATTTTAACTCATCTAGCTTTGAGATCTATACCACTAACAAAGTAGATACACTAGCTAGCTAGGGAAACAAAAGGTACCATGATCATCTTTATATACTTTAACTTAATTTATATATCTTCAATTCTTTACACAAACCCTAAAAGAATTGTCTCAAGTATCATGCAAATTAAGATTAATATGAAACAAAAGTTGTGTTGTTTCTAGTTTGATTTTGCTTCATGAGATTCTTGATTTAGTTCTTGTTTGTTTGTTGATCATGTTATGGCAGTAGATCTAGCTAGTAAGTTAGTTGACATATAATATTCTATATATATATATATATATGGTGTTTTCTTTGCTTGTTGACTTTGATCTAAAATGGTTTAATTGGCTAGCTAGCTAGCATATCTTTAGTGTCTTTGAATCTGTTGGGGTACTGAGTTTGTCTTTGAAAATCTTTAATTGTGTGTGTGTAAACACATACTTTGATACGTACTTACAAGGGATTGAATCTGGTAAGTTGTTGCAGCTTTTCATGAGTATATATATATATAAAAGGGGCGATGATCCAAATAGACATAAAATGATCACAAAATTTAAGTAAAAATAATAATTGAAGTGGCCGGGTTACTGTAATCTAAGTGGGACGTTTTTGGGGCTTAATTTTATCACTAGAAAACGTCTCAAAATGCCCCATTACAACCTAAAAACACCCAAAACGCCTCCTTCCCACTCTCTTAAGGTGTTTTTAAAGGCAAAGTTCTTCTAGACATTGTGTAAAACGAGCCCCATTTTGTTAAATGCTGAAGTAAACTTGCAATGAGGCTCTTAAGAACTCACCACTTACTACACATGTACACATGGTCTAATCTTCTGACAAGGTACAATGTGTTTGATCAACTATTTATAGAAATACAACATAAAATATTATAAATAAAAACCTACCAAATCATATATCGTAATTAAAGAATAAAGACTATTAATTAATTACAATATACCCGGCCGCCTAGATAATATATCCTCTGCCAAAACTAATACTCCGTAGTAGTTAATTAAGTTACTACAAATATATTATTGAACTAGTACGTTGTAGCTAGATTAATTTCAGACTAGGATGTATATATAACCCTTAAACTTTAGTCCACTTTTGACTTGTGAGTGTGAAACCAAATATTTCCCCATATATACCCTAGCTAGCTAGCTAGCTAGCTAGGTTGATCTTCAGTCGACAGGCCGAAATAATTTATAAATAAACATTTGAATATATTGATCCCCAAAACAACACCAAAAGGTTTGAGCTTGAAGCTAGCTAGCTAAAGCACAACAATTTGAAGTCAGTTTTTTTTTTTTTTTAAGAATTAATTCTATGTTTAATTAAATTTCTGAGATTGGATTGAGGGGATCGAGCTAGATGGGTTTTTTATAGATCATATGATATACAATCTGCATGCTAATTCTAGAAATAGTTTGTTGATATATTCAATATGAGTGATATATATGTGTATATATCATTTGATTTTGATGTACAAGTTTACTTCATGTCAACTTTTAACTAAAATCTTATATATACCTGTCACACTAGTCATTCAAACATTTAAACGGACGTTTTGCATTGACGATTCTAGTTAAATCACTGCATAGACGGCCGTTCGATCAACCCTATATATAAACTAACAAATGTTTATATACGTTTTCTTATTTGGTTCCACATTTTAAATTGTTGTTTAATAACATCTGGTGTGCCAATAGTATGTTAGTGGTACCACCTGTGTTTCGTTCTCGTTCTTGATTTTGCCAGGGTTTAATGATTATTGACTTTAGTGATAACTTTAAGATCAGGGAAGTTTGGTTAACTTAGTCCTTGATATGCATGCATGTAGACTCAAAGCAGATAAATATATGGCTTCTTCCATCCATCCTAATGCGCCCTGTGCAGCCTGCAAGTTCTTAAGAAGAAAATGCATTCAAGCATGTGTTTTCTCACCATATTTCCCACCCGAAGATCCAATCAAATTCGCAAACGTTCACAAAATATTCGGGGCAAGCAACGTTAGCAAACTCCTTAACGAAATCCCTCTTCATCAAAGAGATGATGCTGTCAACTCTCTAGCTTATGAGGCCGAAGCGCGTCTAAAAGACCCCGTGTATGGGTGTGTTGGTGCTATTTCTGTACTTCAAAGGCAAGTTCTTCGACTACAAATGGAGCTAGATGCAACCAAGGCGGATCTTTTCCGGTTTTCAAGTGAGCAAAACACATTGATGCTGCAAAGATCAGACAACTCTCTACAAACCCCTCATGGGTTGCCTTCGAATTATGGTACTAATTATTCATGGAATAATAACCCTTAGAGAGATCGAAGAAGAGGACATGCAAGACAAGCTCATGGTAGGTGATGTATGTGAATATATATATGTTCAAGACCCTTAATTTGGTGCATGAGATTTGTCTTAGTTAATGTTATCTTATATATGTTGTACCTTTAAATCCTAGCTTGTTGAGTAAGTACTTCACTACTTTGGTGTTGTATAATTTGAATGATTGAGTTGCCACTCGACAACTATTATATGTAGTGATGTATTGTTCATGATTTTACAAGGTCGGTTTTTTCTGTACTCTGATGTCTCTTAACTCAAGTATGTTTGAACTTTTGGTTGAGGCCAGGTTGGCTCATATAAATAATAATAACTTAATGTTGCAACGGGTAAGGGTAAGAACCAATAATTAAGATTTTTGAAGTAGTGGTACCAATAAAAGGTACACAACATTCAATATCATCAATTGTATGTTTTAACCTTTTTATGGTGTGATATCTATAGCATTTAATTTCTAAGATGACACGAGTATACACCCATTTAAATAATAGAAGTTTTAAGTTTTAACAAAAATAGCCCATAATATATCAATTAATCTTTGTGTTTGACACATGGGTGGTCACACTTTAGGGTTAAAGATTGATACCATTTGCACTAAAAAGGACATTAAAAAACAAGAAAAAGAAGAGTATGATAATTGAGAAGCTATATACAATTTGATGAGGATAGATTTTAGGAGCATCTTCCCATTTATTTAATAGATGCATCATTGTCTCTAATGAGGGGGTAGGACTACAATCCCGTCATAACTAGACAACGAGCATGTATCACTTAATCATGGGTTAATCATCAATGATTCAAAGTGACCTATTTTTCTATTAAAAAAAATATAATAGAGTTACATTTTTTTAATCTTTTCTCATAATAGAGTGACATTTGTGTTTATTAATTTTCTCATAATGCTTCTACCAAACTCAAATCCACTTGCCACAATACGGAAATCACATTATTTAGGGCATTAATCATGATATATTTGAGAAAAAGAAACCTACTAATTAACACAAAGTAATCAATTGTAGTCTTGTATATGTGAGCTAGCTAGGAACAAAACATAGAAAATGAGAATGAGTGAGAGATAGGGTACGTACGTACGTGCCAAGTATCATGATGCTAGCTAGCTAGTATCAGCTAGGAAGATTTTTTAATTTTCTTTTTCTGTGTGAATTGTGTGAATGACTGAACGTATTGTCAAATATATAAATATATAGAGTGTTTAAGTGTTCATGAACACATTTATTTAGTTTCTAGGAGATCTTCTAGTCCTATTAGCAGATATATATAGAGTTCATCCGCTCATCTAATTAAAGTGCTCATCGAATGTCTCTTCTTCTTCAAAACTCAGAAGAGACGTCGCTGCTTACATAGGTGTCAATGGCGGAGCTAGCCCAAAATATCAGGGATATCCCAAAAAATATTGCCCTCCGCTCAAACAAAAAAAAAAAATTTACGCACACTCATGCAAATTTTTTTTGCTTACACTCATACAAAACATTATTTTCTTGTATATCATAAGTAATACCCAGAGTTTTATACTCATTTTTATTGAAAATAATTAGCAATACTTGGACCATTTTAAACAATATCATCATTTTTTTATTACTTTTTGAAAAATATTACCAATAAGAATTTGTTTTAATTATTCAGGGATATCATTTTACTGACACAGGTGTATTCTAAACATAAAACGGGAAAACATCAAATTTTACATTACGCATGAAAAGTTGAATCGTAGTCCGAGCTATCCCTAGCCCCTTCTTATGTCCTCCCTTGATAGGTATGGTCAATAGCCTACTAATTGGGAGGTGCGGCTGAGCCAGAGTGGGCTTAGCAATCAGCGTATCTTTCCTGGTGCACACATATAGGGGTGTAAATGAGCCGAGCTACTCGTGAGCTACTCGAGATCGGATCGATAAAAAGCTCGAACGAGCCGAGCTTTTTCGAGCTCGAGCTCGAGCCCGAGCTTTAAATAACAGCTCATTAAGTTATCGAGCCCGAGCTCGAGCTTTACATATCGAGCTCGAGCCGGCTCGCGAACCTTATCGAGCTTTTCCATTATATATTTTTTCTATATATTTTATAAATATATATTATTATTATTAGTTAAAATATATATAAGTTATGATTAAAACTATATAATATATATTTTATTATACATAAATTACATATAATTAAAAGTTTATGTAAAATTAAATATAAATAATTAAAAATTATATAAAATTAAATATAAATAATTAAAAATAAAATAATAAAAAACCAGACGAGCCGAGCCCGAGTCGAGCTCGAGCTTGAGAAGTTTGTAACGAGCTCGAGCTCGAGCTTTGAAATTAAAGCTTTAAACGAGCCGAGCTCGAGCTCGAGCCTGGTTAAGCTGAAACGAGCCGAGCTCGAGCCTAGACGAGCTCGGGCTCGGCTCGGCTCGTTTACACCCCTACACACATACGTATGGTCGTATGGACGTTGAATATAATCACCCGAAAATAAAATATCAAACAGAAACTCGCTTCTTAGTTTAGACTTTTGCGACCAAAACAAAATGACCAAATTAAAATGATATTGCTTGATCAGTTGCGGGTTATCGAAGTGGTTGAATGGCAAAGCATTTTGAACCATGAACTTCAACATACGATCTCGAACCATATCGACACTATAAGGAAATATTTCACCACCATAGACACCCATTTCGAATTGGTCGGACTCGAGGAATTTTCAACACAAGACAAAACTTCTTTGTGATATGCTTGTCCAAATTGAAATTCGAAGCTGCTCTCAACAAAACTCTGCAATTCTTGCAACAAGCCTTATGAGACTCTTCATCGAATCCCAAAGTTGTCAAACTCTTTGGCTTCAATTATGCGAAATAAGTTGCACAACGGTTGGGACTTAAGAAGAACATTCACCGATGGATGAGCATGATGCCGTATTGAGAAATTAAGGAGAAAATGAAAGATGAAAAAGAGAGTACTTTTGTGTTTTTTAATGTTTTTTTTTTAATCTTTTTTACGTTTTTAAGTGGGGTAATCAATCAAATCATCGAACTTATCTTTATAAGAGCTATTGGTGTATTATGGTAATTAAAGGGTGAAAAGCAGTAAAATAATGGCTTCGACGTATCTAATGCACTTTTCCAACGACTAGTTTTGAACCCCACATCAAAAGCTAAAAAAACAACGATATGAGCCAGTTTGTAGTTATAGGTCGGGTTCCAAGTGGGGTCTGGGCACGCAACTAGCTAGGTAATGCCGTTTTCCAATGGAAAGTTTCGAACCTTGCATCAAGCAAAAAAGTAATGGCTTCGACGTCCACAATGCCGTTTTCCAACGGCTAGTTTCGAACCTCACATCAAAAGCAAAAAAAGGTAGTAACCGGTTCTAGTTGGGTCAGGTCTTACGCAATAGAAAGGTGGAACCGGGTTGGAACATGGAACCTCCGAGTATGGAAGAGGGTACACCGGGTATGGGTCTCATCCCGGTTGGCCGTGTCGAGTCCGAAACCATAACCATTTTTTTGCTCGTCTAAAACCAGCTTCTTAGACTAGTGATATGGGCTTTTGATTCATCTTTATATGGACTCTAAGGCCCAACTTATTATCGTCCCCAACCCAACCATCGTCTTCAATAACAATTCTTGTTCTTGATCAAAATCAAGAAACAGCATACCACATCCCCTGTATACATTCTGTTGATCAACTTTCACTTTATAGTTCCAATAACAATAATACCACCAAAACATACATTTATCCATTTACACATCCACAAGTTATATATAATTCATAACACAAACAAGACACACCACCTGTTCGATGAAATGCCTAATATAAAAACATTCTATTATTCCGGTAATATTTCACCATCATTTCCCTCTTCTTTTCGATCTTCAATTTTCACATCAACCCCACATTGATCTTGATCTTGATCACCTATTTCATGAGCTGTGTGTTGAATCATCTCACCCAAATCCATCGTCTTCTGCCCTGCATACTCTCCTACATCCTGTATCGTTTCCTTCACATACTCCAACTGTTCGGGCACCGACGGGGCTGAATTTCGCACCATTTTGAACAAGTATGATAGCGAACTCAGCCCCGTTAACCCGAACGTTCCCGATGCAAGAAACCCGGTTACCGCAAGCGTAATTGTTAGAAGAGCTGGAATAAGAACTGGGCTGAAAATGATGAACAGAGGAGTGGTGAGAGCAAGTGCGATAATGGTTCCGATGAAGGTGAGTCCGGCTAAGGCGAGGAGGGTTCCGGCGACTGGAAGTAAGGTGATGATGGGTAATGTTTTGGTTGTTGATGGTGGTTGGTGATGGTGGGGGTGGGTGGTGATGTGGTGGTGGTTGTATGTGGTGGTGGTAGCCATGGTTTGAAATGGTGATTGAGGTGGTGAAAGTGGTGGTATTAAAGATGAAGGTGAGAGTGTATGATGATGACATGTGTGTGATGATGTGGATACGAGTCTTTGCATGGTGTACAGGTTTCACTTTTGTCTGCTTCTAGGATGTTTGGGTAACTGTTTGACATACCATGTTTGTTTTGTTTTTGTTACCGTAAAAAACTACTATTATTTTGGTGTTTGTGGTTTAGTTTAACTTTTTTTAAAGTATTTATTATAGTGGAGTAAGAAATTAAATTTATATGAGTGGAGTTTTTATATTTTAAGGGGTTATATAAAAAAATTACTCCAGTTAACTTTTGAAGTGTTAAACAAAAGTAAAATGATTATGAGACTGCTTGTTTCAATCTTTTAATAGTTTAGATGTTTGAATGGTTCAATACTTAATGGTTCAGACTATTTGTTTTGCGAACGGATGTCTAAATGGTTCAGACATTTGTCTCTAAATGATTAAGCATTATACTGAGTTTGAATAGTTAAGAGCTCTTACATTTACCATTTGAATAGTTAAGCAATATACTAGCTTTTAATGGTTCAGACATCTTACTGGTTCAGCACTTAATGATTCAGATCTTTTACTGATTCAACACTTAATGATTCAGACCTTTTACTGATTCAACACTTAATGATTCTGACCTTTTACTGGTTCAGCACTTATCTATTCAGATGTTGTCAAACAACCCCCAACTTTTTAAATATTAAATGTAATTAAGGTTAGAAGCTAAAACTATTACAAAATGTAACCTTAGAGTAAATACATTAAAAAATTCGTTTTTAGGGTTAAACTAGCTAAACCACCAAAGTATAATTTATGCTTTATAATAATATATTAAACTTTAGCGTTAGACTACTACCCAAAAATAATATCTTCAGTGGTATATTTTGATTAACAGCAAACGAATACTATACAAGTCTGACCATTCAAATAAATTTATTGATTAAAGACAACTCATGCCTTACAACAACGCTGATAACTCAATATGTCTAACATCTATACCTTCTAATAAAAGAGGGTTTTAAAGAACACTTGTAATTCAATGAAGAGGGTGTTGAAACAATTTTCCCACCAAAACTAAAAATCTTTTATTTTAAGCTATGTACAGAAGAAAATCGATAACATTAAATCACCCATAATTTTCTCTTTCAAAGTTTCAATTTATCTTATTTACATCCCTGAAATAACTATTAAAACAGAAAACAAACAACTTAAACAAATAAATGTATTGAAATTTACGACCCAGACCCATGTATGCCGACCTGTACGCTCGGCTCGATACATATGAGTGTCACTGTGAGTTTTTCCGGATATCAATCATCTGGATTAATGTGGGACCATGCTTCGGAAGATATATATTATCTTAATCGGGCCCACCTATCCATTTCCTGGCCGGGACCGCACCCTAATTCCTTCACAAAAGGAAACTCACCTTTGGTGAGAAAACCTTCTGGCCCAACCTAGAACTCCATTTTTATTTTTTTTATTCTAAATGAGACCTAAACCCAAGACCTCCTCATTTTATAAATCTTGGATGCATCACCTTAACTACTTGAGCTAAGGATCATTGGTATCTAGATTATTTGTATGTCTGTTTTTTCTTAATCTTTTTTTAATTAATTGGTAGGATTTATAAGATACCAATAGTGTATTTGTAGTTTAAATATATTTGTTGAAAGCTCATATTTGTTCATGTAATATATAGTTTACTTTTAAATGTTACTTTTTCATAAAATTTTAGAATTGTGTTTTTATGTTTATGTTGTTAGCGTTTAGCCCGTGTGACACACGGGACATAACCCAGTTATAAATAAAACCCACCATGTGAAAATAAAACCCATAATCTGTTTAGCAAATTACACAAATTAAGACTCAAATCCATAACCTATAAATTTAAAAAAAACTATATAGTTGTACCTTATTTTAAAAACATTATATGAACTCAAAACCCAGACTTCATAAACACCAACGATTGACCTCATTTGCAAGAAGGGGATAAGACGAACAAAAATATCTTCAAAACCCCGCAATCAATCAATCAATTGCAATCAATTTGTAAGTTCCAATCTCTTAATTCACAATTCATCACTCTTACATGGCTGTAATCACTCTCTGTTCATCACCACTTCACTCTATAAACCGCATTCACACCACTCACATCACAACCGACACCTCAACATCCTACAATTTACCATTAAAACACTCAACCAATGTCACTTCCCGATGTAAATTAACAAGAAAAATGAAAACTTTTTGTGGCTTTGTGAGTAAAACATCAACAAATGCAAAAACACCCATGTCTAGTGAAGATGTTATTAGGGTTTTAAAGTCAATTCAAGATCCAATTGAAGCTTTATGTTACTTTAAATCTGTTTCTGAGCTTCCTAATCTTGTTCACAACACTGAGTCTTGTAATTACATGCTTGAGTTGCTGAGGGTTAATCGAATGATAGGGGAAATGGCTGTTGTGTTTGATGTGATGCAAAGGCAGATAATTTATAGGAGTTTGGGTACTTATTTGATTGTTTTTAAAGGGATTGGTGTTAAAGGTGGGATTAAACAAGCTCCATTTGCACTTGGGAAAATGAGGGAGTTAGGATTTGTGTTGAACGCGTATTCGTATAACGGGCTTATTGATTTGTTGTTGAAATCGGGGTTTTGTAAAGAGGCTTTGGTTGTTTATGATAGGATGTTGTTGGAAGAGATAAAACCAAGTTTGAAAACTTACTCTGCGCTTATGGTGGCGTTGGGTAAACGAAGGGATACACAAAATGTTATGAGGTTGTTGGGAGATATGGAAGGGTTGGGGCTTAAACCGAATGTGTACACTTTTACTATATGCATTAGGGTTCTTGGTAGAGCGGGGAAAATAGATGAAGCTATTCGAGTTTTTGAAAGAATGGATCGTGAAGGTTGTGGACCGGATGTTGTGACTTATACTGTGTTAATAGACGCGCTTTGTAATGCTGGGAGACTCCAGATGGCGAAAGAAATGTTTTTGAAAATGAGATCTAGTAGTCATAAACCTGACCGTGTGACGTATATTACTTTAATGGATAAGTTTGGTGATTGTGGAGATTTAGAGACGGTTCAGTCGTTTTGGATGGAAATGGAGGCGGATGGTTATGTGGCGGATGTTGTGACTTTCACTATTTATATAGATGCGTTATGCAAAGTTGGAAAAATTGATGACGCGTTTGTTACGTTAAATTCAATGAAAAGTAAAGGGATTTGTCCGAATCTGCAAACGTATAATACTTTAATCCGTGGGTTGTTGAGAGTTGATCGGTTGGATGAGGCGTTAGAGTTGTTTGATAGTCTTGGTTGTTCGAATATTGAACCAACTGGTTATACATACATACTTTTTATTGATTATTATGGGAAATTAGGGGAGGCTGATAAAGCTATTGAAACGTTTGAGAAGATGAAGATTCGAGGTGTTGTGCCTAATGTTGTTGCGTGCAATGCATCGTTGTATAGTCTTGCAGAGCATGGTAGAATCGGGGAGGCTAAAAAGATGTTTTATGACCTTAAAAAGAGCGGAATTGCTCCAGATTCGATTACTTATAATATGATGATGAAATGTTTTAGTAAAGCAGGGAAGATTGATGAAGCGATGAAGATGCTTGTTGAGATGGTGGAATCGGGATGTGATCCGGATGTGATTGTGATAAATTCTTTTATAGATACACTTTATAAAGCGGGTCGGGTGGATGAGGCGTGGGATATGTTTAAAAGAATGAAGGAAATGAACCTTTCGCCTACGGTTGTGACTTATAACACATTGCTAGCTGGTTTGAGGAAAGAAGGACGGGTGAATGAAGCGATAAAGTTATATGAAAGCATGGGATCGTATGGGCCCCATCCGAACACGATAACTTTCAATACGCTTCTTGATTGTATTTGCAAGAATGATGGAGTTGATTTGGCTTTGAAGTATTTGAATGAAATGACTTACAAGAACTGTTATCCTGATGTTTTTACTTACAACACCATCATTTTTGGTTTAACAAAGGAAAATAGGGTTGTTGACGCGTTCTGGTTCTTTCATCAAATGAAGAAAACATTCAATCCCGACTGTGTAACGTTATGCACAATAATCCCGAGCATTGTTAAGTATGGAAAGGTGGACGATGCTCTGAAAATGATCGAAGGATTTATTCGTGTCAGATCTAAACCTAACAATATATTTTGGAAAGATTTGATGGAGGGAGTTACGAATGAAGCTTCTTTAGAGAATTTAATCATGTTTGTTGAAGGATTAATATCTAATGGAACTTGCATTAATGATTCACTTTTGATCCCTATGATCAATACTTTGTGTAAACAGAAGAAAACCTTTGAAGCATACTCATTGTTCCTTAAGTTAACAAAAGATTACGGGATACAACCGACACTCGAGGCCTATTATCCAATGATTGAAGGTCTTCTGGATGGTGATTATCCTGAAAAGGCTTGGGATTTATTTACAGAAATGAAGAATTCGAGGTGTGCGCCGGATGTTTTCACTTATAATTTGCTGTTAAATGATCTTGCTAAGTCGGGGAAAGTCAGCGAGTTGTTTGACTTGTACGACGAGATGCTTTGCAGGGGTTGTAAGCCGAATACAATAACTCAAAATATACTGCTTACGGGTCTTGTGAAGTCGAATAGTTTAAAAAGGGCGATGGATTTGTATTATGATCTTATAAGTGGCGGGTTTTCTCCTACCCCTTGCACGTGTGGACCGTTAATCGATGGTCTTTTAAAGAACGGGAAATTAGACGAAGCAAAGGGGTTTTTTGATGAAATGGTGGAGTATGGATGCAAACCGAATTGTGCGATCTATAACATCTTGATGAATGGGTATGGAAAAGCGGGTGATGTTGAAACCGCGTGTGAATTATTCGACACGATGGTGAAAGAAGGAATAAGGCCTGATATGAAATCATACACAATTCTTGTAGATTGTTTGTGTTTAGTAGGGCGTGTAGACGATGCTATGTACTATTTTAACCAAATGAAGGCGACGGGGCTTGACCCAGATGTGGTTTCGTACAATCTCATGATCAACGGGCTTGGAACGGTTAGGAGAGTAGACGATGCTTTGGGACTATTTAATGAGATGCGAGGCCGAGGGGTTTCTCCAAATTTGTATACATATAATGCTTTGATACTTGTTCTTGGGATTGCTGGAAGGATAGAGGAAGCAGGGAGGATGTATTCAGAGTTACGGGTCATGGGTTTGGAGCCGAATGTGTTCACGTATAACGCTTTGATCAGAGGATATAGTATTTCGGGTAACCCGGGTCATGCGTATGCTATTTATGAGAAAATGATGGTTGGAGGCTGCAGCCCAAACACAGGAACATTTGCTCAGCTTCCTAATCAATCTAATGCTTCTTATTAGCAGGTATGTATGTATGTATGTCATAACTGAACCATAAATGGGTCGAAATGGCGACCTCGCGTGTGAGTTTAATGCGATTTATGATTAGTTTTCAGAATATATATTTGCTGTTAAGGAGTTGACATATAGGTTTTTTCGCAGGAAATGAAAGAGGGTGATGATCGTGTTGTACATGTTAGTCAAGTAGTTATTGTTCTCATTTGTGAATATATATCATACAGATTATTATATATAGATGAAAGTGAACATGGTGCTGTCATGCGGGTAAGGTTAGGCTCGAAACCCTTCAAATCTATGTGGTTTTGATTATAAACCTTGAAAAGTTAGAACTAAAATCCCATTTTTTTTTATTAAATAACCTAGAAACTCGTTTATTATACGGGTTGAATAAAGGAAATATTAAATGGTTAGCAACCACAATTTAAGAAGTATAAAGCAATATTATAAATATCATTTACGGAAAGCGCGACGCCCGTTGATAAACTTGCTGCTAGAGGAAGTGAAGAATCTCGGTTTCTTGTTTGAAAACTGTAGATTGGGAAGAATGGTGCAAATTCAATATGTAATAGTTGTATGCTATGTTTTATATTGTCTCTTGCCTTCCAATTTTTTTTTATTTTATTTTAGATGATATGTATGTGTGTGCGTGCGTGGTTTGTCCGTGTGTTGGGAGAAAGTCGGGCAATGGGAACTCGCATATAAAGATGTAGTAGCTAAGACCAATGAAAAGATTGATATTGTTCGAGTCTGACTAAAAGCGGCTCAAGAGTCAAGACCGACAAAAAGCATATGTGGATAATTTCAAGTTGGAGACTTTGTGTTGTTAAAAGTTTTTCCTTGGAAGGACATTATTAGGTTCCGAAACAAGGAAAGTTAAGCCCTCGATAATCGATATATTGGACCTTGTAAGATTCTTGCTCTTACTGATTAAAGTTGCCATCGACATTAAATGGAATTCATGATACGTTTCATGTGTCACAACTTCAAAAATCCCTTGCGGATGAAATGGCTTATGTACCCCTTGACAACATCAAGATTGATGAAAAGATGAACTATGTGGAGAACCGGTAACAATAAAAGATTTCAAGGTGAAACTTCTTCTTAACAAATTCATTAGGCAAGTGTTAGTCCAATGGCAACATCGAAAGGGGTCGGATCTTATTTGGGAATCAGAGGATGAAACGCGAGAGCACTACCCGACTTTGTTTGGTACGTATCTTTGTTTCTGGGACGAAACCCACTTTGGGGGGGGGGGGGGGGGGTGTGGTAAACTTGTAACGCCCCAAATTTGAAATCTCATTAATTACTTTGTTTATTAGTCTTATTGCATGAAATAAAATAAGTAGGGTGTTCAAACTAGTTAGAAAGTTGTTTATATAAGATAATGAAGAAAGACTTGGAATTATAATATACATATGTCTAAACTTAAGGGGTTGAACTTGACATTTGGTGAATCTATTAAGACTTAGGTGATGTTTGGTAATCTTTTTATGGCCATTCAGAGACTTACCTCTTAATGGTTCATAATCTCTGAACCGTTTAATGATAAAAAGATGTTGAATAGTTAATAGGTAACCTCTGAATGGTAATACCTCACTCCATTCATCATATTTTTATAACTTATCTTATAACGAATTTTTGAACCATTAAAAGGTAGACTCTTACCGGTTATTCAGATGTTATTCAGAGGATACCAAATAGCCCCTTAATAGGTTAGGGAAGAAAATAAATCCCTGTAAGTGTGTAGGTGTGGTGGTGGGTAACAAATTTGACAAGAAGAATTATGCAATACAACCAGTTCAAGGTTGAATTAGATGCTAAAACATTACATGTATAAAGATTTCTTATCATGTAGTCATAAAAAACAAAGGTGAGTTGAAGAATCCTGGTGATTTTATTGAACGGTGGAAATCATGTATGAAGCCTAGTAATTTTTATGTAAGCTTATGTGGAATTTATGTTTGGAATTACTACTTGAACTAGTATGTATTTAGAATTGATGTAACTTAGCAACTTGAATAGAAATTCATGAGTTATAAAAGGTAGGTTTTTGACATGGGTGATAAACCCATGACTATATTAGGTTAAAATGATGGGTTAGCATAGATGACTATGCTAAAAAAGATCTCAATGAAGGCATGAAACACGTTTATTAGTAAAAGCTTGGAATTTATGTTAGTAAAGATAAGCACTTAGGATGATTATAAAGTGATGCCCACCAAGTGTTTGATGAAATGCCATGTAATTTAACAAGATGATACAGTGTGCGAAACACTTGTTAAATATGATTGGAATGTATGTTACTTATGTTTTGATGTCAAAAAAAAACAACAATTTTTTTTTTAGTTTAATTATCAACAAGCTAATCACAATTATTTTTTTTATATTTACAAATTGTAAATATAACCGTGTCTGCAAAAATATATTATCAACTAGTTAATCATAAATTCATGATCCTTTGACTACTTTAGTTAAAAAGTATATAAACGTGTCTGCAAAAATATACCGCTACGCGTTTTGGCTTTTGATTAATAGTATGATTATATCGTGCATGTTTGCATTTTTGTTGAAGCATGCCAACTCAAGGTAACAAGGTTATTGAACTTTTGAGTTCGCATTGAGATTTAGAATAATAATTAGATTTTTTTTGTCATTTGATCGCTTTTAAAATCGTATCAAACATTATGATACTTGTAGTATTAAAAAATTACGACCCAATTTTATATATATATATATATATATATATATAATATAGCAAAATAAATTTGCTTACTTAACATTATTTGAAAATTTCTCTTAAAATAATACTTTTATATTTAAAATGTATGTATATATATAATAACAATAATAATATATTATAATAACACTAATTACATTTTAATCACCTAATTAGGAGAATTTAAAAATATTAAGAGTAGTTTTTAATTCTTTGCTATTAGGGGTGTGTATGATTCTTTTATATTTGATAGGGTGTAAAATAAAACGTAGGGTAATAGCTTACAAATTAATACCTCAGTATTTTTTAACATCCATAGTTTTTTATGACATTATTTTAGAAATTAAAAAACTACAATGGAAAACCAAGCATTTAGTTCTCTTTAATTCGAGTATAATATTGTTATATATGCTAAAATAACAATTTTTTTAAAATAAATCGTGTGTTTCGGTTACACCGCGGTATTGTCTCAAAACTAAGTGGAATCGTCCATCGCCCCATTAATATCCTTAAAATCTCCATGTTGTGTTCCCAAGCATAACGCATACACTAAACTAATTTTTAGGGCTGTTGGCAAAATTTGAATCATTAAGTGCTGAATGGTTAAGAGTTTACCATTAAGAGACTCTATCAATAGAAGAGATGTTGGAATAGAACTTTAAATGATGGTAAAGTAAGTATATGCTCCATTCAGTACTTAACTACACCATTCAGATACTCTTTTTTTATGAAATAAACCATCTAAATGTTGAATGTTAAATGATTAAACACTGAATTGAACCATTAAGAGATGAAATAAATAACCTCTTAATATAACAATATTTTTTTATATTAAAAGTTATTAAAATACTTTAATGATTAAGCATATGCTTTAGTTAAATAAGTATATATATATCCGTGACGCGTTTTGACTTTTTAAGTGGAGAAATGAATGGAAATTAAAGAAAGAAATAAAAGAAAGTTTGGGACCTAATCAAATGTCAAATTACACATAGATTAAAGTACTTTTCTTCCCATTTCTCCTTGATTTTCTTTTACACTCATAAGCTTTTCGATTATTCTTCTTCTCGATCATAACTTAATTATATCTGAAATGGAGAAATGGAAGCACCTCGCGATACCGTTATCAAAGATAAAGGATGCAACCAACAACTTCGAAAGGTTGATTGGAAGTGGTGGATATGGTTCAGTGTATGAAGGAAAAATCTTGATCAATGAAAAATACATACATGTTGCTGTAAAGAGGTTAAATGAGAGGTTTGGACAAGGCTTAAAGGAGTTTTTAACCGAGATCGACTTGCTCTCGGGTACACAACACGACAACCTCGTCACTCTTGTTGGTTATTGTCATGACGAACATGAGAAAATTCTTGTGTATGAATATGCAAAGAATGGAAGTTTGGAGCAGTATATAACACCTACCAATACAGATCATAACGTTAACCTTACGTGGCTAGAAAGACTTGGAATCGTAGTTGATGCGGCTAGGGGTCTTGATCACCTTCACAATCATCTTCGAAACAACCAAGTCATAATCCATAGGGATATAAAAAGCTCAAATATTTTGCTAGATCATAAGTGGGTAGCAAAAATTTCAGATTTTGGATTGTCGACGTTAACTTTTGGTGGTGTGGGTAGAAGTATAGTTATAACAAATGCTTGTGGCACACAAGGCTATGTTGCACCAGAAGTTGTTAATCAAAGTTGTATGGTGACCAAAGAAAGTGATGTGTACTCTTTTGGTGTGGTACTATTCGAAGTTTTATGTGGAAGATTGTGTAACAACAGAAGCCAGGATGGCGTATTGTTAACAGCAGAAGTTGCAAAAGAGTACTACTCTAACAATAAACTCGACGAGATTATTGATCCTGTTTTAAGAGAACAAATGAACAAAAAGTCGCTAGAAAAATATTCAGCAATTGCGTATAGTTGCCTACAGGAACGACAACAACGACCTCAGATGTATGAAGTCAGGAAAAAGCTTGAAGAGGCCCTCAAAATTCAGGTAACTTCATAAAACGTACTTGTTAATTCATGAGAACGGTACATGATAAATAGTTTCATGTATACACATTAAATTGGTAGTTAAATTTTTTAAGAATTTAGAATTGAAACCTGTATGAGAATTATTTCTATGTTAGTGTATTATGTATATAGTATATACAATAATACTAGCTATTAAGAAGCCATGTTTTTAATACTACCTATTCTGTATGAGAAATATATCTATGTTACTTCATATACATAGAAACGTTTAGGAAGAATAATATAAATGAAGATTGGGGAAAACCAAAACAAAATATAAAAGTAAATCTTTATCACGTCATTTAATTTTCTCGTGACACATTATTGTCACGTAGAATTTTAGGTGTCAATATCACAATCAATTAATAATCATTTTAATTTTCTATTAAAATATTAACTCTCTGTATTAAAAAGAAAAATCAAGCATCATATCTCATGACCTTCATGTTACATGCGTAAGTTTAACCATCATACCCGAGCTCTCATTTGTTAATTCTTCAAAACAAATAATATGTATTTTTACGTTTATTTGTTGTTTTTGTTTTATTTTATTTTGTTATTTTAATGTTAGTTTTTGTTCCTATATATTTCCTATTTTTTATTACATATCATTTACAAATACAATGCTTATATAAATAGACGATTAGTGTAAAATTTGAAAGAAAAAAAACTTTAATTAACTGAGGTGTATATCTAGTTACACACCTTGATTTATTAAATAGATTTATTCAAATTTTAAATGCTTGGTTATTGAAACATCATGAGAAGTGTATATATGAGAGGTGTGTATATATGAGAGGTGTGTATATATATAGAGATAGAGAAGAAGGGTGTGTAAATAAGTTATTGACAATGTTTTTAAACTTGGACTGGACCGGCAAGTCGAACCGGGATTTGGGAAGGAAGACAATTCATTTGTGGGTATAGGAACCATTTTTAGGCTAGTCGTCCGGTTGAACCTTTTACCAGCGGTCAAACCGAAAAACCGTTTAAGCAGAAAGATCTGTTGTAGGCTTCTGGAAGTAGATGATGCAATGATGTGTTGCAGGCCTATGGAAGAAGATGATTGGACACAAAGTCAAAAAGATTCGAGCGGCTAGCACAACTTCGTTTTGGCTGGAAATGGTTCTGAATTCTGATATGACTCGTCTTTGCCGGATTTAAGCAGCTAACCCTCTGTCTCTACAAATATTTAGATGGAACTGGAAATGGGGAAAAACCTAAAATTAAAAGGAGTAAATTATATTATATTATACTATGTATAATTTGGAAAGACACAATTTGTTTGTTGTTTTACTCCTTGCTAGATACATTACCCTAGCCATATAAATTCACTTGGTTTCTTCATTTAGTTTCATTTTACAGAGAGAGAAACAAAGAGGGCATTTGGTTTCTTATTTTGTCACACTGCCCTTTCTCTCTCTACATTCTGGTCGGCGACACCGGAGACCGGTGGTTTTAGTTGATGCTTTTATGAGTAACGGCTTCGGCGTCATTGGTTTGGCTTGGTGGTTTTGTGAGTGGTTTTGTTACTCACTATTTTTCACATCTCGCATCTTCATCTATGTTTCTGTTACGATGGCTTCGACATCGTTGGCTTCACCGGTGGTTTTGTGTGTAAATTGTTGTCGATGATAGTTACTAGCCTTGGATCTGTGTGGCCTAGGGTTTTCCAGATATATGATGGTTGTCAGTCCATGAATCTGTGTGGCCTATGATTTGTAACGGTGTGTGATTTGGTTTTGCATGTCGTTTCTTGGGGTTGATGCTGGCGATGGTTACCTTTTTTGGATATGTGGCCGTTTCAAACGGTTTAGACCTAGGGTTTTATATTTTGTGATTTGTTACACTTAAATTATCAAACGATTTTGGTACAAATGGGTTTTTATATGGCTACAATGATCATTTAAAAAACCGGCTCTAGATTGGGTGCACGTAGATGATAAATAAGGTTTTTCTTATTTGCAACCCATGTGGTAACACTGATATTTTAATTCTTCAATTTTCTAATTTGAGGAAAAAAAACTGGTTAATATCAAACTTTCGTCAACAAAACTTTTGAACACGAACACAAAATTTGACGTGCTTCGTCGAAAACAAAAAAGGACTCGCACAAAGCGATGAATACATCCAATATAAATGAAATGTTAGAAATGTTAGATTAGTAAAAGATTTGCAAATACACTTGCAGATTAAGAATCACTTTTTTTCTTTAAGGTTTAATTTTTTATATTTGTTATTTTATTACATAATATGAAGATGTTAATCTTGATTTGATTTAATAAATAGTTTTATTTATTTGAGATTATAATTATTTAATTGAGTTAGTATTAGATTACAATTGAGTTTGATTGTATATCTAGGTTTATAGGTTTTATAGTTTGATTATGATTACTATTTGTTTAGTATAAATAGGGGTTAGATGAGTCTTTATAGAAGTCCCGGTTTATTTATCTAATACAAGAGTCGAACAGTTCGTTCAGTTTGTGTGTTCGTGTTTGTGATTTTGGGCCTGATTTCCAACAATTGGTATCAGAGCGTGGTATTGACGGTTTTGAGAGTCGTTTTCCGAGCAGGGGAGCAACCCCTCGCGGGGCTGCAACTGCGGGGAGGTAGAAGACGAAAGATAGAAGTTAAAGGAACATGAAAGCAATATCCATCTTTGATTTGCTTGTTCGTGAGAATATAGGAGATTAACCAGAGGCGCAGAAAATACGAACAGGAGGAAATCAAAGCAGACGGCTTTGAGTTTGGTTCGTGTTGCGGGTGATAGAAGACGGTTAAGGTTTGATTTAAAACTTTTGGATTCGCCGAGTGAAGGTTAGGATCTTGTGAGTTTTCGTAGCCTTGGGTTTTGGCTCTTTGTTATCAACCTTGGGGAACTGTTGTGACGATGTGATTTGGTCAACCGTATAATGGGGAGTACCATTTGGAACGACGGTGTGACAGGTAATCAGTTCAATGGTAATGAATTTCATTGCATTAGCAGCTTTCTATCCAGGTAAGATCAGACCCTGTCCTTCCTGCCATGGATAAAACAGAGTAACCAGGTAGGTTGTTTTTTGGCAGAAGTATCCGATCAGATTTGCGGGTAGGCTGACGGTAGAAGATTCATCAAAGCGGGAGGCTTTGAATCTTGTCGTGTCTAGCAATGGAAGAAGAAAACGGTAGAAGTGACAAGTTTTTTTTCTTTGATCGGTGGTCAAGAATGGTGAAGTTCTAGGACCCAGGAAGAGGGATATCAAGATTGATCAAGGGATTGAAGTTGTTGATAATAATGCAGATTTGAAGAAACGGATCTGGTTTAAGATCCGGGTGGTACAAATCAAGATTAAGGGGGAGAATGAAGATGTTAATCTTGATTTGATTTAATAAATAGTTTTATTTATTTGAGATTATAATTATTTAATTGAGTTAGTATTAGATTACAATTGAGTTTGATTGTATATCTAGGTTTATAGGTTTTATAGTTTGATTATGATTACTATTTGTTTAGTATAAATAGGGGTTAGATGAGTCTTTATAGAAGTCCCGGTTTATTTATCTAATACAAGAGTCGAACAGTTCGTTCAGTTTGTGTGTTCGTGTTTGTGATTTTGGGCCTGATTTCCAACATAATATATATTTAGTTTTTTTATTTAAATTGTTATGTTAGTATTATATTTCATTACATATATATATATTTTTTAATTAATTATGAGCTTACTGATTCTTAATTCCGGTATGACCAATAACTACTAAGAAGATTGATTCGACGTCTGGTTCGACTGTTAAAATATTGCCTATCGAGTGTATAAACAACACTCATATATATATATAGCTTCGTTTGAGTAGCAACAAATTAAAGTTTAATCTGATAATTAACCGGCCAACCATGCATGCAGGACTTTTATACACAAACACCAGAGGGGAACCACCTTCAAATGCCCTACTCAGAGATAGATGATGCAATAGAAAGCTACTTCAAAGCAGAAATTGGCTCGGAAGAATATCGCATAGATGTTCCAGAGCAAGAAGGGTATTTATATGTCCATGACATACATACACAGGTTACGGTAAGAGACTATAATTACTGGTCGTTTGATTCTGAGTTTTACGCCGACCTTAAATGGCTCATGGATCAACAACATGAAAATGTCGTCACTCTTATCGGGTATTGTGATGAGGCAGATCACAAGTGTATTGTTTATGAATATCCGAAACATGGTAGCTTGAATGATTATATAGAGTGTAGTAATGAGCTAAATCATACTCTTACATGGCTCGAAAGACTCAAAATTATTGTTGATGTAGCCAATGGGATGGAACACATCCAAAATTGTGGAGGCAGACTAATAGCTATAACAAGCACAAATATTCTGCTATATGACAAGTGGCTAGCAAAAATTTCAAATAGAAGATACTTTTCTGCAAGGTTTGAACACTTAGAGCCATATCATGACTTATATATTTACATTGGTATGCTACTATTTGAACTTCTTTGTGGGAGGCTTTCCACCGTTTATGAGCATTGTCGAAGAGGTTGTTTATCGCCAATAGAAGCCAAACAACACTATGAGAGTAAAGAACTCGACAAGATTATTGATCCTATTTTAAGGAAACAAATGAGCCTAGAGTCCTTGACCAAATTTTCAGCACTAGCATACAAATGCTTGCAAACTCCACCAGATGACCCGTCTCTCCTGATTGATATGAAAAAAGAGCTTGAAGAAACGCTAAAATTTGAGGTAAGTTCATAATACATGGTTTGTTAAACAAATTACGTATAGATATATAAAAGGAAAATGACCCATTTAATTGACTGGTGTTTTACCTGAGGGAAAATCACCAAAATGACACTAACTTTTTTTCCATGATTTTGGTATGGATACAGGTGCGTTATTGGAGAAGTTTTTTCTCAAGACATTGGTATATTATATACATATGTTTTTCAATACGTACTTATGTTATCATTCCATTATATTATATATAATGTTTGCGTTGATCTATAGTTGTTTAACATATATACGTACAGGTACATTCTAAATGTAAATGATTTATCTCCGGGTACTGATATTGTTATGGTAAGTATAGATTGCCTTACACGCTATTAGTACGTACGTGTTATTGTTTATACACGTACTAGCTACTTATATTCTTCGAATATTAACAGACCATGCATCCAAGTTGTTTACACTTATATTCTTCTAGCTGCTTAAACTTAAATTATGGATTTCTACATATTAATTGCGTATTTGAGTTTTTAGAAAGTATTAATTGATCTTGTGATTGCAGCTAGCTTGTATATAAAGTTTATTTTGTCTTCTGTAAAGCTTGATCACCATATGTATGTTTTTTGAACTTAATTAAGATGCAGCATCAAGATACCAAAAGATTAGAAGGTCCCTCTGGATCACGTGAAGATCGAGGAGACAAATGACAATGAGCATGGCCGGCCAGGAATAAATTAATTAAGAGCTGCCAAATCGTTCTTATCTTAATTTGTGCATGGTAACAAAAAGTAGCTAGCTAGCTAGCTCTACCTTAAGGCCGGCTTCCTTTGTGATAACGGTGGATCAATAATTAGCAATTTCTGCAGCATATTTTTTTTATTTTTATTACAACTAGTAATTGTACATCAATTGGTTTGATACAAGTTGCATGTACGTAATATACATGACCATTATATCATTTCTCTTATATATTACTCGTACGATTGTAGAATTTATTCATTATAAAATTAATTTAAACTTACGGTGAGAAATAACGTATAAGAATTTAAAACTAACTTGAGTTCCTTGAAAGTTGATTTTAATATAATCTTTTTCATAATTTGTTTAAACTTTATTAATGTTTATTAGGCTATGTAACTTCTTGTGTTTTACTTTGGTATTTCATCATTTTAAGGTGATTAATACACTTGGCTAGGGTCAACTTTTTATGTTTTTTTAATTAAAAAGTAAGTTCAAATAAACTAAACTCATCCATATTTCACCTGCCACGTGGAGTATCACTCTTCATTAATATCTAATCCAAAAGGAACTGCAAATGACAAAATTAAATCCACGTCAGCAAAAAGTTCACTAAAAAAATATCTAAAACCAAAATATCTTGGTTTTGAATATTCTTTAACTATAACTTCTAGTGATCATATGGAAGCCACAAAATCCATACATCTTCTACAAAAAAAAATCAACAGATAAAACTTAGACATGGCTGCCTTTGCAGTTTTTCGGCTGCCGGAAGTGTTTAACCACCGTGCCGGATTTGATCATCCCAAACACCTCCTCTCAAGGTACCATATATTTTCATTAAATTAATATCATTTGTATATATAACTTATTAACTTGATCTTGCATTGATAATATAATTTGCGCGCAGACGGATATCGAAATCTAGATGTTGTATGCGCAACCATGCTTCGAAAGTGAAAACTGCATCAGGTCGAAACTATTACGAGTTGCTTGGGATATCTGTTGACTCGGATCCTCAGGAAATAAAAGAATCATACAGAAACTTACAAAAGAAATACCACCCGGATATCGCGGGTCAAAAGGTCTAAATCTCTCCCCATGGACGGGTCGGGCCGGTTGGGTAAGACCGGGGTTAAATAGATTCGGGTTAAAACAAAAAGTTTTTCCAAAATGTTAATTTTTTAAATAGTAATAACTTTTTATGTATGAAAGTGAACTAGTAAATAATAAACGAGCAAAGCTCAGTGTTTGAAAATTACTCACGAGTCGAGCTTGAGCTTTACAAAACAAGAGCTAGCCCTGTCAAGCTAAACAAATTTGGATTAATTAGCTAATTTACTTCCCTAGGTAAAACATAACAGTAAAGTCGTGTATTCAGGGACATGAGCACACAATTCTGCTGAACGAGGCGTATAATGTGCTAATGAAAGACGATTTAAGAAAAGATTACGATGCTTCAATCGGCCATGTACGAGTCAGGCTTGGAGCAGATGAACTGAACATGGGTTACAGCACATGGAACGGCCCGTTTCGACCCCAAGCACTCTTTGTTGATGAGAATGCTTGCATAGGTAATTAAAGAAATGTTTTTTATAAGTTAATCCGTTTGACCCGTTAGATATAAATGACCGAGTTCATCTATTAGGCGCATTAGATGATCGACCAAATGTACTTATTTATGTGATTGTTACAGGTTGCAGAGAATGTGTGCACAATGCTCGCAAAACATTCGTCATGGACGAGACTACTGGATGTGCCCGAGTTGGTGTTCAATTTGGGGACGATGACACTAGCATCGAGGTATCTAAGTTCTAAACAATTAATCATACATAAAACATGTATATAAACTATGCTAGGATTCAAATTTTATTTTTCGTCATCTGATAAGACATAACACTTCAAACGCTCGCATAAACTTTGTAACATAGTAAAAGAGAAGGACATGCTTGTAACAGGTGGCGGTTGAATCATGCCCGTTGGACTGTATCCATTGGGTCGAAAGAGAAGAGTTAGCCGTGTTAGAGTACCTTAACATTCCACGACCCAAACAAGGGTACGGCGTGTTTGGACAAGGGTGGGAACGACCTGTGAATGTATTCATGGCAGCCAAAACCTTCAAGAAGCATCTTAAGCAGGAACAAGCTGAATCCTTGCGAAGAAACGGTAACTATGTTGCATAACACACAACTTTACAAACAAACATACCCAGTAATTAACCGGTCATAAAGTAACTTAATAAATGCTGAATTTAGTATCTTATCAAAGATGACAAAATTTTGCAGTAAGACAAGATGTGGAACAAGAAACTGAAGCACAAGCGCAGGCTCGAGAAAAAGCGAGCTTAAAACTGAAGATGGAAAGATTTGCAGGGTTATGGGAATGGATGAAGAAAGTTTGATCAGTGAAGTAAATGAAAATCATGGTGCAACAACACCACCAATATATATATATACCTATGATCATCTATTAAATATATATGTATATACTCGTATACCGTCATAATTAGTCTACAAATCGACATTTTCATCTTCCTTTAGCAAGATATGCAGGTGCATAGTATCATATTTATCCATCATAGCATCATAAGATTAAATGTGCTAATCGTATATACCCATTTTTATCCAGCCATCCTTTTATTAATTAATTGGTGCATATATCGATTTTCATATATAGCAAGTTAGTTTGTTTTTGTTATTGGTTCATGATATCAGTGTTAGGCTTAATTTGTACCTTGAAATTAATACATTCAATTCATGTGCAAGAAATTTACCTAAAAGATGGTGCTAGCTAGCTCCAGGTGATCGATTATCGATCATTGGCCGGCCTATTGTTTGTTGCCTTCAAATTTTTATAAACAAGCTAGATAGCATATGATGCATATATGCATATATAAATATATTCTAAGGTTACAACATTTGTGACACAATTGACCAAGTGAAACTACATTACATTAAGAAATAATCTTCTTTTCTAAGTTTTAACATCATCAAATTAACCCATTGGTGTACGTACGTACAATATTACTCATAATTATAATTAAGAAGATGATCATGATGATGATCATTAAACCCTTACAAAGACTTAATGTAGACCTATTTTTGTTACTCCAAAGGCTTGCTGTCAAATTCTTGAATAAAGTCTTGAGAGCGATTTTGAAACTCTTTGTCCCGTGCTTTTTGTCACCTGTATCCTCTTCACGTGACAATTCTTTATTCTCATGCTCATCGTCACTTGTATCCTCTTCACGTGACAATCCCAATGCTGATCCTTGTCACTTATATCCTCTTCATGTGGCAACTCTTTATTCCCAAGCTCCTTGTCACTTGTATCCTCTTCACGTGACAACTCTTTATTCCCATCCTCGTCGTCACTTGTATCCTTTTCACGTGACAACTCTTTATTCTCATGCTGCTTGTCACTTGTATCCTCTTCACAGGATAACTCTTTATTCCCATACTTGTTGTTACTTCTATTCTCTTCACGTGATTCAAAGAGATCTTTTAGCCATTTGAACTCTTCATGCTTCATCTTAAGTTAAAAAAATATATATATGGTGATTAAGCTTCTCAATAGACACTGCTATACACATTGATATAAGCCAAGATTGGTATGAGAACTAGAATTAAAATTTCTCCTATTTTTTTGCTTAATCATCTATACAAATAATAGTTAACTTTTATTTATTTTTAATCAAAGCGTGCGTTTCAAACGATGTTTTCAGAACTGAATGGGACGTTGAACCGGTCTCCTTATCAGTCATTGGTCGGACCGGTCGAACCGAATGACATTATAAATAATAACTGATTTTTGTACTCATTTGTAGCATATTATAAAAATATAAAACTAAATATGTAAAGTTATTAAAAAAAAGATATAAAATACAGCATATAGTGATACTTTAGAGGTCTTATTGTAACCTTTATTTAACCTACTACTAAAATGCAAACAAAGTGGTGATGGTACAGCAAACACAAGCGCCTCCTAAATTTCTCTAACCTATCACTTCTCCAAATTGGTAACCACAAAGACACCAAGTCCAACCCCGGAGACACCTATAAACGCTACAACAAATAACGAGGTGGTGGCAACAATGACGAAGGTTTTGGTTCATTTGCTCCGATTTGGTTCAACCGGATTTTAGACCGAGGGTTTCTGGTTCAACCGTCCGGCTAGACAGAAAACGGTTTTACTACTCTTAACCGGACCGAATCCCAATCCGACTAGCTGGTCTGATCTGGTCCGGATTTTAAAACACCGCATAAATTATTTTTAACTACTTTAACTATTAACATAAAACACCCTTAAAAACTTTGTAAAAGTAAAATGTTTAATCCACATTAACATAAAAAAACATTCATATCTCATTTTGTATCTCTATCTCCAGTTCTTACTTGTTCCATTAAAAATTATTATATTTTCTTTTTTATCCACTTAAAATCATTTTCAAAAAATATAAAAAAAATTAATACACATATAAATAGTATAAAAAATCATTTTCTAGCAAACACTTGCTAAAATATACAAAATTTAGCCCTGAGGCTTCATTTGAACGACAACTCATAAAACCGCTAAACGAGTGATAAAACCATGGGGCTACAATATCAAAAGTGAACCACAACCCTTAATTTTTCTTGTTTCTTGTAATGTTTTCGTGTCATTTATGCCGGTGATAATTGAAGCCATTTTCCACCCTTAAAAATGGGAAGCATTTTCAAAAGTCTTTCAGTCATCAAAAAGCCAGTAAAAAGCTTCATAAGTTTCATTGAATCAAGCGTTTCACTTCTCAAACACTGCTCCAAACACCGTTTAACAACCCAAGGCCAAGTCTTTCACGCCCATTTCTACAAATCAGGCGTTTCTTCACACAGATACATAGCAGTCAAGTTACTAATCATGTATCTTGATTTTCAAAAATCATCAGAAGTTAATGAATTGCTTAAAGATTACGACGAGTTTGATATGGTTGTACACAACTGTTTGATATCTGCTAATGTGAATTGGGGGAATTTAGATGAAGCACGCAAGGTGTTCGACCAAATGCCTGAACGAAATGAGGTATCTTGGACTGCGTTAATTTCTGGGTATTTGAAGTATGGGAGAGTGGATGAATCTTTGTGGTTGTTTTATAGAAACCCTTTTCAGAATGTGATATCTTGGACGGCTGCAATTAGTGGGTTGTTGTCAAATCAAATGCATTTTAAGTCATTTGAGTTGTTTTTAGAGATGTTGAGGTGTGATGTAAGGCCTAATAAGGTTACATTTGTTTCAGTTGTAAGGGGTTGTAGTGAAATGGGTGGTTTTGAATTGGGGATGAGTGTTTTTGGGTTGATTGTTAAAGTAGGGTTTGAAGATGATGTTTCTGTTTGTAATTCTTTGATCACATTTAGTTTGAGGTTGGGTGAGTTTGAGATGGGTAGGAGGATTTTCGAACGGATGGGGAATCGAGATGTGATTTCTTGGACGGCGATTCTTGATATGTATGTTGAGATTGGGGATTTGGAGGAAGCACGGAAGGTGTTTGATGAAATGCCGGAAAGAAATGAGGTTTCTTGGAGTGCTATGATTTCAAGATACACTCAAAGAGGGTACTCGGAAGATGCTATTAAACTTTTTCGATTAATGATTGAAGATGGGATTAGTCCGAATTCGTCTTGTCTTTCTAGTGCAATTAATGCGTTAGCAAATCTTACGTTATTGCAGCTAGGTAAAACCATTCATGCGCGTGTTTTGAAAATAGGATTGACAAATGATGTGTTTGTTAGCAGCTCACTTATTGACTTATATGGTTCATGTGGAAGCCCTGAAGACGGGCGGTTAGTGTTTGACACGGTTCAAAATAAGAATGTGGTATGTTGGAACACGATGGTTAGCGCGTATTGCTCAAATGGGCTACAAGAAGAAGCTAAGAAGTTATTTGATCAAATACATGTAAAGAGTATAGGTTCATGGAATTCAATGGTATCAGGTTACTTAGAAAACGAGCAATACGATAAGGTCTTTGAAGTGTTTAACAATATGCTACTTTCCGGTCAAACACCGGATATATCTACTGTTTCGAGTGTGTTATGTGCTTGTGCAAACCTAACCTCATTAGAAAAGGGAAAAGATATCCATGGGAAGACTTTCAAGCTCGGGTTTCATCACGATGTGTTTGTAGGCACTTCACTTGTTGACATGTATGCCAAATCAGGCGACATTGAGAACTCTAAACGGGTTTTCAACAAAATGGCTGAAAAGAACGATGTTTCTTGGACAGCGATGATTCAAGGGCTAGCAGAAAACGGTTATGCAGAAGAAAGCCTCGAGTTATTTCAAGAAATGGAGAAAACGACTCGTATCAAACCAAATGAGCTCATTCTTTTAGCAATCTTGTTTGCTTGCTCTCATTGCGGGCTTGTTGATAAGGGTCTTCATTACTTCAACTTAATGGAGACAGTTTACAAAATAAAACCAAATGAGAGACACTATACATGCGTGGTTGACATGCTATCGCGATCAGGGCGAGTGAGTGAAGCAGAAGATTTGATCAAGTCAATGCCATGTGAACCAGAAGTCAACGCATGGGCGGCTCTTTTGAGTGGGTGCAAAACATATGGTGAAGATGAGATAGCGGAAAGAACGGCTGCAACGATTCAGGAACTGGCAGAAAAGAAGTCGGGCGGGTATGTGTTGCTGTCGAACGTTTATGCATCAGCCGGAAAATGGCCCGAGGTTGTGAAAACTAGAAAACTGATGAAGGAAAGAGGATTGAAGAAGAGTGGTGGGTGTAGTTGGATTGAAGTGAGAAATGAGTTGCATCTGTTTTATTCTCAAGATGGAAGTCACCATGACTTGAATGCGATATATGGTGTTTTAGAACAATTGAAGTGCCATATGTTAGTCCTCTTTGAGTATACCTAGATTTTTACCAATTACTCAATTAGCATTGACTTGCTTAATTCATATTTTTGTAACCATTTTTGGATGTAAATTCATAAATTTAATTGATAAAAATTAAAATACTAACTGGTCACAAGTACGTGGCTCTTAACTTTATGTAGGTGTCACATCATTTATTTTACCTTCTTTCATTTCATCTTATCTTAGATAAATGATTTAACGCTTTAACTTGCCTCATTTTAAATATAACAATAAGTAACTAAATAATGAATGTGCAGGGCATTTTAACGTATTAACGCCTTAACAGAATCCCCTAACGCCCCAAGAGAAGTGGTATGCTTGGCGTTAACTGTCTCATGTTAGCATACCGAATTCCGAAAGGCCTAATTTACACAGAAATAAGTCATAAAGAATTGCCTTAAGACATCCAACTTGACAAGTCAAATATATAAATTATAAAAAATGGTTAAACGAAGTTAGTACACATAACTTAAAGTTAAGTATCGTCGTCATGTCAATGAAAAGATGTTTTCACCGGATATGATACTCAATCCAAAACCTAGTCCACGTTTGATTCGGTATTTAACTATAATCAGAAACATAAAAAGTGATACGTGGGTGAAAATCTATAAATAAAAAGATGCATTTGTCTCATGACTATACAAAATCCATAATCTTTTGTTCCGATGGAAGATACTAAACAGTTAACCAATTACTACAAATGTTGCAAGTAAAAAAGTGAAAGTAACATTCATTTCCAATAGAGATGCTAATATGAATTATGAAGAAACAAATCAATAATTTGGTCACCATTATCCACCTTCATAAATTCATGTAGTCCATTGGCATTATGTAACAGAAAAATCTACCTGTCAATTTTTTCATCGATAGGCCTCTCGAGGCTTGTGGGCTACCTTTCTTCCCGGACAAACCTTTCGTCTTGACCCATACAGATCAAGAAACAAATCCATAATAAAGTAACATAACTCTAATAAAAAAATTAGTATAATACACTGTTTTGGCAAAACTTTACAGGCCTGTAACCAAATCATAAGCAGGCCTTAATGATCATCATGTATCCTTGGGCCAGAAATGATCCAGCCAACGACACGTGAGATCTGGTTGATAACATAGTAACATACAGTCACTATTCATCTTGTCCGATGGACATTACAGGAATGCCCTTGCTGGTAAAGCTTGTACATTGTGCTTGTACCTCATTTCCTACTTCAAACTCCCTTTTCCCGCCACCCTGCAAAATCAAATGTTAAACCTTTTAAGGTTATAAATTGAGTTGCATTTTTTACTAGTATCTAGTCAGGTAATCAAACCGATAAAAATTGGAAATTTTATTGAAAAACAGAATCTGTTAAAAGTTAAACAGCACATACCTCAAACCGGTACATTCCTTTTATTCCACCACCCAAATCTAAAACTAGCCCACGTGCCCGAACTTGAAGAATCTTTGCAGTTACTGTCACTCCAATTTTTAGCTTTTTTGCATCAACAGGATGCTCACTTTTAGATTCATGATCTTCTAAATACTTTAGGCTTGCAGCAATATGTTCATCCTTGTTATTATCTTCATCTGACTCTGAGTTTGCATAGTCATCATCAGATGCTCTTTTTTCCGTTAGTAGAAACGGTTTTGTCACTTTGTCCTTTTTAGGGGAAACCAAACCAGAATCAGAGGAACTTGTTAAAGATTTTGATGTTTTGGGCTTTTGAGAAGATTTTGATTTTGAAGCCCGTTTAGGTTTCGGGTTGCTGTTGTTTTTTGAGCTAGAGTCCAAACCAGCTGATTTTTCCGCCTCGTCACATTCTACAGCACTGCGGATCACAATAGGTGACATTGAAGAATGAAACGGGTTTAATGTAGTACTTGTGTCTGCGTTTTGAGTTAAAACTTTGACAGAGGAGCTTTGGTTTTCTTGCTGAGCTGGCGAATCTTTGCCCGGCGTGCGAATATCATTTTTTTGTTTTGATAGATTTGTAGATGCTTCAATGGCATCAGACTTTTTGATCTTTTGAGGTAAAGTAGCCTTTAGAGAGAGTTTTATGTTACCACGGAGATCCTGTCCAATACACATTAAAGATAGTTGTTGCCCAACTGATACCACATCTGATATTTTGGATACCTGAAAATATTCATCAAAAGTCAACGATTTCCATTCATACGTAAAATCATCAATAGATCCAGGTTAAATGATGGAACCAGATTGAAAAGGATAATATAATATTTAAAAAACTTAAATATTTCACTAGTTTTTGTTTTAACCCTTGAATTTACTTTTTCACTTAAAGTAAAAACATCTCGAAGGATTAAAATGGAAAATTGGTGAAATTTTGAGGCTTCTAACATCAAACCAACAAAAAATTTGCTTCAAAGAAACGAATTAGATGACTATGAAAACTATAATCACACTTGACATTCTGATTGTTTATACAAAAAAAATTTCCAAAGAAATGATGTTTGAGGCCAACATAACCAGTCAAGTTTGTCGCCTTAAATATTTTTGGGAAAAGATTGGAGACAAAAAGTAGGCTATGTTGGCACCAAATGATTGGACATCTAAGAAAAAAAACACTCCAACAGAGAAGATATAACTAACCGGTTCATGTGACAATTCAGAAACGTGTAAGAGACCATGTTGGCCACCATTGAACTCCACAAAAGCACCATATTCTTTTATTGATGTTACAATACCTTTGTAAACGCCTCCTACTTCAATTGCTCGCCCAATTATTAAATCAACCTGAGGATTGATTGTAGAAACAGAACATGGATCAATACAATAAGCTAGCTTAAGTTACAACTGTTAATTAACAAGCATTTGATGTATGTGACTGGTTGGAGTTTTAACAACCATTTCACTATGATGGTGGCACTTTGTTTTACCTACATAATATCATAAAACATTACATAAAACAGGTCCTAATTCAATCTCATTTCAGCTTTCCAAACCTTTTTATTACACTTTTGAATCTTAGATGAAAATAAAACTTAACTAACCACCCCAGTGAGGCTAATTGCATCTACCCACCTCTCCCTACAACCCTAAAACCCAACTCTTATTAAAGATAGTAAAGTACCTTTTCTAGCACTCTTTCCATTACAGATTGATTCTTAGCAACTATAGTTAGTGTTCCATCACTCACAGACATCCGAGCACCTGGAGAAAACATAAACACAATTGTTTATACAAAACGTAATAGTTAATCTACATAGAAGAAAGAAAAAAAAGCAAGACAACAAAGCAACTTGTAATATCATGTATATCATAAGTAATTAATGCTCTGAAATATAGCTATTAAGCATTGTCAAGCTTACACAAACCTGTCTCTTCTTCAATTTTCATCTTCAAGGCACCCAATGGTCCAATCAAGCGGCGAAGATCATCGTTGCTGTATTTTTTTGTAACTGGAAGACAATACTATTAGTTGATATGACAATTAATGATTAAGAATAAACTTGAGAATCCTACCTAATCGAGGAGAATTTCTTCCATCCTGCGAACGTGCTCCATTTATTTCTTGCGCCATATGTTCAAGTATTTGGAGACGACCTTTATATGCAGGTTCTAGGGACTCGCAAATAATGTCAAGAGGAATTCCAGCAGGTTTTATGTCCAACTGAATTGCTGTTATTCCATTTCGTGTTCCTGCTATTTTAAAATCCATATCCCCAAGATGATCTTCTAGACCCTAAACATGAGCAGTATATTGCTATGAAGATGTCATGGATAAAATTTGCCGTTCACACATGACATCTAAATTGTATGTTTAGAAAGAATAACTGTAGATTAAAATTTGTAATCGATAAAAGGTATCATAAGTAAGTGCTTACCAAAATATCAGTTAGTATACGATATTGGCCAATAGTGCCAGTTGACGAGTCAACTTCAGTAACAAGGCCCACTGACAGACCAGCAACATGGTCTCGTAAAGGGATGCCGGCATCCATTAGAGCCATACTCCCTATATCAATAAAAAAATCCAATTATGTTCCACAAAACAGAATGACTTCTACAAGAATTAGATAGCATAGATAGCAAATAGTTAACTATATATAGCAGGTCAGCATACCTCCACAGACAGTTGCCATTGATGTTGATCCATCAGAGCCCATAACTTCAGAATTAACACGCACAGTATATGGAAAATCAAGTTCAGGAGGCAATACAGCAAAAAGAGCTTTCTCAGCAAGAGTGCCTACAAATGACGCAATTACAATAGATCTACCTTAAAATAGTTAAAGAACAAGAAGTAATGACCCGCGTTCTTGCCACTGCATAGAGCCAATCAAAACCTTTCTCGAAAAGTAATATATTCTTGAGTAATAAGTAATAACCATCCAAATGGGTCACAACCAAGGTGCATCTTAAGCATAGCAATTTTAGATATAAAAAGAGCCATATTCCTAGTAACTAAAGAAAAGATATGTGTAAAAACAGAACAAGTATATATATAATGAAAAGCCGTACTCACCATGTCCAACTTCACGGCGGTTCAAGCCAGTTCGTTTCCCAACTTCATTAATACAATAAGGTGGAAAACTATAATGCAGCATAAATCGCTTGGTCGGAGGCCCCACTACAGAATCCAGACGTTGAGCATCTCCAGGTGCCCCAAGGGTAACGGTACATAAAACCTGAATAAATCATTACATTACTATATGATTATATAAAGTCAAAGACCTTACAATGTTATATCAAAACTAAAAATAATAAAAACCTGAGTATCTCCACGTGAAAAGATGGCTGACCCATGCAAGCCAGGCAAGTTACCTGCTTCACAGTACAAGGGCCTAACCTCATCAAGACGCCTTCCATCAAGCCTAAACCCTTCATTAATTATTCTCCTGCGTACAACCTGATAAAATTGTTTTTTAAGATATCCAACCCTTTATAGGAAACCACAATTTTCTCCAAATAAAATACTGCATTCTATAATTAAAAGTTGGAAGCTATATTCTTTTTTAAGCACATCAACCACACCTGTTTTCTCACTGTATCAACTGTTTTCGATAAGACTTTTAAGCTTTCTTCATCACCTTCTTCCTCTAGTATACCTTTCACATCTTTTCCAATTTTATCTAAGGCTTCTCCACGTTCAAACTGTGTAATAAACCAAAAAAGTCATAACCATGTGTAATACTTATTTGCAGAGAATATTCATGCATTTTTTTAATTTATGTGGCAAACTACATCTGATTTTTCCAGAAATTACACCCAAATCATCCAGGTTCAGGGCATAAGATTGATACAAGTTGTTAATCATGTTTAATATGTTCTTCCAATTCAATAAGATGGAGCAATGTCTAAAATCTGTCATGTTGTAATTGACCTCTTGGTACTCAGTTGTGTAGCTATAACCAGAAATCAACATAGAAACATATGTGTTGTAATGACATCTTGGACTTTATTCAACCTTAATAGAAATCACCATAGAGCTGTTCTCTATTAGTTATTTGCTCTAAATGAGTTGTTCTCACCATTGATTTAACTTGTGCTTATCCAGCAATCTGTATAATAATTGCATTTGATAAAAGAAGATAATGATGTGTTTCAAAGTCATACCTTTCCATATGAAGGATCTGTAAAAATAGCTTCAATTTTTGTCTCTGTCAGATTGCGGATCTTATCCATTGTTCTATCTGACACCAGTGACAATTTATATTCCTTCTTTTGTTTTCCTGCTTTGGCAGCCAGTTTCAGCTGAGGTTCAATGAATTTGACTGCCTGAAGAATTAAAACTGACTCATTTAGATTCCAGCACATGCTTGTGGGTTTTCATGAAACTAAGGTCAAACTTTTTAACTTACCTGAGGATGAGCAAACCTAAATGCAGCTTCAAGATCTCTTTCAGAAATCTCATGAGCGTAGACATCAAGCATCAAAGTTTTATCTCTTGTGCAGGCATATACAAGGTTGAGATCACTCAGATTAAGCTGTCAATCCACCATTAACAAATGAGATAATAGCATATTGAGAGAGAAAAGGTTAAGGATAAGTATTGCAGTTTATGGTCCTATGTCTACATAAACTAGATCTAAGTATAAAACTGCATTTCATAGAGATAGATATTTGAGCCACTCAATATCTTGACTCTTGAATGTAGTGATTGCAAGATAGAGTAAAAGAAACGAACTTCAGGAAAAGAGATTAGACATTTATAGTTTTATACTGATACCTAGGGCTGAGATAGCAGCAATGACATGTCCTTTTTCATTCTAAGCTATTGCACATTTATATGTACCAGTTTTGAAAGTTAAATGACATCATGATATACCTGTGAATTACTCTGTAAATTACTATAGTCAGTGGGTTACTCCGTAAATTACTCCCTCTGATACATAATTCTCTGTGTATGACCAATATGAGTCACACACCCAGCAGAAAGTGGAAATACATACTTGGAGAAAAGAGAGAGCGCGCGGAGAAAAGATAGATTACTAGTTTACTACCTCATCCATACTTGGATTTACAACAAGATGCCCATCAATTCTTCCTACACGTATCATTCCAATGGGACCATCCCATGGTATATCTGATAGCATCAGAGCAGCAGAAGTGGCGTTAGCTGCCATTACATCTGGATCTTGCTTCCCGTCTGAAGAGAGCACACTAGCCATCACCTATACAAAAAAAAAATGAGAATAAACTACAACCAAAAGCTACATACATGGTCAGAACTGACAAAAAAAAGCTCACAAGCTCATACATCACACATACCTGGACCTCATGGTAAAATCCAGCTGGAAAAAGTGGCCTAATAGGCCGATCAATGAGCCGCCCACATAAAAGTTCTCTTTCTTTGGGAGCACCCTCCCTTCTCATATATGTCCCTGGTATCACACCTTGAGCAAACTGTTTCTCTTGATAATCAACCTAAAGCCATGAACAAAAGAGGGAATATCAAATTCTCAACCCATGCTTCAAACTTGAGTTTTGTCATAGTGAATTAGTGATCCGTGTATAACTCAACTAAACCGTTTACTAACAATGCATAACAACTATTCTATAGCACATGACGGATGAACCAATGTTAAGACTTGAGTCCATCATATGAAATGGTGAGACAAATTCACACATGCATATCACCACACTACAAGCTACAAAAAGTACATTTGTATTAAACGACCTAGCTAAATGACGAAGCTGCTTCGTTTCCGTGCTTCTGTATTTGATAATTAGTTTTGTTCTGTTCCAATCAATCTTCAAATCAAGTATCGCACATCAAAAACAATCAACAAGCTGTGCCCCTAGTCCTTTTAGCATAGCAATACTAAGTCTTTTAAAAACCACATTCATTGGTCCCGGGATCATAACATTACTATGCATGTCCGGCTGGACTTGACTAAGTAGCTCCAGGTATTAAATGCAAACGGAATAAACAGAAAACAATTCAAATTATGAACATAAACTAAACAGTATATCTTCATTGCAGAACATACTTACAGTAAGAGGCAAAAAATCTCGAACATCATCGCCTTTCGCGGAGCAAACAGTGGAGAGAACAGTGGTATCATCCATGCTTAACGTAACAGCACCATTGGCAAACCGTGCAATCTTCCCTGTTTCTAACGTAATAACGCGTGATCCGATTTCGAATTCTTCTTTGAACGTTTCAAGGACTTTGGTTCTGGAATGAGGAGTTGAATTGTCCTCCGGCGAAGTGGAGGTTGAGGTCGTGAAGCTGCGGCGGTTGGCGGTGATTGTGCAATGAGGAGATAAGCTCCGGTATCGGAAACCGTGGAGTAGAGAGGAGAAGAGGTGGTGTTTTCTGGTTATCGCCAGTGAAGCCATTGGCGATGGTGAAGGTTACAGGGTTTTGTTTACTGGTATGAGGGTTTAGGGTTTAACAGGAACAAACAACTAAACAAGGAAGATATGGCTATTATTTGATAATATTAAGTTTCAAGCATTTCATGTTTTAACCCAAATAGTTTAGACCTTAACTTTCGTTAAAGATTTCGTTAGTTTCTCGTCACGTATATTGTGTACCGGTATTTTCTCGTCATTTCCATCCATAGTAAATAACAAAAAAAAAAACATAATTCATCTAACGGAATCACAAAAGGAAGTTAGAATCCATTATAAATAACAAAAAAAAAACATAATTCATCTAAAGGAGTCATGAAAGAAAGTTAGGATAGATACAAATTTTTTTGTTAAAACATAAATGTCAAACATGTAATGTGTGTAAGGTTATACTGAACAAGTAAACATCTTAACACTAGCAAAACCCAATCACAAAAATCACAATTTACTCCTTTTAAAATTAGTTTTGGTCGTTTGAAGCGATGTTTCGAGTTAATTTTACATCACTCAACTCGTATTTTTCTTTCTTTCAAAAGCCGTTTAGTCTGGATTTTAAAAAAAAAAACTTAGCTAAAAAAGTTAATCTCAAACCAGTCTAACTTGTTGGATTGGGGAGACTCTTTGACGAAGATATTCACTTTATATGATTAGTTTAAGATTTGAATTAAAGCAAACCATTAAACAACCAAATAAAATTTAACCGTTTAGATCTCAAACCAGTCTACACTTGTTTTGGATAAGGGTTGGATTTGATAACCATCACCTTTTGTGGATAAATATTTCATGTATCTATGTATCCTTCTTTTAAGGCTGCTCGATGTACTTTCACGCCCCTGCCGCATCACCTTTTCACGCCCCGTCACACGCCGCAAGAGGGGTGAAAGGTATCTCAATATATAAAATTATAAATTTAAAACCTAAACTTTGGCACTTCTTTATAAAATCATGCTTCCCGGTTAAAAAATAACCATTAATTTTACCTCCAACAGGTTAAAAGAGTCAAAGATCAATAGAATCTGCAAATCATAGTGATTTACAAGATTGAGAAACACTGTTATAAAAGTTTGAAGTCTAGAATTGTAAGATAGAAAAACACTGATACAAAAGTTTGAAGTCTTGACCCGTTTTACAACCCAACCCGATTTCTAACACTTTACATAGCAACACATTTATGATGCGACCCGGTTTCTAACACGTTAGACAACCCATCTCACCCCATCCATTTCGTCACGTGCATTAAAACTGGATGTATTACATGCCTCTTGGAGGTTAAAACTTTAAGTTGCAAAATCTTAATTTAAAAAAAAACTCCAGATTCTTAAAACGCAACATCCAACAACTGCTGATAATTTCATACATCACTTTTATCATAAGCATGTAAAGCTTTCAATCTGCCTTTCACAAACCCGGGATTGGAAACTGGGTTGTCAAGGACTCGACTCTTTTCCTCAGATCTGAAACTTTATCTGTGAAGCTGAAATCTGAAGAAGCTACAAACTTCATGAAATCTTGGAGCTTTGACCCAGAGACAGCTTGTTTGACCTCACGAGTCAGCCGCACTCCTTCATGAATAAACTCTGCTATATGAATGAACTCTTTTTCAGTGAACCCACGAGTTGTCATAGCTGGTGACCCGATACGTATGCCTCCTGGCACTAGCGCACTTTTGTCACCTGTCACATTCAAAGCAAGATGGTATGAGTAACAGAATGCATGAAAATATAGTCGTTTTTCTACTTGAAATTAAAGACTCAAATTTGTACCTGGTACTGAATTCTTGTTTAAGGTTATTGAAGCTAGATCAAGAATTTTCTCAACCCTAGCACCATCAAGACCCTGCATTTAGAGAGAGAGAGAAAAGCTCAATGAAAAACTAGACGGTGAATGTGTTACTTGGTGAAACTTGCGCAGTGGCACCAAAAGTTAAGTGAAAAATATGAAATTAATCGAATGTTGGCAAGGCTTGACAGCCAAACAAACTAAAGAATAAGTACGACGATTTTATGAGCCATTTCAAGCCGAGCTCATTATTACCTGAAAGTCCTGACGAAAAGTATTGGGTCAGAACAGGTCACGTTGATACACGGGCACTTATTGTCCTTTCTTGATATTTTAAAAATAATTAATGAGCCAATTGTAATTGCAAAACACTATTAGTACCATACTCCACATCTTTGAATATAAAGATGTAGCTGTATGCATTAAAAAAAATACTTAAACCAACTTTCAGCCAAACAATTTGGATCTCTTATAGCTATTTTTTATTCAAACTATTTGACCCATTTGAGATAAAACATAACCCAAATCTATCCAAGTACCCATTCATAAGTTATAAGTACAAAAAAGTTTACCAATGGCCTGAGATCCACAAGAACCAAGTGGTTATCACTCCCTCCAGAAACCAACGTGTATCCTAGCTCCAACAATCGTTTAGCAAGGGCACGACAATTAGCCACAACCTGTGAGAATGCCATGTTAAACCAGTCAAACAAAGCCGAAAGATTGCATCTTTTGATGTTAACGAAATGTGATGCAAAAAACCTGGTTCTGGTAAGCTTTGAATTCTGGAGACTGAGCATGCTTCAAGCAAACTGCAAGTCCTCCTATTGTATGGTTATGTGGACCACCCTGCGAAGGTAATAACATACAAAAAAGGTTAAGAAAAGACCACCCTGCCCTAGCCATGATCACAGAAAAGTAATTCTGAACTAACCTGTAAACCTGGGAAAACAGCATTATTAATGGCAGATTCTAACTCGATTCCCAAAACAGGATCTTTTTTGAAGAATATCATGCCGCCTCTAGGTCCTCTGAGAGACTGTAGAAAAAAGTCAGATTGAAATTCTAGTTATAATAGGACGATTAGTAATTAATTCTACATAAAGGTGACAAAATGGGCAGGTTGAATGGACAAATTCAGCTTCTAGATAAACTGGTTTTCACCTGCATCCTTTTGAAATAACATCTTTAACTTAACTTGTGTGAACTATTACAGAAAAAAGGCAAATTGGCCTAAAATAATCCCAACTAACACCTATTGGCCGAAAATAATCCCAACTCAGTTTATTCCCTCCAGTGGTCCCAAATCCAACTTTTTTGGCCTACAGTGGTCCGCCGTTAAGTGCACTTAACGGCCGTTAACTTTTTTTCTATTTTTTTCGAATTTCAAACCGATATTTTAGGGATTTTGATCGGGAGGAGAATACGAGTCAGTTGATGTAAACCTTACTTCCAATTGTTGCTCCAAATGGTTTAATTTTGATATCCGGTTAAAGCACCGTTAGGTTTTAAACACCCGATTGAAGACCGTTTTATCGTTTGGAACACCATTTCGAAATAAGGTTTACATCAATTGAATCGTATACTCCTCCCGATCAATATCCATAAAACCTTGTTTTGAAATTCGAAAAAAATCAAAAAAAATTAACGGCCGTTAAGTGCACTTAACGGCGGACCACTGGAGGCCAAAAAAGTTGGATTTGGGACCACTGGTGGGAATAAACTGAGTTGGGATTATTCTCGGCCAATAGGTGTTAGTTGGGATTATTTTTAGCCAATTTGCCACAGAAAAAACATAGCCTATAGATAAATTGGTTGAAAGTGGCAGATTTAATGCTACATGAAATATTGTTTAATGCTCGAGAAAAAGAAAGAAATATTAATCCTCGATAGTATTCTATGAATAAAACCACAATCTTTTATCAACTCATGTAATACCTTGTGTGTGGTAGTTGTCACAATATCACAGTATTCAAAGGGATTGCCAACCACAGAAGCAGCCACAAGCCCACTAATATGAGCCATATCCATCATCAGAAAAGCACCAACAGCATCAGCAATCTGTAACAGTAAGTTATCATTAGCAGTTAGTGAGTTAAGCACAGGGAACATGCTAAAAAGCTTTTTGGTCAATTTAAATTTCAGGGGAACTGAAGCCATACCTTTCTCATGCGTGGATAGTCAAAATCACGGGGATAAGCACTAGCACCAGCTATTATGAGTTTTGGTCGAAATAATATAGCGGTTTTCTCAAGCATGTCATAATCAACTAGACCTGTATAGACGTGACGGGTGAATATTATATCAGACAAATGATTATCCCTTCTGTAAGGTTTACTTATAAATGGGTCAACTTGGTTTATATTTTACCCTTGATGGGTCAAATACAAAACGTTAGCTAGAAGAAAACGGGGATGAAAATCACCCAAAATGTTTTTAATAAACAAATGACAAAACCTCCTAAACTATTTTATTCAAAATTGGATTATTGTCAGAATAATACTATTTTTGAACAAAAATGTTTTTTGAACTGACCAGACACATTTCAGCACATACCAAAACTGCAAGTTTTGATCTAACCCCACTTTGAACCATTCATTACCCAAAAAGCCCGACCCGTATATTTTGCCACCACTAACTAAAACAAAGATAAAGCACCGCACCTGTAGATTCATCAAGACGATAAGGCATGGACTCAAAATAGATGGATGTTCCTGAAACCCTTCGTTTGGGAGTCATGAATCCATGAGACAAGTGTCCTCCATGAGGCAAGTCAAGCCCCTAAAATAAATGAAGTCAAAGATAAAATACAAACAATAGTAAAACAGAATATTTGGATTGCTCAAAATAAAAAATAACATACAACTCACCATTATGCGGTCATGGGGCTTAAGGACAGCCGTATAGACCTCAAAATTAGCAGGTGAACCAGATAATGGTTGGACATTCACACCCCACTTATTTTCATCCAAGTGAAATGCTGCCAAGGCCCTCTTTTGACAAAGCGTTTCCAGTTCATCAATGTGCTCATTTCCACCATAGTATCTGCAAAAAGTATAGAAAATCAGTAAAGACTATTAGATCAACATAATTAAAAACTTATAATGACAACTTTCACCTTTTGCCAGGAAGTCCTTCAGAATATTTGTTAGTAAGGCATGAACCAACTGCTTCCATAACAGCACGGGATGTGAAATTCTCAGATGCAATAAGCTCTAAACTTCTAAACTGACGTTGCTTCTCATTGTATATTATTTCACTAACTTCAGGATCAATATTACTCAATTCTGGGTCTACAAAGCTACTTCCACTACCTATTGAGGTAAAGAAAAAATTAGAAGGTAACAATTTACTATTTTTTGGAAACACCAGTATATATTGGTGATCGTAAACAGATCTTCTCCATACACATCACATAAATATAACTAAAAATGTAGAAACATAATCTAAAAGGCGTATGGAATTCAGAGAAAGTACCTCCTTCAGGAATTGTGACTGGCACAGAAGGGGTGGATGATCTTCCTGTAGCCAAACTAGCTTCAATTTTCAACGATCTACACGGCTTAAATGATCCAAAACTAGTCTGTCGAAGCAATCCACTGACACCAGGTCCTTTTGGGAGGAAACTAGATTCCTTAATCCATGCAGGCTGTTGAAGTGAACCAACAATAGCTCCGGTACAGGTATGCATACTGCTTAACACACATTCACAACGAATCAAAACAAACAGAGACACAATAGGAACATTTCACTCGATTCAAATAACCATATCATAAAGCAAGTGTAAAATGAATAAACCCTAAGTTTACAACCCTATTAATCTCATGAAACACAGCAGAAGTGCAAAACACATCCTAAATGTCCATATACATACGAATATCCAACTGCTGAAAATAAAAAATCTGCAAATTATGTTCTAATAACTATGCAATTTTATAATTAACTATCAACAAGTCCAAAATTGTATGCTTTAAAAAAACGGAAACTCAAAACCAACATATAACTCAGTAACTCACCTTCATAATAACACCAAATGTCAGATTATATCTACAAATAACGAAGCATACAAACAATTTCAATCTAAGGCTAACAAACAGATGCATAATCAAGTCACAAAACAGCACTAGTGCATGCAACAAACAACGAATGAAAAACAAATTATTTATTAGTAAATTAGAGTCACCGAAGAGAAACAAACCTAAATCTAGGTTTAAAGTAGTTCAGAAACTGGCGTTCGAGTAAAACATATATGTATGCATGTATGTATTGTATGTATCAAATGAGAAAAATGATAGAGGTGGAGAATATGGCTACCTGTTTAGTATATGTGTATATGTTATTGGATTAAAGTTCAATTTGATAATCGATTAATATTTGCGCCGGTGGAGAGGAGGAGAAGGAGGAGCGTTCGGCGCTGCTGCTGCTGCTGTAGCGGCGGTGAGTGAAGACGATGAGCAATAAATAATAGTGGAAAATATCGGACCGTTTATTAAACTCGGGTCATTTGCAAGTTGCAACTTTTACAAAATACTCGATTTCCTTTCGAAATGAGTTGACGTTATTCTAGATCGTCAAACTAAACGGTTGAAATCATATTTGAGGTATGAGTATACATGGGTTATGAATAGACATGTCGCTAAGCCTAAGTTATCATCGACGTTCAGAAAAAATTGAAGTAGACAATGTTGATGGTTGACAATTGGTCTTCTGGTCATAGCATGTGTGATGGATAAAGATTAGAGGTCTTTTAAGGTCGCGGTTGTAATCTTGTATCAGGTGGATTTTTACAACGGTGGATTTCCTCTTTGATGATGTTATTGATAAGTCAATGTTAAAAGATGTGGTTAATGGTCTGTTGAAAAGGTTTTAACGGAGATTATAAGAAAGTAGCAAAGTTACACGTGTTTCGTGGCGGGGTATGATAAAATTCATGTACAAATCGTTCAATTTTTGTATGTAAGTGTTATATTTTGCATGGTCTAAGTACAGTCTATAAATGACGATGAAAAATACAAAGATTGTGTACAAACGAGTATTAGCAACTATAAGACTATTAACACCTCCTTCAAGTGCAAATCAACAACAAATAGAGATTAGTGACAATGGATTAAAGACTCAACGGGAACATATTCGGTAACTTCAATGAGAAACCTTCTTCAAAGTTCATACTCTCAAAAATTTTTTGCTCTTAAATGGAATAGTATGGTATTACTAAAGTCTAACTTATTTAGTTGGAGAGCCAATAACAACAAAATTGCTACGCGTTCGACTCTCTCCGTTAGAAGAGTTCAACTATCGTGGAGCTATTGTCCACTATGTAGGGACTATGAAGAATCAACCGAGCACCTCTTAGTGGAATGTTCAAGTTCAAGTGTTCAACTACAAACTAGGTGTGAAACTTCACTAGTTTTTGCCTTTTTGGTGCAAAAAACATCAATATTTGCTTTTTCAGTTAGAGATATATTGAAGATTCATAAAACAATCAATATTTACAAAAAAAGAAGAAAGTGATTCAAGCCATCATACTCATAGCTTGTTGGTACCTATGAAAAACTATAAACGACAAATTTTTTAAGACAAACCACATATCTTGCTAAAATCCAGAGTGACATAAGAGTCATCGGGTACACATAGATAAAAAAACATATCGTTAATTATGGAATACACTGAACCAAAATGATTGATGTGATTTTACTTTTAAGTTATTTTTCTCTTTAATTGTTTGTTGTGTCTTATGTTTGTCTGGCGTTTAAAAAGAAAAAAAGAAAGTGACTCCTATTATTAACTCATTTCCCACCTTTATCACTACCTCACCATTATCTAAAAACACTTACTTAATTCCTTCTTATTGTAATGTTTTTAATAGATATGGTAATGTCTTTTTAAGTTACGAACATAACACTTTCGAGCTATCTCTTGTGACGAGATTTTTTTATTCATGTTTCAAGCGAAATACAACGATAAGCGTAATCAAATTTTTTTTACATGCTTTCTCCTTATGGAAAAGCATAGGTTAAATTTTCTAGTTTTACTTTTTTTTAGAACAATCATTTTAAATGAAACAAACTAGCAAGATGACAAATAAAGATAAAGAAGTTACTAAGTAAAAAGAAAATTTCTTTTATAAAAAGAGAACATGCATGGAAAAAAATTTACATTAAAATAACTTAATACTCTATCATGAAATCAAACATTTACATGACTATATCAGTCAACTAAATTTGCAATTGTTAGTTATGTATGAATTACATTTCTATAGAACACATATCTTACATAAGCCATCATTTGATAGGCATCTATTAGTGATATGATATTAAGGACCTCTAGCTTCGCGCGAAGTACGTAAACCGCAGAAATCATAAGAGCTAAAGCCGAAAACACACCGCTAACAATAAACAGACCACCTAACCGATCAAGGTCTAAACTTTTGGACCCAACTGAAGAATCTTGAGAGGCAAAAGGAACCCCACCTTTGAACCACTTTTTCTCCATGTCCCCTAGAGTTCCATCTAATCTCATTTTGACAATTTCTCTTGACACGTCAGCTCCCAAGCGCGAACCTTTTGGGAATATCTGTATGAGAACGATTACGAAACGATCAAGTTGTTGGAATATGTAATTGTTAGGAACCAACACCGGATCTCGACCACACACAAACAAGAAAAGAACAATCAACACAAGATAGATGAAATGCAAGTAACAAAGACACGATGATTTAGAGTGGTTCAGTCCAGATCTGACCTATATCCACTATATGGCAACTAGATGTGTATCTTAAGAACAAAGAAGTAGCAACCTATACAATACTAACATGATCTACTATATAGAGAGGGGGGAGGGTTTGGTACATGGGCTTTATCAAAGAAAATGGGCATGCCCATTAGAGACAAATGCCTCCATAACACATAGCCCAACAGTAATGTAGCTAGATTTTTTTAAAAGTGTGATCAACGAAAAGGATACTTACAAAGCCGAAACCAGAAGTAATAGGTTGTGATGAGACCATGGCATAGCCATGTGGGTACTTGCTAAGAAACATTTTGATGTATGGAACTTCATCAATAATGGCATCAACACCACCTTTTGATAAAGCATCTGCATAACCTTCATATGAGAAATATGGCCTAACTTTATGATCTTCGAACGCCAAGTTGCTCACTGTAACTCCTCTCATAAAAGAGTTCCCATGAAACCCGAAAGTTCCCTCCTTTGACGCCAACTCGAATTGCTCAACCGTCAACATTGAAGCTAATGTTGCCGTGTAGCTTGTGATCAAGATAAGAACCACTATCAACCAAGAAAACATTACCAAACTTGACAGGTTGTTTGACAGCTTTTTATCTCCTGCAAGACAATATAAAACAAATCATGTGATCTTGGAAATTTGGCATAACTTTGTTACATAAAAGTATGAGAGAACAAGAGAGAACTTTGAGCCGAAAAAATGGTCAATAGGATGAGCCAGAAGACTGTTCCAAATCGAAGAGGCGTTGAACTTTCAGTTTCTTGCTGGTTCATATATTCAATAGCCCAAACAACAAAGCCGGTGAAGACGACAAAGGCGATTGCAGTGAGCCATAGATCAATGCCGAACGGCTTCAAGAAGATCCACATGTCTTTTTTCTTCATTCTTACTAATGTTCCAACACCCAAGTCAGAGTAGGTTGCTGTAAAATCAACATAGTCAGATCTGTTGGCGAGAATCGTCGAATCCCCAACTACTGCATCAATTTCCTGTCAGAAAACTACAATATTAGACGCCTTAATTTCTCGTTGTCTCATTCATTTCACGCTAAATTTACACTTACATATGCATATCACACACACCTTGTTATAGACCTTCTGTACAAGATCATCATAAGTGGCATTTTCAAATGAAATGAGTTCATAAGGAACTTCATATGATAATCCACGAATGCATTTATCGAAAACATCTATAGAAAACCCATTGGCAGTTGTAACATTTTTCTCGAAATCATGAGTTACATCCATGAAGTGCTTAAAATTTTTAATCTTTAAAACACCAAAACGTAACCTTTTTTCAGGAATCGTTGCTAACGTAACACCTTTAGGAGCAGTTGTATAACCTCCTGGCCATATAACATGCTCAAGACCTATACTAGAATATTTATCAACGCCTGTAATCATGGGGTATGTTTTCTTGATACCGTTCGATAATGTCCAATATCCAATTCTCTTTTCACCATAGTCAATGGCATTCACAATCTCATATCCATTGGAGATCACTCTTCTGTCGGTATATTGAAACCGATCACTACTTATACCCTTAATCTGGATTTTCGAAATCTCAACTAATAGTAACGAGCCATTATGCGGGACTATAACCTTCTCCATGGACTCTGCAAGTGCCCAAACTGTGTCATACGCCCATATGGCGCGTGCAGGCAACTGTTTTTGAAAATAAGTTTTGTAAAAGGAAGCATGCCATTTTGTTGTTAAGCTATATAGTCTGCTTGATGCTGGAACATAGGATCTAAAACCGAGTGCCCCTTGTAACGACTCAATAACTTCAACTTTTGTTGACCTCAAGACATCGACGGTTTTATCTGTTAAAATCCACACATATCCTTCCTTAACCATTCCTAACCTTTTCGCAATAAAAAATACGCTAGATGCAAGTGAAGGTGACATATGTACAATAACTATAGATGTGCTAAAGGTCATGAGCTTACGCAAATCTTGTTTTATTTGATCGTGAGTCGCTGAGGGTGAAATGGCAGTTTTATAAGAGATACCAATATTTTTATCTTGGAATGTCTCTAGGAAACTTGGTAAGATCTCTCGGCCGTCATCCGTGTTCTCATAAACAAAGATAACGTTCCGCCATTTATACGATTCCACAAGGGCAGCGACGCTTTTTGCCATATCCGACTCGTCTGGTTTAACTTGGAACAAGTATGGGTAGTCTTTTGAAGTTGGAGAAGCAAAAGAAAAGATTGGAACTTTTGCTTCGTCGGCAAACAAGGCCAATAACTTCGATTGTAGATACGTGTCCGGGCCTATGATGGCTTGCACATTCTTGTGTTTCAAAAGATATTGTACTATACACCCAACAAGTAAAAAAAAACAGTTTCAAGAAACAAAATAGCTAGCTTGCTTATATCAAATAGACATAATCGAGACATGAGACGTACCCGCTGAAAGAGCTTTTAAAGGATGTCCCTTTGAGTCCCTTGTGTGAAGAACTATTCTTGTTGTGTAATTGTGATTAACCGCGTAAAAATCGGATATGGCCATGATAATACAACTATAAATAGAGTTTCCTATCCATGTCTCCATATCAAGAATGACTCCGACATGTACTATAACGTTGTTGTTAATGTTATCGCGCTCTGATGAAATGCATTGTGCGCGTTGTTGGCAGTTTAAAATGCAGATGAGTATCAGAAGGGAAAGACGGCTAACTGCGTTATGTTTGTGGATCGTCATATATCTTTGCAGATGGATGCTTGTTAAGAACTAGTTAATTATAGTCTAGCAGCTTCAGTTCAATCTTGATGAGCAGGCATTTCTAAGCCTGAATTGAGAAACTTGAAAAGTTTGACTTTTTATAACAGTTTTTGACTTTATCAACCCAAAAAGATTGGACCAAAAACTCTACTACCAATTTTAGCTTCATTTTCTGCTCATTTTTTTGTCAGCATCGACTTTAGTTTGGGTCAATCATAACCAAAATATTTTATTCTTCAATAGCCAGTTCAATGTTTTTAAAACCCGACCAAACAAAAATGAACCCGTTGGTTTATTTTTTGCTAATCGGATTCATAAACCGGATGACGTGATATAATAAAGAAATTAAAACTGTTTATATATATTTAGTTTGAAATAAATATGAATATATAATATGTTTTGGTAGATTTATATTTTTAGAACACTTAAATAAATATCTAAAATATGAATAATAGAAAAATAAATAAATAAAAAGTCAACTATCGTGATAGAAAAAAAATAGATTTGCACTTTATTTTCTTTGTATCTACTATACAAGGACCAGTTGCTTAAATATTAATTCCTTGAATCTTGTCTTAAGCAAGCAATAAAGATAATTAACTCAACCATGCATTATTATATATAGAAGTAACTTTTAGTATATGGAAATTAAAAGATATGATCGAGGATTAATCTCGATCTTCATAATAATTAAGTCAGTCAATGTGGACATCTTTATAAATGCTAACAAGTGCATACATATATCTTCGTAAAAATTATTATATTTTTTCTTCGTGAACATTTTAACAAAAACCATATTAACAACTATGTAACACATTTTTAAGAAACTAAAGCTAGAAAAAAAAGTTGAGTGATATACAAATATATAGTAGATACTTATTTCTGGTACTATATATGTAACATCGGCCGTGGACAGGAGAGATCTGAGATTTATAAGAGGTGTCTGACTTCAAATACCAACAACACGTTTTAGGGCTTAATGTTAATGGATGAGAGGAAAACTTCACGGTTAAGCGTGTTCGGATGACAACAATCTCAGGATGGGTGACCTTCCTAGGAAGGTTTCACCCGGGCAACCAAAAGCAAATCCGTGAGCTCTAATGTAGCAAAACGGACAATATTGGTGATATGAGAGGCCGTATGTTACAATATATATCATTGACAACACACGTAAGAATCTTGTGTGAATGTCGGATTTTGAAAAACCTTGATCCTGACAACATAACTTCATTAAGGCGAACCTATATGCCACTAGCGCACCTCATACAAGCCCAGCCGTATGATCAATACAAGACATATAGGGTGTCACCAGACCGTGTGAAGCATTCACATTACATACCCTACAAGCCGTATGAGGTGCTACAATGATATATTATAATATAAAGTTATACAATTGTTCAGTTTATATGACTTACTAAAGTTGACAGATCTATATCTATATCTATCTATATATATAATAAAGGAACAAGGTTGAGGAGGTATGTGGCATTATTTTAGGCCATATGGGACAGGTGTCAACATATAAGCCCATGAACGTGGAAGCTTCTCGACATGGATCCATTTTATTCTTTTTTACCCGGTTTCATGAACCACGCGGGTATCACATAACCCGGTTTCAAAATTTAAACAAAATCTAACCCTTCTTCACTTTTCATTCTCTCTCTCTTCCAACACACACCAACGTTCCCTTTCTTCTCCCTGTTTTCTATCGTCGACAACATCATCATCTTCCTCATTTATGTTCATCGTTCTTCCTTCATCCACCATCGATTATAGGTTTGGTTCGTTCCTCCTTTCTTCTCCACTAAAGGTTACCTTTAACTTTTGAAACCCTAATTGTGTTTTCGCTTTGTTATATGTCGATTACAGGTTGGTTTTGTCTTTTCTTCTCCTTGGTTATGGATTTTTGCTGGAAGGTTTTGAACATCCTATTTCTTGCTGCAGGTTTCACCTTCCTCACTTATTGGCTTTTTCTATGTCGATTTAAAGTAATTTATTTACTAAATTAGGGTTGTAGATTTGTTAATATTGAGTAGTTCAAATTGTCAAGTGTACCAATGAACTCTAAACTCAAAGTAGAACTTAATTTGTCATATTGAGTACATTACATTATTTTTTGTATTTAATTTGTCATATGATTTTGAATTATCAGGTGGAATGAGGGTGGATCATTGAAGGCTAGAAATGATGGATTGGAAACAACACTTTTACATATTTTTTTCCTAAAAACAAAAACACAAACCAAATAAAAGAATGGGTAAGATTTGATTCCATTACTTATTTGTTTTAAATTTATCAAAAATTTGTTTATTTTCTCGAATACCTAATTTGGTTGTGTTTTTGTGTTTCTTCTCATGCGTAAACTTATTCAGAGATCTTTGGTTCCATCAAAGGTTAGATTATTATCTATTGGAAAAATAGTTCACGATGAAATGAAATGTTTAATACAAAACTTCATTCTTTCAGGTTTTTTAATCACAATAATCAGTTATGATTGGTATGACTTCTTGAAATCTATACTTAATCTTTTGCTTCTATCTATCCATGTTTGTTTTACTTATACCTTAATTAAGAACATTAGTTTTAAATTTCAGTTTGATTAACAACATAATCCATTTTGTTTATATAACACGTTTACTTTATAACTTTAACAATTGTTTATTTTTCGTTTTTTTAAATCCAATTTTTGCTTCAAATATTTACTTGAAAAGGATAAAAGAAATATTTACTGTCTTTAATTTTTCTTTTAAAACAAAATTTTGAATACCCAACTATAGAGACAAAAAAACACACTATCCAAAGTTCCAAACCCTTTGCACCAAACAATGAAAAACTCTCTAACCAAAGAAAGTTTCGTTCTGATACTTAGTTTCAGAATACCATAAATACAAATAACCCTGTATGGTTGGTTTTGTCTATTGAAGTTGAGCTATTACTATTAGGGTTTGAAATCATTTAATGATTTTTATCTAATAGGAACAGTTTTGGAATCAAAAGGGAACTTCTAACAATCAGTTGATATTTAGGTTCATGGGAGTTTGTAATTTGGCTATTGTTCAAACTTTCAAAATTTGTAAAACTTGTATGCTATGTTGATTGAACTAGAAAACTTTAACTTAACATGTATACAATTAATCTTAAACCCTTCAAAACTGTTATGTTATATTAATATTTAGTTCAGCAACCTGCTTTGATGCTTTTCTGTGATTATTGATCAATAGATTCAGAGACAAGTCAGTACTTGATGATTGATGATATACTAGATGGACAACATTCAAAAACACAATCATATTATTGTTTTATGTTCAAGCGATTTCCAAGGATTTAATGTTGGCGCAAACCTATTGCAATTAGTTTATAACTTGGTGTTGTCAAGAAAAAAAGGTAAGACTCTAATTAGGGTTTGCTTAATTGTTCTTTTTGCATGTCTTTGCTTAACATGCATTAGTCTTTAATTGTTCATGTATCAAAAGTAAGTTTTGTACACTTTTAGTTTTGCGAAAACTATAGAATGTGACATTTTTAGTTCTAATCATCTATTTAGTTGTAACTGAATTGTGAACAACACAACAATCATGTTGCTTCTCATTATATGAACCAAAAGTTAAAAATCTTGAATGTGACTTTTTATAATTAATTTTACAATTTTTTTAGGGAGGTTTATCACTTGATGTTATGAATGTGAGTTTAATTCGTTTTGGGTTAATGGGTCCATTACACTTGGTCAGCTCATTCTTTGACGTTCAAAAGTCAAACTTGATCTATGTGAATGCATTGGAACAAATGATTCGTGGCTTTTCAATATTGTTTGTATGAAGGATTGAAGGATGACAATTAATTAGTTTATTCACGTTAAAGATGATCACTCAGCACCAAATAGGCCCCAAATTTTAATACCCAAATACAAGCCAAGTTGTACTCAACATCAATAATTTCAAAACTGGATTGAACTATCAATATTTGTTATTCAAAATAAAAACGGATTTTTGGAACTTGATAAAGCACAAGTCGTTTTCAACCCTTTAAATTTGGTTTGTGTGTATGGTGTATTTATATTAATAACATTTATATTTTTCTTTTGTTTTAAATATATTAGTTGTATTAACATGTTAAATAGTTGTTTTTTCCGGCTTGTGTGTGACTCAAGCATATAAACTTGTACGTATATATTTCACAAAAATTGTATTGTGTTGAATGGATTTAATCCTGATAAAGATTTGTAATAAATGTTGTATTTTTTTAGTATTTTTTGTATCATGTATTTTTGTTTACTTTATATAAAAAATAATAGTGTTACATTATAACTTTTGTTCCAGCCCGTGTGTTAACACGGGCATATAAGCTAGTATATCTAATAAACAAGGATGTTTGGAGGTGATGTGGCAAACATTCAAGCTGGCCACGTTAGTATGTAATGACGTGTTCAAAACTTAATGTGGCCACGTTTTCTTATTGAAAGCGGGTTATACCCATTTTGAAAAAAACCCGCCCGTGTTCTTTTGAAACACATTTCAAAGTTTCTCTTTCAAGATCTTTCATTTTCAAAACCCTCTTTCTCTCTCTTCGTTTTCTCTATTCTCTCTCACACACCGCCTATTCTTCTTCTACCACGGTTTTTTGATCTTACCGATTCAACATTCATTTCTACTGCTAATCAGGTATGATTCCTTGCTATTTTCGTTCTCTACATGTTTTATTATGTATGTCGTTGCTTATTTCATTCTTTGCTTTTCAAAAAATGAAACCCTAATTTTTGTGATTTTTTGAATATACCGAAGTTTCTAAAGTATTTTTCATGTTTTTTACTAGGTTTCTTAAATTTTTAGTTCACATCTTATATTGTCCAGATCTGTTAATACTGTAATTTTTACTTTTGGTTTTGTGTTTCATTTTCTGTGTTTTTGGGAATATATTGAAGAGTGTTAACTATTTTTGATGTTTTTTGTAAGTTTTTTAAATTTTTAGTTCAATCTGTTATTTGTTTACTTTTGTCTTGGTGTAATAATGTTTTAGTTCTCAAGTTTATGTGTTGATTTGTGGCCAGGTTGAAGAAATAATTGGTTAAACCTTCTCTTTCACACTCTCTAAAACTCTTGCTGCTGTCTTGAAGGTCATCTATGGTTTCCTACGCGCAGGTTAGCTGCTATTGTTGTTTGATTTTATTCTACAAATCTTTTTTTTATTTTAACGTCTTCAATCTATGATTCGCACACACACAAGTAGTTGTATCTGTATCTTTGTTTTAATTTCTTATGCATTTGACCCGATTTAAGGTTTATAAATGTTTTTTTGTCTACATGCTTGGCAAGAAAAAAGTTTTAATTTTTCAAGTTTCTATTTTGATCAGTACGAAGAGATTAGCTTTTTAAACCTTGTCTAGATAATGATGGTTTTGGTTCAACAAACACTGATCTGGTTTTCGGTTGCTATGATTGTTTCTTGTGCAGGTCCGGGAATTCATATATAGCTTAATAATATGGTTCAAGGTTTACATTCTACCTAACATTAATGCTTCACTTTTTATAGTCTTTTACTTTTTTTTCTTTATCATCAAACTGTTTGGTCAAAGTAACTTCTATTTAGAAGCTAATTAAAATGTTGTATGGTATTGTTTGAAACTAAAATTTATACTCATAAATGGTTACAATAGTTAAATGCAATACATAGAAATGAAATCTTTGACGCATCAGTTTGGGATTGACAATTAGCAGCATTAAATTATGATATGCTTCTCATTACGTTGGTTCATGATATGATATATCTGGGTAAGTATATTTATCATAATGGAATGAGTTAACAGAGATTAGGTGGATTATCTTACTTCGTTTGGATTCAAGTAAAGAATGGTTTATGGATTCTTGGATATGTATATTACTTAGATTATCAATGAAATAATGTACTAATATTTAGTGATTTTAATCATTAAAAGGGCTCTTACTCATCCTCTATGTGTTGAAAAAACCGAGAAGTTGAAGAACTAGCAGATGTAGCCAATTTTAGGATAGGGTTCCTTTGTATATATGGTATATGATTTTTAAGCCTCTCTTATGTATATTTTCATGACATATATCTTATATGCATATCTTAATCTATGTATGTGTATATATGGTATATGATTTTTAAGCCTCTCTTGTATATATGGGCAGTAAAAAAGTAGTATAAAAACACTTTACAAGAAACAAGTATAAAACTCTCTACCCAAGAGAGTTAGACTTTCTGCACATTTTCAGCCTACCCAAAATATGAAACACATTTTCAAAATTTTAAACTAAATCACTTTTATGCAATACATATAAGGACAAATCTGAAAAACTTTCTTTTACCTTTTATGTTTTCGAAATAGCTATACATGTCAATTGTCAACCAACTAGACAAATTAAGTATTACAAACCCTTTGCACCAAACAATGATAAACCTCTCTAACCAATACATTTTTTACTTATAATATTACCTAAAGTATAAATGTTATCTTATGATCTTTAGTTTTTTTAAACATGCTTTTTAGCTTATTATTATCACTTTGCTAATAATGTTGTGAAAGAAATAGGATATTCAATATTGGTTCTAATTTGCTTGTGTCTTTGCATTTTGTCTTAGATTCATGTACAATCAGTCAATCATGCAATCAATAGTAGTTACTGCTTAGTAAATGGGTGTTTAATGGAGTATTTCAAGTCTTTTAGTAACTTTCCATCCAAATACATTTCAAGTAAGTGATTCTTAAATAGGTTTTTTTTTTCATCTAAGTTAATTGTTGCTCCATGAGATGGTTTTGCCAAAAAAAAAGGGGGGGTTAATCAATAGTTTTTTCGTCAAATTGAAACGTTTAACCAACAAATGCTTTAAGGTAAATAGTATTTGTACTTACCTATATGGAGCCTTATAGTGATTTAAAATGTGAATTCGTTATTCAATCATATAAGCATATCGTTTAAAAGCATTAAATAGGCCATATGTCAAACAAGCTATTATTAAAGCTTATTGTCAATATTGGTCGGGTCAAGTTACAGTAAATTGTGTGAGTAGATTAAAAGTTTTATTGTTACTTTGTGTATGGATGTTGATAACATATCCTGCCTTTTGTTACAATAGATGCTTGTGATGCTAACTTGCAATGGTTTTATTATTTCAGGTGATACGTCTGACGAATCAAACAAAGAGTTGAATATGTTAACTTGTAGTGATGCTCAAGTACTTTTTTATCCTTATCTTGCACTATGTTGATGTTTTCTTTGCTAATTCATTTTGATTGTTTGTAATATTAGTTTTCTCCGTTTTGCTTATGTTCTGGTCGTTTTTCTAATGTTTGTTGTTTTGCATTGTTTAGTCTTTTGTGAGCACCTATTTTAATTAATCTTATATAAAAATAATACTTATTAATATGTTACATTAAAATTTTTATTCCCGCCCGTGTGTTAACACGGGCACATAACCTAGTATAACATATATAGCACATTATTAACAAGCTCATACTACCCGTGTAACTTTTTTAAAAGACTTGTGTGTTATGTAAAGGTGGTGTACGTACGTATAGGACCCTTTTACTTAATTATTTAAAAAATATGTATGTAAATAGATAACTAATAATCTAATATTATAAAACCCATACAAACCAGCACCAAACTCACCAGCAAAATATAGGCATTGCTGAAGACCAAGTAGAGTGATAGATGATATCAATGTTCCCATCTCATAACACGAATACAACTCATTATAAATATACACTAAATGTCTTTAAAGAAACATTCTGATGGTTAAGTGGTAGGGCGTTATCTTAAAAAATCTAGGAATTACATACAATAAAAACACAAATACAACTCATTATAAACAAATTACAGATATAACTATGAAAGCTCTACATGGCGGAATCAATTGAATTAAGTACTATAGCCATTCGGATCCGAAAAAGAACAACACTTTCATCCCCATGAGGATTAAAAGCTCAAAGAAGCAAATGCTTTCTTTTGTATGATTCAAAGAAATACAACATTAGAATCATGTAAAAAACAATGTCATCTCAATGATCGATACGACTCAGGAAACCATCGCGCCAGAATGTAATACTTAAGTTTCACAACGAATAAAAAGAAGCCGTAGCATGGAACATGCAATAGTGCAACAATAAAGTACCTGCATAACATTTGGCAGTATGAAACCAGATTAGATTAACCTTAAAAGCAATTTAGATTATTAACTTATAGAACTATAGAAGAGAGTTTAAAGAGAGAAATATGTGGCAGTATGAACCAGTTGGGTAGCGGGTCAAGACATGCTTGAGTCAGAATAAATCATTATCAAACAGGTTGAAACTGGTTGGGTCATGTTGACCGGTCAATCATTTTCCGTCTTCTTTAAGAGATTTGAAGGAAAATAATATATAACCAAAATCAACACGTTTTCACATAAATGGGTAGAAAAGTGCCTATGTAGATATAAATTTATCTTTTAAAAAGTTTCGTAAACAATTAACATGTTAAATATACATAGCAGCAAATCTGTTACTATGTAATGACCCCCCACTTGAATTTGCTTTAAACACCCTTTAACCAGTTCAATCCATTCGACCCTTCAACTGTTTTCGTTTATCTGTTTAAACCATAGCCCAAATAACTTAAACTGAGCCGCGTTCATCTGATCGATCATCTGATAAAAAGAGAATTGGGATTGGACCCACAACAATAACAGATGGTATTGATGCTTAGATGTATGAAATACATACCATAATGGAGCGAATTTGACAGATAAGTCAAGAAACGGGTATGGCCACCTAGAATATAAGAAAGTTATTAAAAAGCAAATCATATGTGAAGTATATACAGTGGTATGTTCTTTTAGAACCAATAGTATGTTTGGAACTCAAAGAATCGCATAAGACATGTACATACATATTCAATGAAAGAGATGAAACTGAAAAACATCTGTTTGTTTATCTTTTTCTGCTCTTTATCCTCTTTTATTTCATTTTTTTATGAAAGGCATAAAAACGTGCACGCATGAATATACATGTGTATATATTATATGTGCATACATTCATGTAGACAAAAAAAAACTATAAATATCATATCTTTAAAAAAAATAAACCTTAATTATATTGAAATTAACATGAATTTTAGTCAATACAAGGAAAAAGATGGCTTTTTTAGTTCTCAATATATTATTGGTTCTGACATGAATGTCTCTCTGTGCGTTTGAAATGCGAATAAAGGTAAGGTGAAGAAAACTGAAAACATACCAAGTGACATGTTCTTTTTAGAACCAATAGTATGTTTGGAAGTCTAAGAACCGCATAAGACATGTACAAACAGATTTAATGAACAAGATGAAATTGAAAAAACATTGGTTTGTTTATCCTTTTCTGCTCTTTCTTTGATTTGTGCACACAAGAATATACACGTGTGTATCTTTATATAATATAGCAAAACCAAAAAAGCTTATGTGGCACCATTTTAAAGCTTGTGGCTTATGTGGCATCATTTGAGAGTTTATCTCATAATAATAATTTTTTATTTAAAATATGTATATAAAATATATTATAATAAAGCTAATTACATTTTTAGTCCCCTAATATTTTGGAGAATTCTGAAAATATAAAAGTATTTATACTTTTAACCCTCTACTACAAGGGTTGTACATGAGTCGGTTTATATTTAATAGGGTGTGAAAATGAAACTTATGGATAAAATTAATAATAATATACAATTAAAGACCTCAGTGTTTTATAAATATACATAACTTTTTTGAATGGATTTTAATAAAAAAAATAAATTACACCATAAAACTGAGCATTTTATTCTCTTTAATTTGAGTATAATATTGCTATACTAAAAATTTAATTTTTAAAAATATATTTCGTGTTCCGGTTTACCACGGTTTTGTTTCAAAACTTATTGGAACGCTCATGAATATCCTTAAAAACATCACTTGAATGTTGTGTTCCCGAGCGTAGCGCGGGCACTAAACTAGTATATACTATATGCGCATATGTGCATTTAGACAATAAAAACTATAAATATCATATCTTTAAAAAATAAATCTTAAATATATTGAAATTAATATGCAGTTTAGTCAAATTTATAAAATAAAGGGTGCAAGGAAATGTGGTTTTCTTAGTTCTCAACATATTATTGGTCCTGACACGAACGTCTCTCTCTGTATTTGAAAAGCGAATAAAGATAAGGTGAAGAAAACATACCAAGTTGCAACAAAGGCATGAAGAATCCACTCGAAAAGCACGTAGAATGCAGTCCACAAAAGAAAGTATGAAATGCGGAACCATGTAAAACGCTGAAAGATGGTTTCCAAACGTTTTAAAGTTTACAGAAGAAAACAAATTATTACAAAAATTAGTTAAACGAACCATAAGTCACGAATTTAAAACAAGTTACCAAGCTATTTAAAGCTGTGTCCCCAAGGAGCAAAGCCAGATTAAGAGAATGTACAACAACCGTCAACTGGTATACAGGAAAAAAGGAGAAGTATGAATACCCTCAAACAAATATGTTAAAAGGTGCAATTTCGACCAAAAATAACAAAAAGTTAAAAGATGTATAACTATAAAAAGGTGGTAAATGTATGAAAAGTAACTGCGGATTTTTATAAAAAGGAAGGCATGAACACTCACGAAACCCATTTCATAACCTACGATGGTAAGGAATGGAACAATCACAATCCAATAAACAGAATCTGTCAGCATCACCGCCCCAGCAGTCATCTGTGTTCAACAAACTGAATCATCATAATCAATAAAAAGCGGATTGTGTAAAACGATAAATTATGATATTTATGTAACTAACAAAATCCTATGTAACATTTGAGCGTGTCTGGAGAAAATAGAAGCTCAAGACTGAAGATATTTTAATTTCAAATGATATGTATGTTGCACACAATACAAATAATAACTAATTTAGAACCTAGGATCCCACTATATTCTACCTGGAAAATGATTTGGAACACATAGCCCCAAAATGCAGCTGTTAGCAGGAAATGATTTTTCGCCTGTTGACTCGTATTATTGTCATTGGTGAGAGGCAAACAATATTCTCGATCTGGTCTCAAATCGCATGTCTTGTGTTGCCTGAAGCATCCATAAGCTGAGAGCAGTGATCCAAACTGCAAACAAACTTCAAGGTATATTTATAAGAACAAGTGTATTGAAATTAATGAAAAAAACGCTTTCTAATAACATCAAGTTAATTCAATCACAAAGTTGATGTTTGTGATTGCGAATGCGAATGCTTCACATAACAAACAACAAAACGAATTATTGCAATATTGATCAATGCTAAACGTGGCAATTTGACCCATTTAGGTCAATTTGCTATGTTTTATCTAAAAAGGGTTAAGCTAAGGGATTTAACTAAGAAGGAAACATGTCAAACAGGTTGAAAGTCATCCGACCCAAAACGGGCTTTATATTACAAAGGGTTTCATTAGACACACAATTAAAAGTTACCCATTTGGCATGTTGACCAAGCGACCCACCCTGCCATTTTTCACCTCTAGTCAATGCATATGAAATAAAAAGTTGGGCACAAAAGGCACATACCGCGAAATAGAAGGTAACCAAAGTTAAAGTCCACCTATGCCAAAAATCAAACACTCTTGGTTAATACAACAACTATTACTTATAGATGGGAAACTATGATCTTGCAATATTTATTTGATAGATAAGAAACCTGCAAATGATGTCAACAACGTATCATGCATATATACAAGTTGCAACTTCTTTGCACAGGTAATCAAGTAAACGTCGCAAGATGGGTTGGTCAAGGAGGTTAGGTAACAGGTGAAAACAAGTATTTTTGTACATGTCGAAACAAATTAGGTCGGGTTGAGTCGACCCATCGAAACTAATCTGTTCATTTTTCAAAGAAAATCCTTAATTAAGACAATATTGTTACGAAAATATTTAAATATTTGCATAAAACGTTTCACCCCATCACCTTTTTATCTGAACTTTTCGATTTGACCCGTTTGAGATAAAAACACAACCCTTGATCCATTAATAAACAAATGGGTCAAAATCGCCACCTCTAGTATCAATAAAGATGGGAAAAAAAACTTACTGAGTATAATAAAAAAATAAGTCGGTTCCATGGGTGGTAACATCAGCAACACCAGCTGCTAGAAGCAAACAAAAAGAAATGATTCGGAAAGCCAATAGCCAAAAAGGGTGCATTCCCTTTATACAAGGCATCCATGCTTCATCACCATAAAGAAACCAAGCCCTTTCTTGCTGAGTAACCTCTTTACAAGTTTCTTTATTTTTAAAACCTTCATATTTCCAAATCAAATATGATGCTATAACAATGGGAGTAAAGACACATATCATGCAGAGCAAGAACTTCCAAGTCAACCAGTAAGTCAAACTAGTGGTGTCACTAGTCAAAGTATGCTCCATCCTAGCAAAAGTATATGAAGATAACATTAGACTCACAATTTAAGGTTAGCTAATTAATTAACATGGTAAGTTTAGTATTTAGTAATCAAGCAAGTTACCATATCATGATTATCATCTATATGGTGATTACATTACGGATAGAGTCAGGGTCTCACTGAGAGCAATCTCTTTACTCCATAAGATAGAGATAACGTTTGCCCTCATCCACCCTCCCTAAACCCTACCAATAGCTCTGTTGTGCGTGGAATTTTACTAGTTCGTTTAGTTTGGTTTGGCAATAAAATATCACTCAGGTCCTCTATACAAATAAAGTTATAAAGTCATATAATGCTCAATATCTCTAAGGAACATTTGGGTTTATGTGAACATGCTTTTGTACAATGTTATGGTCTTTAGCAGCCACTAATGATCCATTACAATTGTTTGAAACACCAAGTGCATAATCTTTTAGCATAGTTCCCCTAAACTTACATCTTAAATGCCAATCATCAACACAAATGCGAGTCATTTAAAGTCAATATGATCCCAAACTAATGGAACTAATAATTCACTATCACCACTTCTACTGTTTTATTCTACACTAACACACAAACTGTCAATGAACAAATGATTAATGATAACATCAAGATTGAAACTTTAAAGAAACATAAACTATAAAACCCAAAGGAAAAAAGTAAAAAACTTACAGAGGAATTTAAACAAACAGGTGGTGTGCAGTTATTGCTCTGTTGTTCAAGAAGCATAAAGTAATGAAAATGTTGTTAATTTGACAAGTGGGTGCAGGAATTAGAAAGAAAAGTGTGTTTTTTTCATCTCCTCTTCGACAACGATGGGTCCATTGGTCCAGCATGATTCATCCAGAAAATTCGCGGGTAATGACGTGTCTGATTGATGAAATCTTTTTTTAATGTTAAACGTTTGTCATTTGATAAGATTTGATTTGTAGTCGATTAATCGAACTTGCGGGAAAATTCGTAAATGCCTTCGATGCGCTAATGTGACGGGTTAAATTATGTTTAAGTGTCAAAATATACATGTCGTGACTCGTGATGGCATTTTAAACTTTAGTTTAGCTTGTTAAACAATTAGAATTATTAAGAAAGAATAAACTAAAATTAATGAGCAATCAAACAAAAGGAAAAAAAATAAATAGAAAAAAGTATGAAAGAGAAATTAAAGAAATGAAAAGCAAATAAGTAAAATGAATCCGTAAAACAATTTGGGTGGGTAAAATCTTGTAACTATTCAAAGACAGGTATTACGTATGATATTTATACGTAATTGAAAAAACCATCAATCAGTGGTAAGTCACCAATGATTAACTAGTATTTGCAGCTGTTGGATAGTTGCCATGACACATTTGCATAAAGTTATGGATTGAAGACCAGTTGCCATTCACCTATCATCATATCATTGATAACCAGTTACAACTAATGTAAGTTAATGTTTACGGACTAAGTTGTTGCTAATGATCTGGACAGCTTACTACTGATTATCATAGTTCTTTATGATCAACCAAATTTCATGTAACTTTTATCAAACTGACAAGACTAAAGAAAATTTTAACTGAAACACAAACACGAAAATATAAAAATATTATATTTAAACCAGAAGCTTTGCCTTGAGCCTTATTATTGAGTGGCGCCCCCTAAAGTCCTGTACCTCTATAGTCTTCTCACTCCCACCTCTTTATAATAGTCTTGATCAAGTTTATACCTCACACCTCATCATTTGTATCGGATTTATTTCGGTTTTTTATTTGTCTTAAGTAGATTCAGTTACACTGTACTATACTGACATCGATACACTAAAATCACCTAACATACATGAAATACTAAATATTAATGATGATGGCTAGTAATGGATTTTTAACATTGCACTCTAAAATATAAAACATTTTGCCATCTACAATGACAAGTTTGTTGTCATGATCAGTAATATAACACTAGGCATTTAGGCATCTTTAAAAAAATTCATATCTTTTACACGTTTTTGTAAAATTCATAAACATCATGTTCAAAATATATATTTTTCCAAAACAGCATACGCTAGATACCAACTACTCATACATTGGGCACGTTGTCACCATCAGCTCATCACTAAAATTACATTTAATATTTTAAAAAGACAATGGATTTAAATAATCTAAACTTTCACTATTAGCTAATATTAATCTCAACTTAACTATTAGCCATGAATAATTTTAACGTTCAATTTATTAGCCACCAACGAACCTTTCGTTAGAATAAAAGTAAGAATTATTCATGGACAATAACGTCAAGTAATTGAAAGGCTTGTTGGTGGTTAATAGAATGAAAGTTACGATTATTCATGGCCAATAATTAAATTGAGTTAATATTAGCTACTAGGTGAAAGTTGAGATTATTTAAATCTAATAACCCTAAAAAATATGTATACAACTCATTTTGACACAAGCAACCTGACCTGCCATCTTGTCTGATTGACCCGACCCGACACGCCATTCTTCCCTAATCAAAAAACTTACAACTAGTATTATGATATGTTTCATTCGTGAAATCAAATCAACCATAACTGCTTCTTGTTACATACATTAGACAGCAATAGCATATAAAGGCTACAGGCATATACATCTTACTTTGCACCATCACATGATGGTGCAAAGTGCCTGTAGCAGACCCATTAAGTTTTTGAACAATCAGCAAGAGCCAAACAAGTTAAGTTTCTAGAAAAGATAAACCAAATATTTCAGATCTAAACATGTCACAACAACAATCAACATAAACAACAGTGTTACAACCTAGAGGCCAAGGGCAGGACATTGCTTCCGAACATGCTCTGGTATCAGCTTAGCCAGTAGTTCTGCAGACGCGCCTTTCAACTCTGCACAAGTAAAGTTTTCATTAAAATCGTGTGTGTAATCATAACTAAAAAACAGTGGTGGCAATATCCAACAGTCCCGAAAAGGGACACGATAATAATCAGGTTTTGTGTTGGCTTATCAAACCCATTTACAAAATGGGTAATGTTTCGGTTGACTTGTTTAACCCATTTTTCACAACCCACATAGCTTATTAACATGTTTACAACTTGATTATTACCCGCCTACCAGTTTGACATGTTCAGAAAAGCGGGTTACATGGGTCGTGTTCATGCTCAGGTTGAACAAATCAACTCGCAAGTCCGCAACCAGTGAACCCACCACCCCGTGAATAAACACCTCTACTAAAAATCGACGAAAAAGATGGAAAAAGTTTGAAGTTTAACCTTGAGACTTAAAATTGAAGAGGGGCGGCAGTGGGCGGCCGTTTGGAAGACGAGTGTTTGGATCACGAAGTTCGTCAAAGAAGGGATGAATGCAGGCCTCCAACTGTTAAAAAACAGGAATAAAAATAGAGAGTAAGAATCATGTTAGATCTTAAAAGATAAACAAATTACTATACTCGAGTTATGGTAGAATGTACTTACAGCAGTGCACCTAAGGTTAGGTGAATACTGTAAGAGTCTTGAAACAAGATCTACAGCTTCTGGAGGCATTCGCTTGTGAAATATCTATGTCAAAGAAATAAGTTTGGAGATTAAAAATTTTACGAAATATTAGTATCAAAAGATAGCAGAAGGAAAGAAATCAGGGTCCTCACTTTGTGCCATGGGTGTGCTTTGATTTGTGGGAATTTAAACTCTGTGTAGTTCGGATTCATACACTTAATTTCTTCACGAGTCGGGGTACCAAGGACCTAAAATGATAACATAACAAATAAACATACAGACAACATAAAAAATCACTTGGAATATAATATGAATGTTAATGAGCTTGCCTTGATGATTTCTACAAGTTGGTCAACTCCACTCTCACCTGGGAAAATAGGCTAAGAATGCAGAATGGTGCAAACGAAGATTTTAAAAACAAAAACCCACAAAATGTAAATAGCAAGTAATAGATTGACATAAGGTAGCATTTGGTATGTTGAAGCCAGAGAAGAAACAGTGGAATTAAAAAATAAAAAGCTGTTTATTTTTTGTCTAATGGTATGGATCCGTTAACTTGATTTTCAATCCTTTAGCAGGGGGTGTTTTTTTCTCATTCCGTCATGGAATGGAACCAAAGATAACAAGGTAAATCGTTACTATTTTCACTAACAATTTTTTACAACAGATTCAGTTTTTAGGTAATTTTTTTTAACGGCAAGTTAGTAGTTAGTATCACCAAGATACCAAGTTAGTATATTAAACACTATTGCTCACCAAGATACCAAGTTAGTATATTAAACACTATTGCTCATATTTTAACCCATGACCTCCCAAGAGGCAAAGCCTCTCTCACCTCCCCCTTGACCACTAGACCAAGAGATCATTGACCATAAATGACTTCTTTATTTCCATACATAACCAGAAAATAATAATAATATCCCCTTTTCTTATAACCATAGTTGAGGTTACAACATTTAATTAGCTTAATTATGCTTTCTTTGCAAATTTTTTTATTTAAAATTAAATAACTTCTATTAGATAACATATAAATTAGACAAACTTATACCTTGTCTTTATACAAAATATATAAAAAATCATTTTAAAACTAATTTTGTTCCTACAGGAGTACAGGTCAGCCAAACATGATAATGGAATGCAATAATACATTTCATTACAGGTCAGCCAAAGTCTTTGAATTATCAAAGATGATAATGGAATGCATAATCCATTCCATTACAGGTCAGCCAAACATGATAATGGAATGCATAATCCATTCCATTACAGGTCAGCCAAACATGATAATGGAATGCAATAATCCATTACATTACCATGTCATTGAATTATCATTTATTCCAGCAACCAACAGACCCTAAGAGATGGTGTTGAAAAGAACCTGCCCAAGAAGAAACTCTGCCAGGACACAACCAACTGACCATATATCAATTGCCGTTGTGTATTCAGTTGCACCAAATATGAGTTCAGGTGCACGGTAGTATCTTGAACAGATGTAGGATATGTTTGGTTCCCCTTTGACCTATTACACATAGAAAACCTTATTTACTGAAAGCAAAGCTAGAAGATAAAAGAAATATATGTCAGAAATCAGAATTTATGAAGCAAGGCGAAGGGTGTTTCTGTTGAAATCCATATATGATTAAACAAAACATTACCAGAACTTTTGCACTTCCAAAGTCGCAGAATTTAAGCTGGTGAGTATGGGGATTGACCTGCAAATAACAAACCATAGTGAAGCCTTAGTGTGGAAATTTGGCCATTATAATAATGATAAAAAAATTGGAACTTGGTGTTTGGGAGGAAAATACGCGCACCAGAAGGTTTTGTGGCTTAATGTCTCGGTGGCAAACACCTATTGCATGAATATAGGCCAGAGCTCTAAATATCTGAAACACTCAAAAATATATATGGTGTTAGTCTAAATATTCTAAGCAGGATTCATTTGAAGTCAACTTTTACACGTAATCCAACTCAGCTAAGTCTTCTCAAAGTGTGCATGTGATGCGTAAAAGTTTGTTTAATTATGAATGGGCTACTTTAAGTAGCATTTATCTCTAACGAGGCAAAAAAGTAGATCATAAAACTAAGATAATAAAGAAACGGGTCATAAGTTTCTCAACGTGTATTTATAATGCATTAGACCTCCCATATCATTTTATGCAATAAATTATACTGTTGCTAAAAATGATACAACTTCTATAGCCATACTTCAGTTTGCACACTAACCATTTATTAAAAATTAGATAAAAACAACGGTCAACTCAATCCAACCCATTTCTACCCGAACCAAGAAGTGACCCGCTTTGACTCGTTACACAACTTGCTTGACCAGCTGACCCAAACATTTTGCCACCTCTCTTAAGAATAGTATGTATATCGCCAGTATGTAAGGAAAAGGTTTTGACTTTGGAAAAGGTTTTGACTTTTGAGGAATGCACACGTAAGAAAGTTACATGAGCCAGATTCATAAATATAATATAGAACTAATACCAGAAATATGCATGCAAATTACAAACCTGATACGTGTATAGTTTGACATATATCATAGGCATCCTCTGGTTTGCCTTGCTATAATGTCTTGTTACACGATAAGCCGTTTCTGGCACATATTCAAGAACCAAATTGAGATAAAGCTCATCCTTGTCTGTGGTTGAAAAGAAGCAGTGTTTGAGTGAAACAATGTTGGGATGATCAAGAAGCCTCATTGTTTGTAATTCACGGTTCTTATATCGTTTATCCTGCAACACTTTTTTAATTGCAACAGCTTCTCCAGTTTCTAAGCACTTAGCCTGCACAAGTTAAGTAATGCATTAGATTTTTGGAATGCAACACTGGCTTTTCAAAAATACAAGTGCTAATGACTGACCTGAAATACGATTCCAAAAGAACCCTGGCCGACGACACGCTCAGCCATATAGCTAATTGTCTGAAGTAGCAATTACAAAAGATAAAGTTAAGATACATAAACCTTTTTAAAAGAGCTGCATGCACTACATGAAGATCATATGCAGCACTAAAACGATAAATACGTGCCATTTTTTAGTAACTTATAATTCTATATTATTAACTGTTACTTCTATATCAATCGTCATATTATAAAAACCAGGTTTGCTGAATCGAGCAATCTAACGATACAAGTACTTTAAAAGCAAAGGATATCTATAAAAGGTTCCATATGCTGAAAAGGAGATAGAAAGATACCTGTTTCGGTTGACCATTTCTACCTCCAATTGTAGTAACAATTATGTGTCCAGTTTCAGTACCATTTCCATCCACCATTGTAGGCTCCATCTCCTAAAACACAATGGAAATCATGTGAGAATTGGAGTACAAATCTATCTGAAAAATATACGATAGTTTTAAACACTAGTTTGACTAACTCAACAAAGAACAACCTTTTCCATCTTGTCATCTCTTATTTTCATGTCACTGATTTCCTTTGGCAGTGTGTTAATAACTTCTCCAGCCGCGGCAGGAGCCATTCCACCAGAAGCCATTTTAAATCAGATCAAGTCAAGAAACTATATATATGTCACTTAGACACCACTAAGATGATGGAGCATCTGCATGAAGATAAAAAAATGTCATTCTAGTGCATTCTCATTGATTCAAACTCAATACTTTGGAATATACTACAGTCATGTCATTGGTCAAGTACAAATTCACATATTATTATAGACGTATAGTGTTCAAGTCATTTTAACTATTCAGAAAATGGCACGAAATGATTCAAACGAAATACAGATCAGAAATGCCGTCAATATCATAACGACCTGCAATTAACAAACAAGAAAAAAACTACTAGCACTAAACAAAACTCCAATGTAAATTGATTTATTAAATCACAACTACTAATCAGGTTCATAAGCAGGTATATAAACAAGGAAAAAAACAGCACAATGACAACTATAAGTCTATAACATGGGCATATTGCACGCTGTAGATGCACATATGCATAACAACACATACAACAAGAACTTTTTTTTGGCTTCATGATCATGCTCCTGCATTTAAGTTGATGATTTCCAAATCACCTTAATTTTACCAAATACTCATGAAATGCACAAGTTCCTAAACAGTATGTATGATTTATCCTACTCAAATGTTAGAGACAGATTGAACGAGACAGTTGAATCTATATGATTTTGTTTGTTCTTGAATCACAGGCTAGTAGATGCAGTTTACTGAAAAACCTCAAGTCAACTCATCATCATACATTTACAGTTACATCAAAACTTAAAACACAATCTAAAGCATTTCAATAACCATACGAGATCCCTAAAACAAAACTCAAACAACAAAATTAGGGCAAACACAATCGCTTCCTAACTTTCTGATCTCAATCAAACCTTCAAGTACCACTTTTCTCCTGCTTCTCATCATGAAAAAATCAAGTGAAAGTACATACAACATTCTACTCATCTTAACATCTGAGATCGTATAACAATCAAATAACCATACGAGATCTGTAAACAGAAGCAATATCTCTTCCAGCTATTTAATTCGAACCTACAAAACCTACTCATCATCATATGTTCATAACCTATTATTGTTGATACTATCCTCAAACAACAATCTAACTGAAGCTTCTGATCGAAGAAACAACAATCAAACAAACAGCAGTAACAAATTAGAGATGGAAGAAACAGTAGCTACCTGAAATTGGTGATGAAATGAAGCATATGAATCGAAATGTGTTGCAGAGAGAGAAAATGAAAATGAAGATGAAGATCTTCTTTCTTGCAATATTTGACCATGTGCGACTCTCGATCTCTATGTTTACAGATGCTTTTTAGACCAACGGTAGTAATAGTAACAAAACTTTATTATTATTTCTCTGTACGTCTCGTATACTTCTATACAACAACGATACTCTTACAACAAGATCTATAGAGTTTTTTTATACGGGTTATATAGCTTTATACAAAAGTCTCATACGCCTCGTATAAACTATACCACTCCTATAAGTTTTTAGAGGGTGTTAAATTATTATTTGAGGGTGTTAGAATAAAAAAACTATACATTTAAAGTTTATTTTTAACATATTTTACTCTCAAAATGTCATTTTAGATAAAGTGTTGGCACCTAAACATCAAGTTACAGAGACAAACATCCATATAAAATTTCTTTTATTTAAGCTCTTGTATAAATCATTATAATACGTATTTTAGATAAAGTTACTCAATCGGAGTTTATTAATTTTCACATCAAAGTTTATAGAAATGTGGAAAATGCATGTACACTTGAAATATTGTTGTTATTTTAAATTTAAAATACGAATTATTAACTTTTGAACTGATCAAAATATAACGGTTTAAATTTACTTTGTGAAAATGTTGAATGTCGCTTTATCAAGGAAAAGTTAACAAAATACTATTTAGTAAATTATAAATGCATGTACTTTGAATGAATTTAGGGCTTTTCATATAACAAGTTTTGTGATATGGTAGATCTTTTACAAGTTAAAGAACTTTAACATATAAAAAAAGTTGTGTTGAGAGATATTATATAAAAGTTAAATATGAACTATGGATTGACTTTATATTAAGCAGTTAAGCACCAAATCAAAAAAACTTATAATACGGTGATAAGTATACAGGCAACAAAGCGATAAATACACTTTTTGAAAATAAAGAAATAAAATAAATACACATCTTATCTTTTTTTATCAATGTTATAAAGAAATTGATAGTTGTTGATCTTGCTTAGGCTGATGTAATGGGCGTTATGCCACTCACATAATGCTCAAAACGCCACATAACGCCCCGCACACCATTACGAGGGGGCGTTATGAGCGTGACTGTTTTCATTAAAAAGTTGTTGTCCTCTTTCTTCTCCACTTCTATCACACTCTCTTACTGCTTTCTCTTTGTATTGATTAATAGATATTATCCCATTACATTAACTTTTTATATAATGCTCATATATTAGTCATCATTCATATGATAAAAAATAAATATTAAAATTATTAACCATTACAACTATTCTTAAAATAACTTTGTCAGTTGGTGGTCTACTCATGTCATGGATGACTATATAATGTTCCCTAATTTTGACTTAAAAGAAAGGAAACAATAGGCGGCCAATGCATTGTATTTGTCTCTAAAAGATTATTATATTTCCTAAATGATAATTTGCAAAACATTGGAATCATGTTTGTTTTAAAATTATAAGCTATGCCTAATGTCTTGTCTTACTTAAGTATATATATAAAGTTAACTTTTGAAACCAGTTACATTTATATATTTAAATATATAACCAAGGTTTAAAAATCTGTATTAACACCAAAAAATATTTCCAAAAACTTGTTTATCTAAAAAGTATGATGAATTATTGGATTATTTACTAGTTTTCTTTATAATATTTTCCGTGTTGCATATATAATAACAAATATAAATATAGGATAAAGTTGGTGCCATACAAATAACTTTTTAAAGACTTTTAATTGATTTTAGTAAGCACTTTACTATTTTCTTTTTTTTTTTTTTAATACAATCAAGATTTTATATTAATAAAGATAGATTTACATGGAAATAGAAGTTAAACGAGCAACAAGCTGCGCCGCTAACCCTTTTTGGATAGCAAAACCAAGTCTTTTAAACACTACATTCATAGACCTCGGGGTCATAACAAAGCTATGCATAACCCGTTGGACTCGATTAAGTACCTCCACAGCCTCAGGTGCAAGAAAACCAAAGGTGTCAAACGCAAATGGAACAAATACGTGTTGGTTGTCAATGCATGCTTTCTCGTGTTTAGCCACTTTGCAAGAAGCAGCTTTTAAAACAGCTTGACCCACCCTGAAAACACCATTTCCCAGGCCCACTAGTGGGGAAACACATGTTAAGTCCACACATGCATGTTTACCTCGGGGTTTAACCACTTTACTATCTAATTATTATTATTATAATAGTTTCCGTGTTGTCAATATTAGAGTATCATATTCCAATCTTGGCTCAGTGGAGTTTCAGAAAAACTCCAAAATCAATATGAAAATTGACATCATGTTTCAGAAAAACTCACTTGAGTTATTTGGATAAGTCTAAACGACGTTTAACAAAATAACTAAAAACACTAAAACGTCATTAAAGTTCTTATAATATTAATAGTGATGTTGGCTCAACAATAATTACGGGATAGAATAATTGGTGTCATGTTCAATTATGGTTCATAAATTGGTAGTTGGTTGTTATAGTGGGTCATGTCGTTAATTTCGACAAGGTGGCCATATGGGAGGTTTAGAAATGATAAGGATGGTACGGTAACATTTTTTTTAATTCTTGTAATACTTTATAAGTGTAATCGTGTCGTGTAGAAGAAATATAATTATACATTTTAAGCTAACATGTTATAGTAAGTAATTAGATTTGAGTTATTTTCTATTTGTGTTGCTAACTAGCTAGTAAATGTAACATTTTCTATTCAATATATAATATAGTTAATATTGGCTTTAGATTGTTCGAATCCATTCCAAAATTGCATTATGGACTCGTAGTTAGTAGTTGCATCTACCACCGGTTCTATCAGTCGATCGCCATTTGAGATCACAACAATTTCATAAATCTTGAAATAACCTTTCATAACTAAGGTGCTTAACCTTTTATACAACATCATATTCATCATAAGCGTTACCATTTTTGCATACAAGTTCCAACAAAATCTTCATTTTGAAGCTTTAAATACCAAAGGCCCAAAGCGCCAAATAGACTTAGGCCCCGTTTGTTTTTTTAAGAGATTTAAGTCTGAATCTGAATACCACATCTGAATGTTAAGAGGTGCTTCAAATGTCTGATATCTGAATCATTAAGAGGTGGAGGCTAGAGACGAACCTCTAGTCGTCGGAGATGGAGCCTAGTCTCCGGGTTAAAAGTTAATGGAGGTCGGAGACAAACGTATGTTTTTTTGAGTTAATATGTTTTCAGACCCACTAAAAGCTCTTACTGGTTCAGATGTTATTAAGACGCTGAACCTCTTACTGCCAGAAAAAAACAAACAGTCACACGTCTGATTACGTCTGACCGAATCAGACATTTTCCTCTATTCAGAGAAAAGAGGGAAAAACAAACAGAGCCTTAGAAGGGAAGTGGGAACCAAAAGAAAATTCAACCGAATGCAACACCGACAAGATGCGGTAAATTGTATAGCAAAGCATTGGCCGAGGAACATAATACATTTTTAACAACGAAATAAATAAAGTGCGGCTACTCAAGATAAGCTAATGGTAAAAAAGATAAAAAAAGAAGTCCAATAATTCAAAGAAAAACATCACGAAAAAAATTGTTCATAACCATTGCTCAATCATATAGATATAAGTTCATAAAAAATTGTGATTATAATACATAAATTATGAATAAATTATATTCACATTAACTATTATATTTTTTCATCACATGCTACAATAATGCATCCCATGATACGCGTGACTGTTAACAATATTCGATGCATCTCTAGTTTGAACCTTGAACGGTCTTTGTTTTTTCCTCCAATGTGATAAAAAGTTTGTACCATTAAAAAATAGGTATATTGGTTTTTACTGGTCCCAACTATCATCTTTTGTCTTCTACCGGTCCCAACTATTAAATTGGTTGTCAACGGTCCCAACTTTTATAACTTTGGTAACCACTGGTCCGTCGTTAATTTTTTTTAACGTCGTTACGTTTTTTCCAAATTCAAGACCGATGTTTTAGACCTTTTGATCGGAAGGATAATACGTGTCGATTGATGTAAAAGTTTTATCGAAAAGGCTCTCTGAATGATAAAATTTTTACATCCGATTAAAGCACCGTTAGGTTTAAACACCCGATTGAAGCACTATTTCGTTGTTCGGAGCGCCGTTTTAAGGTAACTTTTACATTAATCGACTTATATTATCGTTCCGATCAAAAGGCTTATAACATCGGTATTGAATTTGGAAAAAACTTAATGGCGTTAAAAAATTTTAACGACGGGCTCAGTGGTTACCAAGGTGATAAAAGTTGGGACCGTTGACAGCCAATTCAATAGTTGGGACCGGTAGAAGACAACAAGTGATAGTTGGGACCAATGAAAACCAATATACCTAAAAAATAAAACAAAGTGTTTTGTTCTTTCTTTATTTTTTATATGTATAAACCCAATTAAAAGGGTGATTACCAAGCTCGATGTTGACAACTCACTCCAATGTCGGTACAATTTTCTAATTAACTAGATACAAATGACTGTTATAGGTGTTTTGGTAACAAACTAACAATTAACAAATTAATTTTATTTTATGAACAAACTAAGACATTTACACCATGACTTTCAACTCAGATCATACTTTATATCTCGACACTGATACAACCACTCACATGTCCAACACGATTGGTAACTTCTCGTCTTATTTCAGTAACAACATTTCAAGCCATATTGTCATTGGTGATGGATACCGAATACCAACCTAAAGTAGTGATAATACTACCCTTAAACCACCCACTTACAACCTTTGAACTTCAACAATATTCTATATGTAATAATGTACCAAAACTTATTGAAAACCTTTTATTGGTTTGTCGCATGGCCTCTTACAACATAATATTAATAGAACTTGATTCTTTTTGTTTCTTCTATAGGATTAACGGACGCATATACCTACCCTCCGATGTAACACCACCAAGAATCTTTACCCGCTCACTTTTCCACATTTGTTATTCTCTCTCAAGGTTTATGAAACCATCACTTGGTCACCGACACTAATTTACTTTGCCATATGAATATTCAAAATCTAATTTATGTTGGAAAGTTGTTTAATAATCTTTTATGTCGCTTGACCACCTTATAACCCTTGGACATTAGCATATGCTATATGCACCAAAACTTATCAAAAAGGCCTTTTATCGCTTCGCGCCTAACCACTGACTCCTTAATTTTAAAAGAATTTGACCCTTTGGTTTTCTTCTAAAGGATTACCGGATGCAAATACCTACACTCCGATGTAACAACACTAAGGATCTTTACCCGCTCACTTCTCCATCTACTCAAGTCAATTCTACATCGACATATGTTGTTCTCTCTCAATATTTATGGCACCATCCCTTGGGTCAGCTGGACATTGATTTACTTCGACATTTGAATAATCAAAATTTGATTTTGTTGGAAAAATGTTTGATAAACGTTTATGTCAGTTCTGTTTGTTTGGCAAACATAATAAACTTTCGTTTTATGATTCACTTTCTAATATTTATTTAAAATTTGATGTTATGCATAGTGATGTGTGGACGTCCCCAGTCATGAGTTCTGGTGGACAGAAATATTATGTGTTATACCTTGATGATTATACAAACTATCTTTGGACATACTCGCTAGCAAACAAATCACAAGCATGTTCTATCTTCCTTAACTTTCAACTACACATCAAAACATAATTTGAAAGAAATATTAAGTGTTTCCTATGCAATAATAGCACCAAGTATAATAATAAGCAATTTCATAATTGTTGTGCTCACAATGAATGGTATTTCGGTTCTCATGCCCACACACATCATCCCAAAATGGTAAGCGGCACACTAATCCGTTGTATCAACAACATCATGTCCACACATGTCACCACCCTCATATGGTTTTCTACACTCCAATTTATCAAGTGAACCCCATGCATCCATTTGGTCTCATATTTGCAACCCTTTACCTACAGATCCTACACGACTACACCATTTCCCATCATATCCACTCAAACATGTTTGTTCATACACCACTTTTTCCCCTAAATCAAACCTCACACCTACTACCAAACCACACCAACTCCCCCTCCCTATCTACCACCCAAAAAGACCTAAGGCAAACATAGACTAGACGTCCAAAGCAACAACAACCTCCTTTCACTAGGCTGCCTATCCAAACGAACACCACTACCTTACCTAAGTCATTACCCTCTCTACACTTGTGTACCCAAACACATGCTTCCCCATATCCACCATAAACCCGTCTCCCCATGACCACCTGGAGCATGATTGGTATTTCTAAACCCAAACAACACCTCAACCTTCATCCAACTTAGTTTCCCTTCCTCGTAACTTAATCGACGCGCTAAACACACCCGTTTAGAACCGTGTCATTACATATGAGTTTAATGATCTTATAAAATAAAACATGTGGGAGTTCTTCCCTAATTTCCCGAACATGAATAATGCCAAGTGTATGCCTCTTTAAACAGAAAACCAAATCTGAGGGATCACTTGAGCACTATAAAGCGCGTCTGGTTTGTGATGGTAGGCCTCAACACGTGGGAGTTGATTTTGAGGAAGAATTTAGTATAGTGGTCAAACCTACAACCATCCATATAATTTGTAGTATTGTTGGGAGGTTAACCAACTCGATGTTAAAAAAGTGCCTTCCTCCAGGATCATATGTCAGAGTGGGTTTATATGCATCAACCTTAAATGGTTGGGCATGTGACTGCATTGGCCTTAAAATGGCCGCACAAGCTTGGTATTAATGTTTTACCAATTATGTGACTGCATTGGGACTTAGTCACAGCTCGTGTGATCATTCGTTGTTCATATACAGTTGTGGGTCAGACATTGCCTACTTATTATTGTATGTGGATGGGATTATTTTTACTTCATCATCTCTGGCTCTCAAGAGATCTATCTTGATATGTCTTTCATACGAGTTTAAAATGAAAGACCTTAGACCACTATCACACCTTTTGGGTATATCCATGACACGTGACATCAACGGGTTATTCTTATCTCAAGAACAATACGCTTACGATATTCTGAAAAGAGCAAATATGACAAAATTTAACTCGGTTAGCATGCCAGTTGACACCGCCGAAAAGATGAGGAAAAACGATATGGAGTTAATCGATGCCCCCACCACATATTGAAGTCTAGCAGGTGCCCTACAATATCTGATTTTCATTAAACCCGATATTTCATACGCAATGATGTAGGTGTGCATGTATATGCATGCCCCTAGGGTAGGTCACTTTAATGCACCCAAACACATGCTTAGATACGCGAAGAGTAGAGTGCACATGAGTATTCACATGCGTCATATCCTTATTTCATCTCCCATCTCATACATTGACGCTGATTGGGCATGTTGTCCTGATACACGTCGTTCTACTTTAGGATTATGTGTCTATTTGGGTGATATCTTGTTATCTTGGTCATCCAAACATTAAACCACCATCTTGAGGTCAAGTGTAGAGGCATAGTACTAGGATTCACTAATATGGCAGTTGAGATATGTTGGCTCCAAAATTTATTGATAGAACTCGGCCATCAACACCAACACACTAAGCACATCGAGATTGATATACGTTTTGCTCGGGAGAAGGTGCGTTTGGGTCACATCAAAGTTCTCCACGTTCCATCGCGTTATGAGTTGGCGGATATTTTACGACGGGTCTACCTCAGATTTTATTTGAAGAGATTCGGTCTAATCTAAGCATCTATCATCTTCCTCGTTAGACTGAAGGGATATATTGAACCACACATATTTTTTATTGTATATACAATCGATTGTATAGCTCAGGGTAGCAATATGTCACATTTATAACTATAAATATATTAGCATAATGAGAAGAGAGCAACGATTGAGCCATTTCAATACTCAATATCTAATCTGGTTCTTTAGCTTAAAGGTGTGACACCCCACCTGATAGCGGAATCATCGGGTACTTCAGAGATCCAATGGCGTATGTGTAATGATCTTTTTGTTGTCTTTTATGTACTTCAGAGACCCACGAAACATGTTTAGACGCTAAAAAGTTTCACTGAACCGAAGAAAACCAATATGAATTGAGAGGTAATAAACAAGCTGATGTTGGTGTTGAATCCAGAAAATAATATATAAATTGAACCTACTAGTATAATGAAGTAAGATTCATTTCCTTGGGGATACAATGTAACTATTTTATAACAAAGCGCTTAAGTGCAAGTGTGATTGTTACAAAAATAAAGTAAAGAGGTTTTTTTAAAGTTAACTTGAATTTAAAAAAAGTAGAGTAATATAAAATAAGTAACATAAAAAACTAAATAATTTGTAATGTATATTCAAATATTAAAAGATAGCTTCGACACTAAGGCCATCATTTTTTTACTTGATTCGACTTACAATCACTAACAATTATGATGCAACGATCTTTTCAATTCAAATGGTTTGTATTGATATTAGACATCAGTCCGTTTAGACATCCACTCCATCTAATGTCTAACCAAACACAGTTCATTGATTAGATTTAACCTGCTAGTCTAAGCTCACATTGTTCTGAAATTAGCGTGCAGGTTGCGATGATATAAGTATCAATTGTTATTAAACACACACGTTGTTCGATATGCTTAACTAGATTGTATGATTCAATATAGTTTGAGCTCATAGGCAAACATAAAATATTATTTGTTTATATTATCAAGATTAAAACTAATATATTTAACAAAGTGACCGGTTTTGTTATTTAGTAACAAACTAATATATCACCGAAATAGATCCAGGTTTGAAATAAAAAACACATACAAACCATTTAGATATCAGATCTTATTAATGTTTCAGATAAATGTTCGAATCAAATCAAGAAATTAAACCCTAATGTTAAAAACTTGAAACTATCTAAAAACGTTCTAACCTGACATGGTGGCTAAATTAATATCTAAGAAACAAATAATAAACTTACGAACCGAAAAAAGAAACAATAATCACATTGTGTCTCTAAATTGAAATCTAAAAAGAAATCAATTCTTCCTTTGTGTCTTTGTTTTTCTCGATGCACCCTTCAAAAAGACATCCAATAGCCTCAAATGGGCCGCTTCAATCTTGAAGTTTTAGTGGGCTTGAAATCAACCCAAGTCTAACAATTCATTTAATTTCCACCGCATATAAATGATTAAACATCGAAAGTGAGTCGTTAAGAGATGAAACAAATATCCCCTCAAATGCTATACTTAATTCAAGGCAAATCACATTCTATACATATTTAATTTTAAGTTGCTAGACAACTACCAAAGTACATGGCATAATACACTAAAGTTCAAAAGTGAGTTGGTTAATTAAGCGGTTATATAATCGTCATATGTATAACAAATTAATAGTAGAAGCTAGCAAACGTTTGAACTTAATTACATCGACTCCATGGACCAAGTTTTCTCTTAATAAGCTAGCTAGGATATCTAGCGTCGTTGTTTTCTTAGAGTTTGACCTATATATAAGTTATTGCTAAAGTAGTTGGAGAGAATTAATGTAGAAAAAAAGCTTTAATTATTATTCATTATCCCGTTAACTAAAAAGTTTAGTTCCGCCACTGTTTAATGCATTGTCCCACCAACAAAACTACAATATGATATGATATGCATAATACATCCCATCAATGATACGAAAGAAAAAAACGACATGATTAAAAAGTAAGTACGTTACCTCAAAAAGTACAAGCATTGGCCGATCACAAAATTAAGCATCATATATATATAACCATATGTACAAACACACAAAGCAGTACGACGACGATGCGCGTATCTAAGTTGTACGTACGTACTCTACATCAAGAAATTAAGCAAGGCAAGTGGCGGGCGATGAAGGACATGTGGGTTGGCATCTAATGTTTGAACACTTATTCAAAGTGATAAGAGACAAAGAGTGATCTTCCCCATGTGAGAGATTGTGGAATATTAGTGAAACTCTAATGACACTTTAATGTTATGGCCGGGTTGGCTTCACATTAATTATTTTCAAGCATTTCAAATTAAGTTACAGCCGGGTCTTACTTCGTCACATACGCTGATAAAAAAAGTCTCATGTCACGTACATTACGGCGTAAAACCGTAATGTGTCACGTTTTAAAAGTCGATGAAATATCAAAAGTTAGAGGTCAAAACGATAACAATATTGAAATCGTACTATATGTCAAAATAGGGTAAGAGATTAAAGTCGAAAACTCATCAGGGCTAAAATAATAAATTAGTAAAAGTCGGGAATCAGAACCGTAAATACGTCAAAATTCGAGGATTAAAACCATAAATACGTCAAAGTAAAAATAAAAAATTAAAACGTCACATGAAGTCACGCGGACACACGGTTGGCCGGCACCGACCATGTCAATCATGAAAGATATAAATTTGTGGCTGCAAATCATTAGTAATAAAGTGTTTTTAGTCACCAAGACCATTTGTTATTAGGGTTGGTATCTTTTGTCTACTTGTAGTTAATATATAAGACAAAATACAATTACTTTTATAAACTCTATTAGTCTTTTAATATTACCATAAAATATAAAATTTCAGAGCTTCATTTAAAATAAATCTTGTATATATAGTATTTTTAAGTATCGTTTTAGGAAAATTAGACGTGTTGTGCATACGTCTAATGTGTCCAAATCCAACACATAGTATGCAATTACAATGATGCGTCTATAATTAACCACCCACATACATATGCTATTAGACATGTACGTGTGATTAACTCGTTTTAAAATTAAATAGATGTATTTTATTACGGATCTTCGTATGTTTCGCATGCGAAAATCATTTTGTGTACTATTTGGTGTGTGTACAATGCAATACCATGCATGTATAAAGACAAACATTGGTTAACATGCAATGTGAACCATAAACTATTGTCCTTTAGTGAAGCTTATCTAGTTTAGCAAGAAAACAAACACAAGAAAGCAACACTTCTTTAGTCTTTGACAAAAGTACTAACCATTTTTTTAGTGACTTAACCCACACTTAATTAAGCCTTTTAGTGAATGGACATGTGCCTTGGGACCTATAGCCTTGGACCCGTACCTTTTTAGAGAGCAACCATTTGTCCTAAAGTGCCCCAAAAATTACCTAACCGTTTTATATAGTTGCCCGTGACTGATCTTTGTGGTAACTCGCAATCATATTGTCGTCTTTTCAGATTCTAATGGTCATAACGAGCTAGGATCTACATCTTGTGTTCTTGGTCTGTCTAGATAATTACATTCATATCGTCTTTTTACAGTGTTTTTCTCTTAAAAGTCTGGTAAAACATGTTAGAATAATGATAAATGAACATATGATATAGAACTTTTATTAAACTGGTTTTATGTAACTCTTTTATACTTCAACTATCACCATTTAAGTTCTAACCAGCCGCACGACCCTAATACAAATTCGATTAGCTTTGCTAGAAAGGTAATGCACATATTGCAGTGCAAATCATGTTACTAATCACTAATGAGTATGAAAGAAGACAAACTAGAGGCTCTTAATTTAAGAACATAACAAAAAAACTTCAAGTGGTTAACAAGAAAATCTTAATTGAAATGAAGGAGACCCATGTTAGGATTTAGTCATATTAAACTTAGATTTATTAGGGTTTTCGTCTAAACTAAAGATCATGTACCTTTTTATGCAAATTTGTTCTTTCTTTGTCCTTTATTTGCTTTAGGTTTGGTGTTGATAAGAACTTACTTAAACCTAACTTAACATGCACTTTTGTCTTGACACCAATCTTAATCTCTTATTACTTTCACATGAAATACCTTTCCCGTATTAACAATTAGCAAATAAACTAGCTAATTGTCTAAAGTTTTATTTTTGTTTTCAAATTAACAAGATAATAAGTTTTTTTAAATGTTTATGAGGATCTCAATACTTAAGAGGGTTTGTTTGTTGGTAATTTGTCAACCGCTTTAGTTCATTGTATATATGAATATGTTCTGACGTTGGTTGTCAATCTGTTAATAAATAATTATGCGTGATACTTAATTCTTTAGTATTATTACTGATTATCAATGTATAACAGTTAACTTAAATAACATTTTATTAAAACTCTTTGACCATATTACCTTTGAAACAATATATGAACGCGATCAACATATAAATCCATGCATTGCATATCAATCAAAACTTTTTTTTTCTATCGCGATCCTCTAGTACTAGCTCTACTAAAACCTTTATTTTTTCAAATTTATGTTATTTTTTCTTTTATATGTCACTTATTTTTTAGAGTTTTTTTATCTTACGTTTTCTAAATTTTAGTATTATTATTGTTTTTTGATTTTTTTTAATAATTTCCTTGTTATCTTTTTGGTTTTTTTACATACCATACTATTATCAAATTATGTGCTTCCAAATGTTTTATTCAAGATCAATCTGCCAAATGTAAATTTTAATCGTTTTTTGATTAACCACTTTTATCCTATGTTTTGGTGTAAATTTTAATGGAATAATCACAAACATAATAGTCATTAAAACTACTTCATATATAGTCTTGTGTTTTTATATAGAATTTCATAGTTTATCTTTCTTATTTTATTCGTTACAAGTTCTTTTTTTACAACTTTTCTAAACCGAATGTACGTTGCAACAACATACTGACTTACTTGTATTTGATAAACGTCATGGCCATATATAACGAGAGTAATTAATAGCTTTTCTACAACATATATGTCCATGTGTATTTCCCATACATATATAATAATATAATATATAATTTTAATTAAAATTTTAAAATATGTATATGTAAATAATTTGATAGAAACAAAAGCCAACCAAAATCTATATATTACTTTTCAAGATTAAAGGATACATGTTATTGATATAAACATGAACTAATTGTTTCCAAAAATAGAAGATGATCACATCTACTTTGGATCTTTCACCACGTTATACACTTAATTACCTCATTATATCTAGCTATTTAATACATTTTTATAAAAGAGAGTTTTGAAAGAAACGTGTCATTCATTTGAGAGGGTGTTGGAACATTTTTTCCGTTCAAAACTAATTTTTTTTTCTAAGTTATGTATGGAAAGAAATCGATAACATTAAATTACCCATAATTTTCCCTTCCAAAGTTTCAACTCACCTTATTTACATCCCTGAAATCACTGTGAAAACGAAAAACAAACAACTTAGCAAATAACTCATCACAATTTACGACCTAGACCCATACATGTCGACCTGTACACTCGACCCGGTACATATGAGGGTCACCGTGAATTTTGCCGAATATCTATCATCTGGATTATTTGTATGTATGTTTTTCTTAATCTTTTTTTTAATTAATTGGTAGGATTATAAGGCACCCATTTTACAAACGTCGATATTTAATTTGGTTAGAGAAAATTTCGGGCCTGTGTATGTTATCTCTATTTTAGTCCATTCTTTTCAATTTAACTAATTTGGTCACTGTGGTTTTCAATTTATTTCGATTTTGGTCCTTTTTTTTAATTTAACTAATTTGGTCATTGTGGTTTTCAATTTGTTTCAATTTCTTCCCTGGGAGAAGTGAAGATCGATCAATTTGAGAACTAGAGGATAAAGTGAGTTTTATATAAGGTTTGTGTTGTGAAATGACAAAAGTGTCCCTCACGTGAGGGGTACATGATAAGTGTTTAACGGTAATTTCGGATGGTGTTAGTGACTGGGAAGAAATTGAAACAAATTGAAAACCACAATGACCAAATTAGTTAAATTAAAAAAAATGGACCAAAATCGAAACAAATTGAAAACCACAGTGACCAAATTAGTTAAATTAAAAAGAATGGAACAAAATCGAAATAACATGCAAACCACAGGGACCAAATCCGAAATTTTCTCATTTGGTTAATAGTGTATTTGTAGTTTGAATCTATTTGTTCAAGGCTTAAATTAGAATTTGAATGCAATTTGAGTTTTTATTTTCATATATCTTTCATGTAATGTGAGTTTTTTTTTAAATGTTATTTTTTTGTAAAGTTTTAAAATTGTGTTTTTATGTTTCCATCTATGTAACACACGAAGTTTAATCTAGTATTATAATAAAATAAAGAAAAAGGAACCAGCTTTTAATTTACTAAAACTTAGTCAATTAACTTTTAAACGAGTCATAACAGAAAGAAACTGTAACACCAACAAATTAATGCAGCGGAAAAATACGAACTAGAAAATTTCTTGCTTTGTAAAACATTCTTAAACATTTGAAAAGCATTTGATACTACATTTCAGCCTTACGTCTTTCATTTTTATTACATACATTAAAATACGATGTTTGAAGACTACATGACCATGCCCCCATACAATCCATATCCTGGCTCGATCTTCAAACTTTCTTGAATTCGTAATAGAGAGACCCTAAACACCTGCGACCACCACATAGTCATATCATTAGTGAAATATATGGCTTCATACAATACTTATATAATAAAGAAATAGTATCTAAAGAAACTCAATAATCATGTAACTTGTCTCTGCAAGTTCATATCCATTATGGTTACTAACTTGAACCCGAGCTCCGGATCTTACTTATAACTCTCATGCATTCATCCTTAACATACCTGCACTTTCATTGCCCATGACATAACGATATCATTAACAACATTATAATACATGCGTACATACCATCCCATGATTGTACTATTATGACCCAACCATCACATACTCAACCATTTCATAGACACGTGCTTATGAGTGTCTATATGTTCTTGCCCGTATCATACGTGCAATACAAAGTTCCAATGACAAGTTTCAAACAATGAGTTATAAAGAAAATAGAAATATATATGTGCATAACATGGCCATGTGTCAGTAACATGGTCATGTTACTATCAAGTTTCTTATCCGTACTACATGGTCATGTTGCTACCAGACATGGCAATGTTACCCTCATGTTACTTATCAGGTGCTACATGGCCATGTTACTACCAGACATGACCATGTCAGAGGCAAAACTTGAGAAACTCTACTTAATTCTCGTGTTCTTTTCATCAAAATCATCTAGAGACCATACAAAAGTATAATACGCCTTATTAATACGTATACTTAGTCACATATCATATTTACAATTTTATACTACTCATGAACATTTGGATATCTATCCCACTTCATATCCTTATGCTTCCAATCCTTACATGTTAGTATTTCCTATTCATTACCATACAAATTTATCCATTTCATATCAATTTCACATACCATAGATACACAAGGATCTCCTTATGTATCACCATAAAAAAACTCAATGTTGCACCTTGTTTTCCACCATTCTACATTTATCTAGTTTTCATTCTATATATATACATAAACATGGGATTAACAAACCAAGAGTTTAGTTCATAAGTAACTTACCTCGAGTTTTCCAAGTCCTTGCTTGTTTCCTTGCCCCCGATAGCCCCTTTAAAGCTTGAGTTCATCTTGACATGACTCATATCCTTTCATGCCATCACATTCACAACTATATTAGCGTACATGCTCATTCATAACAATATACATTTCCAACTCCTATGTCATGTAGACTTTATTGTTTAATCACTAACATGTATAAGACATAAACTAACAATCACGTTGTTTGTAATTCAAGCAATTCAATTTGCTATCACATATGATGCAACATAAACAATCTAACATTATCACATCATCTCTCTAATCTTAGTATCATATTAGGAACATATGTCAACATTGACACACTAGACTATATTAATTACACCATAGGCATCACATCCACATGCTATAGAGCACATAAAACCTTGTGATCACTTAGGTGCGTACACACACATATTCTCATGCATCATAGTGCAACGTTCGCTATTCAATACAACCAATTATACACATTCCACCCGTTTGACCCGTTTGTGTATCTACTCGTACAACCCATTTTCAAGTATCTTAGATACTCCCAATACATCCCATATAGGTGCACATAATCAAATACGACCAACCATTCATGTTTAAATAAAATATGTTCAAACATCTACTTGTATATATGTTAAGAAAACTTGCTTTGGTGCAGTACCTTTCTGCATAGCTGTACTAATCAACTCTATTGACCAACTTACGATTTTATTTAGCCTTTCATGTTCAAATATGAATTGTAGTAGACTCAAAGAGCTTTTCATCCATATATAGAACTCCTTCACCGGATTTTTCTATGATTTTATATGATTTTTACAAGAACAGGACAGAAGCTAATTTAAGTCCAATCAGCATGCTATATTTTCCGACTAGCAACTTTTATATATTATTTTGATTAACTTCCGATTTGAATTACCTTCTTATGTTCAACTATGAAACGTAACATATTAAAAAGACTTTCAAAGCAAATATAATACACCTCGTTCGAGGATAACCAATTACATCCTTTATTACATTCCATTCATGTTTGTCAAGTTTTAACATCCAATCTTTACATGCTATCTTCATCTATGCATTTCATCAAACACTTGGTGTGCATACAACCATCTAAACATAATACACAAGTCATTCATGCCTAACTTTCCAAGTTTATGTCCTTAAGTATAAGATCAAGCATCATTCATTCCAAAATCATTAAACATAGCAACTATATCTAAATCTTGTAATCTAGTCATCAACCTAACCAAAAATGATCATGGGTTATACCCATTATCCCTTACTCCAAGTCTATCATTCGACATACTAATTTCATGAGATTAACATACAATCATCAATTATAAGCACAATTCCTACTAAAATTCACATTGTATGCTAAGATTCATCCCTAAGCACTAACTAATTTCATTCATACACCATACATTAAGTCTCTAGCCAATACACATCATCAAAAGAAATTCGTTCACTTACCTCATGTATGAAAATTACTAGATGATCACATTTCTTCAATCATGCAAGACTCAAACCTTCATTCCAATGTTCAATTTTGACAAGTTTATGAGTTTCTCATGAAACCCCTTTTCTTCCTGATCAACATCGAAGAGAGAGAGAGAGAGAGATAGAGATTGGAACTATGTCAAATGACCCCCTATAAAATCCCTCCTTTCATATCAACTTTCAAATTAACAAGTTTAACCCCTCAACTTTAGACATGATTTTCTTTTAAATCCATGCAAACAACTAATGTCAATTATAGTATAATTTTATCACCACAACACATATTAAAAGACATATAATGTTATAACGTAACATATAAATATCAACTTTCGATTTTGGGGCGTTACAGAAACTCTGAATTTATTTAATTAAAAAAAAGACGTTTAATGTAAGTATCAAGTTATAGTTACTTTGTTCGGGATAAAACTTAAGAAGTTAAAAAGGAAATGGAACAAATGACCTATCGAGAAGAAAAAATTAATTAAAATTCAAACAAAAAAAAGGGTAATTCACTTGTATGGGGGTGTAGACGGTCATATATTTATACCTTTTAATAAAAGTGAGTTTTTGATGTCACATGTTATGTAATGGAGTCATTGTTTATATTATTTTTCCCGCTCAATAATATATTACATATTTAATCCTCATACTATTACATAACATACAACCATCAAACTAATATATTTCTCTATTAGTTATGGAAATAATTATCATATTCTTAGTAATGTATCATTACCAAAATATATATCAATATATATATCGGTCTAAGAATATGTCAGTTATTTAAAAGTTGATAAATTTCAATAACTTATTTGGGTAAGGTTATTTTTCGGCAAGTTCATCGCATTAAAAGAATATTTTTAGCATAGTTTAGGCTGGTTTTCTAGGCATGCCTGTCGAGCTTTTGTTAAGCTAACTTTTGTTGAGAAAGTAATAATACAACAAATCAATGTCAATGAAATAAATGTTATAATTAACAAGTATATACATGTAGCATGTTTTTTGATTACTGGTATTTGAGAACATAAAAAATTCTATTAAATACTATTTAAACCCATTGTTGTTTTTGTATAGGTCATTAGGTGATCTCTTAGCTTTATATCAAAATATAAGGTTTTTAGTAGTATAAGTTGACATCCATTTGTAAGATTTTGATAAGATTTTTATAGGAATCATCTACCTTCTAACTTTTCCTGTGTGAGTTTTCTGTCTTTGCTGGTGTTAGAGAATGTGTTCAATATGATAATGATTTATAGTGTGATGCTTACTCGTTATTTAATTCTTTGTTTACTATTCTTGATGATAATTACATGTTTTTAGTTATTGAACCCGTAACCCACAATGTATAATCTAGTATATAATATAATGAAAGAAGAGACATAGGGCGGGTTATGTCGTTAACTAACTAACTCATACGTACCTTATATTGAAACAATATGTATAAATGGTTAAACAATTGTTACAACTATGGCAACGCTCGTGAGAGATGTTGTGGATGGAGTGGTACGTGATGTGGCTAGGGATGTTCATCAGTTTGTATTGGTACGTGATGAAATATGCCACAAAAAGTGTAAACTAACTGCTAGTAACGATCATAAGACCGTTCCTGACAACTAATTTCTTAAAATACTTGTCAAAGCCAGTTATTGACTGGTTTTAAAAACCGATTCCTATCTCAAATTCCTCAATCGGTTACAACCCACGGTTTTTTAGTTTATTGAAACCAGTATTATACAAATCTGTTAAAAACTGATTCAAGTTTCTCTATTGATTAAGTTAACCGACTTTTCCACCCTTAAGTCTAAAATATGCTAAAACTCTTTATTTGGGCCTATACCCATTGTCCAATTGGTCCTGGAACTTTTGTCGCTTTGAGTTTTAGCATAGTAGCATACTATATATATATATATATATATATATATATATATATATATATATATATATATATATTCTTCTATTAAATGGTTAAACATTAGTGCAACCGGAGTGGGTGTGGGGTGGGCTCGGCCCCGAATCGGCCCCGCATGGGCACACCGTCCCACCCCCCTTCGGCCCCGAAAATCGGTGTTCCATTTGGTGTGATTTCCCCGAGTCCCTCCCCGAATCCAATTGACCGTTTAAGGTGGGCCCACCCTTCAATTATTACTTTTTGGGCTATTTTTTGAGAAATTAAAAATTAGAAAATGATGTGGGGTGGTGTGGGGTGGATACCGGGTGATTTGAGGTGAATGTGGGGTGAACGTGGGATGAAGTAAAAAGTGTGGGGTGGTGAGGGGTGGACTCCCCTCACCCTTACGGTAGAGGTGCATAAAATAATCAGGATCGAAATTAATCCAATAACTGAAAATTGATTTTTAGAATAACCGGTTATACAAAAATCAAATTTAATCGTAGGTTTTGAATATGTTATAATATTTTTTTTTTCAAATCGGTTCCTGAAAAAAACCCAGTTTCTAGAAAAACCGGTTCCTGAAAAAACAGTTTGTTTTAATGTTATTACTTATATACAGAGTAATATTTCAAGAAACTATCTATCTTGTAATATTAACGTTTTTAATGTTATTACGCATTTAGTCGAAAATAAAAAAAAATACCTATGACCATAGATTCCATAGTGACATCTGCATAGACATAGTGCTAGTGTAGTATTGTGCAAACAAATGAACAATTTAAACTCAATGAGTCAATGGGAGTTGAGTTTTGTGTAAGTAAAAGCCCTATCGAAAATGTCACTTTTTATTTCTTTGTGTGAAGGAAGGCTCAATGAGTTATGTTTTTTTGCTCTAAATGAGAACCCATGGAGATTGTAGATTTACAACAGCTCTTCAACACAGCTCATGAAAAAAAATATTTTTTAAGATTTAAGACCAGTTACATATGTTCTAGTTTTTTGCACTAAAAACCGGTTCTAGAACCGAACAGGTTTTTTTTTCCAAAACAGGTTTTATACTGTAAACAAAGACTACAAACCGGTTTTATACTACTTTGACAACTTTAGATATGATGTGCGAGACATAATAGTACATGTTCCTCGTGATACGTATATAACTAAGACATGTCCGATATATAATAAATTAAGGTTTTATGGGTAATATTTTGGGGGGAAAACACAAATTTTTTTTATAGAAGGAATGTTAAGATGGAAAATTGAGTAGGAGAGTTAATAAAGACAAAATTTTGTGATTAATAACAATTTACAAAAGTATTTATAAATTTTTAAATATAATAATTATAATTTTTAAAAAATATTTTTATTGAGCACATGCGTAATACACGGGTGTTAAACCTAGTTGTGTGACTAATAGCAAAAATCTAGTTAATATTAATAATGAAATCTTATCATGAATATTACTAGGGTAAATGAAATGAAATACAATTGTAAACTCTAGCGTACGTTATATAACAAATTTTAATTGTAATATTTTAATATCGTTCTTGATCTCTCAGTGAACTATATATCAATCGTTGATTTGTATACATGATATGGCCACTCCACGCTTATCCACCGACAATATTAATTCATCGGAAATTTGTTGGTGATATACGTACATAGTTGTGTGTGGCACATCATTTACCTATCCAGTTTTCTCACGGATCATTTACCTACAAATTTATTTACCATGCACGTACTAATTAAATTAAAAATCCTTTGATTCGTACTTAATTCGTAGTGTATTTTTTTAACGGCAGAGATCTTATTAAAACCCGAAGGGGGAATGTCATAGAAACATAACAAACTTTCAATTTTGTTCTAATTAGGTCACTCAAGCATATTTTACTCAAATTATGTGACTAAATTATTTGTGTCAATAAAGAAATTGAGGAGATGATGTGAGGGTCGGAATATTTAATATATGTAACTATACTAAAAAATTTAGAAAAATGTTAATGATATTAAAAAATAAAAAAATAAATCTACAATTTACATCACCGCTTCATATTAGCATAAAAAATGTGAAAAATAATTCCTTACTGGAAACGTAAAAAAACATGCGACAACAACATGTTAAAACGTATAATTTGAATAAAATTTGTAAGTGAGTGACCTAATTGGAACAATTTTTAAACTTAAGTGACTTAATTAGAACAAAATTGAAACTAAGTTATGTTTCTAAAAAGTTACCTCCGAAGCTAGCAAGATGCTAGAACCAACACGGAACAATGCAAAACACCAAACACTTACACCGAGAATCTAGAAAACAAAAAGATACACACCATTTATGCAAAACAATTCATAGTGTATTTTTAATAAACCTAAAACAAACTCTATGTCTTAATTAAAAAGCTATATATGCCTATTTTACAAGTTGCAATATTAGTAAAAAACTAAACAGCATAATGTACTTTACTTTACCTAGCTAGCTAATTAATATAAACGTCTCTCTACCTTTTAAAAACAAAAATATATTTACATAGAAGTTGCCTGTGTGGGGGTCGGTCATGCATGCATATATAGAATACACAAATCTTAAATTTATTTAACACTAATTAACTAAAGATTAATTAATAAGGAAGTTAGGTCTAAAGATTTAAAAAAGTTGATTAACATCAACTAAAAAGGTTTAATTAGCATGTTAAGTGTCACATTAGCCCTCCCTATAAAACCAACACCATTTTCATTATCTTTCTTCAAATCCCTCTCTCTCTCTACCTTTCTCTCACATATACTCTCTTTCTCTCTACAATTTTGCAAAAAAAAAGAAAAAAAGTTGATGCATATATGAAAAAACACTCAAGCAATTCTTTGATGGATGTCGATGTTCGGAAAGGGCCGTGGACGATGGAAGAAGACTTGATTCTTATAAACTACATCGCAAATCATGGTGAAGGTGTTTGGAACTCACTTGCTAGATCTGCCGGTAAGTGTTTATTGTTGGCAAACTGGAATTTAATAATTTAAATTATAATAACTAATTAACTAATAATAATTTATACTAACATTTTGATAATCTGCTTATTAGGTCTAAAAAGAACTGGAAAAAGTTGTCGGCTTAGGTGGTTGAACTATCTCCGACCCGATGTAAGGAGGGGCAATATTACACCCGAAGAACAACTCTTGATCATGGAGCTTCATGCTAAATGGGGTAACAGGTTTGTTATTCGTTTTTATATATATAATTAAAAATAAATTTGTTTTTCTCTCTCAATATTATATATCTCTAAACGACTACATATACACATATGTATGTATATACATTCACGTACTCAAATCTTTGATTATTCCGTACAAACTAACGTATAATCCAACAACATATATATATATATATATACGTTTTAAGTTTCTTGGAAAAATTTAGTGTTACATGTATAAAAATTAATTAATTATTTATCAAAGAAATTAATTGATTTAACACAAGGTGGTGACTAATTCTATCAAGAATGAATAGTAATTGCATAACTCATCTATCATACTTTGAAACCAATAACTAAATTTACTTTAGCTATACTAATTGGACTTGGGAAATTCTTTTTAAATGATAATCAAAGGGTATAATACACGCTTTAAGTATCGACATCACTAGTAAGCGGGTCCAAATTGTAAACCAAGACATTTCTTCAAAGATCAAATCGACGATTAAAAGAAGTTAATGATTTTAGAAGTAACTTTTGTTTATACATCACGTGTTTAAGTTCCATTTCATCTAGTCGCAAACGCAAAAGAGGGTTCACACGTTAAATGTTGTTTCGAAACTGATAGATTCCCATATGGTTTTTGGCACATCAAGACAATGTGGTGGTCCTATATGTTTAGGGTTCATAATGAAGCACTTGTTTTTATTCATTTTATGAAAACGATCCATTTTTTAAGAAAATTATTTTGGGTCTATATAAGTGCACTATTTTCTTTGAAAATGACGATCTTAACCTTCTTGTTTTCGTTATATATACACCAAGGATCGATATATATGAAGTTATAAAGAATTAAAACTAAAACTTATTTTCAAAATATTAAAAGATATTGTAGAACAACAAGGGGTTTTTTCCCATAAGTTTTTTTTCTTGAGAAGATTACTATTTTAAATTTTCTTTTATAAATGAAAAACTTTGTGTTTAATTTCCTTTACTTACCTAAAAAAACATGTAGCATTTTTCTTCTTTAATCTTCCACGCATCGATGCTCTTGTCGAATAAATCTTTGGATAATTGACAAGACGATATCGGTATCAAACTCAAGTTTGATAATTTTAAAAAGATGAAACCTTTCAAGTGTGTTCTTTTTTATTATATTGATGTGTTTGCTATATTTATGAACGAAATGAGAGCTGATCGAGCCTCCTTTAAATATGCATTGCTTGAGGACAAAGTGATTTCATGATTTGGAAACGACATGCTACACATGATCACTTTAAATTTGCATGTGGAACATGTTGTGTTGTTTGGTACTATATGAGTTTTACATGATCTCTTGTGGGTCATAATATCTATATCAGTTTTTGGGGGTAATATATTTAAGATGGTAAATACTTATTTTATTTTATATTAGACTATTTCGAAATATTTAATTCTTTTTAAGTACAAAAATGGCCATTAATTCATTATGTTTTTTTTAATTATAGGCAATTAAACTTGAAAAGTAGCATTAATTTTGAACTATAATTTCTTTTAATTTATCTTTTCTAAGATTTGAAAAAGTACGTTATTTGACACTTATGGATCTATTGATCATTTGGATCCACATAGTCTAGGTTGAAAAGTTAATTACCAAATAGGTGTAGTTATAAAAGTATTTACCAAAATGGGTATTTTATGCTTTTAATTGTAATTAATAACATTTTCTCACTCCTAAACTTATTGGATGACATTAAATTATTAATATAATCTATATTCTAAATTCATTAAATAATTATTTATCAGTTTATTTTTATTTTTGAAAATATAATGAAATTGGTCTAAAAACTTACTGAAATCAAGATAATGTTGTTTGGAATAAACCCTTTGTATCATAAATTAATATTAAAATTTCATCTTGTAAATGAATAGAAGTGAGAGTTATTTTACGATGCATACTATGAGCTATCAAAAAATATATAAAATGTTACATTGCAACGGATCGATATGAATCTCATAAGACGCTATATCGTTTTCAAAGAAAATATTAGTGAACAGTAGAATAGCTTTTATTTTTAAATATTGAAACGTAATATATATAAAAAACACAAAACTTAGCTAAATGGGTTTTATGCAAAAATGTTTTGGCCTATAGGGACTATTTATGCAAAATTCTTAAAAGTGTTAAAAACTGCAAAACCTTATAAACCTCAGGGACATTTTTGCAATTAACTCTTTTAAGCACGTGTGACGAAGTCATTTACGCAAGACACGACGATAAAACTTATATTGATACATATATTTGATTACACAAATATACATACGGATTGTATTTTCGTACATATAAAACTTATATTCTTACATATATTTGATTACACAAAGCATGTGTATATTTTGCTTAGTGTACGTATTTTGCTTATTATCTTGTTCATATAATTCATATTATTAAAAATGATCGGTAAGTGTAAACATTTAATAAAATTAAAAGCAAGAATATATTAAAATTATAACTATTAATGGTTTAAAGTTACCCAATAATTTTAGAAGTGAGAAAGTATAATACATTAAGTAAAACACAAAAAATATAAGAAAACACCCATTTTGGTAAATACTTTTATAACTACACCTATTTAGTAAATAAATTTTCAAACTACACTAGTTTGGGTAAAAACTCCAATTAAACTTGAAAAGTAGCATTAATTTTGAACTATAATTTCTTTTAATTTATCTTTTCTAAGATTTGAAAAAGTACGTTATTTGACACTTATGGATCTATTGATCATTTGGATCCACATAGTCTATTAATTTTGTATTTTTTTTTTGAAAATGGTATTTAAATTCATTTGTGTCTTGACAAATAATCTAGTATTTTGCATTATGGTTATAAGTTGAATGTTATAACTTATAGATGACACAAATATAAACTTTATTTTTGAGCTTCTATATGTTAATTTTCAGCTATATATATAACTTTCAAAGCAATAAAAAAAATCTAACAGTAAAAAATCAAAATGTTTCGCAGATGGTCAAAAATAGCAAAACATCTTCCTGGAAGAACCGATAATGAAATAAAGAATTACTGGAGGACAAGGATTCAAAAGCATATCAAACAAGCAGAAAACTTTAGTGGGCAAAAATCTTCAGCGCATACCGATCAAGCCACCACGAGCTCAACACAAACATGCAACGCCATAAATCCGATGGATACTTACTCTCCACCCTACAACGTCAACTTCCCGAACTTCTCAGGCCAATTTCCAGCCGAAACAAACGAGAACATGTGGAATATGGAGGATTTATGGTCCATGCAGTTACTAAACAACGATTAAATGGCTTTACAAAAAAAAACATACGTACAATTAAGTGTTATAGATCCATATAGGTTATATATATAATGATCATGTGAGTACGTCCCAAAAATTTAAATCCTTGTTTGACTTGTGTCTTTGTTTATATGTCGTCAAACAAGTGACCTTAATCATTTAATTACATGTCTTCGACGTACATCGACTCATGTATTAGTACTATATCAAATTTACTAAACTTTTCATATTCTCTTATATATACAATAAAACAGGTGGATCAACATACATGTGATGTAAACTTTAAAGCTGTTTACTCTTTGTGCTTTTTTTTCCTTTTTGATATTTTGTGATAGAAATAAGAGCGTCTGCAATACTAAGCAATTAATTAATACTAAAAGTTAAGTTTTGCTCATATAATTTTACGTCAGAACTTAATATCAATACTTCAAGTAATATCTACTTTCACATGACTCATTTCTAGCAGTAGCAGTTAATAATCCAGTTAATGCTTGTGAGACAAATTAATAGATAGGTTTAATTTACCTACGGGCGAGGAGTCGATACTCATTAATTAATGATTGCTACGCTGACTTCTGTGAGATTTTCCCTGTGTCATCAGTTAAGACAACGTATGTGGTTGTCGTTTAAGGACTCAAATGTGACAGAGGGTTGCATCCATCACAATTCATGAGAGTCGACGTTAAAAAAACTCTTTCATATAAATCTTAGACTCGCAAAACAATAACATCTCGTTCGTTACAAAACGTTTGCTCCATCTCGACAATCAATCGGGGTGTCGTGACAGATTAGTTTTGTTGTTAACAAAAAATAATAATAAACAGCCAAAATTATAACTATTAACAAATACATCATCAAATGATTTCATTTAATCCATTTGATTTGATTGGTGGAAAATACAAAATCTCTTGAAAAAAACATAATCTTAAATTAACCGTTTTTATTAAAGTTCTAGTTATCTAAACTCAATAGTAATTGCTTTTTTTGTTAACCGGTCGTTAGTTTTTGGTATTATTAATTAGTGGTAGTTGAGGCCGAGATTAATCATATTGAAAGTGGAAACATTATTTTCTTATTTAATTTTGGCATTTAGTTTAGAAAAACGACAAATTAGAAAACATCTACCAAACCCAACCACTAAGAGAGTGACACGTGGAAAATTTTGGAACGATCTTTTATTTCTATTTAAGGAAAGTTGAATCTTTGCTTTCTATTTTTGTGAGATGGGACGTTAGCCTAACTTTTTTAACCATTTAAGGAAAATGTACACATGCATTGATGCTATTTATCTTAAGAAGAAAAAGAAGAAAACTTTAATATTGTATTATTAGTTTTGTTAATATAAGCTGAATAGTTATGTAAATCTTACGTTGTTTTTACTTTTAAACGTACGTAAGATGTTGCATTCGAAAAGCAAAAAAAATGTGTATCAAAATTTCCATTAATTAAGTACTTGAATCGGTTACCTTTTAAATGGTTATTGATTGAAAGGTGCATCATTTGTTTGTGTTTATGAATATATTAAAAAGCTTATAGTAGTTTTTTTACTGTTTTTTATAAAATTAAAAAAAAAGTTATTTATATTTGTGACATGACATCATCCATTGATTCGAATGTTGAGTTAGAGACAACGGAGCATAAAACTTGGTTGGTAAACAAGATGGATTTAAAAACTAATTAGTTGGTAAAAAAGACCGATTTATGGTGTTGGTATTAGTGTCACACGACAATGATATATTATGTACGTGTTACATGATATCAGTGAATTTGTTAGGTTGTTAAGGCTTATATATGATTGTAAGAATGATCATGTCGTCACTACGGTATTAAGAGTCAGAGGACGTTTGCCCACCATGCATGATAGAAAACTTATGCTATAACTTCTTATATAATAACTGAAATTGGCTTGAATCCACCACGCACAATTTAAACCCCGCCACTAACCAAATTAACATATTCACATTTTTCAATACTTGGATTGGTCGTGGATGGATACTTTAGACACGATTATTAGCAATGGAGGTATAATAAAAGTTTTTTTAGATAAATTAACAAGTGTTATTGATTTTTTGGAGTTACTAGGAAGAAAATATAAAGATTTATTCACACCTAGCTTGTTGATTATTTTATAACACGTGTTTTAAATGGCAAAATCACTTTGACAATGTAAACTATTGTAAAGTGTAAAATTTCTACACGTGTAAGTTAAGGTGAAATCACATGCATGTTGGGTTGATCATATGAATATATGATACAAACCTTTTTTATTTTTCACTTTTGTGCAACTTTTAATAAAGCTAAATTATTTAATATACTTCAAAAACTAATATTTAAAAAACTGGCGTTGTAAGAAATCAAAACCAGAGAATTAAGAACAATAAACGATCAGCGACAATTCAATAACTAGTTTTGTATCCGTCCATAGGATGGGTCTCGACATGTTATCAACGACTAACATGGCTCTCATATCCAGCGTTTTTCCTTTTTGATTATTTATACACATTACTATCAATAAACAATTTTTAACCTCACAATCACAAATACAAATAAACATAATAAATCTTATTTGGGCTTATTACTGTAAATCTAATAAATTGCAATGAAATACATGCATTATGCATACAATACCTCATATTTTAACTCAACTGCTATAACATGAAATAACCGCAAAATAACTGTCCGAAAATAACTCAACTGTTGCGTATCTAAAGTCAGGATTATGTTTCAGCATGATCCAACGATCCAGATTAAATCTTCTGGTGGTTAGACTCACCGGAAGCAATATAATCTATACCTTCTAATAAAAGAGGGTTTTTATGCCACATGGCATGCAATGGAGCCATTGTTGGCATCGTTTTCCCGCCAAAATATATTACATATTTAATCATCATACTATTACACAATATACGACCATCATATAATATATTTACCTATTAGTTCCAAAATAATTACCATATTAGTATTATAATTCTCTATCAATTACAAAAATAAGTATCATATTCTTACAAAAGTAAAAATATCAATTACCAAAATTATAATATTCTAAAGCATTGATTTTTGTATTAATACCAAAATATATATCAATAATATTCTAAAGCATTGATTTTTGCATTAAATTCTAGGGAAAATGTCATTGAAACATAACCAACTTTCCATTTTCTTCCAATTAAGTCACTTAAACTTTGGTTTTTTCAATTAGATAACTTTTCCTTAAGTTTTGTTCCAATTAAGTCACTTAAACTTTGATTTGTTTCAATTTAGTAACTTATTTTTAAGTTTTGTTTTAATAAGGTTACTTGACTTTAAAAATATGTTTTAATAAAAAATAATTAACTTGTATTACATGTAAAAATTTATTTTAACACACAAATTATAATTAAAAAAGCATGTTTTTTTGGCATTTTTAATTTTTTTTGGAATTTGTAAAATTTTCACTTATTAAAATTGTTTTACAATTAAAAAAACTAATATTCATATGTATATGATTGAAACATTAAAGTAAATTTAAGTTATCTAATTGAAACAAAATAAGTTTGAAAGACTTAATTGGAACAAAGTTTAAAGATACGTTATCTAATTGAAACAAAACAAAGTTTGAATGACTTAATTGGAATAAAACTTAAAGATAAGTTACCTAATTGAAACAAAACAAAGTTTGAGTGACTTAATTGGAATAAAATCAAAACTTGGCTATGTTTTTATAAAGTTACCCTAAATTTTTATTTAAACATTATTTTTGTCTACTACATTAGTTTATCGGTCTCTTATCTATATACCAATGCTCATGGCTTGTATCAGTACAAGTTGTCATCAATTTGTACGATTTTAATCGGATTTTGAGTTAAGTGCAATTTGCACCCCTATGGTTTACACCCAAAGTCACTTTGCATCCTCGTCTGAAAAATTAGACCGTTTGCATCCCTATGATTTTTAAAGAGGGTCATTTGCAAATGACCCTTTTTAAAAACCATATGGGTGCAAAAGGTCTAATTTTTCAGACGGGGATGCAAAATGACTTTCAATGTAAACCACAGGGGTGCAAATTGCACTTAACTCTCGGATTTTTATGCTTGTGAATCCGTAATTTGTCTTCTAATTTTTCTTATATAGATTTTGTTTTTGTTGGTATTAAAGAACGTACCGAAGATGGTAATGATTTATAGTGTAATCCTTACTCGTCATATGATTCTTTGTTTATTATGCTCGATAATAATTAAATATTTTTAGTTTTTCAACTCGTGTAGCACACGGGGTATAATATAGTCTATCTAATAAATCAAGGTTTTAGGGGGCAACTTTTGGAGGGAAATTTTTTTAATCTATAACAGGAAGTTTGAGAGGGAAAATATTAAGTGTCATGCAATGTGTTGATGGAGCAATATTATTAAATATTAAATATTTATAAATTACAAATCTTTAAACCTAATGATTATAATTTCTTTATAAATAGTATTATTTAATCCGTGTGTAACACACGGGTATTAAACCTAGTATATAATAATTACAAAGAAAATGAAAATGAATTGACCCGAATTCGTTACTATGAACTGATTTGCTAGAGTTTATGCTACACTTTTACAGAGGGGATGGAAAATTTTAAAGTGTTTTTTGACTATCATCGTATAATATTTTTTTCCGTCTAATTCAGGTCGGGTCTGGTTTAGATCGTTAAAACACCCAAATTTTTTTATTTATACATCTAGCTAGAACCATAGTAAAACAATCACACTCATAAAAAAAATTGACAATATATGATTTTTGTTTTTTTTATCTTGATGTCATTGAGTTTAACATTATTATTCTTTTCCGGGCTTCTTTTGGTGATTTTGAGATGACGATGAAACCACCACTTTTTTCCTTTAAACAAGTCAATTTTTTTACGACTATGTTTTATAAGTTATAACATGACACAAATAATGAATACCTCTAAGGTTAGCTTCTGGTCCAACCCATAATCTCGTTTAGCTAGATGGATCGTATGTGGGTCAATCCGTTTTTTATTTCTTTTATTTTCTTAAATGTTATAAATCAATTTTATTCGGTATTTTATTCCAAAATTTAAAACTAAAAGTAGAAATTGATTAAAATATAATTATAAAATGATAGTATGCTATTAAACCAGGTAAACTGCATGTTAGTATTATGGGACATTTAAATTCGCAATCAACACATGTTTCCCACCTATTGTATAAAAAAATGAGGTACGTAAATGGTCTACAAATTTCTTGATTCAAATCTTGATTCAAAAGGTTAATTAACTTGGTACTCAAAATAAAAAAAAGCATAAGAATTGTATACTTTCCTTTTATTCCATTAAAGAAGACTAAATCATTTTAGCATCCTTGAATGGCATTGCTTGCTCTACAATCATTTTCATCTTTAAATTCATGTCACCTGTTCATACAAACGAATTACATATACAAATAATCAATAAGAAATGGGGAGAGATTTTGTTTACGTGATACTTGGTGGAGGTGTTGCCGCGGGTTATGCAGCACTTGAATTCACCAAAAAAGGTGTTGCTCGTGGTGAACTTTGTGTAGTCTCCGATGAACCTGTAATTTTCATTCATAATCATGGTTTTTCTTTCCAGTTTACTTGATTATGTTGCAGTTTATGTTTGTTTGAGGTTTTGATTGTATAATTCGGTTTTTTTGAGCATTCGGAGTATCCACTTTAGGTGTTTGTTATTTTGCTTGACTATCTATAAAGATAACAACTCATTATACCCATAAATAATAAGCCTAGTCAGATGTCACGTCAGCTTTTTACTCATTCCTTCAGAAAAAACTGAAAGTGCACTACTTGAAAAAAGTCAGGTTTTGGGTTAGCATGTTTAACGCGTTTAGTTACGAGTCAGCAAGTGTTTAATACCTTTTTTTTGTAGGTGGCTCCTTATGAGAGACCTGCACTCAGCAAAGGTTTTCTACTTCCTGAAGGTAACCATTCTCTTAAATTCATATGCTGCAATTTATTTTCATAAAGATTTGTGGTTCTTTGAAGACTTTGTAGGATGATACATGATATATATCACAATATAATTTTATGAAATTTTGTGGTTGCGCGTTCAGGTCCTGCGCGTCTGCCTGGCTTTCATACTTGTGTAGGTGCCAATGAAGAGAAGCTAACACCAAACTGGTACAAAGAACATGGTAAGTTATGTTGAAACTTGATCATACACTAATTATCTTTCATATGTATAATTAAGTTATGTACTTATTTTGGAATGTTTGGTTGTTACTTTTTTAAACATGCATCAGGAATTGAATTGATGCTGGGAACGCGAGTTATATCTGCTGATACGAGACGTAAGACACTATTAACCGCAACAGGAGAAACCATTACCTACAAATATCTCATCATTGCAACTGGTGCACAGGTAACATAAGGGAGTGTTTGGATGTGTGATATTGGCTCATTTACATGCATTGTTTTTACTGTTTCATTGCAGGCGTTGAAACTTGAAGAGATTGGTATAAACGGATCAAAAGCTGAAAATGTATGTTATCTGCGCGATTTAGCTGATGCAACCAAACTTGTGAACATGATGAGAATGTGTACGGGTGTAAACGCGATTGTCGTTGGAGGTGGTTATATTGGAATGGAATGTGCTGCCTCTTTGGTGATGAACAAGATCAATGTGACCATTGTGTTTCCTGGGTCATATTGTAGTAAGCACATAAATGTTAAAAAGATTTAGGGGTCAAGTAATTAGTTCTGCTAATAGTTTCAAACTGTTTTTTTCTGTAGTGGGTCGTTTATTCAGCTCGAAAATCGCAAGATATTATGAAGATTTTTACGAATCGAAAGGGGTAAATTTCATCAAAGGCACAAGCTTGTCGTCTTTCGTTTTCAACTCCGAAGGGAAGGTAACTTCATTGGTTTGATCATAGAGATGATAATATACATTAAGCAGTAGTTTATAACCCAAATTATAGGTTACAGGAGCTAATCTTAAGGACGGACGTTACCTTCATGCTGACATGGTTGTCGTAGGCATTGGGGCCCGCCCCAACACGAGCCTATTCGAAGGCCAACTCACGTTTGAAAATAAAGGAATAAAAGTAAACTCGCGGTTACAAACAAGTAACACCTCGGTGTATGCAGTTGGAGACGTTGCATCATTTCCGGTTAAACTCTTTGGTGACACACGAAGGCTCGAGCATGTTGATGCGGCTAGGAAAACCGCCAAGCACGCTGTGCATGCAATCATGGAACCGAAAACTGTTTCAGATATCGATTACTTGCCGTTCTTCTACTCGAGGGTGTTCTCCTTGTCATGGCAATTTTATGGAGACAATGTTGGGGAAGTGGTTCATTTTGGTGATTTTTCGGGGACGAAATTTGGAGCGTATTGGGTGAACAATAAGCGGTTAGTGGGGTGTTTTCTTGAAGGTGGAGGGAATGATGAGTATGTGGCTATAGCGAATGCGATCAGGCTTAAACCGGTTGTTTTGGATCTGGGTGAGCTTGAGAGGGCGGGGTTGGATTTCGTGATGGCGGTGACTCGGAACCCGCCAGTGTCACCGACGGGTTATGGTGTTGTTTTGAAAAAACCAGTTAATGTGTGGTATGCAGCTTATGGGATTGGTGTGGCTGCTTCAGTAGCTGCATTTGCATATTGGTATGCAAAGTATGTTGTAAACAGAATATGAAACTGGATGTGTAAAATTGATGCATATATGTACTAAAATCACAGTTAATATAAATAAGCTGCATGTTAACAAAGTGGGCATTTGGTCTAGTGGTATGATTCTCGCTTTGGGTGCGAGAGGTCCCGAGTTCGATTCTCGGAATGCCCCTTTTTTAGTGTTTGTTTTTATTTTTGTTTTTAGTTTTTATTTTTAATGGGTGATATAAACTAGTAACTGACATTCAAACAGTTTCCATAGTTGGAGTCAGCATAACCTTTAGAGTTAATGGTCAAAATGGTCCCTGAGGTTTATAAGATTTTGCAGTTTTAGACACTTTTAAGAATTTTTGCATAAATAGTCCCTACATGCCAAAACCTGTTGCTAAAATAGTCCTCGGCACTAACACCGTTAAAAAGTTTCTGTTAGTTGACAGTGAAATGACCAACATGCCCTTAGGGACCATTTTAGCAATTAACTCATTTAAAAACAAAAACCTCTTCCACCACCATCTTCAACCACCACCAGCACCACCACATCACTGCTGCTGCTGCAACTCTCACAACTACCACCACCTTTCTCTCTAAGCCATGATCCAGTAACCACCATCATCATATTCCACCATCATCATCACCTTCTACCACCATTACAAACCCACCACTACCAACAACAACCTCCTCCTCCCTTCACCACCGTTTCAGTCATTACGGTCACCGTTCTTAGTCATTACCACAACCTGTCGTCACACCTTCCAGAATAAGACAAGAATGAATTAGATATTTATGGTGCAAATTGATGCTACTTTAGAACCACAATATATATATATATATGTATAATCTTGATAGCAGTAAGCACAGATGCGATATAATAGCCTTAAATGATGAACATTAGGTGTGATTACATTGCCATTTGATGGAGATTTTGACAACTACGATCGACTAAGAAACTGGATACCTTTGTTTCGTGTTCGATCGAGTAAGAAACTAGCAGCAACGCCGGCGATTGGCTTCCGAGAAGCGGTCAACGACGGTCGCCGGCATCCTCCTGCCTCAATGATTGCGGTTGATTTTGGATAAATTGCCTTACACTATTGAACAAGGACATTTTTAGTTTTTAAATGAATTAATTAAATGAATTAATTATTAAAATTGTACCTAAGGGCATTTTAGTCATTTCATAGTTAACTAACGGAACTTTTTTAACACCGTTAGTGTCGTGGACCAATTTAGCAACAAGTTTTGGCCTGTAGGGACTATTTATGCAAAAATTCTTAAAAGTGTAAAAAACTGCAAAACCTTGTAAACCTCAGGGACCATTTGGCTATTAACTCTAACCTTTAATAGGAAAAAAGTACATTTGCAGAAGTTATTTTTAGTGTAAAGTTCTATTGATAATCATACTGTTTTTTATTTCTTTTTAGTATTGTAGACTTGTAGTGTCCAAATTATGCACAAAAAATAGGAGAGTGGTTTTCTTTTAAAAAAAGGAAATATGAAAATCTTGTATGTTGGAATAGGTGGGGATAAAACACACACTAGGCGATCCGTGGTCTAAGACGGTGTTACGTTTGTTTTTAATGGTAAACATGTACCGTGATGTGAGTGAGAAACCCAAATCAGAAAAGCTCAACAAGCCAATGGCTCAACGGTTTCTCACAATTCACTACCCTCCTAAATTACACCAGACCAATTATTTGTGTAATTGTGTTGACCGTCTCCATCAATGGCCAAACGCCAAAGCCTTTTACCATTGAGCCACAACCTCCAATGGCCTAAGACAATATTACATTATTATTTTGCAACCTAATACCCGGTAAGATTAGAGGTGTTTGAAAGGTTTTTAGAAAAACCAGCCAGGTTATTATAATGACAGGCATGACTATAACATATACATTCGTAAAATAAATAGAAAAACTAGACAGACGGTCCTTTTTTCATTTTTCATGAAAATATGGATGATGAAAATGAAAAGATGCAAAACAGATCCAAGCTCAACAAATCATATACATTCTACAACTCTACTCACCTCAACTCTTATAAATAATAATAACAAAAGTCATCTCAGTTGTATCTATTAAAAGTACATTAGTATTGCATCACCTATTCAAGCACAAAAATAATCCTTCTTGTATATAATAATTATTATTATTATTATAACATTAAGGGGGTAATATTATTACAATAACATCAGGGAAAGCTTTATGCAGAAACACAACAGGAATCACAAACTCATAATTACTAGGCTCCCTTTCCTTATATTCACAAATATGTTACATTTTTTCAAAGAATAAAACTACTCGACGACACAAAAATCAAATACGCAGACATGAAAATCATTCTTCGATATTTGCTTTCTTCATCAAATCACTTAGTTTCATTTCCAACTACAAATCAAAATGATATTAATATATTATCACTCAGTTTCATTTCCAATTACAGAATAAAATGGTGGATATATAGTTGTAAACAAACCAAGCTGCTAGCAAGCTAATTAAGATCGACTTGCTAGAGCTAGAGCTCACATCTCAAACTTGACTAGACTAAAAAAACTAGACGAGTCTATTATTATATAACTTTATTTAGTACATTAAATATAATTGTATATAAAACTATGATAAAGGTGACAAAATAACATCTATTATGTTAACATAAAAGATTAAATTATTAACATACATAAAAGTTTAGTAAGTTTTGAAGGAAACTTTAGCATGGATTTGCTAAGTAAGGTTTTGGAAAACAACAAACCAAACCAGCTGAGTGACTGGGTCAGCCAGACCAGCAACACGGTTCGGTTTGGGGGTCTGAACCGGTTTTTTTCTTCACGGTCAGTCTTTGGTTTGTACTAAAGATGATTCAAGGGTATTATATGGTTACCTGTGAATTCATCATCTTCTGTCTCTGCAATTTCTCAACCAGAAAGGTGCTTCTGAAAAATGACGAGTATATGTTAGATAAAAGATTGGAGGTTGAGTACACCAACTTGTTTTTAATACCTTTGTTGCAACTGGGTCAACTGAGACTGCAATTCTCTTTCCCTTGGAGAAGTAAGAGGGATCTGCATGTGATGAAATTGTCATAAAGCAAGGGAAAACAAATGTCATTATACTTTATAAATTACATCAATGCAAGGTGGCTAGAAGTTGCTGTTTAGATCCATTTACTTATGAACAGATCGATTTGAGCAATCAGGTTATGTTTATCTTTAACAAGCTATGTAGTTAATGCGAAAAAATATCAGTTATCGGTCAAGGACCGATATTTGATATATAGGTTATCGCGGTGAGATATCGGTAATTCCAATATAATGCATAAATTTATATAAGATAAAACATAAAACACTAGAACCTACATCATATTAATACTAAATCAAAAGTCAAAAGTCCAAAACTCAAAGTTTCTATATTTCATAATATAATACTAATAGTAAGCTACTAAATCTTCCTCCGAGTCCACATCAACCAAGCCATTCAGATTTTCCAATTCAATTGTATTATCATCATCATTATCGTCTCTATAGCGTGATCTTTTGCTCCTAGTGCTTGATATGGCCAAGATTTTATAACCAAGATATCAGTAAATGAGGCTAAATGTGATCACAAAGCCAAAACCGATATTATCATTGATATGGCCGAGATTTTATAACCAAAATATCGGTAAATATTGGCGATAATATCGTGAACGATATTATTACCGATATTTTGTACCAATATTTTACCCAGGGACCGATATACGATGTATCGCCGATATCTCGGCCGAGTTAACTGCATATAGAGAAGAGTTTTAAAGGAGACTGATCACATAGGCCAAAACTCGCCCAAAGTGTACTTTTAATGAGCAAAACCTCCTAAATCACTTTATTTCAAAAGTAATATTATTATTGAGCTGATATAATATTCGAGATATTAACATAAACCAATTTCATATACACCCCCTCCTAAAAGTTCAAAATTTCATGCATAAACTTGAAAACTTTATAAAACCATATTTGCCCTTTAAAAAAACTAATATTGACAAATTTGCCATAGTTGGAAACTGACTTCAAAAATGTCATCATGCATTTGAATGATAGAAGCCAACTCATTGGTTGAACTTGATGGTCAGATGATCCAAGATTTAAACATAAAACAGACTGTTGACGGATTTATAGATAAACGTGTCATTACCTGTGAAAATCCGTTGATTCCCGATTCTACAGACTCCATGGAATTGCCTGCATACCAAGATAAAAATCAGGTTTGTATGTCAAGGTATACAGGAAATGGATTGATGATGGAAACTAAAGTACCAGAAGTCTGCTCAACAAACTTGATTAATCTATGTAGTTCTTCCTGAGTATAATGAAAGTGGCAAACTTGTTATCCATTAGAAAGAATCTGGAAGTCGGCTATAATAAACTGCATACCTTTTGCAATGTGCTATGGTACAAAATGGTTTGCAATGAGGAAACAACTGATGCAGCTATGCTTGATGGACTAGTGGTTCCACTGAAACTTGAATTAACAACTGGAACCTGACAGGGAAAAAAAGAAAGAAAAAAAATCAGTGTTAACGCACGTCTCAAGGTAAAAAAATACAAAATAAAGACAGTAAACTTCTAGAAAAAAAAAAGTAACAGCTCTCTAAAAGAAGAGTTGTTATTTATCAAAAGAAGGATATTAAAGAATCTAAGTGAGCTTTTGCAGATAGGTTGTCTCTAACCATCATCATGCATCAATCCACATATTGAGGAAAAACATATTTTAGGAATATTTATCCTCCAATTTGGCAATTATTAACCTCCAACCATGAGCTCCTAAAAGCTACAGCTCGGTAAAAGTAAAACCACCCATCACCTTATCCATTAGGCTACCACCCCCTATTTTTCATTTTTGGGTATAGGGCAGAGGTCGGAACTGCTGGTGATCTTAGTGTTACTAACATTTATTTAATGTAACTGGATTTCTAAATAAGACTTAAGGAACAATTAGAAATTGTCTAGACCAATTAATCCACAACAAAACACGTCTCGGTCCAATCGTTCTTTTTGACACGTTTACTTAATTTATTTTTTGGAAAGAATGATTTGAAAGTTTATCTTTTAAGTTTTTTTTTAACAGCAACACCTTGATTTTTAAGGAGAAATACACCACAACCCCATTGGCAACACTAGAACTCCTGACCTAGTGCTCCTAAAACAAGTGTGTTACCAATGGGCCACTAACCCCATTGGCAGTCCAACTGTTATGTTTATTAAACTATTTATCAAGTTGATATTTTAAAGTTTTGTATTTTAACATGTTATAAAGGTATAGCAAAGATTACATTTATTTAAAGTTTAACCTATAAATTTCTGAATTACTACCACCCGTTCATAGATTCGCGCATTATGAAATTCATTATGTAAAAGTTATCTTTAGATTTGGTTGGTATTTCTTATAGCCTTGCTTTCGTTTAACTATAGCCATTTTGCCTTTCTTAACTTAAAGTTGTAAAATGCTTAGTTTTATTCAATATTCCAGTTTACTTCCACTATTGTTGGTTATGTACTTTTTATACTACGTTTTTTTCACTGTCTAACAGAAGTTAATTGAGCACAATACTTGTTGATAACAATTACCAATGAAAGCTAAATCAAATTAAATAACAGATACAACAAAAACTTGCTTTTAAGGTCTGGACGAACTTTTATCATGATATATATTTAGTACAATATACTATTGAACTTTTACCAAGAAATATTTAACAAATTATACGACATCGGAAATTTAATAATAATTGTATAAACAAAACACGGGAGGAGCCATTGGATGACTATCGGATGCAAAAAGGGAGGGCAAGTAATTATGTGTGCTAAGTGCTAACATTTCACACAAAAAGGAAAGTAATTCCTTACCTTAAGATCTGCTGAAGTGATTTTAAAACGTCCCTTGCGCTGCACCACAGCCTCCTCTGATGCATCCTCTATGACACCAGGCAAAAAGAAATTAAAAAAGCCATGTGAAAGTAAAAAAATAAATTTACCAGAGACCCTTTACCACAAATACATGATGAATTAGCACTTTAATGATTGCTTACCAGAATAAGAGTTGGTTGTGTTAATCTTTTGACGACCTTGTAGAGGACCACTATAACTGCGCTCAACTCGAAACCCCCGCTGTGTAGATTCTCTTCATATTATGGAAGAAACACATACCAAATCAGAAAAATGAGAGTGAAACTTGAATCATAACTAATTTAATAGTCTTTGCAGCTGGTATTACAAAGTAATATGATTTAACTCAAGTAGCATCTCCCATAGTGAAACTTAATTGGCAAGAGCTAAAACTCTCGTAAAAGTAGCAACAAACAAAACTGTGGGATTCCCAAAAGACAGTAAAGTTTCCACTTTTTTGGTAATTTTAAAACCAAAACTAAAAATTCCCCCATTACTAACTTTACAAACTACAGACGCAGGTTGCTTTTCTTCCACAAGTTTTCCTTATTGAATCCTTGTTAAAGAGCATTATGCACAATCAACTAATTTTCAAGCAATCCCATAAAGTACTTTTAACAAAGCTCACAGACAATGAGACTAGAATTACAGTTACCTCTCAAAGTCGCCAACAAGCTTCTTAGAAGAAAACATCTTATCTGGCAGCAATGAACCACTTGAATATTTCTTTGGACTAATCATAGTGGGGCGCGGTAATGATTTTCTACGTTCTAGAAGTTCTACAACATTTTTCCCAACATCGTCCTCAGATTTTAGAGACGATTTAATGGAACCATGTTGCTCAATACTCGATTGATTTTCATCTCCTACAGTTGGGCTCACGGTATCCTCATCATCAGCCACATCATCCTGACTAACATCAAAACATCCCCTGTATTGAAATACAACTATGAATCAGATATTAAGAAACAAAGCACTATTGGGTTCTTCTAAGTCACATGTTAGTGGTTACCAATGGAAAATCTTGCATGCCAATACACATTACATATCCAACTGCCACAATTCATATCCAGTTACTACTTTCTTACCTGTATTACATAAAACCCAAAGAAAAGGAAACTGATGCTAAGTATAATCTTACTTTAGTGCTTGAATAGGCTTCATAGGAAATGCTGCAAATGAATCCTCCAAATTAGGCACTTCATCAATTTCATCCTGCAATTAGTATTATTTATATATTTTACATTAATTCCATTTAAACAGGCACAATGGTATCAGATTGTCAATTCAGCACAATCAACATGTTACCTCAGGGTGGGACCCAGCATCTGAATGATTAGGTATCTCAGGGGATGGTCGCTCTGCTGAAAAATCCACATCATTGAGCTCCTCTTGTTGCTTTGAACTTGCATTCAGATCTTCAGCAGTTGAATTTTCATCATAATCCTTGATCTGCCCTCAGAAGAGAACGGGGTGAAAAGGTAGAACACCAAGTGTTTGTTAAAATAAAAACCAATTCAAAAAAACATTATTCAAGAATACATACAAGTGCAGCCTGATTCTTCAAATCCTCCAAATTAAAATTCCAAGCACTTATTCCTCGTATGTACTCTTGCTGCATGTTACGAAACATAACCATATCAGGAAACCCAAGAAAATTGAATAAATTAATAATGATTGTAGCCATGTCACCTGTGATAAATGTTCTTTATTTCCATTTAGTTCACTGTTCTGTAGAAGATCTGCTTCTTTTGCCTGAAACAACAACATAGTCAAATAACTAAAAAATATATAGAATAACAAAATGAGACATTGCATAAGTGAAATACCTTTAGCATCCTAAAACGATCACCTAGTGGGGGGAGGCCATCAAGAATGGTTCTTTGAAGAAAATCAGTTGTCCGTGCATGTTTGAAAAAGGGATGCTTTAGCAGCTTATCTGATGATGGACGTTTTTTTGGGTCTTTCACTAAGCAAGCAGCAACCAGATCTTTGAAAGACTGCAAAAAAATAAAATAAAATAAACACAGCATCCTATATACTATAACACTTGTATAAAACAAACCTTTGAAAATTTTTTGTCCCGTTCATAATCAAGACCTGGTGGTGCATTTTGCAGTGTCATAAGCAAAACCTGGAGAAAGTGAAATATATTAAGAAAACGTAAGTGTTCCAGTTCAATAATTTTATAACTGAATGCCACCGTTAGATAAGCAGATTTATATTAATTACTTTCATCGGTGGATACTTTGAAAACGGTGCATGGCCATGAGCAAGTTCAAGTGCCGTGATTCCAAATGACCAGATATCTGCTCTGTTTACACACAACATAGCTCTTTAAGCTTATAGCTGTCTAAGTATCGATGATTAAAAAGTGACTTAATAAACAATATACAGCAGAACAATATCAAGTATATGCATTTATTAATCACCACTTACTTAAAGTCGTATCCATGCAGCTGCTGCATTACCTCTGGTGCCATCCTAAAGAACACATTACTTACATGTGAAATAACCACATAACGAAAGGCAAGATGCAGAGGGCAAGAAATGAAATATACCAACAAGGAGTTCCGACAAAGGTATTTCTAGAACGCTGCCTATCCCCAGTATCAAACATGCACGCAGACACTCCAAAATCAGCTAACTTTATAGAACCATTATTATCAAGTAATATATTCCCAGCCTGAAACGAACTAAGCAAGATTATTAATTGGCTACTTATTGGTGCAATTGAAATCTAATAGATCTTTCTAGAAGAATCAAATGCAAAACCTTAACATCTCTGTGAATATGCCCGTGTGCATGAAGATAGACCAAGGCTTTAAGGACCTCTCGAAGCACTGTGGCAATAACTGGTTCTTCAAAACCTTCTGGATAAGAAGTTTTCATTATATGGAGACAGGATCCCCCAGCCATAAATGGCATAACAACCCAAAGGTGGTGACCGGTTGTAAAAGAACAATATGACCGTAATAAATTTGGATGATTGATCAAACTCATGGTTTGTACCTCGCGACGTATGCCATCCTATTTTAAATCAAAACAAGATCTTAGAAAAACAGAAAACAGGATGTATTATTTAAAGCATTACAATACAAATTTAGTTACTTTAGAAATATCTATTTGACAAAGTTAAAGTTCATGGAAGGCCTAGTAAATAATGTCATTTGATTAGCCCTAAACATGTGAAAATTTTGATGTATTCACTTATGCAACTCCAAAGATAAAGTGAAGTGTATTGCAACCCATAATTCTAAACGAAGTCCTTAAAAACAATGCACTATTTGATTTTATAAAAGAAGAAGGTATTGTAAAAAATAAATTTGTTAATCATAATCCTTTTGGAGCCTTTTTCAGTTACTAGCTTACTGCACCCAAAACAAGTTGAAGTGTGAAGAATAAAGATGACATTTATAGGGTATGCATACCATGTTTATTAAAAATAAATTGGATTCAAGGATAGCAGTTGTCATTTCACTGTTTTGGGAACACTGTACAGGGAAACCGGTGAAACTTGCATGGTTAGGGTTATAATTATTCAATTTTTATGTATAAACCTATATAAAGAAACTGAATAGTGACTGCCTGCATATATATGATCCTTGACTAAGCCGTAATATTGCAATGATTGAATTCGCAGGTGTCTGATTTATTGTATAAAACAGAAACTAACTTACCAGGTCATTATTACACTTTTCTAAATCAAGAACCTTGATCGCGACTATCATGTTCAATGGAACACAGAGTGCCCTATACACGGAGGCACTGACTCCTTCCCCAACTTCTTCATATAGCTTGTAATCGTCTGCATTGACAGGTAACTTCTGCTTTGGTACTTCCATATTTTCTTTTGCTATTTTATAGGCAGAAATCCTTTGTTACCATAAAATGCCTTACACACATAGAGTTGCTAGTCCACTTGATGGTTAGTTTGCTCCAACTTGGTAACATTGAGTCTTTTATTGCGTTATAACATTATGAATCCAGTAATTTCATCAGAACCGCATTCAAGGTCCTTCAGATATCATGTCCTTCAAGGCTACAACCAGATGATGGCCCCAGAGAGTACAAAGTGCTAGTTTTTTTATTTTTGATAAATAAAAACACTAACTTTAAGCTAAGTTAAGCAGACTGAAAAAAATGGCAATGTGAGCCGATGATCAAGTTAATAAATAAAGTGCGAGTATGCTCAAATCAGTAGTGTGTTGCTTTATATAACTTCTTGTGTTTTATAGCATCTGGCAGAAGTGTACTAATAGAAAACTTGATGAAGCACAACTCCTGTAGCATTAGAAAGAGAAACATTGTTAAAAAGTGGAGAGAGAAAAAAATATGCATTTTGCTATAATGTACTCCATAAGACAAATGTCAGAACAGGAAACCGATTTTAACAACGTATGTTCATCTAAATCAAAGAGAAAAAACAGCATGTTACAATTAAATTGAGCCTCTACCAGTTAGATTGAGGCATTCCCAAAATGGTACTCAAACACAATCTAAGGCCAATATCTCACAAATCTGCAACAGTTCCTTCATTCAAAACTTACGTAACAAAAGTTGCTAACGATAACTTCAAAATATCAAAGATCCATACAATAAATCAACAATGTCAAACAAAGTAACCTATATTTCCTTTATGATCATCTCAAAACACTAGCAAAACACAAGACTAATATCAACACTAATCTCCTAAGTAAACACAACTTCCCAATCACCAACAAAAACATCAAAATCACCTAAAAAGAACCTGATCCTTAGCTCCTTACAGCTTCACTTTCACAAACAGATTCTAACTACAACAAATCAATTCATAACACCTGAACATCAATACGATTCAATCATTCAAACATCAAATTCTCAGAATCAACTAAAAACTCAACTTATTAAGCAATCAATCATCACAACTAATGTTGACTAACGTCTACATTAGTCTTCTAAACATCAAAATCACCTAAAAACCACGATCCTTAGTTCCTTACAGCTTCAATTACACAAACAGACTCTAATCACAACTAATCACCTCACACCACATGAACATCAATGTAGATCAGTCATTCAAACATCAAATTCTCAAAATCAACTAAAACCTGAGCTAATTAACCAATCAATCATCAATTAGAATAAAAACACACATAGAGTTAACAACAAGTACGGACCTAGGGTTGTGTGAACGGATGAAAAGGTGATTTGGCAGTAAACAGTTGGAAAATGAAGTGATTTTGAGAATGAATCTGGTGCAGAAGAGTGAAACGACGTCGTAATAGGAAGAGATAAGCCTTCGGCTAATCCGCCATAGCCAGCAGGTATGAAAGGAGATTGATTAACAGGCTGTTGTGTTCGTATACTACTGTTACTTCAGATCGAACCTTCACCGTTTAACAAAAACAAATAATAGTATCTAAATCATTATTATCATATCATTATATCATATATTTTTAAATAAAACTATTACTATTATATACATTGATTTGATTCAATATGGTTAACAAAAACGTGTGTTACCACACACAAAGTGACATGTGACATTCCGTTGATTTTACGTTGGTAAAAAATTATTCTTTATATCTTACAGTCATTTTATTTTATGTGTATTACTGTATACGTCGTTTCATGGTGAGACAACCACCAGACTACCAAGGTGGTTACTTTTCAGTAATAGTTATTTACATACATAAATCTAGCTTATACAAATTAGAAATATAATTAATGTTATAAAAAAAGTAGTAAGTTGAATGGTTTGTATTTGCACTAATAACTTGAATGGCTTGTACCGAAAAATATATGGCTTGGTCTTGATTTTTAATGGCTGATTTGGGATTGGTTTTGAATAGTTTGGAATTAGTTTTGAATGCTTGCGTAATTTTTTAAGAACTTTGCTTAATTGTTTTTATATTTTGTGTGATAAATTATATAATTTGTGTAATTTCAAAAATCATGTTACAAAGTCTTAATAACCATTTTGTATTATACCTGGCCACATATTTCAATAATGCTTATATGAGCTAAATGTTATTTCGGAAAAATATTCTCTAACGGGCTAATTTTTCATTTTATAAGGAAATAATGGAGAATATATTGTGAAAAATAATGCAATTTGAAGTGGAGACCATGTGGTTTGGAACTTTGGATAGCAATAGATTGTAATCTAGATGGCACCATTTCTGCCTATTTCATTTTTTATTAAATACATATCCGTCATATATATTTTTTATTAGAGTAAATTATAAGTTTCATCATTTAACTTATACCTCAATTGCTTCTTTTGTCCTTTAACTTCAAAAGTTACACGGTTTTTATTTTTTTCAAGAATCATGTCAAATCACATAGCTAATTTTAAAATATATGGAAAAAATAGAACGTAATATTTTAGAAATTGTAAAACGATTTTTTGGATAACATTTTAATTACATTATAAATAGTCCAAAGACTACCTTCTATATACAACACTAGTTTAGTGCCCGCGCTATGCTCGGGAACACAATTCAAGTGATGCTTTTAAATATGTTCATGAATGTTCCATTCAGTTTTGAGACAAAACTGTGGTAAAACGGGACACATGATATATTTTTCAAAATTAGATTTTTATAGCAGTATTATACTCAAATTAAAGAGAATAAAGTGTTTAGTTTTATGGTGTAGTTTATTTTTTTAAAAAAAATCATATAAAAATAATATGTATATTTATAAAACACCAAGGTCTTTAATTGTATATTATTATTAACTTTATCCATAAGTTTCATTTTAAACCCTATCAAATATAAACCGACTCACGTACACCCCTTGTAGTAAAGGGTTAAAAATATAAATACTCTTAAATTTTTCAGAATTCTCCAAAATATTAGGGGACCAAAAATGTAATTAGTTTTATTATAATAAATTTTATATGCATATTTTAAATAAAAAAATAGTCTTTAATTGTATGTTATTATTAACTTTATCCATAAGTTTCATTTTTAAACCCTATCAAATATAAACCGACTCACGTACACCCCTTGTAGTAAAGGGTTAAAAATATAAATACTCTTAAATTTTTCAGAATTCTCCAAAAATTAGGGGACCAAAAATATAATTAGTTTTATTATAATAAATTTTATATACATATTTTAAATAAAAAATGGTCTTTAATTGTATGTTATTATTAACTTTATCCATAAGTTTCATTTTTAAACCCTATCAAATATAAACCGACTCACGTACACCCCTTATAGTAAAGGGTTAAAAATATAAATACTCTTAAATTTTTCAGAATTCTCCAAAATATTAGGGGACCAAAAATATAATTAGTTTTATTATAATAAATTTTATATACATATTTTAAATAAAAAAATTATTATTGTGAGATAATCTCTCAAATAATGCCACATAAGCTAAAAGCTATGAAAAGATGCCACATATGATTTTTTTGTTTTGCTATATTATATAAGGATTAAGTTTCAAATCCGTATATACACACTTCATTTATGACATATTAGTCTTGATGGGATCTTTGAATGAAATATAACAAAATTAAGGATCAATAATAACAAAAAGTTATCCCCTCCAAATCGTATTTATAGGGATGGCAACGGGACGGGTATAGGGCGGGTATAGGTAATTTCATATCCGTACCCGTTTAGAAATAGGTGTCTCATACCCAGCCTCATACCCGTCGGGTATATGTCGGGTATTTACCCGTTGGGTATACCCATTAGTAACATAAAACTTACCCGTCGGGTATATAATTTACATCATAATATCAAAATCAAATGACACTTCAAATTACTATTTTATCGTATTTAATAATACCATAATTCATAAAGAAATTAAAATTATAAAATGAGATACATATAAATAAAAAAAAATATTAAATTATTTTCGGGTATGTTAACGGGTAAACGGGTATGGCTAATCGGGTCGGGTAAACGGGTATTCAGGCAATCCCATACCCGTTCCATACCCGCGAATTTTTTTTAATCCCATACCCGACCCCATACCCGTTTACCCGTCCCCGTACCCATCCCAAATGTCTCGGGTTTCAGGTTTCCCCGTCGGATTCAGGTTTGATTGTCATCCCTACGTATTTATAAGAGTAAGGTCAAATGATTTTCTCCCTTGGATCATTTTCCAATTTTCTTTTTCAAATCGTTTCTTCCTTAATTTTACCGACAAAACACAATTGTTTCCCCTCCATTTTGTCCTCAAGACCTTATTGTATTAGATTTAAAGTTCCGATGATATTAAGTTTGTTATCCTCTAAAAGTTATAAAAGATCTATATTTTCATTGTTGATAATGAAACATATGATTAATCTTGTGTGAGAGCATATTGTCTAAAGTACACTTTGGATTAAGTTTTACCCAAACCCAATTAACCTGTTTAGGCTCCCATCTAAGTTTTATACCAAATAATTAACGTGACAGATTTCCAAGATTGGTAATGATGATTAAAAGTTTTATGATAATAATAAAATGTTAACTTATATCCTTTGCTTTAAATATTAAAGAGCCAATGTTTTTTAAGAGTCTCACTAGGCTGCTTATAAGTTCCTATTACGACGGTAAAATGGAGCTTCAAACTTAATCATTACACTGTACTCTTTTTACCGTTACGTCAATCACCGTTCTAAAGAAACAAAAAAATTAATCTAGATGTTTTGAAGATGTCTTAAGAAGTGAAGCATAATAACATTAATTAGTACTTGCATCATATCATTATACTAGGTTTAACACCCGTGTGTTACACACGAGTTAAATAATAATATTTATAAAGAAATGATAACCTTTATGTTTAAATATTTATAAATATATAATATTTAAGGATTTGGCTTCATCAATCCATGCATGATACCTAATATTTCCCTCTCAATCTTTCTATTATTAATCAAAAAAATTTCCCTTCAAAAGTTGCCCCCTAAAACCTTGATTTATTAGATAGATTAAGTTTAGTTAACAAACAAATTTACTAAACAAACAAATGTTTCAAAAGGTCGGTGGTTTTACAAGTCGTTGTCAGGTCCCATAGAAAAAGGCAAGTGATCTACTAAACACCTTTTACTATTAGTATTAGTAAGATAACAATAAAGTCATGATCTATTTGTCACAGATAATCGACTTTGAATTTATTTACATGTCGCATTGGTGAGAAAAAGGACTTAGTATTTAGGCTGCTTCTTCTTCTTCTTCCATATATCCAACATACTCACATACTTGTCGGAAAACAGAACCAATCCAAATCACAAAATTCAATACGATGAAGTGGTTTAAACGCAGCAGCTCCACCCGGTCGATCGCTTCCACTACTCAGGTAAAATCTTATATGCACACATCTTCTTTTTCAGTTACCACAATATGATCTACGTACTCATTGATCGATCTTGTTTATAATTTGGTTACTATACCGATCAAGATCATGTTCCTGATTTTACATCCCAATTTTTCTTTACCATTGATCTACACGTACCCATATCTTAAAAATTTATTTTAATGTTCTCTTAATTTAAATTTGAGATCACTAGTAACATATCTTAAATATTTTAAGTATGATGAATCTTGTGTGAAAGGTTTCAATAAAAGGTACGATAAAAGGTACGTGTGAGATAAATTTAAAAAATGATGTATTTTAGGTATATTTAGAAAATTAAAGTTTTTAATGAATCCGAACTCCGAGATCATTTACTTCTTAATTCTCACTTCGCTAACATGGTTTGGAGAAATATTTTTGCTTGGTGCGGGTGTGGTGGTAATTAACATGGGATCAAGCGATAGTTAGGGATCGTATTGATTTTTATAATGATTTGCTTGGTTTGGATAAGAGTAGGAGAATGGTGTTAGTGAACAAATAAGATTGATGTTATGCGGCATATTTGATGTTCTCGTCAATTGATGTAGTTTTGTTTGGTTGTTGCTGTGTTTGTATGGTTGGGGTCAACGTCTTTGTTAGTGATTGATCTTAATATATGAAAGTGCCGTTAAAAAGGGTAAATTATTGTTATGGGTATATGAAACCTTATAGCAATTTAAATGGGTTTATTCTTGCGGTACACCATTTATTAGATAATATAAAAGTGTATAGCACACCACTTATATGGGTTTATTCTTGCAGTACTTACTTTAAGAGGGTGTATATGTTTATTAGCTTGTTTTAAAGAAGGTAAAACGCTTTATGATCAAATAAAAGTGTTAGGGGTTGTTTGTTTGGTTCTGAACGACATGATCTTTGAATCGGTCAGAGGTTTCTTTGTGTTTGGCTGCAACCTTGAACGGAGCCAAACTCTGAATCGCTCAGAGGCTACCCTCTGAAATGTTCAAAGGTAGAGGACGAGCGAACAGGCCAGACAAAGACGAAACCAGAATAAAGCAGGCCAGAAAAATTTTGTGACTCGAAAATTGTCATTCGTGCGGGCACCACCGCATTGGGTGAAAAAATTCAAATCAAATTTACACCCCTTGCGTATGGATAGATGGTAGAGTAAAACATAATATAAGAACTTAACATGTCATAAAGGGTTCCATATATAAACTAACAATGTTTTTGTTCCCACATTAATGTTAGACAAGATAAATAAAAGAAAATTTTGGGATTTGTTTGTTAATTTTAGAATTTCAATCAGATGTTCAATCAAACATGTCATTTTAACCATTTAACAGTTAATCATTCAGACCTCTTAATCATTCAGACCTCTTAATCATTCAGAAATTACCAAACAACCCCTTACTATTTTAAAAATATATATTTTTAAAAAGTTAAGAAAACTTTTATAGAAGAACATCGTAAAAAAATATTTCATCGCAACTTTTTATATAAATTATGATAAAAAGTAAAACTAAAAACAATAAATCATAAGACTACGTGTATTTTTGGGCTTTGTGGGTCATGTCATCCACCTTATCTAGGATTTGTTGAGAAAAAAATTTTTGATGTAGTAAAAAAAGCCCACATTCCTGCTTGCATCATGCCAACAAGTCTCACCCCAGCTTAGCTAAGAAGTGTAAAAAAAACTCATTCAAATGATTATGTAATAATTGTTTAAATAACGTTTAAATAACGGTTAAAAACATATAAATGATCGGATAATAATTGAATGGGTTGGAGGATGATGACGTTTTGTAGAAAACGTAACTTGCATATTTGAGTTAAAAAAACGCCTAGGGGTGATCATTAAGGTGTTTTGGGCATTTTACAGGCTTTTTAGATGGAGAAAAATCCCGGCTAAGGTACAAGTCTAATTAGGGATGAATTTTTGGTACCGAGTACCGGTATTCATACTGGTACCGTCTTGATTAAACATAATCGGTACCGATATCGGTACCCACCTTTTCAAAAATTTGGTACCGGTACTAGGCGGTACCGGTACCTGTATTTTACCACTTAGTACCACGTTGGTACCGGTTACATAAAAAATAGTTTTTTCAATATATTTTAAGTAATTTGTGATGTTATAAATGTTGTGTATTAGATGTTCAATGTTATAAGTTGTTTTCGCTACAACTTTGAGTAATTTTGTAATGTTTTTTAGATTATTAGCTTTTAAATTGAATGAATTTGATATAACTTTTAATTAATTTGTATCATATTTTATTTCTTTTTTATATATTCAAGTATATTATATTCTAGTTATATTAAAAAATATAAAATTAAACCGAAAAAACTAATAAATCTTATTATAAAAAGATAAAACATGAAACCGGTACCAACATGGTACTAGTACCGAAATACAGGTACCGGTACCGTCCAGCTAAATTCGGTACCGGTACCCACTTTTCCTCTAACTCGGTACCAGTACTAGGCGGTACCAGACTACCAGTACGGTTCTGATCTCATCCAAATGTCTAATATGTGAAGCTCAAACTTTAATTAGAAGGCATTAATAGAGATTAATCATTTGTGTAACTCCTAATTGTTAATGTCGGTTATGAATGAGCCTTTCACGTGACGACACATGTCTCAATCACGTGTTGCCACGTGTTAAGTAATGTTTTTAACTTTTATATATTACGATTTTAGTCCCTAATTTTTACTAATTGTTATTTTAGCCTATGATGATTTTTCGACTTTGGTCACTTATTCTACGTCGCATATAGTTCGACTTCAACATTTCAGATTTGACTGAGTTATCGTTTTGACTTCTAAATTTAGTATTTTGTTGTCTTTCGATATGTGACACATTACAGCTTTGTGTCGTGACATACGAGACATGATACTTTTTGTATCAACGAATGTGACAAAATCACATACGCAGAATACGACCACGTGACCCGACCGCTGCAACGCGCGGCCCGATCTCATATCTAGTTACAATGATAAAATAAATATTTAATGTAGTAATTAATTAACAACTACTACTATGAGTCTATGATGCTTTTATAGAAAAAAAACCCTTTGTTCATTCTTGTTTTTGAAACTGGCGGCATTGGCATGTTCTTTCCATGTCCCACTGACGAAAATATGTGGACTTGACACTTTAGTACTTTACACAGGACAAGTTATAACTAATTTCTAAGTCTTTCAAGTTGTAGTTTTCACTTGCTGAAAAGTTCGGAAACTTTTTCCACAAGTAGATGGTTTATAGGTGATTTAGAAAAGAGTAAACTGCAGTTTTGTTCACTGTGTTTTGATATCATTAACAGTTTCAGTCCCACCTTAACAGTTTTGGTCCATATGTTTTTATTTTCTAACAGAATTGGTCCCGAACACTAACTCCATCCATTTTTTTGTTAAGTCTCTCACACGCGCCCCGCATTTGATGGGTAAAAATGTCATTTATCCTCTTCTTTTATCTAGGTCATCATGTAGGTTAACATTTTTATTCACCCGCATGTCAAAAAGAGTGGGAGAAATGACATTTTTACTCCGCATGTGAGAGAGACTTAACGGAAAATTAGATGGAGTTAGTGTTCGGGACCATTTCTGTTGGAAAATAAAAACACAGGGACCAAAACTGTTAAGGTGGGACTGAAACTGTTAATGGTATCAAAACACAGAAACCAAAACTGCAGTTTACTCTTTAGAAAACCAATTCAGTTCTGGGATGTTTGATAGTTAAGATAACGCGCTAGTTGAGATAGCAGGGATCTCTTTTTTTTTTGTTGGCATATGTTTGTTGAGATAGTAGAAGTCATTTTTTTGGGTGATATCCGTTATTTGATATAGCGGAGGTGTTCACTTCTTCCGCTCATAACTCAACTAGCTAGCGGAGGTCTTAGAAACCACATATGTTGAGAATAAAATCGAAACTAATTAATGGCCGGCCGGGCTCAAAAGATACCAATTAAGTGTGTATAAACAGGACCCAAATTAGACATGGTTTACATGCATGCAGTATTGAATATTAATTGTTATACTTATATTATGTTTAATTTGCTTGTTTTCATCTATCAGGTCACACTACCTGTAATTCATCCTGAAGATATCCCTACTATTTCATTTAGGCACATAGGAATAGGTAATTCTCTTTCGGTGAAAGAAACTCATCGCCAAACTATGGATAAACTATCGTCGCCTGGCTCAAAGTTCTCGTCAACATGGAAGCTTATGAATGAAAATAATTCAACAAAGGCTAAGTTTAAGAAAAAAAGTATTTCTTACCAGAATTCATGGAGTGCATACGATTCTGACGGCCGATTGTCATTCAAGTTATCTGAAAATCCCATGGTTCAAGCACACTTTCATACGTGTGCATAGTACAGTTGCCCTGTCAATCATTTCCATGCCGTCGTCAGAGGGCGGTGCTCCCCCGCCCTCTTTGGAAGGCAATGCTCCCCTGCCTTCCTTGGACAGCAATGCTCCACCGCCCTTGGAATGCGGTGGAGCTCCTCAGGTTCAACCTGAGGGGAAATTTTTTGAAGAATATTGAAGTTACAGCTTAAATGATCAATGTGCCATGTATGGTGGCAATAATCTTCCAAATGGCCGTAGCTCTTCTCTGCGTAAACTCGAAGAGGAATTATTCGAAGATTCAATGACACAGTTGCGTTATTATGACAAAATAACAAAATGTGACATCTACAAGGGCGATATTCTCCCCCTCTTGGACGATGGTGGCACTCCCCCACCCATGCCCAGTGAAGCTCTTCTGCGCAGGCGCATGCCCAGGACAGTTGTCAGGCCCCCAGGCTCTGGCTGTTGGATTTAATATGTCCGGACCCGATAAATTAACGTGACTAACCGAGTTATGACCCGTAAGAGTTACACCAAGGGCAACGAACATTAAATCCACTTAACTCGTTTAATTGGTAATCACGGACGGAAGACGGTTAAATAACTTATACTATTTATAAATTATATTTATTCGTTTAACTTAATTAAATGAATAACGGATTTATAATTGAGTTGGGCTCAAACTAATTTTACCGGGCTTAGGGCTCGCTAATTAATTACTTTGTATTAAAGGAATCATTAGGGTGAAAACCCTTCACCCTTTTTCAAGATAGCCGTCGAACATTAAATAAAAAAAAGGAGAAGATTTTTTTTCTTTGTTCGACTTCAACAACAGAGAAAGACAAAATTGCATTATTCACACTTGTGAATTAATTGAGATTTTGGTAGTCAAGCAAGCAAGTTGCTCCACTTCCATGGTCGTGCAATTATTTCTACCCGCATCCGTTCGTGTTTGTTTCTAGCAATTGATTCGTTGAACCTTCGGTGTCTCAAACGGTTATTTATTAACCAAAGGTATAATTTTATCTCATCGGTAGATTAAATTATTATTAACCGTATTTGCATGTCTGTAACCGGATCCTGTCGGTTTCACTTTTGGTATAGGTTTTAATGTTAACTTTCCGCTGCGTTAATAATTACCGGTTTAATTATTATATTTATCAAACCTGATTTGATATAATTAAAATCTAAAGATACCACTGAAACCCAACAGTGGTATCAGAGCCTTGCTTACAACATGCAAATCGGTACCGGTATCCTTTTAACCGGTTATAGACCACAAACTTAAAGTTTTTTTTAAGTTTCTGATCTATGTATAATATTAGGGCAACGAAATTGTGGTCAATGATCGATGTCGAAGGACCAATCAAAGATAAGTGTAAAAAGTGTGTTCTAATCACCTTAGCTAGCTAGGGTAAGTAGAGTGTCGAACCACGTAGAATTAGTGGATGATGTGTTTTAGATTGATTGCGAAAACAAATAAATAATTAAACTAAATTATGCTATTGCCTCTTGGCTATGAAAAGTGATTTTGTTTATAAAACTAAAAACTTATAAAGAAAACAATTGCAAGTAATTAAATTGATTGTGATTATAATGGAAAAATGGATCATCTCCAGGTTTAGGTTTCGGAAAGATATGCAATTAGGCTTAACATGCTAGAATCTACATAGACATAGATAGTTGTGATCATAGGTTAAAGCGTGCTAATAACTAGACTCACGGGTAGTTAAATTAGATGATTTCACGACCAATTTTCATTGTGTTGGCCGGATCCAAACCAATGCCGGACCTAGTGGTTTCATTTAGAAGTACAAGTTATAACCATGTAGGAAAACGACTTGAATGTTGATTACTAGTTAGCTTGGCTAGTGAATGACATACAAGTTTCTCAAACAAAATGCTATAACCATTAATTAAACTATTGATCACAAACTCACAAGTTTATCAAACATTCAATTGCATTCAAATATTAAATTCATAGACAAATTATGATATTCGAACAAAACCAAACATTTAACTTGTGTCTAGCACATTAAAACCCTAACTACACATTAACTAACACTAACCATCCACCCGGAGATGAACACGGGTGGTTTAGCCGCTCATGTTCTTGATTGGATCTTCAAAGGTTGATGAACTAAGCATTCTAGATGATGGATTGATGTTTTGTAGTGATGAAATGATGCAAAGACCTTAGTTGAACTCCAAAAATTCGCCAAAAACTCGAGAGAGTCGAATGGGGCTAATGGGGTGATTAAATAGGTTAAAATCCGACCTAAAAACACATTTCCAAAAATAGACTAGCGTAGCCTACGCGAGCTGGCGTAGCCTACGCCAGGATGCATTCTGTTTAGTCCTAAAGTTGGCTGGCGTAGCCTACGCCAGAGGGTGTTCTGTTGGTCTTGATTTTGGGCTTGCGTAGCCTACGCCACCCGGCGTAGCCTACGCCAGAGGCCTTGCTAAAATCATCATTTGCCTTTTCTTTAGCCTCCAACGTTCGTGTAATCCATGTCCCTCTTCCATCCCTCCTAATGCGTGGTCCAAAAGCATCATTTTACCTACAATTCACATACGCATGCATAGTTATCTTATTCATAAAAACCACATGAATAACACATATAAACGCACCTAAACTCTATCATTTAACCCTTTAACATCCATTTAATCACCCTCACATCAGTCAACAATTTTATTATTTTTGACCAATAGTTTGCCCGAATAATTATTGTGATTATGATTAAAATATGTAAATCTGGCCAGACCTTGTGGTTGTGTTGTAATATAATTCTGTTTTTGGTTTTATGGTTTTGGCCACTTTGATGGTTCAAAGTTGTAATAGATTAGGGTTCTTTTATTTTATATATTTTTTTTGTAAAATTGTAACATTAAAGACCCGGAAGAAAGACTGAAGACAACACGGATCTAGGAGTCAATGGGAGATACTCAAGACAACAAGATGCACTCAAGTCCATCATTGTGGTTGTTTATGTGTTGTGACCCCGTGACCTAGTTTGGTCTTGCTAAAAGGCTCTGGCAAGACCAAACAAATTTTTGGCCATAAAGATTTACATATTTATTTGCTTTGCTATTGTGGTTGCTTTATTTTATAAGTGTTGTAACATACCAACCTAATACCAAACCATTTTTGAAAAAGAGTTTTAAAATAATTTCACAATCAGATAAAAACAAGTTCTAAACATATTTTTACAACTTGTGAAAATTTTTATAAAACGACTAGTTTGTTTTATAATTTAAAATAACCAGTACGTTTTGGAAACTTAAACTAATTTTGACTTTCTAAAACTTGTAACTTAATAGTTTAACTATTAACTTTTAATCGGTTATTTATGTCGCGACAAGACTTAGTTTTAATAGGTTATTTAAACTAAGTGTCCTGAGAGATGAAAGGGTTCATCTGACTGTCACGAATTAATTTAGTAAAACTGGATCTTGACCCTATTCGGTAATTACTAAAATTGAAACCCATATTTAAAATCAATAGTCTATGCTATCCTATTTTAAGGAACACTTGGAGCATATAGCAAAACATCAATGTTTGGAGCCACAACACCGCATTTGATGTGTAGTTGTATCCTTCCAAGGTGCAAGAGTTTCGTTGACACATCCGGACTCTTCCACAAGTACCTAGTTTTAGGATAACTATTACTTTTCCTCTCTTGCTACATGCCCCAGCTGTCTAGAGAGTAAAAGTGAGCATAGATGAGGCTAAACGTATCAATGCATTGACAAAAGTTGTCATAGTGGCCTCATATTGGAGAGTTGCGCATTTTTGCAATTGACAATCGTTGTCGGTCTACCTACCCACTTGCTAATGTTGTATGCCCCAGCTGCCTTTAGCAATTGACATAGCTAGACTCTTAATCCTTATTCTTATTACTGTTAATGGGTCATTAATTAAATAAGGAATAATACATCGATAATACTAACTATATTATTTTGCTTATTTGTCATATGTCTTCTGAAAACAATCACTCCTTCGCTCTCAAGTCTATACTTGAGAAAGAAAAACTCGATAACACCAATTTCATCGAGTGGCACCGCAACTTGAAAATAGTTCTCAAGTTTGTGAAAAAGCTCTATATTCTGGAAGCCCCAGTTTCTGATCAGCCCGAGGCTAATACCGCTGCTGCGCGTAAGGCCTGGGATAAGCATAAGGAGGATGCCGTTGAGGTAGCCTGCCTTATGCAAGCCACCATGTCTCCTGATCTCCAGAAGAACATGGAAGACATGGCTGCATTTGATATGATTGAGCAACTTAAAGGCATGTTTAAGAAACAGGCCCGACAAGAACGCCATGACACCATGAAACAGTTCATTAGCTGTAAAATGCAAGAGGGCTCATCAGTTAGCGCTCATGTGCTTAAGATGAAAGGTTATATTGACCAGATGACCAAACTTGGTAACCCTATGAAAGATGAAATGGCAGGTGACTTCATCTTGAACTCCCTCCCTAGCTCTTACGACCAGTTCGTAATGAACTACAACATGAATGCATGGGTAAAGCCTGTTGCCGAGCTACATGGTATGCTCAAAACAGCCGAGATGAATATCCCAAAGCAAAACCAAGTTTTGATGGTCAGATCTGGTAGTGTTAAGAAGCCCAACCCCAAGAAAAGGGGTTATAACAGCAAAGGCAAGAAGAAAGTTAATGTTGCTGTCAATTGCGCCACCAACAATAACAAGGTCGTTGCAAAACCAAAACCACCCCCTCTTGAAGAGCGTCAGTGTTTTGAATGCAACAAGTAGGGGCACTGGAAAAGAAACTGCCCTGAATATCTAGCTAAGCTGAGAAAAATGAAGGCCTCCGGAGAAGGCGCTTCAGGTACTTCTATTTATGTTATTGAAATTTTTACTGTCTCTAGCAACACATGGGTATTTGATACCGGATGTGGTTACCACATCGTTAATGTCTTGAAGGAGCCTGAAAAGTGGAAGAAGCTGAAACAAGGCGACATGGAGCTCATCGTTGGTGATGGGAAGAGAGTACCAGTTCTTGCAACTGGAACATATCATATTTCATGTCCTTCTGGCCTTGTAGTTATTTTGAATAATTGTTTGTTTGCACCTGGTTTAACCAGAAACATTATTTCAGTTTCTTTATTGTTTGAACAAGAAGTACGTTTTTAATGGGATTTCCATTTCTGCTTACTTGAATGATGTTTTTTATTTTGAGGCTAATCCTCGAAATGGTATCTACGAGGTAGATGTTCACACAAACAATAACATTTATAATCTTTCTAAACGTGCCAAATCTGATACGAATGATACTTATCTATGGCATTGTAGACTTGGCCATATAAGCAAGGCACGTTTGAAAAGGCTTCAATCTGATGGAATTCTCGAATCCACTGGACCTGACTCCTTTGATGACTGCGAGTCTTGCTTAGCTGGAAAACTCACTAAACACCCCTTCACCCATGTAGGTGAACGGGCTAACGATCTGCTAGCACTCATACATACTGATGTATGTGGTCCTTTCAGAACGATGTCTAGAAATCATGAGAGATACTTTGTTACATTCATCGACGATTACAGTCGATATGCTTATGTCTATTTGATGAAACACAAGCATGAAACTTTTGAAAAGTTCAAAGAGTTTCAAAACGAAGTAGAAAATCAACTCGGCAAAACGATAAAAACACTTCGATCAGATCGAGGTGGTGAATATCTCAGTTCAGAATTCCTCAATCATCTAAAGGAACGTGGAAAAATTTCACAACCCACTCCACCTGGCACACCCCAGCTCAATGGCGTGTGCGAGAGGAGAAATCGAACCCTGCTAAACATGGTCCGATCGATGATGTGTAGGACAAACTTGCCTCACTCCTTATGGAGTTATGCTCTTATGACCGCCGCTCGCATTATCAATCTAGTACCGACTAAAAGGGTAGACAAAACCCCATATGAGATATGGCATGGGCATAAACCCAATTTGTCTTACCTTAGAGTATGGCGATGTGATGCTTACGTCACCAGCGATTCTGATGACAAGCTCGATCCTCGAGGCGAAAAAGTTGTTTTCGTTGGATACTGTAACAAAAGCGGACTATATTTCTACCATCCTGATGCAAACATTATTTCCATCAAAAGGAGGGGACACTTCCTCGAGAAAGAAGCTCTTGATCGAGGAACAGGAAACAATGTTGTGGATCTCGAAGAAGTTCGAGAATCACAAACTACCGCTGATGAAGTCGGAAAGTCTGATGCACCAGAAGTCGTTGCAAATGAATCAGACGAGAACACTAGCATTCGCAGAAGTAGCAGGACTCGTAAGGAACCTGAAAGATATCTTTGGAATCTTGAGGGTGCTGAAGTTCTGGTAGTAGCTGACTCTAATGACGCACCTGCTAACTACAAATCTGCTATCTCAGATCTAGAATCTGAGAAATGGCGGGAAGCCATGAATGCTGAGATGCAATCCATGCGTGAAAATCAAGTCTGGGACTTGGTTGAGTTACCTCCCGAATCTCGGGCAATAGGAAGCAAATGGCTTTTCAAAAGAAAACCCGACATGCATGGAAAGGTACACACTTATAAAGCACGGCTAGTTGCGAAAGGTTACACTCAGATTGAGGGTATTGATTATGAAGAAACCTTTTCGCCCGTTGCTATGATCAAGTCGATCAGGATATTACTTGCCATCGCTGCATACTATGACTATGAGATATGGCAAATGGATGTCAAAACCGCTTTTCTTAATGGACATCTTTCTGAATATGTCTATATGGTTCAGCCTGAAGGTTTTGTCGATCCAAAATATCCTAAAAGGGTGTGCAAACTGAATAAGTCCATTTATGGACTTAAACAAGCATCTCGTAGCTGGAATCTTCGTTTTGACCAAAAAATTAAAGAGTTTGGTTTTGTCAAAAATGAAGATGAGCCTTGTGTTTACAGGAAAGCTAGTGGGAGCTCTATATCATTCCTCATCATGTATGTAGATGATATACTGATCATTGGAAACAACATCCCTATGCTTAATGAAGTTAAACACTGGTTGGGATCTTGTTTTGCAATGAAAGATCTTGGAGAAGCAGCTTACATTCTAGGAATCAGGATCTACAGAAATAGATCCAAGCGGCTTCTATGGCTAAATCAAAGCACATACATTGACAAAATGATGACACGCTTTAAGATGGAAAACTCCAAGAAAGGAGGTGTTCCTATGACTAAAGGAACTGTGCTGAACAAATCGCAATCTCCTTCTACGGACATTGAAAATATGCGAATGGAAGCAGTTCCATACGCTTCAGCAATTGGTTCTATCATGTATGCAATGTTATGTACAAGACCTGACGTCTCGTGTGCCTTAAGCATGACTAGTCGTTACCAGCAAAGTCCTGGCATGGCCCATTGGACTGCTGTCAAGAACATTCTTAAGTACTTGAGAAGAACTAAAGATATGTCCTTAATCTTTGGAGGAGTGGAAGAAGAGCTCATTGTAAGATGTTACACTGATGCTAGTTTTCAAACTGACCGAGATGATTCTCGCTCTCAATCAGGGTTCATGTTCACTCTAAATGGAGGAGCTGTTTCATGGAAAAGCTCCAAGCAAAGTGGTGTGGCAGATTCAACCACCGAATCCGAATATATTGTTGTCTCGGATGCTGCTAAGGAAGCAGTGTGGATGAAGAAATTCATAACCGATCTCGATGTGGTTCCAAGTATACGAAAACCAATCGAGATATTTTGTGATAATACTGGTGCTATTGCCCAAGCCAAAGAGCCCAGATCTCATCAAAAGGCAAGGCACATTCATAGGAAGTTCCACTTGATACGGGATATTGTGGAACGTGGAGACATCATGATAAGCAAAGTAAACACAGATCAAAACTTAGCAGACCCGTTTACTAAGCCCATGACACAGGACAAACATGATGAGCATAGGAATGCCATCGGGCTTAGAGTAGCTAACTTTGAGTTTTGATTTAGTATTTGGATGTACGAACATTTAACAGTTTCTGAATTCATTTGAATTTTCTTATTTTGAATTCTAAAGTTTATAACTGTGTTCGATTTTAATACGTTTAATCCATGAATATTGTATTCTAAATTATCCGTAGTCGATCAGACTCATGGGAATGATTCTGAATTAAGACTATTCTGAATTTGGGCTCAAGTAGTTGACATCCAAATTCACAGACCTCATTGTGAATGACGTTGGAAGTAACTCGTTTCAAATCATCTTCATGGATTGTAATCATAAGATGTTTTGATATATTGGTATACTCATTTAGTATCCTCTGACCTGAGATATATACTAGAACTCCTATTTACCCAAGAAATTTTCTTTAATTAATGTCAACCGCTGTCGCGTAACTGCCAGTTATAAAGGCTTTAATTAGGAATAATTCTGAAGTTCAGTGGGAGCTGTATGTAGTCAATAAGGGATTCTGTACTCTTACATGCTATGTAACAGTTAGACATCTTGGCGTCCTCGTTGATTCAAACTGGAGAAGTGTAAGGCCTTACCCAAACAGACTGTGTGTTTGAATGGACCATTTTGAATCTTGATCGAGAACTATAATGATTGAACCCATATGAGAATGAACTTAATCCATGTCTCATTGTTTCAATTAATGTCTTTTACAGAAAGGATAAATGACGACGATTACCATAAGTCTTTGTATTGTCATAGTAAGTTGTTACTATTAACATATTGCTTGGTTAATGACTTTAAAGTATCATAACTTGTTAGGGGCAGTCATGTGTAGCTAGAGCGCCGCTGACTGTTTGCGTTGAGATTTTATCATGGTCCGACCAAGTGGGAGACTGTTGGATTTAATATGTCCGGACCCGAGAAATTAACGTGGCTAACCGAGTTATGACCCGTAAGAGTTACACCAAGGGCAACGAACATTAAATCCACTTAACTCGTTTAATTGGTAATCACGAACGGAAGACGGTTATATAATTTATACTATTTATAAATTATATTTATTCGTTTAACTTAATTAAATGAATAACGGGTTTATAATTGAGTTGGGCTCAAACTAATTTTACCGGGCTTAGGGCTCGCTAATTAATTACTTTGTATTAAAGGGATCATTAGGGTGAAAACCCTTCACCCTTTTTCAAGATAGCCGTCGAACATTAAATAAAAAAAAGGGGAAGATTTTTTTTCTTTGTTCGACTTCAACAACAGAGAAAGACAAAATTGCATTATTCACACTTGTGAATTAATTGAGATTTTGGTAGTCAAGCAAGCAAGTTGCTCCACTTCCATGGTCGTGCAATTATTTCTACCCGCATCCGTTCGTGTTTGTTTCTAGCAATTGATTCGTTGAACCTTCGGTGTCTCAAACGGTTATTTATTAACCAAATGTATAATTTTATCTCATCGGTAGATTAAATTATTATTAACCATATTTGCATGTCTGTAACCGGATCCTGTCGGTTTCACTTTTGGTATAGGTTTTAATGTTAACTTTCCGCTGCGTTAATAATTACCAGTTTAATTATTATATTTATCAAACCTGATTTGATATAATTAAAATATAAAGATACCACTGAAACACTAGCAATATTCCTCGCCCGCTCGTTATCAGTGGCGCTATTTTGTCCCCACCAATAAGAATTCCCCCAGTCATGGACGACAGCATCCCTTCCCCGCTCTTGGACGAAAGTGCTCTCCCACTCTTGGACAGTGGCTCCTTGAACGGTGCTGGCGATCTCCCTTCTAGTGAGTTTCGTGATTTTGAAATCAGAGGACGTTGGAGGGATTATGAATGTGCCATGTATGTGGCCAACACTGGAACAAAAATCGCTTCGGTAGTTCTTAATAACCTTCTTTTTTTCGTTTCATTTCATATTAGCCATCATGCATGCATATATGCTTGTGTTTTTTAATTGTTCCTTGAAAGTTAATCTTATGATAAATCTGTTTTAGATGCATCTACTGGATAATAGTCAAGGTTTTGAGGTGAAAGTTATTGGTAACATCAGTCCTGAATCAAGAAACAAACAACACTTGATGATTAGTGAACAACATGAATTCAAGAAACAAACAACACTTGATGATTAGTGAAGCAATATAACCAACGTACATATCAATTTCTTAGTTACAATATATACTACCTTACACAATATTCACCTAGCTAACAATTTTAATATTAATACTGTTGGAAATCAGGCCCAAAATCACAAACACGAACACACAAACTGAACGAACTATTCGACTCTTGTATTAGATAAATAAACCGGGACTTCTATAAAGACTCATTCAACCCCTATTTATACTAAACAAATAGTAAACCTAACCCAACTGTAAAACCTATAAACCTAGATAAATAATCAAACTCAATTATAATCTAATACTAACTCAATTAAATAATTAATAATCTCAAATAAATAAAACTATTTATTAGATCAAATCAAGATTAACATCTTCATTCTCCCCCTTAATCTTGATTTGTACCACCCGGATCTTAAACAAAATCCGTTTCTTCAAATCTGCATTATTATCAACAACTTCAATCCCTTGATCAATCTTGATATCTCTCTTCCTCGGTCCTAGAACTTCACCATTCTTGACCACCGATCAAAGAAAAAAAACTTGTCACTTCTACCGTTTTCTTCTTCCATTGCTAGACACGACAAGATTCAAAGTCTCCCGCTTTGATGAATCTTCTACCGTCAGCCTATCCGCAAATCTGATCGGATACTTCTGCCAAAAAACAACCTACCTGGTTATTCTGTTTTATCCTTGGCAGGAAGGACATGGTCTGATCTTACCTAGATAGAAAGTTGCTAATGCAGTTAAATTCATTACTATTGAACCATCACCGAACTGATCACATGTCATAACCGCCGTTCCAAATGGTACTCCCCATTATACGGTTGACCAAATCTCATCGCCACAACAGCTCCCCAAACCTCCAGGTTGATAACAAAGAGCCAAAACCTAAAACTAAGAAAACTCACAAGACCCTAACCTTCACTCGGTGAATCCAAAAGTTTTAAATCAAACTTTAACCGTCAGCTTCAACGAATTTTCAACTCAATACAAAATCTCAATTTCTTAGATCGAAAGAAGCACCTAACAAAAATAGTGTTTTCTTCTTTTCCAATCATACGCACCAAACAAAAATAAGGAATCAAAGTTGCCTCCCTTTTGTTTACTTCTGTGCATGAACTTCAAAACAAGAAACAATAAAATCTTTTTTCCTTTAATTTTGTTTCAAGTAAATCCTAACAAAAATAATGGTTGACATACTCCCCTCGAAGGCCAAGAACCAAGGACGGAAAACTCCTCCTAATATCTTTACAAACGCCCCTTTTTTCTTCTATCTTCGTCTTTTACCCCCCGCAGTTGCAACCCCGCGAGGGGTTGCTCCCCTGCTTGGAAAACGACTCTCAAAACCGTCAATACCACGCTCTGATACCAATTGTTGGAAATCAGGCCCAAAATCACAAACACGAACACACAAACTGAACGAACTATTCGACTCTTGTATTAGATAAATAAACCGGGACTTCTATAAAGACTCATTCAACCCCTATTTATACTAAACAAATAGTAAACCTAACCCAACTGTAAAACCTATAAACCTAGATAAATAATCAAACTCAATTATAATCTAATACTAACTCAATTAAATAATTAATAATCTCAAATAAATAAAACTATTTATTAGATCAAATCAAGATTAACATCTTCAAATACAATTTCCAGTTCGTAAACTTTGTTATCTCCGTGTGTACAGTTATTATAACATTAAGATCTTAGAAGCATCCAATTTACATACATAGGACAAGTTTCAACCAGCATCCAATTTACAATGACCCTTAAGATGCTTTTTTCCCTAGGCATTTTTTTTTGTCAGTAGCTATATAAATTTCTTATTAAAATTCCGGCCATATTGGTTTTGTGTAACTATATATATATATGTTTAATTTACATGCATGTTTTATTCTACCAGATCAAAATACAACTATGACTGAAATAATGGATGAATCTGAAGTCCCTCGATCATTGGGGTGTTATCTTGCTATTCAACTCAAAGAAATTGTTCATGATCAACATTATGAACTGGTAACGGACATTTATCAGCAAGTCGTGTGCAAATTAAAGTCATCTGACTCAAAATTGCAGGCTCGATGGGAGCTTATGGACGCAAACGATTCAACAAAGTTAATGTTTAAGAAAAATCTATTGTCCGTCCATAATACATGGACTGCATACAATTCTAGTGGCGGTGAGCTATTTAGCCTATGGGAAAATCATTTGTTTTCCAAGAAAACCAACATACATGTGTTTTGTCCGACTGCTATTCGCGCTCTCCCGCCCCTTGGTTTTGTGGACAATGACGCTATCCAGTCCTGGGCCTTTGTGGACATTGACGCTCCCCCGCCCCTGGCCATTGACAGGAATGTTATCGAGCCCACAAACAAGGAGAACAAACAAGGCGAGGAGGAATCCAAAGAAAAGATATGTGACCTTCGTGATTTTGAAATTAAAGGAAGCTGGTCGGCCAAAAATTGTGCCATGTACGTGGCAGATTCTGAAACAAAAATCGCTCAGGTAGTTTTTTTAAACATCAACTCACACACCCACTAAATCTAAAACTATATTCATTGTAAGACCTGAACCTTCAACCTCCTAAAAACATACATGATCCCATCACTTGTGTACCTCTAGCCACTCTCTAGGCTAAAGGCCCTTTGGTGCACAAAGTACATAGCTCTAACCATTTCTTTCATTTCATATTAAATATTAGTATTGTTGGTAATAAACATGCAATTGAACAATAAACTTAACAATAGATTGATAGTAAATTGCTGATTTACAGACTCCATTATCCCATCTATTTATACATGTCGATTTCTTCTAATGGTTGCCTTGAATCGTCATGACCCATGTTGGTGTCATTTCCTTGTTGCCGTATACATAGACATGTGTACATGGTAGGTTTCTAACTTCTATTTTGACACAATACATCCCTATACTATTTACATATAAACATAACATATTTTCTAACTTTGACACTTTTGACCCAAATTAAGTTTAGTTAACTTCAACAAGTATTAGTCCTCAAAGGGGCATCTTGACGCTAAGATATATTATCTCTAACTTAAAGGGCAAGGGTTTAAACTCTGCAAGTTACAAGTACAAGGGGTTTATATGAGTAAACTCGTAGCTGTTTAAAAAAACTATATCATTATGACAAACATGTTTTAGATGCGTGCACGGGACAATGCTGAAGGTTTTGTGGTGGAAGTTATTGGTGACATTCAATGGGAATTCGTGGCCGCTTGTTTTGCTGCTGTTGTGGCTATGAAAATAGAAGCTCGTAAACGGAAAGAAATTGCCCGTCATGTTCCTGGAATTACTGCAAAGTTCCTAGGAGGGGCTGTAATTGGTGCCGGTAAAGTAACATTTGATTTTATTTATGATCGGAGTTAGCTAAAACTCTCTGTTGGTGGAGCTGTGCAATTCGCACGTAATGTTTGAAGACATAGTCATGTTTGTTTTTCGTATTATGTATAATTAACTATTATAACGTGTATAAGACTTTATTGAACAATCATGTTCCTATTGAAAAATACTTTTTATGAAAACATGATTTATCAAACTAATGAGACACACTATAACTATTAACTAAGACAATGTGCATCAAAATAAACCAATGCACGTACTATATACATAAGTACATAACATTGTAAAACTTGTGTAATATTATCAAACTAAGTTGTGTGTTAATATTATTGTTGTCTTGTTCAGTTGTTTGTGACGTATTTTTGTGTGTCTTCTGTATTATTATGCATCGTTTTTATTTGGTATAAAATCAGACATAAATACAAAATCAGCTACTTACAAAATGAATCTACACGCAAAAGGCATGTGTATTTAGCATGGTTTTGCATAATTTTGTGAGCATCTACTATACATAAGTACTAACAATGTTCAAAATATACAGAAACATGAAAGATGCACATTTTAACCATATTTATATGTACGTTTTAGTTGGTTACGTATACACGTACATAGCTCAAATGTGATTCGATCTTATTATAAATACAAGTACCGAGCTCTCACCATTATTCTAGTAAAGATTTAACATATGTGTTAAAAACCCTACGTACTATACTGTTGGCCGTTGCTGGCTTGCCGCTCTTTTGTCCCTTCATATGACCTCAGATAATCTTTGTGAAGCTTTAAATATTTGTATTTTCAGCCATATATGTTCGTTAATTTTTATTTATTATAGTTGTTTATGTTCGTTCACTTATATTCATTTGTTAATGAACGAAAATGAACAGATTAAAAGAACAAACACGTACATACATACCGCATTTATATTCAGTTGTTTCTGTTCGTTTATTTTGTTTCTTATATTCACTTATATTAATTTGTTCGGACAAAGTTAAAAGAATGAACACATATTTATTCCTTTACAAGCTTAATTATATTCACTAGCTTATAGTTTGTTTAATTTCTAATTTTTTTAATATATTAGTTTGCACAAACTTGTTGTTTTAGTCCACATCACTAACAGTTTTAATCCAATAATTTATTATTATTTATATACCTTCTAGTTTTAAAAGTCGGTGGTCACTGCTGGCCGGCTACGTGTCACCACTCGATTGACCCACCAACAATTCTTTACTTTATTATCATTTTAACCTCTAAGTTAGATAAATTTATCCAGTCTACGAATTTGAAAAAATAATACATGCAATTTTTAAAAAAATATGAAGATGGCAAACAACACCAGCAACAACAACAGTATTAATAGCAACAGCAACAATAACAACATAAATCATCCATGCGATTTAAAAAAAAAAGTCTACATTAATCCATCTTGACCATAGGCCTAAAAATGTAATTTACTATATAAAAAATATGCACACAAACAATATATAAGAAACCGATATAACATTTTCAAACTATCTTGTGTATTAATTTTGCATTATCTATGTGTCATCTGTATTGTTTTGCGTAGATTTATACGATTCAACTCAAGTCAGAGATACTATACAAATTACAAAGTTAATGCACTACATACAAATTAAAGATGTTTCTTGGCATGGTTGTGTCATCTGTTTTTTTTTTTTTTTTTTTTTGCCGTTCAAAAAAAAAATCTAGTATATATACTTGTAAAATTACCAACATAGCCATGATATATGTGTTTGCATACACGGATTTGTATGTTAATGTTAGTGCAAATATTAATTTGTAACTTATACTATCTGTGTTTTGTTAAAGCCTAAGCCCATAACAAAGTTTGGTCATTGGTAGAGGACTAAAGGTGCAAAAAACTTGGTTTGGGATTTGATCAACAAAACTCAATATCGGATTTTGGTCAAATTAATGTTGGTTTGGAACCATTTTTTAGGGGGGTTTGACTGGTTTGAGAGCTTGGAAACCAGGTTTGATCGGGTTCAGACCAGTTTCGCACCACATGATCATTACAAACTGATTTCAACCCTCAGGGTAAATTTTGACTGAAAATTAGGTTCCGGCTAAACTAGTCATGAATGCATTCGGTTTCATGTTAACAAGCTCAATTACGGGTCACTTGGCCCAATTGATTTAAGGCCCATTACTTGAAAGGTCAAGAGAAAGAGACCCGACCCGATCACCCCGGCCTCTTTTATTCTTTTTCCTTTACTTGATACATATTATTTAACTCAACTTGCATAAACTATTTTACTTAATCCGTTCACAATATAACCCAACCGGCTTTATATATCTCGTGATATATATCATGGATTTTGTCAATTAATCCCCGCTCGTGGCTTAGTGGTAGGAGACTTGGTTTCTACATGGAAGACTCAAGTTCAATCCTCATGTGTATTATATTTGGTGGATTTAGACAATGAAAGATTTGAATTAGGCCTTATATGAGATTGTCAGTTCGAATCTTACCCGGGTTTCGTCTCACCGTGTGTTATGTTAGAGAATTATGTTCTTGTGTTACGTCAATAACAAAATATGTGCTTAGTTTATTGTAAAATAGACTTCTAGATAATACATAATAGCAAGATAGAGTTACTAGACTAGTTTACAATATCACATATAGAGTATAGACCATATAGAAAGTACATCTTATTATGTTAATTTTATGCTGATTCTTTTGAAATTATATTCTACTTATTGTTGTTACAAAAAGATAATTTACATTTTCTAACTATTAGTTATAACTATTCTAAAATTTAAAGGTATATTGGTTTTCATTGGTCCCAACTATCACATGTTGTCTTCTATCGGTTCCAACTATTGAATTGGTTGTCAACGGTCCCAACTTTTATCACCTTGGTAACCACTGGTCCCGTCGTTAAATTTGTTTAACACCGTTAAGTTTTTTCCAAATTCAATACCGATGTTATAAGCCTTTTGATCGGAATGATAATATAAGTCGATTGATGGAAAAGTTACCTCAAAACGGCGCTTCGAACAACGAAGTAGTGCTTCAATCGGGTGTTTAAACCTAACGGTGTTTCAATCGGATGTAAAAAATTTATCATTCAGATAGCCTTTTCGAGAAAACTTTTACATCAATCGACACGTATTATCCTTCCAATCAAAAGGTCTAAAATATCTGTCTTGAATTTGAAAAAAACTTAATGATCGGTGTCGAAGAGCCAATCAAAGATAAGTTTAAAATGTGTGTTCTATTCACCTTAGCTAGCTAGGGTAAGTAGAGTGTCGAACCACGTGGAATTAGTGGTCGGTGTTGTAAGTAATTTAATTTAAGAATTCAAACGATTTAAACTAACTAAATTAACTATTGCCACTTGGCTGTGAAAGATTTAAACTGATTATTAAACTAAGAATTAAGAAAAGACAAGTGCGGTAAAATTAATTGGTTGTGATGTAATAATTGGAAAATGGATCAAATCCGGGTTTCAAGTAAGTGACCTAACATGTACTTAAGGTTTACCAAGTTGGGAGTCACATAGACATAACTCGTTTACCAATTTTGTTGAACTATGATTACCAACTGAACAACGGGTTGTTAAATTAGATAGTAGAACCAAAATCAACTAATGTATTTAGAAGACTATGACTAACTAATGCCGCACCTAGTTATTTCATTAGCAAACATCAATTGTAGATAATGTAGTAAGAACTTCATTCAATGAGTTAATAATTGCCACTAGTAACTTGATGAACAAAATCTCAAAACAATTAACCAAATCGTTTTAATCAATGAAAAAGGTAAACACACAAACATCCAAACATTCAAGAACATTCAAAGTTTGTGCCCAACAAGTTAAAACCCTAAGAAAACATAAATCAATCACTAACCATCCACCCGGAGATGATCACGGGTGGTTTAGCCTTGCATCTTCTCAATAATCACTTGGATTACGGTTTGGGATTGCATGATTGTCAATGGATTGATGATTAGAAGCAAGAGAATGGTGAAACAAAACTCCTAAAATCGTCCTAGAGGCTGATGGTCTCGAAGTTAGGGTTTTAGAAACAATAAAATCCTTAAATATGGTAAAAAATCCGGAGACTTGTGAAAACACGCGTCAGGGACGTAAGCTACGTCCCTAGGGACGTAAGCTACGTCCCTCCTGCCACAATTACGTCCTCTACTCTGCCTTACGTCCCTGTATACGTCCTAAAATTACAAGGGCTCGTAAGTTACGTCCCTAGGGACGTAAGCTACGTCCCCCCTTGATTTTCTTCATTTTCTTCTTATTCAACTTCGTTCCTTAGCTAATCATCATCCAACCTTCTAATAACCTTCATATAATGCATTTAAGCTCCCAACACCTACAAATCAAATATAGAACAAAGTAAATGCGTTCGGAATAATAATTAAGTTAAAAACATCAAGTTAACAACTTAAAACACGAACAAATCACCAACGCATCACTTAACGGCGTTAAAAAAATTTAACGACGGGACCAGTGGTTACCAAAGTGATAAAAGTTGGGACCGTTGACAACCAATTTAAAAGTTGGGACCAGTAGAAGACAAAAGGTAATAGTTGGGACCAGTGAAAACCAATATACCAAATTTAAAACATTTCACATTTTAGGGCCTAAAACGCACACTTACCTATCCATTGAAACTAAGCAATCGCCTTTGTCGACCATCGTCGACATCAACACTAAAATCTAATAAAACATAATTGAAGCATCGTCACCATCACATCCCAGCAAATATATATTCATTGTCCCTCCAAGAAACAAGAAAATGTCTTCACATGCCCATCGCTTTGTCGCCACTAAAACATCCTATGATCATGATCGTGGACTTGTGGTATAACTTCAACCCCCAATCGCCGTCCATATGGATGAGGGCATTGATGGTGGTGGCCTGGTGGGTACATGAAGATGGCTATGGTTAATGTTTGTTTGGATAGAAATAGCAAAAATGGTGTAATTTGTTTCATTTGTTGGTCATCTAATGCCATATATACGTTGGCAAACCCTTTGGGACCTTAGATGTAAATGTGTCTAGTTGGGCACAACCAAGAAGAACCAACCATGATCATAGAAATTGATAGGTGAGATGACATGTGTACAAATGTAAATTCTTTATACACGTGTACGGACACGATTCCGTCCTGATAGTTATTATACAAATAGTCAAATATGGGAAGTTACTCCCTCTGTCCCATTAAAAGTGTCAATATTGCATTTTTTAGTTGTCCCACTTAAAGTGTTCACTTTTAAAATTTATTGGTAAACTTCCAAATTTACCCTTAATAACATAAAACAAACAATAGGATGGACCCACAATAATATTTATTGTTCAGGGTATTATTGTCAAATAACAAACAAAAATACCAATAATTTATTGTGCCTAAAACTTTGTGTTTTTCAAACTAAGACTATTCTAATGGGACGGAGGGAGTGTTAACTATGTTTGGTGTGAAGTTAATGGAAAGAAGCGGTTGTTACCGATCGGTCACACGTGCAAAACAACTTACACACAAGAAAAATAATAAAAATACATATATTCAAAACCAATTTTAGGTAATGATTAAAAAAAACCTATATGGTGGTTGTTAAGTACTGTAATTTACAATTAGACTATCAAATACATAACAATTTTAGTTAATGAATACAACAACAAACCTTATATGAGGGGCGTACCCACTCTGGGTGAGGTTGGTCGCACATCGTAAAAAAAATTTAATAGTGTCTATATATAGAGATTTTCTGTTTACATACCTATTTATACTTGTTACATCGTTCATTTAAAAAAATCTTTTGAAGCTTTTAAAAATATCTTTAAACTTTTTTGTCTTTGTCGTTAAAAAATTATGTTTCTAAATGAAAATAATAATATGCGTATATAAAAAATCTTTGTGTGGAACACTGATGTGTAGGCAATTTCACACCTATGAATTAGATTATCACAATCCGGTGGTCCCATCAACGAGTCTCTCAACATGGTTCGGTCTCACATCTTGTGGAATTTTTGCCTTTTTTACTTGTTTATCTTTTTGCAATCTTACATTTTTTGCTTCAAACTCAACTGTGACATGTTTATGAATTTGACAATCTACTCTAATTTGACATATTTTTTACTTTGAACTTTGATTTAGTTATCATTTTGACAATTATGTTTAGATATACCTCAGTAATTTAATATGTCGCACATTATCACTTTATAGTATAACGTGCGTGACATGAAATTTTTTTATCAGTATGTGTGACGAAGTTACATATACAAGATCCAAGCGCTACATCGTGCGACCCGGTCTTATAGTTAGTTTAATCGAAAGTTAATACAAAAGACAATTATGATTAAGGTTTTATAGTCTCACATTTGCCTAAACGAAAAAACTATTAACCAAACAATCTTTAGCTACTTGTTTTTATGGTTGTGTTTTATAACCGAAACACTAATATCTTTATATAATATAGCAAAATCAAAAAAGCTTATGTGGCATCTTATTAAAGCTTTTGGCTTATGTGGCATTATTTGAGAGTTTATCTCAAAATAATAACTTTTTTATTTATATGTGTATATAAAATATATTATAATAAAATTAATTACATTTTTAGTCCCCTAATATTTTGGAGAATTCTGAAAAATTTAAGAGTATTTATATTTTTAACCCTATACTACAACGGATGTACATGAGTAGGTTTATATTTGATAGGGTTTAAAAATGAAACTTATGGATAAAGTTTATAATAAAATACAATTAAGACCGTAGTGTTTTATAAATATATACATACATTTTTATACGATTTAAAAAAATAAACTACACCATAAAACTGAGCATTTTATTCTCCTTAATTTGAGTATAATATTGCTACTATAAATCTAATTTTTAAAAATATATCATGTGTTTCAGTTTACCATGGTTTTGTCTCAAAGAGAATTCTGAAAAATTTAAGAGTATTTATATTTTTAACCTTATACTACAAGGGTGTACATGTGTCGGTTTATATTTAATAGGGTTTAAAAATGAAACTTATGGATAAAGTTAATAATAACATACAATTAAAGACCTTAGTGTTTTATAAATATACTTACATTTTTATACGATTTAAAAAAAATTACATTATAAAACTGAGCACTTTATTCTCTTTAACTTGAGTATAATATTACTATACAAAAAATCTAATTTTTAAAAATATATCATATGTTTCGGTTTACCACGGTTTTGTCTCAAAACTGATTGGAAAATTCACGAATATCCTTAAAAACATCACTTAAATGTTGTGTTCCCGAGCGTAGCGCGGGCACTAAACTAGTGTAGTTATAAACCAAAAATTAACACGTAGAAACCAACTTATTCTATTACACATCAAATGAAAGAGGACCAACGGGTTTAAATCGTGTCAACAACCTCAACTAAGTAAATGTGATACTAACTCATTTGATCGAGACTTATGCCATTTAAAATGAAAATCAAGGATTTAAATTTGGATATAGTGAAATTATTTAAAGAAGTATAATTATAAAATTAAGATAGATTGCCGTTAAAAAAAACTCAACTCCAACACGAGCTTGAGTATCATAAATTTAAATTTTTTTATAAATTTGTTGATTTTCTTTAAAAGGGACGGGCTTGGTTTGTAGTTGGGCTAGTGGAGGTAAGGAGTTATTTAAGAAGCTTCTATCGTTGACTTTTAACGAGTCTATAACTTCTTTAATGTTCTCACCATCTCTATAAATTAAACAATAAATGTTAGATATACGTGAAATATCATGTGAATAAAAAATATTCTAATTAGAATTATAATATTATGTTAGTTGATTAAAAAATGAGAACTTATTCTAACATTTGGCATAGATCTTATAAATTGGTCACGATCTAATAAAATAAATGTGAAACAGATTTGAAAAACATACACATTAAATTAACAACTTGGATGAGTACGTACATGGGTTGAAGATATCTTCTAGATATACAAATGAAAATGAATGTCTTCTAGATAGTCATAGGGACTTAATTAGGTGTTTATACACATGTACTGGTTTAGTCATGAATTTATAAATAATCAACTAGTTGTCAAGCGAAGAAAAATACATTTGAATGGCGATTGTCATAATAAAAAATTATCATAAATTTGTTTTTATCGTTTAATAGAGAGTAACCTATTTGATAGAAGTTAGGATTTGTTGTATACCTTCACACCCCTCATGTCCCTTTGTCACATCATCTTTCACGCCCCGTAACACCACGCCAGAGGAGGTGTGAAAAGAGGTTAAATTGAGGCTTGTCGATGGATTCACGCATGAAAGAGGCAAAAAGGGCTCCATTATATATAACATACCACACCAAATATATCAGATAACTATGAATTTATAAGCATTTCACTTTAAACAAATATTATCACTTTTCTCACAAAATGAATCATTTCGGTCAAAATGATAACGTATACTACCTGTATCACGATCCCGTCGAGTGAGGTTATGACGCATAATTGCTTAGTACATGGATTCCACAAACCCAAACATGTCTTTTACGTTTTTATTTTATTTTATTATATGTACTTTTGAGTTTTTAATGAAATAATAATTTAACTTATTAATTAATTTATTAAATGTTTAATTAAATAAATTGGTGATGGGAATGTTGAAGTCATTTCCACCCTTAAAGTGAAGTCTAAGAGGCTGTTTGGCAAAATCTGAATCATTAAGTGCTGAATGGTTAAGAGGTCTGAACCATTAAGAGGTTCCATCAATAAGAGGGATGTTGGGGTACAACTTCAGATGAGTATAAAGTTAGTATATGCTCCATTCAGCATCTCTTAGTCTCTTAACCATTCAGCACTTAACTGAACTATTCAGAGGCTATTTTTTTCTGAAACAAACGCTCTGAATGCTAAATGCTGAATGGTTAAGCATTGAACTGAATCATTAAGAGGTAAACAAACAGCCCCTAAGTGAAAAATGTGGGTGATGTGAAGTTGATGTGACACATATACGGAGTTGATGTGACACATATATAAAGTGAAAAGGGTGAGAGTACACCCCTAGCCTTATTGACATATCTTAAGTTTAAAAAAGAGGTATACAATTAATTTGGAGTAGAGTTGATTCAATTGGAATGGCTTCGACGGACGGTGTCCGGAGTCAATATAGAGTTGACGGCGCCAGACTGTGTCAAGAGTCATCGATGGGCGGGCGAGGTGGTGTCTATAGTCAGAAGTAGGCATCGGACATCGCCATACCGTATTTTTGTTTGTTGTATTATCTATCTTGACACATACGTTAATTTCATTTAAGTAATCAAAATGCGTCTTGTCTCAATTGAAAAAGTTCCATTATTCATTTCTAATTTTAAAAATCTTAAATTGATCCAAGATAATAAGATAGATGAGTTAATTTGATCACCACTACCCCCTAGTAATGAATGGTATATAAGCCAATGATTTCCGATCAAAGATATATTAAATTGCTTCACATATAATAGTATAATAGTAATGTGGGTTCAAATTTATATATATAAAATATATTTAAGAACGGGTCACGTGATACGGTAGCTGGGTCATGCGGTTGGTTATGCGTTTGTAACTTTGTCACATGCGTTGATAAAAAGTAGTTTTATGTACGTCACAGTATAATACCATAATGTGTCTGACAAAAAAATATCAAAACTTAGAGATCAAAACGATAACTATGTCAAATCTGGAGGGTTTAAATAATACATATGTCAAAGTAGAAATAGAGGTCAAATTCGAAAACTGACTGAGTCATTAGGGGTCAAAATGATAATTATTCAAATTAAGTCAGGAGCTAAAATCATAATTATTTTAAGTAAAAAAAACAAATGTTAAAATTGGCTAGTGACAATCTTATAAGTATCACCAAGTTTAGCACGCAAGGTCATAATCAGACCTTGTAAATTAGTGAAGTATATAATGTAGGTTGATTAAGTTATAGAAAAAATAAAAGAATTAAAAAAATACCTAAAAGTAAAAAAGAAAAAATACTAATGAAAAAAGAATGACGATATATGCGTTGTTATCCCAAAGTCGATTTGGTGTTGGTACTTCAAGATCATGTTTATCAGTTTTGTGATGCAAAGTTAATGACAGATCTAATCCAGATTAATATAATAGAGGAAGGATCATTTATATATTGATTATTACCATAATTTGGTTACACTGATTTGATTTGTATAAGATTTTATTTTATTTTTAATTGAAATACAAATATTTAGATATCTTTTGAAAAGATGATAATTATAACGGTTGAGACGTGACCTAACCTTCTAAGTTCTAAGCTAGATCAAGATGGTTTATAGTATGTTGTAATTTATAAGCTAGATCAAGATGGTTTATAGTATGTTGTAATTTAAGTTACAAGATAAAACTAATATCTAAAAATGCCATTTATTATTGAGTGTATATCAACGTTATGCTTGATTATAACAATAAATTCGACACCAATCACATCAGTCTTATAATTAACGTGGTAATTATAAACGAAGTGAAAAGATTACAAAAGAAATTCAAATAAAAATTAGGTATAATTACATGTAAATTTATGATGATTTTTGTTTAGACTGACGGTTTGTACAACGAAAAGACTGTTTTACTTAGATGAGATGCAATGATCGAGTTCTAAACTTTGAACTGCCCATTTAGTGGACGCTTAAAAGTCACACTTTCAAGACTTCCAATAATGGAAACTCACACCATTTTTTTTAAACTAAGTTTGTCGGAGTATAAAACTCATTAATCAACTTTTTCAAGCGAAAATCATGGTCAATATCTTTAACCATTCATTTCATGGCATTGCTGTTGAACCAAAGTCGAATAACTGAGATCTTCATGGCAACTATAGCGAAAAAGTTTTGTCGATTAAATTGTCAATATCAACTATATTATTAAAATCAATATTATGTTAACTAATTACATATTTTCAATTAATAGATTATCATCCAAAGATTTGAAAAATGACTATTTTCAATTAAATATAAAATTATAAATAAATAGAGTTGGAACTTGGAAGCAAGAATATACTAAATCTACTTCCAATTCTTTGCTTTATTTTATTATTGACGTAAAGGAGTACGTCACCTTATACAATTCATAATCCAAAAAAAAAATAAAAAAAAATCCCTCATCCATAAATAAATACTCTCTATATATATATGCTACCATTTCATCACCTAATCTTACAATTTCACTTCATCTTTTTTCAATTCAACAAAAATGAACCCACAAGCAAAACTCGAAGAATCAATACTCTCTCCAAGCTTCAATTGTTACTCATCTCAAACTTCAACATCCAAATCAATCACTAAAGCATTACAAGAACAACACACGTCTCAATTCAACGAAATCGACGTCGAAAACGACGAAGAAGATTTCGAGTTTTCGGTATTGTTAGCCGACGAAAACGATGCATCGAACGAGTTCGATGTACAAAACTGGACGGTTTTTCCGGTTTTCAACCGTGATCTAGTAAACAATAACGTAGATCATGAGATTAATTCCGTTACTAGTAAGTTACACACTCTATTTGTTGATGATCCAGAAGAATCATGCTCTTATTCATCGTCCGAAATCGACGAATTGGAGAATGTACCTTCGGAAACATACTGCGTGTGGAGGCCGAAAAACGATGGTGGATCGTCGCCGGTTATAGCTAAATGTAAGAAGAGTAATTCAACCGGATCCGGATCGAAACGATGGAGATTTAGGTATTTGTTACGACGGAGTAATAGTGAAGGAAAAGAGCCGATGGAGATGGTAACGAGTAAGCAAAAACGGAACTCGAGCGAGGTCTCGAACGTTGTCGGCAGGTGGAAGGCGAAAACGCCTGTTCATGAACAGTTTTACGTGCAACGACGAGCGGAAAATGAAGTTGTTAAGCGGAAATCGTATTTGCCTTATAGGAAAGATCTCGTCGGGTTGTTTGTGAATGTCAACGGAATAGGGAAAATGCTTCCGTTTTGAAATAATTCATTACACGTGTTACGTTGATGATATTATTTTAAAGTAGCAGTTTTGTATGATGTGGTTTTGAAGGTTAAATCATTGTAAATATTTTTTAATTATATATTTTTAATGGCATTGACATTGTTCTTTTGTTATTAAAACACATGAAATTTATGAGGGTTGTTTCACCTGTAAATTACAGCTGTTGTTCATGGATGCATTGATGGTTGTGGGCAAAGGTAGTTGTTCGTGTAGTTATATTTGGCCTGTATCTACATACCCTATTTAGTTTTATTTATGATCCTCTGAAAAAAAAATTCAATTAGATTTTGAATTCGTTTTTTTTTTTAAGGACTTTTGAATTTGGTTTTTGGTTCAGTTTTATACATGCTAAATTTAAGTGTGATTGATCGGTTTTGGTTTCGACCTAATAAACTTCGAAACGAATCAAATGCTAAATATGTTGAAGCATGATTAGCGCTTAACTAATTCATCTTATGAATAGTTGAGTTGAAATTCACCTAAATCTTGATGGCAACCTTTGTAGTAAGTCAATACGTAAAGAAGATATCAAAACTTGCTAATAAATTATATATATAAACATAAAATAATTTTCAAATTTTTTTTTTCAAGTATGAATATGAACTTACCAAACACCAAGTGGGTGAACTCTTGAAGAAACTAGATGTAACGTTATATTTTAATACTATTAATAATTTATATGTGATAAACGCATTTTATATTTGAGGTAAAATGCTAACCTCGTAGAAAAATTGCTAACTTGCTTTCCACACAACGCATGTCATGAGTTTGGTAGGTTAATGGTTATACTCTTCTAGAAAGTCAATCTTCTTTTATCAATATGATTATAATAATAATAAATTAATAATAATAATAATAATATAATAATAATAATAATAATCGATATTTTTAATTAATAATATGTATTTTTTAAGCCTTTTAATAAAGTTAGGGAAGAGAAATGAGGTGACCCAATTGCATGTGTAGCAATATCATTTTCACGTGCAACTTCCATACACTTATCCCTTATATATAGCCGGTAGAGTTTTAGCCCATTCTATTCTATGGTAATAAGTAATAACAATCACAACATTCAAATCAATTCAAACCATTTAAATCGTAACACACATTGAAACAAATAAATTGAAAAAACTAAACCATATCCACGTAAAAATTCAATGTTTTTAAGCAGGGACTAGACACAAATCAACTGTCTTACCGGTTTACTGATTAGATAATGAATTTGAAAACCTGATGACGTCATAAATAAAAGATATGTTTATACATCTAATTTATACCAAAGTATACAAATACCGTACATATACCTTGGTGTGGATTAGCAGTTTTATGAACTAAAATAAGATCATGGAGTCTTAAATTAACAAAAAAATATTCTCAAGAGAAAAGGTAAAAAAGAGAATTAAAAATCATGTTTCATCACCTGGTCCGGTTCACCGGTCGGTTCCAAGAAAACAATCATAACATGCATATTTGGAACGGTTCTATGACCGGTCAGATGGTCATAGGTGAAGTCAGTGACGTACCCAGAAATTTCAATGGGTAAAAAACTAAAGACTAAAAAGATTATGAACTTAGTGTTACATATGACAGATACAACTTGGGCTAAATCGGCCCAATATCAACAAACAAAACATGAATTCATGAAACTTTATTATCAGTCCATGTTCGAGCTTAGCTAACAAGGTTAGTGACATATTAGTAACACAAATGTGTTTGGAGCATTAAGTTATGATGTTTTAATCCCAGTGTGAGCATATTGTGATGTGTTTCTTCTAAAAAAGTCAATTAGTGATGTTAAAAAAAATCCAGCGTAATCAATGATTAGTTTTGAAATACGTAGGGAAATGGTTTGATTTTAGTTCTTTGTTTTCTTTTAACACCAAAATGTTACAACAAACAACCAAGCCTCTAGCTGCTGACTAGATGATTTCTTCACTAAAATAATACATGAGCGAGTTTAAAAAGTCATAAAAGTCGACCATGAGTTCCATATTAGCTCTTCATTTTTTCTCTGGTTGTTTATCCATAAAGCACTCCAAGTTTAGTGTCTTCCATATTACGGGTCAAATCCTATGGTATGTTGTTGAAGATTTAGTCATTTCGGGCTCTTCAAAATATTATAAGTTTTTTTTGGAACGACAGTTCCACCACCAGCTAACTGGTGGTTCAGGGGAGTGTAATGACCGAGCCTAGAAGCCCACGGCCTATCCCCTGTAAGAGGGATTATTTGCAGCAGAGTGTGGCAGCTCCCCTAAGAGAAGAATACTCTTCTCGGGGCCCCGACCAACCCTTCCGAAGAGCAGGAAAGTCGGAGTCTAAGACTCGTCAACTAACCGCCCCGGCAGAAAACCACAGCAGGAACCTTTAACCTTTTCTGTGTAAAACCCATCTTCTCAAGACTAGAACTCATGACCTCTAGGAAGTCAAGTGTTTTAATCCATCATTAGAATACCATTGGATCAAATAGCCAACCGCAAAAAAATATTATAAGTTAAGGTGATAAAAATAGCCTTTAGTTTCTTTTTGAACAACGCGTTATTTGATGTTAAGTTTACATGTGAAAGAATGTCTTTGATTGATTTGGCTGTGGATGTTTGGTATATTCCTCCAATTGGACCCCAATACATAAACAATATATAGTTATCTAACAACTAAATAAATTAATGAATATATTATGTTTTGCTTATAACAGTTTACAATTCAATATGACATGGTTGGAACTTCCGCTTATGCGTTTATAGCACAAGACTTTCTACTCAAGCTGCTTTATATACTCTAGATGGCAGCTAGTTGAGAACCTGAATGAAAGACATGTCTGAGTCTGAATTTTTTCACAATTGTTACCGCCTTAAACAGAGATCAAAAGTTACAAGCCACGTTTTAATCTAACTTACATTTATTAGAAAGACTAGTTTAATACCCGTGTGTTACATACGGATTAAAGAATAATATTATAAAAAATTATAATCATTATGTTTAAAGTTTTATAAATATATAACATTTTAAGAGTTGACTTCATCAATTTGTATGGTGAAAATTTTAACTAAATTTTACCTCATAAACTTCCTAATATAAAAATATATTTTCCCCCAAAACATTGTCTTATAAAATTTTAAATTATTAGATAGATTTTGAGCGACGTATTTAGGGACATCATTTTCGAAATGACTAAACATGTTACCATCAAAACCCAATTTATTTATTTAGCACAAAATCTGAAGCAAAAGCATACATACTAACATCATCATCATTTGGTACAACAACAACAGAAAATGAAATCCCAACTCTACATGTAAACGATGTACTATCAAACCACATTTGAAAACAAAGTTAATTAGGCGTCAAGAAGATACTCAAGTGATAGTGATTTCTTGTTCCGGTTCCGCCCCACGTCTTCCAGCAACTCCGCTAGTCGTCGCCTCTCGTCCACCACATCCGGGTTTGCCGTCCCGAGCTTCTCCTCTCTCATACCGACAACATATTCCAATATCTCGATCGCATCGTCCCACCTATGACATCAAAACCGCTTATACGTTATTCGATCATAAATTATAACACTAGACTTTATTAAAGTAAATAACTGAAAATGTAACGTTTTAAGTGAAAATACGATACCTGCCCATGGCATCATAAGTACCGGCAAGATTGCTATAGACCCCGAGTGTATCGGGATGATGAGGGCCGTACTCGATCTCGAGAATGCCTCTTGCTTCTTCGAAAAGATCAGCAGCCTCGTTTATCGAGTTAATTTGAACACACGCGAGCCCCATTTGGTTCAAAGCGACCCCGAAAAGAGCCGATTTCTTCTCACCAGTCGCTCGTAGCTTTGAAATAGCTGCTTTCAAGCTGTTATACGACTCCATATAACGCCCCATCATGTAGTACAACACGCCTACTTGAGCCTCGATCCCGGCCACCGTGCTTGATTGGCCTGGTGTCTTACCGTATACCTTGAGTGCCCTTTTTAGCAAGTTTAGTGCTTGATCAAGTTCATTCATGGACTCGTAAATAGCCGAAACTTCAATCAACCCGCTAGCGATTTCTTCCTTCGGGATTCCCGGACCCGGTTTCACGTAAATCCGTAATGCGTTTTCACAATACGACTTCGATTCCCGAAACTTTCCGATCTTGTTGTTCACATCAGCCAATCTAACAAAAACCGAAGCAACCGATGGATTGTTTTCACCTTTCGTCGACTTAAACAAGTTAAGCGCCTTTTGATACGAGAAGACCGCCTCATCATAACGTGCTAGAGCTAAATACGCGTCCCCGATACACACATCAATAGCAGCAACATCCGACTCATGCCCGTCAGCCGACATGGCCATGCTAGCCAACACATAGTGCTCAAGTGCACCTTCATAATCTCCCAACGAGTCACAAATCAAACCCATTAGCCTCCTGTCCGCGGCTTCTTCCACAGAAGCCGGGGACCCGTTCTTATGAATATCAAGCGCCATTTGGCACAACCTTTTCGCCTCATCAAACCTCAAAGCTTGAACATAAGCCTCGGCCACATACCGACACGTTTCCCCAAACCGCGTGTCGGTTTCACCCAAAACCTGTCGCTGGATCTCCAAACCCGCGGTATAACAAAGCGTCGAATTCTCAACATTCCCAAGCATCGCATACGCATCACCCAACTGCATACAACCCGCAAACTTCGCAAGCGAGTGTTTCTGACCTTCATCCATATTCGGGATCTCGATCGATCGTTCCAACAACGGAATCGCGTCGTTATAACGTCCCAAACTACAATTCAAAGCTGCTACAATGTGCAAACACATCACATATTCCAAATTCGGTTTTTCACATTGAACACTTTCAAATGATTTCAATGCACGTTGAGCCAAATCAAAAGCTTTCTTAGGATTTTCGCCCGATGACAATAAATCGCGAGCTTGTTTCAATAGATACGTTGCAAGGTACCCCGCGTCTTCATTAGCCGCGGTTTTATCGATTCTTTTTAGTGTTTTCGACGATGGTTTTTTACCAGACGGAGGTCTGGTACCCGGACCAATCGTTTTTGGAATTGAAATTTGGTTATGTTTCTTAGTGACCGAAACAAGGTCATTAAATGGTTCATGTAACTCTTTCTCATTAGTCACACTTGCGGGTTTCGCAAACTCGCCTCCAGCAAGAAAACGCAGCTCAGAGTCGATACGTGATTCGTGTCCATACGACAAGTAACTGAACCTCGAAGGCGATTGATCGGAGCTTTGCATTTCGCATACGTTGTTATACAACTGTTCGATTGAAGTATCGATGGCTCCCGGACTGGGAGTGTCTACGGCTAGATCGATTGAATCGCTTTCGGGACTGTGCGTGCTTAACGGGCTTCTCGGGGACGAGAAGCCGAAAAGCTCTTTGTGAGGGAGGTAATTTGCATTTGGGATGTTGTTTTCGCTGGAGATTGATGCTGGATGATCGGTTGCAAGTTCAGGCATTTTGAATTGGTGAATTTGGTTCGAAAAGTGAAATAGGGGTGTTGTGTTTTTTCTCAGAGGCAAATCGTCGAACACCTGATATGCACCTGAATTGTAAAAACAGATCATCAGATTTTAACGTGATCGTTATCATTGAAGCAATCAAAAATCAAATTAAAACATATTTTTCATAAATTTTGTAACTAAACAAGTGAAAGTCAACATGCATGATTGTTTATTCAGAATTTTATGAAAAAGTTAAAAGTCAGGTATTTTTCTTTTTTTTTATCTATTGACTTACGGTTGCTTGGCGACGAATGAATTATTAAGTGTTGAATGATTAAGATGTATAAATCATTAAGAGACTTTATCAATAAGAGAGATGTTGAAGTTGGTACATGTTTCATTCAGTTCCATTCAGCATCTCTCTATCTCTTAACCATTCAGCCCTTAACTAACCATTCAGAGACTCTTTTTTATGAAACAAACGCTCTGAATGCTGAATCTGAATGATTAAGCACTGAACTGAACCATTAAAAAATAAAACAAACAACCCCTTAGGTTAGCTGACATTTCTGCACAAACAACTACAACGCCTGTTTGAGGGTTGACATGTATGGTTGTGAGTGTCAAAGAAGCCAGCTAAATCATTATTCTAACGACCAAAACAATTGAGTGACCACAAACATATGGGTTGAAAGTCAATGACAATTTTGATAAAACTAGTAAAAGCTTTTTAACTTTGACCATTTTTGTAAAATTCGTTTGTTTATGCTTATAAGTTATAAAGTTGATTAGTAATCGACCACTTAACGACGACAGGCTTCATGTGATTCGCCCCAAATTCCATCGTTTTAGGCTCGGATCAAACGTATGATTCACTTAAATTTGCAGATAATCAAGGGAACATGATTGAATGAATGATTAAAATTGAAGAATATACGGAAAAAAGGAATAATTTGAGTGACAATTCATGAATGTTTCATGAAACTCGAAGTTAAATTAATGTCAACTTCATTTCCTTACGCAAAGGTATTAATATTGATATTAATATATTATCTTCTACCAAAAACATTAAAAATTTATCAAAACACAAAACTCAATGCATTAAAATGAAGAAGATGATGATCAAATAGACTAAAAAAATATATAGTTTTCTGATCAATTTGAAGTTGGTGAACAGAAATATAATGAAGTGATTGCATACCTGATAGATGATTTGATTATGTGAATATTTATTTATGATGTTGGAAGATGAACAAAAACAGAGGAAGTTGAAGAAGATGTGTGTATGAAACTTTGTAGATGTTGTAATTGTATGTGTGTATATATAGAGATAGATGTGTGTGTTTATATATAGTCATATAGAGGTGGTTGATGAAGATGATAATGGCAAAAAAATAAATGGAATCAAAATTAGAATAATTAATTATGGGATGTATGTGTAAGTTAAGGTATATGTTTGTGATTTTGAAGATAAGAAAACTTCAACATAAGTCAAAGTTTGTTTTTATCTTTTCTTTTTATATTAGATTATCAGGCCCCGTGTTGCAGCGGTCGGATCATGTAATAGGGTCTTGTATGTAAATTCGTCACATGCGTTGATAAAAAAAGTCTCATGTCTCGTAAGTCATGTCGCAAAACTGTAATGTCACATGTCAAAAAACGATGAAATATTAAAAGTTAGAGGTCAAACCATAACCAAGTCAAATCCAGAATGTTGAAGTCTTACTATATGTCAAAGTATAGTAAGAGATTAAAGTCGAAAACTCATCAGAGGCTAAAATAACAATTAGTAAAAGTCAAGTATTAAAACCGTAAATCTGTCAAAAGTCAGAGATTAAAACGTAAATACATTAAAACAAAAAATGAATCGCCACGTGACGGCACGTGGTTGGCCGGTGCTTTGCACTGACCCTGTGTTATAGGAAGTATATAAATATAAATAAATTGTAAAATTTTTTGTGAAAATTGGTTTCAATTTTTTTACCTGAAACTTTTAAGAAACTGCTTATCATAGGTCCTTTTGTTTTTAATTTTTTATAAACTTATGAACTATGTACAAATATATTTATTAGGTTGGCGTTTTAGTTACACACGCTGTGTAGTAACTATACGAATTATTTTAATCGTACATCATAAAAATAGGTAACATCAAATTGTAATATTATTTAAAGTTATTGGTTTACAAGACAGGACGCATCTTATATAATTTTGCGTTAAAACTCAACAACAAATAATTCGCACGTGGTAAATGAACACAATTTGTAACTGGTTAGACACATTGTTATATACTTGCATATATACATGTGTAATGTGTTTTATAACTTATTCCAACAACAAATCAAACATGAAAAAACGGATATGCATAATGTATCAAAATTCATAAAAAGTTAATCAATCTTTAAAAAAAGGTACACACTATTCTAACATGTTCATAGGCACATCCCTACGGGGGCCGAGATGGAAGCTGGCCCCCGCACGTTTTTTCAATCGAAATGTCGATTTTTATCCTGATATCTTGAATTTGTATATATATATATATATATATTGATCTTGGCTTCGTGTAAAATATAATTATGGGTTTTGTAATTTTAATCTCCATGCTACAAATGTTTAAGATCTGTCAATGAAGATTAATGAGACATTTGATGGATAAAATTGTTGAAAAGAATTGAATTGAAGAGAGGTGGAATGTTGTTGTTAGTAGCAAATGAAGGGGACTTATCTCCCACCAACTCAAGTCATTCTTTCTTTTTTTTTTTTCCTTTCAACATCTTGTTACTTGGCATGTCATTTTAAATACATGCTTTTTTGCACACTAGCTTCCATATCAATAGTTAACATAAACTTATAAAAAGACTTTTGGGTTTTAAATTATTTATTACTGTAATATTTACCAATTATTTGAATACATTTCTTGTATTCTTGTTTTGTTTAATCAAATTGCTTAATATAAACCTCAATAGTAATTAACAAATTAACACTTCTTCATCAAAATGCTTATTTTAAGTGTTCTACTATTGCCATATTAATAACGGATTCATAGAAAATAACTATAAATAAAAGAAAGCTAGTCAAGTACGTTAAAAGTTACCCATGTATGTTTCTAATTCTTAAATTTTAAATTGTTTTACTTCTATAAAATTATATTGTTAGTTTAGTTATTAACTTATTATTAATATTATGATCATGTATAATTCATTACTTACCTATATGATTAAAAATAGTCGAATAAGTGACGACTAGTCTATAAAAATTATCTTGCTAGTTTTTCGTGACAAAACATGTTTTTTTCATAACCGACAAACAAATGAAGTTACTATGCTCATAACATGATTCAAACTATTAGGTCACCCGGTGTACTGGGGAGGCGAGCAACGAGACCACTTGTCTCGCAAGCACACCCCCGGGTGTGACGAGGTGGTCTCACGAGATGGCCAATGAGGTGTCTACCTCGTAACAAAGTGGTGAGTTGGTTGTGCAACGGATCTATTTTGAATCGCTAGTTTGACTCCAACTGCTATAATTATTAAAAAAACTTTTAAATTTAAGTGAACCCTTTTAACTCTAACTTTTTTAATTTAAACTTTTTAATAAAAATGTTTTTATTTTTTATTTATGTTAATTTAAATTTTACCTTATCACAACATTATAAGGTGGGTGTCCCGGGTTTAAAGATGTGAAAACATGCAAAATATGGTTATGTGACATGCAATGGTGGATACTTATGGGGGCCGGGATGGGCGTCGGCCCCCGTGCGTTTCTTTGACAGAAGGGACTGATTTTTATCCGATACCTTAAATTTGTATATATATATATATATTGATTTCGTCCCTGTGTAAAATTCAATTTTATAATTCCTGTGATTTTTCGCCCCTGTGCTACAAACGTTCAAGATTCTTCACTGTCACTGACATGACACATTTTGATTGATGGGACTTACCTTGTTACTATCTCATATTATAGGTGCTCCTAATACCTTATATGATGCTATAGTGCTACATAACTTATTTATCATAATATTCTATTCAAAATAATATTGTTTGTCTATTTGACATTTGGTTACGTACGTTAATATATCCAGACGTTATTTTACGTTACAAAATTCATTTATGAGAAGTCACTTGTACGTATTGTACTTAATTTTTATAAATTAAATGTCTTGATCAAGTCCCTATGAAACGTTTTTTATTCTTTTTTTATTAAGGACATATAAGTGGTTACTAGTTAGCATCAACAAGTCAATATTTAAACATCGATGTTTGATTTTCAATTCACGACCTCTAAGTGAAGCAAAACCTCTCACTTCCCTTTCATCATCACCAACCTTGTCTTTTGACTAATCCGACAATGATGGGTAGAAGACGCATTTGAAATAACCGAATTGTGTAGGGGATAACACTCGTCTTGTGAACAGTTACTTATCATCTCAACTATGTACGAAGGTATAGTAAATTGTTTTATTTAATAACATATAGTTCAATCAAATGTTACTATTATTACAATTATTTGTTTAAGTTTATTTTTATATTTTTGTCATTGTTGATATACCACTACATGGTAGCATGTATTTAAGGAACCGAAGAGGGGTGGTATTCAACAACGGTACGAGACACATGAGGTTAAAAGGTTTTCCCGGGATGCTCGATAGCATCAATTGCACACACTGAGGTAACCATCCACACTCTACCATTATGCTTGAGGTCGTTGTGTCACACGATCTTTGAGTTATGACTCTTTAATTTTTTGGCGTTACATGGTCAATAATGCCGCCACAATATCTCCTTTATCAACACAAAATATAAAGTTTTTAAACCGTTCATAATGTCCCTAATAAACCTAACCCATTAGTCCATTACCCATGCTTTAGAGAGCACACAAAAATTGGCCTCATCAAATAAATTAAAACCAAATAAATAAATAAATATTTTTTAATAAAAAAAACATTCACAACCACAGCATATTCTTATGGTATGCAAGTCGACCCTGCAGACCCTGCTTCTTTCAAGCTTCTGCTTCCACCCCAATATTCTTGTTTTATTGACCCAAAATTTTATACAAATAATAAATCAAGATACAAACAACAAACAAATAATTTAAATAGATTTTCAACAAACAAAAACAAATAATTCAATCTCTAATCATTAGTTTGTCCAATAAGACATATAAATGTGGTAAATAAACAATTCAAGAGAATTAAATAACTCTCTTCTTCACCAACTTTTTTAATCACTAAATATCCCAATGCAAAAATAAATCTAAAATATTGATTGTTTTTGTAAATGTGGTTAATTATAGAATCAAAAGGTTGGTTAGTATTTATTTATATTTATTTAAGAGGAAAACTACAAAATCATAGGTGGACTTATCATTGAGGAGACAACCTACTTGATAGTTAGGACTTATCTAATTAATTAATTATGAAATGGAAATCATACTTTTGTATGTTTTTTTAAATCTTATACGGAGTATATTATAAGAAAACATATATTGTTTATAGTTACTTAGTATACTATTGTAGCTAGAAAAGATGTGACACTTACAATATGAAACTATATCATGATGAAACATTTCACTATCAAAATCAAAGCAAAAGACTAATATTATTCTTGTTACATTAAAGAACCATAAAGTATAACAAATTAAACCTATTGTATTTTAAAAACCTATGTGTTTAACATGTGTAAAGATTTTATGGTGTTTTTTAATCTTATTATACGTTTTTGTCTTCGTTTTCTTGTTTCACAATTTAGTTGCAATTTAACTTGGGGTTAGTTTAATAAATATCATCATTCATCAACCAAATTAGAGAATTTTAATTTTTGTAATTAAAGAGTAATGACCCAAAATCTCGGGTCAAGTAAACTTGTGCAATACCAGTCACATATTTCTTGTGAATATGGTTACATACTTAATTGCCATGACAATCTTGATTATTCAAGTTAGTTATTTAAGTTAATTTTACTTGGATCGTATGAAAGCTTGTACAGTAATATCTTCAATGGCAATACACGCGTCCTTTGCTTTGAAAACGAAGTTTATAAGCCTACTAAAATTCAAACTTGATACGAAACTTGTTATTAATTTAGTTTGAGCATATGCACAACAACTTAAAGATGTTTGTTACATAGTCAGTTATCAGTTTGGTTTGCCATAAAATGCATGCAGTTAGGGATGAGCTTGTGGTGTGATGTTATTCATTTATGAGCATTTGCCATCTACGTGATATTGACTCTTTTGCGGTATATACAATGAAATGTAGACTATAAACATTTTGCACTTCAAACTGCATCCATAATGACGTAGCTATGTTGGACTTAATTCGTGTGGACCCATTGGACAAGTTGGTCTTAGTGGGTTGTTTGACAAGTGAGTCGGACACAAGTGATTAACAAGTTAGGAAATGCAGTTTAGGTGACTTCTCAGATGCTTCATATAGGACATGTTGGACCTAGGTTAAATTTTAATCAGTATTGTGTTGTGGTGTTAGTTGTTTGTTAGTTGAGATAAAAATCTTGTAATCAGTTTTGATTGAGTTATTTTCTGATATAACACGTAATTTTGTGCAGTGCAAAAATCGACATGTTCAAGTGACGATAAAGACTGGTTGCAAGTTTATAGGGGAATGTTCCACCTTAGAACGAAGCACCCACACGGGCAGTAGCGAATGAAGGTGTCTGTTCCCATCACGGGTGTTTAAAGCAATCTCAAAACAACCAATTTCACAGTAAATCAATAAGCAAACACTTAATGCTTGAAACATGTCTATATAATGCAACATTTGTGGTTCCAAAATTTTTAACATTGATTTTTGCACATTCATTATACCATTTTACTGAATCTACAATCATTGCAATTTTTACTTTAATCCCATCTTCACCCATCACTGTTTTGTTTCAGAAACTGCAAATCTTTCATTTGAAGCTGCACAGCTTCTTTCGACAACGGTTTAGGTTCGGGGTACCTTTCTTCTTCGCCTCCTTCTGCCACTCGTTCAGCTTTTGCTTTCACCATTTTAGCAATATCAGGTTGTGCAACAGAAGGGAAAACAACTTTAAGCATGATGCACAATAATTGTTCATCTTCTTCTTCAATAAGATCTCTCCCAAAACAACAAACATGTATAGCATCAAGGGATTTTTCAACTCTTGCTTCCATTGGGATCGTTGGTACGGGTACATTTAGCTTTGATCGTTTCTGTCGTTTAAGAAAAACATGTTAGAATTTAGGGGTAACTTTACACGATAGTAACCAACTTTTAAAAATGTTTCATTCAAGTCACTCAAAGATTTTTTCTCTTGAAGCCACTTAAGTTTTAGGATGTAATGTTCAAATATAAAAATCCTAACCTCTCTGGCTTCATTCATCATAGCAATGAAAGTTTCTTCTTCAAACTCAATATCATTCGAAATCCTTAATCTAGCAACTCCTTCCAAAATCTCTTCTGATTTCAGCAATCCAGCTCCTACAGCAGCTAACCAACAGCAAATCAACACGTAAAGCGGATCACCTGCCTGTTTCACACCAATTCAATCTAAATACATCATTTCAAAATCACCAAATCACACACCAATTGTTAATATATAGATTCACATGGCCGAAACCACCCTTCGAGGAACAGAGTCAAGCGACCCCATTCAATTTTTAACCACTACTAGACCCTATAGTACCAAATTTTCAAACGACCTCATAGTTTTTTTCTAAATGCAACCACATTAATATCATTAGGTTTAAAACCTAACCAATTAACAGATGGCAATATAATATCTTGATATCAGCGGGCGTTCAACTTGTAAGAGTTCTCGAGTTCGAGTCCCCCGAAAATGATCTTTATAATCCTTTTATTCATAAATATTACCATTTTACCCCTCAATCCCTTTTTACCCAAAACCATCCCGTCACCATCCGGGATGAGATTGGTACCTTATCGGTACCGGCACCAAAAAGTCAAAAACACCAGAAGGACCAGTGGCGGATCCTGAAAGTTTATAGCACAGGGGCGGAAAAAATCACAAGACCCATATATTGTATTTATACAAGGGCGCGAAATCAGTATATATATATAAATATACAAATTTAAGGTATCGGAGTAAAAACCGACACTTTTTTCGAAAAAACACACGGGGGCCGACGCCCATCCCGGCCCCCATAAGAATGCGCTTTTGAGGAGGACTGAATTCATTTAAAAGTGGGTACCAATACTCGCACGGAACAACTACTTGTTACCAAATATTAGGCACCTGTAACCGGACCAATACCGAATTTATAAAAAAATACATACGGATACTGGTACATGTATGATACCGTTATAGTAGTTAGGTACCAAATGCTCATCCCTAGTAGTCAGCTTGTTTAGTTGTTTCCCTCTTCAAGTTATAGTTATGCATTATAGTTAAAAAATTTGAAAGTTTCAACTAATGAAAATTTTATGTCCGATAACTAAAAGGAAAGAGCTGCCCCTACATTTATATAATGTGTCAAGCTCCGTCACAAGTAACTTTAGTTATTTATTCTACTTATTATTTTCCTTGAAAAACGACTCGCAACTAATCTTAGAAATATAAGCACAAAAAAGTAAAAAAAAATCAGTTAGAAACGTTCATTACCCGTCCTCGTCGATCCTGAAAATCAATAAAAGCCCTAGAATCATTCACCGACGAATTTTTCCCAACTCTTCTCCTAAACTCGGCAAAATCGATGAAATCACCGCCAACACCACCAGTATCAGTCAAAATCCTCGCAACCAGCCCAATTACAGGCAACGCGCCAATGATTTTGTTAGCGAAACCGGAAATTGTGTTTGAATCTTCCATGTAGGATTTGATAGTTATGATTCTGTTGGTGGATCTGTAATTGTTGCATTTCGTTGAGGTTTTGTAGAGATGTGTTAAGACAGAGTTTGCTGAAGGTTTTGAAATGAGCGTGTAGGTGTGTGTTGTACGGTGGTGTGTGAGGTTAGTGGTGGTGATGGAGGTGATAACCACCATGGTTTATGATGGTGTGGTTTTTTGATACTTTGCATTATCTGTTTGTTGGTATGAGTGGTTATTATGTGATTTATGGTTTGTACGTTTTATGTCCTTGTGGTTTTGTTTATGTGGTTTATAACCTTTAACTTTATTTGTTTTTGCTTTTTTTTTTGTTTTTGGTAAAATTGTTTTAGTCTAGTAACTACTTGGGAGTTGCGTCTAGTGATATCCACAACCCCTCATGTGTGGCTTACTGGTGGAAGCCTTGTTCTTCTAACGTGGAGACTTAGGTTTAATCTTTATTTAATGTTTATTTGTCGGACCAGCGAATGATGATGATTTTGAACGTATAAGCTAGGATCTGAGATGATTCGTAAGTATGAGATAGAGATAGTTGTTCGAACTCTACTTTTTGGTTTTGGGCTACCTAATGAGCCACATTAACACATGTGGACTTTTGGGGTGGGGATGTAACAGGTCCGGGTAATAGGATCGGGAAACCGCGTTTTTTCTTTGCTATACACAAGTTGATACTTGATAGGAGGACGCCTCTTGGAACCTGCAAGCTAGAGAGAGTTGACCATTAGATTTCTTGTTGTATGTCAAAGCTAGAAATCAAAATAGTTTTAAATGAACGTAAAATCCACACTTTATAACTTGTATAGAAGCTTATTCGGGTTTCTTTTTAGTAATAAGTAAATCTCTGATACCTAAACAAACCGACGATACTAGAATCATCAGCATGACTTCATTGAAATAGCATGATCAAGGTAAGGCATTACTCTGTAAAGTAAAAGTTTAAAATTACACGATGTCATAAAATCCGTTTGATCGGAAGAGAGGAGAAGAAAGGTGGCACCAAGAGGATTTTCACAAGAATAAATGTGTGAGGACGAACTTGATTAAGATAGGATTAAGATCTATATCTATCATGATTTGGAATATTTTAAATATTGTTAATATACTTATGAAATTGTCTTAGAACTATGCCAGGACACATCATTTTGTTATAACGTACATTCATTTTCTATATCGTCTGATTTTGTATAGTATATATAATATCGATGCACAACAATAAAAACGACGCATAAACTTGGTTTGATAATGTTACACATCAGTTTTATAATATTACTAGGTTTAATACCCGTGTGTTACACACGGGTTAAATAGTAATATTTATAAAGAAATTATAACTATTATATTTAACAATTTGTAAATATATAACATTTAAGGAGTTGGCTCCGTCAACTTGCATGGTGAAAAATTTAGCTAAATTTTACCTCCCAAACTTCCTATTATAAAAAAAAAATCCCTTCAAAAATTGTCCCCTAAAAGTTTGATTTATTAGATAGATATTCATCATGTATATATATTTTTTTGTTATGTTATATATGTATCGCTTTTTTTCTAATTGTGTGCTTATTTTTAATGTAGTGCGTTGGTTTATATCGACGCATATCGTCTTATATTGTGTCTCATCACTTTTGTATTTAAGTACACTAAAATCATGATTTATAAAAAACTAAAAAAGTATCTTTTAGTAGTTCAGACTAATTAATATTAATCTACATTTATAAGTCTTAATTTATTATACTTTCATTATTTTATAATTAAGTCTTTATTATAAATTTACTTTTGATTTGTCGTCATAAATCAACCACTCAAGTCTCAACCTTTAACGTCTTGATCATACTCATATCACCTAATAATGAATCCGGCTGGTTTTAGATATGCATGAATAATTTGTTCTTTTGACTCTCATTTAAATATATTCAAACCCAAAGCATAAATAAATATGAATATACATAAACATGTATAGTGGTGACATCCTAACAAATGTAACGCAAATAAAAACATTAACAGTTTAACAAAATATACATAATAATGCGGAGAAACAAAAGTATAAGTCTTTCAATATTACAAATTACACATATCGACCGATACAGAGTCGATCTTGAGCTAACTCGCACCCGAAATCAAATCAAACATTGCTTTACCGGCACCAATTGCAACCCCCCCTAGGAATTTTGCAGTAATATCAGGAACATGACGGACAAATTCTTTCCGTTTACGAGCCTCGCTTTTCATAGCCACGACAACAGCGAAACAAGCGGCCACCAATTCCCAACGAACATTACCTATTGGAAGTACGAAGTTAACCCTAATTAGTTCAAATGTGAAATTAAGAGAGTAGAACGCCTTAACTGAAAAAATGTCGAAAGTTGAACTTTTTATGTTGTTCATGATATATCCGAACCAACATTTTATTGTATGTGTCACTCGTATATTAATATTACCGATAACTTCCACCATAAAACCTTCAGCATTGTCCAGCGCACGCATCTAAAACAGGTTTGTTGTAACGATTAGCTTTCATGTGAAAAACACGTACAAACATGCATGATGCCAAATCTAATTAATACGAAACGAAAGAAAAAGCCACTAACTACCTGTGCGATTTTAGTTTCGGAACCTGTCACGTACATGGCACAATCTTTAGCCGACCAGCTTCCTTTAATTTCAAAATCACCAAATCCTCAATCCAAGTCAACGAGCGCAGGCGAGGGAACACTGCTGTCCAATGTAGGCGGACAACACACATGTATGTTGGTTTGCTTAGGAAATATGTGATTTTTCTTCAAACTAAATTGCTCATCGCCGTTGGAATTGTATGCAGTCCACGTATCGTGGATGGACACCAGTTTTTTTGTAAGCGTTAGCTTTGTTGAATCGTCTGCATCCATAAACTCCCATTGAGCCTGGAACCTTGAGTCAGATGACCTTAGTTTGCACAAAACTTGTTGATAAGTGTCTCTCACCACATAGAGGTGATCAAAAGCAATTTCTATAAGCTCGAATGTAAGAATAATCGCCAAAGATCGAGGGCCTATAGGTTCATCCATTATTTCAGTCGCAGCGCGTATTTAATCTGATAGATGGAAACATGTAAATTAAACCTCTTAAACATAGTTAGACAAAATGAATATATATACAAGTCTGGTACAAGATTAATTGTCAGTTAACCATGTCTAATTTAGGTCATGTCTTTGCATGTGCACCTGATATCAAACAAAAATTAGTTATATGCAGGTTGTAACATATATTGAACAAAAGTCAATAGACATAAACACAATGAGAAAAAAATATCAAAGTAATATGTTAATGTTATCTTTTGAATCAATGAAACGTTTCTAAAACTAATAGTTGAATCGGTTCGATTTGGTTGAAACTTGACTTGGCTAAACTGGACGTTTTCAAGATCTTAATTTTGCTATAAGTTACGAGATTTCTTGTCAAACCGAGCTGGTACATGCATATGGTTTTTGATAAGCGTAAACCAAACCGGCCAACTCATTTAACTGTTATCTCTACTCTGGTAGATAGATATAGTACGTTACAATAGCAAAAAAGAGATGCACAGCTAGATGGTCAACCCACACACGCTTTATAATTAATCAAAGCTAGCAAATTAACCATCACAAGATAGCCTAGTGGCCAGTAAGGCACCTAAAAGGCGGACACGGCTTCAAACCTTCTGTAGATAAAAATCTTATTACAAGCTAGCCAGATTATGGGTCGGATCAGGAGCGGGATCTGGATGGGTAAAAGATGAATCAAGTGATAAAGTAAATGATAGATAAATGTAACAACAATTAATAACTGAAAAAACAAAAAAAAAAAAGTGTACATATATGCATGCATATAAGCTGTGGCAGATGTGTGCATATATATAATAAGTCGCTAGCTAGGATTTTACCGTAAGAGTGGAAAGGAAGTTATCAGAGCAGAGGGTGAACAAGAGAAGAGAATGGAGTAGCTGGCCGGCTTCGACACTATATATATATTTATAACAACTGTACGTGCTTTCAGTGGCGAAGCCAGCATATTTATATAAAGGGGCTGAAAGACACATGACCTACTGTAGGGGACAAACCCAGTTTATTTAATATTTTCAAGGGGCCAAACCCAATATGTATAATAAATTAACTACTAGCCGACAAATCGACACTTATGACGAAAAAATGGGAGGACCCCTCCCTCGTCTCTAGTATCCTTCGCCCTGTGAGCTTTGGATTTTCAAATAAGGTATGAGGAGGCTTACTACTTAGTACTTATTGTCGATGATGGTCAATTCAAATGGTCAGAGCATTGTAGCTTTTAAAGCTGAACTTTTTTACAAACTCATGTCCAAATCTTGCAAGGGCAGCCTATCTTGATTGACTTTTGAGTTGCAAAGATTGGGCTTTGGGTCTCGGGGCACTGCCAAGAGTTTGATTTTTTGAGGACAAGGTGCATGGATAAACCTTTGAGTTGTAGAGAATTATAATGAATAAGGTGAAAGGAATGACATAAACGTAAGTAAATAGTACTTATGTCATGAAATAAAGTGAAAACAATGACATAAACAAAGTAAATAGTACTTATATCATGAAATAAAGTGAAAGCAATGACATAAATGTAACTAAATAGTACTTATATCATCTCTCATAAAATGAGGGAGTTTAATTTGTTTAAATTTTAATCTAGTTCAACATTCATGTTAAAACTAATATTATATTTCATTATTCTATTACTAGTAAGTGTTTATTCTTACCAACAAGTTAAAGACACCATGTTAACATTTACCTCACTCATTAACGGACTATGATATGATATAGCAAACTTTGCGTGGTCTCCTTCCCTTTAAATTAGGTCGGGTAGCACGCTAAAACATATTATACCTCTTCATACTCGTAGTTAATGCAAATAACGTCTTCAACAGGACATTCTGATGGTAACCAGTAACTGATGTATTTTCCTTCGTTCTATAAACAAAAAAATGATATACAAAAGGTAATGGGTTGTGTTTTTGCAAGGCAGTGATTTTTTTCATATAAAATTAAGGTATTGTTTTAAAAAGAAAAGATAACACAAATTACAAATGCTTGTAGCCTAACGGTTTAGTAGGGTTTAGTGTTTTTGTTGTCATAATGTACATTAGTATAAACTATTGTTGTAAGAAGAGATCGAAATGATGTTTGAGTTATCATTTTAAAAAAAAATACAAAAGATCGTTAATGTAGTTGATTATGAATGTTAATCTAATTAGAATATAACTAGTGAGTTCTTATATTTCTCTTTCTATATATATGTCCACACATTCCATATAATACGGAGAGATAGTTAATTTGCGCTTCGAGCCTTATCTCTTGACTTCAGACCAATTGATGAAGTCGCATTTCCTCTTGTGTCTTGCTCTGAGACAGGTATCACATGCCGACTAAGAGACTAGCGTGTCTGAATTCATGTTTTTAATAAAACAAAAAGGACGGCCCACATACAAAGCTATGTTTTTGTCCTTGGCATTTTTTTCTAACACGAATCTATTTTATTTTTTTATTTTTTTAATTCTTTTTAACCTTTTCCCCAAGTTTTGAGGTAAACTAACAAAAGTTCTGTTTTGCATCAAGACATAAGATTTTGACTTAGACACATGATTTGATAATAACATGATATTTTTGTACTAACTTTCATTTATAATATAGTAAACTACTAAACTTACTTTCATATATAATATATATAAACATGTATGGAAAACCCACCATCATTATTAATATTATCATGATGAAACTCCAACTTAACTTTCATGTAAAAGTGTAAAGGATGTTAATTAACTAGACACCAATGTCCTGCATGCATTATAAATATGCAGATGATATCAGTTTCTTATATGTTAAAATATTTTATTCCTAAAAAGCCAATTGGTAAAATTATGAAATCGGTGGTCTTGTTTTCGGGAGTTGGCATCCATCGAACTCGGGAAATGGTAGTTCTACCGGTTCTTAACTTTTAGCTCGAGAATTCACAATTTCACATCCACCGACACTCCCACCGAGTTTTTTCTCATATAGGTGTTGGTAGAAAAATTATTTATCAAAAAGGGTGATTTGAAAAATATTTACCAAAATGGTTATTTTGATAACTTTTTTTCTTTTTTTCACTCCTCATCTTATTTGATTAAAAATGGTTTCTATTTAAAAATGTATTATTTAGTAAAAGTTAGGGAAAATATGAATTTGTAACAAAATTTATAAAAATTGATGGATAGTAGATTTTTGATTCATTTGCAAACTAACGTTTACATCTTAATCGATAGATTTAGAAAAATCTATAATTTATTTCAAAATTTAAAATTGATTTTTCTTAGTATAGATTTTACAGTCTCTTATAAGCGATTTTAAATGTACTTTATGATACCATCATATTTTTTTAAATGACTATTTTGACATCATTCAGTTTTTTTTATGTCCTTGTAATACGAATTTTTTAAAACGTTTTGGTTTGTCTAGGCCTCCTTTTTAAATCGTTTGTTTTTTCTAAATACACGCTTAGAACCATTTGTGTTTCAAAAAAACGTTTTTATAATACCGTTTGCTTCTTTTAAACCTATTTTCTAAAACCTTTTATTTCTTCCAAACGTGCTTTAAGACCTTTTTAGAACAATTTTTTAAGGGGAATGGTATGGAGTAAACCAATTATAAAAGGAATATTTAAGAAAATTGAAGGATTTAAAAAAATGAAATATTTCAGATTGGTTATCTTTTACAAATATTTCCCCTAACTTAACTTAATACTACATTTTAAATAGATGTCAATTTTAATCTAATGAGATGAGGGTGAGAAAAAGAAAAAGTTAACAAAAAACACCCATTCCATTTTGGTAATTATATTTCAAATCACTCATTTTGATAAGTAGTTTTTCCAACACTTATATGAGAAAAAACTCCATTCCCACCACCCTTATGAGGACAACAACGATCCGTTTTAATTAGGACCGATAGAATGCATATTGCATAGAGCAATGTCACTAAAGGAGGGTTGCAACATAGTGATACATGATTTTGTTTATATTTTTTAGAAAGACGGTTGACACAATTGTAAAATATATATGATCTATAACTGATTAAAACTTGTACGCGCCGACACCATAAAATTTTAACACTTCAATTCCCTAAGAAAACATATTTATGGTTTTAAATTTTTACAATTATAATCATGTAATTAACCTTTACTTTTTAATCTATCTAATAAATCAAACTTTTAGGGGGCAATTTTTGGAGGGATTTTTTTTTCTATAATAGGAAGTTTGGGAGGTAAAATTTAGCTAAATTTTTCACCATGCAAGTTGATGGAGCCAACTCCTTAAATGTTATATATTTACAAATTGTTAAATATAATGGTTATATATAATTTCTTTATAAATATTACTATTTAACCCGTGTGTAACACACGGGTATTAAACCTAGTCTCATATAAACTCAATAACTATTTAAACAATAAAGCTCATTATTACTTTATTAATTTGTATCAAACCAATTAATTAATTAATTAAAAAATAACTCATTACTCCGTTAGACTAAACATTAAACAACCAACCTTATAATATATAAACAGTTAAATTAAAAGTTACAATATCAGGCAATTGAAGGGGTGATTATAGTTCGATCAAATTAATATTGTATTTCAAATATAACACAAATGCCATTTGGCTATATATATGTATGTATGTATGTATGTATGTTTCTCTATATATGTACATGATTACAATAAATGTTTGAAGTTGTAGAACTAAACAACAATTAATCTAAAATTTGTAACAAAAAGAATAAATTAAAGCTAGATTGATCATCTAGTTATGAACTCCATTGACTACAGAATGTCCAATCCCGGGGCTTGGACCCGAGTTTTTGATCCCATAAAGAGCAAGAATATGTTCATAACTTCGAAAAATCGACTTCCCTCCTTTCTCTACATCTACTATATCGTGGTTAATATTGACCTTTAAGTTCTTTAACTCGCGTGCTTCAATTGACACGAACAAAGAGCTTATGCTCAAGAAAAGAATCGCGAAGAGTAAAAAGTTGTTAGATTTCATCTCCATGTCTACTTTGACTTGCAAAAAGTTAAAGATTTTGTAAAGAGCTAGAGGGTTTTTTTGTTGTTTTAAGTGGTGAAGGGATAGTGGTATTTATAGATGATTTGGGTTTGAATGGTTGTGGTCATATGGTGGCTTCATACTTAAACTACTAGGAAGCTTGATGGGAAAGTGCATTGATGGTGTAGATTGAGGGCCAATTTTGAATATTTGACTTTTTTTTTTTCTAAATATTGACCATAAGGAGGAGATTGTGACAATAAATGTCCCCATTTTGTTTTCTTGTGATGAATGATTCACACTTTTGATAAGAGAAAAAATTATATACCGAGTTAGTGAGTGATGCCATATGATCAAGGTAAATAACATATGAACGTTGATGAAGACCGGTCTGATCAGAAACCAGCAATTGAACCGATTTAGTTAAATGCATATGAACCAACCGTTATTTTTGGCGTGCTTCACAACTTCTAAACACATGATTATTGAAACGACTGGTTGTTAGTCTGAGTGTCCATCTCACGTCTTCCTTTCGGTTCAAAAGGTCCAACCAATGTTTTCGTAAAAAAAAAAATTAATAATTCACTCTTCTATATAGCAACTTCCACCATATATCAATGTGCTAGGATTTGTCATGAACATATATGTTCGCAATAAAGTAGTTGAAACAGGAATTATTTTGTTTATTTTTTTATTCTGACATGAATTTAAACAATTCTAGTAATGATTTTAAATGAAAATGGGACGATAATATTGACGTAAAAGATTAATGACTCCGAGGTTTATGAATGTAATGTTTAAACAATTTGGTTTTGTTTTTAAAAAAAGGTTAGCGGGTAGCTTGTTGCCCGTTTACCTTTTATTTCTATTTAATTAACTTTTAATATGAATATATCTAATAATTTAAGATTTTGGGGACCCATTTTTAGAGGAAAATGATTTTTCAGAAAATTTGGGAGGTAAAATTTGTATGTAATTTTTCATAATACATAAGTTGATGGAGCTAAATTATTAAATATTAAATATTTACAAATACTTAAAATAATGTTATAATTTGTTTATAAACATTATAATTTAACTCGTGTCAAACACACGAGTATTAAATTTAGTAAAATTATATATTTCTTTAAAAAAATATATATTTAAAGCATGTTGCTATGTATTTATGGAACAACAAAAGAAATGAAAGGTGACAAACTCCTAAATTAAATTTAACTAGATATATGCGCTCGCTCACGCGTTGCGCGAGCGTATTTTGGCGGCTTTACAAACACAAAAACAAAACACTCGACGTCACGTACTCATCATAGCCGAATAACATAAAAAATGTAAACAAACCAAAAAAATCAAAACAACAAAGTATAAGTGGCTCAGAATTAACGACAACATCGTGATCATACAGTGGCTGCAGTGGGATTGTGAGTTTCTAAACCATCAATCCACATAATTTGCCACGCCCACAAAATATCACAATTGGATTGTCATGTACTCATCATAGCCCGATTCAATAAGCCATTCTAAAAAAACAACCCTTAACAATAATCACAGATTCAAAATATTGAAGAATCAGCCAACATTGACCCATGAATTCATGAATCCAAATCCAAACACCATCAAGAAGTTCACACTAATAAAAGAACCAAATATACTCAAAAACTCTAAACGAAATTTCACCATGGCTGCATTTGGGTTGAAGGTGAAAACCTACCACCACTCAAAAATGCCACGCCAAGGTGAAACGCTAAGTTGGGTTTGACTCGTAAAATCATCATCGTCAATTAACCAAAGACAAAGCATACCTATACACCAAAAACCCAAGTTGCTTTTGTTCTTGGTGTAAGGAATCAAACACAAACCATTTGCCATAACCAACAAAACAGATCTTATGGATCTCATATGAACCACACCACAATCAACTCAGGGTTTCACTCAAACATCAAAGCAGCCACCATTAGTGGTTGCTACCAACAAAAAAACATCAAGACCAATATTGATCCGTGGGGTTTTCATCACTACAGACAACAAAAGGGTTTCAGTCGTCGTCCCCGCTACCAACGGAACAAACAGCGTATAGATCTGTACAACCAAACACCAACCAAATCATCAAATCACACAGATCTAACAACGGTCAACAACTTACAGATGTATCAACCAAATCGTCAAATACATTCGGATCTAACAACATGCAAGAACCAATAGCACACCGGCGCGCACCGTAGGCCACACAGATCCAAAGATCGGCAACCACGATGGCATCCATCATCGTAAACCATAGGCCGCACAGATCAGAAGATCGGCAACCATCATAGGCAACAACCGCCGGAAAAAATAGAAACGATCTATGCCGGAATTATGCCAGAAATACACCAGAGCTTGAATAACAGTGAGAGTGCAAATGTGCAATGGAAGCTTAGAAATAAGACAACTTATATGGTCATAATTGAAATTACAAAAATACCCTCATGTGTTACTGTTCAATCTCATGGGAATTCAAGGATAATTATGTTTTTATGACATTTAACTATATTGAAAAACAAACTTCATGAATAGTGTTTTGTGGGTGGTTGATGTGTCGTGTTGTTATTGGATGATGGTTTGAGTTGTTATGTTGTTATTGGTTGATGTCATTAAAGTGTTTTGTGTGTGGCTTAAGGTGTTGTTTTACTATTGATTGATGGTTTGAAGTGTTGTGTTGCTATTGGTTGGTGCTATGAAATATAGTGTTTTGTGTGAGCTTGATGTATTATGTTGCTATTGGTTGATTGTTTGAGGTTTTGTGTTGTTATTGGTTGCTATCATGTGTGTCTTTGTTTTTTGGCTATTTTTTGTGTTTTGTTACTTTTATATTTGATTTTTTTGTTGTGTTACATTTTTGTTTGCGAGAGCTGCTGGTATAGTATGCATTTATGTTTTGATGTGAAACTTCTCATAGATATACAATTTCTTTCAAAACAAGCATCCAATTGGTACATTAATTACCTTTACTCCCAAATTTGTCTTTTGCAGCAACATATTTTACTGGTTCCTTAGTTTAAACACAATTTTGATGAAACGAAAATGGGGAAAATTTCTTGTTTTCTTTAATATTAAAAGTTGAGGTGATGATAAAAATGGAGGGCGTTTAATTTTATTCGTTTCTAATTTAGCATAATCTAGCATAGATTGTAATTTACTTTTAATATATTTTAAATTCTTGCTAAATTTTTCTTTTAAATAAGCTCACCCTCGCCGTTAAAAAAATAATAATGATCGAGGTTAAACTATTTGAACTCTAAAAAAATTGGGTCTATTGTAATTTACTTCAACTTCCATTCTAGTCTTGCTCCTTGCTATATTTTCGTTTCCAGCTCTTTGCTAGACTTTTGTTTTAGATAAAAATCATCATTCCGTTAAAAAAGAATAATTTAGCTACAACTATTAGAAGTCAAGTCAACCAACAAACGATAAAAATGACATAAAGTGTGACAAGAACACAATAGTACAAAAAATACATATTTGAGGGTTAAAAAACTTGTAACTTACAGATCTTGTTCCCGTCGTCCCACTTAAAAAAATTAACATTTTACTGTGTTTCTTTTTACTTTCATTGTGTCTTTTATAAATTTTATACACAATGAAAAAACTAGTTTTTTTAAATTTTTCATTCTTTAGGAAGGACAACGAGAGAACAAAATCTCTAAAACAGCTTTTTGAAATTCAATTTACATTGTAAGTTATAATTTTTTATATATGACGTTTTGTCTTTTTTTAGTACCTTATATCAGTCTCACACTTTATACTAAAAACATGCATGTATGTAAACATTTTTCAAAATATTTGAACTTTTAAAAACTTTCAGTACTAATTAAATAGTTACCAACTTTTATGTAATGGTTAATCCATACTCAATTTATATTATCTTGAGAAAACATTTATTAAGGATTTGATTACTTAAATAATGATTACATACAAGATGATAAAAGAAATTAGCAAACTTAATTAACTTAACCCGTCATAAATACTATCTGCATGCAGAAACCCTAACACCAAATGTCCAAACAGCAAACCATTAAAATTATTAAAAAAAACAAACCCTTTTTTTGTATCATAAAACAGTTCTTGATCAAACTTGAGATCAAGATCAAGCAGCAACTTCAAATTCTCATACTAAAGGGAGATTCAGAAACATCCATGGATCTTTCATCTTCTTCTTTGATATTGTTTATCATAACAGCAACTTCGTTGATGCTAGGCCTCAACTCAGGGGATCGATTGACACATTTTATGGCGATTTGCAGCAGATTCACCATGCGTTCTTCACTCGCGCCTTCACGAACCAGGGCTCGATCAAATACTTCAACAGTCCATTCTTCTTTAACCACAGACACGACCCATGTAGCCAGATCCATCCCATTGTTTTCAACCATGGGCATTTTTCCGGTTAAGAGCTCAAGCAGGATGACTCCTAATGCATGGATATCAGCTCTGAATTCAGATTCAATGGGATCATTGTTAAAATGGAAGGTGTTGTTATTAAGCGGTGAAGCGTCGCGGTTGTTGATAGTCATTAGACCGTACTCGCTGATGGAAGGCTCCATGTTGTTGTTGAATAAGATGTTTGAGGACTTTAGGTTTCCATGAGCGATACCATCTGCACGAAGCTCGGCATGCATGAAAGCTAGAGCTTCGACTATGGCGGATGCAACTCCTAGCCTACTGCTCCAGTCAAAGACTCGACCCGTTGGCATTCCTGCAAAATGGCAGCAAAAACTTGTTTATATATAAAAGTGAACTGTAGCGGTGAGTCCTTGAGCTTTCCACTAACAGGTTCTCGCACTTACAAAAACGACGGTGTATAGAAGAAAAGTGAAAGAAAGGTACCGTGGAGGAGTTTGAGGAGACTTCCATTCGGTTGATACTCATACACCAAAAGCTTCTCTTGTCGAGAACAATAAAACGCGACAACGGGCAACACATTAGGATGTTTCACATTGTTCAATCTTTTCATCCTTATCTTAAAATCATTCGACGCTAACGACCAATCTTTAATCCGTTTAACTGCGAGTGTCATCCCTTGTTCTTCGCAGTTTACCTTATACACACTCCCGTGTTTCCCTCTCCCTAACAACTCTGCAGGTGCCTTCAACAGCTCGTCAAATTTCAACCCGTTTACTTCTGGACTCGTTAGAACAATCAAAGATGAAGAAACCGGTGCACTCTCTACAGAATTACCAGTAAAAACCTCGGATTTACTCATAGCAGCACTCTTAAACTCATTTGATTCATAAGTGTACGTTGCTGTTGAAGCATCTTTCTCCTTTGAATGAAAGCTATGATCAATTTCTTTTATTGATTCTTCTTTCTTCTTTCCCCTTTTGCAAACCTTCAACATAACAATGAGAAGCACAATTAAACCCACTAGAGCGTAACCAGAATACATGAGGATTTCGGATGTACTCGGTCCATTCTTTTTGGAATCACCCGAGGCATTTTGGGCCACAAGTGGTGGATGTGCCTGGGTTTCGCACCTGACTGGCAATGGTACCCCGCATAACTGAGGGTTACCAAGATAGCTAGTGGCGGCAAAACGGTCACCACCAGGCGGAATCGGACCGGAAAAATCGTTGTTTGAGACATTGAAGGTGTCCAAATTTAGAAAGTCGAATTCGGGTATGGATCCCGACAGGTGATTGTTTTGGGCAACAAACTCTACTAGACCCGAGATTCGGGCCAAACTCGGTAACGGTCCCGAGAACCCGTTGTCTGAGATCTCTAGTTTCTTGAGATTGTTTAACTGCGAGAGCGAATCCGGAAGACTACCGGAGAATTTGTTTCCACTTAAGTATAAGTGCGTGAGGCCTTTACAATTAGCAATGGTGTCAAAACTCTCCCCATGGAGACTATTGTTTTCCAGGCTAATAACAGCCACAGAGGTGGCAAGAGATGCAACATTGCAGATCAAACTTGGGTTAAAAGTGCCTGAAAGATTAAATTCTTTTAACACAATCGATTTAACTGACGGTGATGTTTGATCATAACAAACAATACCCGTCCAGTTACTCGTGCAAGGATCAGAAGTTTGGTTCCAACCAGACACTGGAACCGACTGGGAAAAGTTCCCAGAAAGATTTTCAAAAAAACTAACAAGTGATTTTATAGCATCGACATCAATCGATGTACTTGTATGGGGAAGCAAGATTAAGGAAAGAAAAAATAGGCATGCGGGTATCATCTTCATTTTGGAAGATAACATGAAACAGGTTCATTAAACAAAGGAAAAGCAAGATTTTCAAGAGCTGAAAGTATGATTATTGATGGGTTTTAATTAGTGCAGTTACGGATATTACAAGGAAACGGATTTTGGAATTCATTAGATTTGATTTTGGAAGATGACAACACTTTAGTACAAAAGGCCGGCACTTGGAGAATTGATCGTAGAGCACAAGAATCTTGTGCAGATTTATGCAGTAAAGTTGCAATTTTTAAATATATAATCATTCATGCTGATGTTGACTGCAAGTTTAATAAATTATGCTAGCAGTCTATGTTCTTGTATGCAATATGCATATTACGTTGAGTTTTCATTAACTTTGTACACAAATAATATATGTAAATGATATATGATCATTAATTCTGTTGAGTGCAAGTTTAATAAATTATGCTAGTAATCTATTTTCTTGTATGCGTTAGGTATATCATGTTGAGTTTTCCTTAACTTTGTACACAAATAGTATATGTAAATGATATATGATTAATAATTTATAGGAGACAAACGCACAAGATAAATTTGTTTCAAGGGAACTGTGTTTATTTATGTAGTTTAATTTTATATACTTTTTGTATATTTATCTAGACTCGTTTAATTGTATTTATTTTTTTCTAGTGTTCAATTATTTTTATTATGAACGTGATTCTTTTATACTTAATCCTTCATGTCTATTTCTTGAAAATCTTTCACTATCATAAGGACAAAATAAGTGAAGCACCTATAATATAAAAATAGCAACAAAACACAAGGCAGGTATTATTTTACTTACAGAAGAATCAAGAACCATGACTTGATCACCCTAAGACTTTGTCTTCCCAGTTGCATCCTCAAATCTGCCATACAGACAGAGAGATGCTGTTAGCTATAAAAAGTACAAACAGGTTCAATATAAAAAAATTAGAAAATAAAAAAAAACTTAAAATAGGATAACAGCAATAATTGATCATTCGAGACATAATCTTATATTCATCATTAAATAAACCAGGGTGACAAGTGAAACTTGTAAGTATTCATTACACATCTATAGCAGGCAACACAGGCTTCGATATTGCTCTAATTTTACAAGAAACTATGTGACAGAACCCATAAACGGGCCAAGATTAAAAAAAAACAAACTTGATAATATGAGTTCCATAGTATTTTATGTTCTTATTATGGGTCTGCATTTCCAGCAACGTCGTCTTCACTTGATTCGCTTCTTCCATCACTGACATCATCATCACTTACATCTTCTTCACTGTCATCTGAGATTGTGCCACTAATATTCCCCTTCTTTGCATATAGCTCACAGTACTCTGCAACAAAACCCAAATAAGGTGTTTGGATATGCGTTGTGGAAGAGATTATATGATTATTATGATTTCAAGTAGCAATAATCAGTTTCTGTTGTCTGGGTAGATCCAATTCTGATATCACTATTTATATGAAATAATAAGTGATTATTAGACTTCAAGCAGTAGAAAAGCGTCTAAACACTATTTCCTGCACCATGTCTTGTCATGGCTGATCATCTGATTATTTAGTATAACCTTATCACATTCAAATTTCATGAAAAATTGTTGAACTGGAAAAAGAAAATCAAAAGATACACAGAAGAAAGATGATGGACCTTTCACTTTTTTCTCATACTGTTCCTTGTCCTTGATCATTAGTGATGCTGCATCACCGTTTAGTGGGTCTGAAGGATTTGGGTATAATAAAAGTTGGGGCAGAAAAACCTCAAATACATTTAAGAGATCTGTATATAAAAAGTAAATGAAACTTCATGATCTTGGTAAAACTAATCAAGATCTGATACATTCTACCATAACTGAGATATTAATAAGCAGTAGCTTAAAAAAGGAAACGGGTAAAACAAGTTGAAAGTCACACAAAGGTATTTTAATTGATAAAACCCCTAAATCATTTCATTCAAAAAATTAGATTGCTATGTAAATGCAATTTTCTTTGGAGAAAGTGCTTCGAATAACTTAAACAAACCTGTTTTTACCCCCCACAAAAAATTACTCGTATTGATTTGCACCCAAAAATCCAAAATTAAACAATCCTCTGACTTTCCCATTTTGCCAACTCTAGGTCATATATACAAAGATTTCCATCAAAAGTGCCACAAAGTGACTATATATCAATGTAACATAATCGACAATCAGAGTAGTTAGAACACATTGACGGATTACTTTGTCACTTGTGCATAACCGTAAAGATTTTGAAATGGAATGCAAATGCAACATGAAATTTCTAGATCTCCACTGCTAAAAAGAAACATAATTTGGATCATAGTTCCAAAGATATTCATATAGCTTAAGTTCTACACTAATAAACTTTTGATTGTCCATACATTTTGCTGGTATAAGATAAGATAAAGTACAGTCCTCTTTTTCCACCCAAAAAAACTTTTTCAAAGAATAACTTTTAGCTCAAATCAAGTGTTATACTACCAAAATTTAAACACTATCATAGAACAAAGAATATATGTAAGGTTTCATGCTATAGAAAAAGCCCCACAAAAACCAGAGCCCATTATGCCAGTGACCACTCATCCCTTTGATCAAAATTCAAAACTCAACACCATTACACCAACATTATTTTTGTTTAATTTTATTTTTCTTTGTGGTAGAGGTGGGGCTATATTGGGGCTAAAATTCTCTTGCTACTCGTCCAGTTATCTGTTTTTGTTATTTGTGTCAATTACAACCCATTTACTTAAAAATGTATGGTTCGGGTATATGCCATCCTCAATAGGTTTTCTGGATATAATTAAAAAATTAGCTAAAAGTGAGACAGTCAAATGACTCAAAATTAAACCAAAGTGTTTTCAAATGCTTACAACCTCCTAAATTGTTAAATCCTATTTATGTTGTTAGTTAAATATGAAATTCATAAAAATAGGCAATAAAGTGTTGGCGAGTCAACCAAACCAGAACGTATTAATATTACTCATTTTGACATTTTACCCAAGCTGGTCAATTCGGCATGTCTAGTCTATGTTCTCTCCATGCACAAACAGAGAACTTTTTTAATAAAAAGGCATATACTTATATCAATTATGACTATTACCAAACATCGGACTCCATGATTGATTAATGACATCCAAGCAGACAGAACCAGACCTGCAGTTCACCAATATCCAGTCAGAACTCAGAAATAATGTATGTGTAATTGCTCTTTAGTTTTCCTACAGCATTTCTCTTTCCAGGTGGAGAGAGGGGAGTATAGCTACAATAGTCATTTATGTAGCAGTGGAAAAAACCAACTCACAACTCATCAACATTTGGGTGAAATATCCTGTTTAAAAACCCAATAGAAGGAGATTTGTATGGATAGCAATCTGGAAGCTCCACGCGTATTTTCCAAACACCACCTTCATATAGACCTGATGCATAATACATTATTATTCATGCACGACACATGCTGCAAATTGAAGATGTATGCTTTAAAGGATTACTATTCATCATTGTTTAATTCAGAAAATCTAGTAGATGCCAGGGAGACTCTTACTTTCTTTCGGGCCATGGAATTCCACATTAAGTTCATTAATCCCATCATTTATCGGCTCCACAACATAGTCACTCATCATCCTTCAGCAAGAATAAAACATATTACTAAGTGCAACATCAATATAACAAGGCTCAAAATCCTTAATCTCAAGACAAAGTCTGTGAACTTTAACAGAAAATTAGAAATGGCAAAATTTCAATAATGGTTTCTAATCCGATCTCTGGACTTTCAAAATTGTTACAAAAACCACCATACTTGTCAAAAGTGAATATGATAGGTAATTCCAAAAAGAAAAAAGAAAGACGTTAGCCTGCAGACGAAGATGAACGGTATTATAAAGGTTTTTAAAAGTTCACTTTTAAGTCCAACAGCCGCATCAGAAAGGAAATGAAAGGGTGTCGCCATTTAAGTGGTTTTTGGGGCCTATTTAAACAACTTATGCATATGCTTAAAAGCAGAATCGCCGAATCATGACAAACTGTAACAAACCAAGCATTTTACACAACATAGAAGATCCTTACAACTTCATAACATCCATTTCCCTCCTCTTGCTTGGAGACGACATTTTCTGAACTTATCTAACCTGCTATACAAAACAAAACAACAAAGCTCAACATATGCATTTTATCAAACACTGAACAGACTGCAGCAAAACCAAACCAATAACAAAATATGCACCCAATTATCAAAACAGCCATAAACAAAACTGCAACCAATACACTCATGATCCAAATAAGTTTTACAACAGTTGTAACTTGACTTCAATTTCAATTTATATACGTTTCTCACACAATGATTCATTAATGAATTAAAAAAAACACATCAACTTTTTGCTAATTCACAACTGCATTTTACGGTTTCAAGTCCGGTCTCCTCGAGGTCAACTAAACCTATCAACACAACATTTAGAATCAATCTACGCACACGAAAACCCTAACGCTTACGAATGGAGGAACTAAACACACAACATAAGCACAAATTACAAACATAGAATATATTATCACATTAGGATAGGATTGTGATATGCAATACATAATTGTGGTGAAATTATTCATCCGATCGTACAAAATTACGGTGAAATTATTCATCCGATCATGTTAAAAAGGCGATTGCGATGGATTTAGAGAAGCAGTAATTGAAATGGAGTTGGAATTGAAAACGCACCGAGTAAGATCGATTGAATTGTGAAATTGAAGGAAGGAATATGCGAGAAGGAAAAAGGGAAATGTATGTATGTATGTATGTATGTATATATACATGTATATGTATTAGAAGTGGGGATGAAGATGATGTTTGCAGAGATCACGTGACAAGTCGGTGTTGAGCCAAATATGGCGATGCTAACGGTGTTAGAGTTACAACTTGACAACAATCGGGTTAAAAAATGATATAAAAGTGTTAAAATTGTTGAACGTTTTAAGTCTCGTTATAGACGGATGGTGTATATATACATGGTAAGTTTGGTGAGTATATGAGTCTGTCGGTGAGTAGCACTAACAAATAAAAAAAATAAGTCCTAATGTTATGGACGACAGTAAACTTAAACGTCGAAAATTCATAATATTGTTTTTTGCTTTGGTTAGCAAAACATCACTTTGGATGGCAATGAAACCAAAATTCGATGAGAATATCTTAAACATTTTGGACGGGTAATTGGGTAAGAGACAAATATGAAATTCACAATATAGTTGTTTACCCAACCCAACTAGCCTATAAGATATCTATATATACTTGTTTAACCAATTATATACATGTTAACATACAATTTGGTCAGTATTAGTTTCTGATACATATAATATGAAAATCAAAAGTAATTAAAAAAGTTAATAATTAGTATTTTATACTATAAACATATTATATATGTTTTAGTTATTTTAGATATTTTATGATGCTTATGATAAATAAAAGCGACAAGTCTTGTGTTGGGTCTGACACACAATGATGTATGATAATAAACAACTATGTAATCTAGAAAATTCTCAAAATTATCTAAAAAAGACGTCGATGTTTAAAGAGGCGGATGATTGTAATGTAGCGGTGGAGGCATATTGAGTAGAGGTGGACGCTTGTATATATATTTTAAAAAATATAATTTTTTTTGTATGTCTATACAGTAGAGTCAGACACATGTAGACTAGAAGCATGCGTCCGTAGAGTGGAGAGTGGATACGCCCATTTAAAAATATTATATACTTTTCAAACCTTTTTTACACGCATTTTACATTAGTTTTGAGTATATGCGTCATTCATACCAATGTATGTAGGCATCCATGTGTTTTCTAAAATTTACATTTCCCTAACTTCAAAATTAGAAGGCCGGTTGATGTCATCATGCATCTCACGTGACCGAAACTAATTTTTCAACTTTACCCTCAAACTTTCATACAATGTCATTTATAACACATAATACAAATTTGACATATATACGACTTTAACCCCAAACTATTACTTATTATCATTTTGACTCCTAATGACCTAGCCAGTTTACGAATTTGAACCATGTACTCTCCTTTGACATATTTACGACTTTTACCCTCATCTTTGACTTAGTTGTCATTTTTTTATGTTTTTAAAGAACCATTGAGCTTGGATCAAAATCTGAGATTGATACATGATGTTGATGCGAAATCACACTAATCATGTATTGTTGATTGAATGTTCAAGAAAATCAATGCAAAGATAATAATTATAAATTGGCAAATTGGCTAAAAATAATCCCAACTAACACCTATTGGCCGAGAATAATCCCAACTCAGTTTATTCCCTCCAGTGGTCCCAAATCCAACTTTTTTGGCCTCCAGTGGTCCGTCGTTAAGTGCACTTAACGGCCGTTAACTTTTTTTTGATTTTTTTCGAATTTCAAAACAAGGTTTTATGGATATTGATCGGGAGGAGTATACGATTCAATTGATGTAAACCTTACTTCGAACTGGTGTTCCAAACGACAAAACGGTCTTCAATCGGGTGTTTAAAACCTAACGGTGCTTTAACCGGATATCAAAATTAAACCATTTGGAGCAACAATTGGAAGTAAGGTTTACATCAACTGACTCGTATTCTCCTGCCGATCAAAATCCCTAAAATATCGGTTTGAAATTCGAAAAAAATAGAAAAAAAGTTAACGGTCGTTAAGTGCACTTAACGGCGTACCACTGTAGGCCAAAAAAGTTGGATTTGGGACCACTGGAGGGAATAAACCGAGTTGGGATTATTTTCGGCCAATAGGTGTAAGTTGGGATTATTTTAGGCCAATTTGCCTTATAAATTTGTAGGTTAATGTATCGGATCATGTAAAGGGTTACAAAATGGTATGAATGAAAATAGATAACTTTCACACACTTATTACAAATCACCACAAATGATGGGTAAATCGACATGTACAAAATGAAAGGGAAATTTAGTTTATAAAGAGTCATGTTTTTCACTAGCTGCCTCTAGTGAGAGGTCATGAAGTCCAACGACATCAACTTGATTTCTCTTCTTTTGATCATGATATCGTGATTTAATAATATTTTTTTTAGAACAAAAGTTGGTGCATCGAAGAGAGAATTCGAACTAGTTCTAAGTGATTTGGACATCCGGTCATAAGAAGAGAGAATTCGAGGCAAGGAAAAGCTAAGAGGCTCGAGGTGATCAAAATCCCAACAAATGTATTGGTGGTGCAAGTTTTGTTGAACGATGAACTGGTAGGTGTCAAGGTTATAGGATGATCAAGAGGGGCTCATATAAAAATGGGAATGGTAGGGGGTGGGATAATACGAGGATGATCAAGAGGGGCCCACATAAAAAAATGGATAGATCGCGGTTCATGTGTTTTAGGTGTGAAACATATGTACATTATGCGAATGAGTGTCAAAGATCATATATAGTTCTTAGTGTTGATGATAAACCACAATTATATTCTTAACAATTGGCAAGCTAGAAGAGTTCGCGGGCAAGAAACAAGATTCAATATGGAGTTTCAGTGATATGTTAGAAGGTGAACCAGAATTTGGTAGATGGTAAAAAAACTTGAGCTTGAATGGTTTAAATGAGTATGAAGATGAACATGATTACATGAAAGGATGACCAAGGATTGCATGGTCATGGTCTGCTAGGAATTGACTATTCGGGGTCTAGTATGAGTACGTGGTAACGGCCATATACTTTTTAATTATATTATACATATGATGTTGCAGTATTTTTGATTGTCTTTAAATAACGAGTGTTTTTTATATTACAACTAGAATCATGCGCAGCTTGTTGCTCGCTTACCCATTATCCGGATGTAGTTTGGTTTGTGATCTAATATAAAATCACTTCGTTAAAAAAAAAAAAAAAAAAAACTAGAATCATGTTTAGATGTTTCTTAATCTTATTTTGGATGCTATTATAATTATAGTGTTTCTACACGATGGAAATATAATATCCATTTTTGTAGTTGACTAGTAGGTAAGGTATGTGTTGTTGGTCACATTGAAAACAACACTTCTATAGTTCAATCTTTTCCATTATATTATGTTATATCATAATAAAAGTTGACATAAAAATTTATTGCTTACAAGTTTGGCACGAGTTTGATATACTAACAATATTTTATCATCAACTAGGTGTCAAATCTTTAAGATCTGATCTGAATGAGATCAGAGCAAACTTCCATCATTTTTTTTGCAAACTTCTAAGTTCTAACATAATATCTCAGACGATATCCGGTTGGGTTTAGAGCCTGTCGTTTTGTCCGTGTTTGACGACAAAGGAAAAGATATGACAGATAAAAGAAGCGAAGCGTGGTCATGGACGAATGAGGTGATGCCATTCGTCGCGATGTTGATGGTAACATGTTTGGATATGAGTGTGTTGACCATAGTCAAAGCAGCCATGAATGATGGTATGTCCAGTATTGTTTATATTGTTTACCATGATGTTCTTGGTTTGTTGATACTGCTTCCATTTTTCGTCGTCGGTGTCTGCAGGTTTGCCAACAAAATCTATCTTTGTTTCTTTTTAATGATTACATAAAGGAAATATCAATCAGAATTCATAATGATAATTTGATCTTTTACAGAAACGTTAACCGTCATCCACTCAGTTTCCGTCTTCTTTTCAGATTCTTTATCCTTGGCCTAGTAGGGTAAGCGTTGCAGCCTGTTTCTTTAGAAAAAGAAGGGTCAAGATGGTCATGGTTGGGGTCAGTTCAGCCCACAGGCGGGGTTGGTTGACATGGGTCAGTTTGGGTTTGGTATGTGAACACTATGTTTGTACACACTAAAAAAATATTTTAGTGTGTTGAAACGGGCCTGGTTAATGAGTTTCCAGGCCCGTTTCTAAGAAACATTCGTATTAAACACATAAAAGCGTTTTAGTGATCGAACTTTAAAGTTGACTTTGAGAAAAGTTATAAACTTTTTATGTGTTTGTATAACTTGTATGATTTGACCGACCCGTTTTAAACTGAACTTCCTGATTTGACCGACCCGTTTAGATAAACACACCACAAATCAACCTGTTTATATATGTTACAAATTTTAAATTCTAGTAAACTTTACAACTTACATATATTGGTTGTTTGTAGGCTCTGTCTTTTTCAGATACTTACTTATCAAGGTATTTACTATAGCTCTCCAACCATGGCTAGTGCCATCGGAAACTTGAGTCCTGCCAACACCTTCTTGATTGCAGTTGCCTTCAGGTCTATATGCTATTGCTATTGTATATGACGCGTATTAGTTTTTGTTATTCAAAAGTATTATGTAAACTTCAAGTAGAACCAAACAATCTTAAGGTTTCATACTGTTGTATATGTGTTTTAGGATGGAGAAGATAAACATAATAAGTTCAAGTAGTATCGCAAAGTTATCTGGTACCATAATAGCAATATCTGGAGCCATGTTGTTCACATTCTATCAAGGCCCGGAAATTTTCCACATGGCTCCTTCTGATTCGTCCAGTCAGCTTCATTTGTCATGGTCATCGGATTGGATATATGGCGGTATGTTTCTTGTTATTGGTGGAGTTGCTGGTGCCATATGGAATGTTTTACAAGTAAGATTTTCCGAAAGTAGATGAAAATGTGTATTATTTTGTTATATTAACTTCTTGATTTATGCATCTAGTCAGCCACAACTAGAGAGTATCCGGATCAACACGTCATTGTCTTTTTCTATTGTCTTTTTGGGACGATACAATGCATAGCTGTATCTCCTTTCCTAGAACCAAATCTTGACGCTTGGGTGTTGCAGCCTGGAACTGGGATGATTGCTGTAGTTTTTGGGGTATGTTGAGTACATTAGTGCATATATATATATATATATATTGTTGGAGTAAACTGCAGTTTTGATCCCTATGTTTTGATATCATTAACAGTTTTAGTTCCACCTTAACAGTTTTGGTCCCTGTATTTTTATTTTCTAACAGTTTTGGTCTCAAACACTAACTTCATCCAATTTTCCGTTAAGTCTCTCTCACATGCGGAGTAAAAACGTCATTTCTCACACATTTTTTTACAAACGACTGAATAAAAATTTTAACCTACATGATGACTTAGATAAAAGAGATGGGTAAATGACATTTTTACCCTTCAGATGTGGGGCGCGTGTGAGAGACTTAACGGAAAATTGGATGGAGTTAGTGTTCGGGACCAATTCTGTTATAAAATAAAAACACAGGGACCAAAACTGTTAAGGTGAAACTAAAACTGTTAATGATATGAAAACACAAGGACCAAAACTGCAGTTTACTTTATATTGTTGCTACTTATTCTTTTTTGCTTTTGCTAGCTTATGATGTGCTATATTTCTAGTACTGTTTTATCTGTCCTCTATCTATTTTGGAGCCATAGCCAAGATCCAACAAATTGCTTTGCTATGGCTAGGATTTAGTTGTACATTAATATGTCGATTTGGGTTGTTTGTATCTCTAAGTAAAAAAAATCTAGCTCAAAGTGGGAATGTGTCAAACAGGTCAAATGGGTCGAAACGGGTGCAAATTGCTTAAAGTCTATTTTTATTATTCACAAGTTTTAATTAGTACTGTAATACCATTTTGATTAACCTTTTTTTTTCTATTTGAAGGCCATATTTTCAGTTGTTTTTCGTAACATCGCGATCACATGGTGCTTGAAAAAGAAAGGTCCGGTTTTTGTTTCTATGTTCTCGCCTCTGTCGATAGTTATTGCAGTCATCATGGGTGTGACTTTTCTTGGCGATTCACTTTACTTGGGAAGGTAAACGATTAGTCTTTTTAATCACAAAATAATAATATTTACGGGGTTTAGGAAGTGTGTTTAATATTGATTATTGTGATATCATAATCCGTTTAAACACACATTTAATCCTATCCGGTTGTCGGGTTGATCGTTTGAATTCATGTATGCAGCGCCATTGGAGCCATGATAGTTGCTGCTGGATTTTATACTGTAATGTGGGGCCAGGCCAAAGAGAAGAACAACTTACCTGGTTCATCTGATCAAACAGTCCCTCTCATGTCATCTGTAAATGAATCAAACTGTTAGTTTGCTATGTAACTCGCGTTGCTTAATGTGAAGTTGTCGTTTTTGGATACAGAAAAAAGTAAATACAATAAAAATTCATCTTTTTATTGTACGTGTCTGGATTGTTTAAAAGAACAAAAAATAATAGAAAAAGGCAAAAAAGGTTGTAAAACATGTCAAACCGTGTAATAAATTGGGTATATGAAACTAGAACTAACCAGTTAGTCGGTATTTGGGCCTATTCTCGTATGGGTTGAGTGATCAATCTAACTTTAAAAGTGAAATTGTTATTTTTGGATACACAAATAAGTAAAATATTATCAAACTTCATGTTTCTAATGTACATGTCTTGGTTATAATATAATTATTCATGTTTAAAAGAACAAAATAAATACTGAAAAGGGCAAAGAAGATTGAAAACAAGCCCTCATCTCATCCATAAATGAACCAATTTGTTAGTTTGCTATGCAAGTGGCGTAGCTTAATGTGGAATCGTTGCGTTTGGATACAAAATAAGGTAAGATACTATCAAAGTTCGTGTTTATAATGTACACGTCTCGGTTGTAATATAATTATTCATGTTGAAAGAACAAAGAAATACTGAAAAGGGCAAAAAAGATTGTAAAACAAGCCCGACTGCGTATCAAGTTGATTATATGGAACCAAGACTAATCTGGCTTGCTTATAACCCAGTAGGGTGTTTTAGGCCTAGTCTTATACAGGTTGAGGATCAATTTGGCTGGTTTGACCATCTTTGACCATGCAAGTGATGTTCGTTCGTCTTGCTAGATGATATAACGCATTGGTGCCATTGTTGTGTTTAAAAAACTTTACAGTCACACATGCAACTAAGAACTTGATCAATAGTCTTGTGATGCTTAAATGTAATTGGGATTTATAAAAAAAACATTTGTTGGATATTAATTAGTTTTTTTGTTGGGTTTGTTGTCGATATTATAAACATGAAAAAACCTATACATTACGAGGTAAATACTCGTATTTAGGGTAGTAATGTTTTATTAATTGGACTTGTCTGGAAAGTGGAAACTACTACTTAACTGGTTTAGTTCACTCATTTGAACCGACCGCCCAACCAAATGGATAAATTGTATTTAAATTTTTTTCTCTCTAAAAAGTCATGTTTATTAATTAGTTTACTACTTCAAATTTCATATTTTGTTATACACAAATTCAAGCCAAAAGATAACATAGCTATGTTTTTTATTTTAAATTTTATATATGGCATTTTAAAACCGTTCCATGGTTCGCCAAGACAACAAATTCATGGTAATAAAAAATTGGTTCATAGCTAAGATCTTCACCAAATACAACTATGCCCATAAGAGTATCATTACGCTCAAGTGTTTACATGATATGTTCATAGCTTCCTCGACTATAACTCATATACAACCATGTTTATGCTATACAACCTATACACGCTTCATGATCTATCATCAGACACGATCCTATTCAAACAACGTTTTATTTCCTGTAACATACTTCTCCGTGTGTTACGTTCTTTTCAACAACAATCTCGAGTTTAACAAGACAAATACATCATAACTTACACACCCGTCCAACCTTTTAACTATGAAATACATCTAGTTAACTATGAGCATTTCCACATAACAAAAGTGTTAAATATGCAAGTTAAGTAATACTAGAGGAACCATTTATGTAAATTCTTAATCTTTCTTACCCTCCTCATCTATCGGCCCCCAAATATCAACTCAAAACCTTCAATATCCTCGCCACTTCATTTTCCTCGAATCAATTCCTCAAAACCCTAATCAAATTCTCTCTTTTTACCCCTTCATTTCCTCTCAATCCACTAAATTTCCTTAATTTCTCACTATCTCATCTCAAATCTCAACTCGAATTTCCCCAATTTCAACTTCTGTTTAAAGTTTCAATCTTTAGGGTTTGATGCTAAGCGTAGCCAATTTCAAGAATTAACTTATGTTGCACTCTTAATTGTTGTAATCGATCACCGTATTGAGTGTTAATCACGTCTAATTACCCTGTTCAAGCTCCAATTTTGAAACCCTAGTTTTGTTTTTTGTGAATTTTGTAACCCCAGTTTTGTTTTCTTGAAATTGTGATTCATAACAATGTCTGAAGGGTATGCAATTGAGCTTTATTTCGACCCAGCTCTTGAAAACCAAGTTTTGAAAGCATGGAATGTTGTAGCTCGTCGTCAGATCAGTACTCACCTTATAGAAATTGAGTCCAGGCCTCACATTACTCTGTTTTCGAGCCCGTTTATCGATCCGTCGAAGCTTGAAAACATTGTAAAAACGTTTGCTGCAAAGCAAGATCCTTTGCCTTTATCTTTTGGTTCAATTGGAAGCCTTTGTAATGATAACAATGTGTTGTTTTTAGCTCCAACTCCCACTTTACCTTTGCTGCAGTTTCATTTTCAGTTGTGTGATGCGATGAAACGAGAAGGGATTGAAATTGGGGAAGAGTATCGGCCGGATTCGTGGATTCCCTACTGTCCTGTTGCAGAGGAAGTGCCGAAGAATCGAATGGCGGAAGCATTTACGGTTTTGAGGGATTTGAAGTTGCCAGTTAATGGTTATGCAATGGATATTGGATTGGTTGAGTACTCGCCTGTTCGTGAACTGTTTTCATTTGTTCTTGGTAGCTCATCGGTTGAATCTTGAGGTTTGAGTGTTTTACAATATATGTTTATTATGTTGGTGTCGCGTTTGTGTTTGTGTTCGTGTTTGTTTCGGTTATTGTTATTGTTTTGAATTTGATGTGGTTTTTGGTGTTGTAAAAACATATTGTAGAATAATATTGGTTATTTGTTTTCTTGACTTATGGTATAATATGATGACTTGGTATAACATTGTTTATGAAGTGTTGCTATCATGGTCAATGGTTGTTGAACTAGTGTATGTTGCTTGAAGATTAGGGTGTTTTGAAAGTGATTATTCTGTCAATGAGAGATATTAGATAACATTTTTGTTTAAGTTTGGAGCCATTGAAAATTGCTTGAGAATTAGGGGATGTTTGTTTTTTGTAAGTGATGATTTCAACTTCAGGTAAAATCAAACTGAAAAAAACACAGGTCGAATCAAACTGAAAAACGCAGGTCGGATCAAAATGGTGCAAGTGAGGATTTGGGTCGTGTTGTACTTGCCAAGATCTGTTGAATGGTATTGTTGTGTTAGGATGACCACTTTACAGTTCAGACATAGTGTTTGTTAGGATCCATTTCGACTAAACTAAGAGAAACCATGTGGCAAAAAGCAGCTTGAAATTTACCGCTCATATGCAAGTAGTGTGGTGTCATTGTGTAGTTAGTAGCACAGTCTAGGATTGGGAACATGGGGATTGGGGGCGCACTTGTGGTTGAGTTTGTGCCAATGGTCGCCTTTGTGAGCAGCATAGTTTAGAGTCGGCGTTGTGGGCAGGTTGAGTTTGCGCTAATGGTGGCCCAAAATTCCAAGTTGGTATATTTTGGATGAGTTCACCTCTGTTACGACGAGGTTAGATCAGATGTTTAGTAAGGCAAAGTCATGGGTAGAGAAATACACTGTTTGGAACCTGCCGCTCGAGTCCTAATGGAGACGGATTGGAACTTCTTCCTAGAACAAGGTTATATTACTGAAAGTACTTTCAACTTGGTTACTTATGATTGGGTCGATTAGGGTTTTTTTTTTTTGAACGGCATCGATTAGGGTTATATGACTAGCATCTTTAACAAAACGAATGTTGTTAATGCTGTGCGTAAAAAGTTCTGCTTTTGTTATAAATATTGATGTTTTCCATCTAACCTAGAAATCCTAATGTTTTCGCTTTAATGATCTTTAAAAACATTTGCAATTAAGCTTTGAAAGCTCACATCCGTCTTCGTTTCAAAAACATAGTGTCTACCCTTCCATGATGGGAGCAATTCTGAGTCTCAAATGGTGGTGCAACTTTCATTTGCGAATGCTAACGACTCACCATGTGTTTCTTGTACGCATTTGCCCTCAAACGCTTGCCCGTTTTGCCATCTAAAAAGGTTAAAGAACCCATGTTGGTGATCATGTGTTTAATGTATATTAGAAGTGAAACTAGTGCAACACCACCCTCCGCCCGCGATAGCGAAGGTGATTGGTTTGAAATAAGTTTAAAGTACGACATATGGGTTAGAGAGAAGCAAAACAAAGTCTTTAGGCCGGGCCTATTGAGCCTATTTTTTATATAAAAAAAACTACAAATGAAGAAGTCCCGGATATGAGTTCCCCTTGGTGCTCATGTTTCGATTATTGTTTACCAATATAAAAAGCATAAAACCAATAGTCTGTAGTATCAACTCGTAGGATCAATCAACAAGTGATTATAGGCTGCTACTATCAACCAAAATTTGGTTTGTAGTTTTGGCAACTGTTTTTTTTAAGGCAATGCACTTCTTAATACTAGTCTGATAGCCACACGCATAATTAAACAAAATAATACTGTATTACTGTGGGAGTTTAAGCCCAAGAGTAAATCAATTCGAGCTCCATCATATCACAAGTATATTTCAAAATATAGAGAGCATTACTTGAGGAAAGAGCCATGAACTAACCATACCGCTCTAGTCATTAAAAAAACCACGTAGCTGCTTCCAGCTGACAGGTATTTAACCACTGACCCAGGATATGGTTGTTTATGCTAACCGGACCCCTTTGGTTACATAGTTCAAACCCAACGTAAGCGGGTTAAATCTGCGTGAATGAATACGACTTTGCATGAAACAACAAAAAAAAAAGTAAAATTTAATAAACTACACCCAGAAGAACTGGCACTCTACAAATATCCGTTGAAACCAATTCCCTGGTTTTGTTTTGTTTTGTTTGAGGTGGGCAAATGCTTTGAAACAAGTTAAACATGAACACAGGCCACACTCTGTTCAAACTATATCAAGCAACAACTCAACCCTATGCATTACAGAACCCTCACAACCAACCAAGAAGGTCTTTGTTATAAACACGACCGAGGCGAATATTCTTCAGGAAACCCATCAAACGCATCACAGGTTCGGTGAGTAAACCACTGAGGGGGTCTCCAGACAGATTCCCTGCAAAAACATACTAAACATATTAACAAACTAATCAATAGACCAAAAAGCTAAATAAAGATTATATGAGCCATTTCCATTTTTTTTTAAATCCATTTCATTTTGTTTTTTTAAGTTGGTTTTTGCTTCAAAACTCATTTTCTGGTAAAATTTGTAAGTCATGATCTTCACTTAAGTTACAAGACTTTGTTAAAATTGTGCGTATTCAACAGATATATATATATATATATATATATATATATATATATATATAAATAATTTAAACTTTTTATTATTTATTGAGGTCATGCGGTTCTTAAATCCGATTTGGTAAGACAAACGGATAATAAAACATGTGCAAAAAATCTCACCAGGCGCTGCAAGAACGCCTTTTCCTACTGCCAATGTGGATGTTTGTAGCTAATCCTATCACCATCCCAACCGCCATCGGGCTCTTTCCTCTTTGATGCCCCACCACCACTTGCTGCCATTTGCTGAAACATCTTTAACTGCTGCTCATCAGCTAGGGCTTGAGAACTGGCAAGAGGTAACTGTCTCAATGCAAAGGGCAATTTATCATCTGAACCACCTCCAGGACCTGCATTTAGATCTAGACCTTGGCTTCCCCACTTTCTACCATCAGGACCAACGTTACTTGAACCACCAGGTAGACCCATAATGTATGGCCTATAAGGCACTGACATCATGCCATTAGGTCCCACAGACGGAATAGACGGAAAATAAATTGGCCCACCACCAGATGACGAAGAATCCGCATAAGCATTCGAAACCGAAGAATATGTATTTGAAATTGATGGTAACGAGAAACTGGTCTCGAACGGAAAACTTGGATGCTGAAACGGTACGGTAGATGGAAATGCAACTGCAGGAGATGATGACAAGACAGGGCCCCTGAACATTTCAGGATTTAATGGTGTGCTGGCTGTCACAGGAGTCAACATTCTTTGAGACGGGATTGTAATTGCTGGGTAGGTATTATTTGGTGGAAACCAAGTTGAAATGTTCCCAACATCTATATTATTCATTCTGACATTGGGAACACCAGACATAAACTGCATACTGTTTTTGGGAAAAGATACTGATTCACCACCAACTTCTTCCACACCAGGCCCGTTAAGGTCAAAGTCCCTTGAAGAATTTGGCCCGCCAGGTAGAAATGACCGAGAAGGTCTACTGACTGACAGCTGGACAACCTCTGGACCCTCCTCACATGCATTTAGATCAAGATCCAGTCCTGATGGTGCATTGTGCTGACCAGCATCCTCAACTCCAACATTCAGATCAAAGTCAAAAAGAGGGCGAACGGGTTTACTGTTATGATTATCAGAAACTGGAACATCAACCTTTCGTGGTTCTGCTGGACGAAATGCACTGGTGGCAGCAGAACCTTTCCACCCAAGCTCAGGCTTACCTCTTGAAAGACTCTCCGAAGGAATAAACGGTCCTTTGGCGGCAGCTGCTACGGTAATCAAACCAGGCCGAGTTTTAATACTGGAAGGTAACGGGCTAGATGTATGAAAAGCAGTCTTTTCAACCTCTCCCTGTATCCCATCATCACTAGGAATAACTTCATTCAGATCAAAGTCCAACTTTACAGTACGATCTTCAGGACAATTGAGCTCTGTTACATCATTAGGCTTTTCACATGATCTTACTTCTTGCATTACAGCCACAGGGGTCTTTCCATCTTTTTCAACATTTTCATGGGTACATTCACTAGTGCCAGAATCCGGATTTTGTCTTGCACTCTGTTCAGCCTTCTTGTCATCAGTCTCTCCTGACTTTGGTCCTAAATCAACATCACCACAAGACGTGGTGGTCACAGGTTGATCTGTTAACCGTTTGTGCGCCAGTTTCTTCTCATCCTCATGCATGTCTGAAGATGACCAAGAAGCCGATTCGTCATTAATCTGTGTCTCGGGTTTTACACTTGGAACAACTGCATCGGGTGGGCTGGCAGTGGTTTTAACTGACTTATCATCAAGACACTTGTCTTCTTGTACCGGGCTTAAACTGTTGGGTTTCATATTTGTAGCCTCAACAGAAGCATCTTCAATCAAACCGGTAGGCTTTACATCTGGTGTCATATTCACCAACTGTGTATTACTATCCTCACCTACAGAATCAATCTGCTCCGCCATGGCATGACCATTAACCATACTGATATCTTCACTCTGGCCTCCATCATCAGCCATTTGTCTCAGCTTAGCAACATTCACAAAGGACGAGTCTTCAGGTATAGGCGAGTTACTTCCAGGGGAACATGCAGGTGACACGTCAGATCTCGTTATTTCTCCAGCAGCCACACTTGCAAGAAGATTGATTCCACCATCATCACCAACCGATGGAGACACACTGGCTTCAGAAAATTTGGCACAACTCTCCACCAACGCATTTATAGAGCTATAAGAAGGCTCATACAGTTTTCCTGGTTTTGGAGTAACCCCTGATGATGAACCGCTGCCAAAAGATGCATCTTTCTTACCATGTTCTTCATCCCGAACAACCAATTCTTCTTTCCCCCGAGACCCTGTGTTTGTGTTTGCTACAGTGTTTATGGAATCATTTTTTCCACTTAATTTCTGAACTTGCTTCTCGGATGGTACCAGAAGTGGGCCCTTGCCTGATATCGTAGAGGAATCTTCAGGGGATTCCACACTGGCGGTTTGCGCAGGACTTCGACCAGTGTTTGGTAACCTCACAATGAGCCTCGGACCGCTTCCATTATCTACATGTGACACATCAGATACTTTTTCTGATATATGTTTAGTTGGCGATCCCTTTTCAGATGCAGCAGCACGACTCAAATGACTGACTTTTCCAGCTTCATTCTGAACTCCTGGGATTGTAGAACCATGAAAACCATTGCTTGAGTTTTTACTATGAGAAACACTACCAGAGATCTTACTTACACTTGAAGCCCCAGTCTTCCCATGATCGCTAGAACAAGATTGACTATTGTTTGGAGATTGACTAGAACTGCAACTCCTTCCCTCTTTAGTTGCTGATGATGGGGACAATTTCGTGGACCCAGGAGATGTTGGTGATTTAATGGCGGTTTCACCTGAGCTTTGTTTTGGCTGTTGAGCTTTCATTGCAGACAGCTGTGAAGTAGAGCCCTTGGGACCCACCTCAGAAGAACCGCTTATACGTCTACTACCACCCACATGAGAAACTTCTGAAATCATTGACTTGTTTGGCCAAGAACCACCACCTCGGCTTGTACTAGACTTCGTTTCAATAATATTCATTTCAGCTTCAACACGTCTCTTCCATGTGCTAACCAGACTTCTGGCTTTCTTTTGAATTTCGGAATTTTTATGGCTACGTAGATGATTCACAGACTTTCCAACATTACACGTCTGTAGAGCATGAAGATTCACAGGCAACTTGTCAAGTGCACGGAGTAAAGAAAAAAGAAATTCCTCAACAGATTTATCATTCTCTTTAGGACTACCATCACCAATCTTGCACTTGTGAATCTCTTGAAGCCACTCATCTAAAACTAACAAGCCCCTTAAATGAACAAACCGAGCCAAGCAATCAAATCTGTCAGTACCTGATATTACATCAACAAGCATTGCCCGGCAAGCTAGGTCTAGTTTCTTCTCAGTGCCATCGGGACGCATAAGCTGTATAAGTTTTTCAACTCCACTGAAATCTACCAGTCCTCCTTTATCAGCAATTTTAGCAATCTCAGTTTTTAATATGTGTTCTGGTCTACGTTGACCAGAGTCTGCATCATCTACTTTAGATAAACGATCACGTTTGACAGATTCTGAATTGTGAGCACCATGCTCCCTTTTCTTACTCTTAGCATGTGATGAAATAGAGGATGAACTATTTTGTACAGTATCTGAACTAGGTTTTAGTTGTGCTGAGCCGTTTGGACCATTTATGGGTTTTGGAGACCGACCTCCTGTCTGCACTGCTCCATGCATTTCTATCACTGATTTATCTAAAAGCTGGTCTACTTCTTCTTGTAGTTCCTGTGTCAAAAAGGACTACATATCCAATCAAGATAACTTTCAACATATAAATAGATACGAAACAAGATAAACCAAAAAACTATACTTACGTTAATATAGTTTTTGTCAGTTAACCACCATAAACACTCGCTCTCAATATCATACACTCGTCTGCACACAAATGAGGATATCCCTGGAGGAAATTCAACACCTTTACGAAGAAATGTGACCTTACACGGATGGAGTAGCGATGCAGCAGGTATCTCATCCTTGTGAAAAGAGTAGAAAACTTCGTTTGGTGCTGCTTCCAGCGAAGCACCGTCTTTCAGCTTTACGTCTGCAGGTCGGTATAGCCAGTTCACACAAAGACTTAAATTATTTTCTTTTCCTAACTTTAATTTACGAATTCTTCCAACAAATGGAAGGGAATTGTAGGGTGGCTTGAACAAAGCACAATCGCCAACATTAATCTTTCGACCATCCTGCAAGAAATAAATCAGATTAAACCGGAAGAAGTTATTGCTAAATCAAATAAAAAGGAACAAAAAAAAGGATATGTTCACACATTAGCAACAAAAATGTCCTATTTACGACTACAACAAGTGGGCAAGGAAAACTTCAGGTAGCAATTAACATCTAGCTAAAAAATAGCATCAAGATTTCATATCACATTTCAACTGACTACATCTAACCAAACCTATGGCTTCAAAACAAATTAAACGATCAATTACACGACCAGAAAAGGAATTTGCTTTTACATTTATAGACACACATGTAAAGCAAAAAAAGGTTTCACAACAGATACACAAAGTGACTAATGAATACTCCACCTTGCTTAGCATACACAATAATCAAACTAACAGCGAGTGATCACCAATTTTCGCCCCTAGCCACAGTAGCAGATAACCATAAACCCAAACAGAAACCACACGTCACGCACTAACTACATCAAACAAATTTAAATCAAGAAGAAGCACACTAACTCATATAAGGTAACGAACAGAGGTACCGATTCACGGTAATAACAATAACAACATTCACATACTATACTAGCTTACAACAACACTCAAAACGGTATATCAGTCAATTAGATTCATAAACACATACACATACATAGATACATACACAGATACATAGATATATATACACAGAAACAAAAACATATGTATATATATACTTTTGAGAAAGAGTTAGTATCAATGAATATGAAGGAATTGGAGGATGCAGCTACAGACGGAGAAGACGTGGAAGAAGATGGGACCGGCCACATGTGCCACCGGTGGAACCACAACTACTCACCTTCCCACCGCCCAGCTTTCTTCTTCCATCATCATCATCATCATCAATGATATCGATTTTCTTAATAATCAAGTCTCGTTCTTCGTACCGTGCGACTCGAACCATCAATCAATTACAGTAGTAGCCAATTTTCGGATCCAATCCCCTTTTTCCTCAATCAAATCAGAAACCCTAAGTCGAACGAAGGAACAAAGAAAGAAAGGAATAAAGAAACGATCGATCATGAAACGAATTAGGTGCGGTTAACGGTTGCAGATCGGGGATTGAAGAAGGGAAGTGAAATCGATTGATGAGAGATGTGGATTTGAATTAGGGCTTTTTATGTGGGGAAATGAAATCGTGAATCGGAGATGAAGAATTGAAGTGATGATATAGATCTGATGTGAGAGTGAATTGAAACGGGGTTTGAATTGAATTGTTGAATTGAATTTGATGAAAGAAAATTTGATCGAAGAAGAAGAAAGAGATGATGGATGATATACGCGAAACGGCGAAGGTCGGAGATGAAATATGATATGCAACTATTGTCTCTAAGCCAAACTTTTTTTTTCTATTTTACTTTTATTATTATATATATATATGCCTAAACAATGATGTTTCATGTTTAGATTTTATTTTTTATTATTACTACTAGGTTTAATATCCGTGTGTTACACACGGGTTATATAATAATATTTATAAAAGAATCATAATCATTATGGTTAAAAATTTGTAAACATTTAATAAAGGTTTTGGTTTCATCAACTCATTCATTGTGTAAAATTCTACTATTTTTCCCTCTCAAACTTCCTATTATAAAACAAAATTGGCCCCAAAAAATTGTCTTCTAAAACCTTGATTTATTAGATAGATATTAACTTGCCGGTCACATGCATCAAAAGTAAAATACCATACTTTTTTTTAACTATAGTACATACTAGGTTTAACACCCGTGTATTACACACGGGTTGAATAAAAATATTTTTAAAATATTATAACTATTATATTTAAAAATTTATAAATAATTTTATAAATTATTATTAATCACAAAATTTTATCTTTATTAACTCTCTTAATTACTCAATTTTCTCTCTCAACCTTCCTTTTATAAAATAAATTATGTTTTCCCTCTAAAATTTGCCCCCTAAAAAACTCTAATTTATTAGATAGATACTAGTTTAGAGCCCGTATTACGTTCTGGTTTGTTTTTAAGTATACACTATTATAATAAATTTAAAGAGATTTAAATACTCGGTTTTATGATATATTTATTTTTTAAATAATGTCGTATTAAAAATTTATGTATGTTTAAAAAATATTGAGTTATATGATTGTAGATTATTAACAATTTTATCCTTATGTTTCATTATTATACCCTATCAGATATAAGATGACACATTCAAACCCCTAGTATGAGAGAGTTTAAAATGTGAATACTATTAAGTTTCTAAATATTCTCTTAAATATTAGGGACCAAAATGAAATTAAGGTTATTATAATATATTATTATTATATATATACACATATCACAAATATAAAATATTATTATGAGAAAAACACTCTTATGATGCCAAGTAAGCAAATATCATATATAATTATGCCAACTAATCAAATTTTATTTTCCTATATTATACAAGGATGATATATCCTAATCGGGTGTTCGTGTTATTCTTAAGAATACAACATATAAAGAGTGATTTTAGAGATATTCATTAGAGCATAGACGGTTTTTATTAGTTTTGAGATAATATTGTGGTAAAACCAGAACATAAGATTTATTTTAAAAAATTGTTTTCTAATATAACAATATTATACTTAAATTAAAGAAAATTAAATACTTGATTTTATGGTGTAGTTTTTTTAAAATATAATTTCGTATGATATTTATAAATGCTTAAAAAATACAGCTCATGCACACCTCTATTAGGAGAGAGTTAAAAGTGTAATCACTCTTAAATTTTTCAAAATTATGTTAAATATTAGGGGATCAAAATGTAATTAGTTTTATTAAAATAAAAATATATATATATATATATATATATATATTAAAAATATATTATTATAAGAGAAATTATTAAACATGCAACATAATTTTTTTTTCCTCAAACGATGTCACATAAGCTTTATTCGTTTCCTTTATTATATTAGAGATATGTAATTGGTTTAAAGTCGGTCTTTAGCCTTAGAAAGTGTAATTATGACTGCAGTATATGTCACGTCAACAAAAACACGCCTTATCATCATAGGACAACCATATAACTGCAGTAAATACAACGGCAAGGAAAACACACATTCATCACAGACAAACTATCAAGAACCAAGACGAACTATTTTGGTTTTCAAATCAAAAATTAAGAACCATGCCAAATTAGATTACCCATCATTATAGCCAATTGGCTATTCATATTCGACATAAACTTTTATAATTTTATAAATATTATTTTACAAAATATAAATTCATTGACTAATGACTAAATAATACTCCCTCCGTCCCATTAGAAGTGTCCATATTGCCTTTTTTAGTTGTCCCATTTAAAGTGTCCACTTTTAAAATTTATTGGTAAACTTCCAAATTTGCCCTTAATAACATAAAACAAACAATATGATGGACCCACAATAATATTTATTGTCAAGGGTATTATTGTCAAATGACAAGCAAAAATACCCATCATTTAATGTGCCTAAAACTTTGTGTTTTTCAAACTAGGACACTTCTAATGGGACGGAGGGAGTATAGTTAATGACTTAAATTATATAATCAAACACATATGATTAAATAATTGCTTTTGTTTTTAGAAAAAATTAAGAATTTACAAGCATATCTAATCGGGTTCGAGTTTGAGATTTGAATCGGAGCAAATGTTACAGTATGTTAGTCTCTCATTATTTAGGATAGTGTTAAATTTAATAAAAGGACTGATGTGTCTCGGTAGTAATAGTTAGGGGTGTTAAAAAATATCCGCATTCGAAAACCCGATCCGAAAATCCGATATTCCGAACCTGAAATACCAGAAATTTCGGACACCCGAAATTTCGGGTTCGGATAGTAATTTTGAACTAATTCGGATATTCGGATTATCCGAAAACCAAATTTTTTTATTTTTTTAAGATTTTGTAGTTAATATATTTATAAAACTATGCTTGTAAACTCTAAAGTTAGCATGTACTTAGTATTCCAATTACATTCACGCCCTCCACCCTCCGGCCTCATCCGGTGCACGCTCCGACGACCCACTGTCGCATGCTCCGACGACCCACTGTCGCATGCTCCGACAAGTCGACAACCCACCGATGCACGCCTCCGATCACGTTTTTACCATGTAAACGCATTTGCACCTTTTTTCTACTATTCTTTAGTCTTTTTTATGTTATTTTCTAGAATAACCAAGAAATAACTTATATTTGATTTCATTATTTGTTTTCAAAAGTGTGAGAAATTCCAAAAAAAAACTTCATAATCATGTATTCATGTTTACGAAAATTCCAAATTTGATTTTTAGTTAGTTTTTTTTGTTGTCGAATTATAAGTCGTGGTCATGAGACAAGTAGCGGACTTGTCAGATGTGTAGAGTGGAGGATTATTTGAATGTCTTGAAACGTTTGAGTTGATATTTATTTAAATATTTGTACTTTAACTTTAATTGTCTTAAGACTTTTTTGGTTAGTTGCTTAACATTAAGGCTAATTTTGGATTGAATTAATGAAATGCAAATACTAATGCAAAAAAAAACAAAAATTTCGGATAATTGGATACTATCCGAATCTGAACTTTCGGGTATCCGAAATCTGGATAACCGAAATTTCGGATTTGGATATGGATAATGAAAATCACAATCCAAAATTTTCGAATATCCGAAAATTCGGGTATCCGAAATCCGTATACCCTACTTTGAACACCCCTAGTAATAGGTGTATCATGATCATGTCTAAAAACAAAATTCCGACCCATGTATACGGACTTATGATTTAGTGAGTTAATCTGCTACAAATTTATTTCTTCAATTCGGTTCAAATTCATTGAAAGTCGTTTATTAACATACTTTGAGTCATAAGGAGTTCGGACGAACTAATTGTACAGAGGTACGAATAGTGATTGATTGCTACACAAGATCATAATGGAATAGGGTTTAATATGATCTATAGATGTTGCTAAAGTTTAACATGTGTGATTAAAAATAAGAACAAATAAATGAATAAAATGAATAAACGCGACTAATAAAGAAATTATGTGCGTAAACATGATAAATATATGAATGGATAATAAAGTGAATAGTAAAAAATGGTTAAAAGTGAGTTAATGATGTGTTTTCCATTATAAATGTAGTAACATTATCTACTTCTTTCGAGTTTAACAAAAATACGTCAGCCCCGCGAAGTTGAATAAAAATACACCAACGTGAGCACTGGATGTTGATAATAAATAAATGAAAGATACAAAAGAAACATCGTTAAAATTGAGATGCAAAGATTAAGAAGTATGATTTTACCGTTACATAGGTTAATGTCTAGAAGTCACACAAACATCAGCGAACATAGACAACACTACATTTGACGAAGTGATAAAAAACAAATATATGAGAAGTACCAACAGTGTATTCACCATGTCCTTATCACACAATATTTGTTCTGTTGCCCGAAAACACACGACAAAACATAATATGACTCTCATGCATCAACTTTCATAATTACGTATGTCACACCCTCAATTTTCCACAAACGGGGTATCTGTTAGGCGTGTGACATACCAGGATCTCAAGCCATTAGTTACAGTTAACATTGACTCAATCGTTTAATGAAATGTTTATTTTTGTAAATAAAACAAAATTCAGAGTTTATATGTTAAAACCAACTTTTAGCGAAAGCATAAATAAATCCAGTACGCAAAATCCCGCGCACAAAATAATAAACCAAGTCAAGTATATAAAATAAGTATTAAATGTAGTTTTGAAACAGTCCAAAGGACGACCCAATGCATGTATGTCCTACTCGTGCTCGTGCTCCTTAATTACCTGAGAAAACATACTAAAACAGTCAACACATGGTTGGTGAGTTCAATGAGATTTGTATATAAATAAAAGGTACCGTTTATAACACAGATAAACCAAAAATAATATATATTTCGTTTTATTAGGCGGTTTGCAAGACCGAATGCTTATTGCTTGTCAACACGTCGAGATGAAAGCTAAACGTTACTTTTGCCTTGTCGCCATCTAACCAGGATGACCCATAACCTTTAAGGACAATTTGCACCACATGACGCCCAGTCAAGGGTGGGGTGCCGTCGCAACCCGGTAGTACTACTCAAATTTCCCCGCTATCATATATTAATCAACCTCGAACTTTTATAAGGACTTGAATGTGGTTCCAATTCGTGTACAGCACTATAAGCCCTAATAAAATCCTACCCGTAGGCATTTATACTTTTACCGAAACCTGCCCGTAGGCATTTATACTTTTACCGAAACCTGCCCATAGGCATTTATACTTTTACCGGAACCTGCCCGTAGGCACTACCCGAAGGTATAAAAAGTAGCCTTAGTTGGCCCCGCCCGAAGGCATAAAGTGTTGCCCGAAGGCATAAAGTTTTGCCCGAAGGCATAAAAATGCAGTCCGCCCGAAGGCGCTGTAAAATAGTTGCCCGAAGGCGCATTAAAACATTTGTATGTTTTCTCCCCGAAAAAGATTTAAAAGCGGGCAAAGAACTCACCTTTGGATGCACAGCAAAACTAACAGCAAGCTAAAGCTATAAGCACTCAATGACCTGCTTAACAATTAGATGCTAACTATCAGCTACTTACATTTATACAATTAAATATACACACATATGCACATAACCGTACAACCTAATTCATGCATCCAGTCACTAGCTCCATTCCGACTCATATTATATACATTTACCACAACTATTGCACATAATTCCTGTTGCCTCACCTAATCATATACATTTACACATAATCACATATATTGTCACATGTCTTTACACACACTAAATGGACATTGATGCACATGTATATAAGATCATTTGGTGTTGCTGCTATGACTGTACACGCATGCATACAACCTGCCATCCACACACCATATTTATACATCGCAACATACTAGTACACACACATATACATATGTAATTGTTTTTATACCTACATACACAATCTGGTACGCACATATGTATACACTTCTTTTCCCGATATATACCTACATACATACATACACCTTTACATGTTGCTTCTTATATACTTTGATTTCTTATAGCAGTCGCATACATACTGTTTTCACATCTAGATCGCACACATATACATACTTAACACAGCATCCGATCGACCTTACGCATACATGTTCATAAATTTCGGGCCATTACTACAGCATACACACATGTACATATATACCAATATAAATATATATATATATATATATACTTGACACAACTAACCATATATGTATACACATACACACACTGTAACGCACATCCATATTATATATACTCCAACCACTGCCATGCTAACCAAAACATACATCATAATCGCGTCCATATATACATCGAAACCCATACATATATTCGTATACACACACTGTTAGACGCATATAAAACCTTCGGCTAACATTCCTATGCATATTCAATACATCCATACATACATACAGCAGCATTCCTACGCATATTCCATATGTCTATACATACATACAATGCAGCGCATACCTTCACACAATATCCACATACAATTTTTTTTAACAATCATACACGTTTAAGGTTCGCAAAACTCACCGGAGAACAGAGGGAGGTGACCGGAAACAGGGAGGTGAACAACGGCGTTGATGATGGCGCGAAACCCGTCGAAAAATGCGAAGACGATGATCGGATACGCGGTTTTGCAGCTGCTGTTTCGGGACTACTTATAGTCGCCTGCTGATCGGAAGGAGTCTGTGGAGGGGGGGGTACCAGTTACCGGAGACGATGATGATGGTCGGAAGTGAAAACGGGAAGTGGCCGGAGCAGCGGCGAATAGGGTTTGTGAATGTCGCACATGTGTGTACGATGTGTGGAAGAAATAGACGGGGGTGGGGTGGGCTTAATTGGGTTGGTTAATTTGATTTAATGTAATAATTTATACAAACGCCCTTATAGTTATTAGCTTTGTTAAGTTCTTGCTTAAACTTTAATTAAATAACTTTCATTAATAACTACACTAACCCTGAACTTTATATCATTTGACGAATAATTTAACGGTGTTAACTTGAATATGCGGGGTGTCACAACGTATGCACCTGTGATTACTCTATCTATTCATGGTTCGCATAGTGCATTATGACACGCGCGGGTCAAAGGGTTACATGACTCCTAATACACAGATAACGATGCACAATGGTTTTGATTTCATGCTTGAGAATTAAATTCATTGATATTCAAGTTCATGAGAAATCTAGTTTGTAGTTAATCGTGCTTATTAACTAAATTTATAGAGGGTCATGTTTACAATGATCATGTATCTTACATAGCAGATAACCACGTTCATATTAAGTCAAGTTCATTGATAAGATGGTCGGATGCATGTAAACTTAACTTTCATATAATCATAGAAAAATCAACTTCATGTATAATCTAATTTAACTAAGGTTATGGATAATCACGTTAACATATCAAACATAGGTAGTCGTGTTGATATGAAATCAAATTATATGAACGAACAAGTTCATAGACAATAGTAATCAGTTAGATATTCAAGTTTAGAGAAACATGTGATCATTTTCCATAGATAGTATATATGATGAAGTAGATAGAAAAAAACCAGGAAAAAAGATTACACTGGAAATTGAATTTGCAAGAAATTTGATTCATAGAAAATAGACTTTATGGATAAATTATATGAAAATTAGATTATAGGTCTAAGATTAAATTGTATGTGAATTCGGTGATATGTTTATGCTTAAATGGGTTGTGTGAGAATTTGATGGTTTGTTTATGAATTATAGGAGAACTGGATGATACGATTTAATGAATCGTAGGCAGTGCATCGTACGTCATCTCCATGAAGGTGTGTCCAACTTTATGGTTTTTGTTCAAGAATCGCCAATAGAAACAGTGATATGCAAAGGCAACATATTATACGTCGGTACCACCATACCGTATGATGAGGATGGTTCCATCTCCAACTTTTTCAATAATTTCAATATTTATAGCTTTAGTAAGTGTACTTCCTTCAATGCCTCAACTAAGCTTTAAATCACTCATTTTAGCCTAGAACAGATACGAAAAAAACGCACACAAGACAAAGCAAAGATGTTCTACTATAATAAAACCATAAAATGATGTATATAACACACAAACAACTACATGATAAAAAATCTAATCAAGTTAATTTAAGTTTGTGATGATTATTATATTGAGATTGTCATTAACAATAACTAATGTTAATGGTAATGATGTGGTTGGTTAAAAGCAGTGGCGGAGCTAGCGGAAAAGTTTAGGGGTATCCCATAAATTTTTTTGTCGTACGTTCATATATACAATTATGATTTTTTATATACATTCATACAATAATGATTTTCTTTTTGTCTACTTTAACTCTAATTATAGACATTTATCATACCATTTTCTAAAAAAACGTTTTTTAACATCATAATCGTTATCTTCATGTATATCATTTGTAATATCCGATATTATATTCAGTGACGAAAAACTCTTAAGAGAAGGGTAAAATACTTATGTGTTGTTATATTTACAATACCATAATAAATAATTTAATTGAGCTCATTAATTAAATAAATAAAAATAAAAATTTAAATCACTTATATAAGGTTTAAGCTAAATTGATAAATGAAAGAACGTATGAGAGAAGAAAAAAAAAACTCAAACCTTTTCTTGTTATTAATTAATTTTGAGGGCTTATTATTAAAAAAAAGAAAATTAAATCATTTATAGCATTTGTTTGAAATTAACACGGCTGTAATCATTACTTTTGAAATATGAGGTTTTAACACATAACTTAATTTACGAAAATACCCTTGCTAATAAAGAGTCATGAGTCATCTTCTTCAATCTATCACATAGTTCTTCACTTGTCTCTGCAACTCGTCGGAATAAATCTCCGGCAACACATTAACACATTTGCCTTTTTTTGTTAAGTATCATTATTTAGGGGTATCCTTATAAATATTTAGGGGTATCCCATACATAAAACGTAAAAAAGTAAAAACAAAATATAGTTACGAACAAAATCTGAGCCGTAGCCCGGGCTACCCCTCACTTCAATATAAATCCGCCCCTGGTTAAAAGTGTTAGTACATAAACTTAAACTCTAGTAATATGTTTGGAAAATAAACATGTAATTCTATATCGTTCCTAGTAAATCACATATGATTATTTTAATTATATGTATGCAAATACCTATGTATTTTATGTATATATGTTCGTAGACTGATACTTAAAAATGGAAATACTCACTCATCTTTCATGAAAAAATCTCTTAACATAACTTTAAAAAAGCCTTTGCACATGTTAAAAAAACACTAAAAGGTCTTTCAAAGTAATTTTACGATATCAAAGTCCATATGCATGTCAACAATACATGTGACTGTGCCATAAATTCATCACAATAAGATTATCTAAAAAAAAATTTATATTATAATAATTGATTAACTCATCTACATATCAACATTTTAGCTATACTACATAAGATTTTACTTAGGTGTCATGTTTTAATTTAATTTGATAGAAGATTTCAAAGCGGGTTATGACATGCTTCATATTTAAAATAACTCGATATGTTCAATAAAAAAATTACCAATTATCATGAATTATCTTCTAACCTGATATGCTTAAATAAAAAATTTACTAATTATCATAATATATATATATATTTCCTAACACGGTATATATGTTCGAATAAAATTTTTACCAATTATTAACATATGATTTTTGCTATGAAAATATTTGTAAATATCTAAACTTATTTAATAGGGGCTATGTTAAAAATTAAATTTGATACCTAAATTTAGTTAAAACCTATAAAATTAAAATCCCACTAATCTAGTTATCGAATATTTTTCACAAATATATATATGTATTCTATATAGGGGTGTCAATTCTCGACACGACACGAAACACGACCCGAACACGACACGAAAGTAATCAGGTTTTGGGTTGGCAAATATAACCTGTTTAAAAATATGGGTCATGTTAGGGTTGACCCGTATAAAAACGGGTCGTTTTCGGGTTGAACCATTTAAAAAACGGGTTGACCTGCCAACCCGTTTAGGTTTCAAAATTAGTTCATCTATTTTTTCTTTTCTAAAAATAAATGTTAAATTACTCTTATTTTTAGTATTAGTACTCATAATAAAAAAAAATCATTACCACATAAGTTTTTACCTTTACATTTTCAAAGATAAGTATTTATTATTGTTTTTGTTTTACATAAATAAATTTGATTTGAATAATGTCTTCGATTTTAAGTAAATATATGGTTACTTGTAATATTTTTTTAATTAAAACTCAATATACATAGTTGTTGTATGTAAAATCACATATTAAGCATGTTACTTTTAACCGACTTACACAACTCACTTATATCTCGTAAATTTGTTAGGTTCATTTTGATAAATGTCAAATTTGGGTTGACACGAATTTATATTATCCGGGTCAGGGTTGACATTTTTGACACGAATAGGAATATGCGTCGGGTTAGGGTTGCATAATTCAACCCGTCAACCCGTGGTCCTTCAACCCGCTAACCCGTCAACCCGACACGATTGACACCCCTAAATTTCTATACAAGTGTGTGAGCTTTAATACAGTAGAAATATGTTACGGAACTTTTTTACGTTTCTTTTACATGCTTAACTGCGTTAATATGCCACAAATATTTGAGGGTTTTTTTAAAGAGAGTATTTCGGGATCGGGTCTTTAATTTATGATATTAACCCATGTATATGTGTATGTTTGTGTATATATATCACGAATAAACCATCCATTTAGCCACGAGAAACACAACTCAAAAACATTTTTCTATGCTTACTTGTGTATTATAGTTTTTTTCCTATAAATAGGGAGTTAAACTATTGTGGTAAATGACAGTATACTATGTATAGATTCGTGTATGCAGCGTTTTTCTTCACGTATTGAATAGTGTAAAGGTTATTATACAACTATATGTTTTAATAGTTTTGCTTTAATACATTTGTGTTATACACAGATTAAATAATCATATTTATTTAAATATGCTATAACTATTATATTTAAATATTTAATATTTAAAGATTTGTATATGTTTTTTTTAGTTATGATATAAATCACAAATTTTTTGCTCCAGAGAAAAATTCACTCAATTTCCCTCCCAAACTTTCATTTTTAAGACAAAAATTTTTTCCTTAAAAGACAGAGAGCCCACAAAGCTTGATTTATTAGATTAGATTGTATATGTTTCAAGGTCCGTGAGTAGATTTCCTTGGGCATTTGTGACACATAAAAATGCCCTCCTTATATAGAAATTTACGTACATAAACAAATCAATATTACTATGATAATTGTTGTAACAATGAACTAAGCAAAATTACGTTACTAAATGGACTTATTTTACATAGTTAAATGAATTATTATGACGTTAGAGGCTGAAACACTAATTAATTACTTAATCGAGTTCAATTGGTTATGCATAGTTTGGTTATGACCCCTAGATCTATGAATGTAGTGTTTAAACGACTTGGTTTGTTATCCAAAAATGTTTAGCGCCGCAACTTGTTACCCGTTTGTCTTTTACTTCTATGTAAAATAACTTTTATTTTAATGACAAAAATTGTTGATATTAGGTTCCATTTAGTGCAATAGTGTTTTAATAGGGACAAAAATAGTTCATTCTACGTACAAAAATTGTTGACAAAAATAGTTTTATCCTCACACGTGTTGTGAGCACGTGTAAGATTTTAGCAAGTGAATAGAGACCATAATCTTTCTAACCATTCTTTCCATAAAGTTATTCACTGACCACCACCAACCACTCACCACTAGCAAACGACATCGACGCTAGAAAGCAACGCCAATAACCGCCGAAATGAAGACTATGGCAAAGGCGACAGATGAAAGATCAAGCCTAACCAAAACAGAAAAAATCGCCTTGCTACCATCCCGTCAACTACTACAACTGGATGTAAAAACCAATGTGAGGGTAGAAACCCTTATAAATGAATGAGTGTTTGAAGGGGGTAAAGTTGCAAACCATAAAACTGTTATGGTCAATGTAAAAAGAAAAATGCCAACAATATGAAATTTTGATATTTCAATATAGGGTGTGCATTAAATATGTATACTTAAAATGCATGATCGGTGGCTAGAATAACTTTATGTTATTGTATTTTTTCCATGTTACACATGCCAATAATAGGAAAATTATACAATGTCGAGCCAACCCAGTGATAACTAACCCTAATGGGCAATGGCGCTCACCACCTAGGTTTGATTTTTTTTTTTGTGTTATAATTCATTATAGACCTTCTACATGAGTAGTTAATATTGCTTTTGTATTGGAATTCACCACACAATTTCACATGAGCATTGCTTTTTTATTTTCTATATACATGGTACGTGAACATATGTGTTGCGATGGTGATGTTAAAATTCATAATGTCTCATTTCAACTATTTCTACATTACTATTCATCTTGCGTATTCAAACGACATTAGTTAACAAAAAATCTCTTCTATAAGGACCATAACATTAATAAAAATAAGTTCGTCACAACGATGTCATGTTATATTATAAAAGTTGTAAAAAAACACAAAATAGTAAAAATAAGTAGTGTTAGATATAAATGTTATTCAAACCTAGTCGTGTCAAATATAATATATTTTGCATTTTAAGTTTAAAATTTCTTATTACTTGTTATTAAAACGTGAAAAAGATGCCTATTTTTCTTTTTCATATACTAATCAACTAGATATTAGACCATGCCGCGCGTTGTAGCGGCCGGGTTATACGTTAGGGTTTTATGTTTATGACTTTGTCAATGCATTGATAAAAAAAAGTATAAGGTCTTGTTCGTCACGACACAATACCGTAATATGTCGCATATTAACAGGCAAAGAAATATGAAAATTAGAATTCAAAACGATAACTAAGTCAAATTCGAAATGTTAAAGTAGTATTATATGCCAAGATAGAGTAAGAAAATAAAATCAAACACTCATCAGGGCTGAAATGTCAATTATTAAAAATCAAAGACTAAAATCATAAAAATATAAAAATAAAAAAAACTATAACACGTGATTGGACCACGTGACACTAGATGCTTAGCCTCAAAAAATTGACCTTTCTTGTTAGGAAGGTTGTAAATTTAAATTTATAATCCTTTGTAAAATATTAATGACGTATTGGTATGTTTTTACATTAAATAATAAAAAGTTGGAAAATGATTGAAGAGCCAATGACATTATAGAAATGCACATGAAACAAGTTTGCACGTTTCTGGTACTTGCTTGATTCGGGATTTCAAAATTGGGCTCAAACCCCTCATCGAAGACATGGTTACACATACCCCATTCCCAACCCCCACATGTTTTTGTCCTCTTCTAGTCTTCTTCATTTCACCTTTTAATCAATTAAATTAAATAAATATATACTTCACGTTGAATATTATAACTTTAGTAGACTTAAACTATCAACATTAACGACAAACTGTTTGAGGACAATGACGTTAATTTCATAAAACTCTTTCTTATAAGAAATAAAATCACAAGGTTTCACATGGTTAAGAAACAGATCAAACATTAGAAATTTATTATGAAATAATTGATGCTCTATGAATATGTAATCACTCATCTTTTATTGTTTTTCGTGACACTTTGAGCTTCTTGCTCATCTTGTCTTTTAATGCAGTTTATCGTTCGAAAAAAAAATAGAAAACACAACATTTAATGAAGTTAGTCGTCTATTAGTAGCACTCTTACGTTTAACCACCGGATCTATAATTCAAATCATACAGACAGATTTTGATGGATTTATCCTAAAAAATCTAAGAATATTATTGTTAAAAAAATAGAAAATAAACAACACAGCTTACAAAACATTTTGGTATCATTAGGCTACAAGCCTCTTGATAGTTACATATTATATGATTGATTCTAATCATAAGCCTGACATTCTTTAAAAAAGTGTAATAAGAATTTTCACTTATGATGAAGGATAATTAAATGCTAAGATATGAGAGACCTCAAGAACTCAAATTAGATGTAAGCTATAACAAAAAAATGTCAGCTCTTAATACTAAGTTATTGTTAACCTTTTCCTATTTTTATCATTTTTAAATGTAACTAAGCTTTTTCTAGGTCATTGTTTTTTTTAAAAAATATACTACAAAACAAAGTATTTTTAATGTAGAAGCCGGTGCGTATGATAGTGCATTAGCATCTTTTTAACAACGCGTCATGATTTTTTGATAATGTGTGAGCCCATACAAATGTTTGTTGGCATCGTATGCTATAGTGCTACTGTTTTCTAGACTTTATGTTTCGTTATACGTATTTACCCTCACCACCTTGTGTCACATGTCTCTTTCGTGTTGCTTCCCAGGTATTTACTTTTCCACTTTATTGTAAATAAAAAGAAAAAGAAAAATATGTATCAAAATACACACTACTCAGTTCAATAAAAAAACTAATAAACAAATCAAAATCTCAAATCAACCATTTCGAAAAAAATCGCCCCCGCCCCACCTCCTCTTGTGACACGTGTCTCTTTCGTGTTGCTTCCCATGTTTCTTAGCCTTTTGAGAACGAATAACTTTTTTATACACCCACAAGACACACATGATAGCTGTAAAGTTAGTTTTATCGCATTAAAACTTACATATACTATTATTTACTATGAAATACAAGATGATTATGTAACTAGGTAAACATCTTTCTTTCTTTGATTATATATTTTGAAACCACATGCAACAATTTTAAGATTCAAGCATTGACGAAGCTTAACCATTTATATAAGGAGCACAAACTCTTTTTCATATAAAAGCAAGGGGCGAAGACCAATTTTAAGCTATCGGACTTAAAAGCTATGGATCCAAGATTACCATTCAAACTACGAACCTTATGAAAATAGTGAAAATTAGTTCTTTGTTAGAAAGAACCCAAGAACACAATGTGCAGTGACTCTCATTCTATGTTAAATTACACCAAATATCACATTACCAGAAATAAAACTCATGACCTCTCATTTAAAAGGCAACGTTTTTACCAAGTGGGCTAGCCTCACATTACCATCCCACTATGCCATCATCCTACTCTTTTGCGAAAATACAACTAGAAATTTGAAATTGCAACGTTAATGTGTTACGTTTTAATCATTTAGGTGTTGGGTGTTAATCTATTTACGGGTGTTCAAAAAATCTGAAATCCAAATAAAAGCGAAATCCGAACCGCATCCGAATCCAAAAAAATCGAATCGAAATCCTTATTGGGATCGGATTTCGGATGTCATTATTTTTTAATTCGGTTTATTCAGATATCCAAATAAACCGAATAAGAACCCATTATATTTTTAGGATTTTTGTCATACTCATAGTGGTCCAACATATATCAGCTCAATACTCATTATGTTAACCCTGAATGGTGTCAATCGAGTGAAAAAAGTTGGTGGCATATTGGTGATCGAGATTGCTAGGAACCTGAAGACGTATTAATCTTTATGACTTATTTCTTTACAGCGGATTACTTTATCTTTGAACAATAAATTATGTTTGTATCTTAATTATTTTCTGGTTTGTATGGTTTACTACTGTGAGTTTACACTAGCACGTTAGGAATAAAGAGTTGAAAAAAAATAGGAATAAGAAGTTAAAAAAAGTCGTTGTTCGGTTTTATTCGGATTATTTGGATAGATTCGGTTTATTTGGATCCATCCGAATCCGATCCGAATCGAATTCGGATGGATTCGGATCGGATATTTCCTTATTCGGATTGGATTGGATATGGACGAGGTTCCAAAATTTTCAAATCTGAATAACCTGATCTAAACAACCCGAATAATCCGACATCTAATCCGATGAACACCCCTTTATCTATCTAGTTTATTTAATATGTAAATATATTATATATGGGTCAAACTATTATTAAGTGTATGTAATTCTAGGTGGGCTGCAAACTGTGTAGTGTTAATAAAACCCACCAATGTTTAGGCTAAGACCATGTAACTATGTAAGTGGTTCAAAACGTAGAAGACGCTATAAACAGTCTTTACTTTTGGAGAAAGTATCAGACGACTTAGTCAACTGACAGTTTTAACTTCATACTCTACTTTGATATATTTAGGACTATAACCTCTTGTTTTGACTTGGTTATCATTTTTTACGCATTACGACATCATACAGTAAAACTTTTTTTATCAAAGCGTGTGAGAAAGTCACATACGTGAGACCCGACAGCCGCATCGCGCAACCCGATCTTTTATCTAGTTGAGATGAAGGAAGAGATTGTTTTCATTAACAAAATCGAACAACATTTACAAATACCTTGATTGACTTAAATACCAACGGCATTTACCAAATCTGATTTCAAATGTAACACCCTAGGCAAATCTCACATCAATCGTAAACATGAGCGATCATTGGTTCATAAGGATTATTCTGCCTCGAATACTAGTAACATGTTTTGAGCTTAACGCTAGTTGATTATATGATAACATCACAGTTAAGCGTGCTTAGGTGACAATAATCTCATAATGGATGACCGTATAGGAAGTTTTCACATGAAAAAAGGCAAATCCATGAGCTCTAATGTGACGAAACAACAGATAATATTGATGGTATGCGAGACTAGATGTTACATCACACTCCGAGCCCTCTCTACAACTTCTAATAATACATGTTATCAAAAGTCCTTAAAAAGTCATTACGTCATTAAACATCACAACGACAGATTGTTACGCTAATTATATATCTTTGAACTGAATTCGGCAATTCGCTACAATAATCCGATTATGAGAGCGGGCCAGATAGCACTACAATTTCCTGGATCAATTAATGATGTTTTACTTTGGATTAGCAACCTTTACTGTTGACTTTTTAAATTTTATAAAAGTGATAGGTTAACATTCAGAATTGACATGTCCCATTCATACTTCATAACAGTTTTGGTCCATATTGAAAACCATTAGTCCCACAAACATATCTTAATTATATAATCATATCTTTGAAACTAAAGTATATAAAACATATATCTCCTTTTTGATTCTTGTTTCGTTTTATTTTTAATGTCGATGTTATATGAACAAACAAAATTATACATGTAACGTAGTTAATAGTAGTGTACCGAAAGGAATTACATATTGGCAGTTAATTCTTTGATTTCTTCCATAGAAATAGCCTGCATCCGTTAAAATAGAAGTTATACAACTTGGTGAGGTGCAAACAGGAAGCTAATATACTACCACAATTACAAGATCTAGAAAAAATCAATATAACAACAGGTCAATTTAAGCCTCCCAAAACAAACGGGTTAAGTCAGCTGACTAGTAAAAACTAATTCTTACCAAACGTGTCAGATCGTTGAGCGGCTAGTTAGATGTGGCATAACACTATAACAGGCAGGTCAAGTTAGGTTGACACAAAAGTACTTCTTTCTACGTTTTTAAAATATTAAAGATAATTTATTCGTTGCATATTGTTATAAAAACAATATGGTAATAGCAATAATAATGCACATCTTTGAATAGAAAAATTTATGAGGCCGTATGCATTAAAAATAAGCTTCAAGTGACCCTCAACTCATTTCCATTTGACCAATTCACTTCTTCAGCTATTGAGTTAACCATTTGAGATAAAACATAAACATAAATCAGCACATTGATTTATGGGTCAATATAGCCACCTCCCATCATAAGTGAAGGATGCAATCCTGAGTGTTCACCGTGAAAGGGGCTGGATTGTTGAAAAGAGAAAGAAGAGGGGTTTAGTTGGTTTTGGTGATCGACATGACGACAAATACAAAGCAGGAAAAGACTGAGATTGGTTGAAAGAATCAGAGAGAATTGTTAAAGATCAGATTATTATTAAGTTGAGTATTAGTAGGAGGTTAATTCGGTTACTTAATTAGTTTATTTGGGTTTTTTAGTTTGAGTCTAGTTAGGGTTTTGGTGTGAAAGGTAAGTTTTAATATAAACAGATTGGTAGGGTGGATGTATTTTGTGTGGTTTTAAATATTAATATAACGAGTCATGGGAGAAGTTTTCTCACAAAATTTGTGATTTTCGTTTGATTATTATTGATCCGAGCCTACAATAAGTCAGAATATAATCAAGCATTTACAACTCCCTAAACTATTTTACTCAAAAAGTAGACTATTAAATAGTTTTGTGATCATATAAGTATCAAATTATCAATTAATTTTAAGTGGGAGAATTAGAACCAATTGGTGTACCTTGTTAACATGTATAATCATATGTTTTACATAACAATGCGGAGAGTATTACCTGCTCATTTCCAGCAAAATCATTATCAGGAGTGAGGAAAAGCATGCAGTGACACTCCTTTCTGAGAAACACGAAGGCAATAATCTTAATCAGCCAACAACTTATTAACTTAAAGCTACAAACCACAAACAATACCCCTAAATTGCACAAAAAAGTCCTCCAACGATCATGTATCACATCTATATAATATTTCTAAGTTTTTAGGGGGTTATATTTTAGGGGGAACTTTTTTATAAAAGGAAACTTGAGAGGGAAAACTAATTAGAGTTTTTCACCATGCATAAGGTGATGGAGATAAATTTTTAAATATAAATATTTATAAATCCTAAACATAATGATTATAATTTTTATATAAATATTATTACTTAACCCGTGTGTATCACACGGGTGTTAAACCTAGTTAAGTCATAATAGAAAGAAGATCTGACATCTAACCAAAATTAGAAGTTGAGTAAAGGAAGTCAGTTACCTTTCTCTCATGGGAACACAAGGGCAATTCCAAAAGCCTTGTGTTGCCTCAGCTGCTTTGTCATCATAGTGTCTGTTTACAAACCAAATCACATATTATCTGATTTATACAGCACTGGGTTTATACTAGGGAATTTATTCAATTTATGATAACTTTCTGAGGTGAATGAGCAAGGACTGGCAACATACCTGCAGGGACAAAGTGGGGCCCCCAATGAATCTTTGTGGTCTGCTAATCCCTGTATCAACAATTAAGAGTTAAGACACATCTGAAATTTTATCATCAATCACCAGCACTCATGCATCTTATACTAATTAAGACCAAAAACATCAATTATACTATGAAGTTGTTGAAGTAATGCTTCTCTTCCTGATGTTATCCTCTAACAACTTCTGCAAACTTCCATCAATATAAGAAGACAAGACTAAATTAGCATATATTTGACTAGAGATTCAAACAAGTTATAGATGTGTTATATATATGTATAGGCATTAAATAATAGTTTATGCTTCCACATACTGCAAAAGAAACATATATATTGCCAAGTCAAAATGAGCACAAGATATACCATGGCTAAGGATTCGTATGGAACCAGGTCATCTACAAAGTGCATTTTAGTTTTTATGCATTATAACTTTGAAAATATATTACACTTTGAAGTTGCAATGAATTAAACAACTAACTGAAAGCCTAAAATAGGAATACTATTGATGGTAGTGTGGCATGCATTCATACATCAAGTATGGAGTGAGTGTAGATACTATGATAAAATGTTTAAAAAAATATATGATGTCTCCGAAAAACCATATCTTTTACATAGTATGTAGGCTATAATCCATAAAAACGACTTGAAAGGAGGCATTGTAGTTTTATGCATCTACTTCAGACCAGCTAAAAGAGGGCCATGATTTTTAGCCTAGCCTGACTAACAAGGATATAGCTGTAGTATTATGACTGTTTTGCATCAAATGTGAAATACATTAGGTAGATTGAACGGAAATAGCTCCAAAGATATATAAGATCACAATAAATCACTTGACAGTTCAGAAATATAGCAGAACACGCCATTAACCATTGATAATAAAAGTTTGAAACTAGGTCCTCCATATCCTTAGTCTTTGAAAAGAATCAGATCCTAATATCTCAAGTTCATCAGGTCTAGGGATTTCTTCAAGTACATGTCCATCATAAAAGTACTGTCCATTATTCCAGATGAACACCCGTGTGTTAAGGAGAAGCACTTTGACTAGTATCAATTCTAATATCTCATGGCTGGATAAGTAGGAAACTACGATTTTACAACATTTGTAACACAGAACTCTTCTAGTTTGAAAAGAAACAAGAACTGAGAAAAATAGAGAGTGATGATTTGCATGTATGTTACAAATATAGGTCCAAAAACGACCGTCAATGAAAATCCTATCCGACTGCAACTCAAACCAAATTCTAATAGAGAAAAACATTCATGTCTCACGTGAGAGAACAATGTACAGAAGCAGTACCTTGATAACCACAGATGTAACACTCTTGTCAACGCAAAAATACGTGTCGGATCTACGAGCATATTGCTCTGAGAACTTCCTCATAATTTCAACAGACTTATCTGAAGGTTCAGCTGAAAATATTGAAATGCAACAATCTTAGTAACGAGCAAAAAGAGAAGTACCACCTGTTTCTCTATTCACTACATTTTCATTATTATAAATGACTTGAGCTTAAATTTGTCTTTTGTCTACGCCCTCTCCTTATCGCAAGCTATAATTTTATGTGGATGGCATAAAGTAACTAACTAAAGGTATATAATATTATAATCTATCAGTAAATTGAGCAAACTGATACCACAAAATTGGGCTCAAAGTCTCAAACACTAAAGGTAACAGTAAAGTAACCATGTAAGTGAGCAAGTTAATTACAATGTCGCATTTCGCAGGGCGTCAATATGCACAAAATCATATAAGAACATCATCTCTCCATCTTTATAAGCAACATTACTTAAAAGAAACATGATTAAAAATGTAAAACCCTACTAGTAACATGATCATCATATATACATTTCAAAAGGCGCAAAAATCACAATATCAGCTTCTAACACAAATCTTACTGAAAACACATCAACAAAATGAAATCAAACCAACAAAAACACAATAACTTTTAACTACAACTACACTCTTCCTCTTCATCCAATAGCAACATTAACAGCAAGTAAACTACAGAAACAAAATCCCCACCAACATCTCCAAAAAACTCTCGTAAACTAAAATCAACTCAAATCAATAGTTTGAGAGCACGCTAGTGTAAATTACCTTTCGCAAACACAAAAACACAATAATTACGTCTACACTCTTCATCTTCATCCCAAAGCAACATTAACTCAACTAAACTAGATCAAATCTCCATAACTCTCATAAACTAAAGTCACAAATCGCTAGGGTTTAAAGCGTAACAAAACAAACTCAAATAAATCGTTTGAGAGCACGCGTGAGTAAATTACTAAATTACCTTGCGCATTCACAACTCGACGGGATCGGAGGTTCGTCGGAGGTGTTCTGACGGAGGAAACGCCGAAGCCGACGGCGTAAGAGGTGGTTGCCGGTAGAGCTCTAATCGCAGTCATTGAATTGAAATTGTTCGTGAAGCGAAGGTGAGTAGAATTAGTAATATCTGAAAATGATGAAGAAAGAAAATATCTGGATCATTGTGTATAGGTATATATATATATATATCCATGTGTGTGTATTTTACCGGAAATATCTTTTTGGTTCCGATGAGATGCGAGCACGAAGCACCACTCGTTGTGAGATAAATTATCCGTTCAGATGAAAGCTACAGTACAATACAGAGACTGTTACGCTGCGCCCGAAAATTTATTTTTGTTTTTTTAAAATGAACTCGAAAACATAAACATAAATTGTCTTTTAATTTTAAAAAGTCTCTACATATTAGGCTTCACTTGATCTTCACGTTAGCAATACGCAAACTGGGTTTAAGTATTTTTTAACACCGCTTAATTTGAAGACCATGCTTATGATCTTATGCAAATGTTCACATTTAATCGGGTCTATCTACTTGTTTTCCGGTTGGAATCGCACTATTAGTTTTTACAAAAAAAGATTCACCTTTGATGAGCCAACCCGCCTAATCTAACACCCTACTTTTTTTTCTTTTTAGGTGGGTTTAAATATAACTTTATTAACTTAGGGAGGACGGAGTGGACGAGGTGAGGAGGGACGAGGAGGGGGGTTCGATGCTTGTGGACGAGGTGAGCTCCTCGCCGAAGAGCTTGTTGATGCAGTGATTGTGAGGGGCGAGGTGAAGGGGAAACGAGGTTGGCAACGAGATCCACTCCCTTTCCGGCGAGATGTCGACGAGGATGTACCTCGTGTGGGTACTCGCCCACCACTCCTTGCCCCCTAAGGGTGGTTGTTCATTTTTTGCATGTAAGAGTGGGGTGCACAATGAGCTAGTTTGGACCAAAATAACCAGTGGTTCCTATCCGGTTTCGATGTTTTCCTAGTCCACCGGTTCATACATGACCTAATTATACACGGTTCTGGAACCAGTAGAGCGATTTGGAATTCCTTTTGACCTTTTTGTTTTTTAGCCCCAAAAGTATAAAGACTAGAAAACACAAACCAAACGCAAAAAATACTCCCGTTATAATTTTGTTCTACACTTTCTACTCCCGGTATGCCTCACTCACAATCATCCCTTGGTCAAAGTTCCATTGCCGAGGCTACCGTTGTTGGGTTCTTGTGCATAATAAGAACCCGAAAGTTGCTGCAATTAGGTCAAAACTTCCAAAACAAACCACTTGTTCATTACACAGAATTTTACTTGCACTTTACACTTTCATTACACCTGCAAATCAGGTTTAAAAAATCCAGGGAAGACAGTACTTGAGATATGGCTTCAATTAGTTTTAAATATACAAAATTAATAAATATACATTACACAGATAACTTCTTTCTCAGTTCAGATCAGCTTTGGTTCATTTGTTTTTTCTGAATTGCACTATAAAATATTCTCTCTAAAGGGGTTGAACTTTTGTAACCAGAGAGGATTACAAAATCATCATCACAAATCAAAAACCCCAAAAAGTCCCAACAAACCTAAAATGCAGCGGGGAAATATGCCTCGTCACTGTCTGACCTTCTAATTTGGACACCAGATCTGCCTTGCGTGATAAACCAGGACAGTGCACCTCGACATAACATCATTGATTGCCAAAGCTATATGAACTGAAAGTCACAAACCTGCATCACATGATGAATAAAAATCAACACTTGGAGTAATTTAAGGAACAAATAGTTAAAGGGAAAAACAGGGTTGAATGTCCCCCAAAAATCAACACTTGGAGTAATTTCAGGAACAAATAGTTAAAGAGAAAATCAGCGTTGAATGTCCCCCAAAGTGTATTTCTTAAGAAAACCACCCACGTCGCTTTATTCAAAGATTTAGATCATTAGAATGATATTGAGTTGGTAATCATACTGAATGTATTAACTATTTTATAAAAGAACAAAAAAGAAAGGCAAGAAAGTGTTTTTCTGTCAACTGGTATTGATCCACGTTAAAAACCGACCCGTTACTCAACTTTCCTAGCATGCCCAATTGCCCATCTTACCATCTCTAGCTTATAGTGACCTCTAATGTTGTGGGGAAAAAACGAAACCACCAAAACAGGAGAGAGACAAGTCAACAAATACCGTTTTTAGCCTAAGAAACTACTTCACCCTCTTGGGCTTTGTAATCCTGCAATCCACATTCAATCCTGATGGCTGAAATGAGTTCTGGAGAGATGATTGGCTTAGCAATATCTTCATGGCCATTTGATTCAGGTTTCCCATTAGTCTGGTTAGAATTTTGCGCAGTGGTAGCCCCCCAACCCCTGTATAGAATGACTTTATTTGGTTCCTGGGAGACCAGAATTGCACCTGTTGCTTCCTGCAAGTAAAACAAAAGGTTCAATTTTTTGTCATTAATGGTCAGCTACATGTTTGTATGACATTACAGCTGTGAAGTTGTAGTGCAAACCTCTAACTTCGAAACCAATTCTTGTGCTGACGTCCCTTTGGCTCTGCCTTTAATATTCACAATAGCAAGGGGGTATTTCTGGAAGTGAGTTTTAATTGTTTTAGCAACCCCACTAACAATATTGCTTCTACCTGCAACATGATAATGATATTAGCATGGTTTTGAAAAGCAGACCCATACAAGTCAGTTCAATTTAAGGATAAGTGATTGAGTGTTTAAATAAAGCTTTAGATTACTTACAAGTTACTATAATATTATACAGCTTATAAACACATCTTTTATAAACTAAGTTAAAGTTTTATTAAAAAAATCAAATTATAAAGGAAAGGTTTATGCAATCTTTATAGAATGTTAGTGTAGAACAAAAAACAGTTGGAAGAAAAGAAGTCTTCCAACATTGTTCATGACCTGAAAATGCAATAATAGGTATTTATGAAAAACTCGGCCATTTGAGAATTCAGCACAAGTTTCATTTTAAAACCATGCCCAAAATGTTCGAAATACCCCAAAGAAGTAGCCAGCCTTGGTGCTTTCGAAGAGGTCAATTCTCAGTGCAAATGTTGTATGTCAATTCTTGAAAATGCTTTTTTTTCTCCCTATATATGGAACCTTGAAACTTGCTTATTTTTTGGTATTTTATATATACTTGTTATACTTTATTTAACTAGGACATTAAAAGTTTTTGGACAAATGTGAAGACAACAAAAGCTTTGAAACTCCTAAATTGATTTATTTAACAAAAAGTCCAAAACCAAGAGTATTTTGTTTGTATTGTTTTTATAATCATATTTAAACCAGCTACTTTCATTTCTTGCAAGTTCTAAAGCTACACGCCTACACCCATTTGACTCGTCGGAGAAAATCTAACCCAAATCAACACTTTTTTAAGTAGGCTGACATTGCCAGCCAAAGGTGGGCAGTTTTGACCGGTCTACCTAAAAATGGGTCAATGTGGAATGTATATTATCTCTAAAGGCTCAAACAGGTACAGCTTAAAAACCTAGCCTTAAACGACCACAGAAAGTCGGCCACAGAGTCTATTAAAGTGCTTAAATCGATAGCCGCAAAAAACTTAATCATTATTTTAGTGGTACGGATATCATAATCGTATATAATACACTACTTATAAAGATTCAAAAGGATTTGATTGGTTAACCCAACTTGACTGGTATTAAAACTTTACCCCATTTTTTCATATCTGCTGTTAGCAATGTGTAGCTTACCAACAGCTAGAACAGGTCGTTTTTTCATCTTTAGGGCCTGTTTCCTCAGAAGCAACCTTTCTTTATTGGAAAGAATAACAGATCTATGTGGTCTCCTGTTTGACGTGTTGAGTTCAGGTTCATTAACAGGTGAAAATGGCACCTCACTCCTCATGACAGAGACAAAAAGCTCAGTGCTCGGTGATTCTTCTAGCTGAAATAGATACGACTCATCACACACATAAGATAATAATAAAAGAGGCTTCGGGATGATAAATAACCAGTTGTAGTTAACCAGCTATAATTATATAAAAAATACTGTAAGAGAGAGCTTGGATGTGATTTGGTTGCTTGAAAATAAAAAATATATCATTTTCTTTTTTTGAGTTTTGTCCAATAATGATAATATAAGGAATGTACGTATACAAGAAATTTAACTCTACCATTTGATGATAGCTTTTGTAGGAGCTATTGTCACACCTAAACGTGAATGACTAATAATTACTACTTGATGTTGTAATAATCAGATAATTGTTTAGAAAACACACATCCAAACACACCCTTGATTACAATTATAAACTGATATACCTTGAAAGCATTCGAAGAAATTGAAGTGTTTCGTATCGTATGCTGCTCACTTTCATTTGTTCCCTCCAATAAGATTGAAGCATTTGAATTAGCTTCTGCAAACTCACTTTCATTGGTTGTTGGATTTTCATGAGATGATTTTACTCTATCATTTTCATTTGGAAAATCTAAAGCAACTCTCTGAAGCTCTCCTGCCTTGAAGGTTGCAATTAGGTAATATATATTATATAGCAGGAACGCTTATAATCTATCTAATGGTTACACAAAGGATACATTCTCAGAGTGGATCAAAAGGGCCAAGTAATTCTGTTATTTATACAATATAAGTACCCAAGTTGGCCCATTTTTATATAAATGGTTTAAAACTACTACCACTTTAAAATTTAAATATACAGCATACAAGTTCAACCGGTTTACTATCGAATGGGTTGATTTGGGTTATGGTTTATGTCTAATGTTCAAACTAGTTGAAAGTCACCAAAAGGGTATTTTTTTAAGCATTTACTATATAACAAAGATGGGACAAAAAATGACTGTGAGCCCAGACACGTTATCTAACCCGCCCGCCCCACCCAATTTGTAACCTCTGATAAACTTACAACACAAGTGAATACTCCTCACCTGCCCATTATCCTGATCGATAGGATTTGATGTATTAACTTCAAGATCAGAGTCAGGTTCTTTAAATTCAGCTGATGAGTTTGTAACCTCCTGTTCCTGTACCTAACAACAACATAACCAGAAGCACCAAGTATGATGGTATCCTTAAATTTTTACAAAAGGAATGCAGGAAGTTACATACAAAAATGGATACTTACCAACTGAATATTCTGATCTTTTTCCCCGTGTACATGTATTTCCTCACTTCTGGCCTGGTGCAAGACAAATTTAGTGACATTCTGTTAAGTTTGCAAGTACAAACAGACTCGTGTCAACCATAACAATCAACCAATGACCACATTAGAACACTCACCAACTTAAGCTTTAATTCTTCAACGTTTTTCCCAAGCTTCAATACTTGAAGTTTCAAAGACTGCGTCATAAAGATAGCAAGAAATTAAGGAAACCATATAAAATTAGTCACGCAATCAAAGTTCATTATCTGGGTCTCCAATTTGGATATTTCTCCCAGATCTCAAGGCTTTTACTTTTTCTATTTTGATTCATTTTAATGTAAAATTGCAGAAAACAAAAAACTTCAGTCATCCACTTATTATATTAGATAAGAACTTTTCACTAACTTAGGCATAATTCCGGCTTTTTGCGCTTCCATTTTGCGTCAATGCATATGTAAATTGATATATGACTTTATGCGGTTAATAAATCGGTTATAAATATAATATAGTATTTACTTACCTCTCGGCGTTGGGCTTCAATGGAACGTTTTAATGCCTCTCTTTTATTAAGGAGCGTTTGTGGCCTCAAGTTAGCAGGTCTTTTGTAGTTTTTACCACGATAAACAATAATTGCATGACCTTTACGCATACGTTCTACTGCCACTAATATTCCACCACTTTCAGCTTCTAATGTTCTTGCTATTGCATGAACCTCATCAATGCTTGTTTTACCACATAATATCTTCACAAGTTCCCTATATTTCCAGTGAAGATGCATATTTTCAACAGTTCCATCAAAAACTCCGCGCCTTCCTGAAAATTAGAAGTTGGACAAGAGCTCTTAGTTAGACATAGCAAGATGGGTGGATTCTCACCCCATTTCAACCCGTTCAATATGAAATGGGTCAAAATTGCCACCTCTAGTGTTAGGATTAAAGTGTCGTGTCATTAAGGAAAAATTCAGACTCGACCGACACTAAGGTTCTTATTTGACTTGTTTCCTTTTAGACCATTTTTATTATTGACCCATGGCCCTTTTAGATATAAATAAAACTGAAATCGACCTGTTTCCCAGCTGGTCTTAGGTTTGAAGAGTTGTGTTGTAGATAAGAAAACGAGACTCACCTAACAGTAAAAAAGGCCCCATTTTCAAGCCGACTTTTCTCAGCATGTACCGCTCCTCTTCAGTGATACCTTCTTTATCTGCTTCAAGGTGTTGCTTTGTCTCTTCCTTATCCAGCTCCTCGAGAAGCTTTTCTGCCCTTTCCTTGTTCGCCAACGCCTATCATTGTCAACTTAAAATATATCATATGATGACAAAACGGGTGGATTAGATAACAAGTTGAAACAGGTATTTATGAATCAACGAGGTCCAGTCAGGCTGACCGGCCTACACGCTTTAGTCCTTTCTTTTAATTTATAAATTATTAATGTGATTACAACAGCTACACCATAAACATAAAGATCTTTATGTGGATAAAGATAGTTAGGAGATTGTATGCATTTGAATACACTCTGGGCAACTTTTAACCCATTCAACATATCCGGTCCGCTGGAGAAAAAAATATGACCTGAATCGAGCCTTTTTGGATTAATGGGTCGAAATCCACCTCTAAGAACTACCCAGTAAGTAACAGAAAATAATTCAAAGTACCGCTTGATCTAAATGCATACCTGAGACAGTTTGGAACTAGTTTTCTTAATAGCTGCTTCACGGGACTTTTGTTTCCTTTGCTCAATGGCAATTTCCAGTTTCTGGTCTCTAATTCCACCAATTTCAGCAGCAGCAGGATTCTCAGTTTCATTCTCCTTATTTTCTTGCACATCTGATGAGCTGGCACTCTTCTTTCTTTCAAATGCATCAACTCCATGGTCCCTTCTCTGTTCTATTGCAGAAGAAACTGTAGCTGGCAGAAAATCTTTACCTCTATATAGAACAATATATTCCCTATCCCGTGTAAGTAGTGTTCCTCCCGTTAGCCACTGAGATGATCATTATTTGTAAGGCATAAAGGTAGTGTTGGGGAAAATTTTAAAAATACCGATGAAATTCAAAAGTTAAATTATGAGTACATAATTGTAATCAAATGTAATGTAGAGTATGATGAAGATAAAACACACTCCCAGAGCTAAGCACTAAATATTTTTAAAGGTAATTTAAAGAACCAAACAGTCTTAAAACAAAGAAGCAAGGAATATAAGATAATGAATATGAGTTTAAATTTAACCGGTATAAGAGATTTCAGCTTATATAAACTGCTAAAAGATCTTATGAGTGAGCGCTTGCCCTATAGGTGGAAAAATAGGTGGTATGGCAGATAACAGCTCAATACTGATAAATTCTTTGGCGGGGCCAACACTTACAGCAGCTTTTTGGCTTTTTTGTTTCACAAGTCTATACCTTCTAATAAAAGAGGGTTTTGAAGGACACTTGTCATTCAATGGAGAAGGTGTTGGAGCATTTTCCCGCCAAAATAAAAATCTTTTATTATATGCTATGTATGGAAGGAAATCGATCACATTAAATCACCAATAATTTTCTTTTCCAAAATTTAAATTTATCTTATTTACATCCCTAAAATAACTATTAAAACGAAAAACTTAAACAAACAACTGTATCGGAATTTACGACCCAGACCCACGCATGCCAACACGTACGCTCGGCCCGGTACATATGAGTGTCACCGTGAATTTTTCCAGATATCTATCATCGGAAGATATATATTATCTTAATTGGGTCCACCTATCCATTTCCCAGTCAGGACCGCACCCTAACCCCCACAGGAGGAAACCCACATTTGGTGAGAAAACCTTCTGGCGCAACCTAAAACCTTCATTTTTTATTTTTATTATTTGTTCTAAGTGGGACTTGAACCCAAGATCTCCCCATTTTTATAAATCTTGGGTACCTCACCTTAACCACTTGAGCTAAGGATCATTGATATCTGGATTATTTGTATGTCTGTTTTTTAATTAATTGGTAGGATTTATAAGGTACCCAGTTTAAAAGTGTCGATATATAATTTGCTACCAATAGTGTATTTGTAGTTTAAATATATTTGTTCATGTAATATTTAGTTTATTTTCAAATATTATTTTTTTCATAAAATTTTAGAATCGTGTTTTCATGTTTCACCCGGCACACCCGTGAAACACACGGGGTTTAATCTAGTACCTGATATACTAAATATGATTACACAAACTATTATCAAAACAAAGTTCCAGTTGTTTGGATAATTGTGCAGACTTGGGAGTCAGTTCAGGGTGAGTTTAACACACCATTGGACCCCATCCATTGACTCGTTTCTTTTTTAGCTTTTCTTAATCCTACCCATTTGACTTTTTGGTAGTAAATATAACCCGCTAGACCCCGTTTTCACATAACTGGGTTAAATTGAGTAACTAATTTACCAAAAACATTGAGTAACTCAGACTCGCATGACTTTTGAAGGCTTTACAAGGTTAGTGTGATATAAGTGTTAAAGTAGGTCCAACCGTCCAATAAATGCATGTTTCAATTCGATATCAACTAAGCAACTTAAACTTGGACACTGACCTTCAATAAGTAAGTTAAATTCGAGTCCAACAAATGCAGTAGTGCTACAATTTAGTATCACTTCTATGTAATTAAACGTGTACACTGACCTTTAATTCTTCAGCCATCAGGTCACTGTTGGTATTCTGTACACCTTTTTTAACAGCAATCTTTGCAATCTCGCATTTCTCCCAAAGCTTTAATATGGCTGCAGCCAACCCTTGAAGTTTCCTATTTCTACCTGAAACAATAAAGGTAAAAAAGGAATGAAAATTGATAATGGCAAAAGGTACTGGTGGCAAGATGAGCGGGTTAAGTTTGAGTTTTTGACTCAGATCAAAATGATTCGGGCTGGTTTGACCCACCAATACTTTATCTTCTTTTTGTATCTCATATCAAATATAATTACAGCAAAATATATTTAAGAAAATGATAATGTTCCCCAGTTAAAGTGTTAAACATTTTAAGAGTTTCACTTGATTAAACCAATACTTTATCTTCTTTTAACTAATTTCTATGTTTACCCATTTGATCTGTTATCACAAAATAGAGCCGAGATTAGAAGTGGGATATTTGAACCATTGAGTTGAATGACACAATTAGCTGTATATAACAAGGGTCGAACAAGCCGAACAGGTCAAAAGTCACCTTAAATGTATTATTAATGCAAGCAACCTCAAATAATATGTCAAGAAATTAGACAATTTTTTTGTTATATATAGTTTTACTTGATATGTTAGTTTGTTATTGTGATATATAGTTTTTCACATAACGCTTTAACACACCAACGATTCAATAAAACTGAATTTTTGTACAAAAAGTGTTTCAGGTCAACCTTTTCGAAAATTACATGTTTTGACACCTTTAACCCAGATTGACCCATTGCATATAAAGGAGTTGAAATTGCAACCTGTAATTAACCATAACTAACAGAATTATCATTCAGGATTCACTAACCTAAAGCAAAATGACACGGTAAAGGTCTTCCAAGTCTTCTTAGAGTTGTCATCTCATCGTTAGTTAATTTTGGTTTAACTCCAAAAGGAAGGAGCCGAAATGGTTTCCTGTATCCAGGAACAACTGCTGGTAAAAGGTCAGCATCAACGGGTAACGGTTCATATCCATACCAATCTGTGAACCGTGGACCCAATCCATCCAAAAGCTGGTCAGCTTCTTCTGCAAGTTGGGCCTCCCCCGGCAGCTGAAACCGTACCCTGGTTCGAGAACCCACACCTTGAATCAAAGGTGGTTGAGTTGCTTTTGAGCCAATTGAGTCGCTTTCTTCCCCACTAACCTCTTCAGAGTCCATAGATGAACTCAATCTCATTGTATCAACAACAGATGCATCATCTGGTTTTTGTTTATTAATAAAGAAATAAGGATACTTGTAGTCAGCTCCTCTGTACAATATTATAATACTTCCGGTTCTCCAAACAACCAGACCCCCAGTTTTTCTCTGTGAAAATTATTACAAACAGAAATCTTAGGTCAGAAAAATTTCAATAAATGAAGAGTTAATAAGTCAAACCTGACTTCTCATTTTCTAACTACTCATGTTATACTACCTCATCGTAAAAAAGAGTCAGTGTTGACCTTAAGTTGGTGTTAGACATGCATTAGCAAAGTACTACTGCAACTTGAACAAACAAAATCAGATAATCAGACGATCAGATAACTTACGTACTTGAACTTGAGGGTAGTTATATAACTTAAGCTTTATGTAAATAACCAGTATTTTCATATCAAGTCGATTGCTTTCTAAGTTTGGACTAGCAACTAATTGATCAAAGTTCTACGGTTTCATCAAATGTGAGTATTTTCATCGCTAATATTCAATAATTCAGAATCATAATAGTTTTTGGCAAACACTCTTATAAGAAGGATGTATATTATCTTCCATGGAAGTATGCACGACGCTATATATAAGCAATAATGGTATACTACTGAAAAGAGCACATATTGATCATCTAACCTCTAACAAATCATGAGTTCTCTTCATGTTCAATCTACACAAATCCTCACAAACAATCTTCACAAGCTCAGTCTTCCTCCACCTCTCATGAATGCCATTAACAATCCCTTCAGTAATCCCAGCCTTCCCGATCTTAAGCCTCGTCTTAACCGCAATCCCCAAGCTTCTCAATCTCCTTAACTCCTTCGGCGCCAGCTTCAACTCTGCCATTGTAGGCACCTTATCACTCTCCACATTCCCTTCAATTCTCCTCTTAACCTTTTCCTCTTTCTTCTCCTTCCAAACCTCCTTCCTTAGCTCATTATACCGTCTTATCGCGGTTCCGGAGGCAGGTTCCGGAACCGGATTCTCCGGCGTACTCCAGCTCGGGTCAAGCGTGTGCCCGACCCGGTGCTTTGGAATACGTTCAGGTAACGGAACAAATATTTCACCAGGAGATGTACCTAGGGTTTCATTTGGTTGTATTTTTTTAGTTTGTTGATTATCGGTTGTTTCTTCAACGTAACCTAAACTACGAAGCTTATCGGCAATTCGACGAATCGCCGACTGCGGTAAGCTTTTGGTATCGGCGGATGTGGTGGATGCACGTAATAGAAACGAAGTTCGATGAATGTTGTACGGAAATTGGGGACCAAGGTTTTTGGGGAGATGAGAGTGAGGAAACAAGGGTTTATGTAGGGTTTTAGGAACAGGTGAGGGTTGTTGAAGCAACATTTGGGTGAATTGTAAGCTCAGGAGAAAATTGTAACGAGATTGTTCATTTGAGGTTGGATTTGCTCGATTGTGATTCGATTTTGGGTTGAAATTGATTGATTGAGAGGAGTTTGTTGTGTTGATGTTTGAGGATTTAAGTTGTTAGTGGTTTGAAGGTTGATGGATTTGAAGAGAAATCGTATCTGTGAAGTCGGGTTTTTTTTTTTTAAATTGAAGAAGAAGAACAAAGCAGTTGCAGGTTTATCACCTGGATATTATGAAGGTATGGCAAGTAACTATAGCCTTGGTTGTGATAACGTCATTTAGTGGTTTGGTTGTGAATTTGTGATATTTTTTTAAAAAGTACACAATTTTGGTGACTAGGAAATCCCAATTCATAGAGGAATAAAATTTGAAGTTCTTTGAGTCTGATTATTAAAGTATTAAAAGGTAAATGTTTCTTAATTTAAGCGTGAGATAACACAAGAACTATAGTATATGATGCACGATTTGATAGAAAGTATATGCATCCTTTAAATACAAATCATTCGCCTTCTAAGTGCCTAACAGAAGCATTTATCTCAATTGACATAAGGAAGAAAACACAAAGATTTCGGATCTTTATAAGGATCAAAAGTAATCATGCATGCTATGATCATCAACAAACCAACGAATGATCCTATTAAAGCTACTAGACCAACACTATGCTTCTTGAGCATACAACTTACAATGAACCCAACTCTATGTTTCAGACAAAAAAACATCTAAACTTCAAAACTTTATCTTTGAACTAAACTTTCTACTCTCACAACTTTATAAGCTAGTAACAACATTATGTTCATTAACTCTAGTAACAAAACCTTCCCCAAAGAAATCTGGGGAACTATATCCTAAGGTAAAGGTAACCCGAAGTCGAGTCACCCGATCACAAACACACTAAACCAATGGGCTAAAAATTTACAAGCCAAAAATTTACACGCCAATGATCTTTTGGTGTAGTGGTTGAAAGAGATGTGTGATGTTATGCCTTTCTTTGAAGGTCTTGGATTCAAATCCAAACAGTAACCTTAAATACTAACTTGGTGATATATACTAGTCTGATTCTCTAAAGATTTCATGACACCATTTAACCATGTATGTATATACTTCTATATAGTAACGTGTGGTGCAACAACCAAATGTAAATTCGTTTGCAAAATCGACTCTTGTAAGTTTGGTTTCTTATGTTTCGTTTACAATCTTAGTTAGAGAAAATATTTACAGTAGCGTGGTTAAAATATTAGAACGTTTTGTCTTGTTTACCACATCCCGGCAACCTCATCATGTCGTCACATTTACCTAGCCCACACCATGTCTATTCTTATGAGTTACGAATAGCAAACTTCACTCTAATGTCACCGTTACAACATTCAGACTTCTAGTTTGGTTTCATTAGAGATTGAGAAAATCTGGTATTATTCTACGGACAAGCTATTATTCAAGATCCACGACAAAAGCATTTCAAGTTATGCGTCATACCATTCACAAACCACCATCCTCGTCCTCTAAACAAATACATGATGAGACGTGGGAACGGGTCAATTTTATAGCTCTTCAATGGATCTATAGCACCATCTTCAATGATATGTGGTTGCTAAGTTCTGCAATACTCGTCTTGTTATCTGGCCTATGTTGGTGTCCAAATGACGGCTTGTCCTAAAACTTATACTTAATCTTAACAAACAACACGACTGTGTTGGAATGTTGCTGCAACAAACATCTCTTCTTCCTGACTACTATGAAGTCTGCTCAAAACTAATCTTCCAAGAAACCTGAAAGGAGAATATATGTTCATTGATGAAGACAAATATAATGAAAGGCGAAATTGTTATTTGATGGTCAAAGAATTTACAACGCGGGCTTTAATCATACCAAAGGTGGAAGGCAATATAGAAGACGTGAGTTCGATTCACCGGGTGGGGACTCCGAGAATGAAAGTGAGACTATATCAGGCTCGGAAGATACAAGAAAGCGGAATGCAATCTTCTGGCCTTACAGCGCATCGCGTGCACTTGGTAGAAGCACACTAGCTGTCGCTTGAGGTCGTTTCAAACCTAAGCGCACATTTTTACAACACATAATTGATATGATACAATGATATGTTGGTTTATTCAAAAGGGGGTGGCGGCACAACTTGTTGCCCGTTTACCTGCCACTTTGTTGTAAATTCTTTGATGTTTAATATATCTATAAATATAAAAAAAAGATATTGTATTTAAACACTTGCTATGTTAAAAAAAAAGTCTTGTTTCTGTCCTGGGTTCATATTTGATCATAATTCATAACAAAGTGAAATACAAATCTCTCTGTATCAAAGTGATATTGTTTAGCAGAAACCAAAACAAATGTACATCTAACTATGCCAAAATAAATAAATAAAAACTTTGTTTACAGATCAGAGTTGTTTGAAATCCATATCAACAATACACTGCAAGCTGCTCTGTATCAGTATACCTGTTTTGGCTTCCCGCCACCAATGCTCTGCTCCCCGCCACCGCCTTGTCTTACAGTTAAAAAGTCAATGTTTGGGTCAACCATACACACCCATCTCTCTATCTCTGCTCAGTTCCTAACAAACCCAACAGGAAAGTTGTCATCTTTGTTTTCCAAGATCCGTTTCAAGACTTGCGTATACCCTTCTCAGGTTTTACACAAAACTGAACCTATTTTCAATAACAAATCTTGATCATGCTCGTTATAAAACTGCCATTGGTGACGTGCTCGTTATAAAAGTTCAAATTTTGAAGCCCTTACGTTCAACTATTTACACATTCCACCTGTAATGTCAAATCTTTTATGCCTGCATCACGCAAAATGTCTGAAACTTGTTTCTTTGTAGAAACCTGGTCTGTTTCTGTAGAAATATACACATGAAGAGTACCAACAACATCATTGTTTGCAAGACTCCATATGTGAAAATTATCAACACCGCGTATACCCTTTATGTTCATAATACCAGTTACTGCTGCTTTTAGCTCGTTCTCCTGACCTCTAGGAACTCTTTGCAGTAAAATTTCTGCGGAGTTTTTTAACAAAGGTATGACAGAAGAGACGATTAGCACGGAAATGAAAATAGAGCAAGCAGGGTCTGCAATGAGCCATCCCTTGTACTGAATGAGAAGTGTTGAAATAACAACCCCTACACTTCCCAATGTGTCGGCTAATACATGCAAGAATATGCCTTCCATGTTGTGATCGATATCGTGGTGATGATGCTTATGTTCGTGTTTGTGGTCATGTTCGCCATGCTTATGATGGTGTTCATGGTCATGGTGAACATGACCGTGATCATGATTGTGTCCATGATCATGGTGGTGCTCACAGTGTAGGTGTTCATGATCATGGTGGTGTTCATGGTCATGGTGAACATGAACATGATCATGGTCTTGATGTTTGTTGTCAATTTTGTGATCGTGTCCAACATGGTCATGTGAATGATGATCACCATGGGAATGTGAACACGATGCACCTCCACCATGGGCATGATGATGCTCATCGTGAAAAAAGATTAATCCGACCATATTAACAGCAAGACCGCCAAGTGAAACCATCAACAAACTAGAAGTTTCAATCTCCTGAGGTTCCAAGATTCTTTCCAACGACTCCAACACTATCAATGCCCCAACCAAAACAAGAAACACAGCATTCACATAACCTGATAAAACCTCAAATCTCCCACGACCATAATTATAGCGACTGTTTGCTGGCAACCGTGCAATATATGAGGCATAAAGACCAATCGCAAGTGCAGCACAATCAAACAACATGTGACACGCATCAGATATCAACCCAAGACTATTGTTCATAAAACCAGCAACAAATTCAATCACCATGTAACCAGTATTAATCAACAGAAAAAGAGCAATCTTTCTCGACTTCCTTTCACTCAAAATGTGACGAATAGACTTCATAACCGAAATCAAAAACGAATCAGGAGATTCCAAACCTAATTCCACAGGATTTAACCGAACAGGATCTAATTCCATCACACCAATCCAAAGCAACATACCACAAATCAACAACCCCCAAAGCGAAAGCTCAGGATAATAAAGCAATTCAAGTATAACCGTACAAACAAACGTAACAAGAAACTCTTTTCTAAAATCTTTCAAACTCAACACCTTCTCATCCGTGTAATTCTCACTCAAAAGCACCCCAAAAACCACTGTATTCGCCAACGGCCACCCAAGCGTACCTATCGAAACACTATCTCCTTCCGCCTCAAACACCAACATACTAACAACAGCAGGAACAAACAACACAACCGTCGTGTAAAACAACGAAATCAACCCAACCTCTTTCCTACCCAACTCCCTAACCGTCCCCCAATTCATCGACCCTTGTTCATACCCTGTCAAAAAACCCGAAACAAACGGCAGCACCATCGGCCAAAACCTAACACATTTCTCCCTATCCCCAACTAAAAACGACGAAAAACCCAACTTCCCAAGATTGACAAACGAAAACGGGAAACACTCAATTCGATCCCAACTAATAGACAACAATAACAACCCAACAAACAAGGCGAAAAACCCACGAACCTTACGATCTACATTACCAAAGCTCCGATTTGAAACGAAATGAGAGGCGACATAACCCGAAGTTTCAGCGAGGATCATAGCTGCGGTACCGCAGTAGCGTAAAGCTTGGAAACGGATCAGAAACACGGTAGCGAGGAGAAATGATTTGGCGAAAAGAAGACGTTGTTGCGATTTGGTGATTGAATGATGGATGATGAAAATTGATTTGGATTTGGGGGTTTGCTTGAGAAGAGTGAAAGTTAGGGTTAGGATGAAGGAGAATAATGAAACGAGAAATGAAAAGGGGAAGATGGAGAAAGATGAAGGGGATGATTGGAGGAAAGGGAGGAGAGAGTAGAGTGATCGGAGGGAGAATAAGAGGAGGAAGAGGGAGGATGGGGAGATACGGTGGTGGGTTTTGGTGGTGAATGGTGGTGGACGGTGGCGGTGTTTGGAAGGGGTGGTGGTGGGGGTGGGGGTGAAAGGTGGGTAGTGGCGAGATGGGGTGATTGGGGTGATGGGGATGGCTGTGCGTGGTGGGAGAGAGAGGCGGTGGGGACGGTGGTGGTGATGGTGGTGGTGGTGGTTGTCGGAGGCCATTGGTGGTGACTGGTGGTGGGGAAATTGGAAGTGACGATGATGGTTATTAGTTTATTTTACGATGTTGTTACGAGTTGGTGATTTTGAATAGGTGATGAGTTGACTGACTTGTATGTTTTTAGTTGACCAAATCTGATCATTTGTGAAGTACAGAAATAGCCCCTGGGTTATCGAGAAAATTGCAAATGTTTATGTATTTATTTTCATTAGCATCTATTAGCGTTAGGGATTAGCTTTTGGTACCGAGTACCGGTACCGTCCCGGTACCATACCGACTTAGCAATATCGGTACCGGTATCGGTACCCACTTTTCCTAAAACTCAGTACCGGTACCAGGCGGTACCGGTACCGGTACTTTCCCGGTTAGTACCACGTTGGTACCGGTTAAGAAAAAACTAGTTTTTTAGTATATTTTATATAATTTGAGATATTATGAATGAATTACTTGCTTAATGTTATAAAGTGTTTTCTTTACGACTTTGAGTCATTTTATAATATTTTTTAGATTATTAACTTTTAAATTTAATGAAGTTGATATGATTTTTAATTAATTTATACCATATTTCATTTTTTTTATATTCAAGTATATTATAGTATAATTATATAAAAAAATATAAAATTAAACCAAAATAAACGAATAAATTTTATAAAAAAAATAAAATATGAAACCGGTACCAACGTGGCACCAGTACCGAAATACCGGTACCGTCCCGGTACCGTCCTGCTAAATTCGGTACCGGTACCCACTTTTAATAAACTCGGTATCGGTACTAGGCGGTACCGATACCGGGCGGTACCGGTACCCGTCCTGATCTCATCCCTAGTTAGCGTGATGAAAAGTTATTTGATTTTAAAATCACGAATTCAAATCTTAACAGTAACAGTAACAGAAGACGTCATTGAATTCTCTAGGTATATGCAAAGTCGAAAGATTCTAAACTCCAAATATTATTTAAGTTCTAACCGATTTAAATTTTTAAAAGTAATTCGACTTTTTGTTTTGAGTTGAGTATAATTTATTTGGTTGAGAAGCCGAAAATGTAAATTTTAATTTAAGCAAAGAAAATCAATATATTTATGTGGAAAACTCTTGTGGTCAAACATCTCGACTTTTAATATATTTTGGTGGAGTGTTTGGATATTAATAAAAAATAAAAAATCAGTTAATGGAGAAAATATCAAAAGAAAAGGCTTTGACGTAATATTGTTTCCAACTTTGTCAAAAGTGAATTAGAAAATGATGAAAGTAACCTAAGTCAATTCCTTCTGTGTCCTTGTTTGTTATTTGTTTTGTTTTTTACATTGAAATCCAATTTAACATTCTCTATTTCTATATGTGTAAACTTAATACCATATATGAAATTCTTAAACATAACATAAAATGATTTACATTTTTCTAGTTTGTTGAAGTTTTATGATGAACTCTTGTCATATACCATGAAATTTGTAGTGAATGAAGTTACACGACTATTACTTTAACTTAATACAAACTCTGAATCTATTTACCTAAAATTGAAGTTACACGACTATTACTTTAACTTAATAGAAACTCTGAATCTATTTACCTAAAATTGATATAATACAATCCTTGCAATAGCCATATTGGAGGATTTGCTTACATACACTATCTCAACTATCTCCACAACCTATTAATAGATTTCCTATATGTAAAATTTACTGGGTATGGTATGGTATGAGACATAAATAATCATCATTTGTTTGTCTTAAACTTAGAAATTGCATTTTTGACAATATGAAAGGTGTTTATGACATTACATAAATATTGATACCGATCAAAACCCTTCGTGAAGCGTGGGAAATAAAACTAGTCACTTTAATTCAACATCTTTGATATATGTCGTATTTTAATTCATAACTACCACCTGACGTGTAGATGAATTAGTTGGGACACTAAGCATAAAGTAGCTATAATGGCGAGAGTGGGGAATAACTCACATTCGATCTCCGCGACATTCACCTCCCAACCAAAGCTCAGTGAGTCTACCACGCGTTGTCTTTAACGCACAAGTGGCACCCCCGTCTGTGGGTTCGGAATACCCTTTTTTAGTTCATAACTAAAAAGAGCATATGTACCTTAACATAACCAAATACAACGTATTCTTGATCCAATTCAATATCAGTATCAGGTTCTAAAAACCCATTAAACGTCGCGTATACCGATTTACACACCCTTACCTACATGTGACATGGATTTTGGGCGTTCTTTCAGTGCTAACACCTAGTTCATGTTACAATTTTGTCCCCCCTAAAAGCTTCACTCTGGATTATGATTTTGCGCTTCTAGCAGGTTTAGGCTATCAATATATTAATAGAATATCAATGACAAATTTTTTAAAAGTTTCCTCATTTAGACCACCTGATGTTTCTATTTGTAGTTTTATTTTGTTTTGTGGTCTTAAATTGTTGATAACTGCCAGTAGGGTTTCTTTTAGGGTTAGTATGGTTCATTAGATTGACTAAAAGAGATTAATTTCAGAGATTAATGTTTCACGACAAAAAAGAGTGTCGTTAGCCTATCAGATGCGAGTTTCTTAGTGACCAAACTCTAGCATGATAATAAACGTGATTACTGGCTGTGAAATTTTAACGATGCATGAAATGCGTATGCTATTCTCACGATGTTTTGGTTGTGTTCTTCATCTTGATTTCTAATGTTTTAGATCGGATTTGGTTAAAGCACCGTCTCTCTATTATGGCTAGTCACATATGAATCTTGGTCTAAACCATAGGTTCGACAATGTACATGTAGCTAGCATGTCCAATTGATATGGTCGATAGTCCTATCTATTACCATCGATATAAACGTGTTAATAATCGAGATTGCTGGTTTAGTTATGAGCACATTTTGTAATCTACATTATTAGTTTGGTTATTCTATTCTTATTTATTTTTCTTTGTGTTTTATTGCTTTCAAATTGGTAATTGCTATTATTCTCTTATAAACTTTAACACTCTTACCGTTATCTAGTCGAACTTTAACCACCTTTTTAAAAAATATGCACCATTACATGATGCGTATGCATCCACCCCTCGTTTAAGCACTGAGGACCCTATCAACTTAAAACAATTGGCACATTTTAAAGTATACTCCTAAAATCCTAGGAATAGTCCATACATCTTGCGGTTAAACAACATGTTTAGTTTTACATTCAACATATATTTATCCCGTAAAATTTGAGAAAGCGATTAAAATAAAAGAAAGTTGGATTAACTTACCCATGATCGTTAGTTTAAATGGCTAAAGTGAGGTACCCAAGGCCCAAAAAACAGAGGAGGTCTTAGGTTCAATCGTTCAAGTCCCACCTAAGACAAAGAAATAAATAAATAAAATGGGAGGTTCTAGGTTGGGGCATGAGGTTTTCTGAGTTTTTTCTGTGAGAGTTGGTGGTGCGGTCCAGGCTGAAAAGTGGATATATATTTTGCCTGATTAAGATTACATCTATCATTCGAAACATGATCGTATATTTGCCGGTTAAAAAAAAATTTGAAGCTAACAAGGGGAAGCCGCTGATCGTCCCGATTCAAACTCCCGCGTCCCGCATCTACCTTTCAGACCAAACAAATCCCCAATTTGAACACCAGATCCCGCCATCGATTCACCAAAAACCAACTAAAATCACCATCACATCAATTGAGCTCACTTCCAACACTTTCAATCTATGGCATCACTCAATGATCCCGATGTCAAGCATCCTTCTATATACAGTCGTAAAGAGAAATCTCTCGGCGTTTTATGCTCCAAGTATTTACTCCTTTAACCTTCTATATCACTCACTCACACACTCTTCACATATAATTTGCTTGCTGGTTAGCTAATTGCTATCTAATGATTTGAGATTGAATCATCTTCAGTTTCCTTAGCTTGTACAATCGCGATGGTGTTGAATCGATTGGACTTGACAACGCTGCAAATCAATTAGGTTTTCATCTTTGTTTTATCTTATTTTCATCATTTCAATATGATTTTGTTGATTATACTTAAGATTAGGTAACAGACTGAAAAACAATCAAGTCAAGGTTTTGTTTTTAGTACGGTGTAACTTGTTGCTCGTCACTTTATTGCAAAGTGTTTGGTTTATATTTTAAGAAGACTCGATTAAAATTGAAGTTTGAAATCTTGCAGGTGTAGAGAGGAGGCGAATTTATGACATTGTGAACATATTAGAAAGTGTTGGGGTTAGGTTTTTCACTCTTTCCGCGATTCGTTTGTGTTTTGTTGCTTATAAAAAAAATTGGATGTAAATTGATGATTTAGTGATTTAGGGTTGATTAACTTGGTTTAATTGTTAGGTTTTGACGAAGAGAGCGAAGAATCAGTATACTTGGAAGGGCTTTAATGCAATTCCTCACGCTTTAGAAGAGCTTAGGGTACATGCAAACACATGTTTGATTATGTTAATAACTTTTGCTTTGGTATAGTTATTGAATAATTTTTATGGACACTTAAATTTTGATGTTTTGGATGCACATTCACTTGTAGAAACAGGCATTTAATGAGAATCTTAAAGTCTCTCAAATCTGCACCTCTGTAACTGTAAGTTTATTGTGTTAGATTTGTGTTTCCTTTGTTGATTGTTGCCTATTACAGGATAGTAATTGTCTATATACCGTTGACATGTTGCTGCCAACGAGACTAATGTCAGATTATCACAGGTTTTGTAGTTTTGTTCAAATTTAACTTAAATTGGGGATTTTTTACCAGGTTGGAAATGAGAATGACTGTCTCGGGTCTTCTAATTCGAACAGTTCATACACCGACAGGTGTACAAATTCATCTGGATCTTCTAAAAATGGTGAGTTGAAATTATTTGGTTCTATAATGGAATTCAGTTTATCTTTAAATTTTCTCAGTTATACACATCATGCAAATCACAGTTCACAACTTCAAAAATGATAGATAGCAGTAAGTATAAGATACAAAACATCTTGGCTCGACTCTCAAGTATGTAATACTAGTACATTTGTAATCGGTATTCGATTTCAATTTGCAGAAAGCAACAGGAAGGAAAAATCACTTGGACTTTTGACAAAAAATTTCATCAAGCTATTCATTTCTTCTAATGTGAGTGAACTTGCTATTAGAATGTTTCTTTTATAGTATGAAAACTACCCTATTCTTGGTTAATACAAAGTACAACTAAACAACCTTTTTTTATATCCTATAGACAGACTTAATCTCCTTGGACGCTGCTGCAACATCACTGTTGAGCGATCTACACGACCCGACAGCCATGAAAAGTACTTTCTTTTATCTTATATGATTTGTTAAATTGTTATTATGATACTAGTTTTCCTTTTATTAGGTGAAAAAGAGGGTACAAAACACATTCTTATGCTTACTTTCTCTGTATGCAGCAAAGGTTAGGCGTTTATATGACATTGCGAACGTCTTGTCATCCATGAATCTCCTTGAGAAGGTATTTATAGTTTTATACTGTGAAAATTCTTCAATTTGTACAAATCTTTGTATCTAAAATGTTTTCTACCTCAATATTGAAGACGCGCCACCCACAAAGCGGGAAACCATCATTTAGATGGATGGGACCAAAAATTGTTTCCCAAACTTTGGATACAAACAGCTCAAAAAGAAGAGCTTTTGGAACAGATATTACAAACCATGAGGATGTAAAAAGAAAACGGATAGATTGCTCAAAAGAAGTGACTGTGGCAATGCCTAGTAATATTGACTGTGTGAAGGTAAAAAATAATGAGAATATTACGATGCAGCAGCAGGCTTCACGCAAGTCAAAGGCATTTGTGTTTGGCCCTTTCACACCTGCTATCACACAAAAGGCAGGTAACTCTGGGAACAAAAAGTTAAAGCAGGCTCAAGACTGGGAGAACTTGGCTGGTACTTATCATTCCCAGTATAACAATAAAGGTACATAACTAAATCTTGTATGTGTCAAAATGGGCCAGGTGGCTAGGGTGATGGGTCAAATAATGGTACGTTTCATGTGGGTTCAACAGGTTGGTGTGGATTTGCCTGAAACACTGTTTGTCTAAAATGACTACATTTTATAAAGGTTTATACATTGAAAACACACTTTGGGTCACTTTTGACCTGTTCCTATTTTAGCCATTTGTTTTAACTTGTTAAGAGATAAAACAGACACCACAAGTAATCATCACCTCTAGAAAATCTTGCAAACTTCCTTGTCTTAACAGACATAAATTATAACATATGTTTGCTTGATAAAACGACAGCTCTAGATGACCTTTTCGGGCACTATGTGGAGGCATGGAAGTCATGGTATGCTGAAGCAGATAAGAAGAAATAGGCACATCCAGTCCTCTAAATCCTGATCTGGTTTCTAACAGTATGCTATTTGGGCGTTGAAGAAACATGAAGACGATTGGTTAGTGATGTTCTGTTGGGTGCATATACTCTCAATGCACTAGTTTACATATATTTTTAGGTTGTTTTAATTACAATAATCTCTGGTATGGGGCATTGGTGGTTATGTGGTTAGGCTTGTAAAAATGCTCCATTGTTTGAGAATTCATTCTTGCCTTATAAACCGTGACATTCTGAATTTCATCACTTTCTAATAGTGGTGAAAATGTGAAATCATATTGCTACAAAGTACCAACTGTTTAATCCTTCTTTGAAAGGCAGATTTTATTACCACATTAAAAACAGTACAATGGGTATCAATGTAGGCAACTTAGTACCAGGGACTAAAACATGAAAGTAACTACAATTAAATCAAAATACATATGAAGTGAAACATATTCAAGTTTCTAGTCATGGGACAATGGTCAATTCAGGTGCCTTTGAACACAGCTTTTATTTTGGTACGGATGGCTTAAAGAGTTAATGATATACCATCTGTCCAAAACAACCCGAACCTTACTAAAACTTGCCCACTTTGACCCAAACATGTTTAAACGGTTACTGAGACTCAAGTCTTGATCATTTGTTGACGGGTTACATGAATAATAAAACGGTTACTAAGACTCAAGTAGGGATTAAAAGTCTTGGAGAGTGTATCTTTAATGCATGAAACTTTCCGCGTCATCTGAAAGAAAAACAAGCTATTATTACTCGAGATTATAATTCTTTTTACCATAGGTTAATATGAATAAACTAAATGTATAGAATGTATTTAGGAGTTAGGACCAACCTAACGTGATCCACACAAAACTACAAAAGTGCCCACTTTGACCAAAACATGTTTTGACGGGTTACCCACTTGCATAACCAGGTCCTAGAGACAACATGTTGGCAACATCATCGCCACATCTATGGAAACCATAGTTTGTTGACACTCAAACGAGGCACATTTTCCATTTTAAGCACACTAAAGTGATTGTTTGTACTAGGCCCACGTACGGATGGTGACAAAAGTTCCAACAAATTTGACGTTTAGATGTTATGTTTACTAGATTTAGTAGTTGCATAATTCCATGATGATGTATTTTAATCCATCCTAAAGTATGCACTCCTTGAAGTGTTATCTTGCCTCATATTTGTGTCCGATTTAAGAGACATTCATAATCTTTTTAGGACTAGATGTGTACCATCGTTGAGAAGTTATATTGTGTGGCTTAAATGAAATCAAATTTTATAGCTAATTGTTTATAAGCTAATACCTATACAATTAATCACAATTATTTTATTTTTGATTTTATGATCATTTAACCAACAACATGAGCAAGTCCAGTCGAAGCATTTATTTTATTACGTTACTTAAGAATTTCTATTATAATAAACATGTACTTGAAAGACTCAAATGTCATAAGATGCGTTTCTAGCCCCTGTCACCCTTAATTTTCCCGTCTAAAAACACCAAAACAATTATACAGGCTTTGTACCTGGTGACTAGAGATTCCAATTAATAGAATTGGAATTGAATTTCCATAACAAATTTCTTGATTTGATTTAAAATCCAAAATTGATGATAATATTATACAACATGTGGGCAACCCATCAAAACATGATGTGCTTTATATTAATTATATATATACTTTTAAATATTCAACCTATGTGTCACATGTGTTATATGAACGTGCTTTTATTTAGAGTGTTTAAAAGTTATATGATTCTTTGATGCTTAGCATTTTAGACGATGACATATAACAAATTATCTAACCCGTGTAAACATGAGTAATAACCTAGTATATAAAATATGTGAGTAAACTACACAATAGTTCTTATGTGACCAGTCAAAACTTACATTATTAAGATATAATTTTAAAAAGTTACCCTGAAAGTATAATTAGGGTTGTTCAAAAGCTTCTTCCTCAACACTCGCTTGAGAAATGCTTGAAAAAGGATTGTTCAAAATCAAATGAATCGTGCTCGAGCCAAAATAAGGTTGTTGGTTTAACTTATACTCAAAATTATCTAAACTTCTAAATTACAAGGTTGCCCTTCATCACATTTTACTTGTTTGGTCCTTTACTTTGTCATATTTACAACTTTAGCCTATCATATCAACTTTGACATATTTACGACTTTGATCCACGAATTTGACTTACTGATGATGACTTACCCAATTTATAACTTTGACCTCGTACTTTACTTTGGTATAGTTTACGACTTTGATCATCCAACTCTTACTTAGTTAACATTTTGATCTCCAAGTTTGGAGATATCTTCGTCTTTTAATTGTGACACATTACGACTTTACACCGTAACGTACTAGATATGAATTTTTTTATTAACGCATGTGATAAAGTCACATACACGAGACCAAATCGTGTAACCCGGCTGCTATATCACACGACCTGATTTATATGTAGCTTAATATTTATAAGTCATAACTCATAAGTCAAACAGTAGTCCGATTTTAATATTTTTAAGCCCGAGTTTACATTAATGTAGCATTATTTACTCTTTTAAATTAAGACCAAAGTTTAAAAAATATAGCCCAAACAATAGTCCAATCTTAAATTACGATCACCAAATTTAATGTTTAATGAGTCTAACTCATGTTGAATTGAATCAGTTAACTTTAACTCTGTGTTGTGTTTCCAGGTTTTTTTTAAAGAAGGAAGTGACAAATATCTATGCTAAAGAATTTTTAAGTAGAAGGAAATAAGATTGTTTAAAAAGAGAGTGAAAAGAAGTTTTTTGCTTCTAAATCACAAGGAAATGAAAAAAAGTTTTTTTTACAATCTTCCGTTTTACCATACTAAGCTTTCAACTAAATATTAGTTAGGAGATTAAACTAACATCTTTTATCAAACTAACATCTTTTATAGAGTTGTAAAACAAACACGAACAAGGCTATGTTTTTGTTTGTTAGTTAAGACATAAACATGTTCATGAATATTTACCAAATGGAATTTCTTGACTGTGCTTGTTCATTAAGAATACAAATGTGTTTATAGACTATTCACAAACAATTACCAAAGTTAAACGAATACAAATAAATGGTCATAAACATAATTGATACAAACGAGCGTTCATAAATACAGATGACTACAAATAAATATATATTCATTTTATTATAAAATCTGCATTTTTTTCAAGGATTATGATTTATGAAAAATTCACAAAAAATATAAAAGCACTTCACATAATTATCTTAACATAGTTGACATAATTATCTTTCGGGTAACATTTTCTTGTCTCTCTAAAGTATTGAAGTTTCATTAAATGTTCCAGTCATATGTAATCACTTTATGAATGTTTGGATATTTTTATAATTGAGTTGCATATGAAACATATGTATAAATTTTGATTAGTATTTAGTGATTATTTACTTAATTTGAATTAAATCTTATAATTTTAGAACTTTGTTATTAAGTTGCAAATTGTTTTTTCTTCACTATTATATCCCGATTCGAATTAATTGGTAAAAGTCTCACTTACTTAATTGAAACAGTGGGTAAACTTAGATACAATTCCGTGACATTTTCTCTTATCATAAACACAAAAATTAAGAAGTTTATCAAATTTTAACACAAACTCAAATTTTAATGGTAAAATGATGGATGTTGGTTCATCCTATATATAATTCGAATGTCAAACTTTTTAAAAAAACTAAAACAAATATAAAAATATAACCATTAATGAACGAACATAAAAGCAGATAAATGAATATTTTACTGAACGTCTCACGAACATAAACAAACGAACACAAACTCTGTTCATGTTCGTTCGTCTAGGCTCACGAACATAATTTTTTATTCATATTCGTTTGTTTAATAAACAAACGGAGACAACCGAATGGTTCATGAATAGTTTGCTGAATGTTGGGTTCGTTTACGGATCTTTTGTAACGCTAATAAATGGCAAAGCCGTAAATAAACTCCATCCACAAGAGGAGAAGCAAACAAACACAAGCAAAGAGATTAGTTGTGGACGATAGAAAGAAGATAGATACATTCATTCGCCTGAAACTTACATTCATGGCGGCATCTTCTTCTACACCTTTCTCGTTATCTCCATTCACCGACCTATCATTTCACCACCACCACCAACCACCGCCGTACTCCGGCCACCTCTTATTCCGTCACTTACCTTCTTCCTTCTCCGCCATCACCAAAAAACGTGTTGCTGTCGTCAGCTGCATCATCTCCGGCGTCGACGGCGGAGGAGTCTCCGATGACTTTGTATCCACTCGTAGGTCGGTTTCATTCGACCGTGAATTCTCCGTCATCGCTAATATGCTGAAGAAGATCGAGCCGTTGGATACTTCTGTTATTTCCAAAGGTGTTTCGGATTCAGCCAAGGATTCGATGAAGCAGACTATTTCGACGATGTTAGGTTTGCTTCCGTCGGATCAGTTTTCTGTTATGGTTAGAGTTTCGAAACGTCCGCTTGATCGGTTGCTCTCGTCTTCGTTAATCACAGGGTAAATTGAAGTTGAAATTGAACTGAGTTTTGTTTGTTAATTGATTTAGTTTATTGATTACTTGATTGATTTGTGTGCATGAGCTGATTATGATTGGATTCATGTTTGTCGATTAGGTATACTTTGTGGAATGCTTACATCTAGTTTTGTTTGTTAATTGATAAACTAATTTGATATATGTAATTATGTGCATGATCTGTTTATAACTGGATTGATGTCTGCTGATTAAGTATACTTTGTGGAATGCTGAAATCTAATTTTGTTTGTTAATTGATGTTCCTTGAGTTATGTTAGTATGTACATGATCTGTTTATGATTGGATTGATGATTTTTGATTAGGTACACTTTATGAAATGCTTAAATCTATTTTTTTTTTGTGTTAGTTGATTCTGTTTATTGATATGCTCAGCTGATTTGCGTGCATGATCTGTTTGTATTGATCTATATAACTGATTTATCTAATTATGTGCATGATCAGTTTGTGATTGGATTGATGATTGTTGATTAGGTATACGTTGTGGAATGCGGAGTATAGAATCATGTTGATGAGAAACTTCGAAATTTCCCCTTCTAATGATTCGAAAAGGCTGAATTGTGGTGAGGATAATGAACCTTCGGAGGAGAAGGTTGATAGAAGTGAATGTTTGTGTGATAGTGTAATAGTCGATTGTTGCACAGAAGAATCTGAGAGATTAAATCTCCAAAGTTGCTTGAGTGGTTTGGATCCTGAAGCTCTGAATTACATCCAACAATTGGAATCAGAGTTATCTGCTGCCAAGAAGGTGAGGCACCGCGTGTATTATCTGCAATTTTATTTTAAATTTGCTAACTGATTTATTATTTGTAACTTGACTCTCAAGATGAATGCGATCTTGTATACAATTTATGGTTGTGTTCAGTCAAATTGAGAAATTGAAAGGATTATAGAATCCTCTTGCAGTTTCTTTGGCTGCTATCTTCAAATTCTTGGAGCAATGTAGTCAAAGGCGCACAAGGCGCTCACCCAGACACAGCCATACCGCCTTGCGTCCATCAAGGGGCACAAGCGTCAATTCCAGCCAAAATCTCCAAGAATCCAGTTTGAACAGGTCTGAAACAGTTAAAACTGGTCTGAAACATAATGGCCTGAATCCAACCTAAACTAGCTCTAAACCAGCCTAAGACATCTATAATATCTAAAAATGGCCTGTTTATTATGCATGCCTTGCTTAAGAAAACCCTCTTTTAATTGTCTTGTGCTTAGGCCCAAGGCTCATCCTTTGCACATTGAGTGCATTTAGCTCCTTCCTAAGAATCATCGACATTTCTTCTAGTTTGTATGTATATTGAAAGAAATTAATTCTAAATTAATTGCGTTTCCAGTGAAAGATTTGATCTTTGGCAGATTTTAGAAGATGCAAATTAGGAGGTTTTTTAGTATATTTATGAGTCTGTAATTAATTATTTAAATTTGGTATGTAAATCAAGTCTCTGAGACAGCAAGTTGAATAGGCATTGTAGTAGGTTACGGGTGTTGTTTTTCAAGGTTAAATAGTATAAACAGGGGGTTAAGGTTTATTTTCTCTGCAGTTTTTTGATTGTCTAATAATATTGGAAGTGTAGAGTGGTTGTTCAAATATTTTGTTGTTTGTTTCTTGCGATTTTTGGACCTGATTTCCACCAATAAGGGCATTTTTTTCATCATAGACATTAATCGATATAAAATTTTTTATTTGAGTTGTTTGGTGCCCTTTCTCCAGGAACTGCATGCTAGGAAGCAAGAGAATACACAGATAGAAGATACAAGAGAAAGTGACAATGATCTTTTGAAATACTTGCGGTCATTGGATCCTGACATGGTAATTACCTTAAATTCATCATGTTTATGTTAAATCATTCCTCAAACTAGTGAATAAAAGCAGTAAATTCATCATGTTGAAACAGGTGAATGAACTATCTAGACCATCATCTTCAGAGGTTGAGGAAGTTATACGTGAACTTGTACAGTGTACATCTAGACGATTCTTCAAGGAAGAGACTATCTCTGATTCAACTGGAGATTCAGACATAGGAAGCCAAGAAACGTTCCCAAATGGTGATGATGAATTTTGTGACACCATAGGAACTTCACGAGATTACCTAGCGAAGCTACTTTTCTGGTTAGTGTTTTAAACCTACACCTGGTAAATATATGGGTTGGGCAGGTTGTTAGCTGTATGGGTCGATAGGAAATTGGGTTGACTTCTTGCAAACCTAAGGTAGATTGAAAGAATTATTGTTATTACATACATATTTCATAATTCTAATTAATAACCAACATATCAATTTTTACTGAAAATTTGATTATCACTATATTAGTTCAGTCGTAGTCTAATTTTTTTAATAACATAATTTTAGGCCTGCTAGACCCTGACACCTTTTCCTCTTAGCTAAAAGTTTTTAAAGAAAAAGCACAACCAAATCAACTAATTCATAAGCAAAACAGGTTAAAATCTCAAAATCTTCACTTTTTTGTCATTCTTATTAGTATCGAGTCGTATATAGAAATGTTTGGGCTATGCTTGAGGAATGAACAAACATATAATTTTGGTATACAGGTGTATGTTATTGGGTCATCACTTGAGAGGCTTGGAGAACAGGTTGCATCTAAGTTGTGCAGTTGGGTTGTTGTGATAAAAGCTAAAAAAGGTAGAAAGATGTATATGATTTTCCTTTTCAATAATAATCTTATTAATCCTTGGTACTCATATTACATGCTAAGTCATAATTTCAGTGCCATGTTCTCAATTGTATTATTAAAGCATATAATCATCATGTTTTTAGAGGCCTGCAACCATAGTTCATCACCTCCTCATTACACTTGCAATTTCTAGTTTACATGCTAAACCAGACTTTATATTCGACATTTGGAATCTTTGTGTTAGTTAGGCTTGCAAACAAATTCGAACCTTCAATGACTGTTTGATGAGAAGTTCGTTTCTTTATTAAATAATGGACGCTTGAAATTCCATTTCTAGCCTTAGAACTCAAGAATTGATTACTGGTAGGTCTATGGCTTCCTCCACTTATCGTGTTAGTACTGTCAACACCTATCACCTCAACGATGGATCCCTTTGGAACAATCATCTCCATTGTTGTCGCTTGAAGGAATCATATAAAATTGGAACAATCAACTCCATTGTTGTTGCTCTACTGTTGCTACCAGGGTGTGCAAACGAGTCAAAGCTAGCTTGTGAGTTACGTGATACCCACTTGCTAAAAACTCAATTTGAGTCGAGCAAAAACGAACCCAAGCTTGAGTTGGTGCCAAAGCGCACACCATAACTCATTTAGTAATCGAAAGCCTAACATATTGAGCTCAAGTCGCTTTGGGAGTTTAAACGAGCATTTTATTTAATTCAATCTATATATTGTTTTTATAATAAAAATAAGGGTTATGTTATCAAACAAATACAAAGTGTAAAAATGGTATAGTGTGAGAACGATACAATAATACAAACAAGATACAATGGAGGTTTAAATTTATAACCTACTTTAAATCGAATCCTAAAAAGTGTTTTAGAGACCTTGTTTTTTACGCTGTCCAACTTAGAAAAAAAGCATGGAAAAAAAACTACCATATTTTCATTGTGTCTTTTATAACAAAACACAATAAAAATAGTATTTTTTTTAAGCTCAAGTTTAGATAAGCTTAGACTTAGCTTAACTAGTTTACACTCCTAACCACTACTTCATCGTTAAGCTATCAAAATATAGAAGTTTCCAAAGGGGTTGATGGTCACCTATAATAGTATTGTATTTAGAGCACTAGATATTACGTCAAATGCTTGCAATAAGCGCCGTTCAAAATAAGTAATAGTGGTGTATTCATCCTTGAAGAATAAACTCAATATAGAATCTCTATAAATAGGACGCACATATAAAGAAGTATATCCAGCATATTCCCCATTAAAAAACACAATCGTAAATTTAGAACATAGATTATAAGTGACCCCGTCATGGTTGGTGGTTGACAGTTGACACTGTCATGAGGTCTTGATAAAACAAAATAGATGAGCAAAATAGTGATCAAAGATGTGCTTTATCTTACACCCTGTTCCAGAGTTTCATTAAAGGGTGAAAGGGGAAATAAGTGGAAGGAAATTATAAAAAATAGGTGTTCCAGAGTTTTTTTAAGAAAAGAAATGAAAGGAAGAGATGGGATATGAAAGGAAAGTTTATTATGATTTTCCCCTCCTAACTTTCCTTCCAAATTGGAAGGAAGTGGAGAGAAAGAAAGAAAATCATATTAAAATGTTTATTTTCCATTCCTTTCTTTCGAACTCTGGAACGCCAAATGAATTCTCATATTTACCTATCCTTTCTCTTCTTTTCTCTCATAATCTTCCTTTCTTTTCTTTTCTTTCTGTTACTAAACTCGGGAACAATAACGATGATATAAAAAGAACGAGGAAGATAGGAAGACTTTTGTCTTTAAACGTACGGGCACTCAAGATAGGAGGCTCTTGTCAAAATTCCCACATACGTTTTTACTATCATTATTCATTAAAAATTATGTTTCTTAATAAAATTAATATGTGTACATCAAAATTATTTGATATGGGTGCTCAACGGTTTGGTGAACGGTTTGTTTAGTTCGGTTATGAAATCTTTTTTTGCCTAACAAAACTGAATTCAACAGCTTTCGTAGGTTTATTAGATCATGAAAAAACTTTTTCGGTCTAACCGGACTATATTCAACCGCTTTAGTAGGTTTATTTGGTATTATCCAATTAAACCGATAATTATCGGTTTATTCAAATAACATAACCAAATAAACCGTATTTTGTTATCTAAAACCACATTCACAATCTGGATACGATTAGTAACCGAACCAAAAACTAATATTGCAATTTGGTTTGGTTTTTCGGTTACGGATACAATTTGTTTCCCATTTTTTTGGACAACGAAATGAATAAACCCAGCTACCCAGGGTAACCCTATACAAAAGGCGACCCCATATGCTCCACGAACACAGACAACGTTGGATAGCCCAAACCCACCTATTTTGGGGAAAACCACTAACTCATTCTCCCGTTGACACCACAACAAACTAACGATAAAACCCGTTCGGCTCATAGATTGAACTTGTATTACCACAAGTCTCCCTTCAATGATCCTAACACCTTTTTCTAAAATGTTCTTAGTGGGAATTAAACCTCAATTATGCCGATTTTTAGTGTTGCTAGTTGAAATTGAACCTCAGTTTTTTTTCTTTGTGAAGAATTCATGACTCTTAACTCTACGCCACCATAGAAGTTGCAAGAGAGTTGCAATCTATTGCTAAAAGCTTGACTTACATTTCTTAAAAATAATGTTTTAAAAATCTTAAAAATAATTTGATGTAGGGATCCGTATAATTCACTCTAGAAGAAGTCAACTAGCAAAAATAATCTAACTCTTACTAGTTCAATAAGTGACATGCAAAAGACCAAAATAACATTCAAACTTGATAACTAACATTATATGATTATAAACAAAAAAACATGACATGCATAAACTATAATACAATCTTTTTATTTAAAACAAAGGTATTTTACATCAATGTAAGACATACTTTCATGTTCATCAATTATACGGATACCTAAAGAGAAAATACTCAAAGAACAAAAAAACAAGGTAACTAAAAAAGGCAATCAACATGCTAACATTTGTGTTCAATAGTTGTAAAATGTAGTCATCAGCTATAACCACAAAAAACTCTAAAAAAACATCCTTCTATTTGAGATTGTAATGTTACAAACACTTTTAAATTAGTGTTGCAAACCAACATTTTGACACAATTAAAATTTAAGCAAACACAACATCCTCTCTCTATTTACATAACTGACCCATTCATTGTCTATATAAGCTTCACACACTTGTTTACATTGCCTTTCTCCTGTTTCTTAACCAGCAAGAAACCATAACCATGAGTCAGGTAGCAGTTATTCTAGGTTAAATTTCTACAAAACAAAAAACGAGTTGATTAAACCATAACGTTCCATTTAGCGTTTTTTTTTGTAAAAGTATGAGGGTATTCGGTCTAGTAACGGGTATAAGACATGTACCTTGAAGTTTATGGAGAAAACGGATTAGAATATATGACTAAACTATGGCTGTGGATAAGAATCTGTGAAATTGTTCTACTTTTGCCCGCTTATGGGGTGACGATGATGATCCGTCTCCTGATGACTTTACTTTTCTTCTCGGACGGAAAAAGTAGTCTTCTGTATCAAGAACATAGGATATCTGTCGATACACAGATAGTCAGACACTGATATGTTATACTTAGAAACTACGACATCCGCATTTTTATTAAAAAAATATTACAAACATTTGGAAAAAACTCTTACCTTTGATGAGCTACAAGACATCTTATACTCCAACCCATTGACCACATGAGCACCTTCCATAACAGATGATATGGCAGAAGATTCGTCTAGGTTTGAAAACCGACGTTTATTTCTGCAACAAAAATTAAAAATCGACATGTTATCCTCTGAAACTAGATTTAAAATATATACTATATAATGTCACTTTATATATTCAGAGAAACATTTTTCTGTTAATTACAAAAGATATGATACTAGTAATAGTACCTCTGCATCAAGTTGGCGGATTGCTTCCTTTCAGTGACCAGTGAAAGATAATCATCATGAAGGTAAGCTGCAAAATTAGGATCCACAGAGACTGCAACCACTTCAGCCTTATCACTTCCATCGTCCATCAGCTGGATGGTTAAATGAGATGGACCAGATGACTGCACAACGAAAGAAACTCAATACACATGTATGTACATACATAAATATATATATTAGTTTGCTTGCCAGTATGTAAACACAGAAAGAAGAGAACGTACACATTGGAATCTGTATATATTCTCTTCATGAAGAAGAACATGTGCATTTTCATAGTACACAGAATCAATAAATTTCTCGGGTTTCCTAGATTTCTCATACTCGTATAGTTGAAGAAGCTTGTTATCCATCTCATCGCCAGCCACAATTTGAAGCTGATGCATCCAGAATAATTAGAACGCTAGAAATTAGGAAAATGAAAATTTGGAACACTACCACCAAATGTAGGTGACTAGGTGCATTATGCATACCTGTTTCACAAGCTTATAAATCAGTTTGTCCAATGTAAATAGCACGTAAGACTGATTTCCTAAAATGGCTCGACAATCGTCTTCAAATTTCGCATTATCAGCAGAGCCGTCAAGTAAACTGTATAAAGCACTCATAAATCTGAAAACAACAGTAACGCATCGAAGATCAGTATAAGCGTCAAATTCTGAATGAGATATGCAAAATATTCAAACTGAACCACCTGGAGTACAAATCAGGAGGGGTATTCTCCTTTGAAGTTTTCCACTTCGCTTCAGCAGATGCGGAACTGAGTTTAGCCGACAGCAGCCTCTCATATAATACCTGAAAACCCAAAAAACAAAATCACGCGGGACATAAAAAAATTATAGCTGTCAAAATGTTTAAATATTAAGTTAGGTCAAACGGTCCAACTGACCCATCAAGACTTTCTTTCAAAATTGTGTTAATAATGAAAATAATTAAACTACAAAAGTTGCTATTACAATAAAGATCCAATCATCTTTTATTTTTTGACCAACACCTAATATAGTCCCTATCAACTAACACCACCAACCTGAAGTGCGCAGGGATTAAAATATCATTAGTTGGTGAGGGGAATAGACCATTTACCACCATGATGTCCCCTTGAGGACATCTGATCTTTTTCTAATAGAAGCTTTTAACCCTATCACCCATTTCTTTTTTTTTTTATAACTAATTTGTTCACAAAAATAACACTGCTGATGACTAATAAGTAATATAAAAATACAAGCGGAGAATCTTATACTTACTTGATGAAGCCTAAGGAGGACGTAAAAGCTATCATTTCCATAAAACACGTGATAATCTTTTCTTTCAGGGTCAGGTGTAGGAGAATCTTTTATTACATGTTTTGCCAATGGTTTTGCCGAAAGCAAAAACTGCTCCGCTGGTGGCAAAGAAGTCAAATCACCTCCAATAAAGTTTGCATCATCTATTCCCTCTGCCTCTCCTTCACTTTCTGCTTTACCATCAAGATCATCATGGTCACCATCTTCTTCATGATCTTCTCTAGAGCCCTCATCAGCAGCTGACTCACTGCCTGACACATCAGCACCCTCAGAAGCATTCACACTGTCGTCATCGTCAGCATCCCCACTATGCTTTGTGGCAGTAAAATTAACTTCATCAAAATCATTGTTAGGTGATAACTCGCCTTCTTCTTTCTCAGTTTTAGAGGGCTCAGTAGAACCGCCATTTGCCACGGCTACAGATTTTGGGAGATTCCGATGCTATAAATAGATATTTTATTAAATATCAGATAACACAATTAATGCGGTATATACACCAAGTTTTATTTCAGTCATACCTGTGATGAAGAAGCTTTGTCAAACTTAGATTTAGTGTCATGAACATCCTCAATAACATTATTTGGTCTAGAAGTACTTGCTTCACGCCCTAAAAACATATCTCAAAACAAGACTCCATTAAGATACCATAGATGTGGGTCAAAAGAGTCAAACATGAACAAAGTCACACAAAGTGAATTCATATGCATGCAACCTTCTACATCACCTTTCTAAAATATTTAGAATATTAGAATAATCAAATACACTCATTGTAGTCATATAGAGCAAATATGCAAAAGAAACAAGAAAATAAGGTTGGCCATGGCCAATTTGACCGGTTCCTTTTGACTTGTACCAAAATTTGCCCTTTTTAACATGTTACCCAACCTGCCCGAACAGCCATTTTGCCACCTTTAGCAGAAGATATTGCAAAATATACCCATTGTGTTTAAGAGATCATAGATGTAAAAAATACACACCGGACAAGTCTAATGCAGGACTAGAGTCTCTCTCTGGTCTAGACCCCTCTTCCTTGGTCAACCTATCTCCGTAGACTAAACCATTCTTGCTTGAATCTAATTGATCTGTCAAACCTGTTTGATCCTCATTGCAAGCCGCTGGTTTTGATTTCTTAACACCATCAGCAGTGCCGGAAATTCCATCAAGCTCGGGTGCACGTGCAAATGTCTCAGCATCTTCTGCACCATCTGAAATGTGAGGACGACTGGGGACACACAACAATGGCTCCAAGAATGTTGTCCATAACCTTAAGACCTTGTTCAGTTGTTCCTTGGTCATGCAAATTTCTTCACATGAATATTTAATTAGTTTTAACAAGTCTTGGTGAATGTCATTGTCAGCGAATTCAAATTCAAGATTTGGCAAAATATAGTGTCTACTTCCTGCAGCAATACTCATTAGCAGATCATTGTCTTTCTGGTTCTTTTCCTTTATTTCTTTAATTTCTGCCACCAAAGCTGTTCATAAAGATACCAAAAGAGTGTTTAATGTTAAGAAAATAGAGGATTTCCATACATCAATTTTCAAATATTACTAAAAAAGATTGACTTACACTTGCTGCTGAGATTCTTTGAATCTTGTTGCTTAAAATAGAAGCTACGGTGGTCGAGTGACTTGTAATGATTCTTTGCATATATTTCGGCCCAAACTTTGTTAAAGTCTGATCGACATTTAGACCAGTCCTCATGTTTTTGTTTCAAACGAGTCAGAATAATGGGCAATGCGAGCGACGGATTTCTTCGTAATATATCCATCACATCAAGACCGTGATCACCATATAAACGTTCAATGCACCGTAAATCAAGAGCTACATAACCATCAAAACAATTAGAAAGTTTGAAGCATAATTAGTACAGAGTGCTGATAAAAGCTGGATAAATTACCTGTGAAATGGTCCTCAATGCGAATAGGAACATCGGTACTGATTGACTTGTTATTAATGCTGTTCAATAAGTCTTCAGCCCGTTTGGCAGTTGAACTTACGGACTCCAACAACATATCCAGCTCAAACCTAGAAGCACAATTGAAACATGATTCATAGTTACTACTTTTATTTTGAACGGCAAACACTCACACACTCTCTAATCTACTTATCTACTCTACTCTACTCTACTCCTAAAATCACCACACCTGCACTCCGCAGGATTGAACCCACAACCATTTGGTTGGGGAGTACTCCATCTTACCACCAAGCAGTCCCCTTCGGAACCGCTACCTTTATATATACCATAAACACATCACCTTTCTTTTTTTTTTTCAAGAGAGAGAGAGAGATTACCTGTCATCCTCACATCTAAACAAACTTTCTTCATACTGGTTTCTACGCATATGTTTGAAAGAATAATCCTCGCTGCCAGATGTTACTGACACCCATCGTTCATTTAACACTTGAGAACCAAGTTCTGATCTCTGGCTTACAGATGGAATTGGATACTGCACAAATCCAACAACACACGATCAGCTACAGAAAAAAAGGTCGAATGGGCCTAAAAAGGGTTGATAGTTTTTCGCAGTGTATTTTCAGTTTGAAAACCTCCAAATTATTTAATTCAGAAGCTTAGGTCATTATTGTATAAACATTATTTTGCCAGATATACTTAATTCATCGAAAATTAATTAGGGTCAAGTGGACCGATTCGACTTGGTAAGAAACTCACATCATCAGGAAGAAGCCTGTAACTGGGAGTACATCGCTGGCAATTAGAAAGATCAAGCTCTTGTATAGATTTTCCCCAATATTTCTCTTTGAACATATCTTCTTTAGCTGCATAGAGTTCACGTCTATGCTCTCGTTCTTTTTCCTCTGTTCTAATTGATTTTGATGCATTACCTTCATTCCACAAAAGTTCTGCAATGCATAGCTAATTTAATTTATATTTTGCCAATGGGATAAAAGAATAGGCAAACAAGATAGAAATAAACAAGACATACTTTTGTCCATCACATCGGCAAGGAATCCATCTGCAAAGAAGAAGTGTTAGTGAAAAAAGGAAGTTCTCAAATTGTATAAGAAACAGTGGATGTTGTAGAAAAGCCACCTATATTTTCACAGCGCTCCAAAAATGCACTGAATCCTTCCATAAGATCTGGGTGCTTTCCAAGCAAATCAGAAACCTGAAATTAAATAAAGTTCAATGATGCAAAAAAGTACATTTTCAAAACAAAGACTTGAGCAAAAGGCAGCCATAAAATGACAAATACACACACCAAGCTCTGTAATTCTTTTCTTGTAATTATTTCTGTGCTATAAATGTGTAGACACTTTAAGAAAGCTTGATAATCATCAGGATTGCGTAACCTCTCTTTCACTTTCTCACAGAAAGTGAACTCTTTGCAGTACAAACCTATGATCAACAGATAGCAAATACAAAAGTTTGACATAATTTCATATCTGAAAAGAAATGAAATACTCAAGACGAAGTTGTACTCACTTTTTAGGGCATCTTTATCATCATATGGATCCATACCAGAATGTACTCCAAAATCTTCTACTTTTCGTGCTGATTTCCGTTTTTCAAAACGGCGATCAATATCAGAATCTTTGAAATCCTGATCGCGAGTTCTTCTATCCCTGCTCTCCTTTTTCCTCTTAATCAGTGTTTTATCATCATCCATTTCAAGACGTTCAACACTTGTGTCCCGCATTCCATGGCCACGAATTAGACTGTCTCGACGCCCTCGCTGCTAATAGCATACAAGTATTTAGTCTCTTAAATCAAACATCAAAAGAAAAGTAGAAAATTGAATACATTATAAAAAAAGGTAACACATAATAAGTCAAAGCTTTCGTTTGCACTAAAAAAGACTCAGAACTTTCATGCTGAGTCCAAATAACAGGTCAGAATATGTTAAAACATATGTTTAAAATTTTTGAGGTTTCCTTATAAAACTTCTGAAAGCTTGTTACCTTATTATGCAACTTGCCAAAAGTGAAAATACAATAAGCTATTTACTTTATCTATTTGCGTATGTCTTAGTGGGGCAATAGCCGAGTTCCTCTCATCATAACGATTATACGATTGCCTGAGAAATGAAGAATGCTGTGCAGACGCAGCAGCAGAAGCATCTGGCAAAAATCTTGTGAACTCGTCAAGAAGATCGGGATGATCATAAAAAAGAGTAGCAACCTGCATATATTCACACGTGTAACATCAATTTATACATAATTGGTCGTGGCATGATTTTCTTATACAAAAGCTTATAGAACATCACCTCTTGGTAGACTTCATTGATACCCTTGTGTTCCTTCCTATACATATTCAAGATGTCTAAAAATGATTTGTAAACATGATCATCATTTTGAAAACGTTTCTGCACCAGAAGAGGGACAACAGAGAATAAATAACATATAAGAAAGATTGTCTTCTTTTAGAAATAAGAATAATGGTTTCACCTTTATTTTGTTTACAAAGCTTATAGCTTCATCAAACTCCACAGTTTTTTTTGGTGGAGGTTCGTCGTCTTCGATAACAGTAATTTCATAACCTTTGGGCAAGAAAGTGTTAAACCCAAAAATAAGATTATTGTGCCCTTTAAACAAGCTTTTCACTCTTGCAATCACCCCGGTAGTATCAATTCTTCATAAGAGAAATTGTCAAATGAGTTGCATGTTAACGCAGAAACAACCATAGAAACCTATTAAACTAACCCTTTGACTATATTATTTGTACCTTTGAGCTTTGAAGTCTTTCATAACATCAAGAAACATGTCATACTTTTCTCTCTGGTCTTGGAACATGTCCTTAACTTCTTTTAAGTACGTTAAAGCGTCACTGGTAGTGAGTTTTTGAGCACTGCTAGCACCACCACCACCTACCCCTCCGGCCACTTCACCGCCTCCTCCTCCTCCTCCAGGGACTTGGATTGGGCCATACCTTCAATTCAAAGAAGAAAAAAAACTAAGATGGACCTTTCGACGAAGAACACAACATAGTGTACCAAATAAGTAAAATACGCTGGACGCCACACATGCAAATGCGTTCTCGTATACAAATTTAGGGACATGCGTAACGGGTGTAATTCATTGTTATTATGAATATTAAATTACCCTTTCTCATCAGGATTCTGATTCATGATATTGCGATAACCATTTTGAAAACACACATCAATGCACCCACATAAATGCATTTATTTAACATTATGCCAAATTGTCTACTTGCGAATAAAGGCAAATACTTGATGATCCCATGGGGAAATATCACATGGCATGCGTTATGAATTTGCTTAATTAGATTTCAAACCAATCCCCCATCAGTGTAGTCAACAAGTGGCTTATAGTATGGTTCATTTTCTCCCTCTAAAAAGCATAAGCCCTAAAACCTAAAAAGGCATAATAGAAACACACTGCCGAGGTTGTGAAGCAGAACATCTCGCTTCGGAATCTAAAAAAGCCGATTACGCATAAAAAAACATATTTTTATCAATCTTCGACGTCTACAGCAGAATAGATTAAAAGTCAAAGGAATCAAATCATAGTTCCTGGTAGATGTGAAATCAAAATCCAATTGATCCTGATCAAGTAATTTCTACACCTTAATCAACCTAATTCAAAATTAATCCTTTAAAACTACCAACAACATTCAATTCCACAAACAATTAGGCAAAAAGTTCATACCTGCATGAAAAAAAACACACACACACAAAACTTTCATCCACCTCAAATCACACAGCACATGAACAACAACAAAATCAAAATTAAGAAACAAAACCACAAAATTAAAACACTGTATCATACGATTCTCCACGTGAAGAGCCAAAAGGTCGCTTGATTTGAGAATTACTAAACATATCATCTCGTAATCGTTTCATATCTGCAATAAAATTGTTAAATCAGAAACGAAATTCACAAGAAAACACCGATTAAATCTGTAATTAACATTAATAATAACCGAATCATGATGAAATTAAAGGCTAACCTGTGAAGTAACCCTCAATTGAGGGAAATTGGGGCAGATCTAATGACGAATCGAGATTAAAATCAAGGTGAATAGATCGAGGAGTTTGGAAACAATATAATACAATACAATTACAATTACAATTACTTGTGTAGCAGATACAAACCAGTTTCAGAAGAAGAAGAAGAAGAAAAGAGGTGAAGAAATTTGTGCATTGTGTTTGTGTCTGTGTTTGTGCGTGTAATTGTTATTGTAATCAAATTTACGTGACGACATTTATATATATTTTCAATTTCCTATATATATTCAAGGGAAGGGATATATATATATATATATATATCTGTTTGGTTTTTATCAAACTAGGCTTTTGATATTGGGCTTTGTTTTTGGGCTCCACATACACTTACATTTGTATTGGGCTTATTGTCAAAACTCAACTCCAAAAAGAGCCTCAGGCATCAAGGGCTTAAATGTTATACGCTCGTAGATGTTTGGTTTAGAGGTGCACATATCCGTTAATTTCCAGTTAACCGGTTATTTTTTTTATTATTTGAGGGATCGGTTAATTTTAATAATCAATTTTTTTCTGAATTTTGGGTTATTCACTTTAACGGGGTTGGTTAATAACAGGTTAATATCGGTTAATTAACCGGTTAATTAACCGGTTAATTAACCGGTTTTTTCTAATATTTTATTACTTTTTCTGTTTCCCTCTGGTTAATCGTTGGATTGGTTCAATGGTTATTCATAATAATATCCCTAAGCGATTAGAAACTTACGGTTAAAAAAAACCCATATCCTCAATCGGATAACTATTATTATGTGCACCTCTACTAAACTTTGGTTCCATTATGTAATATTGGAGTTAGAAGTGGACAAATCAGTTTTTTTTTTGTTGAAACTGGTTTCGGGTAGGAAATGGGTTTTGGCCACCGTGTTCGGGTATGGGGGTTGGGATCTACCTAATGAGCGGTTACACAAAGATACAACTCAATGCAACTGTGTAGATTTGACCAAACGTCCCTAGTTAAATTAACAATTATAATTAAATTTTAAAAAATACAATTAGTTTTTTCCTTGTTTTCACAATTAAACAATAACATCTAAGAGTAGAACGACTCATGTGGGTGTAACGAGATAGAAATGTTTTGCAAACTAAAGTGGTCACTATGGGTTGTTGAAGTGGTTGAATGATCACAAAGCTTGTTGAGTCACGAATTTCGCCATATAATTTTGAACCAAGTCGACACTATAATGAAATATTTGACCACCCGCCCCCATTTCGGATTCGAACCCAAGTTGAAAAGTCAAAAAATGGTAGGAACCGGTTCATATTTATGTTATGTGGTATGCTTTCATATGATTAAACAGCTCAAGTTCTTTCAATGCAATTGTATACATAAAAAAGTAGGCCTAAACCCACTATGCACCATTTGCAGCTCATACTTCATCACCAAGATCAACATGAAAGAAAAAGCATCTTAACCACATGACATGTTTTGCTTGGTCAAAGTTGAAAAAGAAGCGCGAGGGTCGTATTTTTAACACATATCATACCTGTCATGCCGCATAAATCAAAGCAGTGGACATGATTTTGCATTTGATTTACCTGTGCATAAAGCTTCTGTATAAAACATATCTTAAATTTATCAAATTACCACACACAGAATTGAAATACAAACAATTTACGTAAGTATAAAAACATCTATAGCTTCACAAGTTCGTGACATTCAAGAAAATCCAAAATGTTCTGCATTTCGACATGAAAAGGACGAGTCAATAGCAGTCAAACAAGCCGAGAACTTAGCAGCACAGAAAACGTAACGCAGGACATGATGTTAGCATTTGAATCACTCTTTTTAATCGGCAGGCAACATCTTTTAGAAAGCCACTCTTTTGTACCTTCAAATGCAAACATAAGGCAGGCAACATGTCTTCGGAAGACATTTTTGTGACATCGATCAACAACCTGAAGCCTTTGCAACACAAATATCAGAAGGAAACCAACATAATCTCAAGGCAAAATGACTCTTTTAAGTATGCAACAACACCTAAGTGATGCTATTCTTCTAAAAATTTTGTACACCTAAAAACTAATGTAAATGCAGTATAGTAGCAATATAAAAACTAACACATATCTTCTAAAACTTTTGTCCGTCGCCGTGTAGGCACCTTTGCTAGTTTGATACTAAAAAATAACATTTAAGATTCATTCTTCTAAACAATAACTTACCTCATAAACCTTGCGAAACAGCATATTAATGAAAACTGATCTTCATGTTCTAAAATTCATACCCCTGTATAATAAAAAGATTTATCAGCTTTCACTTATTTTTTACTTGAAGGTAAGAAGATTAATGAGTTTTTCTACGCGTAAGTATCGTATGTAATGAGTCTTTTTAAGAATCATTTAACAAGGCAACAACATATATGTATATACATTCATACCTCTTCTTGTTTGGTCTTTATGAAAGAGTTAAGATCTGTAGTCACATGACACATCCCAAACATTGTATCTATTACTTTCAGCTCAAGGGTAGACAAACATCCTTTGGTAAAAACATTAATTTCCGGGCATCGTTTGATTTGTAAAGTATCCAACGATGGCCATGAAAAAGCCTCCTCCCCTAAACAAAATCCCTTTAGTCTTTTAAGCGATCTTAGTTTTAAGGACCTTAGACGAGGTAACATAATCTCATTAACTTTGACATCACCTTCTTTTTCGTCTTCCTCCTTCACAATTACCTCTATATTTTTACAGTAACTTATATGCAGGTCTTGGAGTTGAAGTAAACTACCGACCATGGAACATGTAAACACGTGTTTCAAACTTTTACAATAATCAATATACACACTTGTTAGATTCGGAAACTCTAGTACTAGCAATCGGTTGCTCTTCCATAAATACTTGACGTTATCCAAGGCCTCTAAGTTCACTTGTGTTAGGTTTGGAATTTTGACAACTGTTTGTGATTTATGAAAACGCCACCACTCCCGTTCTAGTATTTCAAATACTTCCTCTCCCTTATAACAAGAATTTACAATAATCTTTTCAAGTTTTTGCAGTTGTAGAAGCACACTAGATGGAATAAGAGGCGGTCCAATATCTCCGTGTGTGTGTTGTATATTAATTTCTATCAAGTTACGAAAAGAGCAAGGCAGCCCTTCTGAAATATTAGGATCCGACGTAGAAGAACGTGGGGATGTGTTCTGCAAAGAAAAATGAAAAAACATCACCATTTTTAGTAGTGAAAATGTCCTCTAGTAACATATCTAATGTTCATTTAGTAGATGATGAAAATTAACTTACTTTAAAAAAATGTGTACGCGTACCTGATACTCATCGGTCATTCCATGAAAGTTAAGGCCAATTTCGAAACCGTGATAGCCTCGTTTATACTGACCACATGTAAACATCAACAACTGAGGGCAACTAGATTTTAATTTTCTTCTTATGTGAATGAAAACAAATAATCAATGCTATTATCCTAATTAATAATGTCTAGCAACTTATTTTAAATAAATGTTGAATGGATTAGTGTACTGCCTAAACTTTATGGTAAAATGGTCTCCAATGACAAAACTAATGTTCATTTAGTATATGATGCAAAGTAACTTAATAAAAAATGTGTACGTACGTACTTGATACTCACTGATCGCTCCACGGAAGTTAAGGCCACTTTGATCTGCAACGCTATGTTTTCCTAACCTTGTGTGTATGTACTTAAGCTTTGGAGTTTTTGATTCACCCCTTGTAAACATCATCAGTTGAGGGCAATTATCAATCATTACATTATCCAATAACCGCCATCGGACCTCATTCGACCCCAAAAAGAAACCTTTGAGGTTCGGTAGATCGAGAAGTTCAAGGGTCTCTAGTTTAGGAAAAGCCACATGGTTTGCTGATGGTGCTCCATTTTCTTCTTTTACAATAACTTGTATTGCATTACATTCTTTTACTCTCAACTCTTTGAGTTGCTCGAGGCTTTCGAGAGCGGAAAATGTGAATACATGTGATAGAAGACTACATTTATAGATACTCACATATTTAAGGTTTGAGAGTTGAACGACAACGGTAGGACGACTAGGAAATAGTGTTGGACTTGTCAATGTAGTACCAGCACCACCTTGTCCACTTCCTGCATCAACATTATTAGTACCATGTTCACTTTCAAATACCTCTTTCATGGTTGCACAATAACCTATATCCAGCTCTTGAAGTTTTTTCATTTGTCCTAAAGCATACCACGGAATTAGAACTGGCAATGCATCACACATGTCTATTGATATCTTTGTGGGATATTGACACAATGACCAACAAGTGTCAACTACTTGACCACTCTGCAATGGATCATAAATATATAACGATCATAACGTGGACCATTTTCATCGATTACTAGACCACTTTTATCGTCGATTACTTGACCATTCGTATGAAACAACTATTTTTAAAATACATAATGGAGCACTTTTGCCGACAACTTGTCGTCGAGACATGTCTATAAAACTAAATAAAACTTTTTTTAATCATAAAATCATATTATTAATACGGAAGACCTTTGGCCAAGACAAGTCACTGGCAAAAGTCTGGAAACAATTGAATAAAACTTTTTTTTAATCAGAAAATGGATGACTTTTGGCAATGGCTTGTCTTCGCCAAAACTCTACCCTTGCCCGACGACCCTTTTACTAACGACCTTTTGGCTTCCAACGACCACCCTTTCCCGAGAACACCTGTGCCGACGACTTATCGTCGCCATAGTCGTATCTGACCTATAACGACGATTTGCCGTCGGCACATGTGTCAAAACTTTTGTCACCACATGATACAATTGTTGTAGTGAATTTGACTTTTATGATTTTTTTCCATAACTTGGTAAGCTACATGCCCATTATATATACTTTTAGAACTTAACTGTATTTAATGACAAATATCCTGCACTTGAAAATAAACTTTTCGATCATGATTATTGAGCTTTATGAATTACATGTTTCATTGTTAATATATCATGTTAAACAATCATAACATCATACCTGGGATTGATCATGAATGGTTTGATCATCTCCATCAATACTCTTTAAACATGGCAAATGAATAAGCTTGATAATGTCCAAATGAGGAAACAATGTGGAGTTTTTATGAGATGATGTAGCTAATGTAGTCACTTCATTTCTATCATTTCTTTTTGAAATAACTTCTTCAACACCATCACACCAACGTATACAAACACTCTTTAAGTTGGATAAGTATCTTGCCATAGGAGGAGAAAACAAGTACTTTATTTTGGGACAATAATACAAGTATATGTCTGTGAGGTTTTGAAAAGGATATTGCAAATGTTGATGTTGTGGAGTTAAAAATTTACTCCAATTCCAAACATGACACATCTCATTCATCTTGATTAAATTCAAAACTTCAAGGTGGGCAAGTAGTAGCGGTTGGTGACTATCCATAACGAACACCTGCTCCACTCTGTCGTCATTTTCTATTTCAAGACGTCGAAGGTGATTAAGTGCGTGCAGAAGATAAGATGGGTATGTGACATTAGGAAGCTCATTTATTTCTGATATCTCTTCTTTTAGTATTGCATTGTTCTGCATGTAACATTAAAATGTAGTTAAAATTTTAATTTCTACATTCAACCAATCAACCTTACTTACAACTAAAACATTTCTGAATTTAAACTGATTGCTAGGGTGGCATGAGATACCTTTTTACCGATACCATCCGTAATGTAGTTAGCAAGTGCTCCAAGATCAAAACTGGTTGTGACAGGTGTGAATATATTTTTAAAGACGACGCAACTTTTTATCATAATGCTTTCCACATCTTTAAAGCATTTGATATGGATGTCACCTTTATTTACACCTTTCATCCTGCACAACTCTTTTAGCTTCTCCGAGTTATCAACTCTTATGCTTCTTAAGTTGCTGCTATCATCTTTCCACGTTTTGCAAACATTTTCGAATTCCAAGTTGAATAACACTTCAACGGAATTACACTTGTCGACTACAAGTTCTTCTAAATGTTTCAGTAATGGGAATGGATTGTTTGGAAAAAGATTCACAAGATTATCACAATTTCGCACTATAATCTTTCTCAACATGGAATCATTACTTGTATCGACAGTCTCACACGACCATATGTGCTTCAAGTTCTCCATCCTAGAAATATCTAACGTCTCCAACCGGGGAATCACTGCCTGCATAGGAATTAAGCCTGGTATAAATATAAATTATTTGTAGCATTAGATATAAAGATCAAGGTAAATGTGTGTACCTTTGTGTCAAATAATGATTGCATTTCAGATGTATTATGAGTGTGAGGGTAGATACTTGTGAAGTTGGGAAGGTCATCAAGAACCAACTCTGCCATTTCAGAAAAGTCTATCACATTGTCCCAAAAATTTACCAACTTTGGTAGACTGATCAAAGACATAAAATTCAATTTTTGAAATTTAATCACCGTAGTTCTACTGTTCTCGGCGACTAGTGTTCTCATAACAGGGCATTGAGAAACTATGAGCCGCTCAAGTTTCTTCAAACCATTTACCACATCAACTGTAAAGAGGCATGTCAAGTCTGCACAACTTGAAACATGAAGGATTGTTAAATTAGAAAATGAGTGATGCTTTGAAACATCTTCAAGACGACTCATTTCATTCACTTGTAAATGAAGTTCGTATGTTTTACTGAACAAGTTACCGATATTGCAATCCAAGATCTCACTACAGTCACCAACAAGTTGTATTGTGTTTTTAAAGAAATTCTTTTTACCATCTTTCAATTTCATTAATCTGGTACCGATAGATACCCTGAACCTTTCAAGATTTTTAAACGACACGTTTTTTGGTTGTGCCTCATTCTTATAGAACTCCAACTCTAAAGCAAGCAATTGTTGTGACAGTATCTCGAGCTCGTCATAATTGGCCTTTGTAAAGTTAATAGGACTATCTTTATTAGCTCTCATGTAAAGCTCTTCTAGACTGACCAAGCCTTTGAAAACACCATCATCAACACAAAGGTGAACACAACCCGTCAAATCTAATAGCTTTAGCTTTTTCAACTCCCCTATCGCAGATGGCAACCTTCTTATTTCACAATCAATAAAGCTCAATGTTTCTAAGTTTCTAAGACTTCCAAGAAGTGAGATATCATCGTTTATGAACCGACATGAACGGAGACATAATGATCGAAGTTTGGTTGGGTGTTCGAATGCTAATAAAACTGGCGGAATACGCATATTTTCGTAAGATACAACCTCAAGTTTTTCCATTCTTTCGTAAATATCTCCTGGAAACTTAAGGAGCCCATAACTATCCATTAGCATCAACATTGAGAGGTTTGGGTGATTAAATTCTACAGGAAATTTAATCATGCCTGTGCACTTTAATAAAATTCTATCATAAGTCTCCTTTGCATCTTGCTCGGATTTGTTATCATAGTTTATAATTGAAGCTTGTTTGATTTCTGTAACTTTATGTAACACAAAAGCACGTATAAGATCATGCATTTTGACACATCCCATATGATCACTTTCAGTCAACAAGTTTGCACGTATAAGATTGTTGACACAAATTTTTATATCACTTCTTGCTGTTGTTAAAGTCTTGGCATCTTTAAAAAACCCCAATCCCCATCCAAACCTCAATAAGTCTTCAGTACGAATATTAAAGTCATCTGGAAATAAGCCACTAAGAAGAAAAATTGCTCTATCACTATCCTCCTTGAGATTTTCATAGCTAATCTCAAATACTCTATGTGTGATGCTTTCAAGGTCTTTAAGATCATCTTTTTGTAAACGTCGAAGTGCCTTATCCCATGCCTCAACTATGTTGCCGCTAAGACTATTAGCAATTGTTGCTATGGCCACCGGCAGACCACCACATTTCTCTACAATGTCTTCTCCTATCTTTTGGAGTGCAAGATCATCACCATTTGAAAGTCCCACAATTCCAAAAAATAGATTCTTTGCATCGACGTCATTTAGCAGCCCGACTTTAAAAATTGAATCGATTTTAACACCCACGTAAGTGCAAAGATATTCATCTCGTGACGTGAACATCACTTTGAATCCGTTTGGCAATGGACTCAATCCAAAATCTTTGAGATCGACCTTGCTCCAAAGATCATCCATTATTACGAGAGTTTTCTTTCCTTGTTTTGACATATTCTCAAATGTTTTACCAAGACTTTTAGCTCTTGCATCTTTAGTTTCTTCTTTTAAATCTTCTTTATCAATGTATATTGCAATAGCTCGTTGAACAGCAACTGGATCAACGTTTTCCCCAAGAACCACCTTCACAACCCGATCAAAAGTTTTCACATCCTTCTCTAGTTGTTCTATCATCGTGGTCTTTCCTACACCACCCATCCCACATAGAGCAATCATCTTTTGGGACTCATTATTTGACTCAAGGGCTTTTAAAGCAGCCTTGTATATCAAATCTCTAGACTCGAAGTTGTTTTGGGTACCATCAAAGGTTGACGGCCCTGTCGCAGTAGATACAACCTCGGCTAGAGGCTTTTGTATTCTAGCAAACACAATATCAGATTTCCATTCTTCAACTTTTTGTACCCTCATAAGAATGTTATAAGATTGTTTTCCTGCTTTGTATCTTTTTACCATATTAAAGCATCCAATTCCACTTGTTGGAATATTTTGCACCTTTTCATTCATCTTTTCGACTTCTGTCAACCATTCCGGCACATGGTGAGACACCTTATGATCTTTTTCAACCGCTTCATTCCAATTATCTCGGATATCTTTTTCGGTGAGATTCAACTTAGCCATTTTAGTCTTCATGTCTTCAACAAATTCTTCGGAGGAAACCAAGAAACCCCAATGTTTCTTTACAGGGGCAATCAAACATTCCACCAATGGAGTAATGATTGCATTTATAATAGTATCCATTTTTTTAAAACTGCATGTAGTTTAGCACATGAAAACGTTATAACTAATAAGATATGATTATGGCATCATTTGGCATGTCAATAAAGATATGATCAAGTTGGCATTTATGTAAATGTAAAGTTAATTAACTAACAAGGTTCTTTTTTTTAAAACATTAAAAAAGCTTCCTTTTAAGACACAATAAGCAGAAAAATCATAAAAAAATTTTAACCTACAAACTAAAAACCCAAAAGCTAAACCTTAAAATCTGAGATAGGAGGATTCAACAATACAATTTCACCGCCACTAGAATAACTCCAATCCAAGTTTGTTTGACCACTTTATAAAAGTCTACGAAAAAAAATCAATCGTTCATAACTTTTTTTTATTTAAAAGTCTTTATACTTGAACCCAACTGATACTATATATACATAAGTTTAATCCTATATTACACACACAAAAAAGTTCTTTCTTCTAGTATATTTTACCTGAATTTCTCCACATAAAAAGGATCCAAGATAGAAGCAAATGTCAACCAAAAAACCCAACGAATTAATCGAAGATACAACACCGACAATTATTGGACCGTACTTAAAAATATAACTTCAAACTAAATAACTAATAAGCCGAGAGGTGGGGCTGTCGTTCTTGCAATTTTTAGGTTTTTGTTTTATGCTTTGTTTTTAAATTTCGTAATTTTATGTTTTTTAGTAATAATTTGTAATTTAGTTATTTTAAATAATGGAAAGAGTTACATTTAATTTAGAATTTTAATTTGAATCTCAAAATATTTAGGGTATTTGCGGCTTTGGAAAGGAGTGTTATCTCTTTATGGTATATTTTTAGTGTAAAATAAAGTGACAAATTTTGATTGAGTGGCCAAAGGTTTTAGGAGATATATGTTAAATCGGGTTTGATTGTCACGTCTGGTAAATGGTGCGACAAGCCGTAAGATATGTTGAGGTGGTTACACACGTGTAGAGTGCCCACATGGAATTATTGATTTCCTTGAACATGTTGATTATGTATGTGACCATACTAGGTTACAAAACACCGCCTTTGAAAACACATATAACCCTAGCACTTGTGGTGGTTGTGACGATTAGGAGTGTTAGGACAACATGTGCAGGCCGGTGTAGTTGAGCATGCTCGATCCATTTGGCAATGAACAAGTGGATAAGGTTGAGGCGCATGCAACTGCTAGAAGCAGGGTGCATCAAAGGTTATGTCCAACAAGTCCAACACAACATATGTACCAACAGAGAAGACATCTGAGACACCACTGAGGGTGTATAATCTTCCACTCCTTTACTCAGATTAGTTTAAGAGAGAGAAACTGACATAGCCGAGTAGTAGATTTTTTGAGATAATGAGATGTTTAGAGAGTTGCATGTGAACATCCTAGGAGTTTCATGATTCCATGTCTTGTACAACCCCATTGCTGATCTTTATGCTAGTGTCAATATGATGTTCTATGTTCTTTTAGTAGGGCTATACCTAAGATAACCATACCCAACATATATAAGTATTCGCGAGGCATCATCAACAACATAGTGTTGATTTTGTCATTCACGGTCTGGACTAGGATGAGAGTGCCCCAATGATCTAGGTCGTTCATTCTTAGCTACTGCTCATTGATAAATTTTTTTAGTAAGATGACTCTTCGAGTTACTGGCGAGTAGGTAACATTTATTATCAAGAAATTGATGCAAGATACACAGAATCAGTATCACACCTTGTATTACGTTGACACGTTTACGTCATAGGTGAGTCATTATTTGTCAGAGTATGATTTATTGGGTTATTGGTGGTTTCACTTATGACTCTCTCATTCTTAGGAGGTAAATTGTTTGATGATCTTTTGATTTATTTTTGTTTGTTTTAATATACTGATTAAGACCCAAATTGATGATATTTGATTTTATTATTAGTGGGCGTAATATATGTTGTAGAGAATGCTAGTGTACGTAGAGGTGTCATGGCAAATTGATACACACATAATGGTCGTAATTAAAGATGCAGTTAAAGGTGCTGATGAACAGATCTCTTTTGGGTTTCTAGAAGAGCCTAATAATGAATTTATATAGCCATCTTTAAATAGAAGATGGTTTGTTTTTAAATTTTGGATTTGTGTGTTGGTTTGTTTTTTGTTTGATTTTGATCGGAGGCTCTTATTACATAAGAGCCAAATAAAAAAAAAGTGAAAAAGACAAACCTAATTTATTTGATGAACAAAGAAAGAAATTTGAGCTAATAACAACTTTGAAAATTTGTACCGAAAGAAAATTTGACACGTAAGTAATAAGGATTGCCGTCTTAGTAAACTAGTGTGTCTCGAGTTCCACAGTTGGAGGGCACAACTTTTCTACATATCAAACAATTTAACTATTTAAGTTTTACTATTTAAAAACGATTTAACGGGATTTGAGGGATGAAAATTCCTACGCGATTGAAGGGGAACACAAGGGTGGCTCTAAGCCTTTAGGGTAAGGCGGACAGTTGCCCCAGACCCGATGTCAGAGGCCTGAAATTTTATAAAAAATAATATATATAAGAAAAAAATGTCAAAGTATAAAGATTCGAACCATAGACCTCTGGATTAATTTGCAATACTCTAACCATTTAAATTACACATTTTTTTAGTTTTAGCATCGTAAATACATAACATGTATATCTCTGGATATTCTTTTTCTCTCTTTATTTTCTATTCTTCTTCTTTTCTTTTACTTAATTTCTTTTTAGAATTTAACATTAGGAGTTAGTTTTAGGGCTTAGTTTAGGCTTAGTTTCTGGATATATTTTTTCGGTTTGATTTTTGGGATTTAGTTTTTGTAGGTTAAAATTTTAGATTTTTTAGTTTAGCTTTTAGATTTAGGGGTGAGGGTGGGTAGGTTTAGCTTTTTTTTTTTGGAGTGGGTGAGTTTACGTTTTCGCCAATTATAATCATGTGTAACGAGTTGTCAACTCTAGACTTTAGGGCCCAAATACTTTACTCGTCCAAGGCCCAACAGATTTTTACAATTCATAGGACCGGACAACTTTAGATAATTCAGTTAGCAATCAACTATGTGTCTTTTTATCTGTTTCTAAACCTTCTAATCATAAATCCTACAGTTATTGTGACTTTGGATTCGTACTTCATGATAATGGATAACTAACTGATTATAGTTACTAGCCATGGATTAATTATTGGTGTTGAGACTACTTTTTGATTTTGTTTAATCACACCGTTTTATTGTCATTGAAACTAACTATTTATGAATACTAAACATCACCTCTGATTATTAGTGTTAAACAAACTTTTTGGTTTTATTGATATGAGATGTATGAGTACTAATTATGAGTTAATACATGTTTGACCCTCTTGCTTTTTTGTTTGATTGATTTTGTATTATTCTAGTAGGATTGCATGTTGGAATTGCCTATTTTATGTTCAGTCATTTTACTATCTTACTGTAACTATGCTAAAGATAGTTAATCATAGAAATAAACGTATGGGTTGTCTAAATCATTATCCTACCAAGACCTGGAGGTGAGAGAGTGTCAACTTATTCAGATTATTTGTTCCGTTAGGATGAAATTGCACAGGAGTGAGTTTTATCTGAGAGTTTTTTCATGAACCCACACACAAATAGTGTATGATCGATATTGTAATAATTAACAATCTTTTAGCGTATAAGCTATCAACAAAAAACAATCCATAAAATTAGTACCTGTTTTGTTGTGTTACTAGCTACTTCCTCGTCCGATATGATGAAAACTTCTTTTTCATAAATTTCAAGAAAAGACTTAAAAGAGTTGTGATGAAAAAAAAGTGAGTAGCAAGTGCATGTTATATAAGAGAATTTGGTGTGAGTCACCGTAACTTTAAACAGACCCGAAATCAAAGTCTTTTTTATATACAAATAACACTAGTTTATCTAGCAGATGCAAACATAGGAATTGCCGAATTAATCCTTTATTTAAATATATTTATATGATTATAAAATATTTCTTAAAAACTGCGTTTCACCTAATCCTTGTCGTTGTATAATTATATACACAAATAATAATAGTTTATGTGAACATAGGATTAGGAATGAACCCTTAATTTACTTACATAATAATTGGTTGATTAAAAAGTACTTCTTAAAAACTACGTTTACCTAACGCTTGTCACTAAGTTTAAATTCTTAATAGGATATATTAGTTCGTCTCCAATAATTGCGCTTCTTGACATATTTTTTTAAGAGCACAGTCTCAAAGGAGCTAACCGGCTTCCTCCTCGCTAGCAATTCTTCTCAGCCGGGCTACAACAACGAGCGTCGAGCTCCCGACCCTCTCACAAATCCATCCCTCACGAGTAGCATCGCGTCGCTCACCTTATCAACGCTCCATTCACCCTAATATTACCTAGGATAGGAATAAGCAAGGCTTGCCCCTACCTTACCTCCAAATCCAACAAATAAAAATATTGTTACGTGAAATATATCTTGTGTTTGTTTGTTTTTTAACAACAACAATTTCTATTAACAGAAAAATAATCGTTATAATTTATCCATTGTAATATCTAAAGTTAGGGGCATGTGTTCTTTCTTTTCTCTTCGGTTTCAGCGACTGTCGCCGGAGATAATGTGACTATGGCCAATGATGGTTGTCAATCTACGGATCTGAGTGGCCTAGGCTTTGCAATGATTTTTGTCGATGTGCAATTTGTTATTGCATGTTTTTAGATCTGTGGTTTTTGTTGTCGGCGATGTCTAATGTCATCGATTTGCTCTTGCCATTTTTTGGATCTTTGCGATTCTGATGGTAGTGGTGGTGTGGATTATTAGCTGAAATCCTTGAATTTCCCTTAAATTATCTTTTTTTATTGAAAGTTGAGTGAAAATGAACAGTAACCCTCAGGGTAAGTTGTTCATGATGTTGTTATGGTGGTGGTGTGGTGGTAAAGTTAGTGGGTGTTTGTTGTTATGTTTCTATTGTTGATGTTGGTTGTTAGATTGATGCAATTTTTTTTGGGTGTTTAATGGGTTGAAAATCTATCTACCCTTTCATTATTCTTAAACAGTTATATAGAGATAATAAATATTTAAAAGATTTGATATGTGATTGGTTTATAAAATGACCATGATGAGTTGCGACTTTTTCATAAATATGGTGTAGATAGCGTGACAGATGTGGATGATGGCCTTATTACTCGCAACCCATCTAGCGGCCGACATAATTTTTTAGCTCTAAGCCTCTAAGCCTAAAAAAGTGTAGTTTTGTTTATGTTTGTTTGCTTGGTTCTTTATATCTTAAGATTATCTTCAAAATAGTAAAGTGAGATTCTCGTGGGGCATGCATGAACAAACAAACATGTTGGACCGCATAAGTAATATCTGGACGAGTATAGGTGAGACATTGTAACACACCAGCCAGAGTGCGATACAATGTGCCATCTGCAAATAAAGGTCCATCCGTAACACCGAGTTTCCAGAAGGTGTCAACTGGTGTAGCAGTGGGTTCGCAATTTGTCATAGCTGCCCGAAGAAGAATGTCACGGGCATATGATGATTGAGATAAAAACAATCCTTTTGAACTTGAAGTCATAATGGCCAAAATATGATGCAAAGAGCCCAAGTCAGTCATAGGCTCATAGCAAATTACCTCGAAAAAGTACCAATGATGGTTGTCAACAGTCATGAATCGGACGTCGTAAGAACTATGTCATCAACAAATAAAATTAAATAAGAGTGTTTGTCACCCTTTCGATACGTAAAAAGCCATGGGATGTAATAATAACTATATAGAACCAAGTATACCACGCCTGCTGTGCTTGTTTTAACCCATAAAGAAACTTTTTGAGCCAACATACGTGTGAGGATGGTGAGGATTAACAAATCCAGGTGGTTAATGCAAAAAATTGTTTTCCCTAAGATCCTCATGTAAAAACACATTTTTTACATCCAAGTGATAAAAAAACCATGACTTTATAGCTAGTTTAACTACCAGACTAAATATTGCATCACAATCAATACCAACTGTTTATAATTTACCGTTAACAATCACTCTAGCTTTATAACCAACAAATAAACAATAAAAGTTAAACATGAATTTAAACGCTACTACGCTGCAATGCATATAATATGCAATTCTCCCAAAAACATCATTTTACTTTTACGTAAACTAATCATGTTACAAACCCGCACTATAAGTGGCCTCATTATTCCATGGTCCCACACCCAAAGCGCGTAGACCTCACGCTTCAGTCTAAATTCTTAGAGTTTTTTCCCAAACTAGTGTAGTTATAAAACTTATTTATCAAATAGGTGTAGTTTGAAAAATATTTACCAAAATGGGTATTTTCTTGTGTTTCTTTATATTAATTAATCTATTGTTTTATCTCTCTCCTAAGTTTATTGGGTAACTTTAAATCATTAAAATAACTAATTTTTCCTTTTTTATTTACTAATTGTTATTAATCCTTTTTATTTATTAAAACATATAGTTATTAATGGACTTTGTATTCAGTTAAAAAAAAAACATATAGTTACAAGATCTGAAAACATACTGACGATCGAATTGAAGTTCTAATACTATATTATTCAAAGTCATTAAATAATCATTAATCACTTTTAGTTATCAAAACCCTTAATTTCATAATTTATATTATAAACTCATCTTGTATTTAAGTACAAATAACATTTTTTATAAAATAAAAAACTCCATAAACGGCTTTTTGAATATATATTTAAGTGGATTCTAAACCCTCAAAGAAATATCAAGGAACACAAAGTTAATATATGTAATATTCATGTTTGGTGTGTGTTGTGTTTTTAAAAAATATAATATAAAAAATATATAATTAACAGCTTTGGTCGATAACTTGGTTATATGAGTATTTAAAAACCCACTTAAGAACTTAAAACACATGTATATATAACTTGGTTATACTTAAAAAAATGGTATAATTAGAACTTTGATTATTGTATATTTTGATTTTACATAATATGGATACGTTTTAATACTTCAAATTGAATAGGCATTTAATAAAATGAAAAGATAAAAAAACAAAACTAACAACTAATTATTGATTTAAAGCTACCCAATATCTTTAGGAGAGAGAAAAATATAAGATTAAAAAATAAATAAAGTATTAAAAAATACCCATTTTGGTAAATACTTTTCAAAGTACCCTATTTGGTAAATAAGTTTTTCAACTACACTAATTTAGGAAAAAACTCTAAATTCTTATCACTCGCTAATTCCATCTTAAAATAAAATAAAACCCGCCAATCAAACGACCTTCGAGTCAAATTTCACACCAGAAAAAAGTCAACGCGTTTCATTATCATCATCGGAAAAAAATTCTCAAACTCCGATCATCACAAAAAAAACCCTTACTCCATGAATTTCATCAATCGTATTCATCTCATCATCACGTTTCTGCTTTTGTTAACACTCAATCCGTCATCAGTCACCGGAGAAGACGACATAAAGTGTTTACAAGGCGTGCAAAAATCAGTTACCGATCCACAATCAAACCTGTTAACATGGAACTTCTCGAACACTACTCGAGGATTCATCTGCAGCTTCTCCGGCGTTACGTGCTGGAACGATCAGGAGAATCGGTTAATTTCTCTCACACTTCGTGATTTCGGACTCGCCGGAACAATTTCTTCTGATTTGCAGTTATGTGCGAGCTTACAAAACCTAGATCTGTCAGGTAACAAGCTCACTGGATCTATACCTAGTGAAATTTGTACCTGGTTGCCTTATTTAGTTATGTTAGATTTATCGGATAATGAATTCACTGGAGATATACCTGCTAGTTTAGGTAATTGTTCATTTCTGAATACTATTGTTTTATCTGGAAATAAGTTGTCTGGTAGTATACCGGATCAGTTATCGAAATTAGGCAGGTTGAATAAGTTTTCAGTAGCAGACAATGATCTGTCTGGTTCGATTCCTTCGAGTTTGTCGAAGTTTGATTCGTCGGATTTTGATGGAAATAATGGACTTTGTGGTAAGCCTCTTGCTAAGTGTGGTAGTTTGAGTAAGAAGAATTTGACAATTATTATTGCTGCTGGTGTGTTTGGGGCTGTTGGATCATTGTTGTTAGGGCTTGGATTGTGGTGGTGGTGTTCTAGTAAATCGAATAGGAAACGGAGAAATGGTGTTGATATAGATGATGATAGTAGTAGTTGGGCTGATAGATTGAGACCTTATAAGCTTGTTCAAGTTTCGTTGTTTCAGAAGCCGCTTGTTAAGGTTAAATTGGTGGATTTGATGATTGCAACGAATAACTTTAGTAGGGAGAATGTTATAGTTTCGACGAAAACTGGTACAACTTATAGAGCTGATCTTTCTGATGGTTCTACACTTGCGATAAAGAGGCTTAACAGATGTAAGCTTCATGAACGACAGTTTCGGGTGGAGATGAATAATTTGGGTCAGCTTAGACATCCTAATTTGACTCCATTGTTGGGTTACTGTGTCGCAGAAGAGGAAAAACTTTTGGTTTATAAGTATATGTCGAATGGAACTTTGTCGTCAGTGTTGCATAAGAATGATAAAAATGGGAACTTATTGGATTGGCCCACTAGGTTTAGGATTGCGGTAAGTGCTGCAAGAGGGCTTGCTTGGTTTCATCATGGTTGTCGCCCTGCGATATTACTTCAAGATGTTAGTTCTAATGCCATATTTCTTGATGATGATTACAATGCAAGAATTGTTGATTTTGGATTGGCTAGACTTTTAACTTCTGCATCTGATCAACCAAATGAGATTAGTTTTGCTAAAAGTGATCCGGTTGAGAATTCAAGCACCATGGTTGCTTCTGCAAAAGGGGACACTTATGGTTTTGGTGTAGTGCTCATGGAATTGGCAACTGGGCAGAGACCTCTCAAACCAACCGCTGCTGAAGATGGGTTCAAGGGTAATTTGGTAAATTGGGTAAACCAACTGTCCACCTCAGGAAGAATTGAAGATGCCATTGATAGGAATCTTTATGGTATAGGACATGATGATGAAATCATTCAAGTTCTTCGAATTGCAGCTAAATGCGTCTCCACTGAACCCAAGTCAAGATGGTCAATGTATCGCGTTTCTGAAGCACTAAATAGTATAGCACAAGAACCAGGTGTTTCACAACACTATGATGAGTTTCCACTTCTGTTCGACATAAATGATTTGAATGAGTCCATTTGATCCATGAGCTAAAAAAATTGTGAAGAAGCTTACCACATGGTCTAACCCAGGCATAAAAACTTAATGCTATCTTATTGTTCTACTGAGGTATGCTTATTATAAGTTATGTACCATTTTATGATTGATTGCTACTGTGATAAATTTGATATATGTTATATATAAGTGTATAGTTTCTTACTTATATCTACTTACATCATATAAATAGGACCCAAAATTGGTCAAAGGTCAAAATGTGACACAACATAGTGTCCATCAATCTTGAAGCCAAATCTATTATGATAACAAACAAAGTAGCTTTACAAGTTTTGGATTATTAAGTTGTATTGATAGTAATTAGCTTCATTGGTCTTAGTTTAATTTGAAGGAAAAGATAGGAAAAAATGAAGCACTCAACTTCAGCATGCTTATGAAGGTATAATAGGTAGTGCTTGAGTCCTAAAGTTCATGATAAAGGTCATTCTCAAAAGAATTAAAAAAAAAAAAAAAGACAAAGTCCCAAAAAGAAGATTTTCTACTTTTCTCCCTAGTGAATTCACCTAAATAAATCTTGATTTCCTTAACCTATAAGTTCTTTCTTAACACACATGAATATATGGGTATGTGACTCAGTGGCGAAGCCAGGATTTGGAGGCTATGGGGGCCAAAATTTAAAACGCTTTGTTTCTGGAGGTCAAATCTAAAAACACTTTGTTTCAGGGGGCAAACCCAATATATATATAATCAACTACCAACCAACAAACCAATACTTCGGATGGAAAAAAAAGTGGGGGGGCGTGACCCTCCGCCGTCTCCATAAAGCTTCGCCTCTGGTGTTAATATACAAAATCACAACACATCTACTTTTTTGTGTAATTGTCCTTGTTTTATAACCTTGTTATGATTATTTTAGCTATTTGAGCTTTTGACTAAAGCTAGAATCAACGGTTCAAATATCATTTGAGGCATGAGGTTCATAAATGGTGAAAAAAAATTGTTGTCGGAAAAATAAAAAGAACCAACCTCATTAAATCAAGATAGTTTCTCTAGAAAAAATTACACGAATGATCCATGTGGTATGCATGTATTACAGTTTTCGTCTGAGTTTAAGAAATTACATATTTGATCCTTACCGTCTGCTCAACCGTAACATATTTGGTCCTCATTGTCTGCTCAAACATAACATATTCAGTCCTCAATGCTGGCCCGTTTACATCCTCAGTTAGAACCATGAGCTGCTTCACGGTTTCTATTGTAGAAATTTGTGTTTTGAAAGTTCAAAAAGTATGTTGAACTAAAATTTAGAACTCAAATTGCATTCTTGAATGTTGGATCTTAATCAAAAAGTAAAAAGAGTTAAAGCACATGAGAAGGGAAATGAAGATGAAAGTAAGTTTTATTTACAACTCATGCATGCAACCATGTACTGTGGCAACTCATATGTACAACTTAACATTTAGAGAGTACTATTCCTTGATATACACAAAATCAAATTCTTAAAAAGTAAAAATAATACATACAGCAAAGGATAAGATGGGGAAGAAACCAAAAGATTTAGAAAAACACAATGTAATGTCATTGTTTTTTTTTTTTGGTAATACAAAACTCCAGTGATTTAATTGCACTTTTAAACAGGGTGTAAGAAAAAGAAAGAAGATAAAGGCAGTGAGTAGGGAAATATAAACTAAATCAGAAGCATAGAGATCAAGCGAATAAATTTAAGCCCCGAGAATCAACATAATGTTTGTTGCAACAAAGTTATTTGGTTTTCATGTGATACATACACCATACACTTCATGAGGTATAGTTGTATAGTGTAAACCGAGTTAAAACGTTGCAGATCATGCATTTAATAAGAACGTTTGGCATGACATAATGTGTCTTGTGTGTTACATCTCTAAAGTTTTATAGAATTGAGTCATTCACTATGGTAGATGTAAACAACTTGACGAATCATGTAAAAATAGTTTTTGACGCGTTGTATAAAGGTATTGTTATGTGTATTATTGTTGATCATAAACATTGTTGGTGCATTGGTAGAATGGTAGGGATGTGCACATTATTTGTATGTGAATTTCAAACTTTATGAATAGTGGATATATATGATTAATTGGTCGCATGGACGGGTAACGCTACTCCGTTGGACCACATAATTTAGAGTGATGTAACCAAAAGTTTGGTTAGCGCATTTAGGGGTGTGCGCAATTTACCCTCCGCATTTTATATTTACAAGTAACTCACGCATCCGTCAATATTCTTAACAATGAACTTAGGTAAATCGCAACTTACGCTGAGTAGATAGTTGTAAGAAGTTATGAAAGCAGCTAGTAGATAGTTGTAAGAAGTTATGAAAGCAGCTAGTGGAAACAAGATTCGAACTTGAGACATTTGTTAGAGAGAATCAAGTGTATACGTTCTAAGCGTATTCGCACCAACGATCCTCTAACCATGTAAAAGAGAGTATAAAAAGATGCAAATCAATGACCTTAAGTTGATGATGTAAAGCATAGTTAGGGCTTTGAATGAAGACCATTTACATCTTAAGAAGTTGGTCATATCTCAATCTTTCATTCAAAAAAAGAAAAGATATGTTGAATGAAGAGAAACTTTAACAGATTGAAAATGCTTTTCTTAGGGAACACAACCCACTTCACAAGAGGAATAAAGCCAACTCTCTTAAAGTTCAAAGCTAAAGCAAACACCATAATAACCCTTTAATTAACAATGCATCTTTACATACCACCTACAAAAATTGTATGCAAAAGGGACCCTTTAGCATTAATACAATCATTCTTCTAATTTCATGCAAAACTTTTCAAGAAACTTAACACCCATCAAAGTACCTTTCTTCATGTAAATTCTACACAACAAAACAAGCAACGTAACCGCGTATTGATCTCAACATTTCAAAGGAAGTGCGCATGTGTCTTGCTCCGCATGTCCCTTTTCCTATTTTTCTAATCTATTACTATTAACCACCTATACCTGCACCTTACAGGATTTGAACCTTTTGTACACCATGTCTTCTATGCTCGATTAGGAGGTTGTCTTGTGTTTCGTGTTCTCCTGGAAAAATACATATTCAATATAAATAAATCAGAAAGCACATTTTAAACATTCAATACATACCTGTTGTGAATAGGATCAGGACCATTTGGCACTTGTCTCTTGCTGAACCCTAAACCATCGTGTCGCGTTGCTCTTGGTGACTTCAAAACCGCAAACAATAAAAACCAGCAAAATCCCGCCAACAAAACGGCCCTGAAAACCACACTGCTGTTTCTTTCCATCACACTTTATACTTTAATTTTATCCCTTCAGAAACCTTCTCTCAAAGAGGATGAAGATGAACTTGTAACATTCATATTGATAACTTTGGAGAGGGGGTTCAAAGTAGAGGAAGGTATGTGTGGTTTTGTAACCTGTGAAGTGAAAGCGTCACCTTTCTTTATAGATGCTGCAAGAAACTTAATTTTATTACTTAAATGAAAAGTTAAAAATAACACAAGTTTTTGAGCATTGGAGTATTGGACCCTTGCTAATATCTTCTTAACATTTAACTCCAGGTGTATGGAGTAGATTGGATTTTGTGCAAATTTAGTTTAAATAGGAATCAGGTGGGTTGCAGTCACAAATTACAATTTTTTTAAAGGCTATTTGGGTCAGGGTCGGTAACGGGCCATTCATCTATCTGTTCATCTTCATCGTATACAGAATTTTGGGGCTCTAGGCTAGTAGGTTGACACGTCCTTACTTCTATGAAAACAGTTCGTCTCTATTAGTCTTGAATCAAATACCACCCCAAGGAGGAAACTCTTTGTCATAACACGGAACACTTTTTTTTATTACATGTGGGACTTAAACCCAATACCTTCCCATTTTAATGAAGTCTTTGACACGATTGACACCTCACCTCAATGAATCAAGCTAAGGATCATTGGCAGTCACAAGTCACACCATATGATTAAAAGCGTAAAATCATGAAAATGACTATTTAATCAAGTTTTATTGAAAAGCATAAGAGTTTGTTTGGTATGCGGTAATGAAATGGACTGAGGAATGTAATGAACAAATGAACGAAATAGATCATTCTGTTATCTTGCTTAGTTACCTTATAGAAATGAAACTTTGGGTTATTTGGTTGGAAAGAAAAGAGAAATGAATGAAATACGATAAACTAAAAATGACAAAAATACCTTGTAATGATAATGGTTCATGCCATGGATCGAATCGTGGTTTGAGACATGGAACGAGGCATTGGTTGTTCTTGGAAAGGGACATTGGGTTGAGTCATGGTTTAAGAAATGCGCTAGGACATTGGTTGGGTCATTGTTCGGTTTATTGGTCGGGCCATGGGTTGCGTTATGGTTCGTGAAATGTGTCAGGACATTGGCCGGGTCATGCTCCGGTCCATGGGTCGGGTCACGAGTTGATTTATGGATCAGGTGATGGGTCGGTTCACTGGTTGGATTCTGACTCGGGCCATGGTTCTAGACACAGGTCAGGACATGAGTCAGATCATGGTTCGGCCCATGGATCGAGTCATAGTTCAAGTAACGGGTCAAGGCATGAGTCGGGTCATGAGTTGAATCATGGTTCCCATCATGTGTGGGGTCGCATGTCAGTTCATGGCTCAGGTAGTGGGTCATTTCATGGGTTGCATCCTAGTTCGGTTCATGGATTGAGACATGGGTTGGGTCATTGTTCGAAGTGTGGGTCAAGATATCGGTCGAATCATGTGATCTTGGGTCGGGTCAAGATTTTGGGGCATGGATCGATTCATGGTTCTAGTCATAAGTTAAAAAAATTATCGCATTCCTTGAAGTAATGAAAAAAACACGAGAGTGGATCAAATAAAATTAAGGTATCTAAATAATTGGTAAGGTTTTTAAAAGTTTATAGGTTTTTGGTCATCCTTTTATGCCCGTATGCTTAAGGTACATGTCTTGTTCGTGTGGCAATGATTTTTTAGAGCTTATTCCATCCATCTTCTTTTGACAAATTCTGCCTAAAGAGTTTGTTTCCAAACACCTTAAAAATATATTGTTTCAAACTATTTACTTTACATTTGATTTCTATGGGCAGTTCATAATGTTTGATGTTTAAAACGGTAAAAATTTCCGTCTCAAAAACACGTAGAAGGCGATATAGTTCAATTCTTCTAATAGAAGGCATTTTGCATCATATGGATTTTGCATGAGGCACTATCATGATTAATATTTTTTATAATGTTCCACGATCATTATTCCATCATTTAGTAAATAATTTATTTATTAATCCAAGTAACAACGTACAAATAAAAAAACACGAGTATGAAACTGCTAGTAAACTATTCATCACGTGTGACCCAACAATGCTCGACCAAATCCGTCGTAAGAGCATAATGAGCCTCTTTTTTACGCATAAAGTTGGAGTTCACTATTTTTTCTTCCATACTTATTCATTCTCGTTGATCCTGACAATAGGCTTTGTCTGTCTTCCAAAATCGTATTATGTAAGATGAGGCAAGCATAAATAATGTACGTTATTTTTCCTTTGGCACTAGCCGACACGGGTTGTTCACAAAATATCAGCGTTTCCTGAAAACTCTAAAATGACGTTCGATATCATTTCTCGAAGATTCTTGGCCCTTTTTTAAAATAAGTCCTTCTTCGTCAACTGGGTCCCTAAACGTCTTAATGATTATCGAGATCTCTAGATATATACCATTGTCCAAATAATATCCAAATAGGATCTCCAGATATATATGATCGATCATTAGTAAGTTATATTTAGCTTATTCCTTATAATACTATGTTTGAAGATTTATGGGTAACTCCCACTAACTTTTTGACAGGTATCTCAAGTTTGCCATATTGTTAAATTTGGGGAGTGTTTGTTTTTCTTTTAATGGTTTCATTAATAGGCATGTGCTGAATCAGTCAACACTTTGGGTGTTTGTTTCGTTTAGATGGTGCCTTCGAATGGTTCCATGTCTCTGAATGGTTTAGCTAATATGAGATGCTGAATGAAAAACTTCTCACTTTACCCTTTGCCCTAACTCCCTCACAACATACAAGCTCGTCGCTCTCCCCACCCCTCCTATCCACAACGCCGTTCAACATCCACCACCATCTTCAGCGACATCTACTACTCTATCATCTCCGACGCTCAACAACATCTTTGCAATCAACATCATCAACCTCCATATCCACCATCAACAACCTTGTCTCCACCATCTTTTAGCAACACCGTACCTGCATCTTTATCATCAGGTAAGCACCACCATCTCTATGAATTTTGCGATTTGATTTATTATATCAATGGATTTGTGATTTATTATCCTTGAATTGTAGCTCGTTGCTTGTGATTTGTGGATTTATGATTATAGGATTTAAGACTCATTGATCTATATGTTGATCTAATGTATTCTACTTAAACATATTTACAACTCTAACACTCCGACTTTAGTTAGTTATCATTTTAATCTATATGTTTGGATATATCTCCGTCTTTACTGCGTGACGCATTACAATTTTTCACAGTAACATGCAAAACATAAAATAATATTATCAATACATATGTCAAAGTTATATATACAAAACCCCGATAACCACATCACTCGACATGACCACTTAACCAGATATCTAGTTAACATCTAGCTTACAAAGATGAAATGGTCCAAAACATACCATGAGATATCTTTATATAATATAACAAAACCAAAAAAGCTTATGTGGCACCATTTTAAAGCTTCTGGCTTATGTGTCATTATTTGAGAATTTATCTCATAATAATGATTTTTTATTTAAAATATGTATATAAAATATATTATAATAAAACTAATTACATTTTTGGTCCCCTAATATTTTAGAGAATTCTGAAAAATTTAAAAGTATTTATACTTTTAACCCTCTACTACAAGGGGTGTATATGAGTCGGTTTATATTTGATAGGGTGTGAAAATGAAACTTATGGATAAAATTAATAATAATATACAATTAAAGGCCTTAGTGTTTTATAAATATACATAACTTTTTATATGGATTTTTTAAAAAAAATAAACTACACCATAAAACTGAGCATTTTATTCTTTTTAATTTGAGTATAATATTGCTATACTAAAAATTTAATTTTTAAAAATATATTTCGTGTTTCGGTTTACAACGGTTTTGTTTCAAAACTTATTGGAACGTTCATGAATATCCTTAAAAGCATCACTTGAATGTTGTGTTCCCGAGCGTAACGCGGGCACTAAACTAGTGATTGTATCTATGGTACGAGTACTATTTAAGATGTTTACCATTATATAAAAATGGTTACATGAATATTTCCAAAAAATAAAAAAAAAGTTGTTCTAAAGTCGTTTTAACATTGAAAAAAATTGGGTGATCAATCAATCAATCGATCCAATCAAATCCATCATCTCTTCCACAAAACTCAAGAAACCCTAATAATGGTGGAGTAGCGTTACCAGATTTGATTCAACACACCCTTTCCATATATACATCATCTTCTCTCTACACTCATCGATTCACAAGTCATTGATTCATCTCCAATTTCAACCATTTCTGTTTGTCGATTCAATTCACGTGTATCGTTGAATCTCTAGATTCATCTCAATTTCATCAGATTGTGTAATCGTTGACACTTAGATCAAATTGATCGCGATTAGTTGGAGATAGTTCGTCCATTTGCTGCACTGCGTGTGAAATCAGGGGGAATGGGAGTGTGTGGATCGAAGGAGCAAGGATGCGTGCGAGTTGGATTAGGTTCACGGAGGAAGAAGAAGCATGGAGATCGAGCTGATGTAGAAGCGGCACCGAGAGCTCATGGAAGAAGACGAAGACGATTAGGGAGGAAGAAGAGTAATGCTGCTGGTGCTAATCGCTACTCATCACGGAGTAAAGTTGATCCTTCTGCTGAAATCAATCGTAACTCTGCGTTTAACGGTAATTTGTTCTTTTGTTGATTTAGTTTCATTAGTTGACTATATTAATGCACAATGTTAGTTAACTAGGGTTCATTTCAGCTCCATAAACTTATATATGAGTTGCGTGTGTACTTTCAGAGAGTGTTTGAGTGTGATTATAAGCTCATATTTGTTGTTTGAACTAGCAGTAATATTTTTTTCTTGAATGGTGACCCGACCTGAGTGAGTCTTCCTAAGAAGGGATGTCATGCTACTGATTTTGACAGCTCTAGGCTTGACATTGTGTCAGGATTAGAACCTGGGACCTCAAAGATCACAAACTCTTATCGTCACCCCGTGCCATTGGACTAGCAATAATCAGTTTTGACTTTTGAGTGTTGTAAGTAGACTGATTATATTAGCTGAAAGAAAAAAAATTGATTGTTGAGAGTTAGCGATTGGTGAGTAATTACACTTATGTTAGTAATCATTAATCAGTATTCTTAATTCTTAACTTGAAATCCTAACCAGTTTTGCGAATCATTTGAAACTAAACTCATCTTAATCACTTTAGATATGTATCCAAACACCAGTTCTGAAGACAAAATAGTTAAGTACGTTGAATAAGAGAAATTACAAAAAATGTGGAGCTAAAGTACTAAAAGATTGAGTCAAGTTTGTATTTGAGAAGTATCTGGTTTCCATTTATTAATTAGGAGTACTCTTTGTGACGTGCTATATTTTATATTTATTTTGGTTCTATCTGTTCTTACTGTTTGATTTTCATCAGGAAGTACAGAGTGGTTTGATACTGCAACAGGGACTGAGTCTGATGGCGATGACGAGTTTTACAGCATTCAAGATGGTAAGAAGTTTTTGTATATTGTATGGGGAAGAAAGTTCACGAGTTGGTTTTCAGTTTCTTTTTGTGGTTTAGAACTGAAACCTAACTGATAATATTATATAATGTTCAGAAAAAATGAAAATATTCAAAGGGAAAATGAAAGGAAAACCTCAAAATTGGTTGCCTGAGAAAATCGAAACATTCGACTCATTTACTTATGAATGGGTTGATTTGGTTTATGTCCTATCTCACATGTGTCAAATGAATAGAAGTTTCTAAAGGGGAATTGGTCAAAGCCTCAGTGTCGAATTTAAACTCAATCAATCTTCTGAATTGTATTACTCAAAGATTTAAAACTATTAATATGGTAATATTGTTTTTGTAATTGTAATGTAGCCCATTAATAACAATCTTTTAAATGGACCATTAATGTTCGTGCCAAACAAACTCGATCCGACCGGTACTAAAAATGACACTTTTCAACCTGAACATGTTTGAACTCGTTATACCATCTACATTCACTGATTTGCTTCTTGAAAATTGCGCAGATGTTATATCTCAGAGCAGTTCGGTTAGTGCATCAGTAACTCCAAGAATTTCTGATCATGTCATTGGATCTTCCTTTTCTACATCCGACTCACTAGTGAAACCCAGTGAACACCCGCCTCCTGTCACCACACACGAAACCTCTGCTGCATATGACCTAAACAATTGCCTGCCTTGTCTTACCTGCACTACGTCCATAGATGTAAAGAGCAAATCATCTTGTTCCAGCCCTCCAAGTGCAAAAAAGAAAATTACTTCAAGACTTTCTTTTAAATGGAGGGAAGGGCAGTCTAGTCTTTCCATATGTAAGTTGTGCTTGCTACATATTTTCTCTTCCATAGGGGTGAACTTGCGGTGGCAATTGATGGGTCAAATGAGTACCACCAAAAAATCAGCTTAAAAGCAAATGAGTCAATTGGGTCGAGCAGGTTAAATATGTTGAAAGTTACCCAGAATGTGTAAACGCATAAAATTCCTAAACCATGTTATTTTAAAACCTTGTTACTATTATAATAGTATAGTTCTTGCTATTATGTTTAACACACAGTTATTCATCAAACAAAATCTAAAGTTAAGTGTTTCAGGTTAATCTGACCCATATAATTTACTCGTTTTGATATGCCCAGCCTGCTCATTTTGCGTCCTCTAGGCCGTATGAAATATTTTCCATGTCATTATAATGCCACATACCTTTTTGTCTATTTTCAGTGTCCCCAAAAGCTATTTTGCAAAGACCAATTGCAGGCTCGCAAGTTCCATATTGCCCGATAGAGAAGAAATTGTCAGATTGCTGGTCACCACTTGATCCAAGTACCTTTAAAGTGCGGGGACATAATTATTTAAGGTGTAATAAGATTGACATTTAGCTGTTTCTTCATTGTTTTCTTCAAGTTGTAAGGGGTTTGTCTTACCAAGGTGACATGCTGTTTCTTTTGTTTTATAGAGATAAGAAGAAAGAGTGTGCTTCAAATCAAGCTGCTTATAACCCTTTAGGTGTTGATGTATTCTTATCTCCCCGCAAGATTGATCATATTGCACGCCTTCTTGAACTTCCAAAAGTTGGATCTTCTGGAAAAATCCCTCCTTTGCTTGTTGTAAATCTTCAAGTATGCCCATCTAACTGTTAGCTTTTTATTTCACCATGTAAATAAAATAAGTCATAAGGTCAAGTTTATCAAATGTCATCAAATCTGGTATGAATTTGCTGAAAGAAAACTGATTATTAAAATAAAATGTAAAATTTACATATCTTCTAGCTCCAATCAACTGATTCTAATTCTAATTGTTGAAGCTGCAATGATAAGTTCAAGTCGGACAATCAAATTGCCTACCTATTTTTAGCTTTAATCAAATAAGTGTTTATTTGTTTGATTTGATTATTCTAGTCGCAATAAAGAGGTTAAAAACACTATAAATTTAGCTGGCCCGTGTTGATTTTATTTTTTTATCCATCATGTATTCTATACGATTTCAGTCTTTGCTTTCTACATAACCAATTTTTTTTGCTTATAAATCAGATACCTTTATACCCTCCTGCGTTATTTCAACATGAATACGACGGAGAAGGAATGAGTTTTGTTTTGTACTTCAAGCTGTCTGAAAATTATGAAGAACTTCCACTCCATTTTCAAGAAAATATCAGGGTAAGTTGGTCATATTTCATCACTCATGCTTCATATACTTATGATAAACAGTTTAATTCGAGTATTCATTTGTTTTTAACTATTTCTTTTTAATAGAAAATAATTGATGATGAGGTGGAAAGGGTTAGAGGTTTCCCAGTAGATACCATTGCATCCTGCAGGGAAAGATTGAAGATCTTGGGCCGGGTCACAAACTTAGAGGATCTTCAGCTGAGTTCAGCTGAAAGGAAGCTTATGAATGCTTATAATGAGAAGCCTGTTCTTTCACGCCCCCAACATGAATTTTTCTTGGTAAGCGTATTTCACTTGTTTAAGTTTTAACCCTACTTAGTATTTTTAATACAAATTGTACGCTTTCTATTTTGACTGAAAACTAAGACCCCATTTTGAGATGGCGTTTAATGGGATTTTGTTATTTAAAGATGTAATAACCACTTTTGAGATTTTCTTACTTTCCCCTTATAATAACTGCTTTATTGCAGACTTGCAGCTGATTATTTGACCTCTAAGTATCCATATAATCATAAACTTAATTTTTTTTCATCCAAACATGACTTTTGTGCAATTTTGTTGATGAATAAGTACTCTGATATTTGAAATCATGCAGGGTGAAAACTACTTTGAAATTGATTTGAACATGCATAGATTCAGTTACATCTCTAGAAAAGGTTTTGAAGCTTTTCGCGATAGACTAAAACATTGCATCTTGGATTTCGGGCTCACTATCCAGGTTCATAAACATATATGATTGATTTTCTTTTCTTCCATACTATACAATCATGCCCTTAAATGAAGTTTGTTGATACTGCTACAGGGCAACAAGGCTGAAGAGTTGCCAGAATGTATTTTATGCTGCCTTCAATTGAAAGAGATCAATTACAACAATTACAACTTACTCGGGCTCTAAATCCAAGTACCTTCCATTTTGATAAACTTCAAATTCAAAGCTCATAAACTCTTTTCTTGTTTATTTCCCGTACACATCTATATGAAATAACATCAAGAATTAGAATACCTTCCCGAGTGTACAGCCTTAAAACTCTTATGAAATCCAAAACAACAATTTTTTTTCGGTTTTCTTATATATTAAAGTTTTAATAAACCATTTTAACAATTTAACATTATAGTTGAAATTTTCTGTTTAGCAAGAGGGCCAATGTCAAAAAAGTAAATAGGAAAAGGGATACTTTTTGACTGATTAAACAAAGCACAGGTGATAATTTTTCACTCGTTTACCGGTTGTATTTTGTTTTAAACGGGTCAAATAAATCTTTTTAGCTAAAAGGGAAATGGGTCGAGTTCTTGGTCACATGAGAAGTAACAACATAACAATGTATTTTGATTTCTGCAACATTGTAATTCAAGTTTTATCATTTAGAAATGACAAGCATTAGCAACAGATACTGGGAACTTAAATATTAAATATATAACTAAAAACTAGTAGATAGATTTGTCTTGAACTGTTATGACTAACACCACTAGAGCAGTCACACATTACACCCGTTTTAAAGATCCGATGTTTATTCAGTACTCCGAGTATCCATCGAATAGCTGAGGGAAGTCCAACTGCATTTCACGGTCTCGGTTTAAAATCGACTCAACAAAAGAAACAGAGCTAGTATTAACCTCTAAGCTGTTCTTTGTGTGATGTACCCCCAACCCATCGTAACTATTCATGTATTCATCATTTGTGGATAAAATACCGAAGTCAGGATCGGTGGTACACTCTTGTTCTTGGTCTCCAACAAGATAATCACTCCAAATGGAGGGAGAAGATGGTAAATCCACTTGAATTTTAGATGCAGGTGATGATGTAGAAGATGAAGCTGCTTCATTGATGACCTGGAAATCAGCAGTTATCAAATTCAGTGGAGCAGGTTGTTCTTGAAACGTGTCCATTGTTGTTAATGAGCTTTCAGCGCGATAGAAATCCAAGGGCGGTTCTTGGTGTCTTTGACCTGTAGGTCTGGTGTTTTGTGGGATGATGTCGTTGATGTTTCCATAATCAGACAGAAGCTGACTTAATGGCTTATGGGTAATCGGGTCGATCCCCATTTTTAGCAGCTTCTTCTTTAACTTTGTGTTCCAATGATTCTTCACGTCGTTGTCCGTTCTTCCTGGGAGTTTTTTTGCTATCAATGACCACCTGCAAACAGATTTAACCAGTTGATATGTTGGATTTAAAACTAAACGTAACAAATAGACAAACACATCATGTATAATTTCACTCATAACATAGCTATTGTTAGGGTCTGAAAGATTTAAAGGCACCAAATCCTACCTCTACCCATCTACCCGATGGGTATATAGGTAGAGAGGCTGATATCATGATACCCTTGCTCTAAAAACCTTTAAAATTAAACAAAATATCGACTAATTTTCATATTAAGTGCTGAAATCGTCTCATAAGGCTTGTTACAAAGGAAGAAAACATGGATCATTCCTTAGCTTACCTACTACCTACGGCTCGATGGTATGTCAAAATGAGCTCTTCTTCAAGAGGGGTGAAGCTATCATGCTTGAGATCAGGCCTCAGATAATTCGTCCATCTTAGTCTACAACTTTTTCCACATCTGTTAAGACCTGTCCAAGCATACGCACACCACATGTTAGGTCATCACAAAAACAAAGAGATCACAAAAACAAAGACTAGACTAGTAACCCGGAAGAATGAAACGACCTGCTTTTTGAGGAACCAAAGTCCAGTTACCAATGCCATGACTAGCCACATACGCGAGAATCTTTGCATCTTCTTCAGCTGTCCACGGGCCTTTCTTGACATGTGATTTATCACAACAAGGAGGTCGTCTTCCCATTGGATTGTTTCGTAAAGCACACACAAACACACAGTTAGATGAGTTGAGGTTGGTGATGGTGATGCAAGTTTAGAAGCATTCATATAATGAGGGGGTTACATTTAACAAGTGCCAAGGCAACAAAAGCATGTAGATATTGGCTCCCTAATGAACATATTGCATGCATGATCTCTTCATTCACCCTTAACAATTACATGAAAATTCATACTCTCTCTCTCATGTGCTTGGCTCCTCTCCATAGATCAAATTCAAAAACAAAATAATAATGTTATAGTGACTTGTACCTCGACCTTAAAAGTTGTACATTGCTGGTTATTTGTTATAAAGATTCAAAGTACCAAGAAGATGCTTTGTGTGAGTTGAAATGAAATAAAAATGAGTGAGATTGGATGGTTATGTCAAAATGAATATTAGGTCAGCATGACTGCCTACGGCAAATCCAAATCTGGTAATTTTTTTAACTTCCCTTTTTTTAACACTATATGTATAAGTCTAAGTTTTCTTTCTAAATTAGAGGCGGGTTTTCTCAAAACATGTGGGTTTAGGCCACGTAGTCAAATAAATAAAATGGATAATTATCTTATCAAGTTACACCGTGGATATTGCAATGAATCATTACTTTTTCTTGTTTGGTAAGCAAGAAAAAAAATAAAATACAATGGTAGTGGTGGTGGTTGCGAGTGGTGGCGGTTAGCGGCAATGGTGGTAGTGGTTGGCGATGGTGCTGAATGGGTGGTGGTTAAGGAAGGAGAAAGAAGGAATGGAACGTAAGGGATGAATGTAGTGAATTTCGGGTGTTTAATAGAATGAGATTTTTTATATATATGGCAAAGGCAAAGTCTTTAATCACCAAAGGTTATGGGTTCAATCATACCACTGAATGAAACATATATCAATTTTACTGTCATCTGCACTTCTATCACAACTTTTCTTCCATTGATAGAACATGTTAATGGTTGATCTCTTAATGATTCAGCACTTAATGATTTAAATTTTACCAAACAACCCCTTAGACTTTTAGTTCTCCCATCATGCAAAACTATTTGAAATTCTTCCACATAAAGGTCCATTTTTCCACACCTTCATTTTGCTGCCTCGCCTTCTCATGGCACACTCAATGAGTTTAGAAACCACATTTTTTATATTACGTCAAATAAATTACATAACACCTCACTTGTTAGATTAAAACCCTAGACCTAGTGATTTAAGAATAAATGTGTTAACAATTGTCTAGAAACCAGTTTCAACGAGTAAACAATAGTAAGGAGACTCTTTTCGATCGATTCACATTTAGTTTTCCACGATCTAAAATCCAAGAGAGAGAGAAATCATGATAAAACAAATTGTGGAAAACATTTATATTGGAAACCTAACAAACTTAACCCCAAAAAACATAAATGTTTTTAGAAGAAATATTATAAGTGAAGGTACATGTCATATGGAAAAAATATCATCATGCTAATATATAGTATTATGTTAGCAAGAAAATTCAAAGCTGTATGGTACCAATAACCTGTAAGAATAAATTAATCAACTGCTAATTATTATTGAAATAAGCGTAAAAGATAATGTTTAATATTTTAGAATCTCTCTTATCAACTACACCAAACAAGCTCAAAATTAGATTTTTATTCTCGATAGCTTTTCTATCTCTATTATTGTGACTGCATTAAAATATTTTTAAAATTAATTGTCCCTCAAACTCAACGTATTTAAAAATAAATTCATTTTACTATTTTTGATGAAAATACAAAACCTAAAAAAATTATGATGGCTAAAATGTAACTCGTAAAAATATTAGGTAAATTGGCTAAAAATAATCCCAACTAACACCTATTGGCCGAGAATAATCCCAACTCAGTTTATTTCCTCCAGTGGTCCCAAATCCAACTTTTTTGGCCTCCAGTGGTCCGCCGTTAAATGCACTTAACGGCCGTTAACTTTTTTTTGATTTTTTTCGAATTTCAAAACAAGGTTTTTTGGATATTAATCGGGAGGAGTATACGATTCAATTGATGCAAACCTTACTTCGAACTGGTGTTTCAAACGACAAAACGGTCTTCAATCGGGTGTTTAAAACCTAACGGTGTATTAACCGGATATCAAAATTAAACCATTTGGAGCAACAATTGGTAGTAAGGTTTACATCAACTTACTCGTATTCTCCTCCCGATCAAAATCCTTAAAATATCGGTTTGAAATTCGAAAAAAATAGAAAAAAAGTTAACGGCCGTTAAGTGTACTTAACGGCGGACCACTGTAGGCCAAAAAAGTTGGATTTGGGACCACTGGAGGGAATAATCTGAGTTGGGATTATTTTCGGCCAATAGGTGTTAGTTGAGATTATTTTAGGCCAATTTGCCAAAATATTAGCACTTAAATAATCATCGCACCTAACTAGAACATAAACCTATAACTATTTTATTATAAGGAAGTACATAATTTACTATGTACTTGTCACTTGAAATACGACCACTTATCACTTAAGTTATGTGGTTTGCTTGTCTTTTAAAGGAAGATTGTGCCACAATTTCAAATGCTTAGTCAATAATTCAACCACCTGAAACCTACTATAAATACATTTTAGGACAAATAAAAATACCATTCCAAACAAAAACATGAAAGCAACCACTTCGTATGTTTTTTCCATTGTCATCCTCTTCTTGTCTGGTAATTTTTCCCATAATTGTATATAATTCTAAGTTTAAAGGCTGGTGATACCGACACGTGTCACCGATTGATTCACCAACGTATTTTTTTATTTTAAATTTTACATATTTACGTTTTTACCCCCGACTTTTACATATTTACGGTTTTGACCCTCAACTTTGACATATTTGCGTTTTTGACCATCGACTTTGACTTATTATCATTTTGATCCCTGATAACTTAGTCACTTTACAACTTTGAACCGTTACTCTACTTTGACATAATTACGACTTTGCTTCCCGGCTTTGATCTAAGTTTCGATATTTTCTCCGTCTTTTAATATGTTACTTTACACCGTAATGTATGAGACATGAATTTTTTTATATGTTTACGACTTTGACCCTACTATTCTACTTTAACAAATTTCTGACATTAATATCCGGTTTTGACTTAGTTTTAGTTTTGGCATTTATGTTTGTTATATACCCGTCCTTTAATATGTTACACATTATGACTTTACACCATAACGTGCGAGACATGGAAGCATAATCCTTGTTATGAATTAATTCACCACAGGACACGTCAGCGTCGAAGCATGTAACTTCCACATCATCAACAAATGCCCCTATCCAATATGGCCTGCAAATGCAGCAAACACCGGGCATCCCGTGTTAGCCAACGGTGGTTTCTACCTTCCACCGGCCGAATACCGCAAAATTCAAGCTCCGGCCGATTGGGTAGGCCGAATATGGGCTCGAACCGGTTGCAAATTCGGTTCAAATAACATTCCAGCATGTGAAACAGGCGATTGTGGAGGAAAACTATATTGCAATGGTCTAATTGGAGCTCCACCAGCCACATTGGTGCAAATTGCATTACAACCGGACAAAACTAAACCTAGTTTTTACGACGTTAGTTTAGTCGATGGTTATAACGTCCCAGTTTCAGTAACGACTATACCCTCGTCATCAAAATGTCGAATTAGCGGGTGCATTAAGGATGTAAATGATATTTGTCCTCAAGAACTTGAGGTGTTGAATGATTTGGGTGAAGTGGTTGCGTGCAAAAGCGCGTGTTTGGCGTTTGATAATGATAAGTTTTGTTGTAGGAATGCGTATGGGACGCCTGCGAAATGTAAGCCGAGTGTGTATTCGAAAATATTCAAGGAAGCATGTCCGAGTTACTATAGTTATGCGTTTGACAATCCTCCACCGTTGGTTAGTTGTGCTTCGGATGATTATTTGATAACGTTTTGTCCTTCGACACGCGTTGCTGAGATAGAATATGTATAGGTTGGTTATGGTTACGTGATTATGTATTGTATGTGTGTTATTCACTTAGTTGTGTATATTATAATTACTGGTTTAAGAAAAATAAATTTTATAACATGCATTAATTTAGTTATAAAAATAACTAGTTTATGCGATATTTGAATTGATTCTAACCAATTAGTTAATACGTATCAATGGCCAAAACTTTTGCAATTCACATATACTCTTCTAAGTTCTAACCCATTATCAAATAAGATCAATAAGGGTGCACCTCGAATAAACGTATGCACCCTTTCTTTTTTACATCTTTGCCCGGTCGTACATTGCGATTTTAAATTGACTAGGTTGGCTTCATACATTGCACGGCTCCCTCGTGGGTGACATGGCAAATGTTCCATGTGTGGAACACAATGGCGCTAAGGCGTAGTTCAAGATCAAGGTTTCTTGGCGTGGTTGTGGTCACGAGCTTGACCACATTTATAACCCCCTCGCTCTATCTAAATGATATACATGTAACTCATAAAATCCGCTGGAGTGAATAGCGGTAATTATGAAAATTATTTTCCGAGTGAAATAGGTAGAAATATTCATATAATAAATGAGTAAATGGTCTATCAAATGTCGTTCTTTAAGGCCAACTACCTTATCATAAAATTACTTAATATTTAAATTGTTTATGTATAATAAAAAATACTACAAATAAATACATATATTAATAATTATTTAATACGAATACACCTTAAGTTGGTAAAAAAATATCGATTATTAATTGGTAAGATTCTCGATACATTTATGAATAAACAATATTCTGAACATTTATTTATTAGAACAATTTTGCAATATTGAAACCACAATATTATTGATATATATCATTATAATTTAGATAATAAAGACATGTTTTTTTTATGCAAATTACAAACATGCGGTTCATGCAATATTTATGGTTCCAACGTGGAGCTTATGGACCCATCAGAATGAAACCATTTTCGACAATGTGAAGCCGTCGGCAAATAAGGTTCTTTACGAGATAATAGTGGTGGGATCTCTTTGACTCAAGTCTAGAATTCAAAGGAGAGCATACATTGTCTTACCAAACTTTCCTTTTGATCCGAGTTAAGATATTCTTATATAGCGGCTTTTCGTTGAATTTTTTTTATTTGTTTGTCTTTTATATTTTTTTTTTATTTTTAGCTACTTGTTATTCTTATAAATCTACAGTATATATCCGCGGACAAAAAAAATTAAATCATTTTGTAATTCAGATAATAAAGACATGCTTTTTGATAGATGGCATGTTGATGTTCATACATATCTAAATATCCTTAGACATATGGATGGGAATTTTTAAGTGGGACATTCTTGACTTTTTGTATGAAATACAATGAACCCGTCTTCCCATGATTCAATTCAACTATATAACATTTCTTGCTTTTTAACTGCACTTTTAAGTTTATTATATTTATGAATATCATTACACCGACTCAGTCACCACTCACCAGTCTATGTAATGTGACCACTAATTTGTTACCTACACGTACTATAATGTTGATAAATATAAGTTGCACTATATATTTGACCACTTTTTGATGCAGGAGTCTTCTAATGGAAATTTTGGATAAGTTGGTTCATAGAATTACCGGTTAAACGGCCGCTCCTCTCCGTCGCCACCTTCATCCCCGACGATGGTGCTCGACTCGGTTTCCGCCCGGCACATGTCCTGTTGCAACTCGAGGTGTCGGATCCTTTGTCGGAGCCCTTTAATCTCTTGTTGCAACTCGAGATCTCGGACTCGACGCTTGAGTCGTTTGATCTCAAATTCCCATGGATCACGATTCCCGATCTCGTTGCCCCGTTCGATGAATTTACGATCACAGTTGAATCGATCTCCACGAGCACGTGAACCACCAATGTTCTTGTTGATGCCTCGGTCGGCGAATCTTCGAACAAGATAACATCCGCCTTCACGCAGAGCCATTTGACTAACCAAGGCTCTGATACCAAATGATGCAGTTTCAACATACACGTCAAATGACAATCAAATACTCATAGGTTTATAGTCAAAATCTTAAACCAAAAGGTTCTAAACCTTCAAGGTTTTACAATCTTTAATCAAAATCAAAAACTACCTTTCTAACTCACAAATCCACTTATTTATAACTAATAATAATAAAAGATGAACAACTTAAAGTAAAGTCTATTAATACGGACATTAAAATGAAAATAAATTTAAAGACTCTTGCATCACTTTTATTATAAGTTTTTTAAAAAACTTATTTTGCTATGTGCATGTAATTTTCGCCCAAGACTCAGTAAAACTATTTAGACGTTGTTGATTAACCTGTTGGTGTAAACATTTGTAAATAAAAAAACTGGTGGTTTAGTGGTTGGTGTCTTATGGCATTTGGCGATTGGGACCGGTTTTTTTTCTTTTTCTTCTTTCTAGCTATTTTCAATGATTTAATGACTGTTCCTAGTACTTTTGTTCCGGTTTTTTGTTTCTTTTGTTACACTTGTTTATATCATAATATACAATAATAGTTCACAACTATAGGTATGCAAAAGAATTGATTCATGGAAATTTTAAAAGAAAGAAATTAAAATATATTGTTTTTAGATTGTGATTAATTCTTCATTCAATTTGTGAAGTAAAAATATTACTTAGTTGATGGCTTACATATTATTTAACGTCTGAGCATGACTTCAAAATAATTTATTTCCTAAGAAAGATCCAAAATAGAGCCCAAACAATTTTTTTTATGTAATTATTAAATTAGATGAAATGCATAATTGAAAAAAGTAGCCCTGGCAAAACCGACCCATGTTCATAGTTTTGGGTCACATTGGGTAATCAATTATTCCATGTTGGGTTAGTTTGGGCTATAGAAATCTTAATAAGCGGGTCAAAACTGAACCCAATGGGCTGAAGAAAAATACATCCGGGTCAGGATGGGTTAAGGAAAAGAGTATACGGGTCAGGATGGGTCAGCTTAATCGATTAATTCCTTTCTCTCTACTCTGAACCCTACCGCCGTTCATCTTCTCACAAGAACAATCGGTACTAATCGTCTCCTTCCTGGTTGGATTTTTGCACAGATTATCAATTCTTCATCATCTCTATAATCGATTGAAGAAACAAACCTGTATCCGGCGACCTATTGCAATAAGAACTCATCTTCGGCAGCCGATTGCGACAAGAATTTTCGGTGAACCCAACATCTTCCAACTCCGACGAAGTAGGTAACCTTCAATTGTGTTTATTCGGTTGTGAATTTGTGATTTATGAACTGCTAATATTTGTTAGATAGAGTTATATCATTGATGATGTTGTTGATGCGGCTAGTTAAAACATCAATTTGAAACTGTTTCAAATATCAAATTAGTATTGTATATTGGTTTTGTATAAATATAAAAAGATTCATTGTTATATACCAATGAATCAGGTCAAAAGGGTGGAAAATGGGTTATATATTATCTCCTAGAGTTTAGCTACTAGAGTTTAACTGCTTGCCTGTTATATACTATTAAGAGTGAAGTTGTTACTAATGATATGAATTTGAATCCATTTGAAACCGTTCCATAGTTCAAGCAGTTTTTTTCGACCCGTTCGACCCGTTCTGACCCGTTCCATAGTTCAAGCAGTTTTTGTTCGACCCGTTCTGACCCGTTCCATAGTTCAAGCAGTTTCATTGTATGTGGTGATTTGATGATGTTAGAAATGAAAATAGAATAGTTATGTGGGTTCTTTGTGCATTTTATTGGTATCTCATTTTAACCATTCATTCTCTTCATTTATGTTACCTTATGTATTACACTTGTTTAATGCTTTGAAAGTCTTTTGTTTATTTGTAGGAGGCACTAAAATGTCAAATAACACAAGTTTTGAAGATGAAGTTACATCCGGCACTTCTAGTAAAAGTCATTCTAAAGTTTGGCGTTATTTTACTAGATTACCGATTGGAGTTGACGGGGTTGATAAGGCAAGTTGTGATGGTTGTGGACAAGAGTATGCCACCGGGTCGAAAGTGGGAACATCTAACATGCTACGTCATATACCGAAGTGTTTTGATACCGATGAACCCGGTCCACCAAAAAAGCGAGTTCGTTTAGATCAAGTCGCATACAGGGAGAAACTAGCATATTCCATAATTAAGCATAACTACCCATTTAGTTATGTTGAACATGAAGCCACAAGAGAATTGCTTAGATTTTTACATCCTGATGCTAGACCCATTACAAGAAACACCGCAAAGGCGGATGTGCTAAAGATATATGAGAGAGAGAAGATGATTCTTAAAGAACAATTACAAAAGGTAACTAGCAAAATCTGTTTGACATCGGACTTATGGAGCTCAATTACAACTGATGGATACATGGTACTAACAGCACATTACATCGATGAGAACTGGGTTTTAAGAAAAAAGGTGTTGAACTTTAGAGTTATACCACCTCCACATGGTGGTTTCCTTTTAGCAGAGTATATGATAAATTTTTGTGCACCTCTATTATGAAGCCAATAATCACCCTAGGACAACCAAAACTTGAGTGTGAGTTTAGTAACCTCACAAACATGTAACAAACCTTTGTAGTTTTTCTAAATGGTAATTTTCATTAAACGACTAGTCAATGCTGCCAAATAACATACAAGAAAGAGAACAAAATGCAAGTTGAAAAGTAAAATTACACCAATCCAACCAAACTATAGATTTGAATAAAGATCAATTTTTGATTCAAAGGTAACTTGTAAGCGAATGATTTTATATCTTGAAAAAGTCTTTAAAGATCGATTGGAGAATTGTTAAAAATGATGTCATTGTGTGCCTTCTAAATGCACCATGCCGTCGTGATAATGATAACATGTATAGCCTTTTTTTTCAATTTCAAGACCTAAGATTATCATGAATGAGGGATTTTCCGCCATGAAGCTAATCTATACCAAATTTGATTTGTGGAGACAGACACATGATATCAATAGATGAGCCATGTCTTCTTCCTCTTGATAAAAAATAGAGCGGGAAACCGAATCAATGTGAATACCTCTATTGGCGAGAGCCATTTGAGTGAGATTTCTTTTACTCGTTGATTTCCATCTGAAAACATTTATCTTTAACGGAAATCAATTTTTCCAATTATAAAATGATTAAGTAAACAATTCCTTGTAGTTATTTAGTAAAAGATAAGTCGTATAATAACAATAATTATAATTATAATTATTAACTTGATTTTAACGTATTGACAACGATTCTTGAATTAAGCAGCCTAAATAAATAGTCAAATAGCGGCAGGGTCATGTGTACCTTAAATACTACTACATATATAAACAATCACTGGTGATCAAACTTACTTAAAACCAATTATTATTATATAACTTCAAACATGCTACACTTGAATGATAATAACTATTTTAATAGTGTATTAGGTAGTGACAAATTAAACATCGTTTGTCGTTGTTCATGTTCGTGGAGGTTAAAAGCACAAGATATGAAATGCCATTACGCCATCTCCACGTGTTCATGCAAAGCCTCGTTGATTCTTTTGTGAATATAATGACGCCACGTCACCCAACACACATTTTTAGTTTTCTAAAGATCGATTAGTTGTTTAGACTATTTAATTAAACTTTCGTCCTCTCTTTTTTCTTAAACTATGATATATGTGTAGAAAGAGGTGTGCTTGACTTCTTTCCTCACTCGTAGTCACTAGCATAACACGCTGATATTTTAGAGTTTTTTCGTCTTTTATTTATATTTTCAGTTAGTGTTTTTCTCTCATGTCGAACTTCACCTCGTCTTCTTTTCAATTTATGTCAATGTGTATTATGAGAAAAAAAAACTTTCAACTATAACTACCATGTGTGGTCTTTTATAATTTCTTGGACAATGATAATTCAGAAGAGAGATTTAACAAATAATTCTTCTAACTTCACTTTAGTAGAGTCAAAGACAATCTAAATATCTTAATTATCATAGATGTATACTCGATTTACACCGGACTTTAACTCGATTTCACTTGTAGTTTTTTTCATTTCGTGTAAATATATATTATAATTATACTATTAATGTTGCTATTAACAACAAAAGCAAAAGTTAAAACAATAATCAATATTAAAAAAATATTCTCGTTTAGTCACTAATAATTTAAATTATTAAAATCTAACCATATTCAAAAAATATAGTATATTAATTCATAAAAAAAGTATCTTATTTAACTAGAATGTACACTCAGCTAGGGGCGTAAATTTCGACACAACATCGATTGAACACGAATTTTATAGGTTTGGTTTACCCTAAATGTGTTCAGTTAAACCCCGCAAACACAATTAGATAAACAAGGGTTGTATTCTGACCCACTCAGCATACTTATACTCAGCCTAACTAACTGACGTATGGTAATTAAGATTTCATAAAATAAAAGATCGTGCGTTAAAATATAACTGTTAGCAAAATAAAAAATAAATTAAGGTTTTCAGATTAGATCAAAAAGCTTTTCACGTAAAATAAGTTTTTGTTACGACAAGAATAATCATGTGAGACAACGACCTGATCGATCTACTAGAATGTACCCACCTAAGTTAATGACGATAACCCAAGTGACACTAGTCCAAGTAACACCTATCCACACACTTGGTGTCACCGATCACCACTTCAGTCCAAACCACATGACGAACGCAATGACACAATCTTCTTCACCGGAATTCCACGTGTCATCTCCTCATTCGTCCACCTTCATCTTTTTTGTCGTCGGCTGCGGTCAACAACCGGACCTTTTTTATCCGTCGATCATTTCTCTCTCCTGCTGGTTCCTCGAAACCACGTTATCACTCTCACTGTTACATATAAGTATATATATACGCATCCATCTTCTATGTTACTTACTGACGAAAAAAACTGATCAACATAAGAACAATCAGATCTGAAGATATAATCGAGGTTTGTTGATGAATTGTGGCGATTTAGAGTTGCCGCCGGGGTTTAGGTTCCATCCGACGGACGACGAATTGGTTATGCATTATCTGTGTCGGAAATGCGCTTCTCAGACCATTTCTGTTCCGATTATTGCAGAAATTGATCTCTATAAGTTTGATCCTTGGCAACTTCCTGGTAATTTCACCTTTTATTCATTCAATTTTGCCTAATTTTCATTACATTTTGCCTTCATTTCAGCTTCGTTTTGCCCTAATTTCAACAACAACGCTTAATTTCAACTCGTTTTTGCCCTGTTTTTAACAACACTGCTTAATTTCAACTAGTTTTTGCTCTAATTTCGAAAACAGAGACTTATTTCAACTCAATTTTGCTTCAATTTCAACAACATAGCCTAATTTTAATTCGATTTTGCTCTAATTTCAAAAAACAGCGACTAATTTCAACTCGATTTTGTCTTAGTTTCAAAAACAGCAACTGATTTCAACTCAATTTTGCTTCAATTTCAACAAACATAGCCTTATTTCAGTTCGATTTTGCTCTAATTTCTACTCGATTTTGCTCTAATTAAAAAAAAAACAGCGACTAATTTTAACTCGAATTTGTCTTAAATTTCAAAAACAGCGACTCTTTTCAACTCGATTTTGCCTTACTTTCAAAAACGTCGACTAGTTTCAACTCGATTTTGCCTTAATTTCAAATACAACGACTAATTTCAACTCGATTTTGCCTTAATTTAAAAAACAGCCACTAATTTCACCCGATTTTGCTCTAATTTAAAAAACACCGCTTCGATTTTGCCTTCAAACACCCTAATTTTAGTTTGATTTTACTGATTTTATGTTATCAAATGATTGATTTTGATAGATATGGCTTTGTATGGTGAAAAGGAGTGGTACTTCTTCTCACCGAGAGATCGAAAATATCCGAACGGATCACGGCCAAATAGAGCTGCCGGAACTGGTTATTGGAAGGCTACCGGAGCTGATAAACCAATCGGAAAACCGAAACCGGTTGGGATTAAAAAAGCGTTGGTGTTTTACGCGGGAAAAGCTCCGAGAGGTGTGAAAACGAATTGGATAATGCATGAGTATCGTCTTGCTAACGTCGATCGATCTGCAGGGAAACGAAACAATAATCTTAGGGTATAAAATTTGATCACCAAATGCTTATGATTCAATTTCACAATTCAATTTGAGATGTTCAGAACTGATTTTGTTTCAATTTTGCAGTTAGATGATTGGGTGTTATGTCGAATATACAACAAGAAAGGTACACTCGAGAAGCATTATACAGCCGATAACCAGTCTTTCGACATGGACGTCGAGATGAAACCGAAAATTACCGAATATACCCCTGCGTTGGCGGTACATCCATCGTCGACGTCGGTGCCACACGAAATTCATTTCGATACATCAGAATCCGTTCCCACTTTACATACGGATTCAAGTCCTGAACAAGAGGTCCAAGGCGACTCGAAAAACGATGATTGTGGGTTTAGTTATGTAGACGCGTTTCAAAATGACGATTTTACCCCTCAGTCGCAGTGCTATAGTGATTATCAACTCTCCCCGTTACAAGACATGTTTATGTACACGTCGAAGCCCTTTTAGATGTACAAATGTTAAAACGTTGTAATCTTTGTGTATGGAAGTAGTATGTATTAGTATCTAAGTACAAGGTACATACGATGGGTCGAATTAGGGTCTCAATTGAAAGCATCTAGTTGTATTTGAAGTTGCATTTGGCCATAAGTTGAAATGGGACCAAATTAAAGGGCAACATGGGTAGAAATATGTATATGAAAAGGAGCAAGATGTTTGGAAGCACAAGTGGATAGAGTAGGTAGTAAGATGGGCAAATTGCCATAGAAGCAAGGATTCTTTTTATGTTTCATAATTTTCATATTTTAGAACACAATCCCTTACTTTTAGATTTGTAATTTTATGAAAATGGGAATAAAATTATAAATGTATTGGTTTTTACCAAAATTTTGAACATGTTATGTGATAAATTGAACAAAATGGTTTGAGTAGCCAAAACTTTCTTATAAATATTGTTTATAAATTATTGTATTTAAGGATTCTTAAATATTTAATATTATTCATGATAAAGTTTTATTTTTGACGGAATTAGAGGCCATAAATGGTTCCACTGGATGCCATGTGGCTTTTAAAACCTTCTTTTATTAGAAGGTACATATTTTTACTGCAGGTGGTTTAAAGTTGCTTGTAGAAACACTAAGGGGCTGTTTGTTTTACCGATTAATGGTTTGATTCAGCGTTTAATCATTCAGATTCAGCATTCAGAGCGTTCGTTTCATAAAAAAACATCTGAATGATTAAGAGACAAAGAGATGCTGAATGAAACTGAATGGAGCATATACCATTTTTACCCTCATCTAAAGTTCTACCCCCAACATCGCTTTCATTGATAAAGCCTCTTAATGGTTCAAACCTCTTAACTATTCAACACTTAATCATTCAGATTTTGCCAAACAGCCCCTAACATAGGCCCTAAAATATATCCAGATTCGAACCCCATGTCCCCAACATTGTCCCTATTCGAACCCCATGCCCCCAACATTGTCCCTATTTCACTTTCAGATCTGGTTCGAAAAGATATTCAATGAAGTTTTTCACATCCGGATCTTGTAGGGACATGTCTTCTATTAGGGTTGGGATCCCGGGGATGATGAGCGGATTAAAACTATTTTATTATGTGTTTTAGCCTAAAAGTATACATGATTAATTCATGTTTAGAGTTTGAATATATAGAGAGAGACCAAATGCAAACTAGTGTATTTGACTAAAGTTGAACGTGAATAAGGATTAAACTTGTTTATGTATATGAAAAGAGAAAAAATTTGAAGTATGAAATAAAATATTTAATAAAGTTTGAAGTGTGGATAAACGTAAATATATTAATATGAAATTGAAAGAGTTGGTTTAGTCATAAGGAGTATGATTTATTAGTGAATTCAATTGTCAAACGCATGTGTGTGTCCAAAAATCTGATGACCAAGTAATTTTTAGTTGAAATATTCTCCAAACAACCAGCCCACGTGAAGTACTATTTTGAAGGCTGCTGTATAATGTATTGGACATAAGTGTATGGACTTTTAAATGAAAAAGCCCATTAAAGGAAAATGTGAGATGGATGAATTGGCCCGCAAATAAAAACGAAAAAAAAGGGACAAGGAAAATATGGATTTTTTTGTGTGTGTTTTTTTTTTAATTTTTTATGTTTTTTTGTTGTGTTAAAAAATTAAAAAAAGACACAATGAAAGAAAAAAAAAAGTCACAATGTAAGTAAAAAAATAAACAATGAAAACGTTGTAGTGGGCGCATAGCAGTGACGTGGTGGTTACTGTGCTCGTTAAAGGAAAAGATGTGTTGATATTTGTTTGTCACAGAAACATAACCAACTTTCGATTTTGTTCCAATTAAGTAACTCAAACTTTGTTTTGCTCAAATTTTCAATTAGATAACTTATCTTTAAGTTTTTTTTTCAATTAAGTCATTTAAACTTTGTTTTGTTTCAATTTGGTAACTTATCTTTAAGTTTTGTTTCAATTAGGCAACTTGACTTTAGAAGTTTGTTTTAATCATAAATTATTAACTTGTATAACATGTAAAAATTGATTTTTAACACACAAATTATAATTAAAAAACATTTTTTTTGCCATTTTTAAAACTTTTTTAGAATTTTTAAAAAGTCATTTATTAAACATGCTTCACAATTTAAAAAAAGTAATAGTCACATATATAGGATTAAAACATTAAAGAAAATTTAAGTTATCTAATCAAAACAAAACAAAGTTTGAGTGACTTAATTGGAATAAAAATTTCAAGATAAGTTATCTAATTGAAACAAAACAAAGTTTGAATGACTTAATTGACACAAAACTTAATGATAAGTCATCTAATTAAAACAAAATAAAGTTGAAGTGAGTTAATTAGAACAAAATCGAAACTTAATTATATTTTTATAAAGTTACCCCTTTTTTTTATATTGTTTAGTTTTGGTTAAAGTCTTTTTGAAGTCCTACCACAACATGAAGTCCTACCACAACACCATTTAAAGCCTAAAGCTTTGGAAATGAAGTGTGCCTACATGGTGTCTATGTGTCAATAAGTTTTATTCTTTAAAGCTCGTCTTTAAAGCCCACAACACATAGCCTAAAGAGTTTTATAAGGCCGAAAGGTATATTCTCAAGTAATTTAACTACATGTATGCGTCACTTCACTCTCTACAAGAAATGATGTAAGAACTTTTAACTTTGTCAGTTTAAACTGACAATAAAAATAGAATCATTGTGTCTGATTTTAATTTATGAAATTGGATAAGAATAATAATAAGTGAAAATCATAAAAGTATATAGATTTGAGTCTACTATACCCCTTTAGTCATATCAGAACAATTTCACACACACAACCATGATTTAGCAACCATGACTTAGGTTACAAAAGTGTGTGTGTCAATTTTTGCTCGCGTATTGTTTATTATGGAAAGAGGTTAAAACACTTTTAGAAATAAGCAAATCTAAAAGGATGATGCCCGAATATGTATCATGTGTCATTTAATATGGGACGACGAAAAGGTTCATCTAGGGATACATAGATCTCATGTTTAGATTGCTGGCATTTATTGCGTTCAACAAAAATTGTCGGTTTTATTAATCTAAGCAAGAAAAGAGTGTGTTTTTTGGGTGTACGCACGTGTTGAGAGAGAGGGGAAATGTTCATTTATGGAATCAATTATTCAAAGATTGACATGTCTTTAAAGTAAATTTGTCGCGATCCTCCTATTTAATGCTACACAAGCTAAAGTTGGCACTTGAACTTCTTGTCGGCTAAGTCGTGGCTATATATTGAAATAGTAGTGACATGATGAGCATACAAAACATGGCATACAAAAATCGCTTTTTGAGTAAAGTTCGTTTTGCTTCTGGTGGTTTGATTGAAATAACGGTTTCCCTCCGAACATTTCAAAATAACTTTTTATAACCATGTGTATTACTATTTACCTCACTTAACTCCATCCCACTAACTTATTGGTCTAAACAAACACACCACTTAAACACATAAAGCCTTGGAAATAAAGTGTTCCTACATGGCGGCATGGCACCACATGCCAACATATTTCCCCCACTAAAGACCCTCTATAAATCCTACAATACATTGCATAAGGAGGTTAAAAGTGTAAATATATTAAAAGTTCAGGGTAAAAATGACAATGATGTTAAAGTCAAATGTCAAAATAAAAAATATCTCAAAGTTGTGAGTGAGTTACAAACTTATAAATAGTTCAAATTTAAATTTAGGGTAAAAAAGAGTGAGACTGTTGGTACAAATCCGGGCGCGTAGGTAGTAACGGATCTGGATCAACGGGAACCTCCTATTTCTTCACTTCTTGGTTCTACAAAGTTGGTTCTCTGCACAAGTAACAGCGCGTTAAGGCACCACGAAGAACCGAAGGGTGGTTTCTCCGTGATAACCCTCCGGCGTGGCAATCAGTATATTGATTATGGAATGATAGATAAGTGTGTGTGATTGAGTGAGAGGAGAGTGAAGAGAGCATATCCCTTGTGAAAGGAAATGTCATATATATATAGTCATCTGATTAGGGTTACCTGATGTTGGCGCGTGGGTCCCTCAAGGGGACATACCTTTTGCACGGTTCTCTTTTATTGGCTTGCAGGGTTTGTACCTTTGTTATGCGTTGGGCACGATTGTGTTCCCTGCAGGTGGGCGCGAGGTGGTACCAAGTACTAGTTCCTGATTGGTGGTGCTCTGACTATCCATACATGGGGCGCCACGTTACCTGACATATATGTCGGGTGATGTGGGCGGGTGATGTGGGCGGGTCGGTGAAGTAGGCGGGTGATATTGGCGGGTCGGGTCTGACCCATTTGGGTGCAATACCCTTCAAGTCCCCCAAGTCTGTCGTTTTTAGCTGGCGTCTCCCAAGAGACGTGTGTTGAAAATGTCAGACTTTTGTGTTTTTTGGTTGACTCTTAACGGTTCGTTTTTCAGTCTTTGTTTGATGGCGTGTTAGGTGGTGAGACAACGAAGTGGCGCACATGGTGACTATAAAGTGGCGCACCAAGTGGTTGGACCACGAAGTGGCGCGTCGAGTGGCTAGACCACAAAGTGGCGCGTCGAATGGCTAGACCACAAAGTGGCGCGTTGAGTGACCATAAAGTGGCGCGCCGAGTGACCATAAAGTGGCGCGCCGAGTGACCATAAAGTGGCGCGCCGAGTGACCATAAAGTGGCGCACCGAGTGACCATAAAGAGGCGTATCGAGTGTGGCGCGTATGGTTTTTGAACCATAAAGTGGCGCATCAAATTATACCATAAAGTGGCGCGTTCGGTTGTGGCGCATTAAGTGATTATGATTATATCATAACGTGGCGCGTCAGGTTTTTGAACCATAAAGTAGCGCACTGAATTATACCATAAAGTGGCGCGTCAGGTTGTTGAACCATAAAGTGGCGCACCGAGTGATTAGACCATAAAGTGGCGCGTCAGGTTGTTGAACCATAAAGTGGCGCACCAAGTGATTAGACCATAAAGTGGTGCGTCAGGTTGTTGAACCATAAAGTGGCGCACCAAGTGATTAGACCATAAAGTGACGCGTCAGGTTGTTGAACCATAAAGTGGCGCACCAAGTGATTAAACCATAAAGTGGCGTGTCAAGTTGTTGAAACATAAAGTGACGCACCGAGAGATTAGACCATAAATTGGCGCGTCAGGTTGTTGAACCATAAAGTGACGCACCAAGTGATTTAGACAATAAAGTGGCGCATCGAGTGACCATAAAGTGGCGCGCCGGGCACCAATCTTTTTAGGTGACTTTTTGATTTATTGTCAATGACAAAAAGTGATATCTTATATGGAGTGATAAGTGATTGACAAGTTCTTTGTGGTGGGTAATGTTGCAAGGCATCCTGACTTTGTTGCTAAGCCTTTGTGGTGGGTAATGTATTGCTTGATAATGTGTTAACTCTTGCTCGTGGTTTGCTCCTCTTGCCTAATGCCTTTATGGCGGGTACTCGAGGCGATGAAGATAGTGATGATGCCTATGATGATGAAGTATGAGGCACTTGAGTTTGTTTTGTGTCTGTCTGTAAGGGTGGTCGTTGTAGATCCTTTGGAAAAACTCTTTATGCGGCGTGGTGTATATGTTCTAGTAATGTTTAACATTTTGCACATTTCCTTATGTATTTGGCGCTAGCTATGTTTTGTTTGTAATGGTGATACAAGTGGGATTTTTCCCAATGGCTCTAATTTTGGCCCTGACGTCTAACTTGTTGGGCACATGCTTAGTGGCCTATAGTGTTGAGAGTGGGTATAGCGTGAACTATTCCTTGATTTTGTTACTAGATATTTTGATGGCGATTGTATCTCTGCGTTGTATCCGGAGGAGTCGTATGATCTTGTAGTTGTATGATCATATCGATATGTTAATAAAATGTACTTCTTTAGGACTAGTGGCTAACTGGATGTGCCATATGATAGGCGACTTTTATGGTTGGCGTTGGATGTGATCCACCACGTTATCCTGGTGCACCCTATGATAGGCGACTTGTTATGGATACATTGGCTTTTTACTAATGGCACTGGGTATGATACAGTGACTAACTAGCACGCCTTGGTATGACGGCTTCTGTAAACGCGTTTCACTGGCTTTTTACCAGCGGCACTGGTTTAGTCCCAGTGTCTAACGAGGGTTTTGTGTTGACCCATGGCGGTGATTCACCCGCTTGACTGATTTTGCCTTATGAGTGGCATATTAATGATAGCGCCTTGTGAGTGGCATGTCTTCTGAGTGTCATGCCTTCTGAGTGACATACTGTTGATAGAGCCTTATGAGTGGCGTGCCTTCTGAGCGGCATATTATTGATAGAGCCTTATGAGTGGCGTGCCTTTTGAGCGGCATTTTATTAATAGAACCTTATGAGTGGCGTGCCTTCTGAGTGGCATATTATTTATAGCCCTTATGAGTGGCGTGCCTTATGAGTGGCGTGCCTTCTGAGTGGCGTGCCTTCTGAGTGGCATATTATTGATAGTCCTTATGAGTGGCGTGCCTTATGAGTGGTGTGCCTTCTGAGTGGCGCGCCTTCTGAGTGGCCCGCCTTATGAGTGGCATATTGTTAACTATGTTATTTCATATAAGTAACTACAAATGATTTTGGCGTGTAGCCGAATGAAGACATGGCGCGTGGCATGAGAAAATCTGAGTGATTCCTTTGACATTTCGATCGAATCATTATGGTTTGGTGGAAGCAAGGTTGGGTCATGTAAGTTCCAAGTTCAATGCTGCTAAATGATGTTAGTAGTATTAAACTTTATAAAGTAAATTGACAAGTAATATGATAAAAGGTTGTACTTAAAACCTTGTCCTTGAAGGGATCGGTCTATGTATGAATCAAATCTTTTTGAATACATAATATGATATGTGGTAGCATTAATGTTACACCATGTATGTCCCCTAGTTCAATGCTGCTAAAAACTATTAGTGGCATTGAACTTATAAAATAGACCGAAATTACCTTTTTGCAAATGATAAATGTGTGACTTGTGGAGGAAGGATCATGCAGTGCTTAGTCGAACAATAATGTTGTGGTGTGTACCTTGATGGTAGCACGTCCCATGGTCGAATGGAAATCATCTAACGCGTAATGCAATTAGAGTGTGGTGCCTAGCCATATATAATAGTGTGGCGTGTGCGTCAGACTTATTACTTGGCATGTAAAAGATCAAGAACGTCCGGTCGTAGCCAGAGCCGAGCGTCCCAATAACATATGGGTGTTTTATGAGGTGCCAATCCTCATATTAGTGCTTCTCAAACTTAAAATAAGTTTGAATAAATAAATAAGTTATAGAGAATGCGATTAATGAAAATGTTGTACCATAACCTTACTTGCTTGGACTGAAGTGGATATGAGTTGTGCATGGAGTTCGTTTTGGTACCTACGGAGTTGACAGCTTTTGACCCGCCACATATGGCGCTTAAAGAAAGTATATCTTGTCAATTGCCATTTTTTATAGAGTCTCGATGTTGGCTGGCGTGTGGTCTATCACCTTTGTTCCCTCTGGTACCTCCGTAAGGAAGTCTGCTAACACTTGTACTTTTATGCTGATTCTTGGCTTGTAACTGATCTCGAAGGTACCTATCTCAATAGCCCACTTGGCTTGGCGCCCTGAGAGTTTTATCATTTTTGACACTTGTTGGAGGGCACACTAGTCAGTACTTCTATTGTTGTGATAGTCGAAGTGCCATTTTAAGCGCCTTGATGCGTTGACCAATTCTAACACCGGTGTTTCCATCATGGTGTAGTTTGTTGCTAATTAAGTCCGGACATGAATGGCATAGTAGCTAGGGGTTTACAACCCTTTCCTTTCTAAAAACACCTCCAGGTTCTTGTGGATTTGATCTTTAAAGACTTCATTTGTTAGCTTTTGGTACGTTGCCCTCGAATTCTTCAACCCTAAAGGCATCTTTGTGTAACAAAAAATGACGATGCTAGTGTGGAAAACCGTTTTGTTTTTAACGCCCCGCGCCACTTTGATCTGATAGTAACCCTTGTACACATCTAAGTAGCACTTGCACTTGAATTGGGCAAACGAGTCTATTTTTGCCTCTTGGGCAGGGGAAATAAGACTTTGGAACATGCTTTGTTGAGGTGCGTGTAATCGATGTTGTGCCTCTTCCCTTGGTACCCGATCATATCTATTTGTTCGAAGGCGAACATGTCCATTTATGAGCGGAGAAAGTCCTTAAGATGGTGCACGATGTTTGCGCCAAGTAAAGTTAACGTGGCGGGTACTGATGGTGTATTAATGGCATGTCAAACAAGATTAAAATATTGGGTACTCCGGGAATTTGTGGTGCCAGGTACTCCGGGAACTGATGGTGGTGGTGTATCAAGCAATGATAAAATATTTGGTACCTCGGGAACCAGTGGCGCACCAAGCAATGCTAAAATGATTGGTATCCCAGGAAAAGGTGACGTATCAAGCAATGTAAATATTTGGTACCCCGGGGACTGGTGGCGCATCAAGTAATGAAAATATTTGATATCTCTGGGACTGGTGGCGCCTCAAGCAATGTTAAAATATTTGGTACCCCGGGAAATGGTGGTGTATCAAGCAATGTAAAATTTGGCACCCTGGGCGCTAGTGGCGCGTCAAGCAATAATAAGATATTTGGTACCTCTGGGACGGGTGGCGCCTCAAGCAATGTTAAAATATTTGGTACCTCTGGGACGGGTGGCGCCTCAAGCAATGTTAAAATATTGGTACCTTTGGGACGGGTGGCGCCTCAAGCAATGTTAAAATATTTGGTACCTCTGGGACGGGTGGCGCCTCAAGCAATGTTAAAATATTGGTACCTCTGGGACGGGTGGCGCCTCAAGCAATGTTAAAATATTGGTACCTCTGGGACGGGTGGCGCCTCAAGCAATGTTAAAATATTTGGTACCCCGGGAGCAAGTGGTGTATGAAGCAATGTAAATAATTTGTACCTCGGGGAGTGGTGGCACATCAAGTCAAGTTAAAATATTTGGTACCTTGGGTACTAGAGGCGCATCAAGCAATGTTAAAATAGTTGGTACCCCGAGGACTGGTGGCGCATCAAGCAATGCTAAAATATTTGGTACTCCGGGAGCAAGTGGCGTATCAAGAATTGCTAAAATATTTCATACCCGGGGAATGGTGGTGCGTCAACTAGGAAGCGTGTATTTGGATTTGTTGGTGCGCCCTTGGAGGGGGTGACGCGTTCACTAGGCGCCTCTTTGGTTCCTTCTCAAGGTTCCTCACACTATTTGGTGGAATTGGGGATTCGAATTATGGCGCGTTGAACCTGACTCTAGACGTTAGTATGGCACTTAAAGATTTGATAGGTGACACGTAAAAGTTGTTGTCACCACGTTTACTATTTCTTGGCAATTTTGTGGATAAGGGCGAGCATACTCTTTTGTAAAGCTTTGGTGATTGCAACCATTTTCGCGTTGTTAGAGTCTTCATTCTTGAAAGATCTTGGTGTCTTTTTCTCGTGTTCTTTTGTTTATGTTTTCCGATGGCTCGGTTCAGTTGCCCACTTTCCTCTACTTGGATGCGCATATTCGCTATGTTCGTGGCTCCATGGCCCGAGGCATACCTTCGAGACCATGCAACCTTCTTATCACATGGTTGTCTCTCACACCATCCACAAACCCTATGATTGTGAAGTCTTTTATCATTGCTTCAACCTGCAGTCTTTCAATGCTATATTAGATGATGAAGTTAGCTAGAGGCTCATCATTGCATCTCTTGATATGCAAGATTTATGTCATGTCTTTGGTGGATGTGATTTTGGTTTTCTTCGGAATTTCTTCTTGTGTAATCCTGGATGTGAATTTAGATTGGGCCAGAAGGGTGTGTTCATCCCGGTTGTTGACGGGGGATCTACCTAGGTTCCACGCCACTGATCCTGGTACTAGATTTATTTGGTTTTCTGTGGCGCGTCATGCATCTCTTGGTTTTTGGGAGGCGCGCATGTGTTGATGCCCTCAAGATTTCACACATCATATGTTCTTGGTACGTCTGTATTTGTCGCATGCGTTCTCCCCACCAGTTGGTGGCGACTGGTGGGAGCATCCTCATGTTGGCGAGCATGAAAGCATTACATGGCCTGATGTTTGAGCCCCCTGTCTGGTGGCGTGAACCTCTGTTAGGGGCGGGAAAATTGGTGTTTGGAACATTAAGATGGCATATTATGGTAATCTGGGGTTGCGCCGATTAGAGTGACAGCGGGTGGCTGTTTGGTTGTATTTGTTACAGTAGTGTTTGTAATGTATGCGAGTAAAGTTTTCGCGCTCCCTACTGATACGTTGGCAAGGCTAGAAGCGCTCTCAAGGCGCTCCCAAAACGACATGCTAAAGAACGATTTTTCACCCGGGGTTCTTATTAAGAGTGGGTGACTGAGAGTCTGAGTCTTATGAGCTTTCGACCTCATCAAATAAAGGTGAATTTGGGTCTGAGTTTTGTTCTGGGTTGGTGGCCATGTTTGTGATGAGTTGGTTTGAAGAAACTAGGAGAGGGAGAATGCCGGTCCCACGGATGGCGCCAAAATGTTGGTACAAATCCGGGCGCGTAGGTAGTAACGGATCTGGATCAACGGGAACCTCCTATTTCTTCACTTCTTGGTTCTACAAAGTTGGTTCTCTGCACAAGTAACAGCGCGTTAAGGCACCACGAAGAACCGAAGGGTGGTTTCTCCGTGATAACCCTCCGGCGTGGCAATCAGTATATTGATTATGGAATGATAGATAAGTGTGTGTGATTGAGTGAGAGGAGAGTGAAGAGAGCATCTCCCTTGTGAAAGGAAATGTCATATATATATAGTCATCTGATTAGGGTTACCTGATGTTGGCGCGTGGGTCCCTCAAGGGGACATACCTTTTGCACGGTTCTCTTTTATTGGCTTGCAGGGTTTGTACCTTTGTTATGCGTTGGGCACGATTGTGTTCCCTGCAGGTGGGCGCGAGGTGGTACCAAGTACTAGTTCCTGATTGGTGGTGCTCTGACTATCCATACATGGGGCGCCACGTTACCTGACATATATGTCGGGTGATGTGGGCGGGTGATGTGGGCGGGTCGGTGAAGTAGGCGGGTGATATTGGCGGGTCGGGTCTGACCCATTTGGGTGCAATACCCTTCAGAGACCTTGTCTTTAAATAGTATATACAATACAATTATGTGTAATATGATATATATCATATGTAATATGAAACATGTATTCAAACTCCTATATATAGATGTGCTCCTCTACAACCTCTTCATTATATAATCCTCAACTTGTTTTTTTTTCTTTAAATAAAGATCATTCAAAAAGTCTAGCCATGAATAGCATCTTCATTTTGGTCCTTCTTCTTTCATCAAACTTGTTGTCTTCAGGTATTATTTTGTTTACTTACAATATTAATCATTCTTTGAATATAAGCTATAATTGTTTAATTTATTATTCTTAAAAACTAATAGGTTGACAAAATAAATAAAAAATGAAAAGATACTATGTACATTATTTTTCGTTTGAATGCAGGAAATGAGGTAGCTGCAGGCGGTGAAGTAAATCAAGTTTGTGCGAAAGTATATGGGTTGCTTAATTGCAACAAGGAAAAATGTGATGCAAAGTGTAATGATCCAGAATATGTAGGAACATGTATAGCTAAGTTTTTATGTTTATGTACTCGTATAGGATGCTAGTATTGTAATAACTTATCGAAATGAAAGTAGTTATTGAATAATACTTAGTTTAAGGAAATGATGGATATTTAAAATTTTGTATAAGGATACAAATGGTGAAAAAAATTATTTTAAACACAACACTTAATAAAACTAACATAAAATACTATGTTTCATTATACTTAATAAAAATGAAACATAGACTGTTCAAGTTTGATATATTAACATTTTCTACAATTAAAATGTCATATTATTATAATAACACTATCTTACGACACTTATCATTATACTTACGTATATATTATTCGTCTGGTATAAATCTTTCTTAACAAAATCATTGAGAAATAATTGACACACAAATATTGTCAAAATATACCAGTGGAGTTCCTAAATTTTCTCACCCCATTCACGCAAATCTACCAATTTTCACATGAAAGTTTACCTTAACATTCTGTAGTTTATGTAAACAACTAGCTCGCATAACTTCCTTAATGTTTTTGAGATGTCGTACATATATTAACGACATCTCTTCGTATGATCAAGCCTCATTCAACGTTAAAAAAAAATAAATAAACAAAACGAAGGATTTGCTAGCCTGGTTTTATGAAAGTCTGATCTTGAAATCAAGATCTGACTCCAACCCTGACCCGACTAGCTTATCCAACTTTTTATTTGTTATATTTAGCATTTCTCTTTTGTTAAAGATGAAGTCGACTACATACCATTTGGTTTTGGTCGTAACATTCGCATATGTGATCAGTGTCATGGTCGACGGTTCTACCCGGTCCAAGTGAGTGTTTACCTTCTTTATCTTTCTAATCTTCAAAGTCTCATAGAAGATTAGGTAGAATAATACATTGTTTTTATTAAAAAATTTTTTATCATTCTTCTTAATTAACACTAGGGATATTCATAAACCATTGAAAATTATCTACTTTCTTAAGTTTTTTTTAACCATATATGTTTTTAAACATTCAGTTTGGTTTGGTTTGGTTATTTGAAAAGTGTTGTTATAAATATAGTCTAGAAATTCTCTTCAAAGCCAAGTCCAAGTGTTGAACCCAACCGTTAAATCACTTGTCTAAACAAATACATGACATAAAAAGTGAAATATTGATTTGTGATTTTCAGTGAAACGCTAAGCAGCAGGCGGGGGTTATATAGACACAAGAAACACAACGGGCCATGCGTAGCCCATAACATAATCGACAAATGTTGGCGGTGCGACCCCAAATGGGCAGATAACCGTCAAAAGTTAGCTGGATGCGTTCAAGGGTTCGGCCACAATACCACTGGTGGCAAGGGTGGCAAAATCTACGTTGTCACCACTTCTGTTGACGATGACGTGATCAACCCTAAACCAGGCACACTCCGCCATGCGGTCCTTCAACCAGAACCACTATGGATCATATTCTCTCGCCACATGAACATTAAACTTTGTCGAGAGCTTATTTTCACAAGCAACAAAACCATCGACGCTCGTGGATTTCACATCCACATCGCTGGTGGTGCCGGAATCATGCTACAGAACATTCGTAACATCATCATCTTCAATATCCACATGTATGATATCACCCCGGCGAAGGGTGGAATGATCAAATCGGCGCCGCATCACGTCGGAGTTAGAGGTGCAAGCGACGGTGATGCGATTTGCATATTTGGATCTACCGACGTATGGATCGATCATTGCTCATTTGGTAACTCATACGACGGTCTAATCGACGTTGTCGCCAGATCCACTGATATTACCATCTCTAACAATCATTTCGTCAGACACGATAAGGTTAATTCCACAACTCTAACAATCAATTTCCCCATATCCTAAACCCTAATTCTCACAATTTCACAAAATAGACACTAATTTTCATAATTAGTGGTTCATAATTTCAAACACTAATTCTCACAATTTCATAAAACCAAATAACTAATTTTCAAAATTCTCATAGCTACACAAAACTGAACCCTAATTTTTGTAATCAAGGTTCATAATTCTCGTAATTTTACCTAACACTAATTCTCATGATTTCACAAAATTACATGGATTTCAGGCGTTGCTATTTGGTGCAAGTGATGAGACTCCAGACGAAAACATGAAAGTCACACTCGCGTTTAACCACTTCGGAAAAGGACTTACACAACGATTACCAGCAGTTCGATGGGGATTCGTTCACGTAGTCAACAACGACTACACGATGTGGAAGAGTTACGCAATCGGAGGAGCGAAAGGTGCGACGATCATCAGTCAAGGGAACCGGTACAAAGCAGAACACGGTGCAGCAAAGGAAGTGACTCACAGAAATCAAGCCGAGAAATCGGAATGGTGTAAGTGGACATGGAGATCGGAGGGGGATTGGATGCTCAACGGAGCGTTTTTTGTTAATTCAGGGAATCCGCATTGGGCGAAGAAATATAAGGGATATCCATTGTTGAGACCTGAACCAGCTCATAGGGTTCATGAGCTTACTAACTTTGCAGGTGCTGCACTTGGATGTAGAGTAGGGTTACCCTGTTGATTAAGGTTATGGTGGCTAATAGTGTAGGTGTAATGTGTATATAAATGTAAAGTGTTGTATAGGAAGGATTAATCTCTAAGAACAAGGTTCAAAATTTGTATACTTTTGTGAATGTGCATTAGTTACTGTGTTTTTTTTTTCTAGATATCTCATCTGTTTATGCACCTTTGCTTCTTATCTTGGCATGTTTGTTCAGTTGTTCTGTATAAACAAGCTATGACTTTACTTGTCACATATAAATAGAACTAACGCTAAAAGTTCTTGAGTCGAAGACGATTCCTTGCAATAAAGAAGAGGCGACCCTATAAATATTTCAAATTTCAAGCAAGTTACGAGTATGAATCGACTAGGTAAAAGTTGATTGCTTTCTATTGCTGTTCAATTCATTACACTACCCACCCGGCCACCCTGACCCGACTGTTTTGCCACTCACAACAGAAATCATATAAATGGCTACATGATCTTCCTAACAAATTCGGATTACATATCATATCCAGGTTTATTTTCAGAAAGCAACTTATCACATGTTCTTCAAGTATGCCAACGATCTTAAACAACAAAATTTAACATACATGATAACCTTATTATGCGAAAATCTGCAGCAATCTGGGGGGACAAAGTGATTGAATAGTAGCACCATCTGAATGTACATAATATAGTAACCGTTCCATCTAGAAAATGAAAACCACGCTGTCGTGAACCCTGGATTTCTGGTTCTGGGCCACACACTCTGATATCCACATCAGGTTCCTGATCTCCTGCTCCTTGAGTCGCATGTATGCAAAGAACACAGCATAGTGGAACTACACATTCACACAATGGTTTTGTAAACATCAACATTGATTTGTATTATGCCAAATGGAGATTGTTAATAGAGAGATTCTAACATATGAATTTAATAATAATACGAGAAAGTCACAAAAGTAGACAGTTTAGAGTGTGATATATGCTTTTAGTCATATCAAAACAATTTCACACATACATCCATGATTTAGGTGACAAAAGTGCATGTATCAACTTTTGCTTGCAAATCATTTATTATGGCAAGAGGTAAAAACACTTTTAGAAATACGTGAATCTAAGAGGATGACGCATGAATATGATTCGTGTATTTCTTAATATGGGAAGACGACAAGGCTCTTATATAGAGGGATAGAAATACACGAATCTATGAGGATGACGCATGAATATGATTCGTGTATTTCTTAATATGGGAAGACGACAAGGCTCTTATAGAGGGAGGTGTCAACTTTTGCTCGCATATCATTTACTATGGCAAGAGGTAAAAACAGTTTTAGAAAAACACGAATCTAAAAGGATGACGTAGGAATATGATTCGTGTATTACTTAATACGGGAAGACGACAAGGCTCTTATAGAGGGTGGTATCAACTTTTGCTCGCATGTCATTTATTATGGCAAGAGGAAAAAAACAGTTTTAGAAAGCGGATCTAAAAGAATGACGCACGAATATGATTCGTGTATTGCTTAATATGGGAAGACAACAAGGCTCTTATAGAGGTATCAACTTTTGCTCGCATGTCAATTATTATGGCAAGTAGTAAAAACAGTTTTAAAAAAACGTGAATCTAAACAGATGACGCACAAATATGATTCGTGTATTGCTTAATATCGGAAGACGACGAGGCTCTTATAGAGGTATCAACTTTTGCTCGCATGTCATTTTTTATGGCAAGCGGTAAAAACAACTTTAAAAGAACAAGAATCTAAAAGGACGAGACACGAATATGTATTGTGTATTGCTTAATATGGGAAGACGACAAGGCTCTTATAGAGGTATCAACTTTTGCTCGCATGTCATTTATTATGGCAAGCGATATAACAACTATAGAAAAACGGGAATCTAAAAGGATGACACACGAATATGATTCGTGTATTGCTTAATACGGGAAGACGACAAGGCTCTTATAGAGGGAGGTATCAACTTTTGCTTGCATGTCATTTACTATGGCAGGAGGTAAAAACAGTTTTAGAAAAACGCGAATTTAAAAGGATGACGCACAAATATGATTCGTGTATTGCTTAATATGGGAAGACGACAAGGCTCTTATAAAGGGAGGTATTAACTTTTGCTCGCATGTCATTTACTATGGCATGAGTAAAATCAGTTTTAGAAAAACATGAATCTAAAAGGATGACACAAGAATATGATTCGTGTATTGCTTAATATGGGAAGACGACAAGGCTCTTATAGAGGTGCCACCGTGCCAACTTTTGCTCGCATGTCATTTATTATGCCAAGCAATAAAAACAGTTTTAAAAAAACACGAATCTAAAAGGACGGCGCACGGATATGATTCATGTATTGCTTAATACGGGAAGTCGACAAGGCTCTTATATAGGTATCAACTTTTGCTCGCATGTCATTATTATGGCAAGAGGTAAAAACAGTTTTAGAAAAATGTGAATCTAAAAGGATGACACATGAATATGATTTGTGAATTGCTTAATATGGGAAGATGACAGGGCTCTTATAGAGATATCAACTTTTGCTCGCATGTCATTTATTATGGCCAGAGGTAAAAACAGTTTTAGAAAAAAGCGAATCTAAAAGGATGACACACGAATATGATTCGTGTATTGATTAATATGGGAAGACGACAAGGCTCTTAAAGGATACACGAAGCTCATGTTAAGATTCATGACATTTATGCGTTCCACAAAAACTGTTCGGCTTTATTAATCTAAGCAAGAAAAAGTGAATGTTATTTTTGGTGTGTGTGCACGTGTAGAGAGAGGGGAAGGTTCGTTTATGGAACCAAATTATTCATTTATATGGACTGACATATCTTTAAAGTAATTTTGTCTCAAGCTTCTTATTAAATGATAAACTAGGAAAAGCTGGTACTTGAAGTTCTTGTCGCCTAAGTCATGGTTATATATGTGAAATAGAACCGGCATGATCATACAAAAAGGGCTATTTTCATTGTTTTCATGATAATCAAAGAACATGGTTTGCAAGTTCAAACCTGTTGCTCAAAAGATAAACAGAGTCGCTTCACTTCCTCCTCATAAAATGCCTTATCCAGCATCTGACTCTCTCCATAAGACAACTTGGAGAATATTGGCTGGTAAGGAGGATATTTTTCCATGACAGCACGGACCTACAAGTGGCAGTTTAAGAGGCATAGAAACTCAATAAAACTGTTGATTACCTTTATACCCCTACAGGAGAATGAAAGAGTGCACATAAAAAAGCTCCTAAGTTTTGTATGGGACAATTTCAGGAATAAAGCATACCTGATCTATGTCCTCACAAATAGCAAGTTCCTCATGACCATAAGGGTAACTATTTCAAAGCCAAAAGGAGAACAAAAAGATAAAGTAAATAAAAAGGAAGATAAACAAATATCCAATTAGAATAGACGCAAAGGTTACATTAACTTACAGTAAACCAAAACTAGAATACAGCTTCCTTCGGTCATCTCGAGTGAGCTCTGTCCCAATGCTACATAAAAAAAAATTACAAACCACACCGGCAAAAATTTATTATGTTAGCATTAGGAAGTTAAAATCATTGAATAGTAGAGGAGACAAGATGGGTGGATGGGGTGGGTAGCAGCTTGTAAGGGGCAACAGGGGGTTAAAATGACCAAGGTCATGGTTGGTTGACCCGAGAGCATTTTCTGTCCACTCTTGAAAAATTAACATAAAAATTTATTACAATAAAATGGAATTTATGAAACAACTTTAGGATGTTACGCAGTGAAAATAGACTTTGAACCCATGTTTCACTTTTAGCTAGATTTCACAATTTGACCCATTTGAGATAAAACAACCCAACTAAGTAAATAGGTTGCCGCTGTATCGAATAGACAATTATTTTACAGGAACAAGTTTACAATTAGTTGCAGCACCTGTTTATGGTGATATTGACAGCTCTCCTATCAGCCTCGAATGCTAGAAGATCCGACATAATTTCAGCAGTTGCACCACCTAGTTTCTATTCACAAGTTAATGTTAGAATTAGAAGTTTTGGAAAGTACTTGCAGATTCCAAGATAATCAGAAAATGCTTACTTGGCAAAACTGGTAGAAGTCCTCAAGATATGCCTTGTAAAGAGTATTTCTCATTATCTCAATGTTCATATCATCCAAATCCTGCAGGTAATGCCAGTTTGTTTCTAAAGAATAATACAACAGAAAAATGAAGTGATACAGCTTGCAGTCAAAACAAACAGAAGGTTGTATATTGGATGTTAGGACAAAAAAAGTCAAGGTAAAAATAACAACTAAGCTTTGAATCATGTCTTTTCTGTAGCATGAAGATTGTAATCTACAACTCAAATGCAAAAACAAACAAGATGAATGTCATTTGATGACCAAAAGCAATGTCGGTAGAAAGTAATATAACTATATATCAATTGTCACAATTTTAGACCATTCTATATATCAATTGTGTGCTAAAATAGTAAAATCTAAATATGATTATAAAAAAATTTATTATTAGAATGATCATCTATGTCTTAGAATGAAGTGATTTACCAAGTTGTATGCATTGACAGTGCACGTTGGGCAACTTTGACACATTAAACCCATTTCCTTTTTAGCTATTTTTCCAAATTGACCCATACGATATGACCCGTTAGATATTAAACATAACAAGAAACGACTCATTCACAAGCAAATGAATCAAAATTCTTGAGCCTACAATGGACTGACGTGAAACAAGCCTATACCTCTGATGTGATGCACTCAGAGAAGTATGGAGCAAGTGGTGTATCCACGAGCACGAGTCTATAAAGCTCACGCATGTTCTGAGCAACTGCCAGGGTGGCAATACTGAAGAGGCAAACAGAAAAATAGCACCATATCAGCATATGCAGCAAAAGTCAGAAGATGTTTTGAGAAACACCTACCTGTCAAACATTCCCAATGGGTGGCATTTCTCTAATAGTTCTTGGACATCTCTCTCGTGCAAGGTTCCAGTAACAATCAGGACAACATTATCAATCATGTGACCATATCTGTAATTAAAAAAACACGTAAAATTTAGTCCCCAGTAAATGTAGTTTAATCAATTTCTTTCCTCTTCGTACGATTCAGTGGCCTTAAACTATAATCAAGAAGGTTAATATGAACTTGGAAGACTGTTAGGCCCAATAAGCATGCCTAATAAGATTGAAAACAAATATTAATATGTAAGGGTACTTGTAACATACAAGTTTCAGCAACTGCGCATCTTTAGGAAAAAGAAAGAATCTACATACATATATGAGTTAAGAAAATCGCATCTTTAGAAAAATAGAAAAATCTACTTACGTTATATACTCTAAAAAGGTTGACAGAGGCTCGGTGGCTTGGCATAACATGTGCTTATACTCATCAACCAACTTAAGGGTGCATTTCTCTACAATTGTAGTGGTGTGCAATGGTGAAGGCTCTGCAAAAAAAAAAACCACAGACTTGATTAGCAAAAACAAACTAATGACCTCTTATGCTAAAAATAAAATGAGGCAAAATGAGAAATCTATTCATTTTACTAGAACAGCATCACCAAAGAGATAAAAGAAAAAAAACATATCATACGCCATTCATCTTCATATGATGAATCATCCTTTTATCCCAGAACCACAGGGCCAAATATTCGTCATACTACTATTAACAAAAATACTCTATTCGTGTACATTGAAATGAAAGTCAACACTCCTTCCACATATTTATATAATCTTTATGAATTCAAACCAAACAAGAGCCGTCCAAGACACATTTCGTGCAAAGTTTCACACATGATAGCACATTATGAAACTTCTATTATAATGTCACAGTGTAAGATGCTCCATAATATATATGCGTGTGTATATATATCATCCATGTCCTAGGGTAATTTAAATCTCAAACTGCCGAAAAGTTCCTAAAAATTACAACTCAAGCCAAAAAAACCGATTAGTTTAAAGGATGGAGCATATTAAAGAGGGTAAGCATCTATATTTTAATTTGTCCAAAAGATCAATCATCAACACAGACTCGGATGTGGCTCAGCGCCTCAACTGGTACCAGTTTCCTTATAGCCAGTTATAGCTGAGGATTTAATTTAGCTTGATGAGTAAATGACTTCACTCTCTAGCAATCCAGAGTAAAACAGTGATCTGATCTTAACATTTCGCACAAACTAAGCTCCCTAGCCAATCAAACCATCACAAAAACATCTATAAATCTGTAATTGCATCATAATTCAACAAAAACAGTGTCTGATCTTCATCTTCTCCACAAAAGCTAAGCTCACCGGCATATTAAATCACTAACAACTTAAATCAGATCACTATAACACCAATTCCGAAACAATCAATCCAGCTAACTACAGCCTCACCAAAAAACGAACAAAAGCATTTAAGTAATGAATATACCGTTTTGAAGATAAGGTCCGTATTCAGTAGCGGTTAGATGCATCTTAATGTCATCAAGCGTTTCACACTGACATAAATTGTTGTAATCAGCAGCGGTCAACAAACCGGATCTGTGGCCTCTGACGATCGCTTCGAGATAACCTCCGTGAATGTTGAAGGTCATGGCTTCGAATCCGTACATGTTGATTGATTGGAATAGATCTAACGGAGAATTGAATTGATAGAATTAGAGCTGTGGTTATGGAACCCTAACAATGGAGATCGAGAAAATGGATTTGATAGAGAGATGTGAAGGGGACGGATATTTGTAAGAAGGGGTTGGGTTGTTTGGATCAAATCAAATTTCAGGTATTTTGTAGATGGTTGCTAACGCCGCCTAACGGAATAACGTGTCTTCAAAATCATTTTTTATTTTTTCATTTTTAACTTTTATTTTTAACCGACAGGTGGCCCGGTTTGCCCGTTAGTGATCATTATTTAAAAAAAAACCGATGTTTTGAGGCTTTTAGGGTGAGGGGAGTCCACCCCTCACCACCCCACACCACCCTACACTTTTTACTTCATCTCACATTCACCCCAAGTCACTCGGTATCCACCCCACACCACCTCACATTATTTTTTAATTAAAAAAATTTGTTCCAAGCATTTGAGGGTGGGCCCCCACATGTAAGCGGTAATATTGCTCGGGGAATTCACCCCAAATTGCACCCCAATTTTCAGGGCCAAAGGGGGGTAGGGCGCGTGCCGCATCGGGGCCGCACCCACCCCGAGTCCACTCCGGTTGATCTTAAAATGCAGATTGTCCAACTCTTTTTTTTAGAGCTAAGTTTGTTGGAGTCAAAAATTCCAATCGTTGTAAGAATAAATTATGTATGAATCTTTAACCATACTATTATGTAAAACTCTAATGCTTGGATTTAAACTTAGGTTTTTCTGAGTTGAAATCTTCATTGCATTTGTTATTGGACCAAAAATTCGGGACATAGATCTTTCATTTAACGGAAGCGGTTTATATGTTAAAAGTAAGTTACATCAAAGTAGTAAATAAATGTTAGTGTTTGGATTGAAATGTTGACATCCAAAAGAGTCAAAACATACCACTCCCCATGGTTCACAACTAGTTTTTTTTTCTTTTTACATATAAAAAGTCTAAAACATTTGTTAAATCATATGTTACTTAAAAAAAGTTTACATTTAGATAGTACCGGTTTGGTTATATGCGAACTTCCTTATTGCTATGCGGCCCACAACTATGATGAATGTGCTCAATGGTTCTTAAATTTTGTGCTAAACGAAAACGATTGACGGAGGTCGTATGGTTTACTACTTGGTGGATGCTTTAGAACTTTAGGAACAACTTTGTGTTCCATCCTAATGATATGCGAGCATATATATTTACGATTCTATTGTTTATTTTTCTTTATATATGGTTCACAATTTGGAATTGTAAGATTATTGTTGTTTGAGACTAGAATCTTAAAACCTATTTCATATGATGAAACTTCTGATATAGAGTCCGGTAGCCAGGGGTAGATGATTGGGCACTACCCCATACCACATAGACGGGGTGTGGAAGCAACACCGTAACACTTATTAAGTGATCAGTTGCGTGATGATGCCATACCCACGTAAAGAAAATTTGAAAGTTGTTGGCACAAATTTAAATGAAAAATTAGATGACTCTACTTATCACTTGTAAGTTGTAACCCATCATAACATACCTTCATCCATCGAAAGAGGGGTGGTCATCGCTTATCCTACCTGACATTTAGTCATAGTTTACGTAACATTACCTTTTTACCAATGTTTTCAGGCTCGGATCGGCTCGGCCGGTTGAACCGGTCTGACCGGGATTCGGGGGTGGACCGGGCCGAACCATATAGGTGCGTTTTTAGTATAAAGGATTGGCCGGTTCGAACCGGAATTCGGCCGGTTCGAACCAATTAGATCGGTTCAAAAAATTAAATTTAAAAAAAAAATCGGACTTTATTTCGTTAAATTTGTGGTATTTTTTTTATTTGAATTAAGTTTGGTTAAAGTTTAACCTTTAAACTTTGGTTATTTGTTTAATAAGATTAATATTGTGTTTGTGTTAAAGTTTAAAACTTAAAAAAATTATGTATGAGTGCCTGACTTATATTTTAAGTTATATTAATACTTTAGAAAAACATATATACTTATTTATTATTTATATAGTTCAAAACCGATTCAACCGATCTAACCAGTAAACCAGTAATACGACCGATTCACTGTCCGATCCAATAATGAAAACATTGCTTTTTACATTTTTCTAAGAGTAAACTGCAGTTTTGGTCCCTGTGTTTTGATACCATTAACAGTTTTGGTCCCACCTTAACAGTTTTGGTCCCTGTGTTTTTATTTTTTAACAGTTTTGGTCCCGAACACTAACTCCATCCAATTTTCCGTTAAGTCTCTCACACGCGTCCCACATCTAAAGGGTAAAAATGTCATTTCTCCCTCTTTTTTTTTTTTTTTATCTAAGTCATCATGTAGGTTAACATTTTTATTTAGTCGTTTGTCAAAAAGGCGAGAGAAATAACATTTTTACTCCGCATGTGAGAGAGACTTAACGGAAAATTGGATGGAGTTAGTGTTCGGGACCAAAACTGTTAAAAAATAAAAACACAAGGACCAAAATTGTTAAGGTGGGACCAAAACTGTTAATGATATCAAAACACAGGGACCAAAACTGCAGTTTACTCTTTTTCTAATCAATATTATCCAATATCTTTTCAAAAGCAAATGGCTAAATCCAGACCAACGTCCAGATTCATCTGCACGAAGTACACCTCCTAATCAAACACATTTTCTGGTTTAAGCAAGTACAACCACGAACAAAAAAGATATACATATATGCTCACTATTCAGGTGTCTCATCATGATACGCTAAGTCGTAGCTTCGTCATCTCGTGTTCAATAATTCACATTTCTCAACGGCGACAAACAAAGGTCACAATTCACACCGTCACCGGCGATTGATCATCGTCAGATCCACATCAATCGTGCACGCCTAACTTTTCCGGCGCCTTAACTTTCCAGGTAAAACTATTTCTCAATCCTCTTCAATTTCCACCTTCTTTTCATACGATTGATCTATGTCAACGTAACCCTAGAATCGTCTAACGTATTTTTATCATTCAATTGCTGGTTAATTTTATCTTCTCGTGTTATTCGATTGAACTTTTTTTACAGATCTAGGGGTCTAAGACGAAGAGTTTGTTAAAAACACTTTTTCGATATAGTTGTTAGGTAGATGTTATTATTTTATATAGAATGAGATCATTACCGTACCAGAAAATATGTATAAATCGAATAGGTATACCTGTAGGTATCAGTACGATTGAAATACTGTAACTGTAAACATGAAAAAACGAATACTGATACCTGTGTTGATGAAGTGGATTTTGTTTTGAGTTGTTTTTGTTGATGCCTGTGATAGGCGGCGAAGATGTCGACGCCGGCGAGGAAGAGGTTAATGAGGGATTTCAAGAGGTTGCAACAGGATCCTCCTGCTGGAATCAGTGGTGCGCCGTATGATAATAATATTATGCTTTGGAATGCGGTGATATTTGGGTAGGTGGAAGTGTGAATTGATGTTTGTTTTTGCAATAGTATGAAGTGATGATTTGGTTTTTGAGATTATAAGATTTTGTTACTGATTAGTGGTGTTTTTATTGCAGTCCTGATGATACCCCTTGGGATGGAGGTACTTGATTCACTTTCAGTTCTTGTTAAGTATCATATATTTGCATGTTGATGCTAAGATTTGGAATTGAACATATGTTGAAAATATAACAGTAGAGAGAAGTAGAAGTAGCACAATGATCTTGAAAAGAATTGAGCATCATTCTATCTGAGCATACTGTTCTGTGATTTATAATGAAAGCAAGGTCATTGAAAGGGTCTAGTGATCTCTTGTGTCTCTAGAGTGCATTTCTTTTTGTATATGACAATTGGGATACAAGACCTAAAGTTAGAAGAATCACAAATCGTAGGGCCATCATGGGTTTGATTCTCATATGCTAACTTTTGGTTCTTGCATATACATTTTTTAACATTATTTGATGGGTTTATTTCATGGTATGAACATTGCCACTGGTTTGTCCATATGTTTGATGAAGTTTTGAGATAGCAAATTATGTTGCTGTATTTTTGGCTTTTTGCTTTCTGAAAGTTTTAGTACTCATTATGGTCAGTGTATTGTATGGTTGTATTGTTTGATAACTTGTAGTGGGCACTCTCAGGTACGTTTAAGCTGACGCTGCAGTTTTCAGAAGATTATCCGAATAAGCCACCGACAGTACGCTTTATTTCAAGAATGTTTCATCCAAACAGTAAGTTATTATCAAAAAGATTATAACTGTTCAGTTGATGGATGTGTGTGTTGAACTGTTGGCCATGGGGCATGTTTTTGTTTGTTAGCATATGTGGAACTTGCATAAAATTTATAAAATTCAACCTCCGTTGATTTTTATCTCATTCGTTTTTCTAAAAACTGTTAATAGCTTTAAAATTTTGTTGAAAAAATTATATCATTAAAGCAGCTGTAGCCAACTTGATAAAGCTGTATAAGGCAAAGGTGGTGTGTGCAATTCTCAACTCACCTTTTCTTTTGATATTCTTATCTCATTCATTTTTCTTTTGAAATCATTTTTTAAATATTTCTCTTATTGTTGTTTTTGGTCATATGCTCATGTTTCTTCATGATAAACTTATTATATTTTCGCCAAAAACTTCTTCATGATAAACTTATTATATATTTGCCAAAAACTAATTTTTTTATTGTTTTTTGAAAAAAATATTAAGTTATTGTTGATAGGGGTGCCTAACCTTAATTGGGTTTGAAGTTTGAACAAAAAATCTGAGCCTGTTCTAACCCAACTAATGACTTCAAAATAATTGTATACTGTATGTTTGTATACATTATGTACAAGGTAAAATAATGACTTGGTGTTAATGTTTGTAACTTCCTGAGGTGACTAATTTCATCAATTTAGTTGTGGCTATCCCTTTATAGCTAATAGGTGAAATAAAAAAATATTATCTAACATGTCACATGGAATTTTTTTTTTCTGGTTCCATGGCCCCTGCCCCTGTGCCTCTTCGATATGCCAAACTGTGTATAACGGTCGTTGACGAGAACATGATGTTACAAAACAACATATTTTCACATTTTGTTGTTCCATTTAATTCTTTGTGTTGGTGATGGTTATGTCATTTTTTTCTATCGTCCAGTCTACGCAGATGGGAGCATATGCTTGGACATCCTTCAAAATCAATGGAGTCCAATTTATGATGTTGCTGCAATTCTTACATCAATTCAGGTAAGCTAGCTTTCATGATGCATGACAGAGCTTTTGATCCTTGATGTTTTACGTACTAGCACACTTTATTTATTATGTAGGGAGGTATTTTAAGATGCACGCACTTCATTGTTTTTGGAATATCAAAATAGCAATATGATTTTTCTATAAGCATTTCATTTTTTCTATATCAATTTAAAAAGACATCTATATATACGGTCACTGTTTAATACAAAGAAATAACGCATCTTCATTAATGTATTTATATCCTTAGTTCCATTAACACTGCTATTCCTTAGAGAAATAGTTTGTTGTTTTGGGATGGACTAGGAAGGAATAGCCTTAGAAGTTGAATAGAAAGATCAATTTGATGATGGGTAAATGAAGAAGAGGCTTGATTCTCATTTCAAATTGCAATATTAGCTAAATCTAAAAATCTCAATAGTCGGAAGTTGGTACTTTGCTAGATGTGGTCATCGTAAATAAGTATTAATACCTCATTTGTGCATCATTATGTGCATGGGTTGTCAACCCAGATATATTCCATGAGTCATGTTTTAGTGGTGTTTTTTAGTATCACGACTAAGAGAACTTGAGGTTGTTTCCAATGATTTGATGAGGTTATATTGTGATAATCAATCAGCTATACACATAGCCAAGAATCAAGTATTTCATGAAAGAACTAAACATATTGTAGTTTGATTGTCATCTTATCAGGGATCGTATGACAGACACTCAAGTTGATCCTCCATCTATTCAACCAATACATATTAAGACAGAATTTCAACTAGCCGATATTTTTACAAAGCTTATTCGAAAATCTCAAATAGATATCTTTACGAAGCTTCTTAGAATCTGCATATTACCATGAGTCACGTAGGATTTCCTCCTATGCTTTAAAATGTTGCTTTTGATTGAATAAGAAAACATAAGACAAAAATTGAGCAAAGTTTGTGTTTTATTTTCTTTCTCTATCTTATTCTTGGGAGTGTTTGCATACTACAAAGTTTGTGTTTTAAGTTCCCTCATCTTTATCTTATTGAAAATGATTTAGGAGGGTATAATTGATATTACCTATTTAACACTATTTGTATTGTTTAATTGCATTAATAGCATCATGTATTCTATTGATTGCAGTCATTGCTCTGTGACCCAAACCCAAACTCACCTGCCAACTCTGAAGCAGCACGAATGTTTAGCGAGAATAAGCGTGAGTACAATAGAAAAGTGCGTGAGATTGTTGAGCAGAGCTGGACTGCTGACTAAGACTCAACCTGCTGGAGCTGTATCATGAGTTGCAAAAGCATCACATTCAAGACCTTTATAACATGCTTGTTCAAGAACCCAATCAAACATTAATAATGGTAACAAGTGTTCAATTGCAAGTCATATGATTATTTATGTTTTATTTGTAGGGACTTTAAAGTATCTTATATTTGAATTGTGTTCTGTCGCTTGCATATGATGACTTTTTTTGTACATAATGATTTCCTGTAATATAATGTGTTGAAATTTCACCTTTTTTCCTGGTTGGATGGGGGGTAAGAAGTGTTTAATTAAACATATGCAATTAGCATACACGCACATGGACCGCATGGTCTTGTGATGACTGAAAGCTACATTAGGGAAAGTTAGCCGGGTTGGTTAATTTTATAGACCTGCGTGTTGGCATTTAAGATTCTAGCATAGCAAGAGTGATGATGGTACGAGGTTGTTAGGTTTTTACAGACCCAGATCTTACTCTTAAGTGGTTTTTTCTGGGTATGTTTCTTTGGTTTGTATCTCTTAAAACTCTATAAATCCGAGTGTCAATTTTGTTACTCTAGCTAACTACATTTATCTTACAATAGGTATTTTTAAACCATCATCAAGTATTGTGTCTTTCAAGAATAGTAAAGTTTTCAAATAATAATAAATTAATAAGAAAATTTTACATACAATTTACCAAATTATTAAATGATCGAGGTTTTTATTTATTAAATCTAAAAGAGAGTTCACTCCGGTTACAATGGACTATAATAATTGTTACATACAAACTAGTAAAGTTTTCAAATAATAATAAATTAATAAGAAAATTTTAAAAAACTATTCACCCCTTCTAATTTTGTTCGCTTTTCATTTTAACTATGTTTTTGATATATATGAGTTATTTTGTTGTGAAGCTTTCACATAATAGAACAACCTCCTAATAATTTCACATACTAGTAGAAAACCTAAAATTCTACTGATATATATATTTTTATAAATTCATCGGTAAAAAGTATTTTATATCAGTTTTATAAAAAACAACGTTAATTCCCTTGCCAAAATGTACTTTCGAAAATTTTTCGTTATTACCCTAAGGTAAGCCTATTATGCATGACTATTTAGCCAAAATACTTTCACCGACGAATCTTGTTGGTAATCACGATTACCTGACCGATGTCCGTCAAAATTGTTTGTGGGTGATACCCGGTTTTCTAGTAGTGTTAATAATTATATTAAAGATAATTGTGTGCAGTTGTGTTCAAAGTTCTCCACCAATTTTTCCAACAATTGCAACACTAGTTAATACTTTTCTTTCATTTTTAGAATCATCAAATTCATCAAACGTACAATAATGGTTATTCGATTTTGTTTTCAACAAGTCAAAGTCGGAGATTAAAACCGCAAATATGTCAAAGTTGAGATGAGAGTCCAAACTTATAAATATAACAAAATGAGGGACTAAATAGTTAAAAACAATGAAGGGGCAAACTTGTAATTTGCATGGCTGGGATAACCGACCTTGCAAATTAGAAGTTTATAAAATATATATTAACTTTGCAACTGATTTTTTCCAATCGATCATCCCGTTTATGTATATATACAATCAAGAGTTTTGAGTTTTAATCTTCTGATTTAGGAGTCATGAAACATAAATCTACTCGTCCTGCCCTCACACCAAATTATCAAAGATGTGAAAATGATGAAAACGACCTTAGATCATCACTTTCTGAATTGTCAGCCACGAGTAATATTTAATTGCCACGATCCTAAAACCACAAATAAATTAATCGCATAAACAACATCCTTTGTTCTTCTTGTCCCCAACACCTTAACTTTTACAATAAACAAAACCATAAACTATTATACAAGTGTACCTATCATCTTATTAACTAGTTTATGAATTTGTACTTTAATAATCTAAAATCAATACCTATTAACCGATAATAATTTATACTTACAGTTTAACCAATGATATCATATCAAGGACAGTATATCCCACTCAAATGATGCTAGTGATCGATCGACTATGTCTGGTTTTGATGACATGGCAATGATAGAAAAGATTTAAGTGGATTTCACGTTGTTGGCATGTCATACGTCATGTTAGATCAGAAACAAATGAATTACTTCTCTGTTAGCTATGAATTAGCTATGAATGTTATTAACAACCAAACAAAAAGTTAGAAGACTTATTGATCAGATTCTCAGTATAGATTATTATCATTTAATAAGTAATTGTTTAGCTTATTAAAATTATCCAAAGTTGACTTAAGTAACATGTAAACACTCATTACTAAAATTCTAATAGACTTTTTTACGAAGAACAAACCTTTATTTATAGAAAGTAATTTCTATATTGTTATTTCTTGTAAAGAAACTACCTAGCTTTAAACATGTTTCTAAATCTACATCAATGTTTACTATGAGGTTAAAATTCTTAATGACTAGAGAAGATACACCTTTCCTACATACACACGTTGATGCCTCTAGAATATGTGCCTATGAGGTTTATATATATAGGCAGGGTTCATGCGCGAAGACTAAAGGGGTGTTTGATAGCCTCTAATTGTTATTCAGAGGCTTACCTCTTAATAGTTTAAAACTTCTTAATCACTAGGTGATAAAAAGATGCTGAATGGTTAAAAGGTAGCTTCTAAATGGTAAAACCTTACCTCATTCATCATATTTTTTCAACTTACCTTATAATGGATTTTAAATCATTAAAATATAGATTTTTACGGAGTATTAAGAGATTATTTAGAGGTACCAAACAGCCTCTAAATATTATGAGAAGAAAAAGAAATTATAAAACTGCAGTTTTGGTCCCTGTGTTTTGATGTCATTAACAGTTTTAGTCCCACCTTAACAGTTTTGGTCCCTGTGTTTTTATTTTCTAACAGTTTTGGTCCCGAACACTAACTTCATCCAATTTTCCGTTAAGTCTCTCACACATGCGAAGTAAAAATGTCATTTCTCTCACTATTTTTGACAAACGACTTAATATAAATGTTAACCTACATGATGACTTAGATAAAAGAGATGGATAATTGACATTTTTACCCTTTAGATGTGGGGCGCGTGTGAGAGACTTAACGGAAAATTGGATGGAGTTAGTGTTCGGGACCAAAACTGTTAGAAAATAAAAACACAGGGACCAAAACTGTTAAGGTGGGACTAAAACTGTTAATGATATCAAAACACAGGGACCAAAACTGCAGTTTACTCTATATGTATATATATAGTATATATATATATATAGAGAGAGAGATGCACATGGGAAGACGATAGCATGTGAAGCCAGAGTATAAGTTTTGGTTTTGTGAAGTAGAATTTGCATGGAAGATGCTAAACCCTATTTCGAAGGGGTACCCCACCAACCTTCCAACTAATGGGGTTGGGTCCCATGTGAGTTGTGACAAAGAGATTGTCGATCTTTATTTCTTTTTCTTTAACAAAATATTGCACAACCAAAGTGAGGTGGGTCATTCACAAAACTAATTAAATCACTAATTAATATCAAGAAAATCTTGAAAGTTATCAAAATTAACCAAAATTGGGTGATGGTTTGAGTGATACTTTTTAATTAATCTGGTTTGTATAAATATACATGTTATCATTGCATACTGTTATGTCACTGGATGATGTTAATATTAGTATCAAATCGACTTTTAAAAAATTCAAGATACCTCTTTATCATATAAAAGATGAAGTTAATTATATAATATAACAAATATAACAAGAAGATAAAGAATATGAATAAATTAGTTGATAAATGTTTCAACGTTAAATGATAATGAGTCACCAAACACAATCACAGCAAGAAAACTAAACAAGAAGAACCAAACACGATCATAGTTTGGTTCTAGTAATAACATGAATGCGTGCACTAATGTACCCAATAGTTGTCTATTTTCTTTGTTATTCAGTTTTCTTTCAAACTGGTTATAAGATCGGCTCGTACGATATATCGGCAGAGACTTGTGTATGTGACTTCGTCACATGTGTTGATAAAAAAAATTTCATGTCTCGTACGTTACGATGTAAATTCATAACGCATCACATATTAAAAGTTTAAGTCAAAGTCGGGGTTTCAAAGTTATAAATAATAATAAGTCATAACGCATCACATATTATAAATTCGCTAAGCCATCATGAGGCCAAAATAATAATAAGTCAAAATCAATGGTTAAAAGCATAAATATGTCAGTTTAGTTGATGAGCCAAAAATATAAATAAACCAAAGTATGAGGACAAATAGACAAAGCCCATCGGCCTTGCCATTCAGCAGTTCTCGGAATTATAGACATGATCGACGACTATCAACCTTGAACTATAGTTAGGTGTTAACACACTTTACGATAAATAATATGTGAGTCAACTGAGTGAGGACTTGCTCTTGCTTGGCACGCTACAAATCTAACCAAGCTGATCGGCTCATTTACAAATCAAGCCAAAGTCGATATAAGCATTTTTCAAGCAAGATTCAAACGCATTTATGAGAATTTTTTTTCTTTTTTTTCCCTTAATGTTTTTATAAGAAATTAATAAGTTTAAAGTTGAATATAATATACATAAATATAAATTATTAGCTTTAAAAAAACTAATAGTATCTTGTAAATTTTTTAGAATTGAATGTTGATGTTGATATAATATATATAAAACATGCAATTAAAAATAAATAATTATATATATCTCTAATATAATATAGCAAAACGAAATTTGCTTATGTGGCATTTGTTGAAAGCAACTTTGCCTATGTGGCATCATTTGAGAGTTATTCTCACAATAATGATTTTTTATTTAATATATATATATATATATAGTATTATAATAATATTAATTACATATTAATCCTTTAATATTTAGGAAAATTTTTAAAAATTTAATATTAGTTATATTTTAAACCCTCTACTACTAGGGTGTACGTGAGTCGGTTTATATTTGATATGATATAAAATTGAAACTTATGGATAAAGTGATAATAATATACAATTAAAAACTTCCGTATTTTTCAAACACACATAACTTTTTTAGACGAAATTATTTTATAAAAAAACCACACCATAAAACCGAGCATTTAATTATCTTTAATTTGAGTATAATATTGTTATACTAAAATTTTTTTAAATAATTATGTTTCAGTTTTACCATGGTTTTGTCTCAAAACTGATTGGAACCGTTCTTGCCTCCCATGAATATCCTTAAAAGCAATATTTGAATGTTGTGTTCTCGAACATAGCGCAGGCACTAAACTAGTAACTATATATGTACAAACATATAGTTTTTTATTGTTACGTATATAATATTGAATTATTAAATATTATAAATAATTATTTTTATTATTAATTATTTAAAGTGCTTGAAATATATTCAATATATTTTCTAAAAGAGATAAATGACTAGTATGTTCAAGTACTTCAAATATTATTAATAATTTTAAAAAATATATTTTTGATATCAGCATAATTATAAAAACATATTATATACATGTGCATATATATTTATATATAATAAATTAAAAATACTTGAGCTGAACCAAATTGAGCTGACCGCCGCTAGCTCGTTGCTTGGATTGTTTACAAACCGAACTGAGCAGAGGGACTAGTTTACAATCAAACGAAAAAACAAGTGAGTATTTTCTGAGTAATTTTGAAACGAGCAACAAATGATTTGTACAACCCTAATAACCCTGATTATTTTGAAAGCACCAACTTATCATCCTAGACTTTAACAATTGAATTGAAGTAGAAAATGTGTTATTATACCTAGACTTTACTCATACTAGACATGTCCTTTCTATTAACTTTTCCAAAATATTATTTGTTAAGTTAATACCATGTATCTGATTATAAAACTATCATACATATAAGATAATTACATTATTGACTTGTATATTTATATTGTTGTTATTTTCATTGGTATAAAAAATTCAACATCACATTGCAGGTGAATATACAGAATCTCAATGGAAATTGCAATAAAATCAAATATTTGACCCCCACCCCACCCCACCCCCACCCCATCCCCTTATCTCATTTGAGGTTTAAAAGAAGCTATTGATGTTTCTTTAGTGTCTTTGTCACCCCCCATGTTGATCTCCATCCAAGATCCACACCATAATAACCAAACACACACACACATACATTCACATACAACTATCATTTAAGCTTGTTGATTAGATCTATATGACTTTGGCCTAACTTTACACATTAAAAAAAGTGTTTCTGACATGTCTTTCATCCCACCTGAACCCATGTTTTTTGGCTATGAAGATAATGACCAAAACCCTCCTCCTCCTCATCATTTCCAAGGTTAATTTTCTCACTAAGATCATATATATATATCTTCCTTCATGTGCATGTCTTTAATATTTCTTGATCATCAACCATATATATAACTAAGGTGTATGCATGCATGCAGGTGTTGAAACACTCATGATGAGGAGATCCATGTCATATTCGGGGATGGATGACACTCGTGGTGCTGGAGCCGACGATGACTTGTCGGAAGACGAAGGATTGCAGTTGGGAGAGAAGAAGAGGAGGTTGAATTTGGAGCAAGTGAAAGCTCTTGAAAAGAGCTTTGAGTTGGGGAACAAACTCGAACCTGATAGGAAAACCCAACTGGCACGCGCTCTTGGGCTGCAACCTAGGCAAGTAGCCATATGGTTCCAGAACCGAAGAGCGCGATGGAAGACCAAACAGTTGGAGAAAGATTATGATGTGTTGAGGAGAAAGTTTGAGTCTGTTAAGGCGGATAATGATGCTCTCAAGAACCTCAACAACAAACTCCATGCAGAGGTACTATATATATATATTAAAATTAACTATACTACTACAAAACTAGGCATTTGAAACCGATCAAAACAGTTGTAAATTTTACAACTATTTTATTACTGAATCGAGCTGAACAGTCGTATAATTACTAGTAGTTGACCATGTATTCCTTTTTACCGATTTATTCTTTAGGTTAGGTTATTTTGGCCGTAAAATTTTGTTTAGTCGCAAATCTGTAGCAAAATAGCCGCTGAGACTTTTTGTTGCAAAATTGTCCCTAAATTTTGTAGCAAAATACAGGCGGTCGCAAAACACGCACCACATAGGGTTGCTGGGTTGGTAAACCGAAGTTTCAATCACAAACCCGTGGCAAAAGCCTATTCGTGACCAATTTGCAAAAAAAGTTATTTTGGTCGCAAATTAGTTGAAACGGAATAAGTTTTTCAGTCCAAAGAAGGTTGCAAAACAGTCGTAAACTGTCGCTATTTATTGAATGAACAGTTTAAAGTCGCACAATAACCATCGTTCGCTAAGGAGCACGACACAAGTTTTCGACCACAATTTTAACCACAGATTCGTCGTAAAAAATGATTGCGACTGATACTTTATTGAATCACCAGTTTTCTAGTAGTGTAAATGTAATCTACAATAGATTCAACATATCATACCATTATCAAGATCCAATTGTTTTCTTCAGTTAATGGCTGCAAAAGCGGGAGAACCGAACGTTGTTCGACCGATAAATCTAAACAAAGAAACCGAAGGTTCGTGGAGCAACGGAAGCGAAAACAGTTGCGATCTCAACACGGTAACAGGCAACATGACAAAATCAGAAGAAAGCCAAATATTTTACTCCCAAGTTTCAAACAACATCTTCATGGGCTCGAATTCGGGTCTAACGCAGCTCTTACAGAACCCGTTGACATCGGATTTCCTTGGCCCACGACTAAACCAAACCGTCGGGAATGAAGGGCTCTGCAACATGTTTAACGGGATCGAAGATCAACCGGCTTATTGGCAATGGCCGGAGCCGAACCCTCAACAACTTCATTGAAGTTTGGTTTAATTTTTCACAATTTTTCGGTTCAAATTTGGTACACGCATTCATTTTGCAATGTAATTGGTGTATAGAATTGGATTATATATATGCATTTTGTTTTGATTATTGTTTAACACTACTACAAATATAGCATATTTGACACTCAACGCAAAAAAGTCGATGAAGATGTTTGCGACAAATTTTGTCCGTCGCAAAACTCTTTGTCGCAATGCATTTTGCAACTACTTGCAAACGAAATGACGTTGCGACAAAGGTCGTTAGAAATCGTTACAAACCCAGGTTCAAATCTCATTTTCTACTCATTTGTTTCATGGCATGGTAGTGAAGGCGCTCAAACCTAGAGTAACCAGGTTCGAGTCTGAGCCAAATAAATTTACTTGAAAAAAGCTAATGGTTTTTGTCATGTTTTTCTCTCTGGAATAGATTGGTTGATGAGTCTTCGAATTCGACCAACTTGGCTGAAAGAAGGGTCGGGGTGAGTTTACGTTGTGATTGCAGCCTTGGTGGAGTCGTCCTACTAGGCTGCTTATAAACGATCATTATGATTGAACTCGAGCATTACACTGCACCTCTTAAGTGTTATGGATCTAGCCTTGCGTCAACTAATGTTTAAAAAAGTTAATTTCATAGAGTGAAACCAAGGGAGGGTTAGTGGGTATAACATGCTAAAAAGATTATGAACTTTAACGGAAAATATAAAATAATTTTGTCTTGGGATCATTTCATGTGACTTGTTTAATTGTTAATTATATATTTCAATTTAGTCTATCTAATTTTCAATTAATTATTCACAAGAATTCAAGATTTACAGCAAACAAAGGCACAAAGGAGCAAAAAGTCAAGTTGTCTTTCTCCATTTTGGTCACAACTAGCTTATATGAAATTTATTAAATGCAAATTGACTTTTAGTTAAACAAAAAATATGAATTAGTTTTTAGAATTCAATTCCAAAGGTTTTTCATATGTTCGAAACGAACACGAACACAAACACATTCATATTACTCACGAACAAAACACAAACAAAAAGTCGTATCGGTGTTAAATAACATTTTTAAAATAATTATATTAGGTTAGTACGTAACTCGTGTAGTACATGTATATATGTCGACTACGAGATACAATGACAAGTAAACAAATGTTCAGGATGTGATCTAAGACATGAGTTGAACATATAAAGATTGTAAAATGAAAAAGGTTAGTTCACAATATTATCTAGGCTATTACGTACCCAAGTTAACCCTGTGTTTTGTGTTCGTAGGCTCCTAAAGGTGACCAGTGAAAACCTAAGACGTCACATCGGTAACATCAACCATGACGGTTACATAACATGTGACTGCTTCTTGTGCACCGTCGGCTTCCATATCCTCATGTTATGACTTATGAGTATAAATGCGCCGTGCATGAGTCCTCGTATCCATCGTAGTGTAATCTAGAGAACAAGAAAACCATGTCATGACATATTTGGTATTTGGCAACTTAGTTTCACATGATGATGTTGTAAAGAGAGGAACATTTCTAGAGTTGAGAGTTACAAATAAACTTATGTCAATGATGTATACATCTGGAAAACAAACCATAAATTAACATTTAACGAATGCGCGCATATATATATAAACAAACATATACGAACAAAAAATAACAAACTTAAATAAATAAAAAAACTAAGTGTACGTGAACAAATGTAAATAAACATAGAAACAACATTTATAAACATAAATCAATAGACAAAACATGTGTTGATCTTTGTTTATTTGCTTAATTTTTCCATTCATGTATATTGATTTTAAACGTTTCCAACTTTTACATTTTAGTTTCTATCGGTCTTAGTTATTAAAATGTCTGGTAACAGTCCTAACTTTTATTACTATGGCAACGTACCGACAATCCCTCGTTAACAAATTTAGCGCCGTTATGTTTTTTTCGAATTCAAGACCGATGTTTTAGAGCTTTTTATCGGAAGGAGAATACGAGTCTATTGATGTAAAAGTTATTTCGAAACGACGCTCCGAATGACAAAATTTTTGCATCCGATCGAAACACCATTAGGTTTAAACACCCGATTGAAGCGCTGTTTCGTCGTTCGGAGCGCCGTTACGAGATATCTTTTACATCGATCGACTCGTATTTTCCTTCCAATCAAAAGCTCTAAAACATCGGTCTTGAATTCGAAAAAACCTTAACGGCGTTAAAAAAATTTTAACGAGGGATTGTTGGTTGCCAAAGTGATAAAAGTTTGGACCGGTAACCAATTTGATATATACATGGGACTGATAAAAACCAAAAGATGAAAGTTAAGACCGTTTAAAACCAACATCCCTTCATTCATGCATGTTGATGCATGAACGGTTTGTCGAACGTTGAAAAAAAACTTTACGTCCAATATTCATGAACGGTTTATCGAACGTTCTGTTCGTGTATGCTGTAATCGTTCCATTTCGATTACTATTGCACATTCAGCAGGCTATAAAACATACAAACTTGAGTCATCTTACTCACTTTTTCAATATATATATATACCTTCTCTTTTTCCTCTATCACAAATAACCTATGTGTTTTCTAACTTCTAATGTATTTTTTTCCTCTTTGATCACCTCAATGTTCTTTTTGTTCTAGCTAATATATGCATACATGGGTTGCACATATTCAAGGCAATCAGTATGCCGGAACTGTCAAGCTCAAAATTCTCCGGTTCGAATGAGCTATTCATCACTCCCTAATCACACCCCTCCACGTAACGAACATGACCATCACGTCGTAGCACTCACCTCCACCACCCTCGGTCACCTTCTGCTCGATCCTTCAACCAAATCTAATCAATTTCACCGAGATACATCACTCGCACAACTTGTTCCACGAAATGTTTCATACAAGAATAGTGAAGAGTTTGAGGTTGGAGTCATTGAAGGAAAAACATGGTCTAAAATGATCAATGAAAAAATCAATAAAGTTGTTCCAAAAACACCTGTTGTAACGCCTCCAGGTGAACCAGAGGCGATCAATTCGTGGGAGTTGATGGAGGGCTTGGAGGATTCAAGCCCTTTACAACCCCCGTCGTCGACGGTGAAAATGATTGAGGGCTTGGTCGAATATTCAAGCCCTTTACAACCACCGTCGACGATGAAAATGACGAAGGGCTTGGTTGATTCAAGCCCTCCTCAACCACCATCAACAATGGGACACACACAATGCTCCTCTTTAAACAATAATCCCAACTCAATTCCACTCGATTATCGTCCCACGTGCACGTTGCCATCCGATTCAAACTCGAAGGACACAGCTATAGCATCAAGTTTTGATCCAAACAAGATTCACATCCAGCCATTGATCAAGGAAGAACAACATGCAAGGAACTCATTACAAGATACATGTAGCAAAAAGAAGTTGATTTTATACTTTACGAGTTTAAGGGGAGTTCGAAAGACGTATGAAGATTGTTGTCAAGTCCGCACGATTCTAAAAAACTTTGGTGCACGAGTTGTTGAACGCGATGTATCGATGCATTCGGGATTCAAGGAGGAGCTTAAAGAGTTGCTGGGTGATGGATATAATGGTGGTGGGTTGCCGAAGGTGTTTGTCGGGAAGAAATACATCGGTGGTGGCGATGAGATTAGGCGGTTTCATGATGAAGATCAGCTAAATAAGGTGTTAGAAGGTTGTGAAATGGTGGATGATGGTGGCGGTGGTGGTGGTGGAAGTTGCGAGGGTTGTGGGGATATAAGATTTTTACCGTGTGAGACATGTTCGGGTAGTTGTAAGGTTTATTATGAAGCGAACTCTGATGATGTTGGTGATGATGAAATAAAAGAAAGTGATCACGGGTTTCAAAGATGTCCTGATTGTAATGAAAATGGACTCGTAACATGTCCAATTTGTTGTGATTAAATTTCTTCTTTTTTCTTTGATCATTTTTATATGTAAGTGTGTATGTTTTGTAAAGTACGTGTGATTATTAAACTTGTAAGAGGCCAAGTATTAAAACAATGTTAAAGTTCTTATATCATCTTAGAGTTTATCGATCATGAGGAAAACAATACTGTGTATGTCATGCCCAATTTGTTTGATTTTAACCAAGATCGATCGTTAAGTAAAACCTAAATGGCGGGTATGAAAACACAACTTGTATCTTAATTATACGTTAAAACAATAATCAAGCCTATTAAAACAACTTAGGGTACGTGTATAGTTATGATCAACGATTAACACGACACTTACATGGTGTACGTATTGATTAATTAATAATACATCATGTAATATATATCTAAAATGATAATAAGTATCGTTTCACGTACTAACACTTACAAGCCATATGTAACGGTACGTTGTGAAATTAAAAAGATTGACTGATGTTGCTATAAAACGACACACAGTACTAGACATGATCGCATTTGTTATGCGTTGCCGAAAAAAATGATAAATATAAACATAAACATTGTGATCACTTTAGTATTGTAGTAAACTTTGTAACCACAAAGGAAGCCATTAGGAAAAGATGAATAGCTAGAAAACACCTTGACATACAATACAAGCCAGCAAGGGAAGCCAAAAGATATGAAAACAATATGTTCATAAGTTAGTGACAACTATGATTGATACATTAATGGCAATTATATAACGATGATCATATGACATTTGTGATTTTTTTCGAACGAGGATGACAACTCGGGCTCAGTAGCATGCTTCTTCATAGTCTAGTTATGCCTATACCTCAAACAAGATTTTAATCGTGAATCGTTAGTTTGACGTTCGAGGATAGTGTCAACCTGTTCCAGGAGGAAACCGACTAACTCGTAAAACCACCTAACTTGCATATATATGCTTGGAGAGCTCAATGACAACCCCTATATATTGATGTCAGGAATATTTTAGCGCTGAGTAGTATTCGACTAGTGACCTTAAGGTTGCACAACTCTTATTCATATATACCAGCAGGTGTCAATGGACAAAATGATCACCATCATATGACGCTTGAACATAATGCGTGCTCAAGTTACTTTGTATGACAATATTGGATATATGACGTATACAAACGGTTCTACTTAACTCTTGCAAGCGCAAAAGACCAAATACGGTTTACCCTTGATCAGTCAGACTCATTGTTCTGTGCTCCGTTGATCGATCAAAACTCGAGCTGAGCCAGCCTAAACCCAATCACAATGATATATATATATATATATATATATATATATATATATATATGAAGCGTAGTGTATATCCATTTCCTATATATTGTTTTCTAAATTTGTTCAGTATTTGAAAGTTTTGCTATCCTTATTTGTAATTACAAACATATATATTATGTAAAAAGTTTCAAAAGTATATATAATTTTCTAGAACTAGATGTTGTGATTATATATCAATATGTAACGGTCCAAAATCAAAACAAAGGACTTATCCAAAGCAGCATCATATCGCAATCAATCGACAACCCGACATAAGTTCGATCATGTTTCTAATACGTTGGACCATTGCACTAAACAAAACATGTGCCTTCAAAACTTAATGATATATATCAAACATAATCGTTGTACCAACTCTACGTGATAGTAACTTTTTGTGATCGCAAATGAGGCCATGGATATAAGATGAAATGCTAGAAAACACATTAACATATAATCCAATCATCGTGTGCCAAAAAATGTGGGAGCCTCGTTTATGTGTACCTACTCTCATTTGGCATCAAATGTACCATATGTATTCATGATGTTATGACACTAAAGCGTGATCGAGTGATAGTTATATATATAAGAAAACTTGACAAGATTGATAAAGTTTTGTAATACTATAATTGATGAATGTAACTAAGGATGTATATATCTAATGAGTAGTGACCCAAATAACCCGACCCAATTACATCATGCAATAAAAGAATAAAAGTTAGTTACATCACATGGACACATGACACAATATGATAAGCCAAAAGATATATGAGAAAAGCATGTCATATAAAAAGGGTCCCACAATGACACCTTTCCCAAAGATATCACATCACAACATTCCCCTATAAATACCCACATAATTCCCCTGACTAAAGGTAAGCACTCTGTACCTCTCTTTACCTGCAACACACACACACATACACTCTTCTCTGAATAGAAACTGATTCTCACGCCGGAGGGTTAATACAAGGAACACCCCCCTTTTGTTCCTTGTGTTGCCTTAACGGTGTTGTTCTCTGTGCAGAGTTGAAGCAAGGACTGAAGAAATATTGTTCTTAAAGAAGGCGATCTGATAATCCTCTACAGCTTCACATAATCCACACTAATCCTCGGATCACGAAGCAACATTGGCGCCATCCGTGGGACCGTTTTTTCCTTTTGTAAATCAGATCCGTTTTCCCTTTTCAACGATAATTTCTCCAACCTTTTTCATACTTCACAATGACATCTTCATCGACACCTATAACCACGAACGTCGAAACACAGACTGAAAACATTACATCCATTTCTTCCAATATCAACTCACCTGTTCTAATCACCACAAGCCAGCCGATACTAGTGTCGCTACCAGAGTTCAGTACTCCGTTTGCTTCGTTGCCATCACCACTTTACTCAATAGCCGATCCATTTCCTTGCCAATACTTTCACCCCGCCACAATGCCTCCGGCTATCCCAGCGAGTTACATACCAGACCCGATAGTCTCCGGACAACTCACAACTTCCCTACCCTCCGCCACAGTTACCGCTCCCGCATTAAGCTACCCTTTGTTCTCCACGCCTTTGCCATCGGCGGGTACCTAGCTCACAACCACTTTTTGGTAACCCTTACGCCCTTCAGTCTTTTGGATATTACCATGTCCCGTCATTTCCTACCATACAACAATCTCTAACCAAACTTTCACTCCGGCCGATTTCTGGGCCTGGCAGCAACAACAACAATTCCTCATGTATGAACAGGCGCGACGCGAAGTTCATCTCGCAAGCCTTCGCACTCGTTTATCCTACGAAGATACACTTCACACATCACCTGTCACATCCGCTCCACAAATAATTAACCCAAATCAGACAACCATCCCTGATCAACCACCAGTACAAACTACTATACCGGACCCCACACTCAGCAGTGACATGACGAAGCCATACAGACCCGCTGCACTAATCGCTCAATCCAAATTTACACATCGAATCGCGCAGGCGGAATTCCCTACAAAACTTAAGATGCCATCAATCGTCACCAAGTACGATGGTTTATCCGATCCGGACGACCACTTCAACACTTTTGTCACCGCGGGAAGTGTGGAAAGTTGGTTTGTACCCGTCTGGTGTCACATGTTCATTCAGACACTCATTGGGGCGGCAAGAGTTTGGTTTGACAGCCTGCCTGTAGGAAGCATTGACAGTTTTGAAGATTTAGCAAAAAAATTCTATCAACAGTTCAACCAACAAAAACGCCATACCAAAGATATAACTAAAATACTTCACATCCGCCGACGCGATGGGGAGTCGGTGGCGGATTTCATTACACGCTATAACGCGGAAAGCTTGCAAATCGGAGGGGCAACTGAGGACCTGATGGTCGCGGGATTTGTAAATGGAGTACGCGACGATCATCTGATCAGAAAATTGCATGGCCCGGCGGGGATGCCGCGGGATATGGAAACCTTGATGCATGTGGCGAAAGTTTATGTTCAAGCAGAAAAATCAGTAGCTTTGAGTAGAGCCTATGAAAAGGGAAGAGACCAATGGAGAGGCCCCGATGGCAGACACCAGAAAGAATCATTCAAAAAGCAGCGATTCAATTCAAGCCAGCATCGTTCACCACCGCCCCCCGGACATTCCTCCAGCGGACATTATGATAGTCACCGTTCATCCCACAGCAACCAGCGGAGGGAAGTCTCCATGGTCACTCAGAAATCAAAGTTCCCGCCTTTTGTCTATCCCGCATTGACAAAAACCCCCAGCGCAATCCTCGCGTCTGAAAGAGTTAAGTTCGAAGCCCCAAGACCAATGCGAGAAGGCGCCAAACGTGATACGTCCCGATTCTGCGATTTTCATAAAGCTGCAGGACACACCACAGACAATTGTTGGCAACTAAAAAGACAGATTGAGTCACATGTAACTAATGGGCGGCTACAACACTTGAAGAAGGACAAAGGAAAAGAATCAAATGAGAAAAGGGAAGAAAGGCAGAAAGTAGATGAGGAAGTTCTAACAGATCTTTTGATGGTTAATCCCACTTTGCCGACTGATGAGAAAAAAAGAAAACGTGCCGGGGAAACATTGGAATTATGGATGCAACAACCCATGATGGTTCCGCCAAATACCGGAGCGCGCAATAAAGGGCCCCTCATTGTAACAGTGCAGGTGGGTACATACCGAATCCGGCGCATATTCGTTGATACTGGAAGTCACGCGGACATCATGTATGAAAAATGTTTCCAATCTTTGACATGGGAGGACCAGCAGCGCCTAAGAGAAGTAAACACAACCATTACGGGGTTCTCTGGAGAGACTGTAACCCCTCTGGGAAGCTTATCTTTTCCTGTTACTATGGGAGACGGAATACATGAACGAACCGTTGTTCTGAATTTTCTTGTAGTCCCTGCACCATCGGTCTACAATATTATCTTGGGAAGATCAGGCATCGACGCACTTGATGCAGTAATCTATACGTCACAGAACCTGATGATGTTCCGAACACCAAAGGGAGTCGCAATGATCAACCCGGAAATCGCCTGCTCCTCAATTGAAAATCCCAAAACCCCGCCCCTACCAGAAGCAATTGGTAAACCAGAGCTATGGGTCATAAACCCAAAATACCCAGACCAGCGGGTAACCTTAGGCGGTACTTTGTCACCTTTCATCAGAAATCACCTCAAACAGCTACTCACATCCTTTATGGACGTCTTCGCATTTCAACATTCTGACATGAAAGGCGTACCACGGAACATCGCGGAACACAAGCTACAAAACCGGCGGATAATGGGTTCTGAGCGCCAACAAGCTTGCACGCAGGAAGTACGTAATCTGGTTAAGGCGGGAATACTGCGAGAAGTCACCAAAGAATCATGGATCGCCAATCCGGTAATGGTTAAAAAACAGGATGGTTCATGGCGATTATGTGTCGACTACACGGACCTCAACAAGGCGTGCACCAAAGACTCTTATAGGTTGCCAGATATTGATGCAAAAATCGACTCCTTGGCCCCTTTCAAATACAAGTGCTTCCTGGACGCGTACAAAGGGTACCATCAAGTGTAGATGGCGCGAGCCGATAAAGATAAAACAGCTTTTCATACGGATATCGGCATTTTTTGTTACACAAAAATGCCATTCGGATTAAAAAACGCAGGCGCATCTTACCAAAAACTCATGGACAAGATTTTTATACAACAAATCGGGAAAAATTTGGAGGTCTATGTAGACGACGTGGTTATAAAAAGCAAGACAGAGAAAGTTATGTTGTCTGACATCGCAGAAACACTGATCAATCTCAGAAAAAACCACATCAAGCTCAACCCCTGCAAATGTTCGTTTGGCATGGAAGAAGGAAAATTTTTGGGGGTAATCGTCACCACAAATGGAATCAAGGTAAATTCAAAAAAGGTAGCCGCAATTCTCGAAATGCCTTCCCCTTCATCCATCAAGGATATCCAGGTTTTAAATGGAAAATTGGTGGCATTAAGTCGTTTCCTGGCAAAGCAGGCAGAAAGAGCATTACCATTCCTCAGCGTACTGAAACAATGCTTACCAAGGAACAAATTTGTTTGGACAGAAGAGGCAGAGCAGGCTTTTCAAGCGCTGAAAACCCACCTGACAGAATTACCAACTCTAGCGGCACCTAACCCAAAGGAAATCCTTCACTTATACTTGGCCGCCGCCTCTCAGGCGGTCAGTTCAGTCTTAATGGTTGACCGGGCAGGAGTCCAAACTCCAATTTACTATGTCAGCCGAGTTTTGAGCGGGGCAGAAATCAATTATACCATCGCGGAAAAACTAGCGCTATCTCTAGTATACAGTTCACGCCGCCTTAAGCGTTATTTTCAGGATCACACAATTGAGGTACTCATAAATTTCCCTCTCCAGCAAATCCTAAGAAAACCTGATACCTCGGGCCGGATGGCCAAATGGGCGGTAGAGTTAAGCGCGTTTAATTTGAAATATAAACCGAGAACCGCGATAAAAGGACAGGTGTTGGCCGACTTTATAGCCGAGGTCCCCGCAGAAACCATGATAGATGCATCTATCCAGGCTTATGATTTCGAAACAGCAGATGATTACTGGTCATTATACACAGATGGAGCGGCGTGCAATGACGGGGCTGGCGTGGGCATTTTGCTAACAAGCCCAGAAGGAATTGAGTTGGCACATGCAATGAAGTTATCTTTCAAAGCATCGAACAACGAGTCAGAATATGAAGCGTTAATTGCGGGCCTGCGCCTGGCAATACGTCTAGGAGCAAAACGCTTACGCGCTCACGTGGACTCATTGTTAGTTGCAAACCAGATAAACAACCTTTATGAAGCAAAAGAAGAATCCATGCACGCCTATTGGTTGTTATGCAGATCATTAATGTTAAATTTTTTAAACGTGGAAGTCTTGCACGTGTCACGATCACTCAACAAGAAGGCAGACGCACTAAGCAAATTGGCATCTTGTTTTACAAACCCAAACGTACGAGTCGAAGAGTTAAAAGCCCCCGCTACACAGAACATATCTGCCGGCGTATACATGACAGAATCACAAGAAAATTGGATGAGTCCAATCCGCAAATACCTAGAACAAGGTATACTACCCAATGAAAAGGATAAAGCACAAGCTTTAGTCAGCAAAGCACAACACTACCAACTTGACCAAGGAATTCTTTACAGAAAATCTTATCTGGGTCCACTCCTTCGATGCGTGGATAAAGAGGAGGCAAACTACCTTTTCCGGGAAGTACATATGGGAGTCTGTGGAATCCACGCGGGCCCCAGGGCCATCGTGGCGAAATTAACTAATCTTGGATACTACTGTCCCGGAATGCACGCCATGGCGGAAGAAGAACTTCGAAGATGTTTAAGCTGTCAGAAACACGCTCCAATGATATGGCGACCGAAAAATGAGTTAGTTCCAGTATACGCGGCATGGCCCTTTCAAAATTAATGGGCAATTGACATTGTCGGCCCATTTCCTGAGGCACCAGGCCGCGTCAATTTCCTGCTAGTCGCAATCGACTATTTCACAAAATGGATCGAAGCCAAACCCTTGGCCACCATAACTACATCCAATGTAAAAAAAATTCCTATGGGACCAAATACTTTGTCGTTTTGGGGTTCCGCTGTACATTGTCAGCGACAACGGATCACAATTCATAGACAAGAGATTGGAAGAATGGTGCAAAGAATACAACATTCAACAGATTTTTACTTCGGTCGCCCACCCGCAGGCAAATGGACAAGTCGAGCGGGCGAACCGTAGTCTCCTAGACGGGATTAAGAGGCGCCTTGATTATGAAGGGTCATCCTGGGTAGACGCAGTACCTAACGTCCTTTGGGCACACAGAACTATGGAAAAGACCGCCACAGGAGAAACACCGTTTAGCCTCACCTATGGGACAGAGGCCATGATCCTCGTCGAAATCGGAATCCCCACAGCTAGGACATTTATCACAAATGAAAACAAGAATGAGGCCGCCATGAGAAAAAATTTAGACCTATTGGAGGAAAGAAGAGACATGGCGGCTATCAAAGAGACACGGTACAAAAAAATCATGGAACAGGAGTATAACAGGAAGGTAAAAATGGTCTCATTTAAAGTCGGAGATTATGTGTTGCGCAGCAATCAGGCAAGCAGAGCACAGCCTACAGGCAAGTTAGGCCCAAACTGGGAAGGTCCATATACAATTACCGCGGTATTGGGAAAAGGCGCCTACAAGCTTGCACAGTTAAATGGGCGTATACTTCCCCGGACATGGAATGCAGCACAGTTAAGAAGATGTTACATGTAGAAAAATTTCAGTGAAGCAATGGTCTACAACACCAAGTGGAAATCTTTGTCTTACGAAGAACTTATGTACTAACACAACGGTCTACACGCCGTTTTTTGTTTACAAAACATGAGTTGAATTTTCAAGTATTTCATACATTATCTTGGCTACATAAAATTGCTAAAATTATTCACAGATTTGCACGACAAATGACCTACAAAGTCATCAAACAAAGAAAACATAACAGATATCATTCAAAACCACAAACAAGCATTTTTACAACATCTGCCGGCAAGAATTGACCCAATAAGGGGTAGTTCGAAACAAGTACCATAACAAGCGCGCATTACAATAACATCAAAAATAGAAAGTATGATCATAGCAACCACAAAAAATTACATGAAATCAAGAACGCTTACACAACGTATAGACAAACAACCAAACAGTCTAAACACACTATTCTCCATCTACCTCTCTCTCACTGGGACTTGCACTGCTCGTCCCCTCCCCCCGCGTAAAAAGGATTTCAGACGAGAAGCATCTTCATCCCGCGCATAGCTCGCGGTATCAGATAAGACGGAAGGTTCCACATCACTCAAAGCTTGATAAGCGTCAACAAGTTTTTCTTCTGCATCAGGAGCATACATGGCATGATCTTCTATCTCACCTCCAGCTCGCGCTATGGCCACCCCAACCTTCATACCATCCTGTATAACTACCACATCCCCCGCAGCCGCCAATTCTTCCAATTTATTCCTATACTCAACACTTGAACGAAACATCTCGAACGCTCGACCCAAACCCCTGCATAAAATCCACTCTTTATCATCCCGAAGGTCCGCGATAGTCTCCTCTGAGCGTTTACACCTCGCCTCTACCTCTTTCACAACCTTCTTCAAACTTTCGATCTCTTCACGAGCATCCACCAATTTTTTCCCACAATCGGATAATTCATCATCCTTTTTCTCCAAATCCACCTTCAATTGCTTTATCTGCGCTACCTTGTTATCAATCACATTTTGTTTCTTCGTCACATCTACCAAGCGCGCCTCACTCTCCCGGATCAAACTATCTTTCACCTTCGCCAACTCACTTCTCATTTTTGCTTTATCAGACACCTCTGCAGCAAACCGAACGACCATCTCATCATATTTACTCCTCAAACCATCCCTTTCTTGCTGCAGACCTTTCGACGTTTCCACCTCAGCTTTCAATATCACATTCTCTTTCTTCAAACTCTCATTCTCCAAAAGAACAGCCTCAAATTTCCTCCCATAATGAGCCTCCCGCCGGCATATCTCAGGAACATTCATCACCAGCGTCGTAAGAGCCGTTGAAATATTATCATGAAGTATACCGGACTCGGTATGTTGAACGCTGAAAATATCCGCGGGAGGCGGAGCATTCACTAGCCAATTTTTACAAACTTCAGGATAAACAAGCCTGGATCCCCTTCTTAAGTCCCAATCAGGGATAAACATTTCATCATCCCTTGATGGGTCCGCACCAACGCGGGGCAATACAAACCCAGAAATAATTGGGTCCACTTGAGAACCGCCCGCCACGGTCTCATCATCCAAATTCGATCCTTTCATCTTTTCCTTCTCTAAGCTATCTGCCCCCTTACTCGGGCGCTCTTCACTCCGCGCAGGAGATCTCTCTGAAGGTCCCCCCCCCCCCCCCCCCCGCGACAACATTCGTCGAATCTTCACCAGTATTGACACCTGGTTTCTCTTGAATGATAGGTAACTCAGAAATGAAAGGTTTTATCACCACCCGCCTTTTAGGTTGGGGTTCGGTAGACGTCTTTTCTGCAATTACATCAGGGCTGCCAACTGAAAGCAAAAAACGGCTAAGTCCCTACATACAACATAAAATGAACAAAATAAACGACAGGACACTTACACTTCCTTTTAGATAAAAAGCCTTTCCTAAACTCCCCAAGATCCGCTTTCCCCCCTGAATACTTTTTAAAACCCACACTCTTCTTTCTCTGAGCTTTCTCCACTTCTTCATCAATCACAACTACTTCCGGCTTCGACACACCCGCCGTGATCTTACCCTTCATTTTTAGGTCCACCAACTTAGAACCTTGAGCAGGTCCTGAAAATTCCATCGATTTTGTCCCTACATCAAACACAGGAATTTTAGGCTCGATCACCTCCGCTTTCTGAGAATCCACCTGACAAAACAAATAGCACAGTAAATAAGCATACATATACATCCGCCACATACAAAGCTAAAAAGTGTACCGTAAGCTCATGAACCGCGGTCGAATCAAACGAACTGTCCAAAACAGGAAACACAAAGTTATCCTTAGTCTTTGCCAAAATACCCGGTTCATCCCGCGCCACGATTAAGTCACACGGTCTCAAATCCTTCTTTTTCTCTTCTAACAACAAGTCATAAAGACAAAATTTTTCTGCAGGAAAAAGCCGCGAGTTACATACATTTAAACAAAAAGGTAATAAACCACAAACACGCACCGTTTCTCAAGTGGCGGAACCCCGGGCGGAATCCCGTCTTGAACCAGAGCCGGCTCATACCTACCGCCACCAACGCTCCTTCCGGAATAACTTGGATATCCGTTGGATTCTCCTTCAAAAAGCGATACTCCGCCGACATTTTCACCGCGGCTGCCCCTGCATCATCTAGTAACTCCTCCCCATTTTTTCTATATACCATCCGCCCCGGAATAACACCCGCGTCTACAAAGAAAAACTTACTCTTCCACTCCTTATCCTTTGAACTCTGAGGAAGCGCGCCAATCATATTGGACGACGTATCACGCTTATCAAAAGAGTACCATCCCCCGACTTTCCGGGTCACACGAAAAAACGACCGAAATAAATCCAACCTTGGAACCTTATTTAAACTCCTCATAACGAACTCATAATGCATAAGCTTCACCAAACCAAGAGGATGTAACTGAGAAATGTGTAGCTGAAGAGATTCCAAAACATGCAAACAAAAACAAGTCGCCGGTAACCGGAAATGACAAAATCGAAAGAAATCAACATATAGCGATATCTTTCCAGGAGGAGGGAGAACAGCACGATCATCTTCTCCAGGGATTTCAGGATGCCAGGAAGGTGAAATACAGTACTCAGACACAATAGAATCAAGATCCGATTGCTTCAGAGTAGAAGGAATCTCAAAAATTGTAGGACCAGGAGTTTTCGGCCCTTTTCTCGACTTAACCTTCTTTACTGCAGCATCAGAAGAAGACGCCATAAAAAACGATTAGAGAAGAAAGAGGAAGAAAACGAGAGAAAATATATTTGGTAAAAAAGTACTTAAAGAGTCAAAAACTTACACATACACATATATATATATGTAACGGCTACGCAAAACCCAATAAAGACTCGTACGGCCCAAGATTTCAAAAATAAATTTAAAAACTTTCCCACCAAAAAGTAGGTCACACTTATCCACAAAACGATTTAAAAAGTAATTAATTAAACTATCTTTTATTTTTTATCTTTATATTTATAAACTTTTTTTTTTTAAAAAAAACTTTTTTTAAAAAAGTCTTTTATTATTAAAAAGAATCTTTCCTTTAATAATTAAAGACTTGGGAGACTTAAAGAGTAGTGACCCAAATAACCCGACCCAATTACATCATGCAATAAAAGAATAAAAGTTAGTTACATCACATGGACACATGGCACAATATGATAAGCCAAAAGATATATGAGAAAAGCATGTCATATAAAAAGGGTCCCACAATGACACCTTTCCCAAAGATATCACATCACAACATTCCCCTATAAATACCCACATAATTCCCCTGACTAAAGGTAAGCACTCTGTACCTCTCTTTACCTGCAACACACACACACATACACTCTTCTCTGAATAGAAACTGATTCTCACGCCGGAGGGTTAATACAAGGAACACCCCCCTTTTGTTCCTTGTGTTGCCTTAACGGTGTTGTTCTCTGTGCAGAGTTGAAGCAAGGACTGAAGAAATATTGTTCTTAAAGAAGGCGATCTGATAATCCTCTACAGCTTCACATAATCCACACTAATCCTCGGATCACGAAGCAACATTGGCGCCATCCGTGGGACCGTTTTTTCCTTTTGTAAATCAGATCCGTTTTCCTTTTTCAACGATAATTTCTCCAACCTTTTTCATACTTCACAATGACATCTTCATCGACACCTATAACCACGAACGTCGAAACACAGACTGAAAACATTACATCCATTTCTTCATTATTTTTTTTAAATTGTATTAAGAACACTAGAATTTTAATTTCGTTAGAGTGTATGATATAACATATACTTGATATATGATAATGCATATATACAGTATTATATAATATTATATACATGGTACTATACTGACACATATATTCATATTAAAATTAAAAAGATAGTTAATTTGTTTTTATTATAACAATGTTTATATTCATATTAACGATTTATAAATTCTTGATATAATAATGCATTTTTTAATTAATAACGTATGTAAAGACAAATATGTATAAAGAGATACATTTAAAAATTTTATTTACCATTTCTTTAAAAAAATTTACTCATTTCCTTTTTAATAGTTTCTAACTTTCTGAATAAAGTTAGTTCACTCATTAACTGTATGCTTAAATTCATATGTTGTGAAATGAAGTTAAATAATCATAGTGATAGACCAAACTAGCTTCAAATTTTAAAAGGAAAATTAAATTATAAAAATCAAAACTTTGAATTATTGGTCGGCAAAGATTTCAACTAAAAAAATTCTTGGTAGAGTTCTTAATTTTTTAAACTTTTTAATAGTGAACCCCCTATTAAAAAATAAGTAAATTGGTGTCTGTCAGTCATAACTATTACCTTTTGGTTTCTACAGTCCCAACTATTGAATTGGGTGTCACCGGTCCCAACTATTATCACTTTGGCAACCAACGGTCCGTCGTTAAATTTTTTAACATCGTTAAGTTTTTTCGAAGTCAAGAAAAATGAATGAAGAAAGAAAAAAAATGAAAGAAAAAAGAGAATTAAAAAATCACTAGTTGTTCTTGAAGATTCCTTACAAAAAAAAGATGGGGTTCTTGATGGATTAAAAGGGTTTAGAGTGATGAAAGTTAGTAGGGAGTGATTCACTATTTGGGTTGGTATTTATAAATAAAAATTTGAGTTTGACATTAGAAAATGTAGTTATAGAGAAAGTGGAGGGAAATACAAAAAACTATTTTATTAATTGTTTTGCATCATAATATCCCGTTATGCATGGTTTTAGGTACTTTAACATAGAGACCATAAAACACTTATGAAATCATTTTATGAAAAATATAAGTCTCAATAAGTTGTTCAATTATACATTAAAATGTTGCAATTTTTTAAGCGTTGTACACACAAGTTTTGACATTACAAAAAATGATTAAAGAGTACGATTACATCAAGTTTTGACATTACAAAAAATGATTAAAGAGTACGATTACATTTGAAATAAATAAATAAAAATACTGGACGTTACATTTGTCATTATGTTTTGTAAATGGTAATTATATTTGATGTATTTTGATGATTTTAAGTATGAAATTTAGTTTCTTTGTTATTTTTTAATTTGATGACTCGAGTCGAAATAGATTGAGAAAATTATTAAATAACGATAATTCATATTGATCTCTCAAATTTCGAGGACCATGTAAATGGTTTAAATCATGGGTGAGAGCTAGTTATTTATTTGAAGGACATAAAATTATAAAAACAGCTTCAAGCTGAAAAAAAGCAAGGAGGCAACACAACAGCAAAAGGGGTGAGAGCTAGTTAATGGAATTTTTTTTACCCTTGAACGATAATTGAGGGGGTGGGTGATGACCGATAGATATCATGGATAAAAAACTTACAATTTCAGCAAAACATGTGATAAAAATGATTTATTCTTATAAGTGGCGTGTCTTGCTTTCATAATAAATAATAAATGCAATTAACATCTATGCACCATAAGATTATCAATGAATGCGCTTTGAGTTTTAATAGAGAATGTAATGAAGTTAGGTCAGGTGAAAAGATTCAACTTGATATTTAATCACACAAGTCTCAAATTTTTCAATAATAAAGTTCGGGGAACAGTTTGGGAGTCGAGGCCTCGAGGGAGAATAAGGCTTTGAGATAGATTCTCGTTTGTATTAATAAAGAATTCAACAAGGATGGAAGAATTAGAAACGGATGTGGATTGTCACCTTTGTCCAAAAATCAAAGGCCAAAGAAACAAACCTAAATATTAGAATTAAAATTAATTAGCCGGTAAATCAATCAAACAAATAAAAATATCAAAAATAAACTAAATACTTACCAACCGAATGGCGTTACTTTGGGCTTCAACTTGTCATCATGGACCATGATGTCAAACTTGTTAACGGAGGCTATAAATGGTCACGTTCCAAGTCCAACATGGAATTTCATGTCTATAATTTTAACTAAGCGTAGACAATCGCGCATTATGAAAGAGCCGGTTTGTATTAGTTACAAATAAACAAATGAGTAAAAATGAAGGAGAATATATTTTAAATAGAAGCACATATACAGCAAAAGACACATGTAAACCACTAAAACAAAAAGAAATGCGTAAAAATGGGTCTGAACCGGGGAACCACAATAGCAATAACAATAAGACCGTCTGCAACGCTGGAAAGTCATTTTTTCAAGAATCAATCCAGTCAATATGCAACATCAGCTTTTCACTAACTATCATTCATCCTTCCACAAATGAGAATTGCCCTTCACCACATGCCATCCTCCACAAATCCTCATCCCCCAACGCTGCCCTTCTAAAGGGCTGAGCCCTTCAGCCACAAACACTCCTTAAGGGCGTTGCATTGCATGCAGTCTAACAAAACAACAACAACAACCACACAAACTACAAAAAAGAATCTTAAACACAAATCAACTCTAATATACAAAACAATAAAACAAAAAATATTACACAAAAAAACAACAACCACATGTAAACAAAGTCAAGACTAAAGACATGAGAGGGTAAAATGTAAGAAGCCTAACACTTGTGGCCTAACTTACAATCCATAAAATTCCACCAAACAACAACAATCTTAGCATGAGGGGTAAAGTTCACAGCGACTCGCAGAGCCCGAGAAACCAAGGATTTGTATTTAGTAGAATAGGCTTTGCGATTCAAAAGGGGATAGCGACGCAGCTTGTTGCTCGCTTACCCATTATCCGGATGTAGTTTGGTTTGTGATCAAATAAAACATTTGAAGTTCAAAAGAAAATAAAAAATATGACCAAACTTACAATTCACAAAGTGTTTTATTCAATACACTTCTCTTTTATATATAGTACTAGGTTTAATACCCAATAATATTTATAAAGAAATTATAACCATTAAACTTAACGTGTAAATATTTAATATTTAAGAAATTTGGCTCAATCAACTTATGCATGGAAAAATTCCACTTAATTTTTCCTCGAAAACTTCCTATTATATTATAGAACAAATTTTTTTCCCAAAAAATGAGGCCTCTAAAACCTTCATTATTAGATAGATAACTAGATTTAAGACCGGGCCGCGCAACGGTCGGGTCACACAGACAAGTCTTGCGTATGTGACTTCGTAACATGCTTTGATAAAAAAAGTCTTATGTCCCTCACGCCACGATGCAAAACTGTAATGTGTCGCATATTAAAAAACAATGAAATATCAAAAGTTAGAGGTGATAACAATATTGAAGTCGTACTATACGTCAAAGTGGAGTAAGAGATTAAAGTCAAAAACTCAACAAGAGCTAAAATGACAATTAGTAAAAGTCGGAGATTAAAACCGTAAATAAATCAAAATTGGGAGATTAAAACCGTAGAGTTTATTAAAAGTTACGATTTAAAATGATAATTATATCAAAGTTGAAGGTAAAAATTATTAATAGACCAAACCTAAAGATTGAGTCAAATATGTCAAATTATGAAAGTTAAAGGACTAAATGACAATGTCATAACCGACCTTATCCTTTAGTATATATAGAAATTTAACTTGCAAAACTTAGAATTTCCATTCAAAATAAAAAAAACGTTTTACTCACAACTCAAAAGACCATACAACTCATGTCTTTGGCTTTTAATAACTTCATGTCTTCACTTCAATTTTTTTATAACCATGTATTTCTCTAATCCTTCCAAATTTCTTTAAATGTCCATCGTTCTCTCACAAGCCATCTGACCTTAAAAACAAACCAAAGTAGATTTAAAAAAAATCTTATATTTATAAAATATTATAACATGATCGGGTAAATGCACGAAATAAATCAAAATAGATGCTAAAAACATGATCAGATTTGTATAAAAATACAACTAACAATTATGTGATTATTGAAATATAAAAGTGATGGTCATGTGGGGATGGTGTTAAAGGTCCCGCGAAATGGGCTTCCCAATTATTTTTGTGTAAGGATTGTAAAGCAGGCCACAACAATAATGTTTTGTAAATTTAATATGAGAGTTTATTGGGCTAGAGGCTTAATAAATTCAGAAAGAGCATTTGGTACTGAGTACTAATACCGAATCTATCCGATAACGACTAAATAAAATCGATACTGGCTTTTTACCGATAAGTACCGTATGATTTTTTTTATATATTTGATATAAAGTTTACGAATGTTGTATATTAGATGTTCAGTGTACGAATTCGAATGTTTTTCTACAACTTTGAGTCATTCTGTAATGTTTTTGAGATTTTTTATCAACTTTTAAATCAAATGAATTTTGATACGACTTTTAAGTAATTTATACCAGATATCCCGCATGTCTACAATCCTGCATGTCTTATTTATCTATTCAGGTATATTATATTAATTAACCTGTAGAATCATCTCTATAGTTATATTAATAAGAATAAAAATAATCCGGAATGAGCGAGTGTAAAAAAAAGATAAAACACAAAAATGTTACCAAAGTGGTACTATTACCGAAATACCAGTATCGAACTGATAAATGTTACTCAATACCCACTTTTCATCAAATTCAATAACAGTACGTACTTCAGGCACCGATCTCAATCTAACTAGACCTGATATTGCATATGCAATGAAAGTCTAAAACAAATTTTTCCAGAATCAAAAGAAATTAACCTCATCTTCACGTGGTTCGTTACTTCGTTTGCTACTAAGGTACTTAAAGCCAACTCCAAGCTATGAAGTTAAGTGCAAGAAGGAGGCGGAGATTGAATTAATTATTAGGAGATGATCAAAACTCATTATGCAAGATTGATCTCATTGGATGGTTATGGAGGAGATCAAAACTCAATAATGAACTAAATAGTTAAATTTTATGCCACCACATCCGTTAATTTAGACACCTAGAAAAACAACAACTTAAATTTTGTTTACCACTCAAAATTTATACGAAAACAACTTTAATGACGATAATTTAAATGACATGTTTAAAGATTTAAAAAATAATCAAATATAATGTACGTTATATGTTGTTTTACCAAACTCATTTTAAATTACTAATTTATTTCGACTCGCTTCATTTTGTGCCCGTTCATGAAAATTTTTACGTCCGTCACGATTAATTAAACCCTAAAAAGATTATTAAACAACGGTTAACAAATAGTTTTTTACATGCATAATCAAACTTGGAACTATGGAAGCTTCGGGGCTATTGGCATCAATGCATGGTGGATAACAACTGCAAAAGCTTCTCACATATATAGTTGCAGGTTTCTTCAGCACCTTTGAAGCCGACACAATCTTTAACACAACAATATATATATATATATTTACATAAAATGTATTTTATTATTATTACTATTATTAAAGTACGTTAAGGACTTTTTTTTAATAAGATATTCTTAGATATTAAAAAGCAAAGCCCCATGACGGCAGGTAGATCACCATGATCGTCTAGCTTCTCTTTTTTTACGTTTGATTCTCCTTTTTTTTTTTACTGTGAAACGAATAAAGCCGGCTAACCGAGATAACCCAATAGCAAAAGGCGATGCATGCGTCTGTGGACACAGAAAACGCTGGGTAGGCCAAGCTTACGTATTTCGGGGAAAACCCGACTCCAATTTGGGGGAAACCCACTAACCTGCTCGCTTGTAGGCACGACAACAAGCTAGCGGTAAAACCCGTTTGGCTCAGAGATATATCAAATTTATGCTGCCACAAGTCTCTATTTATTGCCCTCATGATCAGCCCCTCATTTGCATATTCCAAAGAGATGTTAGTAGAAATTATTGAACTTGGGTCTCTTTTAAAAAATCTAAATATATATATATTACTATTACATCACATTTGAAGTTGCTTTTACGTTTATTCTCACTTTATTTTTACTAAAGATAACGTTTGATTAATTAACATTAGTCCTCGTAAGAGACTAAGATCGAGTTACTTTTGCTAAAAGAATAAACCGATCATGCACATAATGAATAAAATAATTGTTCTTTATAATCACTGCTTAATTAAGTACTTAATTGACAATACTAGTACGTACTTGAATTACAAATAGAAATGCTAACTAATTAACTTCCCACTTATTACAACGCTCATGTTATATATTTGTTATTTTAACCCACTCATTTAATCTAATCTGTTTCGACGTACTCGATCCATTTTAAGTAATTAATTCTTGAGTCCGTCACTCACTGATTATATTAAACCCTAAAAAGATTATTAAACAACAAAACTAATCAACAAATAATTTGTATACTTATGTAGAGATGGCATTTTACATAATTAGACTTCGAACTATTGAAGCTTCGGGGCTATCGGCATCAATGGTGGATAACAACTGCGAAAGCCGATCACTAAGGTCATCAACCTCCCTATGCAAGCTTTTCACATAGTTGCAAGTTTCGTGTAACACCTTTGAAGCCGACGCCTGCATTTAACAAAAACATCATAAACTTATTATACGTAACAAAATAAGTAATTCATTTTTTAATTTTAAAAACGTACTTTTAACTAATAATATGAATAACTTTTATGTATGTAGGTTATAATGTTATATTGAATTGTCTATATATACATAGCCTACATATATATGTGTAGGTAATTGATTATAAAATTGTTAATTATCATGTAAATAAATTAGTGTGATGGTTTTTATGTACATAAACATGTATATAAACATACACATTTATAGGAGTATAAAAACTTAAAAATACCAACAATGATAAAAATAAAAAGTTTGAATGGATTTAGGTTTGTTGTTTTTGGTTTTACAATAACAAGAAGTTTCATCTATAACAAATGCTTATAACCTTGTTAGATCGTTGAATACGAGTTCCGGGAAGAAGCTGTTGTAGTTTGGAGATGAGTTGTATGATCTGATCATCACTGATCCTTGAAGCCCCAGATGATGATTGTCTTGATCTTCTGCTTGACATTGTACAATTGGCAAATGTTATTGATAAATTATATGTGTGATATTTTTTGAATGGGAAATTGTTTGTGATATGGGTGCTTATATATAGAGAGAACAAGCAAGAAGTTATGTAGATATAGGCTATGGAGAGAAAAAAGAATGGAAGAGTCATGTGTAATGTATCGTAATGTTTAAAAGAAAGATATTATCACTACTAGGTGTAACTTTATAGAATAATAATAACTAAGTTTTAAAAGATTTTAGTTAAGGTAATCAAATTTAAAAAGTTTTTAAGTAACTTACATAACTTTCATATTTATTTAAATTAAAAGGTCTTATATGCATTTTTAGCATATTTTTTATGTTTCCATTATAAAACCTTTTTTATATTTTTATATCGATGTGAATTTATTACATGAACTTTAAATTTTTATTTATTTTTTTAAGTAATTAACGTGTTTTTAAAATTTTGAATTATAATTACATATATTAAAAATCTCGACCCTCATATTTCTCTTTAATTTCTTTCTTATCATCAAATATGTCGATGATCACTCAATTTAAAGGTTAAGTGACCCATACAATTTAAAAAAAACATATATGAATGATTTAATTAAAATATTTTTAAAACTTTATTATTTTCCATGAAATTTCCCCTTAATTTAAATCATATTTTAATATTTGAGTTCTGTTTTGATGATTAATAGAATTATGTATTCTTAAATCTTTTAATCACCATCATGTACTTTTTCGGTCTTTTTTGTTTATTCAGTCAAAGGCTAAAAATGAATCTCTTTAATTGTTATTAATTTATTTCGGTTTTTCCTGTTTGTTAGGTCTTGTGCTTACTCTCACCCCTCCGTCTTTCACATATAAAAATTTAATCCACTAATATAATCTCTCACATAATTACATTTTTGACGCTCCCATTTTGATTATATACATTTTTTATTTAATCTTTTAATTAAACTAATTATAACAAAACTTAATTTATTTTATGGATTACTTTTATGACTTTACACCACAATGTGTCGTCATTAATGTCAAGTTCAGACTGCGAAACAATACAACTTTTTATGCATGTAATGATGCGACAATACTATCACAACGCGCAACATAGGTCAAAATCTTAATGTCGCAAGTAACGCTTGTGACAAAGTCTTTCTATTGTAACTGTCACAATACTAGTTTAAACTAATACGTATATGCGGATGGTTTGTAAGGATTTCTTTTAGATTTTTAATAGATTTTAAACGGATTCTTAAAAATCTAAGGAAAAACCTAGTAAAGTGTCTTGATGATTTACTCTGTTAGAATATATTCGTCGGTAATACATGTTCTCTTCGTCAGTAGTGATATGTGTATGTATGTATGTATGCATATAATTATTGTCATTTGTCACTCTTTGGTTAAACTTCTTATTTGTTTTCCCGCTCAAACTTTAGTCTTAAAATTACATTAGTTTTTTAATTAGGATGAAAACTATCTAATATTAAAACATTAGTTATTATATATTATTATAAAATTTCAAAATATAATTACCAACATATAATAAATCACTCCAAACTTTTCGGTTTTTCCAAAATTTGAATAATCCATAATATATTAGCATACATAGCTCTGTTAGCTTAATATTATTTTTAAATATATGTTTAGTCGTGTATTATAAAATAAATTTATTTATTTTTTTTCACTTTGAATAATTGAATTTACTTAAACAAACCTTGTATTATAGTTAAATGATAAAATGAAAAATAATATCCAAAGTGATAAAACTTTTAATTAGTCCTTTATTGATATAGATAGGAGGCGTTAAAGAACGTTTTCAAAATTCTTTTTTTAAATGCAAAATATATTATGTACGTATGTGTTTGTGCTGATATTATATTATATAATTAATTATCATGGTAGTAATAAAGGAAGTGGGGAAACGAAGACACAAGCAATGAAGAAGGTAGGACACTTGCACTGTTTTAGGTCAAAATTTAATAAAAATAGTTTTATAACATGTTTATGAATATCACATTTTGGTACTACTTATAATAAAATAATAGAAATGTGTCAAAATATAAAATTCCAAATCCATCAAATATTCAAATGTGATTTTGTGGATATCGCTCAAAGTGCTACCGGTAAAAAAAATTTCATACATCCTAATAAAACATTAACTTTTTACATAAAGAAATTCAGCTTAAAATTTGACAAAAACGGCAGCTTTAGTGCGTTTGAATTAGGGGTGTTCATTCGAATCGAATGCGAATTGGGCGAATTAGGCGAATCGAATTGGTTGAATTGGGACTTTTAAAAACTCTATTCGTATTCGATCCACATTCGAATAAAAATCTATGTATTCGATTTGATTAAGTTATTCGAATCGAATTCGAATAGATTCGAATGTATTCGCTTTAAAAAAATATAAATAAACAAACACATCAAGTAACAATACAAATGTAGCACCAACATAACATAAGTCTACAACATCACCCAAACAATGTGCAAAACATCACCCAAACAATATGCAAAATACTAGCACATCGACAAGTAGTCTAAAACATGTTAACAAAAGTCTAAAAGTGCATAATCAAACACAAAAAAAAGACTTCAGCAAGTTTAAAACCTATAGAAACAACAATTAAACAGTTGCCAAAGCACCAAATCATGTTGCTATGCAGAAACAACAATTAAGACTAGGTAATGGATTGGGTTTGGGTATTTTTAACTTTACTTTAAGCCCATTAAATCATATTGATATATAGATAATTAATTAGATATATTACAAATATATATTAAAAAATATATAAATTTCTTATTCGAATTGGGCGAATCGAATGCGAATACAGAAAATCATATTCGTATTCGATCACATTCGATAAAATTATGAACACTCCTAGTTTGAATTTTTATGCTAATTGGGCGAATTGAATTCGAATGACTGAAAGTCGATTTCGAATAGCCTTAATCGAATTCGAATCGAATTTCGAATAATTCGAATGGTATTCGAATAATGAACACTCCTAGTTTGAATTCTTCAAATATATGCTAATTGGGAATTTTTTTAGTTAAGCATGCTATTTTTTAAGCATGACAAATCAGTGTCACATTATTTTATAATATGCGTTACTATTAATCATCTTAGTTAAATTAAACAAACTTAGTTATTAATTGAATCAATTTTGCATTATTATTTATTAAAATTCATTTTCCTGTAATATCATAAAGTTTGATTTTTATTATCTAGAGTAAACTGTAGTTTTGGTCCTTGTGTTTTTATAAGATTAACAGTTTTAGTTTTACCTTAACAGTTTTGGTCCCTGTGTTTTTATTTTCTAACGAAAATGGTTCCGAACACTAACTCCATCCAATTTTCTGTTAAGTTTCTCACACGCGCCCCAGCATCTGAGGGTTAAAAATATCACTTCTCCCCCTCTTTTATATAGTCGTCATGTATGTTAACATTTTTATTCAGTTGCATGTCAAAAAGAGTTAGAGAAATGACATATTTACCCCGTATATGATGGAGACTTAACGAAAAATTGGATGGAGTTAGTGTTCGGGACCATTTCTATTAGAATACAAAAGCACAAGGACCAAAATTGTTAAAGTGAGACTAAAACTGTTAATGTTATCAAAACACAGAGACCAAAACTGCAGTTTACTCTATTATCTATTTTAAACAACATTAAGAGATTTTTATACTTTGTACAATCGAAATTGAATGATTTAGCAAACAATTTCTACAATTTCGTCATCATAATATAAAATTTAAAACAAAGAATTCCTACAATTTCGTTATCATACTAGTAAATTTAAGTTTTGTTACATTCTGTTACATTTAAATTCGAAAAACTATACAATTTAACTCTCGGTTATTTAATAACAAAAGTATATGATTATCTAAATATTTTTTTTGATATATTTATATTAAACATGTGTGTTACAAAGAATTCATACACTTAATTACGTCATCATAAAAGTAAATATAAATTTCTTACATTCTATTAAATTTAAAGTTTAATTTAAATTCAAAAGGCTATATGTTTATACACCACAAGTTTTTTTGAAGAAATAAAATTTTGGTTTTTATCTCCAAAAATTTCATTATAGTATAATGGAGTCAAGTTTAGGTTTCTATTTCTAATATCTTATTTTTTAAAAAAAAATTTGAAAACCATGTTATTTATAAGAAAAGTATATGCTTATTTAAATATTTATTTTAATGTATTTTTATTTAACCTATCTGTTATACAAGTGTCTAACCTAGTGTAGCAATAACGTGTTACGAAAGTAATAAAGGAAAGTAAAGAATCTTTTGTTACAATTACTTGATAACCAGAACCCACCACCAGCTATCACAATTGTTACAAACCATTATAAAATACAAACTAGGAGCCTGATAACTAAACTAACTTAAAAGAGTTTTTTCAAAACCAAGAGAACTAAAGAGACCAAATTAATCTCATGGACTATATATGAAATTAACTCTTTTAATTTAATATACTAAGACATTTATGATACCTATAACCTATGATTAAAATACATGGTAAAATAGCATCAAGTTTTACTTGAATTAGCTTTATGGTATTGAAAAGGTTAATTAGGTAACAAAAAAAAGTAAGTTTGGTTAACATTAATTGAGGTAGCTAATATTTGGATTTATAAGGTTTAGATAAAGTGGGTATGGAAAGAATAGAAATAAGGAAAACATGCGAATTTTCACATGGTACGTGGTTAATGGTTATTCACATATGTTACTTCTAACACATGTGCCAATTAAATCCAATATTTCTCGATCGATCATTGGCTCGTAATAAGCATTATGATAATTTGTCTAGTAGATAAGTCTAATCATGAATGTTGTGTCCACACACGTTCCTTGTCTAGTTCTTGATATTTTTTCATCAGGAACGTACGTACCTTTGGATAACATTTTCATCCAATCTAGATTAATTGACGTTGTGCATTTTCTTAGATTGATTCTCAATTCATTGGTTCCAATTTAACATTAGGGTTCTAATTCTTTCATTTGTAAAATTGTAATTTACTCAACTATTTGTTAAGAATACGTAAAAGAATTATATAATGTTTTGTCACTGTCAATGGACATTGTTGGTCAGTTGTACTTGAAATACCATATACGTAACTAGTTTAGTGCTCGCGCTACGCTCGGGAACACAACATTCAAGTGATTCTTTTAAGGATATTTATGAATGTTCCAGTCAGTTTTGAAACAAAACCGTGATAAACCGAAACACAGGATATACTTTTAAAATTAGACTTTTAGTATAGTAATATTATACTCAAATTTACTACACCATAAAGTGCTCAATTGTATGGTGTAGTTTATTTTAAAAAAAATCGTACAAAAATGTTATGTATATTTATGAAACACTGAGGTCTTTAATTGTATGTTATTATTAACTTTATCCATAAGTTTCATTTTTAGACCCTATCAAATATAAAACGACTCATGTACACCTCTTGTAGTAGAGAGTAAAAAATATAAATACTTTTAAATTTTTCAGAATTCTTCAAAATATTAGGGGACCAAAAATGTAATTAATTTTATTATAATATATTTTATATACATATTTTAAATAAAAAATTATTATTGTGAGATAAACTATAATATAAACTGACTCATGTACACCCCTTGTAGTAGAGAGTTAAAAATATAAATACTCTTAAATTTTTCAGAATTCTCCAAAATATTAGGGGACCAAAAATGTAATTAGTTTTATTATAATATATTTTATATACATATTTTAAATAAAAAATCATTATTGTGAGATAAACTCTCATAAGATGTCACATAAGCCAGAAGCTTTAAAATTGTGTCACATAAGCTTTTTACGTTTTGCTATATTATATAAGGATTATGGGGCTATTTGACAAAATTTGAATCGTTATGAATGGTTAAAAAGTCTGAATCATTAAGAGACTCTATCAATGAGAGGGATGTTAAGGTAGAAATGCAGATGAGAGTAAAGTTGTATGTGCTCCATTCAACATCTCTCTATCTCTTAACCACTCAACACTTAACTGAATCATTCAGAGACTCTTTTTTATGAAACAAACGCTCTGAATGCTAAATCTAAAAGATTAGACACTGAACTGAAGCATTAAAAGGTGAAATAAACGGTCCCTAGGTGTTTCAAAGAGCAATAAACGTTTATCACGTATGTTAAATTATTGTAAACCTTGTCAGGCCGAAAGACTTTTTAAACTAAAGTCAAAGTTAGCATATATATATTCAAAGCAACTTACAATTCGTGAAGTGTAAACATAGTTGTGTGTTAGTCAATATATAGTCATACTTTTGACTTGGTTGATTTATTATGATACTAGGTTAGACCCTGTGGGTACCCACAGGGGTTGATCGGTAAAAAGTCTTTATATGTTTTATAATAAAAAAATTATTAATAGTAAAACATCAAATAAAGTATGCTAAATATGAAAAAATGTGAGGATGAATATGGTGGTGACAAGTGTCATTGTGTGGAAGCAAGGCTTAGCAAATTATTAGAAGAGGAGATTATCACCGGATGACATATCTGAATCAAGCTCCACTATTTGATGTCATTATGTATGCAATAACTTCGAGATATTGTTCAATTTTTTTTATAATAGGCGACGATACAATTGTGGCTACTATCTTGTCAGTGAGATATTTCCAACTTAGGGGTTGTTTGGTAAAATCTGAATTAATAAGAGCTAAATGGTTACGAGGTCTGAACCATTAATAGGCTCTATCAATACAAGAGATATTAAGGTAGAACTTCAGGTGATGGTAAGTTTGGTATATGTTTTATTTAGTTCCATTCAACATCTTTCAATCTCTTAACCATTCAGCACTTAACTGAACCATTTAGAGGTTCTTTTTTATGAAACAAACGCTCTGAATGCTGAATCTGAATGATTAAGCACTGAACTGAACCATTAAGAGGTGAAACAAACAGCCCATTAGTCTAATTTTTTGAAATCATTCGTTTGGCCAGCAAAAAAGAGTTCAAGAAGATGCAAGAGTCTATCAGGCAACCATCTGGTGTGTTAAAATCTATATAGACTATAACTAAACTATTAACATAGACAATCAACCGCAACAAGATTAGGAACGTAATGTTCGTATGCATAAAATTGCACAATATGATTTTTTAAAGATGACAGATATGCAATATCGTCATAGTACAGACTTGATTGAATCATCCAAGCGACAAAGTTGTAGAGGATAGTATCCTTATGGACTGTGGGATTAAAACATAGACCATGGATTCCTATGAGATGTTGTGATATAATCTACAAACCTATCAAATTCAAACTTGAACTTACGAAATTCAGATGACGAGTGTTTAACTTTAATATTTTAAGTTAATTCAGAAGACGAGTGGTTAAGTTTAATATATTTTTGGGAATTAAAAATGTTAACTTATTGTTGTTTTCTTAAGTTATTTATATATTTTATTTTGTAATAATGAACATAGTGTTTTTATTTTTTTTTAAATGATTAAAGTAGTTTGGGTGATAGGCTAAGGGGGAGATTATATCAAGTCCAGAACTCACGCCATTAGGATTTAGGCATGATAAAGGGCGTGATGGGGGCATCAAGTTAGTTGAAGACAACAAGTGTGAGTATACATATGTTTTTTATCCCATTTGCATTTGACACATTTGGCTTCCTAGCCACTGAGGCAGTGAACTTCTTGACCAGGGTTCAGCGAGTCATTCATAGCAATGTTTCGACACCTAAGGGCCAAGGTTTTGTCTTTAGTAGGCTAGGTTTTGCTATTCAAAGAGGGTGGCGGCACAACTTGTTGCCCGTTTACCTGCCACTTTATTGTAAATTCTTTGATGTTTAATATATTTAATATATGATGATAAGTAACATATTTATTCAAGGAAAAAAAAACTATAATTTAACCACCAACTACAGCGTCATAAATTATCATCTCTTTATCATATTCACACAACCATCTTTACACCCCTTAAACATGATAGAAATTATCGCTCATGTGGCGCCTACGTGGCATTTATTTTTTCGTCACTAACGTACAACTAGGGGTGTTTATCGGGTTTTCTTATCGAGTCGGGTTAATTGGGTTTTTTGATGCGCTATGTCAACCCTAGTAAGGATCGGGTTAATCGGTAATCGGGTTCTAAACCTATAACAAATTGGGATAAGCTTTTTAAATTAGAATTCTAAACGACATGGGACTATAAAAACAAAAAAAATAAATAACTGATTTTCCCACTTATTTGAGTTAATCAGGTTGACCTACTTCACCAAAACTAATAACCCGTTATTGGCCCTAAAGAGTGTTCAGGTTTGTTGGGTAATGTCTTAATCGGTTTTAGGTTGATTCAGTTTAGCAATCAAGTTTGAGTAAAAGTGATACCCCCTCGTACAACCATTATATGTGCTAATTTGTTGTAGATTGTTAGACCTGGTTTTTAGTAGTTATATATTTTTCTCTCTGCTAATTTCCTTTCAAGCTATGATTTATTGAAACGCATAAACAATAGCTAAAAAGCCTAAAACTACTTTTTTATAGCGAAACGATTAAACCTTGTTACCCGAGGTAACTCAATGGCAAAAGACGACCGCATACGCTCTACGAGCACAAACAATGTTGGGTAGTAAACTCACCTATTTCGGAGAAAACACGACTCCAATTCTACGAAAATCTTTCCCACCCGTAAGCATGACAACAAGATTGTTGTAGAATTCGTTTGGCTCGGAAATCGAACTTGTGTTACCATAAGTCTCCCTCCATTGCCCCTCTTAAAATGACGCTAATGATAATTAAACTTTGATCTATTTAGAAGAATCTAAAACTCTTATTAGTACACCACGTTAAAAGTCGCCTAAAACTACTTATCTTCTTATTCTAATAATTGGGTAATTATTCCACACGTCAATATTTTAACTACTCCACATAGGATTTTGCTTAGGTTTCACGCTCTAATTTAAATTTATGGAGGATTTCAAGGCGGGCCACGCTATGCTCCATCTTCCAAATAACTCGATATCTTCAAATAAAAAATTCACTAATTATCATGAATTATCTTCTAACCCGATATGTTCAAATTAAAAATTTAGCAATTATCATGAATTATCCTCTAACCCGATATGTTCAAATAAAAAGTTATCAAGTAATATAGATCACCTCCTTTAATTTAGCATATGACTTTTGCTACGAAAATATTTATAGATATCAAAAAGATTTAATAAAAATATGTTAAAAATAAATTTAATACTTAAATTTAGTTAAAATTTAAAACTTATAAAACTAAAATCTCGTGTTGTATGTTGGTATTAATCTAGTTTAAATATGTTATATTATTATCATCATGGCATGGCACATGTGTGTTTCCTGACGAATCGACACGACACGTGCAAGGAAATTACTCGCCTAATTGAAGACATTAAAAAAATGAAATTAAGTAGCCATGTTTTGTGGAAACAACGTCACGTGAGGATATCGGATATCCCATGATTTTAGGTTCTCCTTAATTAAACACGTGATCATTTAAAACAAACCCAACTTAATCTAATTAAACCGATGACGCCAAGCAAAACATAAATCCTACCCTTGCAACAAAGCTTACAATGGCCCATGGAAGCATATTATTGAAGTTGTGAATGATTCGTTAAAAGCAATGTTTTTAAACCCGGACTGGACCGGGCGGTCCGACCGGTTCAACCAGGAACCGGTAGAAAACACGGTCCGGTTCAAGCCTTAAAACAGGTCCACAAAAAACCGGCCGGTTACAAAAGAACCGGGTCCAACCGTTTTACTTAATCGGATTAAATTTTATTCAGAGAAGGTTGGTTTAATTTATAGAGGTGTCAAAAGGCCTCAGATTTCATCTGCAAGTCGATGTGAGATTAGTTACAAGTTTTATAAACTGTGAAGAGGGCTATGAATTCACCTTTTAGTCGATGTGAGATGATCACATAGAAGAATTAATAGAAAACATAATTGCTAAGCTCAACTAAATGTTGGTTCGAACTCAAAACGTTGAGTGGTTTTTGATTTCATTTAAATAGCACTTGCGCTCTCATGCAACTTGCTATATAAGATTGCCATTCAAAATTTTAACTACGTTCACATGTATATGCATCAACAATTCAGCAAACTTATATTTACTTGGAAAGACGAGTACAAATGATTAACCAATAAGGTAAAATCTTCAAAATCACAAAAAACAAGACCCAAAAATACATGTTTGACAATAATTTTAACATTATATTACAAGACGTGATATTGTCTTCAGTTTTATATATTTAAATATTGACTTCTATTATTTATAATGCTATTCGGTCTGTAAATCCGGTTTGACCGGTTCGACCGGTTCGACCAGTGAACTAGTAAAACGTCCAGTTTACTTTCCGGTCTAGTTTTAAAAACATTGGTTAAAAGAGAAAATTGATGTTAATAAACTTATGAAGGTGATGCCGGGTTTGGACTCGTCAGTTCTTTTTTGATTTGATTGGTGGGTAGCCCTCCTTGTTTTATCAACTTTCAGATTTATTTTTGTTAGACAGAAACAAAAATTGTATAGTGGGTGATAAGATAAATAGGTCCAATGGTGCAATATAGATCGGAGATGGAGTTGGGTTCAGACTCCGGTTCTTGGGGCAGAAATCAATGGCGTACCTAGGAATTTATTTTATGGGGGTCGGAAATTTGGTAGTAATCGTTTGATTATTGATATATAATATTTTTCCAATCCGGTTCGTTCGGTTTGGGTCGAGATATTGTTCAATTTTAAAACACCATGATTCAGAAGACACAGATCCCATTTGATAGTGCTAAGAAACACCATGATTCAGTGATGAAAAAAGTTAGAAACGCCAAGAAAAGATGTGTGAAAAATAAAACACCAAAAACGTTAATTGTTGTTTTCTGTGATCAGTTCAAATGTAAAAGACACCATGATTCAGAACATCCAGTTCAAAAGTTAGAAACGCAAAAAAAAAGAAGTGTGACAAATAAAACACCAAAAACGTCAATTGTTGTTTTCTATGACCAGTTCAAATGTTAAAAACACCATGATTTAGAAGATAACGCCGGTCTTTCAAATGTAATCGATAGCACAACATGTAAAATGACGATAACGCCCCTCCGCCTGTTTTTTGCCTCATGGACACGTGTTTGATTGTTATTGCTTCCCACACTTCTTAGAGTTTTGACCCTTTTTAGAAAATCCTCAATATATATATATATATATATATATATATATATATATATATATATATATATATATATATATATATATAGTGAGGTTCACCTACATAGTATTAGAAATCTAAGAAGGCTAAGAAGCAATAAGAGATTGACATGTGACATCTAGGAAAATTAGGAGAGGGCGTATTTTAGTCATGCCCACTTTTTTAAATATTCTCTCTCCACATGCAAGTCACATGTCAATTCCCCTACTTTTTTTAAACGTTTATAACTTTTACATACGACATTATTTTTTGGTTTTTTTACATATTTCCCCTTCCTAAGTCCATCAATTACATATTTACCCAAGCCTAAAGTTTAATTACATATATTCCCTTTGACATAATAAATTACCCATATACCCTTTTTTTACACAAACCATAAGAAAATATAAAAATATATTTATGAAGATCATTAAGGGTAAAATAGTAAATCAAAAGGCTATTTTAAAGAAATTGGGTACATATGTAATATATATAGTTTAGGAAGGGGAAATATGTAATTGAATTTAAAGAGTGGGTAAATACGTAATAAATGATCTTAATAAGGGGATATATGTAAATGCCCCTTATTTTTTTAAACAAATTACACCATAAAAACGAGCATTTTTTTCTGTTTAAAACGCGTATAATATTGATATATAAAAAACAAACTTTTTTTTCACATTTTTTCAGCTCATTGTGTCTTCCGTCAGGTCATTGTGTCTTCCGTCAGGTCATTGTGTCTTTCTTCAGGTCATTGTGTCATTCGTAGGGTTGTTGTGTCATTCATCGGGTCATTGTGTAATCTTATTTGACAAGTATTACACAATGATCTAATAATAATTACACAATAACACAAAAATTATTTCAAAGATCTTGCTCTCATATCATCCTCATTCAAAAATAAATAAACAAAACTTAAAAAAACTATTATTTTCTCATTGTGTCTAATTTAAAAAATAAAAAAAACGGTAATTTTTTTAAATTTTTTTAATTTTTCGTTTATTTATTTTTTGAAAGAGCAATACATGGGGAACAAGGTCTCCAAACCACTTTTTTAAAATTTTATTTATATTGTGCGTTAGAATTTTTTTTAAAAGTGTCATTGTGTCTTTGTTTATCATTGTGTCATTTTCACACTTTGTAACAAAAAATGACTTTGTCTTTGAACATTTCTCAAACACATATTAACAATTTGTGACACGATGATAATTTCTAAACACATAAGATGACACAACAAATATTTAAAATATGATGATATTACATAATGACTTAAGAATGAACCGATAAAAGTGATATTTCACTAGTTATAATATAACACAAGCACATGATATTACACAAGGACTAGACAAGTGCCGAAATTTTTTTTGTTATTTATATATAAATATTATACATATTTTAAAGATAACAAAACGCTTGTTTTTTGGTGTAATTTTTTTAAAAAAATAATATCGTATCCAAAAGTTATGAACGTTTTAAAAAAAGTTGGGGAATTGACATGTGCCTTGCATGCGGAGAGAGAAAGTCAACAAAAGTTGTTATGACTAATGTACCCTTCCACCAAATTTTTTTCCTACAAATTGATCTCAACCATTAAAAGAGAGATCTAAAGGTCATAAATCTTTCTTAGCCTTCTTAGATTTCCAACCCTATGTAGGATAACTCTCCTATATATATATATATATATAAATATATAGGAGAGTTAATTTGAGAAGACCAAATATTGCAAGAAGCGTAAAAAATAGCTAAATTCTTCATTTTTTTCAACAAAAAAATGTTTTTAACATATAAAAAATTGATAGAAATGCAATATTTATTCATTAACTTTGATATTCAAAAAATAAAATTGAATAAATTTCGTTTATTTGTTAAACCTACACATGTGGAAGTCATGTGTAGGTCACATAACCTACACATGTGTTGGTAAATTTAAAACGCTAAAAATACATACGTAAAAAATATTCTAGTGATTTTTTTTAGTTTATACATTACACATTTGTATATAGGAAGTGAATTTATTTAAAAAAACTAAATCATTGATAAGTTTTTTTAGTGATTTAAGTTTCTTCTTTCTTATTGCAATATATGAGTCTTCTCAAATGAATTTAATCCTATATCCCTATATATATATATATATATATATATATATATATATAAACATCATCACATTACACAACACCATAATGATAACACACATGAAACATTATAATATAATAATACTTTATTAAACTCCGTGTGTTACACGAATGTAAACATAAAAAAACACAATTTTAAAACTTTACGAAAAACTAACATTTGAAAATAAACTACACCTTACATGAAAGATATATGAAAATAGAAACACAAACTGCATTTAAACTCTAATTTAAGCCTTGAACAAATAGATTTAAACTACAAATACACTATCAGTATCAAATTAGATATCGACGTTCTTAAAATGAGTGCCTTATAAATCGTACCAATTAATTTAAAAAAAAGCTTAAGAAAAACAGACATACAAATAATCCAGATGATCGATATTTGGCAAAAATTCACGGTTACACTCATATGTACCGAGTTGAGCGTACGGGTCAGTATGCATAGGTCTGGGTTGTAAAATTACGATGAGTTATTTGTTAAGTTGTTTGTTTTCCGTTTTAACTATGATTTCAGGGGTGTAAATAAGATATATTGTAACTTTGGAAGAGAAGTTATGGGTGATTTAATGTTATCGATTTTCTTATCATAGATAGCTTAAAAGAGAATATTCTTAGTTTTGAGCATGAAAAATTCTCCAACACCCTCTCCAATGAATGGCGTGTGTTATCGTAAACCCTCTTTTATTAGAAGGTATAGATATATAAATTACCAAAATGACACAACATTAAATAATATAATATAATCATATTTATAAATTATCAAAATGGCACAACAAACAAAATTATTAAATTGCTAACATGAAACACTATAATGTGATATAATAATATATAAATTACCAAACTATCACAACAAACAATTATCAGCTCGCCAAAAAAACACTCTTAACGAAGTTTGTAAACTAATATATAATGGTTTTTAATTTTGTCCTGTAAATGTTATATGAACATTTATTGTATACTAGTTTTAATACACGTGTGTTACACACAAGTTAATTAATAATATTTATAAAAAAATTATAACCAATATGTTTAACAATTTGAAAATATTTAATATTTAAGGATTTGGCTCCATCAAATTCCAATTAATTTTCCCTCCTAAATTTCCTATTATAGAACAAAAAAATTCCCCCTTCCCAAAATATTACATCCCCTAAAACTTTAATTTATTAGATAAATAAGTCTAATCGACAATTAGGTTGGTGGGTCCCCCCACACAACCACATGTCATTTGTCTATTAAACCAAACTTTTTTTTTGCTTTTTTCGCTTTAGCTCTTATACTTTGTCACAATTACAAGTTTGACTCCTAACTTACTTTTAACATATTTAAGACTTATTCTCCTGACTTTAATTTTTTATTATTTTGACTCCTGAAGACTTAGCCAACTTACAACTTTGTCCCCTACACTACTTTGACATCGACTTTTACCCTTGACTTTTATTTGATGTTATTTGATATTTAAATTTAAATAGATTTTGTTGACGTATTACGACTTTGCACCATAATGTGCGAGACATAAAAATTTTTTATCAATGTGTGACGAAGTCATATACGCAAATCTGGATTGCCGCATCGCAGAACCCGGTCTTATCTAGTTTATTGAATGTATAATATAAATAATAAATAATTTAAAAGACCCATAAAAGATGGTAAAATCATTAAATCTCTATCGTTCCTAACTTCTAACCGACAAAGCTAAAGCATTTTCTTATTTGAAGATGTGGGCCTTATAGGTTCCGGAATTATTTTATGTTTTGCATGTGGGCTTATCTTTTAGTGGGTCAAGAGTAATTCAAGCCTGACCTTATTGTTTAATAACTTTGTATATATCATTCTTATTTTATCTAACTATGTGGGATTTTAATTCTGGATTTTGACTAATTGTTATTTTCCATCTTGATAACTAAATAAGTTTCAGACTTTGACCTCTTGTTATTTTAACATGTTTTTTACTTTAACTTTTCGGATTTGACTTGATTATTATTTTGATTTTTAACTTTTCATATTTGTTTGTCTTTTAATATGTGACGCGCTACTTCTTTTCATCGTGACATACGAGACATGAAACTTTTTTTTATTAGCACATGTGACGAAGTCACATATACGAGACTCTACCGTTGCATCACACGACCCGGTCTTAAATCTAGTTGTTCCTTGATTTTAAAACTTTTAATTTTGCCATAGGTATGAAGGGGATAAACTATAACTTCGATTATATTGCGATTTTTCAACTTATCCTCGAGCTTTTTTAACGTTGAATTCAAAGCGAAAAGCAAATATCGGTATGGATTAAGCTATGGTGCATTATTTTTACGAGCTTATGATCATCTTAAAAACATTATTGTAGCTCTTAAGTTTATCATTTTTAGTCTCAAATTAACATTACTCATATGAGTTTATCCCGCCGTTCAAAAAAATATGAGTTTATCCTAATAGAAAATACGGATGTTAAATTAAGAGATATTTGATCTTTTAGTCTTTGGTGTAAATAATTATAAACTATTTATCTCTTGGTACGTATTTGGTGTAAATAATTAAACTCTATATGGTTTGAATATGATATGTTCCTCAAGTGGTGCTCTTAGAAACAAACCTCTTCCACTGAGCTACAAACCCTAACAGTATCACTAAACACTTGCAGTAATAAGAACATCAAGTCAAGTTAATGTGTCCAGGTGCTTTAGGTAGTAATGTATAAGTGATTTAAGCCACCATGAAATATATTTATATAATGTTTCAATTAGGTATGTTGGTCTATATTTCTAAGGTTTTAACTTTAATCTCTCAATTTATAGCCTCTTTAATACTCAACTTTTTCATCATACACTATCAACCCCTTAAATTTTTAAAATGTCAAAACTCGCCCATTAACTTCTGAAGTTTATACTAACCTCTTAGCTTCCTTACACACAACGTGCCCCGCGACGCGTAAGGCGGGCTTTGCTCCTTATAGAACTAAAGCTAAAATATTGTCCTATTAAGTTTAACTACATGAATAATACCATATATTGTTTCATTTGTTTTTTTTACCAACCATCTTTTTGACATATGGTCTAGTCTGATATCATTCATTTTTTTTATTTTTTAAGGTTTACAAAATTTTAAGCATATTGTTATGGTGTGTATATTTTATATATGTTTAGGTGTAAATAACAATCAAATAGGAGGTGTGCGTAGCATTTACAAGTGATCGAGACACAAACATATTAGTTGAGTAGTTGTCAAAGTTGCTTAATGTTTTGGGTTTTTTTAAGTTTTCTTTATTTCCCTCTATTTAAAATTTTTGTTTTGTAAAATCCAAATCTGTTGTTGTAACGTATGCTTATTTTGTCGCTTCCTTTGTAAAGTGATATGTAGAAAGTGATCACTTCTTTTGAAGAGTGAGACGAACAAAATCACTTCTTTTGTAATGTGAGACATGGGGTAAGGGTAATCTCTTCTGTTTAAGATAATCGTTTTAGTGGAACAAATACTCAATTGAAGAACGGGGTGAGGACGTCGAGTGATACTGTCAACATTCAGCTTAACTTCTTTGAATCAATTGTGTATCTCATCCACAAAACTTTATACATACTTGAAAATTTATTATTAGCATACATGTATTCTTCCATATATAAGTTTTAAAAGACAATAGTTATAAAAATTAACTATTCACCCTCTCTATTTTTTTTGACGCCGTGTAATATAAATGATGGAATAATCCATGATATGGTTTAGGAATTGAATGATACACTTCTTAATCAAAATGATGGTAATGTAGTGGGAGAAGCACAAGTGGTCTAACATGTTATTGGTACCCAAAATTCAGAGTTGTTGCATAATAAGAATGATGTGGTTGATGAGTCTTTGAGATCTTTTTCTCTGTCTCGACCACCTGGCTTCAAAGGTGTCAGATTAATAGATTCGGGTATATCTTTGTGATTTTGTGTAGGGGCTAACAGATTTTGGTATAGTCATAACATGAAGATTCTCAAAATAAAAAAAAAATACTAAAATAGATTTTAAACATAAATCATCTCCTTCAAATTCTCGGGGATTCAAATGCTTTTAGGAAGTAGGACGGAATATTAAAGAAAATGAGCATGAAAATTTTAAAAATGAAGTTAAGAATGAAATAACGGTTGGTAGATGAGCAGTCTACTATTTGAAAAATCTATATGCATCACTCTTATACTACACCATTTAAATTACATCATATAACCATCATGGTGTTACCATGATTTAGTGATGACGGGTTATGTTATCAACTTAGAAATATGGTGTGACAATGATAATAACTATCTACAAAACTAGAATGATCTAAAGAATATTGGGACCGGAACAAATAAAGATGATCAAATAATTTTGGATTTAAAAAAAATGAAATGAAAAATCACAGAAAAACCAAATATAGAATTGGTTTACAATACTAGCATATGTATGATAAAAGACTCGATCATGAAGCCATATATTTTTTTATAGGTCAACATAAAAATATATAGGTCAGGTTGCTTTAGTCCGGGTCACATAACAAAACGTCTTAATGCACCACTAAGCAGTCGTAAGGGGTGTTTTGGCTTTAAAATTTTTAACTGGCTCGGAAAATAGGTTGATATTGCTAGGCTCCGCAGTGATTGGCCGGTGCTAACCAAAAGGTTCGATTAGATTTCATATTATGTGTGTGCAAGTGATTAGGAAACAATGGTTAAAAGTACAACATGTATGGTTTCAAATATATTTTGTGGTCTATAGTAAAATTTTAAACCTTTATTTAGAGAATTGTAAGAGATTTACGTGTTTGGATCCAATAGTTTCAACAAGAAAAAAAACACGAGTGGTAGGATTTTAACTCATAAGACTTTTATTTTGTCTTACAAATTAAATATCTATTGAGGTGAAAAGTAAAACATGTATGATGTATTGATGTATCATATATACCACCAACCCGTGTTTGAAAAGGCATTTTTTAAGTGATTTAAAAGGATTATTGGATTTTTATAATTCGAACTTTTGTATATTTACCGATATTAATCTTAACTTTAAAAATTTCATGTGGCAATCCTAATTTGTAACTTATTTCCTACAATGATCCTTCGTTAAAGTTAACATAACATCGTTATTTTTTTCGAATTTCTGATCGATGTTTTAGGGCTTTTGATCGGGAGGACGATATGAGTCTAGTGATGTAAAACTTATCTCGAGCCGATGCTCCAAACGAAGATATTTTAACATCCGATTTAAGCACCCGATTGAAGATCGTTTGGTTGTTTGGAACATCGACTCAAGGTAAGTTTTATATCAATAGACTTGTATGGTATCCCGATCAAAAGCCCTAAAACATCCGTAAAAAATTTGAAAAAAAGTTAATGACGTTAAGTTAACTTTAACAGAGATCATTGTAGGAAAATAAGTTACAAGTTGGGATTGCCACAGAGAATTTTTCAAGTTGGATTAATATCGGCCAATATACAAAAGTTCAGATTATTAAAATTCAATAGCCCGATTTAAAACATGTTTGAATAATTATGCAATTTGCTTTTGAACTTGACACTATCATGTAAAACTTATTCCTTTATGATAATTTGTAACTTATAATAAAACCAGTAGTAAACCTGTAATGATAAATCTAATTCAATTTCTTCTTATCATCAATCAAACTAGATGTATACAACGCCTCACGCTTTACGCGAGGCCTTTTTTGTTCTTGACTAAGTATCTCCGATTTTGTGTTCGTGTTCAAAAGTCTTGTTAATGAAACTTTGTTATCAACTAGTTTTCTTGGCTCAGATTATAAAACCGAGTCATGGGTAGGAAAACCCTACTTACTATACACACACACCCAAATTAAAGGCCGATTTTTTAAAAGTTAACCATAGCCACATATATAACTCATGAGTTGGGTATACCAGATCAAAACTCATTTGTACCAAAACTGTTTGATTTTCTTTTTGAACAATAAAAACTTGTTTTATTTGGGAACTCATCACAAAAAGCAACAACAACCAAACCACCGACGAAAAACTTCGACAAACGATGAACACAACAGAGAGAGACGTTGCTTCATCTTTCTCTCTCTAAAAAATTAATGTTCAAAGGCAAATAAATAGAAAAGGAAGGTTGGTGTACAACTATAATGGGAACCACGATCTTCATCACCGTCGTCGATGAGCATATAGAGGTGGCGTCCAGTGGTATCACTTTCTCTCACTGGCTAGCATATATACGGAAACAAAAGAACACTAAATATAAAAGGAGGTAAAACAATGTGGACACATGCAAGCTCATACAAACAAAACAACCACACAATGCCCCCTCACATCAGTCACTAACCATAAAACACCACATCAACTTACTCACAAAACAATATTAAGACACTTTCTATTTCAATATTGTATAATTTACCATACATTTTAGATGATATTGGCCATATTAAATAAACACAATAAGATGTCCCAAATAAACACCACATATTCCCTTCACTACAAACTATCTTTCCTAACAGTCTAAAAATCTAAAACAAAAAGTTAACCGACCGTCCCTAATGGAAAAACCAATCGTCATGGATGTGTAGTGATGGAGTCATAAAGTCAGAACACCAAACTATGTGTGCGTTATAATAATATCATTTGCCCGCCACATTAACATGTATTTCACACATTCCATAAAATTACTTGTGGTAATATCAAAATCTTCACAAAACATCAACATATTAAAAAAAACCAAAGTTGTTTCTCATGAAGGATAAAAAGATTCGAGGTCGACAATGATGATACTCTGCACAGAGTCGTCGTTAACTATTTCTGTCAATTAACACATACTGGGTAAATTCTAGAAGCCACACATCTTAATAATAACTCACGAAACTACCAAAATAAAACAACAGTTTAAGTTTCAAATTTACAATCACCTAATATGAAATAACACCATTGACGACAACATCCCATATAAGCATCCAAAATCCATTCTTTTTCAAAAGATACTTTGTGTAGTTATATAAATATTTCGAGTATAAATACAATTATTATTATTATTACTATTACCGAAACTGTGTTTTAAAACGTGTGTCAAGAAACTATCAAAAGGATAACAGAAAATTTCGCTTTCGTCCATCTGTTTGTAGTTTATCTCGATTTGGTCCATTATTTTCAATTTCACTATTTTGGTCACCGTGGTTTCCAAATTGTTTCAATTACGACCAAGCCACTAACACCGTTAAATTTTTTAGTTAGATAAAGGACATTCTAGTCTTTTTTACAAATAGGGACTAAATATGAAACTTATAAACCTATTTAATACTTTAAGGACCATTTATGTAATTTAATAAAAATAATATAAAGATTGAAAAACCATCAATGCCTCAAAATCTCGACCCGGCAACGCCTTCTCTGGCCAATGCGGCCATATGCTCCATCGCCGCATCACTCATTCCTGAACCCAAAAATATTGCATTTATAGGTATTTTGGTAACTGATTTATGGTATAATCATTAAATAAAATTGGTAAGATAGTGTTATGGATTGAATCGAGCTTTAGGACTATCTCATCTCCATTTTCTGTGTGTAAGCATTTACTATTTGTGTCGCTATGCATGCCCATCAAATGAATTTGATCATGTTGAGCCTTTGTTTGATATTCAAAATTCAATCAATCACTACCTAGTACATGATCTATATAGTTAACAGTTAGTTACTATATTGTTTGTTATTGTTTTGAGTAGCGTGTTCATAGGCCAAGAAATGGGATCAATAAGTGGCTTAATTTAATTGGCTCCCTGTTTCTACTCACAAAAGATTAGATTGATTAAGATTGCAACTCTTTGAAACACACTCCATTGTTTATGGTATCACACTCAAATTTTTGTTCTTTATGTATTTTATGTGTGAAATTGTTTCTATTCATATAATTAAGTTTCTGTGAATGAATGTGAGGGATGCATGATATTGCAGAATAATCTGATATTTTAGAAGCTGATGTTAAGGTGATAACGGCCAATGAGAGTGAGACTTTTGAGAAGTATACAGTTGTGATTAAATCAATGGTTTTTAAAACGAACACGGTTTTGGAAATGACGATGATGGGAGTCGGTTTGAAACTTTGATTGAACTTTAGTGGGGAATGGTACGCGGGGGAGGGGGGTTAAGAAGACGGTGGTCGTGAGCTGGCCCGTAATTGACGTTTGATCGTAGAGGGTGAACAATAAAGGTTGACCGGAGTAATGGTGGATGTGGCCAATAGCGGCAGCAGTGGCTTCAATTGATTGTCAATGATGATTGCGGCAATTTGGTAGGGAGGGGATATGGTGGATGATGATGTATTTAAATACAAATTCAGAATAACTCACATAAATAATGTTTCTATAAAGTTATACCTTTAATAAACTGTATAAGTTGTCCATATTCATAAAAACTAAAATGCCCCTCTAGCTAACATAATATATTAATGGTGTATTGGTGTTAGTGTTTTGAGCCTTAATCGAAACGATTTGGAAACCACAGTGATTAAAATAGTGAAATTGAAAAAAATAGGTAGATTGAGATAACTTATAAACCACGGGGATGAAAAGCGAAATTTTCTCAAAGGATAATAATAATCTTACGAACGAACATCTAGGTTTCGAAATATCAATTTGGGGATAAATCGAACTGAAATCGATATCAAATTCGAATTGGAAATGAGTTCACAGAAGAAGAAAAATTTTCAGATCGAAGCGTTTAAACACCGTGTTGTTGTGGATCCAAAGTACGCCGAGAAGACATGGAAGATTTTGGAGCATGCGATTCATGAGATTTATAATCATAACGCAAGTGGCCTTAGTTTCGAGGAGCTTTACAGGTATCGATCGTTCTTCTGTTTACAAATTTGTGATGATTTAGGATTTAGGTTGATATAAATCGTTTTCTGCTTGTTAATCTGATGGATCGAAGTGCGAAAACACCGATTTAGGGTTTTTGTGTTGTGTTATGTTAGTTGGATGTTGATATGTGCTTTTTACATGTTTTGATTGGATGTATGAATGTTGCTAGAACATGAAGCAAGTTTTGGTTTGATAAAGTATAATGGAAAAGGGGGAAATGTAATGTTTAGTTCATGTTTTGGACCTAAATAGCAGATGGAAACAAGATGTGATGCATGTTTTCAGTGAGTTTTAGTGTAGTATATATTGAGGATTTGAGAGGTTTTGTTTGATTTAGGAAAATCTTAGCAGGTTCATGTTGATGATAGAGATGATGAATATGACTGAATTTTCGGACTAGTTACGCTTTATTTGTTCATGTTACAGTGGTCTTGGGCTGTAGATTATGCAATTTTACCTTTCAATTTTCGTGATTGTTGCATCATATAAATTGCTTCTTATATAATGACGTATGCATATACTCATGCATCACTATGTGTGTCATCAAATACTCTTTATATAATTCAGTTTGTCTTGATTATATTTTAGGTTGCGCTTTAATTTATGGATTTGAAAATAGAATTTGAAACAATATTTTAGGTTATGGTTTCTCTGTCGTAGCTCCAATTTGTTGAAATAATTGTGTTACTTAGTTACATTAAATGAATATGCCCTTTAAAAGTGCGGGCACCCACAAGGCCATTAAGGTTAGATGTGTGATTTAAACCGATAACTTGGTAGATTTGATTTTGCTTACGTGTGCAATGTGAATATGTAGATGTAAAGCTATACTGTGTTTTCTGTTAACTTTTTATTACTAATACGAGTTATAAGGGAATGAAAATTGGCATTTTTGATGTTATGATTTTTTTGGTTGGGTAAATATGATATTATACAAGGTTTTGAGGGAGCTTGCTTACCAACCAAGAAAATTAGTTACCATATCCATTCAAAGTACTTTTAAGAGAATGTCAAAATCTGAAAATGAGTATATTTGGTATTATTATTTTTTCTGGGTAAATATGATATTATACCAAGTTTTGAGAGAATTTGCTTAATATTCTGTTTACCAAAATCCAAATAAAAAAATTAATATCAAATATACCCAAATAAATGTGTGTTGTCGGGTGATGTTTTTATTCCCATGTGGCTCATTTTCCTGCTCCCTCTATTAAAGCTATAGACAAAAGCATGCATTCGCAATGAATTATAGTGATACCAGATCAAGAAATACAACATTTCTGCCATTGATATGATAAAAATGTCACTAGAATTAGATAGATCTATGTATATGCCCAAAAAGTTAAACGTAGTTGATGTTTAACCGTGTTTTATTATTCCAGGAATGCATACAATATGGTGCTGCATAAGTTTGGAGAAAAACTCTACACTGGGCTCGTTTCAACCATGACTTCTCATTTAAAAGAAATAGCACTGTCTATAGAAGCTTCTCAGGGGGCTTTGTTTCTAGAAGAACTTGAAAGGAAATGGACAGAACACAACAAAGCATTACAAATGATACGAGACATACTGATGTACATGGACAGAACTTTTATCCCTAGTACACACAAAACTCCCGTTCATGAACTTGGGCTTAATTTATGGAGGGATAACATCGTCCACACAATCAAGATCCAAACGAGGCTTAGAGACAGACTCCTGGAACTCGTGCAGAGAGAAAGGAGCGGTGAAGTAATTGACCGCGGTTTAATGAGAAACGTTATAAAAATGCTGATGGATCTAGGCTCTTCGGTTTACCAGGAAGACTTTGAAAAACCATTTCTTCGTTTGTCAGCTGATTTTTACCGTGGTGAATCTCAACTGTTTATTGAAAGTTGTGACTGTGGGGATTACTTAAAGAAGGCTGAGAAACGGTTAAATGAGGAAATAGAACGAGTGTCACACTATTTGGATGCAAAAAGTGAAGTGAAGATAACGAATGTGGTGGAAAAAGAGATGATAGAAAGCCAGATGACTAGATTAGTACACATGGAGAATTCAGGATTAGTTAATATGCTTATGAATGACAAATATGATGATTTGGGTAGAATGTACAATTTGTTTCGTAGAGTGCCAAATGGGTTGTCCTTAATAAGGGACGTGATGACATCACACATTCGGGAAACGGGTAAGCAGTTAGTGACTGATCCTGAAAGGCTAAAAGATCCTGTGGATTTTGTACAGCGCCTTTTGGATGAAAAAGATAAGAATGATAAGATCATTCATCTTGCGTTCAACAATGATAAAATGTTCCAGAACGCGTTGAATTCGTCTTTTGAGCATTTCATCAACTTGAATGTGCGGTCACCCGAGTTTATATCATTGTTTGTCGATGATAAGCTAAGAAAAGGTTTGAAAGGGGTAAGTGAAGAGGATGTTGAAACGGTACTAGACAAAGTGATGATGCTTTTCCGTTATCTTCAAGAGAAAGATGTTTTTGAAAAGTATTACAAACAACACTTGGCGAAAAGGCTTCTTTCTAACAAAAGTGTGTCTGAAGATGCAGAGAGAAGCTTAATCTTGAAGTTGAAAACTGAATGCGGGTACCAATTTACATCAAAACTGGAAGGTATGTTTACTGACATTAAAACCTCTGATGACACAATGCAAGGGTTTTATGCAGCAATGGGACAAGAGTTAGGTGACAGTCCCTCACTCGCGGTCCATATCCTCACAACTGGGTCATGGCCGACTCAGTTGACCACCACCTGCAACCTACCACCTGAAATCCTCACCGTTTGTGACAAGTTCAAGACGTATTACCTCGGAACCCACAACGGACGCAGGTTGACCTGGCAAACAAACATGGGGTCTGCGGACATAAAAGCAACATTTAACAAAGGCCAAAAACATGAGCTTAACGTTTCAACTTACCAAATGTGTGTTCTTATGTTGTTCAACAATGGAGACGGGTTGAGTTACACAGAAATCGAACAGGCTACTGAGATACCGACTTTAGAACTGAAACGATGTTTGCAATCTTTAGCCTGTGTTAAAGGGAAGAACGTGCTTAGGAAAGAACCGATGGGCAAAGACATCGGGGAAGATGACACGTTCTTTTTCAACGATAAGTTTGCAAGCAAGTTTTACAAGGTGAAGATCGGGACCGTGGTGGCACAGAAGGAATCCGAACCTGAAAAACAGGAAACAAGACAACGGGTCGAGGAGGACCGAAAACCTCAGATCGAGGCAGCGATTGTCAGGATCATGAAAGCAAGACGCGTGTTGGATCACAACAACATCGTGGCCGAGGTTACCAAGCAACTGCAGTCGAGGTTTCTACCGAACCCAGTTGTGATAAAGAAAAGAATCGAATCCCTCATTGAAAGGGAGTTTTTAGAAAGGGATAAAGATGATAGGAAGTTGTACCGGTATTTGGCCTGATGATTTGTGTACTCGATAACTTATTCTGGGTCTACTTGCTTTGTGTGCATTAGTCTGTTTGGTTTTTAGGTGTTTTCGGTCATGTGGGGTTGAAAACACACGCGTGCACGTACGACAAACACTGATACTTGAACACACAATAGACTCAAATACACACACTCTAAACAAAACTGTTGTGATCAAACACCCGTCACAGTCTCATGTCTTGGCGATATGTGTTAAGGGTATGTTTTCTTGTGGAGTTGTGGTCCTGTGATGGGTTTTATTGGACCTGGTTTAGGGTTTAAGCAACGTTGTTCACTCCATTTGCATAATAATAGCTGTTTTTGATCTATGATTTTGTTAATTATCAGCTCTTGTTACTAGTGTATCGAAAGCAAAAACAGCTCATTGTTGAAGGCATGGCGATCACCATAGATTTACAATCTTAGGTCATTGTAGAAAGCATGGTGATCACCATTGAGTTACAATCCAGTACGATTTTATATAGTCATTTTTTTGGCATAAGCCATGAATCCCTTAATAGGTTAGTTTTATTAAGTAGCTAAATATTTAAGAAAAACAATAACCTCATATATAATAATTATCAAGTAACTATAAGAGTTAAAGAAAAAATAAGTTCACATAATAAAAATCTAGTTTTTCAATTGTTTTAGTTAATTCACTCGATTTTCATTATTTATACATGTTAAAACTATTCTAAACTCAAGTTACATAAATTGAATACGTATATTTACCATTATAGTATCAGGTTGGTTAATCTTTTCTTTAAGTTTGACTTAATATGAAAATTATAAAATTAGTTATCGTTTAGTGAAAAAAAATTTTTAACCAACAATCTACTAATGATGTCGGATTATTTAGGAATCTAGTCTATTCCATACGAGAAAATGCATGACCACAAGAAGGGAAAAATCCATTGAAGTGAAAAATCTCTTGGCTCGACTTAAAACACATCCTGAGAGGAACTTAGAACCAACAACCTCTCAAGAAAAGAAGTCCACGGGATGCCAAGGTCTAACTCCATTAGGCTATGTGTTAGCATCATCCAGAAGGGGCCTTGACAGGAGCCTGACCATACGCATCTAGGCGTCATATAAACGAGGGCTTGATTGGTAATTTCAGAATGAGTAAGTTGCAATTTTTGTCATTGGGTTTTGGAGACATTAATAGTTTCAGTTCAAGCTTAATAGCTTACGTCCTTAGGTTTTTATTTACCAAATTTAGCCCCCTCCCCTCTCACTAGGGCTTGCATATCGTGTCAGACACGACATATCACAATAAGCCCAAACACGAACACGACATATCACAATAAGCCCAAACACGAACACGACATGATAACTTATCATGTCACTTTTTCTAAACACAAACACAACAAAAAGTAGGTTACACAATAAGAAACGATAAAAGCTCACTTCTTAAATAAAATAAAATATGTATAAAGTTCATAAGTCTTAAATATTAAATAAGACTTAACATGATAATCTTTAAGTCATAAAACAACAAAAGTCCATAAAATGTAGTTTTTAGAGTAAACTACAAAAATCGTTCTTATGTTATACGGTTATTTCACATTTCTTCCTTTAGCAAACTTACCTACAATAATCATCCTTTAAATTAACGTTTTATACCAATTTGGTCATTTACACTAACAGAAGTTAGTTTTTTCCATTAAGTAAATAACACTTTCGTCTTTTTACCTTAAAGGACTATTTTTGAAATTACTATAAAGGACCATTCTTGCAATTTACACTAACAATATTATATTAAGTATTTTTATAATTAAATATTTAATATATGAAACACAATGTAAATATATTTAGAATAATTACTACTTAAACTCTATATACTTTAAGCTTAATATTTATTTCGGGAACAAACATGCGTTTTTTCTGGTGGGTCTTTCACTTTCGGGAATACGCAATTAAATGTCAAGTGTCGGTACGTCATAGGGATGATAATCAAACCCGAACCCGATGGGAAAACCCGAAATCCGAGACAATTGAGATGTGTATGAGGTCGGGTAAGCAGGTATGATATCGTGTATAGGATGAATTTTTAATTTTTCACGGGTATGAGATTACATGTTATACTCTTTACCCGGCCCGATTACCCGATTAGGCATACCCGTTTACCCGATTAAATACCTAAATTAAGTTTACTTTATATTTATTATAGTTATATGATATTTCCTTTAGTTATTTTAATTATATGATATTTTCTTTTATTTATTTTAATTATATGATATTTCCTTTTATTTATTTTTGTTATGTTCCTTTATCTTCAAAACTAGGTTATGTGCCCGTGTTATACACGGGCGTTATCTAAACAAATTTTACTAAAACATTTAACCCACGGGTCGGAACTAAATTATGATATAACATGTTAATGAAAATACTATTTTTTTAAAATAAATTAGAATATGATACAAAAAGCCTAAAACAAATACTACATTTATTACAAATCTCTATGCATACCAACATTCAATGTTAGTATTTGAAAAATTAACGTCACTACCTAATAATCTAGCAAAATATATACAATCTCTCCAATCAATAGCCCATAATAATCTAGCAAAATATATACAATCTCTCCAATCAATAGCCCATATTGATAGTCTCATCTAAATATTCACCCTACAAATCTCATACCAGATTAGTCTTTTAATAACAATCTTAGCCTCCCAACATTATTTTTTTTATGAGGTTAATGATTTAGTTATTGTTAGACACTAAAAGGCCTACTCAAATATGCTTTAAAATGGCAATAGAACACAAAAGGTCTAGCCCGGTTAGGTATTTAATTTCCGAAAGTCAATGGTGGCTTGGTATAAAGGCTAGTACAAAATAACAATACTCACCCAATATTTAGTAGCACATACGAACTCATAATCAAACCAAAAAATTTATGATACAGATACAAGTTAAATCAAACCCAAAAAATAGTCTTTCGTATGTGTTGTTGGCCACCTCTAGAACTTGATCCGTTTAATTATCCAAATTATTATCAAACCATGCCTTGCACCCTGTAAAATTTAAGTAAAACAAAGTCAAGTATTGAAAAAGTAGTCTATAACAAAATAAGAAAATGAAGTGCTAACATTATACATACAGAATAAAAACACATAGTAGCTAAAAGTAGGTCAACAACTTAGACCATGAGTATGAAAAAAGCTAAAAAAACAGTTAGATCCATGTAGATCAGCATATGATTCAAGGGAGAGTAAAATCCCGGATCAAGTGCAAACTCGTTAAAATTAAGTATTACATATGTAGATTAGCATAATAAAAAGTAAAAACTCATAATATCATTCACAAAATATAGCTTAACCCATTTGATCCATTAAAGATAAAACATGCCCCAAATTGACTAATATTTTAGTATATGGCTCAAAACCGCTTACCACTTATTACTTGTAAGAAAGATGGTACGTCACTTGCAACATTCACAATAATTGGAAAAAAAAACACAACATAATTCACAAAAATATAGCTTAACCCATGTGACCCATTAGCGATAAAACATGCCCAAATTGACCACCTTAAAGATGCATTAAACTAATCACTTATAGCAACATAAGAAATGGTTAAATTCTAGTTTGCACAACTAATTACAAAATTACTAAATGATTATAACTGAATAATAACAATTTCCATATCCAACCATCTTAAATATAAATGAATCTTAATAATTTGAAAAATACTATAAAACTTGATAAAGAAAATTCATTCACTTGGACCAGAAAAGTCAAATGCTTGAACGTTTACAAAAACTATGAATGCGTATTTAATCTTTTAACAAAAATCAATCGGTTTTAATCTTTAACAAAGTAAAAAAAATCAATCGGTTTTAATCTTTAACAAAGCACAAAATCTGTGTTTTTTGTTTTATGAGTTTCATATATGGTTTAAAAGCCAAAATCATGCAACAAAACTATAACCATAACAGCTTCCCTGAGCTTTTTGCAAAAAATCAGCTTATCAAAGATTAGAGAACTACGTGTGATATACAACTTACTTTCATAGAGGCTCAGAATTCGAGAGCTCTCTTTGTATTTGCAACATGCTACAAAACTGAATCTATGATATCATTTACTGCTTCTAGTTGAAACATCTAGATCAGATGAAACTTTGGCTTGCTGAAACACACCTGCTCAAACACAAGCCAAGGTTATATAAAAAAGATCATAGGATATGTGCTAAAGAGTAAGCTACATAAACAGGTAGGTTATAGTGCCATGAGTTTTATAAAAAATTAAAATACAAAATGTAATCGAATACATAAGCAACCATGTTTCACCATTCACATCATGTTACAAATAACAAATTCTACTTCCAAGTAAAATAAGAAAACAAAAAAAAATACTTAAAAATAATGTAACAAACAGTAATATGATAATTTCGAAATAATCATTTAAGAACATTTGCCTATACAGTTGACCATTTTTCTGGTTTGAGTCTATGAGACACTAAAAAAGATAAATAAAATATACTTTGGGTATATAAAAAATAGCAAGAGGAGATATGTCTTTGTTAGTTTAAGAGTTGAATGCATGTTTTGTGAAAGAATTCGAAATGGAGTTTGTCTTTATAGTTGACCCAAAAGTGTTTGAATAAATCTTTTATGATTTGAAACGGTAAGAAGTCAGTTTTAGGAAAGCTGAAAAGGGTAAAATTGGTTTCAGGTCTTGGGTATAGGATTTGATACCTGTTTTGTGCAAACTATTAAAATACATTTTTTTTTACTTTGATGAGAGAACTTTGAGCAAGTATTTTAATGGTTAAATAAACTAAGTTTGCTTTTCTATGTTAAAACCATATCAAAAGTAATGATCACTTATTTGACTTAATAACCTAACCTCTTCATCACCAACTTCATAAGTATAAATGATGTCTATAAAGTCCTGTAATTCAACCAACATATAAGAAAATCTATTATATTGTTGCACAATCATAAAATCATCTAATATTCTTCCAGCCATAAGATTATACTTAAGTAGAATAAAATCAGTTTAAAATCCCATTTAATGCATAAACCAATATAACAGAAGCACTAAAATATGTTGATAGTAAAGATTAGAAGATCCTTAAAACAAAAGGGAGAAACCTAAACTATATTATAGCAAAAACCCAAGCTTGACTGTTTGAATGTTATCAAAAACTCAAAATTGATTTGTAATCACATATTTTTCAAAACTCAAAATATAAAGGTTAACTTGAATGTTGCTTGATTATACTTGAGACATGATACCACACGTTAAATATCATATGTTGTTTCCTGAAAGTTGAATGAAAAGATACAGATCTGGACAAAATAACACTAAAAATGAATGAAAATATAAGGTACATACATGTTGGAACATACCAAAAAAATGGTCAAATTGGAACTAAAGCAAGTAAAGAACATTATTGATAACAGATTTGAAACACATTTCAAACAAAAAAACACACAACACAACAAAAGGTAACAATTCATATCACATTTAAGAGGTGACACAAGACAAGAAAATGTTACTGATCTAGAAAAAATCAAGCTAATAGTGAAAAATTTCATACAAATATGAACATATGAACCAACGATTACCTTGAATCTGGCGTGGGTGACGGTTGGTAGCAACGAACCGGAAAGGGTTAGAAGAGTTCATATGAAAAGCTCAGATCTGAACAAACATGTACAAACACAGAGAAAAATGCTGTTTAATGCATACCATAACATAAAAAGTCACAGATCTAGAAAAAATAAAGATAATAATGAAAAAATACTAATAAAAAATCAACATGATTACAAAAACACAAACGACGATGATTACTGGTGAAGAAGAAACGGCGACGGAGATGATGACATAGATAAGTAGGCAAACGATCGGTGAAACCGAAGAAGAAATAGAAAACATGAAAAAATTAGGGTTTCAAAAAGTAAAAATAAAAACAACAAAAAAATGAAACAATCTAACCTTTAATGTACGAATCTGGTAGAAATCAAGAAGATAAGCATCGCAAAAGAGTGTCACCGAAGAGAAAAAACAAAAAAAGTTCAGTAAATTAGGGTTTCAAGAGTAAATATGAAAAAACGAAAAAAATGGAACAATGTTACCTTAAGTTGAGAATTCATATATGAAGAAATCATAACCAACAGTCCGCAAAGAAGAAAACATGCTCGAATCAATGGTGATAAAGAGAGATCTGGAAGAGTAGTGAAGAAGAAGAAAGGAGAAGGAGGAGAGAGAGGGTGAAGTGAATTTGAGAGGAAAATAAGGGTTTTGTGTGTTGAGTTTAAAAATCGGGTCAGGCAAAAAATACGGGTATAACCCGCGTGAAATAAAGCAAGAGACGTGGCCTAGCCAGCCTTTGAACACACCAGTAAAAGGAGACGTGGCCACCTTTATTGAATGCCACATCACCTAAAACATTCTCTTTTATTAGATAGATAGATTCTTAATTATATTTATCTCCCATTCGTTCACTCTTATAATTTTATACTAAAGTACTTGGGTATACCCGGCACAAACCCGACAAGTATACCCAATGAATATTTTTTTAAGATACTAACGACTACCCGATCACCCTTGGGCATGCTCTATACATGACGGGTAAATACCAGCTACAAACCCGACAGGGTTTGGCCCGGGTATGGGATACATTTTTCTAATCAGAAATGGATTTGGATTACTCATACTCGACCTCTGAAGACAGTTTCAAAATATAAAAGACATTGCTTCGTTTGTTTAACGTATTTTAGATTTGTAACAAGGAGATTGAGAATAAAGTTGAGTATTCATAGTGTTATTTCAAGATATTCGTTATAAAAATAGTTGTTAAATATAAGACCAAAACTAGGGAAGAAAAAAACGATTTTACTGAAACACACATAAACTAAATATTTTTGGGAAAGGAACACGAATTAACATGTACAAAACAAATATTTTTTTTTTTTTGGAAACTTAACAAGTTAACATGCATAAACTTCCGAGAAAAAATAAACATTTTTTGTGCATGCTAATTCACGTTCGTTTCCCCAAAAGTACTTTGTTCGTGTTTGTTTCGGTATATAGTAAATTGTTTTTTTTTCTTCCTTAGTTTTGGTGTTACATTTAACATATATTTTGGTGTTACTTTTAACATATATTCTTATAACGACTATCTTGAAATAACACTATGAATACTCAAATCTATTCTCAATCTTCTTGTTACAAATCTGAAACTCATTAAACAAACGGAGGAATATCTTTTATATTCCGAAACCACATTCGGAGGATGTACCGACACTTGACGTTTAATTGCGTATTACCGGAAGTGGACGACCACCATAAGAAACTCATGTTTGTTTCCGAAATAAATATTAAATTTATAGTATATAGAGTTTAAGACGTAAATATTATAAATATACTTACATTGTTTTTCATATATTAAATATATCATATAAAAATATTTAATAGAAGATTATTAGTGTAAATTGCAAGAATGTTCCTTTATAGTAAATAATAAAATAGTTTTTTAAGGTAAAAAGACAAAACTGCATTTCACTTAATTCAAAAAATTTACTTCAAATAGTGTAAATGACCAAATTGATATAAAACGTCAATTTAAAGGATGCTTCTTGTAGATAAGTGTGCTAAAGGACAGAATGTGAAACAACCGTAAAACATATTGTATTTTACTCTAGTTTTTAACCATAATAACACTTGATAAACGAATATGATAAAAAGATTAAAAGTCCATCAAAGTACATATGAGTCTTTGATCTTTCTAGTCATCTCCATCAAAGTCCATCTCCACCTCCACCTCCATTCTCCACCAACCTTTTCTGTGTAATCCAATCCGAAATTTAGCCTATAAAACGAACACACATATTTATATAATTAAATATTAACAAGTGACCTATCGTGTTAACAAACCGTTAACCTACGAAGACACGATAGTTAACATGTCTCTATCGTGTTAACATGTTAACGACATGACACCCTTTAAGCCAAACACGAAACATGTTAATTGTGTGTCGTGTAATATTGTCTGTGTCAGAAATTACCAGTATTACTTCTCACGCCATGTGAGGGGCAAAACTGTTTTTTCCATTTTTGTCAATCTGGCCATTTTAAACAAACCCAATTTCATGATGACCTAAACAGTTTTAAAAACAACCGGATTTAATTAGAAAATAATGAAAATGAGAGTTTTGCCCCACCACCACCACCACTAGCATCATCATTATCACTGCCAATCATTCTATAATCACCGACATTTCAACTCTCAAATCCGACGACCAACTCAACTTCACTTCTCACCTCATTTCCCTTAATAAGAACTTCACATTAAGCTTATTCACCATTCCCGCAACAAACTACACTTTTTTAGGTATTTGATACACGGATGATGAACAACTAAGAAAAGTATGGGTAGCGAATCCATCAAGACCAATTGAATCGAACGCAGTTCTCACATTCTTCAAATCGATCCATACACCGACAGATTAATCCTAACACAAACAGAAACAAAAGTATCAATTGAAAATATAAATATCCCCGTTAATTTATCCGTTTTTAGCCCTGATTTTACTGCAAATCTCGAAGATGACGACAATTTTGTTCTGAAAAATGAAATTGACGATCAATTGTATATAGAGCTTTGATCATCCAACGAATGTGCTTTTACCAAGTATGAAACTCGGATATGATGTTAAGTTAGCGAAGAATTGGACTTTAACTTCATGGTTGTGATGAAAACCCTAGCAATGATGCTTATACGTTGAGCTACGAATATATATAATATTATTAAATAGAGGGGTAAAATGACTATTTTACCCTCACATGAGGAGCACATGGTTAGATTTAACTGACTTTTGTAACAGTCGTTAATCTAAATGACGAGAATGGTAAAAAACCATGAAAATAAGAACGTTATTTGTAGATACTTTAGCTAAAGGACCCAACTTGCAAGTACCCTGAAACATAAATGACGTAATTTGTAGTTTACTCTTCTTATTTTAGCAAGTAGGTGGATTTTAATTATGGATGTTGACTAATTATTATTTTTGCTCCCCATAACTAAGTCAGTTTCAGACTTCGATCTCTTATTCTAATTTAACATATTTTTTTTACTTCAACCCTCCGAATTTGACTTGGTTATTATTTTGACTTTTAACTTTTGATATTTGTTTGTCTTTTAATATGTGACATATTATGGCTTTGCATCATGACATATGAGACATGAAGCTTTTTTTTTTATCAACACATGTGACGATGTCACATACACGAGACTCTACCGCTGAATCACGCGACCTGATCTTAAATCAAATTGTCCCTTGATTTTAGAACTTTTAATTTTTCCATAAGTATAAAGGGAATAAACTATAACTTCGACTATATTTCGATTTTTCAACTTACCCTCAAGCTTTTTAAATGTTGAATTCAAAGAGGAAAGAAAATATCGGTATGGATTAAGCTATGGTGTATTATCTTTACGTGATTATGATCATCTTAAAAACATTATTGTAGCTCTTAAGTTTATCATTTTCGGTCTCAAATTAGCATTACTTATATGAGTTTACTCCCCTTAAAAAAATATGAGTTTATCCTAATAGAAAATACAGATGTTGAAGTAGGAGAAATTTGATCTCTTAGCTTTTGGTGTAAACATTTATAAACTATTTATCTCGCGGCGTTTGGTGTAAATAATTAAACTCTATATAGTTTGAACATGAGATCTTCTTTAAATGATGTTTTTAGAAACAAACCTTTTCCACTGACCCACAAACCTCAATTGTATCACTAAACAATTGCAATAGTAAGAACATCAAGTCAAGTCAACGTGTCGAGGTGCTTTAGGTAGTAATGTATAAGTGATTTAAGCTACCATGAAATAATTGTATATGTTTCACTTAGGTATGTTGGTCTATATTTTTAAGGTTTTAATTTTAATCTCTCAATTTATAGCCTCTTCAATCCTCAAATTTTTCATTATACACTTTTAGCCCTCTAAGTTTGTAAAATGGCAAAACTCGCCCTTTAACTTCTGATGTTTTTAAAATTTAGATTTTAACCTCTCAACTTTCTAAAATTTACCTTTACTACCGCACAACTCAAACCACTTAGTTTGTGAATTTCTTCTTCGTACGCACAACATGCCCCGCGACGCGTAGGGCGGGCTCAGCTCCTTATAGAACTAAAGCTACAATATTGTCCTTTTAAGTTTAACTGAATGAACCATGTATTCCATATACTGTTTCATTTGTTTTATTTACCAACCATCTTTTGACATATGGTTTGGTCTGACGTCATTCATAATTTTTTATATTTATTAAGGTTTATAAAAAGTTAAGCATATTGTTAAGGTGTGTTTATTTTTATATATGTTTAGGTGTAAATAACAGTCAAATAAGAGGTGTGCGTAGCAATTTACTAGTGATCAAAACACAAACATATTAGTTGAGTAGTTGTCAAAGTTGTTTAATGTTTTGGGGTTTTTAAGTTTTCCTTATTTCCTTCAATTTAAAATTTTTGTTTTGAAAAATCATATGCTTATTTTGTCTCTTTCTTTGTGAAGTAATAGGTAGAAAGTGATCACTTCTTTTTAAGAGTGAGAAAATTACTTTTTTTTGTAAGTCGGACATGATGTAATGGTAATCTCTTATGTTTAAGATAATCGTTTTAGTGGAACAAATACTCAATTGAAGAACGGAGAAAGGACTTCGAGTGATATTGTCAACATTCAAGTGAACTTCTTTGAGTCAACTATGTATCTCATCCCCAAAACTTTATACATACTTGGAGAATTTATTATTGGCAAATTGGCCTAAAATAATCCCAACTAACACCTATTGGCCGAAAATAATCCCAACTCAATTTATTCCCTCCAGTGGTCCCAAATCCAACTTTTTTGGCCTACAGTGGTCCGCCGTTAAGTGCCCGTTAAGTGCAGTTAACGGCCGTTAACTTTTTTTCTATTTTTTTCGAATTTCAAACTGATATTTTAGGGATTTTGATCGGGAGAAGAATACGAGTCAGTTGATATACACCTTACTTCCAATTGTTGCTCCAAATGGTTTAATTTTGATATCCGGTTAAAGCACCGTTAGGTTTTAAACAGCCGATTGAAGACCGTTTTGTCGTTTGGAACACCAGTTTGAAGTAAGGTTTACATCAATTGAATCGTATACTCCTCCCGATCAATATCCATAAAACCTTGTTTTGAAACTCGAAAAAAATATAAAAAAAAGTTAACGGACCACTGGAGGCCAAAAAAGTTGGATTTGGGACCACTGGAGGGAATAAATTGAGTTGGGATTATTCTTGGCCAATAGATGTTAGTTGGGATTATTTTTAGCCAATTTGCCTTTATTATTAGTATACAAGTATTCTTCCATATATAAGTTCTAAAAGAAAATAGTTATAAAAGTAAACCATTCAACCCTCTAGTTTTGGGCATGTAATATAAGTGATGGAATAATCCATGACATGGTTTAGGAATTGAATGATACACTTCTTAATTAAAACTAGGTGGAGACAATCTCTCGCGCGTTGCGCGAGAGGTATATATACAAAAGGAGCCGACTTATATTAGTTGCAAATATAGAAATACGCAACAAAGAAAAAGGAGAACATATCTTAATTAAACACAAACACATATACAACAAAAGACACGTGTAAACCAATAAAACAAAAGGGAGTGCATAAAAACTGGTCTCGAACCTTGAGAACCACAATAACAACAATAATAACTACACGAACTACCAAAAAAAATTCATAAACACAAACACAATTATAATATACAAAAACAACAAAACAAAAAATATTACACCAAAAAACAAAAACCACATGTAACAAAGTCAAGACTAAAAGTATGAAGGCGTAAAATGCAAAAGAAGCCTAACACTTGTGGCTAAACTTACAATCCAAAAAATTTCACCAAACAACATTCTTAGCATGAGTGGTAAAGTATAAAAGAAACTAATAAATGTGGTCAAACTTACAATTCATAAAGTTATTCAATACACTTCTCTATATATAGTTGAAGTAAAACATGATAGGGACTAAATTTGTAAAACAACAAACAATTGTGACAAAAGTCTAAAACAAAAAAAACCAACTATGGAATACACTTCTCTTTCATTATTATATAGTAATGATGGTAATGTGTGGGGAGAAGCACAAGTGGTATAATAAGAATGATGTAGTTGATGAGTGGCTATGTTATCCACTTAAAAATATGGTGTGACAATGATAATAACTATCTACAAAACTAGAATGATCTAAAGAATATTGAAACCAGAACAAATAAAGATGATCAAATAATTTTGCATTTAAAAAAATTTGAAATGAAAAATCATAGATAAACCAAATATAGACATGATTTACAATACTAGTATATGTATGATAAAAGACTCGATCATAAAGCCATATATTTTTTCTTATAGGTCAACATAAAAATTATAGATCAGGTCGCTTTAGTCCGGGTCACATAATAAAATGACTAAAGGCACCACTAAACAATCATAAGGGGTGTTTTGGCTTTAAAATTTTTAACTGGCTCGGAAAATAGGTTGATATTGCTAGGATCAGCAGTGATTGGTCGGTGCTAACCAAAAGGTTCGATTAGATTTCATATTATGTGTGTGCAAGTGATTAGGAAACAATGGTTAAAAGAACAACATGTATGGTTTCAAATATATTTTGTGGTCTATAGAAAAACATTTAAACCTTTATTTAAAGAATTGTAAGAGATTTACATGTTTGGATCCAATAGTTTCAACAAAAAAAAAAAAGAAACAAAAAACACGAGTGGTAGAGGTAGTAGGATATTAACTCACATTTGTTGACCCAATGGAATGGGTTAAGCCACTCAACTAATAAGCCTTTTATTTTGTCTCACAAATTAAAATATTTATTGAGGTCAAAAGTAAAAAAAATGTATGATGTATTGATGTATCATATATACCAATCCATGCTTGAAGCGGCATTTTATTAAGTGACTAGGTTTAATATCCGTGTGTTACATACGGGTTAAATAATAATATTTATAAAATAATCATAATTATTATGTTTAACGATTTGTAAATATTTAACATTTAAGAATTTTGGTTTCATCAACTCATGCATGGTGAAATTAATCACTTAATTTTTCCCTGCTAAACTTTTTATTATAGAACAAAAAAGTTTTCCCTTCAAAAAATGTCTCCCCTAAAACCTTAAAATATTATATAGACTATATTATACCCCGTGTATTACACGAGTTGAATAACTAATAATATTTAATTATTATCGAGCATAATAAACAAAAAATTATATGATGAGTAAGCATTACACTATAAATCATTACCATCTTGGGTACGCTCTCTAACACCAACAAAAAACAAAACCCATATAAGAAAAATTAGAAGATAAATTACAAATTCACAAGCATAAAAATCGATTAAAATCGTACAAATTGATGACAACTTGTACTGATACAAGCCATGAGCTTTGATATAAAGAGAAGAGACCGATAAACTAATGTAGTATACAAAAACAATGTTTAAATAGTATTTAATACAAAATTTAATGCTTTGAAATATTATTGCTATATATTTTGGTAATTGATATTTTTACCTTTGTAAGAATATGGTATTTATTTTTGTAATTGATAGAGAAATATATTACAAATATGGTAATTATTTTTTGTAACTGATAGGTAAATATATTATATGATGGTCGTATGTTATGTAATAGTAGGATGATTAAATATGTAAAATATTATTGGGCGGAAAAATGATGCCAACAATGACTTCATTACATGCCATACGGCATCAAATACCCTTTTTTATTAGAAGGTATAGATTTAAAACGGGTTTGAATAATTATGCAACTTGCCTTTTTTACTTGACACTATCATGTAAAACTTATTCTTTTATGATAATTTGTAACTTATAATAAACTAGTTGTAAACTTGTAATGATAAATCTAATGCAATTTCTTCTTATCATCAATCAAATTTACGATATATTTTAGATGATATTGGCCATATTAAGTAAATACAATAAGATGCCCCAAATAAACACCTTATCTACCATTACTTCACTACAAACTATCTTTCTTAACAGTTTATAAATCTAAAACAAAAATTTGACCGGCCTTCCCTAATGGAAAACCAATCTTCATGAACGTGTAGTGATGGAGTCATAAAATCATAACACCAAACTATGTGTGCGTTATAACAATATCATTTGCTCGTCACATTAACATGTTTTTCACACATTCCATAGAATTACTTGTGGTAATATCAATAATATCAAAATCCTCACCAAACATCAACATATAATAAAAAAACCAAAGTTGCTTCTCGGGAAGGATAAAAAGATTCGAGGTCGACATGATAATCCCCTGTACTGAATCATCTTTAACTATTTCTGCCAATTAACATATATCAAGTAAATTCTCGGCCACACATCATAATATTATCTCACATAACTATCAAAATAAAATAAACATTAAAATTACAAATTTACAATCACCTAATTTGAAATAACACCATTGACGACAACATCCCATATATGTATCCAAAATCCATTCTTTTTGAAAAGATATTTGTGTAATCTACCTAATAAATTAGAGTTAGGAGGCAAATTTTAGAGGGAAATATTTGATTATAATAGCAAATTTGAGAGGGAAATTGTGTGGAGTTTATCACTATGCATAAGTTGATGGAACCATATACTTAAATATTAAAATTTTATAAATACTTAAACATAATGGTTATAAATTTATTATAAATATTATTATTTAACCCGTGTGTACACACGGGCATTAAACCTAGTAGTTAATATTACCAAGTTAATAACAAGTCTTGAACCCATATTATTATTTAACCCGTGTGTACACACGGACATTAAACCTAGTTATATAAATATTTCAAGTATAAATACAATTATTTTTATTATTACTGTTACCGAAACTGGCTTTAAAACGTGCGTCAAGAAACTATCAAAAGGATAATAATAATAATAATAATAATCTTACGAACGAACATCTAGGTTTCGAAATATCAATTTGGGGATAAATCGAACTGAAATCGATATCAAATTCGAATTGGAAATGAGTTCACAGAAGAAGAAAAATTTTCAGATCGAAGCGTTTAAACACCGTGTTGTTGTGGATCCAAAGTACGCCGAGAAGACATGGAAGATTTTGGAGCATGCGATTCATGAGATTTATAATCATAACGCAAGTGGCCTTAGTTTCGAGGAGCTTTACAGGTATCGATCGTTCTTCTGCTTACAAATTTGTGATGATTTAGGATTTAGGTTGATATAAATCGTTTTCTGCTTTGTTAATCTGATGGATCGAAGGGCGAAAACACCGATTTAGGGTTTTTGTGTTGTGTTATGTTAGTTGGATGCTGATTGTGTTAGGTATGTGCTTTTTACATGTTTTGATTGGATGTATGAATGTTGCTAGAACATGAAGCAAGTTTTGGTTTGATAAAGTATAATGGAAAAGGGGGAAATGTAATGTTTAGTTCATGTTTTGGACCTAAATAGCAGATGGAAACAAGATGTGATGCATGTTTTCAGTGAGTTTTAGTGTAGTGTATATTGAGGATTTGAGAGGTTTTGTTTGATTTAGGAAAATCTTAGCAGGTTTATGTTGATGATAGAGATGATGAATATGACTGAATTTTCGGACTAGTTACGCTTTATTTGTTCATGTTACAGTGGTCTTGGGCTGTAGATTATGCAATTTTACCTTTCAATTTTTATGATTGTTGCATCATATAAATTGCTTCTTATATAATGACGTATGCATATACTCATGCATCACTATGTGTGTCATCAAATACTCTTTATATAATTCAGTTTGTCTTGATTATATTTTAGGTTGTGCTTTAATTTATGGATTTGAAAATAGAATTTGAAACAAGATTTTAGGTCATGGTTTCTCTGTCGTAGCTCAGTTTGAGTGAGAAAAGGGTCGCACGAAGGATCTTTTATGTCACACGCTCTTTAAAGAGTACTGCTATTATCTTTCATGTTAGCCTATTAGATACTTTACCTTCTACTTTGAGGTTGAGGGTTTCTTTCTTTCAATGTCAGAATTTGTGGAGTGTTGAATGGTTCTTCTGTGATGTATCTGAGCATATCTGTTACCTCCAATTTGTTGAAATAATTGTGTTACTTAATTACATTAAATGAATATACCCTTTTAAAGCGCGGGCACCCACAAGGCCATTAAGGTTAGATGTGTGATTTAAACCGATAACTTGGTAGATTTGATTTTGCTTACGTGTGCAATGTGAATATGTAGATGTAAAGCTATACTGTGTTTTCTGTTAACTTTTTATTACTAATACGAGTTATAAGGGAATGAAAATTGGCATTTTTGATGTTATGATTTTTTTGGTTGGGTAAAGATGATATTAAACAAGGTTTTGAGGGAGCTTGCTTACCAACCAAGAAATTTATTTACCATATCCATTCAAAGTAATTTTAAGAGAATGTCAAAATCTGAAAATGAGTATATTTGGTATTATTATTTTTTCTGGGTAAATATGATATTATAACAAGTTTTGAGAGAATTTGCTTTATATTCTGTTTACCAAAATTCAAATAAAAAAATTAATATCAAATATACCCAAATAAATGTGTGTTGTCGGGTGATGTTTTTATTCCTATGTGGCTCATATTCCTGCTCCCTCTATTAAAGCTATAGACAAAAGCATGCATTCACAATGAATTATAGTGATACCAGATCAAGAAATGCAACATTTCTACCATTGATTTGATAAAAATGTCACTAGAATTAGATAGATCTATGTATATGCCCAAAAAGTTAAACGTAGTTGATGCTTAACCGTGTTTTATTATTCCAGGAATGCATACAATATGGTGCTGCATAAGTTTGGAGAAAAACTCTACACTGGGCTCGTTTCAACCATGACTTCTCATTTAAAAGAAATAGCACTGTCTATAGAAGCTTCTCAGGGGGCTTTGTTTCTAGAAGAACTTGAAAGGAAATGGACAGAACACAACAAAGCATTACAAATGATACGAGACATACTGATGTACATGGACAGAACTTTTATCCCTAGTACACACAAAACTCCCGTTCATGAACTTGGGCTTAATTTATGGAGGGATAACATCGTCCACACAATCAAGATCCAAACGAGGCTTAGAGACAGACTCCTGGAACTCGTGCAGAGAGAAAGGAGCGGTGAAGTAATTGACCGCGGTTTAATGAGAAACGTTATAAAAATGCTGATGGATCTAGGCCCTTCGGTTTACCAGGAAGACTTTGAAAAACCATTTCTTCGTTTGTCAGCTGATTTTTACCGTGGTGAATCTCAACTGTTTATTGAGAGTTGTGACTGTGGGGATTACTTAAAGAAAGCTGAGAAACGGTTAAATGAGGAAATAGAACGAGTGTCCCACTATTTGGATGCAAAAAGTGAAGTGAAGATAACGAATGTGGTGGAAAAAGAGATGATAGAAAGCCAGATGACTAGATTAGTACACATGGAGAATTCAGGATTAGTTAATATGCTTATGAATGACAAATATGATGATTTGGGTAGAATGTACAATTTGTTTCGTAGAGTGCCAAATGGGTTGTCCTTAATAAGGGACGTGATGACATCACACATTCGGGAAACGGGTAAGCAGTTAGTGACTGATCCTGAAAGGCTAAAAGATCCTGTGGATTTTGTACAACGCCTTTTGGATGAAAAAGATAAGAATGATAAGATCATTCATCTTGCGTTCAACAATGATAAAATGTTCCAGAACGCGTTGAATTCGTCTTTTGAGCATTTCATCAACTTGAATGTGCGGTCACCTGAGTTTATATCATTGTTTGTCGATGATAAGCTAAGAAAAGGTTTGAAAGGGGTTAGTGAAGAGGATGTTGAAACGGTACTAGACAAAGTGATGATGCTTTTCCGTTATCTTCAAGAGAAAGATGTTTTTGAAAAGTATTACAAACAACACTTGGCGAAAAGGCTTCTTTCTAACAAGAGTGTGTCCGAAGATGCAGAGAGAAGCTTAATCTTGAAGCTGAAAACTGAATGCGGGTACCAATTTACATCAAAACTGGAAGGTATGTTTACTGACATTAAAACCTCTGATGACACAATGCAAGGGTTTTATGCAGCAATGGGACACGAGTTAGGTGACAGCCCCTCACTCGCGGTCCATGTCCTCACAACTGGGTCATGGCCGACTCAGTTGACCACCACCTGCAACCTACCACCTGAAATCCTCACCGTGTGTGACAAGTTCAAGACATATTACCTCGGAACCCACAACGGACGCAGGCTGACCTGGCAAACAAACATGGGGTCAGCGGACATAAAAGCAACATTTAACAAAGGCCAAAAACACGAGCTTAACGTTTCAACTTACCAAATGTGTGTTCTTATGTTGTTCAACAATGGAGACGGGTTGAGTTACACAGAAATCGAACAGGCTACCGAGATACCGACTTTAGAACTGAAACGATGTTTGCAGTCTTTAGCCTGTGTTAAAGGGAAGAACGTGCTTAGGAAAGAACCGATGGGCAAAGACATCGGGGAAGATGACACGTTCTTTTTCAACGATAAGTTTGCAAGCAAGTTTTACAAGGTGAAGATTGGGACCGTGGTGGCACAGAAGGAATCCGAACCTGAAAAACTGGAAACAAGACAACGGGTCGAGGAGGACCGAAAACCTCAGATCGAGGCGGCGATTGTTAGGATCATGAAAGCAAGACGCGTTTTGGATCACAACAACATTGTGGCCGAGGTTACAAAGCAACTGCAGTCGAGGTTTCTACCGAACCCGGTTGTGATAAAGAAAAGAATCGAATCCCTCATTGAAAGGGAGTTTTTAGAAAGGGATAAAGATGATAGGAAGTTGTACCGGTATTTGGCCTGATGGGTTGGGTACTCGGTAACTTATTCTGGGTGTACTTGTCTTGTGTGCATTAGTTTGTTTGTTTTCTTGGTGTTTTTGGTCATGTGAGGATGAAAACACACGTGCACGGACGACAGTCGACAAACACCGATACCTGAACACACAATAGACTCAAATACACACTCTAAACAATACTGTTGTGATGAAACACCCCCTTAGTTTCTTGTCTTGGCTATATGCGTTAAGGGTATGTTTACTTGGGGTTTTGTGATGGGTTTGATTGGACTTGGTTTAGGGTTTAAGCAACGTTGTTCACTCTATTTGCGTAATAATAGCTGTTTTTGATCTATGATTTTGTTAATTATTCGTTCTTGTTGGCTTGTTGCTAGGGTATCAAAAGCAAAAACAGGTCATTGTTGAAGGCATGGTACTGATCACCATTGTTTTACAATCAAATATGGTTTTATATGGTCGGTTTATGGCATAAGCCGTAGACCAAAGTGCTAATAACGGTTTGAATTGCTTGATCGAAACTTACAAGAAAAAATGACGGGATACCAAACCATTGACTAAACGGTTTCATGGTTGTAACTAAGCTGTGAATCTCTTAATAGGTTGGCTTTATAGAGCAAATAAATTAAATAGTTGTGAAAAACAATAACTTTACATAGTAATAATAATAATCCGGTGATTATAAAGGTTGAGGAAAATAATAAATTCACATAAAAACAATCTGCTTTTTCAATCGTTTTACTTAAATTCACTCAATTTTCGTTATTTATACATGTTAAAACTATTTTAAAACTTAAATTCACTCAATTTTCATTATTTATACATGTTAAAACCATCAATTTTCGTTATCTATACACCCCTTAAAACTTTGACAGGGAGGGGGATGTGTGTGCTAAAGCTATATCAATGTGATAGGCCGATAGGGTGCCATGTCACTATCATGAGTATGCTTTCTTGCTCATTAGGGGCTCTTTTAGGGTATTATATAGGTAAGGATTAATAGAAAATTAATTTAAGTTGATAACTTGTGTATTGTTTTGATCAGATTGGATTGAAATAAAAAATTGTTACCCTCTCTCTCGCCTGTGAACATGTTGAGCCGTTGAGGTATTACAATGAGACGTGAGTGACGTGACAAAACACGACTAAGGTGTTAGTGATAAGATTGAACCGAAACGGTTATTCATTCGAAAATATGAAATTGCAAGGTGGTCTTCTTTAGAAAAACAAAACCCCTAGGCCCAAAACCACCCTAAAATCCCGAAAACCCCCGTCGTATCCCCTGCAAAAACACCGCCGCGTCTCTTTCTCCGCCGCCGTGCCGGAGAAACAACTACCTATCACCATATTTATTCCGTCCACCATTATCACCACTTCTTTCACTTCAACCTTAAGCCACAACCAATCCAATCATGTCTGCGAAATGGCGAGCTTTACAGCATCGTCACCGATACACATACAGCGCAATCGTCTTCCCTCAGTACTACAAACAAGCTCTCAACGACTTCATCAATCTGTCCACATCACAAGCTCACAACACATCCGGTAACGTATTCTACACTCTACTCAACGAACTTGTTTCCCTCAGTTCAACTTACACGCAACTGAATCACGCTAAAAAAATCGCTGCTGCTTTCACTGAGCTCATTAAAACCGGTAACGAAGGTTTAATTTCTCATGCGTCTAGATTTTATTTAGAGATTTTGTTTTTCGAAAACTCAGTTCCGTTGCACAGGACTTTAGTTTCGGTTTTAGCGAAAACGCGTGAGTTTCAGGCTGTTATTAGTACTTGTTTTAGATTGTTATGTGAAGAGTATGCAGATTTAAAACCGAATGCGAATGGGAAGGGGAATGGTAACTGGAATGGGAAGAGGAAAAGGTTTTGTGTATCACGCGTAGGTTTATCGATGATGAGTTCTCCGAAGCTAGGGTATTTAGTTGAAGTGGTGGAGGATTGTGCGGTTTTGATGGCGTTAGATGTGGTTTCTGGTTTGGATAGTGTGGTTTTGGAGACGAGTGATTGGTCTAGACCGTCACCTGTGGCTATGGAGCAATGTCAGGAGGCTTTGTCTTGTGTTTATTACTTGCTGCAGCGTTGTCCTTTGAAGTTTAGTGGATTGGATGAGTCGCGTGGTTTTGATATTATGGAGATGATTTTGACGACGGTTATGAGTGTTTTGAGATCTGAGGCGTTTTCGAGAGATTGTTTTGTGGCTGCAGGTGTAAGCTTCTGTGCAGCGTTGCAGGTGTGTCTTTGTCCTGAAGAGCTTGGATTGGTATTAATGGAAGGCGTTTTTCATCGTAGTTTGAGTTCTAGTAACACATTTCTAGCTGCGGTGATGAAGATTCCATATAGAGGGAATCTGTTCGTTGAAATTCAAGAATTTTGTTTACTCACTAGGCTTTGTTTGATTAGAGGAATACTTACTTCAGTTCCTAGAACATTGCTTAATACTCCTTTTGTATGTGGTTGTGATGAGAGTGAAATGTTAGCTCGAACGATACTTTATGATGGGATTTTGCCTGAATTGTGCAAGTACTGTGAGAATCCAACAGATAGTCACTTCAATTTTCATGCGTTGACAGTGATGCAGATTTGTTTGCAACAGATAAAAACACTGATACAAACTAGCTACAACAAAGATTACGATGTCATTTCTGACGATATAGGTGGGCGGATTTTGAGGATTATATGGAGTAACCTTGAGGACCCGTTAAGTCAAACTGTCAAGCAAGTACATTTGATTTTTGATATCTTTTTGGACATACAATCCAGTCTTCCCTCTACAGATGGCAGAGAGAGAATTCAGTTGTTCCTAAAGAAGATTACATATTCTCTTCTTCGTATGGGTGCACGTTGCAAGGGAAGATATGTCCCATTAGCTTCACTTACAAAACGACTTGGAGCAAAAACGATTTTAGACATGAGCCCTGATTTGATGTATGAGACAGTAGGGGCATACATTGATGATGATGTATGCTGTGCTGCCACAAACTTTTTGAAATGTTTTCTTGAATGTTTGCGTGATGAATTCTGGAGTAGTGATGGTGTGGAAATTGGGTTTAAAAATTTTAGAAGAGTTTGCTTGCCTGCATTTATGCATGGACTAGCTTCAGGAAACTCAAAATTAAGGTCAAATTTGAACACATATGCATTTCCAGTGATTCTTGAAGTGGATGTTGACAGCATATTTACAATGCTTGCTTTTATCTCTATTGGTCCTGTTGATGAAAATGCTTTAATTTCTTCTCAAGATGTTTATGATACAAATATGAACCTCAAAGTTGAAAAAAAGGTGGCGGTTTTGGTGTCACTGCTTAAAGTTTCTCGTTCTCTTGCATTAATTGAAGGTGATGTTGATAGGTTTGAGAGTGGTGATTATGCTCTTCTTTCTGTAAAGGGTATAAAGGTCAAAGTTCTTGTTAGTTGGCTCATGTTAGCATTGACTCATGTTGATGAGTCACTTCGCACAGATGCAATAGAGTCGTTATTTTTAAATCCTAAAACAGCCAGTTTACCATCTTCTTTAGAGCTAAGTATGATGAAAGAAGCAATGCCTTTAAACATGAGGTGCTCTTCAACTTCTTTTCAAATGAAGTTGACCAGTTTGTTTAGAAAGTTCTTTTCTCGAGTTCGGACTGCTTTAGAGAGACAAATAAAGCAAAAGAACTGGCAACCTTCTTTGGCTAATAACGGTAGAATACTTTTAAAAGATACAGAAGATGCTAATTTCAAACGAGCGGATGATCTTTTTTGTTTTATGAGGTGGTTGAGTAGCTTTTTGTTTTTCTCGTGCTACCCTTCGGCTCCATATGAAAGGAAAATAATGGCAATGGATCTTATATTAGTAATGAACAATACTTGGTCGATTGTTCAAGATTCTACTTCTGAAATTATGTTAATCAGTCCTTATGATTCAGGGTTTATATCACCTGAAGCAACTTTATTGCTTGTAAGTTCGATTGTTGACAGCTGGGATCGGCTTAGAGAGAACTCTTTTCATATACTACTTCATTTCCCAACCCCACTTGCTGGAATATTGACCACTGACATGGTCAAAGAAGTAATCATTTGGGCGAAGCAGTTAGTTTGTAGTCCCCGTGTTAGAGAAAGTGATGCTGGAGCATTAACAATGCGCCTCATGTTTAGGAAATATGTTCTGGACCTCGGGTGGGTTGTCAAAGCTTCAAGTAATTATGTTTCATGGTTAAAAAAACCGACATTGGAGTTTCCTGTTGTGGTTTATGTAACATCACTTATTGATTGGCTGCATGCTTCTGTTGAAATGGGAGAAAAAGATCTTTCTGATGCGTGCAGGAACAGCTTTGTTCATGGTGTGTTGCTTACACTTCGTTATACATTTGAAGAACTGGACTGGAATTCTACTATAGTGTTGAGTAATGTTTATGGTATGAAGCATGCACTTGAGAGACTACTTGAATTAGTCATGAGAATAACTCTAATGGCACTTTCTGTGGTTTCGGCTGATGCTTGGCATTTACCTGAGGATGTGGAGGATCTTATGAATGATTCTTCCTACATGTGGGAAGCGAGTGATGAGGTGGATCTGCCTGCACCTGCATCAGAAAAAGAAACATGTCCAGAATCAGAGCAGGATGTGGGCCCATCTGCTCAGGTTGTTATGGTTGGTTGCTGGCTTGCAATGAAAGAGGTACTTGTTATGTTTTATTTTTAATATTACCTGATTTTCATTGTATTTTGGATTTAGCGATAAGGTTAAATGGGAAAATTGGTGAATCAAAATTTTTATAAATTTGAAAGCGGACAGTTATTATGGGGCAAGTTAAAGTAAATATGTGAACATTATTTTTGAGACGGGGGAGTAATTATTATTTGATTATTTAGCATTAAATAATTATTTTTAAATAGTTAGTTTGATACCAACTGCAATAAAACTGAATATTAAAGGGTACGGTGGAGTTATATTTATATATTTTCTTAATATACCCTTTATTTTCCATTATTCTATAAATAATCCTATATTTTGTTAACCATGATAAAGTTAAACAGCAGAAGCACGTCTAAACATTATCTTTTTGCACTATCTTGTTGTACAAGTAGCTATCTGCATTTGATCATATCATCTCAATAACCACTTTCATAACTCAAATCGAAACAACCCTTTAGTTTCAAAGCTCTTTGTGTTATCTTAGGTGAGTCTTCTTCTAGGAACTATTATAAGAAAAGTTCCATTGCCCACATCAGACGTTTCAATGGACTGTGGCCCGTTATCTGATCCACATGGTGATTCAAGCATGAATGATAATGCTGTTCTTGACTTCAAACAACTAGAGACTATTGGGACCAACTTTCTTGAAGTCCTCATGAAAATGAAACATAATGGTGCAATTGACAAGACTAGGGCAGGGTTTACTGCTCTATGCAATCGGTTACTTTGCTCAGACAATGCAAGGTATATTTTGCTGGCAGTTGGAAAACTGTTGCCCATAATATAAGCTGTTTATAAAATGAAGTACTTACACTGCTAATTCTATCTTTTATTTATCAGACTTAGCAAGTTACCTGAATCTTGGATGGAGCAGCTTATGGAAAGAACAGTGGCTAAAGAACAAACAGTTGATGACTTGCTAAGAAGAAGTGCAGGCATTCCTGCTGCATTTATTGCCTTTTTTCTTTCGGAACCAGAAGGCACACCAAAAAGACTGCTCCCACGGGCCCTACGATGGCTAATAGATGTAGCCAACAAGTCCATGATGTATCAAAATGAGACAAAAACAATTGCTTCAAGAAATGGAACAGAACTGAATGGTGATATTAAAGTGAATTCAAAGATTCGAGATGTAGGGGTTATTCCAACTGTGCATGCATTTAATGTCCTTCGAGTAGCATTTAATGATACAAATCTTGCGACGGATACTTCCGGTTTTGCAGCTGAAGCTATGATTGTTGCTATACGTTCTTTTTCTTCACAGTATTGGGAAGTTAGAAATGGGGCTTGCCTTGCTTACACAGCATTGATTCGTCGAATGATTGGATTCCTTAATGTACATAAACGAGAATCTGCCAGACGTGCGATGACTGGTCTTGAATTTTTCCATAGGTATTACAAACTTGCACTTCTCATTTATAAATATTAAAGGAACAGAGGTGGAGAGATAGTTGGGCTGGACAAGTTTGTCTAACGGTTACTTTTGTAGTAACATCTGGGCTGGGTTGATTCACACACGCTTTTCACTCCATGTGTGTGCTGGGCAGGTTGGGTAATGGGTCAACATGGGTTCGTTTGGAATACATTTTTTTCAGGGGCGTGTCAAAATGTGCCGGGATGGATTAGATTTTCCCTTAAAGGCAACCTTTTTTTGCGTTCATTTTTAAAACTAATAACTCTGTTAATTATGATAAGAAATACAGAGTAATATTAATTCAATATTATATTTCAACTTTATGACCCGTTCCGCGTCTAGCTACTTTTTTAGTTACCCGTTTGCGATTAAACACAACTCATAATGTAGGAAAATGCCAACTGTTTTCTCTTTATAGGTACCCATCATTGCATCCGTTCTTGTATAGTGAACTAAAAGTTGCCACAGAGTTGCTTACAAACGGATCACCAGAACATGTAGGATCAAACCTAGCCAAGGCGGTGCACCCAAGCTTGTGTCCCATGCTAATGCTCTTGTCAAGGCTCAAGCCTTCAACAATTGCAAGTGAAACTGGAGATTTATTGGACCCATTTTTATTCATGCCATTCATTAGAAAGTGCTCAACGCAAAGTAACCTCCGGGTTCGTGTGCTTGCATCGCGAGCTCTAATGGGCCTAATATCCAATGAAAAACTTCAACTCATCATCCTAAACATTGCCACCGAATTGCCTTCCGGAACAAACTTAGCTTGTTCAAATATGATTCATGGTTTACTATTACAGTTAATCTCTCTTCTAGATACCAATTGTAGAAGCTTAACAGATTTCTCAAAGAAAGACCAGATTCTAGATGATTTGATCCAAGTTCTTGACACGCGTTCTTGGATTGGAAGACCGAAGTTGTGCCCTTGTCCCACACTCAACACCAGTTTCTTAAGGGTGCTTGATATTATGCTCAGTATTTCAAGAACGTGCCACACAAGCAAAAGTTTTGATGTCATTTATAACCTCCTTTGGGAGTTATCTTCTGAATGCTTGGATTCAGAAGCTTTTAGTGGGTTACCTTATTATGATCCAACAGTAGCAGAATGTCGGAAACATGCGGCAACTACATATTTCAACTGTGTTTTCCAAACATCAAAAAATGTTGATAATGATGACAACTTTACCCCTATGTCAGGGCCACACAATCCCTCATCAAGTTTATTCCATGTATCTGAAACAAGTAACCGTTTTACCGGTTTTCAGGAAAGGCTGATACTATGCATGTCAGATGCATCATATGAGGTTCGTATCGCAACATTCAAATGGCTTCTTTTGTTTCTTAAATCTGCAGAATTGAATGATCATATACAAGATCAAGGGACTAAGAGCGATTTTATAAAGTGGATTAATCTTCATCTTCATACCAAGATGGAGAATCTTTTATCTCAAGAAAAGAATCACAGATGCATTTGCTTGATCTTAAAAATTGTTTTCACTTGGAATCTGCTTAATTTTCAGAAATTAAGAAGCAAAGAATGCCCCCCGGAAACTAGCTTTGTCGGTAGCATAGAGCGTGATTCTTTGTTTCTTTTTTGGGATAAATTGGTTTCCTTATACAAACGCACACGACACGTGAAGATACTGGAAGTTCTTTTATGCTGCATGGCAGTTTGTGTCAAGCAGTTTGCTATTATGTTCACGAGCCAATCTGATCATAGCAAAGTGTATGACTGCATCAGTTACTATGTTGACCTAGTGAAAGAACACGCCAGTGCATCAGAGCCGGTTAACATACGCAAAGCAGCCGCTGAGTCAGTGGTTGCATCTGGTTTACTTCAAACAGTTGATTTTATCGGTCAACATGTGAGCAGTAATACAACCCGATCAGATAATTCCTTAAGCAAATTTGATATGTATGCTTTTAGAACACTCGATATGTGGTCGACATGCATAAAACTTCTAGAAGATGAGGATGTTTCTCTTAGAAGCAAGCTTGCAGTTGATGTTCAAAAGTGCTTTACTTCAGAAACTTATGGAGTAATCCCAAGCCAAGTGGACAAAGTGATAATATCAAGTTTCCAGCATTTGTCTTCAATATTCGGTCATTGGATTAACTACTTCGATTATCTCTCTAACTGGATATTAAGTGCATCAAACAATGTTGGGTCAAGTGGGGATCTTGTGAGACGGGTATTTGATAAGGAGATCGATAACCATCATGAAGAAAAATTACTTCTTTGCCAGATATGTTGCTTCCATCTTGAAAACATTCCAGTATCAAAATCTTTAGCGGGGGATGAAAATGGCGGTTTGGATTTCCTGCTTGAATGGCGTAAAAGATTCTTCCAACGACTGATGTCGTTTGCTGTTGACCATGGTCAAAAGAAGAAAGTTGACTGGATTGGTGGTTTGGGTAACCATAAAGATGCTTTTTTGCCCGTTTATTCAAATCTTCTTGGTGTTTACACCATCACTCGGTGCATCATGAAGGGAGGGTTAATAACCCGTGGTTCCTTGGTGCCAGAAATATCTGATCTTGGTGATGCAATTAAACCGTTTCTTGGTAACCCGTTAATTCATAACCTGTTTTTATCAACGGTTAGACTACACGAGGAATCAGCAGGTGAGCCTGCTGGCGGCAGTACGGCGGTCTGGGATGGTTTTGATCCTTATTTCCTACTTCGGTAAGCAAATTAATATTTGACTTGTTTCATTTAAAAGTAATTCATGCTTATTCACATTTTGTTCTTGAAAGCTTTCAAAGTGATACTGTAGAAAGCTATTCTTAGATTTACCAACTTATCGTTCCTTTATAGTTCTAGTGTCAACTTATAGTCATCTTATAACATAATGAATCAAGAATCAATATTGACTGATCAAGGAAGCGAATATGTTGGGCCGTGATGTGTATGTAATATTTTTTTATATAATTTCACAAGTAGGACTGACTCGTGATGGATGGATGACACATGGTCAAGAGTCACGGCCGTGATGTGTATGTAATATTGTTTTATCATAGTTTTCGTGTGACTTCATGAGCAGTGTTTTGAGTGGATGTAACTAATCCACAAAATGTCTAGTTGTTTACTCTTTATTTCTCACCAAGAGTTGTCTTCATATCACCGTTTATAATGAGTGTTTGAATGATTAAATGAATCACATTAGCTCATAATTAGACTTAAGATCACTCAACAATGCTTACGAATTTTGGAAGTTTTGGTATTTAAGGTGTGGGTTGAATGGTTACCTAAATAGTGATGTAAATCAACTTTGGGAAAAGGGTTATTTTGAATAATTATGCAAAAGATATAACTAGTTGACAACTTCGTCGACAAGTATTTTCTAATACTTTGGACACGTTTAAAAATGAAATGTGTCAAGTTCCCAAATTGATAAGTGTTTAAAGAATGTGTACACGTTTCCAATTCATTATTTTTAACATGTTTGACTTGTGAATATTCTTCCGATCTATTTTTATATAATTTCACATTAAAAGAGAAAAAAAAATATAAATAAGTTCTATATTTTTAACATGTTTGGCTAAGATTTAAAAGATTCATTATTGGTAAATTAAGTGGTTGTTTGGTAACTTTTGAATGAATAAGTGCTGAATTAATAAGAAGTCTGAATCATTAAATGCTGAATCAGTAAGAGTTCTGAACTATTAAGAGCTAAGATATTTTTTTAACTATTCAACAGCAAATGCCTGACCAATCAGACGATACCTCTTAATCATTCATACTCAGTATAATGTCTGAACCGTTCAGAGACAAATCTCTGAACTATTCATACATATGTTCGTAGAAGCAAACATTCTGAACCATTCAGACACCTAAACCATTCAGTCTAAAACAAACAACCCTTAACTCTTATACCCTTTTTATAAAAAGAACCGAAGAATAATTTAAAAACCTTTAACCCGCACCCAATTCCCATTTTCTTTCGGCACCTCCCTCTTTGACACCATTTCCTTGTCAACTCCTCTCTTCGCCGACAACGGATCCGTTGAACAAGAACATAGAAATAGCAAAGAGACCGGGGCCGGGTATTATATTTTATAGTGTAATGTAATCTTACATTATATACTAGACATGAAATAAGATGACATATGTAATTACCATACATGTAATTACCATTGCTCATATTGTATGCATTACACTATTAAATTAATTGGTTAATAATTTTACTATATGTTTTGAAGACAGTTGAATTATATATTTAAATTAAATCCCATAATTTATTTATCATATATATGTAGTAACATCAATATGCCAAACTATAGTGGCATAGTACATACAATACCAAACTCTCTATATATAAGAAACACATATATTATTTATTCAGGCGACAATACACCAACCATGCATATCGCCGTCGCTAACTCCTATTTTTATTCTTTTAACTCCGGCAACTCATCTAGCTTACCACTTCAAGGGATGCTGCACCAACATTAAAACATCAATTAGCTACTAATATACATATAGTAATTAAACCTTAAAAACAAGTTGGGATACGTGTTTAAATATATCATCAGTTTATTCGGTTTTAAAATATTTTTATTCCAACTAAAGATGTGTCTACCGAACCGAACTGATTAAAATTTACAAATATTTGTTCAAATTTGGTTCGGATTTCTGAATTGATAATCAAATATGAAATTCGGATACAGTTAGAAAGCAAACCAAATAACTTAATTAAAAAGTTTTCGGTTTGATTTTTAACGGTCACTAATATGATTTATTATTTTTTTTTACAGATAATTTTGCACACCCCTAAGTCTACACTTAATAATAATATTTACTCACTTGTTACAGTTGACGTTGGGATTGATCGGAATGGAGGTAGAGATACCACACTTTCCGGGAAGGCTATTGGCGGCATCTTGTCGGACTTTTAGTTGTGCTGCCGCACTTTTAGCACAGTTACAGGCGGTTCGCCTGTCTGCTTGGCTTTGGGTGGCTCCTTGGAGCTTCCTGGCGCCATCACAACATGCCTTGGTAGGCGAACCGCCTGATCTGAGGTAGTTCATGCATGGTGAGAGCATGCTAGTAAGGTCACCACAAGTAATGGCTTCACTTGGTTGCACCATGACTAGAGCCATGACCATCATTGCTAACACGACTAGAGCCATCGATGTTCCTTTCATGTTTGGTTGATTGAATTGTTTGTTTGTTTGTTTGTTTCACTTGGTTGATATGATGTTGGTGAGATGGGTGGGTGATTTATAGGGAGAGGATGATCGGTGATGATGGTGACATTGGAAGATGATTTTGGGCACGTAATGAAGGAAATGTGACAAGTGTAATGTTTGAACTCTAGCGCTAGATCATTTTGGTTGAGGGTTTCTAATAATAGTAAGTTTTGAAGATATGTTTTAGAGCTATTTTGGTCACATTAGTATGCATGCATGTGTTTCTTGCATCATGTGTTGGTGGTAGATTTGGAGATCGATCATTAAAGGCACCTTGTGAAATGGTTGTGTCGTGTGACAATATTGAGTTTGGGTAAAAAGAGGGGTTTTATAAAGTATTAAAATATTAGTTTTGGTTCATGTCAAACGACTCAAACCAGTTAAGACTATGGTTCGGGTTGAAGTGAGTAGTCGTTAGTTTTAGAGAAAAAAAGTATTATAATGAGTTTTCATGCTATATTGACTTTTGACGGCTAGTGATGACGCAAATGGGGTTGGTGACTGATCCATGCGTCGTTGAGGATTGATGGTTGTGGCAATAATCATGGTGTTCGTTGATGTTTGTGGCAATGGTAGTGTCAATGACGGTGCTAATATTGGTGGTGTTGACAATGTGTTCTTGGTAGCGTCGCCGATGGTGGATTCAACGTCGATGGACTTTAGGCGATAGTGACAACAACTTAAAAGTGGTGGCAACAAAACAATTGTTTAATTCAGGCGTTCACCGATTTTTTTAGATGTATTTTATAAGTATTTATAAAAACCTAATTAAACTAAACTATACAATGAGTAGACCGAATTAACTCATTTATTCAAAAATCAAATAGATATGCTTCAATCTCATTATAATCCGGTTGTAAATGAGTATTTCACAACACTAGTTAAACTAGCTCGAGTCTTTACGAGTTTATGTTAAGATCAAACATAATCTAAAAACTCAACACGAGCCCGACTCTAGCTCAACCCAAACATAGATATATACAAATAAACACAATAGGTTAATTCCACCCCATGTCCCAAGGTAAAAACGTGACTAGGACACTAAACATAAACCCGAACCCGACAGAAAAACCCAAATAACACAATTAATGATGCCAAAAATATTACCTAAATATATATATAAAAAGAACAAAACACACCATAAAAAGGTGCCAACAACATTAGATCTAATATTTAGCAAGGAAAGAGCAAAAATGAAGGTTCTGGCTCTACATGGATCTTGGTGTTGACAAAACTAAGTTTACTTAGTTTATTATGACACCAAATTAATTGGTCACTAGTTAATGTAGACATTTGCAGCACCCTTGAGACTAGTTTCATATCCACTTGACAAAAGAAGTAAACAACTTGATCTTCTGTCTCATTTTCCCTGCACCTCAACTTCTTTAGTATGCTTTTCCCACTTCTCATTTGTTCTTTCAGCTTCTTTTCCTTCTGCATATTCATCAAACACGCGATCAAACTTCACCAACATTCAACATTACTTTGCTCTAGATTCGTATTCATACGGACTCATGCTTTCACAATATAAAATAGTGAAATTGCACTTAAAAGTAACTTTCCTAGAGATGTGACACGGAAATATTCAGGTTTTGGGTTGGTAGTCATAAGAAGTTAATATACATGTCACGTCTGGGTTGACATGTTTAACCTGTTTAACTAAAGATAATGACTTGTCAACCAGCTTAAAAATAAAAAAATAAAAAAACATAAAATTATATATTTTTAATAGTTAACTCATTTAACTCATTTATTACAATCAATCAAAATTATATCCTAGTTAACCCATTACACGAAGTTTAAGGGTGTCAAAATTATATGGGTTACATAACATGAAACTATTAGGTTTTGGGTTGCCATTCTAATATGTTATATATACATGTCGTGTTGGGTTGATTTGTTTTAACTCATCTAATTAACAGATTGTGTTCGGTTGACATGTTTAACCATTTAATTAAACATGTCGATTCATCAACCCGTTTAAAACTAAGGCAAAAATATATATTTAATAAGATCAACCCACCAACCCATTTACAACCCACTTAAACTTTAACCCATTCATTATAACCTGTTTTTTTTACCCATGTAACCCATTACAACTTGTATACAACTCATTTATAACCTGCCAATCCGTTTGGCTCTTAAGTGGTTTTGAGTTAGCTTGACGTCTTTGAAACAACATATATATGGATAGCGTTTCAGATCATCAATCAACCCGTCAACGTGGAATAACAATATAGTTGACATCTAATGAACTAACCTTGTGTAAATCTTTCTGAAGATCCATGAAGAGCTGCGCGTCCTCAGGTCTTTGAAACTCTACGGGTGTTTGTCGTTTATACTTATCAGCACGAATGAATCGCCAAAATATGCGTATTGATTCTTCAAGAATCTCAACTAGTGCATCACTAGTAATATCATACACAACTTCACTTCTTGCCTTCTTGTTCTTATATTGATCATCTGCAAATCATTCATGAATAAATCAAACTTAAATCATAACATAACATACCCAGTAAAAATCTCACTCGCAAAGTAAGTGTCTGGTTCCGAAAATCAAAAAGTTATTAACTTGTTATATTCTCACCTCTAATCATGGGAACTTGTAAAAGATTTCGAAAAACACATCGATGCTTGACGTAACTTTGGATTCTTGGTCCTTGAAAAGGTTCATCTTCCATAAATCTTTGCATCAAAACTTGAAACTGTTGAAACTCACCTGCCATATCATTAAATCTTCGAACCATACGCGTGTCAGATTCCCATATATCCAACGCCTTCTCGTATTGCCAATGTAGGATCTCCCATGACAAACACATTTGACCGACATATACAACTTCCAAATCACTTTCTAGTTCTTTGATAAACTTAACTGTTGGGTCATTTTCATGTTTCTTGCCTTTGTTGTTCATAAAAGTTTGACCAAAAAGTGTTGTAATTTCAGGAATCGAGGATCTTGAGGTTGAAGATGAATGGGGAGGATCTTTTAACTGCAAGAAGCCTGTGTATTATACACACAAAAATCAAAACTAAAATTTTTTAATCACCCAAAAACTATTTGTGATCATTTTGACTATATGAGAATGTAGTTGACTTCTTAAAGTCAAACAGAAGATATTGGAGGGTTGTTTAGATGTGTGTTTTCATAGTAATTATACTGATTTGAAGATACAGATAATTAGTTGCTTAAAGCCAAAGAATAATGGGGAGATTAACATTTATCTCACTAAATCAGTTTTTTTAAGAACTTGTTATCAAACCATCAAAATCTAATCTTAATAATAATTTTACCAAACACAAAGAATTGTTATTTGACTATCTAGTTTGCGTTAGTTTTTTTTTTTTCAAAATTTCATCCAAACCGACCGAAGATGGTGAACCCCTGGTAAAAACCGGTTCTTTTTTACTTTTACTTTAACTTTTTACTGTGAATAGGCAGTCATTTAAGGTAGTTTTCATAGATTAATCCACAGTAAAAAAACCATGAATAGACTTCACTTAGGTAAACTGTCTCTAAACATATCAACACCAATCTGGGTACCAGACAAGATTTTGTGGGATCTGTAATGAGTGACATCAAAGAAACAATTAATACTAGAAAGCAGATACATTGACAATAACAAGACAGAAAAAGGTATCTTTTTTAAGAATTGAAAACCTAGTAACATAAAAAAATAATCATAAAATTATAATCAGTTTTTACCAACCACCAAAATTTTTTAAAAAAATTCAAGATTTATTTGATCTAAATATCAGAAAATCATACATCATATTCGGTTTTTACTAAACACTCAAACTATGTATGACAACTTCAAATCATAATAATTGGTTTGAACACACATTTTAAACTCATCTAGATGATGTTTAGAAGGATCAAGAAAAATCTTGCATGGTTGTTGGACTATTATGTTGGTAAGAATTTAAGTTATTATTAACTTTCACAAGAAAACTTAAAATGGGTCAAGATTTGCTGATTATAATATGATTCTGGTCTCATTAAAATAAACAAATAATAATATTTCAAGAAAAAAAAGGTAACAACATCCCTTCATGAGTGCAAATCCATTAGGATTGCAAAAACATGTTTAAGGCTTGTGATTGTGTACAGTCTTGTCCCCCACCCCATTAACCAAATTGGTGGAACATGCTTTTGTGAACTCATTTGAGGGCTCTGATCTATGAAAACTGAGATCTTTGAATAAATTAACAAAAAAAATATAATTTTTTGCTAGATTTTTTTTCTTTGGAACAATTTCCTATACCATTTGACTGTTCTTTTTTATAAAGCTGATGACCCAAAGCTATTAACATCATATTTAGATGAGAAAAGGGCCCAAAACCCTCCTCTTGTCCCCCCCACAATGCAAAAAGACACCTTTTTTCCATTTCACAAGTCATCATTCTTTAACATGCAAACTGAAAAGTTTCATGGTTTTTGTGTTTCTCTTAAACCCCACCTAACCAGATAAAATGGGCCCCTTTTCCTTTCCCTTTCGAAACTCATTACGCGATAGTTATCATGAAAGATGAGCCGCAACACATAGCACATTGCTAAGACGCGTGTCAATTTTTCAATTATTAGTTTATTGTATTACAAGTTTTGTATATGACATTTTCTTGATTAGAAAAAAGAATGAGTTAAATCCATACATCATTTTACCTAATTATGCAAACTTCTGAACCAAAACTTCAATTTATAGAAAATTTACTTGACTTGACTTCTCATTAGCATTAAGATTTTAATAATCAATTTTCAAATTGAGTCATAGTGATTAGTTTAAAGTGTTAATCTTCAAGTTGTAGTAAACAAATTTAAAATGCAAATAGATACATACATCTAAGCATGATTTAAAGCAAATAGAGGTATGATGAGAAACAAAAAAATGAGAAAAAGATAGACTTTTGTACCTATGGTATACATTTTCTGGTAATTGAAAATGTCGAATTTGCGCATTCTTTCTCTATAACTCTTGTAAAACTTGTGAACTTCGCTCATCTTCCCGCCACCATTTTGGTGAACCTCTTCAATCTTCCATGGTTTCAAGTCCTCCATGATCTTTGGCGGCGATTCTGATTCTTCAAAAATGGTTGGTAGCCCAATAGCTTTCACTTTCTTGATCTCCATCTGTAACTGCTCAATCAATTCTTGATGTTCCCATAAAGTTTCCAACTTGTTTGTTGTATCACTTGACAAATTCTTTGCATTCCCAGATTTTGCACCAAAATCATTCTCGGATAAGAATTCGGACTGGCTCCAAATTTTTTGTTCTTTTTCGTCTTTTTCATTCAATTCTACTTCAAAATCTGCATCCGATAAAAATCCATCTTCAAAGTGTAAATCAAACATTGGTGAATCAAGATTGTTTGAACCAAATGAACTCATGCTCGAATCCGGAGATGAACTAACACTTTCATCAGAAACATTTTGCAATTTCTCTTCACCAAAAGTAACAAACTCTTCTTCTTCTTCATCCGTTTTTGCAATCTTATTCTCATCCGACACATCCCTCGTTGGTGAATCAAGATTACACGAACCAGTTAAATCCATATTGAGATGAGACGACATATTAACGAATTCAACATCATTCTTTTGCAAATTCTCTTCACTACATATATAAACTTCTTTTTCCTCAACATTCTTCAAATGTAATCTATTAACCATCAAATGCTCAATAACACATTCTTGATCTTCAAACTCATCTTCCCTTTTATCATCATGATCAACATGAACACACCTACATGTAAGAAACTTTTGTTCAACAAAAAGAATGAATATAAAATAAAAAAAAACCAGCTATTGTAGTTAACTCTAAAAAGCATACCCTTCAAATTCTGACACGAACCCCGCATTCGTATTCGGGTTTTTACTCATGAACTCTTCAAAAGTTGGAAACTTGAAGGTAAATGCAAACTCATTGGCCTCATTTTCATCTTCTTTTTCGTCAACCCTGTCATCTTCTTTACTTGAAAACCACAAAAAATCTTGTTTTTCTTCCATATTTTCTGTTAACTGAACCGGCGGCAAATCGTTCAAAATCCCCTTTAAAGAACCACCCTTTCTTGCAAATCTGAGTAAAAAAAACATACCCAAAAAGATATAAACAACTAAACCAAACTAAAGTTTGTATCATATACAATAAACCAAAATTCAAGATTTTGTATACCTTGTAAAATACTGAAGCAGGGGAAGCAAACAAGTGAACACAAAAAGAATCAATTTCGGGTATAAAACCTCAACAACCAAATCCATAACACCAAAATCGAAACGGGTCATCCGAAATTACAAACAAAACCCGGCCCATTTAAACATGAACGGTGAATTTAACCTGAAGCAAAAAAACAGGGGAAACAGAGACGCACGAACAACAAAAGGGGAGGTTTTCGAAATTCATAACAATTTTGACTAAAAAACAGAGCAAATCATCTTCGAATTGACTAATCACCAGTAAAAAGATGAATTACACGATTGAAAATTCAAAATCACGATTGAAATCTGACCTAATTTGAAGGGGGAAGATGGGTACGTGGCAGCGAATTTGGCATAGTTTGCGGGTCGGGTTTTTTTAAAAAGATTGATGGCAAATGGTTACAATGGTGATGAGAGAATGTGTGGATGAATATTGGGATTTGGTGTTTGACTAAGAATATGGAGGAGGCGCCAATCACTAAGTTTTGTTTTGGTCCAATATTCAAACCACTATTTATATCACCATTTATTGCTAATTATTTCATCTATTATTTTTCTTTTAACGTGAATTAATTACGCTTCCTTTTTTAAACAACGACTTTTATAAAATACGACGGACGTCACCCTCGCTACACGGGAGTCCTTATATCAAATCAGGCAATTAAATACGTGGTCTAACCAAACCTACGTGTTGCATCTAATTTGACACAATGCTCATATGAAAAGTACACAGAGGTCAGCGTAACAACTATTAGCAAGGATTAAACCCTCATATATAGGTAAAACATGTTTGTCTTACAAGAATTAACTACTATGTCTGATAACCTCAATTCTTTCATAAGATGAAACACACCTTGGGCAAGAAAATTCTAAAACTTAACTAGCTCAAAAACCTTATTTATTGTTATTTTTTTTTCTCAGATGGAATTTAGTTGAATAATCCGAGTCACTTGAGTTAGTGCTTATTCTTTTCTTCAAATGATAAACATGTTATGTTGTTCTTTTAATATTTAATGTTAAGATGTTGAGGTATTTTATAAAAGAAGGTATTAAGTATTTAACTTTTCTCTAGAGTTAAATCATTATGAGAAGTTGGAAACTACTTTATGAGATACTTTTAGTATGTATATTGTTTAAGATTTGAGGTTTATAGTTTATTTATATCAAATTTAGTGAAACGAATTTTGAATGATAAGATTAGTGGGTGTGTAGGTGTTAGCGGGTGTGTAAGTTAATTTGCTCTATATATAAAACTATAGAAGCTTTGATTGAATTTATATCTATATCTATATCTATTTATACTTTCTAATAAAGAGGATTTTGATGTCACATGTCATTCAATGAAGACATTGTTGACGTTATTTTCTAGCTCTTAAATATATTACATATCTAATCCTCATACTATTACACAACATACAATCATCAAAGTAATATATTTCCCTATCAATTACAAAAATACTTATCATATTCAAAATAATATTTTCCCTATTAATTACAAAAATAATTACCATATTCAAATTAATATATTTTTCTATCATTTACAAAACTAATTACAATATTCTTACAAAAGTAAAATTATCAATTACCAAAATTATGTATAAATAATTAATATTTTGAAGCATAGATTTTTTTTCTATTAAATACTACTTAAACAATTTATTTAAGTCATTAGGTTGTCGATCTCTTAGCTATATGTCAAAACCCATGGTTTGTAGCAGTACAAGTTTTCATCCATCTATAAGATTTTGTTAAGATTTTATGCTTGTGTATCCTTTTTCTTTTATTTTTTATGTGGGTTTTGTCTTTCCTGGTGTTAAAAACGTTCCTAAAATGATAATGATTTAAGGTATAATGCTTACTCGTCATTTGATTCTTTGTTTATTATGCTCGATCTATGCTTATGTACCATTTGTCTTCTAAGATTTCCTACGTTGGTTTTGTCTTTGTTAGTGTTAGAGAATATACCAAAGATGGTAATGATTTATAATGTAATGTTTACTCGTCATATGATTCTTTTTTTATTATGCTAAATAGTATAGAAATATTTTTAGTCAATTAACTCGTGTAACACAAGGGGTTTAATCTAGTCTATACCTTCTAATAAAAGAGGGTTTTATATGACACATGTCAATCATTGGAGAGGTTGTTGAAAAATTTTCAAATGCTATTTTTTTGTAAAATTTTAGAATTCAGTTTTTTATATTTTCACCCGTGTAACACACTGGGTTTAATCTAGTCTTCTAATAAAAGAGGGTTTTTAAGGACACATGTCATTCATTGGAGAGTGTGTTGGAGCATTTTTCCCGCTCAAAACTAAGAATTTTTTTCTAAATCATGTATGGAAAGAAATCGCTAACATTAATGACCCATAATTTTTCTTCCAAAGTTTTAATCTACCTTATTAAAAGAAACACAAACAACTTAACAAATAACTCATCACAATTTACGACCTAAACTCATGCATGCCGACCCGTACGCTCAACCCGATACATATGAGTGTCACCGTGAATTTTATCAGATATCTATCATCTGGATTATTTGTATATATGTTTTTCTTAATATTTTTTAAATTAAATGGTAAGGTTTATAAGGAACTCATTTTAAAAGTGTCGATATCTAATTTGGTACTAATAATGTATTTATATCTTAAATATATTTTTTTCAATGCTCAAATTAGAGTTTGAATACAATTTTTGTTTTTATTTCATATATTTTTCAGGTAATGTGTAGCTATTTTCAAATATTATTTTTTCGTAAAGTTTATATTTCCACACGTGTAACACACGGAATTTAATCTAGTAATGATATATACATACATATCTTTCTAACCATTTAAAAGTTACTTGGTCTCGAAACCAATCCACATGTCATTATTTAACATTAATCATTTGTCTAGGTGCAATATTTCATTTTATTATTATTATTATTATTATTATTATTATTATTATTATTATTATTATTATTATTATTATTATTATTATTATCAATTGTCTTAGATTAAAAGATTAAACATCTTTAATTCATGCATGCCTAACATATCAAATATTTTTGTACTCTTGTTTCGGATCCTAGCTTGTTGATATAACACTTAGACCTTTGGTAGTGTCGGTGTAGCAGGCCAATCAGACCTTTGGTACAGTTTATGAAGCGCATGACAAGGGGCGTTCATTGGGTTATTTATTCAAGTTGTTTGAGTCGGTTGTTCAGTTTTTTGTTGCTATAAAATCTACCCGATATCCAATCCGTATAATATTCGGATTAATTGGATTTGGGTTTTTATGATGCGAATAGTTTTTATTATTTTTATAAAAATAAGAAAGCTAAAGACATAATGTAAAGAAGTATATACTTCATATATATTGTATTTATGGCACTTTACAAGTAATGTAGTAAAAGTTTCATACAAAATATAGTTTGTAAAAAATTATGATATGAATTATGTTTCATAATATTTAGAAAAAGAAAACTAAACATGTGGGTTGTTCGGGTTGTTTGGGTATCGGGTTAATTGGGTCGGGTTATTCGGGTTTTTTGGTTCTATAAATTATATACAATACCCGACCCGTAAAACATTCGGGTAATTTGGGTTTCGGGTTACTCAGGTTCGGGTGAAATCAGGTTCAGGTTGTTTGGATTCTATTGAGTTTAATCGAATCGAGTAATTCAGGTTCTGATAAATTGAACACCCCTGGCGCATGTTACACCTGAAAATGCAACATTCATATCATTTTTAGCAAAACTACTATACAATTATATATTAAACAACAATTAGGTGTGGTTAATGTTGGAGTTAATTTCATAAATCAAATCTAAAAGTTGACAGAGTTTGAGTATGATACGACAAGTTAGGGAAGATCTCTAATATTTAGGAAATTAATCATGATTTATCTATTTGTATTATAGTCTAACACGTTTAGGTTAGAAATATAAATATAAGGTTTGGGTATAGGTTTTGGTATGGATGAGCAAAAGAGAATTATTGTAACGAGTTTTTGAATAAGTTTTCTCTTGCAATAATAAAGTTTTCATGTGCCTTGAAGTGGTGTCAGAGCTTGGTCGAATCAAGAACCAAGTTCTAGATACCCGGGATTGATTCAAGATCTACCGCCGCAAGAAAGCTTGTTGTCATCATGAAGAGATACAAGTCCAATCATTTTTACTAAGTGAGATCTATGGCCAGCCGATAGAAGCACCAAGAAAAATCTAACAAGGGACGTCAAGCGTTTGCTTTATGAAACCGCCGCTGATCTTGTTTATCAATTTTGGGAATCGTGGAACCAAAGCCAAAACCTTGTGACCAGAAAATTGCTGTCGTTGCAAAAAGTAAGAAAACAAGTTGGTGAAGAGGTAATTTTTCCATAACCACTTATTGACTTTCTCTCTCCACATGCAAGACATATGTTAATTCTTTCATTTTTTTAAACGTTAATAACTTTTACATACAGTATTATATTTTAATAAAAAATACACAAAAATCGGTGTTTTTAATATATTCAAAACACGTATAGTATTGATACAATAAAAATGAAAATTTTCATCATGTGTGTGGATTTAAAGTAGTATTAGATGTAAGAAATTTTCATCATGAAATTAATTCATGTGTGTGGATTTAAAGTAGTATTAGATGATGTGTAAGTCAGTCGCCTAAAAACAGAAAAGTTTCAACAATCTAACATATTTCTTTATGTAAATCAACAACTCGAATGTTTGAATAGATAAAATCATCCATTTCTTGAACATAAACCCGCGTCTTTAATTTCTTGTAGAGTTGCATGTAACAAGATTAAGGGTGGATTGTCATGTCATGTTGTATTAATGTATTGTTATGTTACATTATAAAATATCATCTCGATCTTTTGTCATGTTAGAAAGAATGCAATCGAAAAATAAGCTTTTAAACCTGCCACCACTAATAATTGAATTGGTGAGTGAGACTCGGCCTACAAACCCAATCTTCATCTTAAAATTCTTTACTCGCGAGTCTTCAATCAAGGTCACCACCTCATCTGCTAATCTTGCGACACAGGGAGTTGTACCTCGCAAGCTCGTGGAGCTCGTTGCCCAACTAGATGATGCTCCATGTACCCTAATAAAAAAAACATTAATTCTCTAGAGCTTAATTCTTGAAAAGGAAGAGTGTGAACAATGGTTGATGGTAATGAACATCAACAAAAAAGAAAATTAATAATTAAAAAATGGTGATGGAGACAGAAGCCACACTTCACAATAATTTATTATTTATTGTTTTGCGGCTTTACGCGGTTTTTTTTATGTTCTGACTATTCGATGATAGTTGTCGTGGTCAAACCGTCACCCTAGCTACATGTTTTGTTTGTGAACAAGGTTCGATGTTTCAACCGCTATTAAAAACCAAACATCGATTATTACAATGTCAAATTAATTTTACTAACATTTAAGCCGTTGCTATGTAGTATCCTTTAAAAGTAAATGGGAATCGCACATAATATGTTTGTTTATATTTTAGGTGGTGTGCGATCTAATCGACCGCACAGGACATTCGTTTAACGGGCCAACAAATTCTTTTATATATAATTTTTTTTATAAAACGTTAATGTAGCAGCAGTAGGCCCATAAATATATGATCTTGAATTAATTGAAATGACTCATTTGTGAAGGCCCATACTAATATAAGTGAAGATGTGATAAACTAATTTGCTATTAAGAATGCTCTGAGAGTTTCACGTATTGGTTAGGTAATTCGCTAATTAGAATACTTTGATTTTCTTATGTTTATTTATCAAACGTTTGTTTTGTGGTTAAAAATCTAGTTTATATAATTTAGTGCGTTGGTGCTTCGGGTTGGGTGGAAGGGAGGGCTTCTTTTTTTTTTTTCTCGTCTCGCACAGGACACCCAAATCCCCAGGACCGCCCCTGATTTTAGGTAACATAACATCTTAACCCGTCTAGCGTGTTACTGCGGCAACTTCGTTTTCGTGACTTCGTTACACATGTTGACATTAACGTGTTGTGATTGCGTTTGACATTAGTTGTTTTTTACTTTGTTACGCATGTTAAGTTCGTGATATTAACATCGATATAGTCATATGCATAGATAGAGAAGGTATAATGCTTCGTGCATTGCGGTGTAAAGTCATAAAAGTAATTTAAATGACGTGTAAAGGCGTAAAAATTTCTTTCTTGATAGATAAAAGTAATTTAAATGACGTGTAAAGGCGTAAAAATTTCTTTCTTGTAAAGTCATAAAAGTAATTTAAATGACGTGTAATGCTGTAAAATTAATTTAGACATAACGTAGTAGGCATAGATAGAAGAAAATATAAGGTGTCGGATGTTGCAGTGGAAAGTCGTAAAAGTAATTTAAACAATGATGTGTCAAGTTATAAAGTAAAAAAAGTTAGAGGAACAAAGTTGCTAATTACAAACAGTAAAAGGGTCAAAATGTAACTTTTTAAAAATGATGGTTGAAAGTGTATATTGCCAAGTTTAACGTACCATGGTTTACATAAAACTAACCATAGCTTCACGCAAATTAAGTATTTAACTAAATCACCATTAGTTAAATTTAAAATGTCTGTTCTTAATTAGCTAGATTCTTTAAACCTCTAATGAGAAAGTCGTAGGTTTCACAATTCCTTTACGTTTTTTTTTTGCCAAAATAGTAAACACCAAAATGGCAAAAAAAATAACATAAGCATCAAAGTGGTCGAAACGGTACAAATCCAGGAAATTTTTTTTTGTCAATTTACTCTTTTCTTTTTGGGCTTTCTATATTGTTTTTGGATGAATGCAACAACTCTTTTTGGGCTCTTCGTAAGCTTGTATGGATAGAAAATGAGAAAAATGGTAGCAAGAACAAAGCTTAACTTCTCTTAGCATGTTTTAGCTGGTGTTATTGGTGCATTCTTTGGTGGCATTCTACTTGCAAAATATAACTAGTAACGACACCATACGTGAGTTGCATTTATGACTTTGATACACGCATTATGTTTGTAACATTAATTTATATTGGGATGTAAATGATGAGGCTACCTAAATCACCCTTGTGATTGTGATAGTTGGAACATGTAAAGCTCCTAAATCAAGTCCAGATGATGACACATGTTACTAGCTGAAAATTATGTAATCTTGCCTTACCTGTTGGATTATTGTAGCTGTTGAATTACAGTTGCCTTACCTGTTGGATTATTGTAGATACTGAATTACAGTTTTTTCAGCAGACAATTCTACAAGCTGAAAATCTTTAGGTGAGACAAGTGAGCTAGTGCAGCATGATATATAGCGAAGACACCCCAACTTTCTAGTTGCTGAAGATCAGAAAAAAAATTATTTCTTTTTTGTACTATCCAATTGTATTTTATATTTATCGTATGCCATGATATGAAGAGATCAATGATTGTAGTTTGCCATTGATAATTTTTTCCACGGTAGATGATTAGGTTGTGTTCTAGAGTAGTATATAGGAGTGAGTAAAGTGCAAAACCCGACCCGTATATAACCCGGCCCGGCTCAACAAAATTATAGTCAACAAAATAACAAACTAACTCCTAAAACTATGCCACTGGCCGTTGAGGGTTGTTGACCACGTTCTCAACTTGTTCCACAACTTCTTTGACCGAGATTTCAGGTAGACTAAATCCCCAGCCGTTATATGCGTCTAAATAGTAAAAACACGCGGAGAACAACCAGCATTTAATTATGATCCTCAATCCTTTGCACGCTAAGGATACTTGATCCAGCGTGTTCAGGATACCATATCCACGATGGCCAAAATTCGAGCCCTAACAGTGACTTCATCACATGCGTTAATAAAAGAAGTTTTGATGCCTCACATGTTAAATTGTAAAGTCGTAATGCGTTACATATTAAAAGACGGAAATATATTCAAACATAGAGGTCAAAATGATAACTAAGTCAAAGTTGGGTGGTCAAAGTTGTAAATATATCAAAGTAGATATTTGGTTATAGTTATAAATTGGCTAAGTTATCAAGGATCAAAATGATAGCTAAGTTAAAGTCGTAAATATGACAAACTTGAATAAAGAGGATCTAAGTTGTCAAATAAACAAAGATACATGACTATTGGCAAATTAATATATATATATAGGTAAATATATAAAATTTTAAATGAATCTTTAGAAGTCTTGGGTGAATTTTATACTTCATCTTAATCCAGACATACACAAGTTTATAGGTTCTACTTCATCTTAATCCAGACATACACAAATTTATAGGTTAAGTTACTGAAATAGACATGTATAATTTATGTTAAAATACACCGAGTGAATGTTTTTACTCGTGCTTTTAATTTAAAAATATACAAAAAATATGTCAAGAGAACTCTCATATGTAACGTACCTACTTGAAAATGGGGAACTCATACTAAGTTTCACAAATTTATATTAATTGTAAATTAAACTTCATTTAGAAGTTAGTTAATTATATTGCTGTCGAATATTTCTTAATATAGAAAAATATTAAAAGCATATTAATTTGATCAAAGAGACATTAATGTGTAAGCATGCATGGGACAATCACATGAAAGTTGTACAATTTTGATATACATTCGTTTAATCTTTATATTATATATAGTCATATTCGTTTGCTTAAAAAGGTGAGTTTACCCGACCATTACCCCATTAATTTGTAATTGATCAGTGAATAAAAACCTAATTAGCATCAACATTCATTTGATACATCGAATTAATCGATTCTTAACTAGTGATTATAACAAACTAATCATTTCCACTAAAAGACCGGAACAACAAAAGTAATATCACTTTTTCCTTGTTCCTTAATATTATCCATCTCATCTATATCTATCAATACATTCTAACAAAACAAAATTTTAAATATCAAATATCATTCATTCATTCATTCATTGGAGCATTTATATGAAGGAGTATTGGCCCTTAACAGTCAAAACTGTTGGTTTTTGGCCGCTACCGGTCCCAACTTCTGAAATATGTGCTGGCGGTCCCAACTTTTATCATTTTAGCTATTAACGGACCGCCGTTAAAAAGTTAACGGCGTTAACATTTTTTTTAATTTCAGGTCGACATTTTATGGTTTTTTAATCGAAATAAGAATACGAGTCGATTAATATAAAAATTACATCGAAACAGTGCTCCAAATGACAAAACGATGCTTCATCGGGTTGTTTAAACTTAACGGTTCTTTAACCGGATGTACAGATTTCGTCGTTTAGATCATCGTTTAGATGTAATTTTCATATCAATAGACTGGTACTTTAATTCCGATCAAAATCCATAAAACGTCGACCTGAAATTCAAAAAAAAAAGTTAACGTCGTTAACTTTTTTAACGACGGTCCAATAATGGCCGAATTGATAAAAGTTGGGACCGCCATCACATACTTAAGAAGTTGAGACCGGTGCGGTCAAAAACTAATAGTTGAGACTGTTAAGGTCCAATACTCCTTATATGAATCATTGTTTCTACCATTGATTATATTATTTCTGCATAATCACCTCCCTCCGATATTCATTTTTCTTCGAGGAATCATAATTCCAAACAAATTCCCTTTGTATATATATATATACCTTATCTAAATTTGGTTTGTTCTTCAATCGATTAATGGTTTTGATTAATGTTCAAAACTTTTTAGTTATCAGTTTATCCAAATTTACCGGAGGAGCCATCGCCCTACTGGAGTCAAATTCTTCTATGGGTATGATCACGTTATAAACTTGTGATTTGAAACTTACAATGATTAGAACATAACAATTGAATCGACCAACTTTGATTCATAAATCCCCAAATTTTCACGGTGTAACTGATGCGTGCATGATTTATGTGTTTTAAGTTGTTAACTTGATGTTTTTATCTTAATTATCATTCTTAACCCTTTTACATTATGCTGGATTTGATTTGTAGGTGTTGGGAGGTTAAATGGCAATATATATAGGTTATTAAAAGATTGGATGATGATCAGCTAAGGAATGGGGTTGAAATAGAAGAAAAGGAAGAAATCAAAGGGAGGACATAGCTTACGTCCTTATGGACGTAACTGACGACCCCAGACAATTATTGGATGTTTTAAGGACGTAAGACAGAAGACATGCCGTACTTGTGAAGTGACAGACATATCTTACATCCCTATATGGACGTGTCCTTGACGTAGATCTTACCAAAGTTTTGGATATTCGCCATATTTAAGGATATTATTGTTCTAGAAAACCCTACTTTGTATTTTACCAGCCTTTAGGAAGAATTTAGGAGCACTCTTTCACAATTCTGTTCCATATAATTATCATTCCATTGAAGATCATGCAATTCAAAACTAAAACCGTTGCTATAACTTTGAAGATGTTAGGCTAAACCACCACATGATGATCTCCGGGTAGATGGTTAGTGAATGATGACTTGCATGTAATTGGGTTTTTTAATATGTTAGACATAACTTGAATGTTTGGTTTGTCTATAAATTGAATATATGAAAACTTTTGAATATTCAGATAACTTATGAGTTTGTGATCATTATATTAATTAGTGGTTGTTTTATTTGTTTTGAAAAACCTTAGTGTCAGTCATTAGCAGATCAACTAGTAATCAATATTTAGGTCGTTTTCCTACATTATAATAACTTGTGCTTTTAAAAGAAACCACCAGGTCTGACATTGGTTTGGTCTTAACCATCACAATGAAAGCTGGCTGGTGTAACATCTAATTTAACTACCACGAGTCTAGTTATTGACACACTTTACACATGATCATGAACTATCTATGTCTATGTAGTTTCTAACATGTTAAACTCTAATTGCATATCTTTTTAAAGCTTGAAACCCTGAGTTGGTCTATTTTCCCAATTGTAGCCACAATCTTTTTAAGCACTTGCAATTATTTTCTTATAATTTTTCTAGTTTCATAAAGCATATTACTAGGTCATTTCAGGAAAGCGGGTCAAACCGTGGCATTGATCTATTCTTAACCTGTAGACCACTGATAAGGTTTATCTTAGAACCAAAAGGAGCATCTAAAGCGTATCTAAAGTTAACCTAAAGATCACCACTATAAAAAAGAAATGGTGCTACTATATACACCCTCATTTTCTAATTTTTTTACTTGTTACACCCCCTCCTTAAAGTTTAAAAAAAATACAATTTCAATAATTCTTTTACAAAAATATATTTTCTTCTTAAATTAAGATTTTATTTGTTATAATATTATATTAAACTATTGCAATTAGTTGGTGAGTACCGACTAGAGGCGTTCAAACAAACCGAAAACTAAAAATAATCGAATAAATCGTATCCGTAACCTAAAAAACGAACCGAATTGCAAATTTGGTTTTCGGTTTGGTTACTAACCGTATCCGAATTGTGAATTCGGTTATCGGTTACAAAAAAATATGGTTTATTCGGTTCGGTATTCTAAATAAACCATATAATAATCGGTTTAATCGGATAAATGGATCGAATAAACCTACTAAAGCGTTAAATTCTATTCGGTTAGGCCAAATTGAAAGATTTCACGAGTGAATAAATCTACTTAAGCAGCTGTATTCAGTTAGATCAAGCCAAAAAATTGATTTTACGACCGAACAAAACGATTTTAAAACCGAATAAACCGCACCGATCAAACCGTTAACATAACCATTGAATATTCACGCAAACATTTTTTATGTACGCATGTTATAACTTTTGTTTTGGAACACTTTATTTTTAACGAATAAGGATAATAAAAATTTTAGAGATACTTTTCGACAAGTTTCAAAATAAAAAATTAAGGGAGGGGGTGTGACAAGTATGTAAGGGGGTGTGTAAAAGAAAGTAAGACTCATGATAAGTGTGATTTTTAGGCGAAATTGATAATCTAAATTGCCCTTTTTGTCAACAGTGTCCTGATGGTCAACAACAAAAACACATCAACATAGACTAGAGTGTTATTATTTTTTTCATTTAAGTTCTTAAAACAGTTGTCAAGACTGGTTTCTTATATGTATATTTTTCATTTGCTTGTTTTTTGGTATTTCTGGTGTAGAAGAAGAGCCAAGAATATGTGTGTGTTTGGTGTTTGTTTCCTTGATTGTATGGTCACTGTGTGTGTCTGGACCTAGGCTTATGGGTTATATCTAAGGATTCTGCTAGTATACTATGTTTAATTTTTTCAATATGGGTATGTGTTGTATTTTGCTATCTAGGATCTGCTTTATTTGGTCTTTATGTTTGCAATCTTTTGTTCAACTAGCTGTGTAGATAGGTTGAATGTGAAGAATTATGGACTGTTTTTTGATTATGTGGCCGGGTTCTATTCTACAGATTTGTATGAAAAGTTATAGATTTGATTACCGGAATAGATGCCTTACTTGGTTCTAGGTATGATAAAGGGCTGCATTGGATAGTGGTAAATTTTTTTTGGGGCATGCAGGTTGTCTAGGAAATGTGTATTTTAATATTGATTTTTATGCGTATTGTGTCAAAGAATTAGTTAAAAAGTGCAGGTTTGACTCCTGGTTGTCAAAGACAGATTATTGAGAGCTATTTTAGAACTATGTGACCTTGGGTTTTGTAGTTAAGTGATCTTGAACAAAAAACATTACACACATAAGACTTTATCATCTACAAGAGAACAAAAAAGATAAACCTTAGGTTGATAGAACTTCTTTCAACTTCGAGTAAAAAATGTGTTGAAGAAGTGATAATCGGTTATTGCTCCATTTTTTAGAGATACATGCAGCTCTAAATATCTGGCTAAAATACATACCGAAGGTAAAAGTTCATCAAAATCAATTAAACACATACTGAAGGTAAAAGAAATAATAGCAATTAAACACATACCGAAGGTAAAAGTTCATAAGGTTATTGTTCATCTATTTTCCATGCTGAAGCCGCTCACTATCACTATCAGAAATTTCGACACAATGTTGATCTTCACTGTAAATAACACAAAAAAGATATCATAGACCAATTATGTCCAGTTAAAACTCTAACAAAATAAAAGAAATGGCAAGACAAACCTATGTGGGTAAAAATAACTTCTACTCGCTCACTGGTAAAACCTGCCTTGTCCCCACTGTTCTGAAAAGGTGGGAAGCCCTCAGCATTCCGAGTAAGTAGACCACTATTTGAGAGCTCTTCATTTTCAATAGTAGCTTCTTGGTCACTACCAATCAATCCACCAGTAGAAGCATCAATCGTATTCTTACATCCTCGTTAAGTGCATCGAATTCCAGAAGTGACTGCAGTCCTACTTTTTTTGGTTGAACCTTGATAAGATCAGATAATCCTTCAAGTCTTTAAAAATATTATTCACGTCTTTTCAAATCTTATCCGCCAAGTGCTTTTTCCTTTTTCTCTCTGGAGCATGGTCAATGTAAATAGCAGAAATCAGTTAAAAGGATCACAAAAGTCCTAATACTAATAACCAAAATAAAATACGACATACATTTTCACTAACCATCCAGTTCTTGTGGAACATTTCAGCCACTTCTTCACAGATCTGAGAAACGTTCAACCCTTCCCTAAAGCCTATCTTCTTCACACAATATAATTGTAAAAATAGGACACAGCCCCCTAAATTCTTCTCTACCCCTATCCTTTTATTGTATGTTTGAATGTCGTGCTTGAGAGCACTCATAGCAACAGTTACCGGTTGGTCATGAAGACTATTAACATCCTTCACATACCACAAAACTTTATTTTCCAGTTTACCCGTTGGGGCATGACAAACAATGTAATGCAATGCAATTAATGCAAAGGTTTGCTTTATAGCATTGTCATCAACGACATTCTTGAGTTCATTCTTAACCTTATTAATGTCAATATTTTTGTACTTCTCTTTTTTTTTCCAAAATGCAAAATTTATCGAGTAGATCATTATCCATTTCCACGTTTTCTGCAACAAGTGAGACACCTTTTCCATTTTGTGTACCCATTATATTAGAAAAATCTTCATCTATAATAGGAAATTCTTAGGTCTTACCCCCCTTACATATCATTAGCGTCATGTTATCACAATTAAAATAGCTAACTATTGATTTGATTAAATACCGTTGTAGGCTTAAACCTCCCTTCTCCAAGTCTATAAGACTTGAAAATGGAGTTTTTGCTATAACTTCTTTTTAACGGTTTGTTAGGTCACTCAAAACAATATGAAAGTTGTCCAAACTACACCTTATACGGTATTTATGAGCCTTTCTCCTCTCTGGCTCACTAGGATTATTTTCCTTTTATTTTTGTATAAATCACGGTAGTCATGTTTTTAATCCTCGGTGCTCCCCCTAAATAACAAATAAACGAGTGTTTTTCAGGTCAGTGTACACACACATATTTCTATGTCGAGTTTTCTTCTTTTACTTATAGAAGTCAGGTAAGTTTTATGTCGAGTTTTCGTATTTTAATTATAGAAGTCAGATAAGTTTTATGTCGAGTTTTCATCTTTTAATGATAAAAGTCAAATTTAGTTTTGTTTGTTGGCATTCAAAAAACTTTATTCTTGATTTCTTAGCATTCTTGAATTTGTGAATTCTTTGAATTTTCTAGGTAAAGGGGTATTGGGTCGGAGGTGGATTTATAAGATTACTACCCTAACATATTTCAAGTTGCAAATCAGATATAAACACTCCTTTTTCAATTCAAATGAGTACACGATTACTACTCTAACGATCATACAATTTTTAATAATAATAATTCTAATAATAATAATAAGTATGATTTATCAATACTTACTGTAAAACGTTCAACTGATTAAGTCTTCTTTCTTCTCTGATGTCATGATTTAAAAAAATAAAATGGTTCTTAAAGGGAGTTTGTTCTTACGAAAGCACCGATGATGATGATGATGATGCTTCTTTTGGTGCTCTTCAATCTCTACTCCGAAGAAAAAGAGGATCCAAAATGGCGGGTTTTTAAGATTTTAAAAAGAAGGATTTAGGAGGTTGTGTGTGAAGAAAAAGGGGATCTAAAAGGGCGGGTTATATAGAAGAGGAAAATGGGCAGTTTATCTTAAAGAGAAAATGGGGCAAGTTACCTAAAAGAGGATCCGTGAATTTTTTTTAAATTTTTTTAACTATTTTTTAATTGGTCTATATAAATTGTCTAAAATAAGCTTGATATTAAATTTATTTAAGATTGAACAAGTAAGTAATTGTTTTCTTATTATTTTTTTTTTACTTTTCATGTAGAACTGTTTCTTTATTAGCATTACAAAGTATACATGGGACTCATTGTGTTTATATGTTTATACATGGGTATGTTGTAAGTTGGTAAAGTATATATGTTTAATTTTGTTTGTAACTAGTATGTAATGCTAATTCTTAATTTGTGATGTTGAAATCTGTTCGAAATAGAATTTTATATCCAAAGGATCGAATTCAACACAAGATTAAGATCATGATTCATTTTGAAACAATATATGTTTACATTGTATAGAAAAAACACAAATTGAAACTACAATTGAGTACCTATTTATACTAAAACTATGACATTTATTATTAACAGTCACATCCTTTCACAAGCATCGTGTCACCCGGTCTTGTCGGAAGTTGTTGTGTTGAATCATCGTGACGCTCTGTTGTGTGTGTATATCGGTTCTTCATGAAACAGTGTCTTTAAACCTAAATCCATATTTACTATTCTGCTTCTCATTCTATCTAAGAGATGTAAACATCACCTAAATACAACTTTAAACTAAGTACATATTAGCCCCTAGACTTTACAAACAAGACTAATACAATTAAAGTCTAACAATATCCACCACCAATGGGCCAAAAGTGTGATGTTAGCCCCCGAAAGAGAATCAATTCCAAGGCCGCCATCGTGTTTAGCTAAAATAATCGTCTTTCACTTCACCCAAATTATCTTCCTCCCTTTGTTACACCTAGACCACAAATTTGTTTTCCTTATCCTTTGAGTTGGTTGATAACCTTTTGCCAACCTAGTAGAATATCACTTAGGTGCTGTTTGTTTTTTCAAAAAAGGTCTGTGCAGCCTCTTATGTCTGCGCTGCGCAGACCACGCGCAAGCATTGTCATCTGTAGACTGTTTGTTTTTTCGAAGACATTCCATTAAAAAACGTCTGCGTGACCTCTTCCTAGTGCAGACTTGGACTAATTAACCACTTCTGAGATCTTCTAAGGTCTGCAGAGGATGGTTAAACACCATTACGTAGTACCACCATACACTCTCCACCACCATCATCACCATCTACCACACCACCACCACCGTTCACCACCGTTCACCACCACCCACCATTGTCCATCACAACCACCACCACCACCCACCATTATCCACCACCACCACCCACCATTGCCCACCACCACCGTCCCCCACCCACCACCATCATGTACCCCCACCCATCACCAATGTCCTCCACCACCATCGCCACCACCAGTTTATATTAGCAGATCGCAGAAGTTAAAAAAACAAACATTCTTTTTGTTGCAGGCTGCATATGTTTAGTCCACCTCTTCTTCTGCAGATGTGGTCCGCAGACTACAGACATTTTCCTACAGAAAAAACAAACAGCACCTTAGGGTGGGGGAGTGGTCCTCCCCACCTCTCTGAATAAATATTGACATATCATCTTGTAAATTTTCACATCATTTGACATCTTGAGATCGAGTGAGGGTACTCCTTTGATATCTCCAAATCTTCTCTTATTTTCTTTAAAAAATGTTCAATCTTCAATAATACCCAAGCTGGTGAGTGAGGATTCCACCACGTTAGAGAGCTCGTTTGAGCTCCTCATTTAAGTGGGAGTGGTGCGCTTGGGGAGCTCGTCAACCTAGCTCGTCTCGTTCCTCGTCTAGTATTCCGTCCACCCTTAAACATGCCAAATTAATGAAATGGAATGAAGTTCATATATAGCTTGTTTGGTGTCTTGAAAATGTACTTTGTCGCCTCGCTAGATCACTGATCAAGAAATCTTTTGCCATTAGAAAAATGCAAGTTCATATTAGATACATTGAATTAATCCATTGATATGGTTAATCACGCGAGGGTCATAATCATATTACCATGATAAACTAGCTAGCCACTAACCCATATCTTCCTTCTACGTTAATTAAACATTCTCTCTTTTCATCTCAATCTTCTACGTCTATCACCAGTTTGTAATTATATATTTTCGTTTGTTAAAAAAAATTATATATTTTCGTAACTTTGTTTAAGATGAAGGAAAAGTACACGCTATAAACATTTTTTTATCAGTTTAACTGCAAGCTAGCCAGATGAAATGCATAAAAGGACTATCGATTGATATCAAGACTTGTTTACATCATATATAACTGTTTTTTCAGCTTTAACTTATATAATCATATGGTTTTAGGGCATATTGTTTTGGCATTACTACGTACTTTAGTTCCACATTTTGATAATATATATATTGTCATATATACTGCTAACTGGTAAAAAATAAAAGGAGGGGCCTAATAAACGGATCGATGTATATATTACTGATAATTCATTTATGTTGTTTGAGTGAGTACCTACCAAATCAACTAATTAACCTCTTTTTCATATAAAAAAAACTTGTTATATATACATGTGCTCTAAGATGATAGCAAAGATGACATACATGTGGAACTACACATGCATGCATACTTCTTCTAACCATAACTTAAACAACAATCTTGCCATAAAACTATGTTCACAAAAAAATAATATATTAATAATAAAATAACTCTCAAAAGTCTAATTTTCATGAAAAGTGGAACTAAGCAAATGATTTTTAGAGTTAGTGATTAAAACCTTTACACACTATAAATAGTCTCTCTTTTATATATGGTGATGATTTTTTTATGAACCAAACAAGTGCAAGCCAAAACAAGAGATCGAAGTAAAGCGCTACGATCGATCTTGAACTCATGGAATTGTAACATACAACGCAAACCGATTACTTATTTATTAGGTATATACAGAAGAATAAACTTCATTTAAAAGTTAAAGTTATACATGAAGTTGAATATTTGTTTAAAAGAAATACCAAAGGCATGTTAAGCTAGTTGATCAAAGTGACATTAGTTTGTGTAAGGATACATGGGACAATCACATGAGAGTTGTACAATTTTGATATACATTCTTTTAATATTTATAGTCATTTTCATTTGATCCTTAAATAAGATGAGATATACTACCCATCACCCATTAATTTCATTAATCAATGAAAAGAAAATCATACCTAGCAAGTTAGCACCATCATTCATTCATTTAATCGATTCTTTATAACCTTGGAATAAAAAATTGATAACTTTTTTAATTCTCTCAAGATGTGTATCTAAATTGATAACTTAATTACGCAGTTTATAAACTTGTCTACGTCATCAGTTATCAACCCAAGTAGAAATATATATGGCATGACCGGTTCGTAGAATTCATAAAATTTTGTCTGCACTAATTAAAACAAGCAATACTAAAACAAGCAAAATGAAATGGAACTTGATAATTAACACCTTGAAATAAATTAATGGTGGGATTATATAATCATATAACCATGAACATTAAGATAAAATCCTTTTATCTATATTTTCATGAAGTCAATCTTTAAAGTTTGTTGTCGGTCATTTAATTATTTCATAAATTTGTTTAAGTCGAAGGATGAGGTACACACTAGCTATTAAAAGTTTTGGCTATTTGAGCAAGCAAAATGAAATGAAAAAGAACCATCATGAATGGTTTACATCACAAGTGTTTTTTCAACTTGAACTTCTATAATTAATTAAGCATGTGGTTTTAGGGCATATGTTTTGGCATTATTACTCTTCACTCACATTTTGATGATATCTTGTGAAAGTAGCTAATGATATTTAAAAGGAGGGATCTAAGGAATGGATATATTACTGATAAGTCCTCTAAGTTCCTTTGTTTTGGAAACTAACAAAATGGACTTAAAATAAAATAATTAAAAACTTTGAAGACCAAATTAAAGAAAGAAAAACAAAAAATATGAATAGAAGTGGCAAAGGCTAAATAAAGAAACATGTATGGAATGAAATGTTATTGTTATACACATGTGCTCATAGCTAAGATGACAAACATGTGGAACTACACATGCATGTATGCTTCTTCTAACCATAACTTAAACAACAATGTTGCCATAATTAAAACAATCTTCACAAAAAAAACTCAAAGGTCTAATCTCCATCAATTTAAAAGGTTAAGGTTAAGTTGGAAACAAAATCAAACAACAAGGGTGAAAAGTGGAACTAAACAAATGATTCTTAGGGTTAGTGATCAAAACCTTTACACCCTATAAATAATCCCTCTTATGGTGACAATTTGTTAAGAACCAAACAAGACATTTGTACTTCTAAAACATGACCAAAAGACAAGTGGTGTTGAAAAGGGATCAACCACCACCATCTTCTGCGAATTCATCGAACACGATGAGGGTTCATGTGAGATATGGTGAGTGTCAAAGAAACCATGCCGCCAACGTTGGTGGCTATGCAGTTGATGGGTGTCGTGAATTCATGGCAGTGCGTGAGGAGGAGGAGGGGACGGAGGCTTCACTTACCTGTGCCGCTTGCGGGTGCCACCGCAACTTCCATAGAAGGGTGGTGGAAACTGAAGAAGCAAATTGCTGCAGTGATTGTGAGTGATAATAATAGCCTCAAGCACACGTCTCCTTATGAAACATACCCTCTATTTATACAAAAATGAATGTTGTTTGTGTGTGGTTTGTTTGTCTTCTTGTGTGTGTTTATGGTTTTGTCTTCTAGCGTGTGTAAATGAATGTTGGGTGAGTTAATGTACCATTAGTTTAATATGTCTCTCTTTCTAAAACTTTTTTGTTTTGACTATAATCTATATATGACTTTTAGCTTGTTTATATGATCCTCTTTAAGTTACTTGAGTTGTTCTTTATTAATCCTATGTTTTAAGGTAACCAAATCTTTTTGAGTTTATAGCTTCTACACTTGATTGCATGCATGTTTTATAAACTAACATCATACGATCAAAATATGAATATGTTAACCGAGAATGAAAGTAAACATAACGCCTTAAACCTTTACAATAATCTGAAACTGGTATATATTGCAGTAGTAAGCACCTGATTCGTACACGAAATAATTATCGAGAAAGTAAGATAGGATAACTTTTGCATGCTTTTCTTTCCATCTTTAGAAAGGAGGAGAATGAAGACATATCACATATGCATATATATATATATATATACACACCTAATTGAGAGAGATGTTACAAGCTTAGTTAAATGAATGTGGAACATGCCCAAAATTTAGTACGTATGGACCATTGTAGTTGTTCTTTAAACATGTAGCCATTAAAGCTAAACTAATACAATGAAACATAATTAGGGTTTGTTATATGTCTTGAAAAACTTAGATTTGGATTCATTAATATCTTCAACCATTTTGAACTTAAACCACAATATACAATTAGATGGAACGAAATGAGTCTCGTCTAGCATAGATCTCAGGCGATCAAATGCTGCTTTTACTAGTTTCCAGCTGCCATATAACCAAGCTATTGAATGTCGTCTACTCCACGCAAGCGGCAATTTAATTACCTAGTCTTCTTATTAATGTGATTCTGTTGCTAGCACTATAATCACATGTCCGATGATTTTGCGAATAACATATAATATTCGTATAGACATAAAAGTTAACATAATCTTGCATGTGGTTAGATATATGTCGAATAGTCTAGGAGTAAAGTTAGGTATGAAACATATGAATGAGGGAACAAAGTTTCTGGTATACCTGAACGAGAATTGGGTATATGTCACTTCTTATTTTGTCACAATTAAAGTACATGTTGTGACGGAAATGGTCTTTTAAAATCATGAAATAACAAATGTTGTTATTGGTTATAAAATATTGTTTTTTCATGAGTACGTACGTACGTCAGTTTATCTTTTTTCTAAAACAAAATGGTTTAATTACGTACGTTATTGGTGTACGAACTTTACATTATGTTAACAAACACCAAACGTAACCTTGTTACTCGACAAAGAGGTGTATGCCCGGCCTCATGTATCTTGGTGTGCCTAGACAAGTAGTTATACCGTTTCGATACGATTTGAAAGAAGCAATGCGATCCACGCTAAATTTAAAGAAAGGGTCAATTACATTTTTGGTCCCTATATATAGTTTAATACCTGTGAATTTAATTCTTAGGTCCTGATTTTATGGTCTAAGAGCATACACATATGACATATATATATATATATCCATTGGTAGGGGGAACGTAGGTAAGCGAAGAAGTCTGAACAATTACTCCTTGGAGCCGATCTTGCTTATGAACGTCAAATTTATTAAATACGTAAAAAGACTGACTTAATTTTGTTTTTTCTAAGCTCGAACTATATCGTGGGAGTTCATACAGAACCCCCCCCCCCCCAAAAAAAAAAAAGTTCCCCTTACCGCTAATGAGCATATGAAGATTTTAGTTGTCCAAAGAGACAGCCAAAAGGATCAATATATGGTTCTAGAGTGATGGCACCCAACCATGAGACATCACGTTTATGACGAGGATGGAAGAATATAACCTAAGCTGATGCATGATTGTGTGATGTGAACACATCATACAATTATGTTAGATAAAATGAACCTTAAGTACCAGTGCACACGCTGATTTGCTATAGCTTTCATAAAACAAACTTTTTAAATATAATAATAGTATACTCAAACTAAAGATTGTAAACCACCTCTAACATTATGATATTGATTGTATAGGAGGTAAACCCAAGTGACTCTACTAGAGATTGATTATCGTTATATTTTGCTATTTTCTAATCATTTACACACAGATTAACTATTGAGAGCATTTGTATTATGGCAAATTGGCTAAAAATAATCATAATTAACATCTATTGGCCAAGAATAATCCCAACTCAGTTTATTCCCTTCAGTGGTCTCAAATCCAACTTTTTTGGCCTCCAGCGGTCCGCCATTAACTTTTTTTTGATTTTTTTGGCCCCTAGCGGTCTCAAAATTAAACCATTTGGAGCAACAATTGGAAGTAAGGTTTACATCAACTGACTCATATTCTCCTCCCGATCAAAATCCCTAAAATATCGGTTTAAAATTCGAAAAAAATAGAAAAAAAAGTTAACGGGCGTTAAGTGCACTTAACGGCGGATCACTGTAGGCCAAAAAAGTTGGATTTGGGACCACTGGAGGAAATAAACTGAGTTGGGATTATTTTCGACCAATATGTGTTAGTTGGGATTATTTTAAGTAAATTTGCCTTGTATTATTGGACGATAACCAGTATCATAAGTAAGCTAAATACTACGCATACGTTGGGTGCACTTGCACATTATGTGTCATAGTGACTAAACATAGAATCTATACCTTCTAATAAAAAAGGGTTTTGGAGGACACTTGTCATTCACCGGAGACACTTAAAGAATCGTTTTCCCGCTCAAAATGTTGATAGCAGTTATATAATTAGATGAAGATTTTCATTCCATAATTAATCATTTTTAAATTAATTCAAATTAACAACATAATCAAATGAATATATTTCCAAAAATATATAGTTTTCCATAATGATATTTAAATCTAACAAAAAGTGTACGAGTGGCATAATTGAAACAAAACTGAAACGTTGTCATTTTTTTATCTTTTTATAAAGTTGTAGAAATTTCGTAGTTTTTTGTTCAATTTTTAAAAAGTTTCGTGAACATTTGTTTTACTTATTTTAAAATGAATGTTCAAATTAATATTTACCTATTATACAAGTTAATTACACAGGATTAAGACATATTTTTAATGCTTAATTGAAACAAATCAATGTATGAGTGACATAATTGGAACAAAACTAAAACTTTGTCACTTTTTTTATTTTTTACAAATTTATGAAAATTTTGCAGTTTTTTGCTCAATTTTTAAAAATTTTTGTGAACATTTATTTTACTTTATTTTAAAACGAACATTAACATTAATATTTATTTATTATACAAGTTAATTACACAGGAATGAAATATCTTTTTAAAGTTATTTATTGAAAAAAACACTGTATGGTGGGATAATTGAAACAAAATTGAAACTTTGTTATTTTTCTACAAACTTACACGTTTTCTAAACAACTTGAACTTCTCTGTTTTTATGTCACTACTCGTGTAACACACGGGGTTATTTTTAGGGGGAAAATGGTTGTTCTATGATAGGAAGTTTTAGAGGGATATTGAGTAGAATTTTTCATATGCATGAGTTGATGGAGGCATGAAACCAAATCATTAATATAAAATATTACAAATGTTTAAATATAATAATTAAATTTTTTTATAAATATTATTATTTACCCGTGTGTAACACGGGTATTAAACATAGTTTATAATTATTTATAGAGTTAAGTGCAAATTGCACCCCTATGGTTTACCTTCAATAGCACTTTGCAACCCTGCATGAATATTTAGACCCTTTGCAACCCTAGGCTTTTTAAAGTAGGTCATTTGCACCTCTCGGTTAGTTTGACCGTTAGTTGACCATCTAAAAAAGTGATTAAATTACTTAAGTACCCCCTCTCTATTTATTTAACTAATTATTTAATATACTTACACCTTAATAAAAAAAACCCAAGTTAGATCCCATCTTCACATATGTTCACAGTCTTCACCCCATCTCCCATCTGTTTCCAGCGATAGTAGTAGTATGGGTTTTGTTCGGAAGTCTAATAGAGGTGGAGGAGATGGCCGAGCTTCAGTGATGGTGTTACTGACGGTGGTTTCAGACGAGGAAATGGTGGGGCGGCGATTGTGATGGGGGGTTTTGATCAGAAAGTCAAATAGAAATGAGAAATATGGTGGCTATTATTGTGGTGTTGGTAGCCGGAGTTTTCGAATTGTTGTAAATATAAATTCGTAATAAATCTGATTTTGGAACAAAATCAATCCTAAAACCACTGAAACTCCAATGAGAAATTAACAACCAATTGTGTTTCTGAATCGTCTAAATCGTTAATTCGTCGGACTGTTTGTTGAATAAAGATAGATCGAGATAGAGCCGGTGGTTAAAATAGTTGCTTTAAAGGTGGTATATGGTGCTGATCATATTAATTCGCCGGCTTTGTACTCGATGAACGATGGTTGTTACGATTCATCTTCGGTAACAATAACAGTTTCAATACAAAGATCTCTGCTTCAAGTGTTGTTTTCAGAGAATGAAAAGAAATGGAGGCTTATCAATGTTTACTATTAACAAGAAGAAGAAGCTATTAACAAAATTGATAGGCGGAGAAATCGCCGGAGAGTAAGTTGTTCACCGGAGAAGGTACCGGAATTAGATTAATACATTGTCAATATGAATAGAAACTCTATTAATGGTCAACTGCATGTAAATAACTCTCTCTAATAGTTTAAAAAGTCTATTTTACCCCCCTTAATAACAGTCAATTAACGGTCAAACTAACTGAGGGGTTCAAATGACCTATTTTAGAAAGCCTAGGGTTGCAAACGGTCTAAATATTCACACGGGGTTGCATAGTGCTATTGAAGGTAAACCACAGGGATGCAATTTGCACTTAACTCTTATTTATACTAAATACGTTGGTTAATTTAATTAAAAAGTACTTATAAGATTTAATGTATTATTATCTTTCATATATAACTAGAAGATTTTATTTATTTGTAATTATGTTTCCACAAATAGTTATTTGATTAAACACAATATCTTGTAGGAATTAATTGATATTGTGTTTTTTTACGTTATTAATTTTTATATATTTTATATAGTACACAACAGTTTTGATCTTTGTGTTTTAATATTACTAACAAGTTTTGACATGTATTAACAATTTAAATCCTTATGATATTTATTTCTAACAGAATTGGTTTTGAAAACTAAGGCTGACAAATCGTGTCTTATCGTGTTTAACAGGTTAAAGATGACGGGGTGACACAAGTATCAAACATGAAAATGACTCGTTATGGTTTTGATAGGTTAAGCGTGACAGTTATATGCTTTATGTGTCAAGGATGAGAATGATAAACTTTAGGCTCTTAGTTTGAATTATTTTTAAAAAAAATTTAAAAATACGTAGTTTTTATTTTTCGAAAACAGGTGAAAATGACATTTCTCCCACTTTTGCTGTGATGTGACCAGATAAAAATGTTAACCTACATGTTAACCTATTTTAAAGAGTGGGAGAAATGACATCGTGTCGGGCATCTAGGAGAGAATTAACAGAAAGTCGGATGGAGTTAGTGTTCAAGATCATTTATGTTAGAAATAAATCACAAGAACTCACATTGTTAAGTTAAAACTGAAGCTGTAAAAATATCAAAACAGATAGACCAAATTGCAGTTTCCACTGTTTTATATATAACCTTAAATACTAGGGGTGTTCATTATTTGAATACGATTCGAATTATTCAAAATTTGATTCGAATAGAGTTCAATTAAGGCCATTTGAAATCGACTTTCGGTCATTCGATTCGAATAATATTGTCGAATGTGAATCAAATACGAATATGGTTTTAAGTATTCGCATTCGATTCGCCCAATTTGAATAAGAAATATATATATTTTTTTAATATATCTAATTATCTATCTAATAAATCAAACTTTTAGGGGGCAATTTTTGGAGGGATTTTTTTTTCTATAATAGGAAGTTTGGGAGGTAAAATTTAACTAAATTTTTCACCATGCAAGTTGATGGAGCCAACTCCTTAAATGTTATATATTTACAAATTGTTAAATATAATGGTTATAATTTCTTTATAAATATTATTATTTAACCTGTGTGTAACACACGGGTATTAAACCTAGTATGGTTTATAAAACTAATGCTTAATTTGTGTTTAAAAAAATATTAATTTTTATACTCACATTCTAAGACATTAATAACGTTGCGAGGTGCTATTTTATCTATATTTTCATATAAATCCTATTCAAATTTGACCCGCCACATAAATTGGTATGAATGGCCAGTTACACATAAGATGAAATTTTATTTTGGGGTACATATATTGTTGTGAAAATTCTAAGAAATTCATTCTAAAAAGTAAAAAGTTTGTAGCAAATTTATAAATTCATCTCTTAGTGAATATGGGCTACTACAATCCAAATCTTGCTCCAAATTGACGCAAATATATTTTCTACCTATCCTGATTCAAAAAGCCCAATATCAGCTAATTCATGGCCATCAAAGCCCAACCCAAAACAGAACTATTATTATTATTATTATTCATTTGAAAAAAGCTATCCCAATTCCCATAACTTCAAATCGTCAACAAATTCTGATAAAAACTTTAAAAACACTCAAGATATAAATAAATTTTGTCCACTCTATGTGGAATTTGGAAAGCGAGAAAGGATTGTATTTTTAATGGGAGGTGGAAGTCTGTCGATGACGGTAAATGACATTAAGATGTTAGCTTTCCCTTTGGATTAAAAATCGAGAAAAGGGTGAACAAATTAGTTGGTCTAAATAGTGTAACTTTCAATTTAGTTGTAATGGTTTTGTAATGTTTTTTTTACTAACATCTTAGCTAGATTGTTTATAAATATGATGGCTATTCAAAAAATGTCTATATTATAAAAAATATGTTACTAGGAAAAAAATGATTCCTTCATCTTAAAGTTGAATTGTGGGTTACTAGTTTTAGTTAGACATCCTCCACTTTTTTCTCTCTTTTGAGCACATGGTGTCATTGGTTTCTCTTAGTGGTAACCACTATAATAATCTTCCACTTTTATTATAGTGAAATTTAAGACTAAAGAAAATATAATTATATTTTTTAAGATCACAAGAGAACCTAACGAAAACAAAAAAAACAAAAGTTGTTTGTGACGGTTTGTTTGTGCTCAATCTAACAAACAAATGAGCACTGATATCAAACGAACATAGTTTTATGTTCGTATTAATACTTTTTGTTCAACTTGCTTATTTAGACGATAATCTACTCCTAAAAGTGAGCTTAAGTAGTTAAGTTATGGCTATTAAACGATTTTAATTTAAAGCATAGGTTCAGATATTGCATGAAATCACCATACTCTCTTATTCTCTACATAAAGTTATCAATATCAAAAGTAGATAAGATGTATTTATTGATCCATAAATTATAATATCCCCAAAAAATTTAAACCCTTTAAAAATATATATACACTCTATATGTTACATCTCAAAATTTGTGGCCTACAAATTTGAATTAAGTCACAAGCCAAAAATCTTACACTAACCAGCCGCATCCGATTATACAACTGATTTTATGTGTGTATAGGTATATATATAGTCTCATTTAAGATTAGTTTGTACGTAACTAAAATTATAAAACTCATGTTCAAACTTATTAAGTTTCACATTCTCATAAAGTGTTAATAAGTTAATAGCATCTTTATTTACTTTAATAAATCAAAACTGTTTTCAATTTAATATAAAGTAACGTCATACGCCATTCATTATTTTCTTTTTCATTTTTTGAGGAAAATATAACTTTTCAAATAAAAAAGTAATTTAATACCACGGTCACGAGAATAAAACGTAGCAGTCAATTTATTTTTGGAATATATGCGTTAGATCACGACAAATTAAAAAAAAATGAATTAACACAATTCACCCGGTATAAATGTACGTTATCCTAAAAAAATCCAACTAAACTAACAACTGTTTAAATTTAGATCAAGGGCTATATAAATGTGCAGTGGCAAAGTTAGGATTTTTAGTCTAGGGGTCAAAGTTAAAAAACCCATAAATATTTTTATGATGTTTTGTTTCCGGGGGGAGGAACCCAATATATATATAAAAAATCAACAACCAACAAACAAAACAACACATCGGACGGAAAAAGTAGGGGGGCTGTGACCTTCCTTGGTCTCTATTATGCTTCGCCATTGCAAATGTGGTACCAAAAGTCCATAAACGTACATAACTGGAAATATATATATAAAAAATCAACAACCAACAAACAAAACAACACCTCGGACGGAAAAAGTAGGGGGCCGTGACCCTCCTTGGTCTCTATTATGCTTCGCCATTGCAAATGTGGTACCAAAAGTCCATAAACGTACATAACTGGAACTTTAAATCGTGGATCTAAGTGTATTTTAGCTTAGCCTCATAAGTCTTGTTTTTTTAAACATTCGTAACTTTTACACACGAGATTACTTTAAAATAATTCACAAAAAACTAGTACTAGTATTTTTCCATAAAAACGTGTATAATGTTGTTTATAAAAAAAATGAAGTTTTTTTTCACATTTTTAGCTCATTGCGTAATTAATACAATGCCATGGTTTTATACTATAACTTGTATTCAAATACACATTAAAAAATACACAAGAACTCAACTTAAAAATTGTTTTAGGTGTTAAATAATGATATGTAATAACACATCTTAAATTTATTAACTTTTTTATTTGTTATCAAAATAATGTAGACTAACATTAACGTATAAAAACACAATGACCAACATTACATAATGATATGCAATACGATAACTGTTTAAGACATAATGACTAAGGGGTTGTTATATAGGTAAAATCTGAACCATTGTGAGGTCTGAACCATTAAGAGGTTTTATCGATAAGAGGGAGGTTAAGATAGAAGTGCATATAAAGGTAAAGTTGGTATCTGCTACATTCAGTTCCATTCATTATCTCTCTGTCTCAGCACTGAACTGAACCATTGAGACTCTTTTTTAATTAGACAAACGCTCTTAATGTTGAATACTGAATAATACAGCATTAAACCGAAACAAACAGTCCCTAACATTACACAAAAACATATGCTTTATGTATTTTAGTAGTTCCTTGTACATTTTAGCAAATCGTTGTGTTATATTGCGTGTACACAAAGTATTATTGTCTTAAATCAGACTATGGGGTTGTTTCTTTCACCTCTTAATGGTTCAGTTCAGTGCTAATTAATCATTCAGATTCAGCATTCAGAGCGATTGTTTCATAAAAAAAGAGCATCTGAATGGTTCAGTTAGATGCTGAATGGTTAAGAGATAGATAGATGTTGAATGGAACTGAATGAAGCATATACCAACTTTACTCTTATCTAGATTTCTACCTCAACATCTCTCATTGATAGAGGCTCTTAATGGTTCAGACATCTTAATCATTCAACACTTAATAATTCAGATTTTGTCAAACAGTCCCTATGCGTTTAAGTACTAAATGTAAACTTTTATTATGCATTTTAGTAGATTGTTGTGTCATACTGTATGGTTTATTAAGTAATAATGTGTCAAAGTTGTATTGTATGTTTGACTAATAGATTTATTGAAAGATTTATTGAAAAAATGAAAAATTTAGTAACTTTTTTTTTTCTCGTAATATTTAGCATTCTCACATTAACCATCTCATATATATATATATATATATATATATATATATATATATGAGATGGTATATATATTGTGATGTTCAATTGAGAAGAACTAAAATTTGCAAGAACAAGAAAAACATTCAACCAATCATATTTCCATTATAGCTTGTATTTAGTTTTATTATGAGAAATAGTAAATTACATACCTAAATTATAATTTCTTGAAATTCAATTTACATTATGAGTCATAAAATTTTTAACCCTCAATTTTGTTTTTTTTTTCACCATTTTTATCATTTGTATGATAATTTGACTATTTTCGTCAAGTCACGTTAACTACCATTAGTGACACTATTTACATGAATATTAATATTATTCCATTTATTTAAATTTAACAGTAACTGGACTTTGGTCTAAGGACAAATACAATAAAGACTTTAACTCGGAATACTTGGATTCAAATCCAATCATAAAGGCCGGTTTTACATTGTATGGTTAAATAAATGGTTTCGATCTCCTGAAATGAATGGTTGACGACTCTCCGAAAGAAAAAGAGTTAGGGTGAGCCTCTATTATGAGGGAGCCCCGAAAGGCCGCTCTTAAGCACTCAGCAAGACAGGATCTTTGAACTCGGTCATAATATTTCTACTGAGTACGACGATTTTTTCGTTGTGCTAACCGTAATTCTAAAAAACTTAAATTTAACCTAAAAGATTTCTTGAGTAGTCAACACTAGTACTAGTACTAGATTAATTCAAACAACAATTATGTAATTACTATTATTGTTAGAATTTTAGATAAATTAATCACATATAGTTTACTGATATTTATGGTTCTAGAAAAAGCCCCCCTACTATTAAAAAATTTGTAAATGCGCTAAAGTTGTTTCCACAACTTGCTATTCATGGTAGATTGTATTTGAATATTAATTAGTTAGTTTATAGGAGGTTTAATTTAATTTTTAAAAAGGAGGAGGGAGAATAAATTCGTAAACAATTAAGAAGTGGTTGAACATGGGAAGGTGAAGGACCACAGTAAAAGAAAAACAGGATACAAATTCCGATTGGTATTTGCAAAGATGATAACGATATAGTGGTCCTTAATTTCTACCACTCTGCAAATCTCTCTTTATCAAATTTATTTTTATTATTATATTATAATAATTAAAGATAATACTTGATCACATGTATTTTATTATAATTTAAGTTACTTATACAAATATATATGGTTTTGTACAAGCTAGTGACATCTTCAGAGATGATGTTTTAAAAGTTATATATTGAATTCAATAAAAGTTATATTAATTATTACTTAAGTTTGAAAGCTCTCTGATAAAATTTCATTCATCTGATTTATTTTTGATCCTCTAGTTAAACTCAAGACCTCCTTAATGTAATTCCTTTTGAATAAATTCTCTAACCATCAAGTTAAAGCCTAAAAAACAAAAGGAGAAATAAAGTAACTTGGTAGTGGATTAACGAGAAAGAAAGGAGGCGATTGAGAGGATGACAAGAGCTAGCATAGAAGGTTTTGTGACAAATTTCTACATCTTTTACTATGTTCTAATTTAGACTATAAACTTATATATTATACGAGTTAAATAATAAATAATTATTATACGAAGAAAAATAAGTGATAAGATTAAGAGTGTATTTGTCATTTTATACGAACTTATTAATTTTCTATATAGAGAAACTTGTAACAAAATGAAAATCATATAACCCAAACTTAAACCTTTCAGATGTAGACCTATTGTTAGGTATTTCTACTGAGTCTTAAATTTTAATTTTTTTACACATATACGGTTAAGGGTATTTGATTTTATTACTTCCAATTGTTAGGTATTTACTATTATCACTTTAACTAAGGTGTTGTTCATATTTTCAGAAAAGGTCTGTGCAGCCTCTTATGTCTGCGTCGCGTAACCACCTTCCCCTCCACCACCACCACCCACTATCCACCACTATCCCCCACCCACCACCATCCAGTACCCCCACCTATCACCATTGCCCACCACCATCACTATCCCTCGCCACCATCATCACCACTAGTTTATTTCAGCAGACTACATAAGTTAAAAAAACAAACAGTCTTCTTGTTTCAGACTGCAGATGTGGTACGCAAACTGCAGACATTTTCTTACAGAAAAAACAAACAACACCTAACACATTCATTCCCACCACTCATAACTTAACAGTAACACTTCATTTGTTGTGTCACTCTGCTTTTAACCACATAACTTTTTTTATCCAACGCGGCATACTTATATGACATAAAAGCAGAGTGACATATCAACTGAAGTCATGTTTAGTTAGTAGTGGTGGGAGTGGATGTTTTATTTGAGAGTGACAGCAACCAATACGTAACAATTTAAAATAATAAAATCCAATACGCTTAGGGTTAACTATTAACACGTAATGAGAAACGGACTGATACTACTTACTAAGACTTAACCATGTGAACATGAAAATGACACTAATTTCACTATAAGAAAATAAGCATATTGCAACTTCTTTTGGTAAAAAAAAAGATTGCATTAGGTGAAGTTGCATTAGATCAATTGTAACTTTTTTATTACATAATGCAACTGTTTTTTTACATAAGGCAACTGTTTTTTTACATAATGCAATTTTTTTTTCAAATGCAACATTTTTTTTAATGCAACTCTTTAAATAAGAGTTGCAATAGGTAACAAAAAAATTACATTAGATCTAATGCAACTTCTTTTAATGTAACTGTTTTGAAAAAAAAAAGTTACAAAAAAGTTATAAAAAAATTACAATAAGTTATTTTTTAGTAGTGTTTATTAATCTTCTAACACCTAAACTATATGCCCTAGCTATTGCCAAGAAATAATATATATTTTAATCTTACTTATTATAAAAAGAAAACCTAGCTAAAGGCAATACAATGGAAAAGACTGTTTCTTCAAATGAGGGCATGAGTTAGCTGGGGTCATAATACCTCAAAGAACACATATACCCCATCTCTTAATTTTTCTTACAGGTTGAGAGTGACATGAGAACGATTTAATTATTTTCTGTCTTCTTCGATCCAACTTTAAAAATAGTAATACACAATTATATATATAGACGTACGTAGAATTTTTATTCATTTGAGACGCGCGCTACAAATTCTCATTTAAACACTTGACGTCGTTATCATGCATGCTTGTCTAGCTATATATGTATTCGTTGTGACATATATATGAGCCTTGCACGTAATATGTCTTGTGATGTAACGATTATAGTATCATTTATAGCCATCATGAAATATACGTGTAGCTCATAACCTTCACGGTGAATGTTTGTAAATTTAGTACATCTAAAAAGAATTGTCGTAAAGAAAGTTAAATGCTAGAGAATTTAGAAGGCCGGCCTTGAGTAAAGTTAACAATGGGGAGCTATTTGAACTTTAATTACTCATCCACATCTTTTCATCATTTCATGCGAATTAAACACTTTAAGTGTGTACAATTGTAATGTGTATTGTATTGATTGTGTGTTAACGTTTACAAAGAATTAATGGGTAATTTATTATATAATTACAAACTATATCCCCGAATATTCATATTGACGGTTATGATTTAATATCCCCTGCAAGCTAAGGAAAAGGAGCGACTTGTAACTTGGATCATTAGAACAAAAGTTATTGGTACGTTGGAGAATGGTTTGGTGAAGATGTCAGCAATCTTATTACAAAAACGAAAATAAATCTGATAGAAAGGGTTATAAGGTTGTAAAGATAAATACAATAGAAAGGGACGTTATAAGGCTATAGAGATCATATTGTGATGAACCAAAGACCAAAGAATAACTCTGATTGGTGAACAGTGGCGGAGCAGTGGTGGAGAACGGTGGTGGATGTGTGATTGGCTCTGATACCAAATAAAATTAACACGTTAAGTGTGAATTACATTGTGTATTGTATTCATTGTGCGTTAGGGTTTAGAAAGAGTGAGTTTATATACTAAACCCATAAATACAAAATACATCCCATAATATTCATATTGATAGTTATGATCTACTAATACGTGATAATTTCATCCTTAGCTTGAAAACGTTCATTAGCTATATAATCGATCACTCATAGTTTATATCTTAAATTTATAATGAGCTTCATATCTAAGATGCAATAGATAGCTAGCCTAAAGGTGCACGTCATAGTGATAGTTTTATTTATGCTACTATTAGTTCTAGTCATGCAAACAAACTTGTTACATAAAGGGACATACTATTATACCGGCCATTTGAACATTTATTACAAACACATCTGAATCTAACAAAGGGACCAATATCTTTAGATAAGATTTTCTTATCCAATTTCATAATTGATCTGTATGTAACCATCTTTGCTTAATAAATTAAGTTACATACATGAAGAGTTTCTTTCAAAACTTAATTAGCTACGTACCTACAAATAGAACATTAATTATCCAAGTTTATCAATTATCAAGAACTAAATATATACAAGCTAGCTTCACACACTTCCTTGACAACAGTCAACAAATCCCAGAGTTCTTCTGCGGATTCAACATTTTCATAAGGGTCATCCTATTCACACACCCCATATCCTATTCACACACCCCATGTTTTTATTTCACACACCCTCAGGCGCCGCACATAAACCTCGACGTCGCGCCTGGGTTACTTCTTATCCCAGACATATCCTCGAACGTAGTCAATCACTCTTTAACACCCTTATGCGCCGCGCATGGCCCTAGGCGTGGCGCCTGGGTCATATATGCGGCCAACAACATCATCGGCGCCTAGGTCATATATGCGGCGCATATGTCCAGGTTTGACCGAATTCCACCTCGTTTACGACATTCCTCGGTTGACGTTGACAGAAAAGTGACTCAGGCGCCGCATCAAGGCCTATCCTTGACGTCTGGTTTTAAAACAGGTGTGTGGATAGAATTTTAGGGTGTGTGAATAAACAAAGCTTTTCATAAACATCAAAGTGATATATATATAGTGGGACATTAGAAAATGTATGTATATATTTAAAAATATTTCATAACTATGTCCATAATTTCATATTTTATGTTTAAGTTTAATTATCAATTAAAATTATAATTATAATTTTAAGTATTTGATAATTATCTTCCAGAAAATCTTTTCTTCAATTGAAATTAAAAAAATACTTTCTAAGTTTATAATCCTTTTTTGGAAATTTAAGAAATATTTCTATAAATCATCATGTTGCAATATAATAATAGTAATATATTAACTATAATAATAAGGATTATTGGATTTTAATAATCCGAACTTTAATATATTGACCAATATAAATCTCAACTTAAGAAACTCCCTATGGCAGTCTCAACTTGTAAATAATTTTTCCTCCACCGAGCCTTTTCTAACGGATCATTTTTGTGTCTTAACAAAACCTACCAAACCATTTTTGTGTCTCATGAAAACCTTACTCGACCATTATTGTGTCACACTTACAAAAGGCTCGATGGAGGAAAATAATTTATAAGTTGGTATTGCCACAAAGAATTTCTTAAGTTAGGATTAATATTGGTCAATACACTAAAGTACGGATTATTAAAATACAATAACCCTAATAATAATAGTATTTATTTTTTGTTATGAAAAATTGTAATAATTTTAAAAAAAAAATTTGTTTTTATCGTTCAACCCATGTAATGTGGTAATCATATAACCTATTAAGTTTATAAGAATGTAAATGAAATTTGCGTGGTTATCTATGGCTTTTGCGAAAAGAGGAAGACACTTTTTTTTAATATTCTTTGATTTCAAAGTGCTACGATAATAAACGATTGCATTTCGTTTCAGAAAATAAAAATAAATGACTAGGTTTGTTAGTTGTTAAAGTGGTTAAACGGTTAATTGGCTGAATTGGATACGGTGTGTCCGCTTTTTGTCCAAAGACAAGCAACATGGGTTCAAATGATTAACTTGTCGAAAGATTATATGGATACCAAAAATTCAACACACAATGATTTTATGAGCAATTCAACTTGTTAGTTGGTGCATATATAAATTCTACTCGTAACTAAAATTATTTGATTAATTTGCTAATAATCAAATGTGATTAAATAATTATATAAAAAGGTATTATTTAATATATATGTTTTATAATTAATAGAGTTGAGTTCAAAGTATCAAAAGGTTGAAAAAGGATCTTAATCATTGATCTTCTTAATTAATAATCAATGGTTGACATAAAACTATAGGAAAAATTTGGTTGGAATGTTATTTTAGTCCTAGTGTTGGTTTTTATTAAAATGTTTTTTAATAAAATATACACTAAGAATTGAACGTTTTATAGATGTATAAACTTGTATAATATCTTTATATAAAAAATTAAAAAAATCCACTTCTCCAGCTTATTGTGATTTATGCTCGTCATTGTTCTTTTTTCTTCAGGTTATTGTGACTTATCATTCATCATCTTGTTTTTATAAACACATGCAATTGTGTTTTTTTCGAAAATGTTGAAATAACATTGTTGTGTAGTTAGATATGTAAAGTACAATGATAAACTTACAACTAATTTTATCTGTTACATTAAAAACTTTGACAAAATGATATGAAATATAAAACACGATTATGAATACATATGGCAAAGTAATGAAACATACTTTAGCACAATACACAATTGACACGATAACTAAAGTATCATTCTTTTAAGGCTATAAAATGACACACGTCAAGCCCACCATTCTTTTTAGCCTTTCTAAGTTGAATAACTATATTTACTATCCCTCTACCTTAATTAATATACAAATTAAGGATCGTCTAATATAAAACCGACTTTTAGGATGGTACTAACAAAATCTAATAAATATAGTGTGTGCAACAAAGACACCAAAGAACAATTACAAAAATTGACACATTGACGAACGATAAAAAAAACAATGATAAGCAGAAAGATAAAATGTCGAGTAGAAAAAACACAGTGAGTTAAAAATATAAAAATTCTAAAACATACAAGCTAAATACCCAAGATTAATACTAACGGTTCAAACACTGTTGGATAGGTGTAAAATATAATTTGCGACGCCTTTATCACAAAAAAAAAATTTTAATTTCTTAGAAAATCCTCGTATAGGAAACTATTTGTATTATGCCATTTGCTAGCCTTTGTGACAAAACAATTGTGTAGTAAAAACAGGTATCATTAAAGATTTTTAATCATAACTCCGATTTATGATTTGCTACACATTAAACACTTTTTTATTAATTGCTATGCATTTGTGAATTGTGATACACTTTTCGATTGCTACGCATTTGTGGCGACTGGCAAACACTTCAATTTCTAAAAAGTTTACGTTTATTTTTGTCATGCATTGCGACAAACACATTATTCAAATGCAACCATTTGCGACAGAGTTTTTTATGCGGTTAAAGGTCATATTTGTTTGTTGCTACTCGTGTTTGCGACAAGAGATTTATGTAACTAATTTCATATTTATTTTTTGCTTTTTGTTTACGCCAAAGAGATTTTATGTAATTAAATTTCAGACTTATTTTTTGCTACTCATTTACGACTGAGTTTTTATGTAACTATGTTTATTTCATTGAATTTCGATTTAAAATTTCTGTCACGAGTTTGTTACATTTTTGCAATATTTTTATCGTTTTTTAAGCGAGTATTCTGAAAATTTAAGGTTTTAGTTTTCGTAGGGAATGTATCGCAAACATGTCGAAATTTAATGTCGCAAATATGTATATTGATGGATACGGTGTGTTAATTTAGAGAACGTAATAACTTAAAAAGTTTACGAGTAAAAATCAAATAGTATCCAATGATCCAGCTATGATACATTGAAATGAGCATCTTAAATTTAATTCAAGCACCAATATCTTGTTTTCGGTGGTTGGGTTGGTCGTATTTCACTTATAGAATAATTTAGTTGAGTATTGGTCGGTTTGTTTGAAACATATTTGATTTTATAACTTTTTTTAATGAAAGGGCATTTTAATTTATTAAAGAGGAAAATAAAATAAAAATACAAAAGACCAAAATAAATTAATTAGAAAATTGCATTGTAATGTTGAAATCACGTACACCATATATCCTAAACGTACTAGATGTTTAGGTTTTAATCTATGGCATATCCAAAGAATTCGAAAATGGGTCACCAACGACATCATCGATGACGTTTTGAGGTGAGTTATCAACAAGTAGTGAAGAGGACGACGCTGACCAACTTCTTCCAATTATCCGATCCTTGCAAGTTGCAAGCTACCCATATACTCTAGGATGTTTTGAGAGCAAGAGGTATTAGGGGGCTTCGAACGAACGTTTGGACCATGAAAAAATCCAATCACAGACCCGAGCTGCGAAGGAACAAGAGAACAACAAAAGAGAAGCATTCTCCGTCAATTGATCAGAATTATCATAGTTATGATTTTTGAACAACAATTTTTCAAAATAAAACATTTTGCATTCAAGTTTGGTTCAATGTAAAAAAAGTAAAAATTAAAACCTATTTATTTAAAAAGTAATACATTTTTTTTCATTAATAATATATAATAGTGTTGTCCAAGTGTCCAACTCCAACCATTTGATAATCCAGAAATATAAGTGACCTCATTCACACCTAAATGACCAGAACTCATCAACTAAATTAATAAACACATTGGTCCCCATTGATGAGATTGTTCTCCCATATAATAAAAAAATAATTCTTCCTCAATATATTCTTATCAAATCTTTAATTTTTTAAGGGCTTATCTTAAATGTATCGTAGCCGGTTATTTTTACTATTTCATTATTCGATCCGTTATTTTATCTCTTTACTTTTACTCAATGTGAGGCGCGTTTAATACGCTGATGACAGTGGCGGATCCTAAACTCTTATAGCACGGGGGCAGAAAATAATGAGGGCGAGTTCAATAAATATATATATATATAATACATGTAATTTTTTTACAGACGATATCAATATATATAAAAACTAGGTTAGATCCCATGGGTACCCACGGGATTGATCGGTAAAAACTATTTATATTATTTTATAATGAAAAAATTAGTAATAGAAAAACATCAAATAAAGTATATATGCTAGATATGAAAAAAAGGTGAGGATGAATATGGTGGTGACAAGTGGCATTGTGTGAAGACAAGAGTTAGCAAATTATTAGAAGAGTAGATTTAAGGTATCAAAGTAAAAATTAAAACTTCTGGCAAGAAAACACGCAGGGGCCAACGCCTATCACGGCCCCTTAAAGGATGTGCCTATGGATGATGATACATCTAGCATAAGCTTTTTCTAAATGTTTTTAAACTTTTGTATTATCAAAGTTTAAAAAAAGCCTCAGTAACAGAGTGGTAATTATTTTGTTTTGTTTTCAAACAAAAATTTCAATTTGTTTTCAAATTAATAGGATGACAAGACATATCTCTCTAGTAATATGATGGGGTGCAACTAATTAAACATACCACTCATTTAGCTACTGTCTTAAAATGTGGCAAGAAAAGACCAATTTACCCCTAATTACATGTTGATTTGCATGGTCATGCCCTCCTCCTATTATTAGAAAGTGTGCTTACCCTAAAAGGCAAGTTATAATTTATCTTTTTTCCATTTAATACCCTTTTATTTCTGCAATTTACACTCTTCCAAAATCAAACAATGATAACACAAGTAATTTTATTTCCAAACGTAGGAAGTACAAATATTGTTGCATTGTGTATAAACCATTCTTTTCTTAATTAACATACAATCTTGTCTTATTTTATGTTGCATATTTTTTCTAAGAGCATAAGAAGTGAGGTGGGCAGATAACTTAATTCATAAGCTCGCATGAACATTTTTCTGTAAAAAATGATGGCAAACAAGTAGATTTTCTTGTTAAATAGCTCGTTTAGTTGAGTTGTTTAATAGCTAGATGTTTACAAAGTTACATGAATCTCATTATTGGTTGAGTGAAAAACATGTGGAGAGCCCGCAAAAACTTTTTTTTACTTTAACATGTTATCTTGTGCATCGTTAAATGTAAAAATAATATTGTGTATTGGACCCTTTTGATTTGATCATTTTAACTTGTTTGACTCCAAAACAATCTTTTGACAAATCAACCTCCGACATTTCATTTTCTAAGTGTTGGTCGTATTAACTATGTTAACCTTTTCTATTAATTGTAAGTGTTTAATAATTTTGCATATGAGGGGCATATATAAAATTGTAAATAGTAGTTATTTCTTTTTAAGCCCAAACTCACTCACTTATTTTTTCTTATGCAATATAATCAACGTGCATGCACCTTAGAGGTGCACAAATCGGTTTTTTAAGACGCGGTTTCAGTTTTAAAACTGGTTCTGGTTCTGGAACCGGTTTTTGTGTAAAAACTAGAACTAAAGTTACCAGTTCTTATAGAACCGCTTTCGGCTCTTTAAAATCCGGTTTTGTTTTCTATGAGATGAGCAGAAACACTGGGTGTCTTTAAATGTTCACTATCTATTGGGCTTTCACTTAAAGTCTATGGTCAAAATATGTTTATATTATTTTAAACTAAATAAATAATAACATTAAAAACGTTAAATATTACAAGATATATAGCTCTTAAAACATTAAATAAGTAACAACACTAAAACATACCGCTTTTTTTAACCGGTTTTTCTAAGAACCGGTTTTTAATTTGTAGTAACCGGTTCCGGTTCTTTTGGAACCTACGATTCGGTTCTTGTAGAACCGGTTCTTTTAAGAACCGGTTTTCGGTTATTGAATCGGTTTCGCATCCGGTTTTTTGTGCAACCCTACATGCACCACCATCGTGCAACGCCTACTCCTATGGTTGTAAACTAACTAGTCAAACACGAACAAACCTTCCTCGTGTTCGTTTGTTAAAGAATTAACATGTTCATGAACTGTTCATGAACATTTATCGAATGTGATTTCTTGTTTGTATACGTTCATTAAGAAAATGGTTGTATGCATAAACTGTTAAAACAACTACCAAACGCAAAGAAAACAGAAACAAACGCCCATGAACATAAATAAGCGTAAACGAATGTTCATGAACATAAACAGATACAAATTAACATATGTATTCATTTTATAATATATTATGCATTTACGAAGAATCCAAAAAAAATAAAGGTATATTGGTTTTCACTGGTCCCAACTATCACATGTTGTCTTTTACCGGTCCCAACTATTGAATTGGCTGTCAACGGTCCCAACTTTTATCACTTTGGTAACCACTAGTCCCGTCGTTAAATTTTTTTAACGCCGTTAAGTTTTTTCCAAATTCAATACCGATGTTATAAGCATTTTGATCGGAACGATAATATAAGTCGATTGATGGAAAAATTACCTCAAAACGACGCTCCGAACAACAGAAGAGTGTTTCGATCGGCTGTTTAAACCTAACGGTGCATCAATCAAATGTAAAAATTTTATCCTTCAGAGAGCCTTTTCAAGAAAACTTTTACATCAATCGACAAGTATTATCCTTCCGATCAAAACGTCTAAAACATCGGTCTTGAATTTGGAAAAAACTTAACGGCGTTAAAAAAACTTAACGACGGGACCAGTGGTTACCAAAGTGATAAAAGTTGGGACCGTTGACAACCAATTTAATAGTTGGGACCAGTAGAAGACAAAAGGTAATAGTTGGGACCAATGAAAACCAATATACCAAAAATAAATAAGTATTTAACCTAGTTGTCTACATAATTGACATCATTATTCATTATCATAAACCTAAAAAAAAAGTTTGTCAAGCACTAAAACAATTCAAAATTGAAATTTTGAGAGATATTAGCGGAGGCGTATCGATAACCACTGTTTCAAAATTTTAAAAATGTAACATGTATCTTGAAACCTCAAAATGAACGGAAACAAATAAACGTAAAAGAGTGAGCTTAAATGAACACATTACCAAAAGTTCACAAGTTTAAATGTAAAATGTTCGCTCGTTTAGCTTAATAAATAGATTTTAATTTTAATTCTTTTTTGTTCACTTATCAAACGAACTTTTCGTCAAACATTCATGAACTGTTCGTTGAATGTTCGGTTTAATTTGTTTACATCCTACTCCTCTTCTACCTAACCAACCCCATCTCCATCCCTCATTCTCTCTCCCCCCACAATGTTCCCACTAGATGAAGATGGTGACAACGGGCACCGCATCTGAAAATCCGATCATCATCTTCTTTACCCACACTACCTTTACGTATAATTATACATTTATATCCTTAATAGATATGACTAGTCTTAAATCAATATTTCTTTTTGGTATTTGTAAGCTGTAAAAATTATCACTAAAAGTATGAACCTATGAAGTTTAATTTAAAGATAATAATGAGGGGTAAATTGCAGTTTTGGTCCTTATGTTTTGATATCATTAGCAGTTTCAGTCTGGTCTCTGTGTTTTTATTTTCTAACATAAATGGTCTCGAACATTAACTTCATCCAATTTCCCGTTAGGTCTTCCTCACATACGGAGTAATTTCTCCCACTCTTTTTGACATGCAACTGAATAAAAATGTTAAATTGCATTATGGCCTAGATAAAAGAGGGAGAGAAATGACATTTTTACCCCTCGGATGCGGAACGCGTGTGAGAGACTTAACGGAAAAATAGATGGTGTTAGTGTTTGGGATCATTTCTGTTAGAAAATAAAAACACAGGGACCAAAACTATTAAAGTAAGACTAAAACTGTTAATGATATCAAAACATAAAGATTAAAATTACAGTTTACTCCATAATAATTCATAAAATAAGTAAGTCTTTCAAGACAGAAAACAAACTGGTAAGGTGGTCCATGACCCATTCCAGGTAATTTAAGCTTATAGGGATATGTAAATCACAAGGTACGTCTACCCTTATTTTTGCCCATCCCCAAGGGCTCCATGGTAATTTCACACTATGTTCTGCAAGTTTGACTTTAAAAGTCAAATATATAGTTTTCTAATTTGTTTAAATAAAAACACTTATTATGAAACAGAAGGAACAGCTCATGTGTATCCTTCTCTCCTACATGAAATCAATTTGCTTTTGTCTTAAGAAAAATCATGTGCCGTTGACATGCATATTATTATTATTATTATGAATAATATTATTATTATTATTATTTATTTTTTATTATTGTTCTTGTTGTTTATTATTATTACTATTGTTATTATTTTTATTGCTATTGTTATTATTAAAATCAAAATGAAAGTTTTAATTAATTAGAAATACATTTTGTAATATCACATAAAAAATAGAAAAACAATGTGAATTTTTTTTCATAAGATAAAAGTATATTTAAATAATCAGAGAAAAGTTGAAATTATGAAATATAATTATGTTATTATTAAAAATTGAAATGAAAGTTGAAAGAATATAATAATTTTTTGAGTTGAGATGCAAGTTGGGGAACATTTGTGAGTACTAGTGACATGAGATGTGTATGAAACAGGGGTCCCAATAACTTGAATCACAAACCAACCAAAGTATCACCTTCAAATAAAAAAGTTCCAAATTATGCCCAGTCAAACACTCCAATATTTAATATCTTTAACTATTTCTGTGCCCATATATATTTAATTTTATTAATTGATACAAATAATGATTAGATATTATCACTTATATATAGTTGCTATGTAGATTGTACATTTTCAATGGTTAAAACATAAAGGTAACAAAATTTTGTTTTTTAAGGTTTGGTTCACCTATCATGCATACCAATGACAATTAGAGCTTATAAATATCTCTTAATAGCAAAATTTATAAGATATATCTTTCTATAGTTCATGTGACTTTATATCAACAATAAAATAGATAGTTTTCATAAAATAATTAACACTTATATGGTTAAAGTTCATTTTAATTTTGAAGAATAGAAATTTGTATTTACAAAGCTATAACAAGGTTTTTGTTATGAAATAATTTGTATGATCATCACTAAATAAAATATTAAATGTTCACTTGAACATGACTTTGCTAGAAGACAATGTATAGGAAATATTTAATGTTTACTTGAATATGACTTTTTAAAAAGACAACGTACAGGGATAACGTATTGAAAATCCAATCAAGTACAAACATTATAGGAGAAAGAAACACATACACAATATGCATATAATAATTATATTTATGTTTAGCTCAAATAAAAACTGGGTTTTAAGTACATATAAAAAGAATATTAATTGTAGATTTTTTATAAAAATTAACTTTTACTTAAAATAATAAGATTGTGTCACTCTCATCAAATAAATGAGCTGATATAGTAATTTTGAAAAGTTAAATTTTTTACATAACTTCTAGTCTATTTATATTTATCACTTATGTGTTTATACCTTGTAAAATTTGATACTGCAACGTCACTAACGATAAGACGATAAAGGAAAAGTTACAACCAAGATGTCACTTTTGTTAATATTTTCTATATGATACTATTTTTTTAATTACAAATCAAATAGTTTTTATCTTTAATTTGAGTATGTTATTACGTATTCTTTAAAAAATTAAAATTGGAAAATAATGTAGACTTTGTGAGTTGTGTTGTTTTATCATATAGCGCGCGCACACACACGCACACAAAAAAAAAAAAAAACTTATTCATCATTTTATGTATTGTTTACCATTGTTTTGCTATAACTGTGTGTCCAAAACTTTATTATGCCTCTTAATATATTCTAATTTTGTTCATCCATGATCGAGTTGGAACGTACCCATGCATTTGATTGCAATTTAACAAATATAATAGAATATGAACCCATTAGCTTTGACCCATTTGAAACTAATCTATACATATTTCTCTTAATCATAACCCATGCAATTGTGTAAACAATATTTTAGTTTCACTGAAATGAACACAAATGATGTTCTATTTAAAAATTTGTGATCAATTATTCAATTTAGCTGTCTAATTCTTTACTATAAATAATATTATAAAAATAAATTAATTAGCTTAGTTTATCAGTAGTGCATATGTGTTATATTGTATGTTTATGATACATTATACTACTAAACTAGATTTATGACCGGGTCGCTCGTTGCAGCGGCCAGGTCACGGAGTCCAGCATTGCGTATGTTACTTCGTCACATGCGTTGATAAAGAAATGCCTCATGTCTCGTACGTCACGTCGCAAAACCGTAATGTGCCACATGTTAAAAAGCGATGAAATATCAAAAGTTAGAGATCAAAACGATAACCAAGTCGATCAAATCTATAATGTTGAAGTCGTACTATAAGTCAAAGTAGAGTAAGAGATCAAAGTCAAAAACTCATCCAAGGCTAAAATGACAATTAGTAAGAGTCGAGTATTAAAACGAAATACGTTAAAAGTCATGAATTAAAACCGTAAATGCTTATATTACAGTAAGTATATAAATATATGCAATATCATATACTACATATACTTAGTATAAAAAATTAGGACACACAATTTTTTTTAATATAACAATATTATACAATACATGCATTAATTATTTGAACACCGTTTATTTAAACACAATCCCTCAATGTATATACACGTCTATACAGAGAGAGATAGAGATGAGAGGGTATCCAAATAACCGTTAACCTATCACTTAAACAAATAAATAAGTACGAAAGTATTTACGTGCATAATAAATCATAATAATGAATTTTTTTAATTTCAACTAAATTAATGCAAATTGAATTTGATATTTATAATTTTTTATTTTTTGTTTCTAACTGAATGATTGGACTTATAATTGTAATTGAGTTTTAATATATTAACACCTTATACAAACATTAAACATTTATTTTACAATATGGTTTAAAAACATTGCTATTTTTCAATTTAAGCGCAAACTATTAAAAAACACATCATTCAAATTTTAAAAACAATTAGAATATAATCTAAATATCATATTATCATCATTTTTACTACATATTGTATCAAATTTTCAGCATGTGTAATACATGGGTAACTAATCTAATGTAAGATATTTATAGTTGGAAAGTAGTGTTTATATTGATCCAAATTTAGTTAGTATTTTTTTTTAAATTAGCCATTTGCAACATCTCCTTATAAACCCCAATGCAAGTCAAAGAGGCCTTCACCAGTAATCATCTTCATCATGAGCGACGTGTGTGTGCTAAATAGGGTACCCCAGCCACCCGGTTAACACCTCACTGTGAATGACTTTAAGATCAATGGTTTCAAATTTTAACAACCCAGCGTAACCACACCATGAAATTGTATTCCTACCTTTCACACATTTTCATCTATATAATTTGAATCTTCTTCTTAAATACACTAGAGTTATAGGTACATATATAAAGATACAAATATAGATATATAGATGTACACTTGTATAAATTTTAAGATATTAGGTTGAGAGGAGTCCACCCCTCACCACCCCACATCACCCCACACTTTTTACCTCACCTTACATTCACCCTACATCCATATCAAATAACCCGGTATCCGCCCCACCCCACCCCACATCCTTTTCTAATTTTTTTATTTCTCATACTTTTAACACTTTTTAAATAAAAGTTAATTAAAATTTTCATTCTCGTCCTTTCGTCAACATTTTCCATTAAAATAATGTTAAAAGATCAAAATACCTTCACTTAGTAAACTAATAAAAAAAATTATGTTAACATGTGCAAGTTGCAGACAACTAACAACTTCATCATAATCTAACCATCCCCAATTCCCCATCACCCTCTCTTCATCTTCATCTTCATTTTTTCCCATTACACTCAAACACCCAACAAATAAAACCCAAGATCAATTCATCTTCATCTTCAATCTTTATCTTCACTCTCTCTCCTCACTAATCACAAACTTCACAACGACTAACAAGAAGCGCAAATCATCTTCTTCTTCAAACAATAATGACGATCTAGCTTCTGCTAAACTTCCGGCGATGAGGATGAAACAAATCAATGAGGAAAACGAAGAGGTTTACTCAAACGCAAAGAAGAGTCCACCACCAGAAAAAAATATATTTTTTATAATGTAGCCGTTGGAAAAGAGACGTTGGAGGGGGTCCACCATTTATACGGTCAAAAGAATCGGGGAAAGGGTCGGGGAAGACACCTCAATTTGCACCCCAAACTTCGGGCCGCACCCACCCTGAGTCCATTCCGTCTGCTCTTAGAGAAAACTGCCATATTGATCCTTTGATATGTATAAATCTGACATTCTGACCACTCATGTCCTTAGATAATATTTATTGCCATTTTGGTGACTGTTTTGTAAAAATTAACCAATTTAGTCCTTTTACCAAATGACATTTGAAACTACTGTTAACTTCAAGGATAGTTTAGTCAATCTACACTTGTATAGATATATACATGTACACTTGTATAATTTTTTAGATAATAGAGAAAATTTCCATATTAGTCCCTTGATACGTATTAATTGGCCACTCATGTCCTTATATATTTTTTGCTGCCATTTTGGTGACTGTTTTGTAAAAATTGTCTATGTTACTCCTTTTACCAAATGACGTTTGAAACTGATGTTAACTTCAAGGATAATTTAGTCACTTACACCCATAAGTAATTTTGTGTCATTTTCTTCCCTATATTTGTATGAATTCGACACTTTAGTCCTACCTCACCTATCTCATCCCTCCCTAGTGGCGAAGCCAAGATGTTTGGTCAAGGGGGACCAAAGTTTATAACGCTTTTGTGTATAGAGGAAAGTTATTCTACATAGTGTTGGAAATCTAAGAAGGCTAAGAAGGATTTATGACCTTTAGATCTCTTTTTTAATGGTTGAGATCAATTTGTAGGAAAAGAAATTGGTGGAAGGGTACATTAGTCATAGTCACTTTTGTTGACTTTCTCTCTCCACATGCAAGGCACATGTCAATTCCCCCATTTTTTTAAAACTTTCATAACTTTTGGATACGATATTATTTTTTAAAAAAAATTACACAAAAAAACAAGCGTTTTGTTATCTTTAAAACGCGTATAATCTTGATATATAAAAAATAAAAAAAATTTCGGCACTTGTCTAGTCCTTGTGTAATATCATGTGATTGTGTTATATTATAACTAGTGAAATATCACTTTTATCGGTTCATTCTTAAGTCATTATATAATATCATCTTATTATAAATATTTGTTGTGTCATATTATGTATTTAGAAATTATCACCGTGTCACAAATTGTTAATATGTGTTTGAGAAATGTTCAAAGACAACGTCATTTTTTGTTACAAAGTGTGAGAATGACACAATGGTAAACAAAGAGACAATAGTAAACAAAGACACAATGAAATTTTTAAAAAAATTATAACTCATAATATAAATTAAATTTGAAAAAAGTGGTTCGGAGACCTTGTTCCCCATGTATTCCTCTTTCAGAAAATAAATAAACGAAAAATTAAAAAAAAATTAAAAAAATTACCGTTTTTTTTATTTTTTAAATTAGACAAAATGAAAAAAGACACAATGAGAAAATAGTAGTTTTTCTAAGTTTTGTTTATTTATTTTTTAAGTAGGATGATGTGAGAGCAAGATCTTTGAAATACTTTTTGTGTTCTTGTGTAATTATTATTAGATCATTGTGTAATACTTGTCAAATAAGATTACACAATGACCCGATGAATGACACAACAACCTTACGGATGACACAATCACACAATGACCTGATGAAAGACACAATGACCTGACGGAAGACACAATGACCTGACGTTAGACACAATGAGCTGAAAAATTGTGAAAAAAAAGTTCGTTTTTTATATATCAATATTATACGCGTTTTAAAGAGAAAAAAATTCTCGTTTTTATGGTGTAATTTGTTTAAAAAAATAATGTCGTATGTAAAAGTTATAAACGTTTTAAAAAAGTGGGGGAATTGACATGTGACTTGCATGTGGAGAGAGAATATTTAAAAAAGTGGGCATGACTAAAATACCCCCTCTCTTAATTTTCCTAGATGCCACATGTCAATCTCTTATTGCTTCTTAGCCTTCTTAGATTTATAACACTATGTAGGTGAACCTCACTCTACCAACAAACTAACACTTCGGACGGAAAAAAATGAGAGGGCCGTGACCCTCCCTAGTCTCTATATGGCTTCGCCATTGTCCCTCCCCCTTCCTTACTCCACTCCGACAACCAAGCACTTGGCCATCACTAGCAATCATATGTACAAACCAACACTACCACCAACCTTTTTTGACTATTTGATCCTACCAAACAACCACCGATTTGGCATGATTTTTATCCGATTTTGCTTCGATTCGGCTTATTTTTCTCCGATTTAGCCTAATTTCTGTCCGACTTGATGGCCATGATGATCAGTGTAGGTGATGATGGCTAGTTGTAGGAGGGATGTTGGTGTACATCTTGATTCCCCAAGAAACTTACGGAACAAAGTGATTGAATCCATACATAATCCAAAGACAAAATTGCAAGTGGATTTGAGACCAAAGTAATCAAATCCATAAATCCAAGAACGAAATGGCAAAATTCCCTAAACTCCTAACGTCTTTTGGTAAAATTAGTTAATTAGCAAATTATTATAAATCCAAACACCAAAATAACAATAAAATTTACATAGAAAATAGTCGAAATCATAAAATACTACGAAATTGATATTTTCCTCGTAGATATTATTTACAAATTCTTTAATGTTAAGTTTGTAATAGAAAACGCTAGATACAAACATCTTATACATATTTAATTTAAAATAATTAATTAATTCACATAACACATCGAGCAACAATCTATTTTATACTCAACTAATCCACTATAACTTAATTACAAAATATCTTATTTTTGAGATACGGAAAAAACAAAAACAAGAAAACAGATCATGAGATTGATCTTTCATAATCTACTCTCATCCCCACATTCGATTTTCATATCATTACTTTAATAACTAATTTTTATTATCGAACTTAACCATTAAAACACATAAAATAATACCATTTTCGTTCATAAAATATAAAGAAATAATTAAAACACAAAACGTGGCATCAAAAATTCATCATCCTGCTGTTTGTCTGTTTCTCTGTAAAAAATAACATTTAGAGAGAGAAAGTGATAAGAGAGAGAGTAAGTTTTATTTAAGTATCTTCACAAATCTACATTAATTCATTTCTCTTAAACCCACCCACCATGGAAATAACACCACCACCACCCACCACCACCACCGTAAAAACCCCTGATCCAGAACCCACCACCCTCACAAAACAGCTCCCACCACCCTTAACAAACGGCGTCTTGAAACGCCACAAGCCACTCCACCACTATCAACCATCACCGGTGATGCTGGTTGGTTCCAAAGACCAACAACAACAACCACCACCACCGGGGATGGTTGTTTACAAAGAACAACAACCATCACCGGGGATGATGGTTGCTTACAAAGAACAGCAACCACCTCCGGGGATGGTTGCTTACAAAGAACAACAACAACCGTCACCACCGGGGATGGTTGCTTATAAAGATCAACAACCACCCCCGGCGGTGGTTACATACAAAGAATGTATGAAGAACCACGCAGCCACTATGGGTGGGCACGCCGTCGACGGATGTGGCGAGTTTATGCCGTCGCCGACGTGTTCACCGTCATACCCCACCTCGCTAAAATGCGCGGCGTGTGGCTGCCACCGGAATTTCCACCGCCGTGAACCGGAAGAGTCACTTTTCACTTCTCCAAACACTCACATCATCGAATATCAACCCCACCACCGCCACCACCCTCCACCACCTCCGACCACCGTCAGCCCCGGAAACTCACCGTCACCACCGCCAATCTCGTCGTCGTACTACCCATCTGCACCCCACATGCTCCTCGCCCTCAGCTCCGGCGTATCAGCTCCACCGGCCGACAATAACTACAACATTGCCGGCGACGGCGGAACCATCACCGGCACCGGCGCCGGAGTAAACTCAAGCGGTAAAAAACGATTTAGAACAAAATTTACACAAGATCAGAAAGAAAAAATGCATGAAATAGCGGAAAGAGTGGGATGGAAGATGCAAAAGCAAGACGAAGAGATGATAAATCGATTTTGCAACCACATCGGAGTTGATAGAAATGTGTTTAAAGTATGGATGCATAACAACAAAACAACTTTCGGGAAAAAAGATTTAAGTAACATGAACGGAAATAATTCATCCGGTGAAGGTATTAATTTCATGACATCAACAAACAACAACAACAATCACCATGTTGAAGATACTGGAAACAACCATTTAAACTTGCAATATAACAACACTGGAAATGGAAATGAAAATGAGGATGTGATTTGCACTAAAGGTTCATCATCATCTTCTTGATCTTAAAATGCATGTTTTTGGTTATTTTGGGTAATAAGTAATTTGTTTAGAGATAAAGATGAGGTTGTTGTTGTTGTTTTAATTTACTTAATTAATTACTTATATTAGAAGTTGATTAATTAATTAGTTAAGTAGGGTTTGGTTTTTTGTTATTGTTATATAAATTAAGAATATAATATACTAACGTGTGATGCTCCTCGTACTTTGATGAGGATGACAATCATTAGGTGATACAAATTAGGAATATTTAATTGTGTTTAGGACCAATCACATGATCCTAGGTTTATTTTATCCTTTTATTATAATGTTAGTTCCCTGATTAAACAGGATTAGTTTAAGTTTTATTTGTTATCTAATTGTTAATGTATTTTTAGTTTATTTGAGACAAAACTTTGGTTAATTTAATCATGTTCTTTTTCCTTTAGTATAAATATAAATAAATAACGAACCAATATATTTTTATGGTATTTATGCACGTATGTACTTCCATAACTATATAGTACATAAACAGTAATTATTTTAGTGTTTTGAACATCTACTATATTTTTACCTTTGAAGATGTGAAATTTTAAGAAAACATGCATTGTAGTGGATCATAATTATTATAAGCTAAGTAAAATGATAATGTATTATATGTTAGCATTGATAATGACTATATAGATAAAATGATGTATAAATATACCAGAAAAAAGAGACATTATTTGGGATTGTTTCTATATTTTGAATTTATGAATTGATTAATAAATGCTTTTGGAGTTTTGTGGCTGTCAATCAAATATATACTATTCCTATAATACAACTTTGTATTTTTTGGGTCTCACTTAATCTTATAGACTTTAAAACCACCTAGAATTATTTCATCCCATCAATCCAATTATTAACTTATATTAATTTATTATATATTATTAAATATCAAGTTAATATAATATATATTGGAATTTGGAGGCAGCTTTATATCTCAATCTCACTTGCTACTTTTATAAAATATACATATATATATATATGCACTTTATCTTTTATCTTATCCCCAACCTCCAACTAAACGTCACTTGCTTAATGCTTGAATCTAATTTTATCACATTTTAAATACTTTTATAATAACTATTTTATTGAACACTTTTATATTGACATGTCTCAAAATTAGAAATCACTACTCTCATTTACATTTTGTTAGGAGCGCAAGGTTGATTGTGTTTAATTAGGTAGCCAATACTAAACATAGTTAATAATTGCAAAGTGGAATAGTATTTGTTTAAGTAATATTGATAGTGTCAAATGAGTTTTGGTTATTAGAATTGTATATATTATTAAAACACAATGTTAATGAGGACATTCTATTTTAGTCCCTCAAGCAGTCAAGCTTGACAAATTACAAATTTCACCTCAACTTTGACATTTTTACAAGTTTTTCTCAACTTTGACATTTTTACAAGTTTAACCTTCTAACTTTAACTTAATTGTTATTTTAACCTTAACTTTGGATATATACACATTTAAAACTCATCTTTTTATATGGCGCATTACGATTTACACCGCAATGTGCGTGGCGAAGAAACGACATCGCAACGCGCAACACGTATTAAAGTCGAAAATGTGTCAACTAAGACAGGATTGTCGCATCGTGTGGCTGAAGTCACGAACCAAGTTAGTCTTATAATAGAATTGCTATTATGTTTAGTATTTATATTTGAGTTAATAATTTTCACCCGAGCCACCCAATTAATGATTTTTTTTGTGTTGCACGGTTCTCTCCCCCCACACAAAAACCTTACATTTTTAATTAGGGATCTAATTAAACATAGAGAAGTAGAAAAGTGTTAGACTCCCTAGTGCGGAGTTGCTAGAAATGATTATAATTTTAGCTCCATCCCCTAATATTAACGAGTGTGCTAGAAAACAAGTTGATAGAGTAGGTTACTATTTCAATTCTCACTTAAATTAAATATATACTTTTATATGTGTATTTAAATTTTCAGGCTTACTTTCTACAATTTTTAATATTTTGCTAGTAAGTCTAATACGTTTGGTCTAAAAAGGGTTAAGAAAATACAAAGTAAATTGCATTTTTGGCTTCTCTATTTTGACTTATTTAACAAGTTTGCTTTTATGCTAACAGTTTCGATCCTTATGATTTTTATTCTTAACAAAAATGGTCATAAGCCTTTATTCTATTCACGTTTTGGTTAACCCTTTTTCACGTTCCCCGCACAACAAAAAAGATATCTCTCTTCATTTTTTTGGAGTAAATTACACTTTTGGTTGATATGTTTTGATGCATGTAACATGTTTACTTTCACCCTAATAGTTTTGGTCCCTGTCCACATTTCCGTTAATCTCTCCCACCTAACATGCACGTGAGGGGTAAAAAAACATTTTTGTTTTTTCTTTGTATTTTTTGACCAGCAATCATATAAAAACACCCTCAACCCTAAATCGATTTTCACATATATACCCAATTTCGGCTTTTCTACTAATGTTGGTTTTTAATCAAACCATTTTGTATTTGTCAGGAGAAATTTTAATTAGTAATTGAATAAAATGTAATGTAATTTAGGTAAAACAGTAAAATGAAATAGTGAGTGGAAAGAAAAGGCTGCATTAAATCATAATTGGTGAATGTTTTTAGGGACAGGGCAGTGTGATGGCACCTCCACGTGCGTTATGCACTTTACACCATTTTACTTTTTACCATTTACCATTTCAAACCCGGTTAAGTTTCCCAAAAAACTACATAAAGAGTGATAAAGTAGCAAAGTCAAAGCTAAAACACACACATGCTAACAAGATGGTGACATGGTCATAATTGTTTCAAGCTCCAAGACCGATTTAAATTTCAATATAAACCATAAAATTATAATTATACTGTTAACATATTAATTTTTGTAGTTGAGGTCGCAGTTTCAAACCTGAGCCGGTCCGGTTTTACCCAGCGGGTTAAGCTAGCGAGTTTCTGCTCGTGTAGCGGCTTGTATGGTTTTCGGGCAATGCCTAACTTCTCGTCTGTAACCGCGGGCCCGGTTCAGACAACGTAGTGGTCAGGTTAGAGGAGTGATGGGTCTTCGACTTTGTCGGATATGCGACAATCCTACCAAAAAATTTTAAAGTCGCCGTTCAAAAAAAAACATTAATTTTTGTCTCTTACTTGAAGAATTATGGTCTTTGGTTTGATGAAATTAAGTAGCATATGATCTTTGCGGTTTGAAGAAAGTATTAAGTTGTAAAAGAGTTACTAAATGGGTTGACGGTTTTACCTAATAACATTCAGGGTTTTTACGACATTTATCTCGGTTAACCATTTATTACATGTGTTAAACATTTCAAGCCGAACACAAAAACTTCACATTTCAAGCTAAACACATATCAATGAGTGTTTTGGCTTCGCATGTCCTAATAGAGTGATTTACCTAGGAAAAAATATTTTAAACATGACGAAAATCAACAATCTAGACTGGTGTCTTAATCAGTGACTTCACCTTGTCCACCACCTTATTCCTAGGCAACTGCACGGCTCACTATAATGTGATAATTCTTACCCTTAAACATAATAAAAGTTTGACATGCATTAATCAAGTTTTCGGTTGTAATGTCTAATTCCTACAATAATAGGTTGTGATTAGAGTACCAAGTTTCATCATTTTATTGGTTAAGTCTAGCCTTTATAGTCTAATATCTTAAATATTTTTTCTCTAGTTTAAACTTGTTAAAATAAAAAGATGATGCAAATCTCATTTGCTTCCCTAGACCCTAGCGGCTAGCCCATGAAACTCTTTTAACCACATCTTTTGGTATGAATCAACGCCATAGGCCCATAAAAAATGATGTGGCCCGTAACAAACTTTATAGCAAAAATAAGATGATATATTGTGGTCAATAAACTTTATCTACCATTTCAACTTTTTAATAATGCATTTACCTAATGATCAAAATAACGTTGCAATTAAATTAATAAATGTTACTTAACTAGGTTAGTAACCGTGTGATACACGAATAACTATATAAACATTTAATATAATATAATTTTGAATCTTGTTTGTTATTCATACACTAAAAGGATCATGTGTAACAGAGTAATAATGAGGACTAATGTCAATGACAAATCTTGTTTTGTGTGGTGACAGATATACTAAGGTTAACTCAAATCTCACATATTAACTAGCAAAATGTTATGTTATTTTACAGAGCTGCAATCGAGAACATTGCATTAGTTGACGCATTACCATTTACTAGCTACGAATATATTAAATTAAAATACGAAAACATAATCTTGACGACTTTGAAAGAATGACATATGGTGAGTTTAAGCAGCCTTTTCACAAACCACAAAACTTCCTGGATTGATAGTGATGCTCTTCGTGCAATTATCAGTTTTGTAAATTCCCACGAGTCGATCAGCCAATTCAAACATGTTGTTTCTTAAGCTGCATATGATAACTCAACATTAAGAAAACAAAAAATATTAACACATAATAGAACACATTACACATATCACAATATCATCAAATACCTGATGATGATGAACTGTGCATCCTTTGTACGATCTTTAACATAATGCCCAACGATTGAGACGTTCTTGAAATCTATAAACCAAAATCAGAGTTATTTAGATGCACTGTGATAAAGTAACTGCAATAATGATTTAAAAAAACTAATTAAGAGTGACCCATGATCTAAAGAACCTACCTAGAGCAGCATCAATTTCATCCATAACATAAAGTGGTGTTGGTTTGTAATGGTGAAGTGCAAAAACAAGTGCGAGTGAGCTCAGAGTCTGTAACAAACACATCGTTGTGATACAAATTGAGAATAATGATGAGATATCACCATATATATGATAATAATTAGAAAACTATGAGTTTGTTGTACCTTTTCCCCTCCTGATAAATTTGCAATATTTTTCCAACTTTTTTTAGGAGGCCTAACACTAAATACAACACCTTCGGAAAAAGGATCTAAAGAATCAACCAACTCAAGCTCCGCGTCACCGCCAAGAGTAATCATCTGTATAAAAATCATGATTTAAGTTGTTTAAAATTTAATCAAAAAATAATTAAACTTGATGGATAAACAAAACAAGAGCATGAAAAAAAAAAAAAAAGCATGTTGATATGTACATATATAACAAACCTGGTACATTTCCTTCAACTTTAGAGATATGGTATTAAACCCTGCCATGAATTCATCTAGCCTGGAAAACATAATCAAATTGGTATATAAACGATATATGAATCAGTTTCAGAGCACAAACTTGAACACCAGAAAATTTACCTTCTCTTTCTCCACTCGTCATATTGTTTTTTCGTCTCGTCGCGTTCATTGGTTACTGAATTAAGCTCTTCAACTCGCTCATTGTAAACGCATACCTTTTTCCGGTAACTGTGAAAAAAAGCAAATAAAAAAGAAAAAACAAATTAAACAAACATGTAACCAGCAAACTGATTAACTTAAGAGCAAAATTTCTTACTCGGAGATCGAATCAAGATTAGGATTCATCTCTTTCATCTGTGCTTCAAGTAGAGCCACCATTTCTAGTGCCCTTTTAAGATCAGAACCATTAGAAAAAGATTCATCTCCAAGTGTGGCTTGAAGCTTCTCTGGATCGACTAAATCTTTCTTAATTCTGCCAGCAAAGATAAACAAAATCGTATTAAAAACTGGAATTTTTTAAAATATGTCAAAAAGAAGTTGATATGAGATGTGACTTACTGTTCCATATGCTTAGCAAGATTGTTATTTAATTCCTCAAGCTTTTTCTTGTATCCTTTTTCTTTCACTTCAAACTCTTTTAACATCTTCTTCATGTCTTGTAACTTATAATCAGCATCTACCTGTTCCAGCAATAATGCATTATATTACAACGTTTTATATAAAGGTTGCAATTTCGTCCCTTTTATGGTCAGGCTGATGAGGTTGTGCTTTATCAGCGGGATAAAGAGATCAAAAGTGTCCCAATGTGAAAACTTTAAGGCATAAAACCTCCTAAATTATTTTACTTAAGAAGTTGGATAACCAATAATTTAATATCTGTTCTGTAATTCTATTTGAGACTCAACATTTTAAAAAATTAGACAGAAATCCCTAGTTTTGACCATCACACAACCCGTCTAGTCTGCACATTTTACCAACTCTTGTAATATAAAAGAAGCAACAATTTAAAAGTCTAAAACCTCAGATGCCCGCAACTCATCTACGGTCTTCTTTAATGTCTCATAGTCAGATTTTGCATTTCCAAGCACACCCTTGTGTTGATTTATCAGCTACACAAATCAAAACAAAAATAAAATTAGCAAAGTCATATTGATGGTAACTTTAAATATATAGGGTAGTAAATACTGACCTCTTCGGTCTTCTTATAATCATCCTGAACCTTGAAAGCTTTCTGCTCTATCTCTTTAAAGGTTTCAAGCAAACTTTCCTTGTGGGCAATAAGCTTATCTTTCTCCTTCTTTGAATCCTCAATCCCGTTTGTTAGTTTTTTCAACATCTTCTGACCTGTTTCTATTTGAACTTTGTGACGATTGATCTCTGTGCTGTTTTTATCAATGTCCTGATGGGAGCAAGAACATTAACATACTCAGCTAGTCAGCTATTTATTTTCTCAAGCAAAAAAGGGTCACTTTTCAAAAATCATTTTTGAAATCACAATAAAAAAAAATGTTAGGACGTTCAAGTGTTCAACTCATTCCAACCAATTTTAAGCTCCTCCGATCCACCCAACCACCCATTTTGACACCTGAAAAACTGCACTTACATTTTGAATTTTGTTAACCTTCGCCTTCTGGCTTTTCAACCTTTCACCACCTGCATTCTCAATTTTGCTTTGAAGCTCCAACACCTATTTAATATTTGAATTTCAGGTTAATGAAATGTTTAAACATATATTTGGCACAATTATACAGCATAAATGATACAATGCCAACCTTCTCTTTAAGCTGCTTTGAACCCTCTGTCAACCTTTTGATCTCTTTTTCTTCTTTAGATATAATTTTCTTAAGTTCCTCAATTCGAGTAAGTTCAGCCTTACTTGGCTCTGCAGCTGCCTTTAGGGAGTCAAGTTGCTTTGCAAGATCTTTATGTTGTGAATTCAGACTTTCAATCTGTCACATTAAAATATGAATTAAAATTTTTCATAAAGTCAAACTTGCTACTTGCATAACATTAACAAATGAACCTTTACCTCTTGTTGGCTTTTGGCTATATCCAGTTCAAGATCGGTGTTTTCTTTTTCCAAACCCTTGTAATGCCTGACCATTTCAGAAATCTGTTGCCTTACATTTTTTAGTCTTTCTGATATTTGTGCAAGTTCATTCTCAGCTTCTGCAATGGCTTCACCAGAAACGCTGGCGGCTCTTATGGACGTGCCCATCTTACCACCACGCGGCTTTCCACCACCACTCATAGTCCCTGATTTCTCAATAAGAACACCATCAAGCGTCACAACACGCCTAAATTCTTTATCAGGTCCGTATGCAATACGTGTTGCCTAGATAAGATATAGATAAAGAAAATTGTGAAATACTTTTTTAAAAAATGTGGTTTTTTTTATTTTCCCTTAAGTTTTAACAAGCTAAAAATACCTGATCTTTATCCTTGGCAACAACAGTGTTACCCATTGCTGCAAAGAAAGCAAGTTTCATTCTTTCATCTTGCACCTTTATTAAATCAAAGAGACGTGGAACACCTTCTGGAGGGCTTACTTTTTCCTTCATTCTAGATAATTGGTTAGTTTGTTTTTCCTGCATGAACACAAAAATAAAGTATGACAAACAAACAAGAAAAGCATGAGAATCTCAAATTAGTATTGTGGTTGCCTGCAAAATAACATGTAACAAAAATAAAATGCCATGTAGGAAGCATCTTACCAGTATCATGAATGTAGCAACACCAAGATTGTTGGTGCGAAGCATGTCAACACATGCTTGTGCTGCTGCACTTGTTTCCACTACAATATAATCAAGTCCAGGAACTGCTGTTGAAATAGCCACATCATACTTCCCTGAAAAAAGAACTCAAGTCAAATACAAAAGAAAATTGTGCTGATTTTGGAACTTCTAAATACATAAATACGATGAAAAATGTACACATTGTTGGAGTAAAACGTACCGTCAATAGCTCCCAGATCACCCATCCTTCCATAAATTCCTTCTATTGAATTTGATGCTTTTGCTTGCAAAAGTGCTTTCAGAACAGATCCCTGATTACTTTCGGTTTCCATAACAGATTTTAGCTCAGTAAGTTTTTGTCTTGCAGCTTGTTCACGGGTAATGAGCTCCTCTTGTTCTTTCAAACATTCCTGCAAATTAGAGACATTTTAGTTAATCAACTAATTACCATGAAAATAAACACTGCTGATACTTAAGCCACATACTTGTTCTATTTTATGAGCTTTTGATGATTCAAGCTCGTTTTTCTTTAATTTGGTTTTCATGTCCTCTATTCTTGAAGTATTTGTTGCAACTCTCTTCTGTGTCTCATCCAATTGTTTCTGACCATTTAAATACGCCGCACGACCAGATTCATGCTGAAACACTCAGGAATTGAAACCATCCATAAGTTACAAACATAAAAAAGACAGCAGGAAAATAAAAAAATAGTTTCGATCTGTTGATTTGACTTTGCAAACATTTGAAAAAAACTCACTAAAATTTCACTTGTTTTACTTTTTAAGTAGAGTGTTTAACAATGTATCTCACCTTCTCAGACAGAAGTTGCTTCTCGGTTGATGCAACTTCAAGCTTTCCTTGATGTTCAATCAGTTGTTCTTCCCAAGGTTTGAGTTCAGCACGAACTTTGGCAACCTCAGTACGGAATGCCTCAGTCTCAACTGTTTAAGGTAATAAAAATGATGTACAATCATTCAATTTTTATCATATATAAAGATCAGTTGCCAAACTATTTTCAGAGTAGTATCTAAATCTTACATAGCCTTTTACTAATAATATAACAAACTGTGTTTCAATATCCAGTTTGTGTGTGAGAGTTAGAATATACCTTTAGAGCTCTCTATAATTTCCTCTAATATTTTATCCTCGCCCAATAATATCTTTTGCAGTCTAGGAATATCTTCCTCTAGTTTGGGGATCATATCAGCTGACTCTTCAGACTGCTTTGTAATGTCAATAATCTTTGCTGAATCCTAAAGCAAAAAACAAAGGTTAATGGCAAACTTATTAATCTCATTATATAATAAATACATCTTACCTTTTCAACTTTCTCATCCATTTTCTTAATCTTTTGTTTCACGTGTTTCAAATCTTCTCTGTGTTTGACATCCTGTCGTTCGAATTCCTTAAATTCGTCCTTGCATCGTTTAAGCACGGTGTCCAGTTCCTTAAATGATGCAACAGCAAAAAAGTGAAGTATATTATGTGGAACATAACAAGTCATGAAAGGTTTTTACTTTTTAGCTCCCAAAAGAATCCTACTACATGTCTATGTAAACACCAGTCTATCAAGAAGGTACAAACAAAATCAGAATACAGGTTGATCGGCAACGATGGTTTAGAGAGTGTCTGAATAATCAGATGGCGTTTAAAAAGATTATAATGGGATTAGAAGTTGCAATGATCAGTTTTTAGTCATAGAGTAAACTGATTATGATTTCACAGTTTTATAGTCATAGAAATTCCATAACCAGTCACAACTTAAACTAATGATCAAACTATTTAGTTCTTGTATAGATTCTTCTAGCAATAATCACTTTAAAAACACACATCCAAGCACCCCGAGTAAAATACTTAATAAATCTTTACATTCTAATGCACTATATGAAACTTACCAATATCTATGAAATTTGTTCCTATCATACTTAATATATCAAACTTGAGCTGAAATCCTTAAAAGGGTGTAGATGGTAACGTCAGGCAAATAATCACACAAACCTCTTGTCTTTTCATGTACTTATTATGCAATGTCTCGAGCTCCTTCAACGCTTTCTTGTTGTCCTTAATCTTTTCCCTGAGCGAAAAAATGAGAACTTTTCATTTGATATTTAACCATTCGAACTGAAAAACAATAAAAACGTTCTCAAAAACGCTCTTTAGCAATTACCTTTCAGAAGTTAAGTTTTCTTCCAGGCCTGAAGCGTTCTTTTGAATCTCGTCAACCTTCACAGCATTTTCCTCAGAAGCAAATTTTACAGCCTTTTCTTGCCATTTTAACAATGACAACTCCTTAAGCATGTAATCTTCTGCTTCATTCTTAACACTCTGACAATACCAATCATGTTAACAAACTTTATGACAACAATAATGAATTAAAAAGTATACAGTCTAACAAGCTTGTTATAACCTCTAAGCCTTCTCTTTCTTTATCAGCTAACTTAACCATCTGCACCACTCCAGACCTCTTTTCGTTCAGAGCTTCAAGCCTAAAGCACCAAAATTGGTCATACAAAACTAAAGAACACAGTCGCAACTATTTCTTTTAAGCTACAAATATGTAATAAACTCGTGAATTATAGCTTACTGCTTATGCGATTCCTCAATTTTTTCCAAATATTTGTTAGTTCCGATAATATCCTCCAAATATTCAAGAAAGCCTTCATCATGGGGACCTTGAGCTTTAGGCTTCATAAGTGATATTTGCTCAACCTCACCCTAAAAACATTCAACAAAATGCAACTCAACACTTCAAATAAAAAACACACTTCAAAAGCTTAACTTTCTTGCACTAGCTCCCGAACCTGAAGAATCAAAAACCGATTATTATCCAAGTCAACTCCTTTCCCTTTTAGCACGTTAGTAACCTCGGTAAATTTACTGTCACGCCCATTAATATAGTATTTAGATGAGTTATCCCGAAAAGCTTCACGCGCTATTACAAAATCACTTCCTGGAACAACTTCGTATGTTTCACCATCCTACAACCAACCAAAAAAAGTCAGCCCTAAATTCAAAAACCACTCAAATCATAAAAAATATAAACCCTGTAACAGAAAGTTATAAACCATCACATACCAAATCTATAATTTCCTGAAAGTGAACCGATACACGCGCACTTTGAAGATTCTGGTGATTCGTTGAATTATGAATCAGCTCCGACACCTTGTTAAGTCGCATCTGCACCAATTTGTTTCATTATACATCAAACCTCATCACAAATTTCACAAAAACCTAACAAAATATACTCAACTAGCAACAATCACCTGTTTTGCTCTCTTTCCAAACACGAACAACATCGCGTCGATAACATTACTCTTCCCGCTACCATTCGGTCCAACAACAGCCGAAAAACTCTGTTCACAAGTTCCAAAACTCAAATCACATCAATGAAATTAACAAACCCTAACATAAAGTTTCTTAATTTTCAGTATCAGGCAACAAAAACTGTACCGCTAACTAGCCCTTTAACAAAACTAAGTTGTTTAAAAACTAGGTTAACAAATCTTGGGTCATAAGATCTAAAATTAAGTCGTTTAAAAACTAAGTACATACATGTTGGGTCGAAAGGTATGAAATTGTGTGAAAAAACCCTAACCTTATGAAAGGGGCCAACGCGTTGTTCACCGGCGTAAGATTTGAAGTTCTTCATCACCATTTCTTTGATGAAAAGCCTTGGAGTTGAAGTGGGATCAGTGGCAGTGTTGTTATCCATCGATTAAGTTTACAGATAGAGGATTTGGGTTTCAATTGTTGTTTGATGATTTGTTGAAATTGAAACCAGTAGCTTGATTTGTGTGTGTGATTTGAATTTTTTCCCCAAATGTATGGCGGGATACATATGCAAACTTTTGGAGTTTGGTTTGTTTATGTTGTTGTGTGTTTTTTAATTTTCTTATAAAATTAAAAAGAGAAAATTATTTATTTTGGGTGCGACAATAAAAACCGGACTCGTATTTTGTTGGTAGAAGGTGCATGGTTTAGATTTGAATCAGGGTTTTTCTCCATTTTTATTGATGTGATTATTTCTCATTCGTTATCCTACAACTCATTTAAACATTAGAAAACATCTATTACACTGATAGATTGATAACTTTAAGTTTAAAGTTGATTTTAACTTTACTCATATTACTAATATCATTAAAAGTTGTTAAAATATTTAGTACACTTATATTTTTACTGCTCTTTTTAACATACGACTGAATAAAAATGTTAATAAATGAGAGAAATGACATTTTTACCCCACAGATGCGGGACGCGTGTGAGAGAATTAACGAAAAGTTGGATGAAGTTAGTGTTGGGAACCAAAAGTTAGTGTTCGGAACCAATTATGTTAGAAATTAAAAACACATGGACCAAACGGTTAAGACGAAACTAAAACTGTCAATGGTAACAAAACACAATGACTAAAACTGTAGTTTACTCTTGCAATATTTATGTTTATGTTGTTAAGTGCGGTTTACCGGTTTAGATATCGAGATGTCTTTCTTTTACTGTTTTAAGTACCGTGATATCTCTGATTAAAAACTATGATGTTCTTGAGCGAAGATTTTCTTTTAAAATATATACCCTATAAAATTTTGTTCTATATCCGTCACTGTGTAGCTCTCTATCACGGAAGCTACATTTGATAATAATACTGGCTGCAAATTTGCAACTGGTTTTGAATATCATATTGGGATGTTGAAGGAAATATATCTCCTATACATTATGCTAATTTCACTTCTACATTACAAAAGCTGTAAACTATGAAGTTCCTACCACACGTTCAGTTACTCAGTTAGTATATATATTGACTATTTTAAAGAACATGTTGGATATTTTACAACAACATGTTCATCATTGCTTTTGGTTCTACGAAATTTGGATGACGAAATTGCTTGATCCGGTTCATTCGTTGATCGAATAAAACTATAGCACATTACTCCTGATAATGTTCCTGTTATCGGGCCAACGATATACACCCAAATACTCTCATAGTTGTTGCTAGCTAAGGCTGGCCCGATTGTGCGAGCCGGGTTCATTGATCCTCCTGATACTGGTCTGCAAGTATGTTTTTCGCGTTCGTTATAAACAATATTTTGAGTACATAAAGTATGTTAGAGACTTAGAGTGTTGAGTTATACCCTGCTAAGATGGATGTAATGCATACTGCTGATCCTACTGCCATACCTGCTAACTCTCCAACCTGCAAACATTTTTCAATTTGTTATTTTTCGAAGAACTGATAATGTGATCGAAGCGTGTTCTTGAAATGTGAAACGGGTTCATGGTTCGTACCGCTTTAGAATCTGTTGCTACAGCTGAAGTGACAAACATCATTGAGAAGGTTACAATGATTTCCATGATCAACGCTTGTAATTCCGTCCCTGATGGTGTCGTTGTGCCTAAATTTGTTATTGGTTCTAACATTATACGTAGCGCGAATGAAGCTAATATTGACCCTGTGAACTGTGCTGCGGTATAGATTGGAACCTGCATAGATAAAGCAGCTTAAATCATGAAAAAGGGAAACGGGTCAAACGGATTAAGCAGAGGAGGAACCAAAGGAGAGTCGTGAGGTCCGCTAACCCCGGGTCACATGAATATGTCAGTCTTTCTTTTATATGTAAAAAGCAAAGTTTTATTTTATCCCCGGGTCACCAGGATCTGTTAGTCTTTCTTTTATATATAAAAGCGGAGGTTTTTTATAACCTCGGGGTCGTTAGTCAGTCAGTCTTTCTTTTATATATAAAAGCTGATTTTATATGAACCTCGGGGTTTCCAAAATCTGACAGCCTTTCTTTTATATATAAAAGTGGAGGTTTTTTTATAAAATTTTATTTCCATTAACATCTTTCAAGAATTTACAATAAAGTGGCAGGTAAACGGGCAACAAGTTGTGCCACCACCCCCTTTTGAATAGCAAAACCTAGCCTACTGAAGACGTAACATTGGCCCTTAGGTGTCGAAACATGGCTATGAATGACCCGCTGAACCCTAGACAAGAAGTTCACTGCTTCAGTGGCTAGGAAGCCAAATGTGTCAAATGCTAATGGAATAAAAACATGTTGATTGGCCAGGCAGGCTTTCTCGTGTTTGGCAATCTTGCATATAAAAGTTGATTTTATATGACCCTTGGGGTTTCCAGAATCTGTCAGTCTTTCTTTTATATATAAAAGAAGAGTTCTTTTCTATAACCCGGGTCGTTAGTTTGTCAGTCTTTCTTTTATATATAAAAGCTGAGTTTTTTTATAAACCTCGTGGTCACTAGAATCTGTCAGTCATTTTGTTATAGGTCTAGTTTCACTGAACCTGTTTTGACCCGGTACCCGACCCACTCGTTTTGTCACGCTTACGAACGACATAATGTGTTCAACTAGTTTCAATCCAACTACATACCTGAACCCAAGGAAAATGTCCAGCAGTAGCAAACGCAAGTGTAACAGCAGGGTTCATATGGGCACCAGAGACATGTCCAACCGCATATATCATAACCGTCACGATGAGCCCGCCGGCGACCGAGGCTCCAAGTTGTGACACTTTACTCTCATCACTAACAGCAAGTGCAGCCGACCCACATGTCACAAACACTAACAAAAATGTTGCCACAGCCTCTGCCAACACCTACATATATACAAAACACCATAATTTCATCATCAACATAACACTTATGCAACCACCAATCCACCATATTAAAATGACACGTTACCTTCCTAGAAAAACCAGGAGGATAGTAAACTCTAGACAACATTGGCACTTTAAACTCGCGGTTTTCAGGTATTTCAGTTATAATAAAGGGTACTTCATAACCGCCACCACCACCACCATCATTTGATTGTGTTTTTGACATGGTAATGGATTGGAAACAAGATCAAGAAACTAAAAGGTGGATGGAATTGGATTGTGTTATGGTTGTGAAAGTTTTGAGGTATCTCTTTTGGCTTTTATAGAAAATATCTACAAGTGTCAAAAGTTTGAGGTTTATGTATTATTTATTTATATTTAATAATAATGAATATAAATATAAATAAAACATATTAATTTAGCAATTGGTACCCTCTTTTTCCTACAGCTGTCTTACGAAATTGCAAATTGCAATGTCTTTATCAAATTTAAATAAACATATAAAGATTTAATGGAAAAACAATAGAGTTTTCAACTTTTATGTCCTTTAAATATTTCTTGTTGCATGATGACAAAAAAACTTAGGTGCCAAGTATTTCGTTGTCACAACTTTACTCGGTTATTTTAAATCAACTTTATATTTTATTATACTATTAATTTAAATTGATAAGAATAAAGAAAATGGAAAACAAAGGAAAAGTGGACAAGTGGATAGCAGATAATGATAATTTAATATTGGTAACAATAATAAATTAAGAAAAGAGTAAATTGCAGTTTTGATTACTGTGTTTTGATATTATTAACACTTTCAGTTCAACCTTAATAGTTTTGGTCTCTGTGTTTTTATTTTTTAACATAAATGGTTCCGGACACTAACTTCATCCAATTTTCTATTAAGACTCAACAATTGACCCTCCACCAAGTCCATGCCCAGCAGCACAATTTCAACCATACCAGGCCCGTGTCACTACCCAAAGTCAAGTTAAACCCTACAAGGTTTTACTTTTTTTAACGGTGAACGAATGCCCCTAGACTTTAGCTCACGCTGCCTACCAAGTTTTACTACAACAGGTAATAATGCTCTCAATCCTAGTGACATTGGTATGGCATTAACCAATTTGAACTTAAACTACAATGACCCGTAGTGGTACATAGATACTAGTGCCTCATCTCATATCACCGTGGATTCGGGTAAAGTATCCTCTCCATGTTCATTACCTATAACGCCTATTTTTGTCTAAAATGGTCAACGTCTACCTATTAGCGGTTCTGGTAATGGCTTTTAGAAACTCCCAAACAAAACCTATCTTCTTAACCAAACAATCTACTCTCCAAATATTATTAAAAATTTATTATCCGTTCGGTAAATTCTCAATAGATAATCCTGTTGCATTTGACCCTTTTAGTTTTTCTTTAAAGCATCTCAATGATGGACACCTTTTTTTTCCAACACAATAGCCCTGGAGACCTTTACCCATTCACCCCACCCGAGTTGGCTTTGCTGTCTTCATCAACATCTATACCGTGGCATGGTCGTCTTGGACATCCAGGATTGAATGTGTTGAACTATCTTAGTCGTTACGTTATCAATAAATGTAATAAAAATGTTAAAGATGTTGTTTGTGTCACACCCCGACCAAGGGGGTGGGCCGTGACGATTGAATATCCAACAAAACACAGCGGAAACTATGTATGCATTGATAGTGGGCCATAGGTTTACACGTAATATCAGTGTAATCTAGGTGTACATTAAAGGGTACAATAGTAAACTCTAACAAAAGCAGTGAGATTAGTTGCTATTCCCAAGTAGTCTTCTACAATTCGTCTATAATCTTTGTGTGTTTCTTCTAATCGGGGTCTTCTAAAGCTATCAACCGTGTCTAAATGCACATCCAATGTTATAAAGTCTAGTTGTATACTTCCATCAATAAATGGTCTAAATACCTGAAATACATACCCGAAAATACGTCAACATAAAGTTGGTGAGCTCATGGTTTAACACAACAGACAATGTCATAAAACGTTTTGCACACAGAATTCTGGACATTAAATAAATACGTTCATGGTGTACGGTCGACAAAATATGTAGCCAAACCTGTTCGGATTATACCCAACCCGAATACAATAAATAATAGTCCCCTAACCCAAAATGGGCTAACGTGCTCTGCTAAGCACCGACAAATCATTGAACATGTGGCGTAACGGTTTTCAACCTCAGTGGGGGGTATGCCACTGTACGCGGGGGATTCCCAAATAGTACTATTCACATTTCAAAGGGCTCCTGCAAGAAGTTAATGGCTACCGAAAGTTGTACCAACGTTCGGGGACAAGCGTAGCAGATGTGTTACACCATGAAAATCAGTTTATATAAACAAGTTTAGTAGGTATGTATCAGCCCCAAAAGCATTACGTAAAAAGGGGGTTCATGAACTCACCTGGTGTTCAGCCTGCTCAAGATTTCTAAAGATATTGTACATTCAGCGTGGGAGTTCTACCTCCTAGCAGGCTTCCTATGTTTAGTTTAGTCATGTTAGACCCCAAAATACATAAGTCTATGTGTTTCATTGTGTTGGTGTCATGTGCGTACGGTTTTGGTTACGTTCGTGTAATATCATGGTTTTAGTCGTTTACGTTGACTTATACGTCTAAGTATGTATATACTTATGGTATTCCAGGTTATATAGGTAGGTATTAAGTGTAGGTTGATGTTAAATCAGTAAAGTTTGGTACTTGTCTCTTTTAGTCCCTAGACTTTGTTAAATCGTCGGATTCGTACTAAAGTTGGGTTTTTAACTAAGGGTTGATATTAATAAGTACTATACATTATACTTATGGTATGTATAGCATTTTAGGTATGAATCTACTGATAAAAATATATCTAAGTATTAGATTCATGAAGGTTAGTTTCCATCGGTCTACCGAGTACGGTGCGTTACCGCGCATTAAGTTACGTTTTAGGTTTAAGTCAAAATACTTCAATATAATTGTACCCATATGTTAAATGGTCATATGCTACTGTAAAAATACACTTTTTATAATTTTTAGATATTTCTAAAAATTACTATATTTTATTTAAGAATGTAGCCGGTTAATGTAGTTTAAACATAAATAATTTGTATAAAATAAACCGTGACCCCATAAATAGTGAAACTTCATTTTCAACATACTCATATAGTAAATAAGTAGTTAAAAACTTAATATTCGAGTTTTATAGTCCGTCGGTCGTTTTCGTATTTTAACGCGCGTGAAACCGATGAATAAACGATTTGCTTACAAAATACTTTTTAAACACTTTTTATACTTTGAAACACTTCTTTGGGTCTCATCCATACTGTATGAAATGTATTTTCTTGCCAAAAAGGTCTTTCTTCAATTTTTATGCTTTTTGTGAAAATACTAGGTTCATATATTAAAATATTCATAATAAATAGATTAAGTTTATAAAAATTATGAAACTTGGTGAAATACTCTAATTATATACATAAAAGCTCCTGGATGTGAAAAATACCTGCTTTAACTTGCGTTTCCTGGTTTCGTGTTTTTAACGCGTTCGGTTCGGTTAATGTTACGTTTTAAGCATAGAGAGTCTTTGGTGATGTCTAGGGTCCAAATTTACTTACCTTATATCCATATGTGAGTTTGAGTTCTATAAATTTGATCTTAAGAGTCTCTAACTATTTTCTACAAATTTTCGTATTTTAATCCCATTAAATATTAGAAAATTTGTAGTAATTATTTTAATGTCCAGAAAAATATGAAATTTATTTTCTAGCATGTTTATACCATATATAAGCTACTGAGAAAATAATATTTCGATATTTTTATATTTTTGGTACTTTCGTTGTTTCGTACGTTTAGTCTCGTTTATTCTTCGATTCTTAGGTTCACCCTTCAACAATCAACTATTTTCGATCCTAAGTGTCAATATGAATATTTATATCAGTAGAATAGCTCATTTTTATATTTTTATACTTCCCATACGTTTTTAATAAATAAGTGTGAAAATATACATTTTTAATATTCAAAAATGCATATTAAATAATCTATAACTCCAAAAATTATGAAATTTATTTTGTAACCATATTTTGTCATAAAGAAGCTCCAGAAAATATAAAATCACATTTTCAAGCTTGTTGGTTGAGTGTTGTTGTTTTTCCTAAAATAAAGGGTGTAGTTTGACTATATTAGTCAAACTTACATGTTTTCATTTAGAAAATGTTTTTATAGTTTTTAATGTTTTTATTACTGAAAAATAAGTGTTTGGAGGAGTTCAAATGATATGGGAAGTGTTGGTATTCATTATGTGTGAAAATGGACGTTTTGTGCACGGTTAGTGTATTTTCGGGTGTTTTTCCGTTACCTTGAGTTTGAGAGTGAGTGTGGGTGCACTTGGGGTGGTATGAAGGTCACGAGATGGGCTGGAAATCGGCTGGAAATGCGCTGGTCTCGACGTGCTTTCTCGTGGTGACGAACGGTTCGTGCTTCGGTTTGCTCGGTTGTTGTTTTTTTTGTTGTACTCGTGGGCTTCACTTGGCTCGTGATTGATGTTGTGGTGTTGTTGGTCGACATTGATGCTTGTTGAGGCTGAGATGTGGAGTTCTTGAGGTGGAGGATTGCTTGATTGTTGAGAGGAAACTAGAGAGAGTTTGTTTGAGTGTGTGAGATTGTGTTGTGAAAATGAAATTGTGAGATGTGTATGGTGTAGATTCAGCCGAAAAAGAAGGAGGGGAGAGGAGAGAGGTGGATGAAAATCTTGTGTTGGGTAGTGTGTGATTTTGGTTAGATTTGTGGAGTAGTGGGAGGTTAGAAGGAAAGGGTGTGTATTGGTTGTATAGGGTGGTGAGTTGTGAGGTAGGTTGACAAAAGTGTGTAGGTGGAATCTATAGGAGATTGGGTCCATGGTGAGTGTGTGTGTACGTAAATGTATGTATGTATGTATATGTGTGGATGTTTGATGTTATTGGTATATATGTATGGGTAAGTATATATGTATGTAGGGGATGGCTAAAATGAAAACCCATCTATATTGAGAAAACCCTAGAAACCTCACCATAACCATTGATCTTACTAGATCAATGGATGAGATTCATCCAACTTAATCTCTCCACCTTTTGTACTTTTTTAATACATAAAGGTACAAAAAGGGCCATTTGGTCATTTACTTTATTCTCTCTCTAGTACATTCTCTCTCCTACTTTTTAATTTAATATAATTTCTCTCTCCTACTTTTCAATTTAATATAATTTCTCTCTCCTACTTTTTTAATTTCATTGACACTATCTGATCCGTGTGTTACACATTGTTACACTGGTTGATAGGTTTGTTACATCTTGTAACATATTAACAAAAATGAATGGACTACGTGTCACTCAAGACATGTTACGTTTGTTACATCATGTTACACATGTTACAACATGATACATATTATATAAAAACAAAACTCCATGGATTATGTTTGTTACATCATGTAACATATGTTACAACGTGATACATATTTTATTAAAAACTGAAGGATTACATTTGTTACATCGTGTTACATACATTTAAAAAAACAAAACTGTATGGATTGCGTTTGTTACATAGTGTTACATAGTTTCAATCATGCTTCATACATGCTTCGTTTCTTGATAATCTCTTCATCTTTGATACAAAAGTTTCTTTAGCTACAAAAAAGAAAAAACTAGATGAATTAAGTGACAATCCGACAAGTTACATATGTTACATATTTCGTTTACATATTTGGATCTTTAAAAAAATCAAAGTTACATATGTTACATCGTATACATATTTGAATAAAAAAAACAAAGTTACATATTGTTACATATTTAACTTAAATTTAAAAAACAATAAAGCAAAATCACATAAGTTACATATTGTTACATATTTAACTGAAATTTGAACAATCTGTTGAAAATTAACCGGTACGTATTTAAAGCACTCGAACAGTAAAAACAAAACTAAATGGTTAAAAACACTTGAAAAAATAACTAGTATATTTGTTACATCGTGTTACATATTTTATTAAAAACAAAACTAGATGGTTAAGCGTCAGTCAGACATGTTACATCGTGTTACATATTTTATTAAAAACTGGAAAACATTACTTTTCAATTCTGACATAGTATTGCATATGTTACATTGTGTTACATATTTTTAGTTGGAACTATTTACTTATAGAAAGTTGTTATAAAATCCGATACATTAATAAAAAATCAAAGTTACATATTGTTACATCGTGTTACATATTTTATTAAAAACAAAACTAGGCGCTTAAGGTTCTGTCAGACATGTTACATGGTGTTACACATTTTATTAAAAAATGGAAAACGTTACATGTCAATTCTGACATAGTATTACATATGTTACATTGTGTTACATATTTTAATTGGAACTATATATACTTATAGAAAGTTGTTATAAAATCCGATACATTAATAAAAAAATCAAAGTTACATATCGTTACATATTTAACTTAAATTTAGAAAAAGTAAAATTACATAAGTTACATATTGTTACATATTTAACTGAAATTTGAACAACATGTTGAAAACTAACGGGTACGTATTTCAATCACTCGAATAGTAAAAACAAAACTAGATGGTTAAAAACACTTGAAAAAATAACTAGTACATTTGTTACATTATGTTACATATTTTATTAAAAACAAAACTATATGGTTAAGCGTCAGTCAGACATGTTACATCGTGTTACATATTTTATTAAAAACAAAACTAATTGGTACTTAAGTTACACCGTGTTACATAACTTATAAAAAATCAAAACTAGTTGGTTTAAGGTGCTAATGTAACATATATATGTTACATTGTGTTACATAACTTATAAAAAATCAAAACTTTACTCACATGTAATTTTTTCAGCTTTTAATTAAAACTTATAGATTACGTTTGTTACATTGTGTTACATCGTGTTACATATTATATAAAAACAAAACTCCATGGATTACGTTTGTTACATCGTGTTACATTTTTTTTAAAACAGAACTTAATGGATTACGTTTGTTACATCTTGTTACATATTTTTTAAAAAACAAAAGTGAATGAATTGGCGTTCACTCCAGACATATTACATGTGTTACATATTTTATTAAAATTAATAAAAAAATACATATGAGTTCATACATAATGTTACATAGTTTCAATCATGCTTCATACATGCTTCGGTTCTTAATAAAATCCGTAACACTACGTCTAAACTAACATGTAACTTTTTCAGTTTTTAATAAAAAATGCAACACAATGTAACATATATAACATTACGTTTGAACAAACGTAATTTTTTTTTCCAAATTTAATAGAATGTGTAACATGATGTAACATGTCTGAATTGATAGTTAATCATGATGTAACAGCAAATTAGTCAAATTCATTGACAACTGGATCAACAAATTGGTCATACTTTATTGACAATTGGATCAGGAAAAATGGCTATAGATCAAGAAAACGAAACCAAATGGAGGGTCGAATTCAGATCCGGGATCAAATTAATAAATGATTAAAAACTGAAAGTTAAAATAAAAGTTATTGACTTACCGATCACAGGCAGATCCATTTCAAGCCCAATTTGCTCAAGGAGTTTAAACCCATCCATATCAGGCATATGAACATCACTTATAACAACATCAAATCCATTCTTATTTTCCCTTAGATATGATAAAGCAACCTCAGCTCTATTACATTTAGTCACTGCAACAATTTTAACCAAAAAAAAGTAAAAATTAGCAATTATCAAATCGGTTACTTATAACCCAAATTCCAAAAATTAAATCAACATGAATCAGTTAACACATAGATTAAATCTAAAGTTTGATAGAAACTATTAATTTGAAAATAACAAAAATGTCATATTATGTTGAAGATCATCCAAGATTTGACCCGATGCAATATCTCAAACACTTAAGTTAAGATCAAGCTCAAATTTAAATAACAAATTAGACCTAAATCATGATTAATTTCATCATTCAAAACAAACCACCGTTCACACAAAATAAAAAGGTGTTACCTAACCACCGTTCATTCAAAACAAACCAGTATGTGTACCTTCGATGACGATCGCAGATCTGGCCATGGATGCTTTCCGGAAACATTTTCATATAGATCTGGATGACGATCGTTGTTGTAGATCGTCATAGATTGCAGATTTGGATTCAAAATATCGTACTCACCAACGTTAACGTGTCACCATATTGTTTTCCGGCACCGAAATTTTCTGAATCAGCAGTTCCCCACTGGAGCAACACTACCGACGTCAATCAAACACCATTCACCGCCGGTGTCATAACCGAATTAGAATTGTTCACCTTTGAATACTCCTTACCAAAACCGAACAAAAAATCTGCGGTTGAATTTGAAATTGGTTTGAAAATGGAGAGAGAATGATAGAGATTATGATGGTATATATTGGAAGTTGTAGTTGATAATATCAGATTTGGGTCATAGTGAAATGGTCAAAGGACGTTAATACCCCTCTGTAGAAAAGACAAGAAAATGAAAGAAAGGACCATGTGGACAATTAATAGCCACAAACAAAGTTTCTAGGGTTTGCTCAATAAAACAAGGTTTCCAAGTTATACATCTCCTATGTATGTATATATATGGGTGCATGTTAGTTGTTTTTATTATGTAGTGTAGATTATAATGGGTATGAGTATTATTGGTATTTAGTTTTTGTATTGTAATTAGTTAGTTGTGTTGTATAAAATGTAGTTACTTTTTATAAAAATATATATATGTATATGTGCACGTATGGATGTGTATATATATATATACATGTGAGTGTTTATTATGTATGTAAATGATAATGGTTGTATTTTATAAAGTTGGTGAATTAATTTGTAATTTGTAGTGAATTTGTATAATTATGGGTACATATATGTATGTACGTAGGAAAGTATATATATATATAATGTGTATGTGATTTCGGTAGTGTAAATAATAATGGTTGTAGGTGATTAATATTGTGTGTGGGTATTTATTTGATGGGTTGTTTGTCTTTGTATATATATATATACACATACATGTACGTATGCATGTATATAATTACATGTGTACAAGGTTGTGTGGTGATTATTAAGTTCATAATATTGGTATCTTTATTAATTCGTTGCCTAGCGTATGTTATACGTATAATTTAATTATATAGTCCAACCATTGGTAATGCTAAAGATACTAGTAGGGAAAAGCCTATCTAACTCGTGGTAATAAAAGTTAAACTCCTACGCGTATCCGGGTATTTAATATGACGGGTTTCGTCATCGATACTTCTCGTAAACTTACATGGGTCGAGCCCATAGTTCAAGTTGGGCCTAAGCCCAATAAGGGTTGGGCCAAACCCAATAATTTAAATGGGGCCTAAGCCCAATAATGGTTGGGCCAAGTCCAATGGGTTTTAAAAAAAAATTCTGGGCCCAAAAACCGGGATTGTTACAGTTTGTCATTCATATCAACTTGTAAGTAGTAAAAAATTGCCTTTGTTATTCTGTTTTAAGTACTATTAAACCATTTGACATTATTCAATGTGATATGTGGACCTCATCGGTTTTAAGTAACTCAGACTATATATATTATATGGTTCTCCCGGACATTTTCACACATTATGTTAGGTATATCCAGTGAAATACGAATCTAAAACCTTCCTCACCTTTGCAAAATTTCATAAGCTAATCCAAATCCAATTTAATACAAATATCAAAACATTTCAATGTGATCTAGGGGTTGATTTTGATAACAAAGGTTTCAAAAACTTTGCCAATATTAACGGTCTCACATTCTGATTTTAATGACCCTAAACATCACAACAAAATAGAAAATCTGAACGCATTATTCATCGATTAAACGACATTATCCGGGCACTTCTGGTTCATGCAAAACTTTAATTGACATTTTGGGTTGCGACTTTCACACAATAACTTACCTTCATAACATCCTTCCCACAAAATCTTACACTTCCAAACACCCGCATTTGCCCTCTACCTTCGCCAACCGACATTGACCACTTGCGCGCATATATCTTTATAGTAGAGATATACTCTACTAATACTTTGTACATTACAAATGTGTTGAGGGCCTATAAACTTCACATAAGTTGTGATGCGATATACGTAAGACAAGTCTCACACCTTACAATGAGTTCGCTGCATAACATTTCTCTCCAAAAATCTCTCAGCTTTCTCATCTAAAATCAATCTTCAGACTTCAAATACACATTTGACAATATTCATTTGGATATTGGGCTTTCTTGTGGCTTTCATAATTAAATTGGTAAGTTCAATGTTCATAGATGAATTGTAAATGTATTTATCCGTCGTTAAAAACCCAGCCCAACATAAATCAAACACACACTTTTCATGTGATCGTGGGCTTGCAATCTTGCATAGTTGCATTGCATATTTGCGAACTAGGTTATTTTATTTTATACAATATAACATTATACTTGCATATTTCCTATAACTAGTTCGAAGACCAGGTCTCATGATACGGTGATGGGTCTTGTTTATGTGATGAAGTCACACGTGTTGATAGCAAAAATTTCATGTCTCGTATGTTACGGTGTAAAGTCGTACTCCGTCACACATAAAAGATAAAAATATATCCAAACTTAGAGGACAAAAAAATAACCAAGTCAAAGTAGAGTAGATGGTTTAAGTAGTAAATTGATAAAGTCTTCAGGGTCTAAAATTGTTACGAGTCAAAGTCAGAGGTTAAAATTGTAAATATGTTAAAGTTGAGTTGGGGTCAAAGTTGTAAAAAAACAGAGAGGGTTAAGTTAAAAACAAAAGTGGTGGTCACGTGGGAAGGTGGTGGCTCCGACCTTCTAAATTAGAACGTAGGTAAATATGAAAACACAACAGTGGACCATTTCGTGTGTGTGTTCTAAAATCGATTTTTTTTTCTTTTTAAACTTTATGTTTTCATTGTTTATTCTTTTGTTTTTATTAATTTATTTAAAATATTATTACCACTTACGTCATAACGTGAAAGACATAATACTATCATTTACCTATACCTAACGACATTGTCTGAAATTAAGTGTAACGAAGTCACACACATCATGTTAACGTGAGGACACCACACGGTAATATCACTATTGTAACGTGTGTAATAAATTCATAAACGCTACATTACCACCGCAACGCACAACACATGTCGAATTAAAAACACGTGCCAGCTAAGACCCGGTGAGGCAATTAAGGTGGTGCCCCCGTGTTACGATGATTACATATTTTACATTAACATGTGAAGTTCGCACGGCCTAACATGCTTATGATCTTGTTATACACGCTGCGTTTATGATAATAACATTGTTAGGTATAGACAGTTACAATAAAGAAAACAAAAGAAAAAAAATGAAGTTTAAAAAGAAATTGAAAAAATAAAAAAAAGGTCAAGTTAAAAAAAGAAAGGAACAAAAAAAAGGTCACAAGACCTTTAATTTCTATCAATGTTATATGAAGTAGTTATATAAGTAGCCTATATATAAAATTAGCTAACAAAGGATACATATACGAAGCAAGTCGAGACGAGTTGAAGCTTGTTAAATTACACACGAACCAAACTAGAGTTTGATTAATGTTGCAAGTTGTAGTACACTTACAAAAAATAACACCTCACAAATACCCTTATCTAGCTATCTACTCTTGTATCAAAAATTTAATCACAAAACTAGAAAATAGTGTTTGATATATATAGTATGGGTATGCTAACTTGTGGTCTTAAACCCACACCCCTACCCCTACCCGTATGACTATGGTAGTGTTGCCCCCACTCTAAAACTCGTGTCCGCCCCTAAAGTGTCATTTTTCTCGCTTTCTGTTTTATACCTTACACTAAAGTATCACATTCTAAACTTATGAAGTCTCATTTTTATAGTGGACTATTTGTTAACATACCACCAAGCCATTTTTATTATGCAAATCATATGTAACCTGAATACGACCAGGTTGGGTTTATGTTCTTTAAAAGATTCAAATTTAACTCTGTTGTTGAAGTGGTGGCAGAGATTTTGGATGGAGGAAACGACTCTTTGGAGAGCCCTCTTTGTAGCATTGCATTACAACCCGAGACCGTGGCCTATTCTACCTTTAAACTTGGAGCATATATTTGTAGCTTATGTTCAGCCTCTAGTGAATTTATGGATCATATATTTACCACGTTTATGTTGCGACTATTGTGTGGCAACAAATTGGTGAGTGGTGTAGGATCCCACCTTTGTATGCTTTTTCGATCATTCAATGTTCTGAAAAGTGTCACCACTTTATCCCATGGACAAAGACCAAACAAGGGCGAAGCATTATGGAGATGGAGAGGGTCACGACCTCTCTATTTTTTTCGTCTGAAGTATTGGTTTGTTGGTCAGTAATTGATTTATATATATATTGGGTTTGCCCCCTGAAACAAAGCGTTTTAAGATTTGACTCCTCCAAAACAAAACGTTTTAAGATTTGGCCGGGGCCTCCAAATCCTGGCTTCGCCACTGTACAAAACGAAAGTAGTTTAGGCAGTTATAATGATGGCTTGTTGGTGTTTATGGCGGATGCGTATAGTAATAACTTATTTTATCAAATACCCTGTTGAGATTGATAGCATAATTGAGGATATAAATGTTTTTCATTATTATTAGATTAAGAGTAGAGCTAATTAAACCGTTGTCTTAGATTAGTTTAATGGGTTGTTTGACAAAATCTGAACCATTAATTAAGTGTTGAACTATTAAGAAGTCTGAATCATTATGAGGTTCTATCGATATCAGAGAGGTTAGGGTAGAAGTGTAGATGATGATAAAGTTGGTAGATACTCCGTTCAGTTCATTTCCACATCTTTCTGTCCCTTAACCATTTATCACTAAAATGAACCATTAAAAGACTTATTTTTAATGAAACAAACGTTCTTAATGTTGAATGATTCAACACTGAAATAAATTATTCAGAGGTGAAGCAAACACCACCTAAGTGAAATAAGTTTGATTTGTAATAGGGGTTGTATATATGATTTCATTTCTATTTTAGAATCGAGCTTATTTTCGCCTAACTCGGTCCAAGTTTTCTAATATATATGTGCATAAATTAACATATATTAAAACATTCTCAATTCTTAGCTATCTTGACAATTTTATTTGATTAGACCCTAAAAGAAGCAAAATTATAAGGCAAAAATGAAAAAAAAAATAGTTAAAGGAAGAAGATCGGAACTATCCACGTTCTGTAGAACGAAGAAATCGGTTTGATCAACACTATAAATAATATGCTTGACTCATTTAGAAAGATAACACTTCTATTATTTTATAGCCCCACTCACGGTTCTCAATGTTATTTTTTGTATTTACAATTAACTCAATAGATAATTTGTTAGATTACTCTAACTAGTTTGAACCGATTCAACAACTTACAAATCTTGTAATCATGTTTTTCTAATTCATTTAAGTTTGATCTTTGCTATTTCATTTGCTATGATTAGCTGGGTTCTTTGAATTACTTGGCCGAGCGAGATAAGTTGGAAATGTGTTATCTTTAATCATTTATGATTGATATTATTTTTTGTAATGTGAGTTTGGATTTTTACATTCATGAGAACTAATCTTTATTTGGAAAGCTGTTTTTGAACTACGTGTGTTGGTTAATTATTCTCACATCCACAACGTCTTTACAGACATGTGTTAATGCACCTAACGGTGGTTGGTAGTAACCAACTTTATATTTGGGGTTCTTGCCTTATATATTGAGATTGTGACATAATCTTTGAGAACATAACCATGAAGTCCTCAACTTTACTTTTGCACATACATTTACCATAGTGCTTCAAGAGTCTAACGACTACTACCCTTTTCATCTTAGCTCAATGGCTCGTCAAAGAGTCGTTAGACTATTTTAAGGTGGTCAATTGTGAAGTCATTTATAACAACTAAAGGTAACCACTATTGAAGAGTTAAAACCTAATTTAAGTAGCTTTTGTGAGCTGATCTAACTAATATTTACTTTGAATATTTTCATTGGTTACGTGGTAATTATTTCGACCACACAACATGCAGCAATCATGTAAACATCATCGTAAAGCCTTGCCAAATTCGTCGAGAAAAAAATGCCCCGCAAAACGTGATTACCTCATCTCGTTAAAACATAAATAATAAATTACATTATCGTGTACCGTTCTTTTTGGGACCATTTTTAGTTCTAACAAACAAACAATCAATCATTTAACAACTTACCATATAATTTTTGTTGTACCGACCCTAAAATGATGAAGGCTGTTTTTGCATCGGTATTTTCAACCTAACAAAAGTTAGTACACAATCCATTTGAGGTATACGACATGTGAAGTAAATTGATTCCTAACTATTTCTATGATTATATCAAAGAAAAAGTTTGTATGATTATACACGTACCTTTTCGTACTCTCCATCTATAATTGCTATTGTTGGAGAGAAGAAATTAGAAATGCATCAAATCTAAACTTTCCTCTCGTTTATCAAATCAAAGTTTCTAGGTATATATCATCATGAACTCGATCTTATCCGGATCGATCGAACAACTTTCGTATTGGCTTAACTTCTTGTTTGGAGAAATATCCCAAAATCGTTCATTTATAATTATAGTAAAAGATCAGTGTTTTCATTGTCTTTTTTTTTTACTTTCACTATGTCTTTTGTAAATTTTTGACACAACATTAGACATAATGAAAAAAAAGACACAGTGAGCGCTGATTTTTTATTTCGTTTATTTTTTTATGAAAGAGGACGACGTGAGAAACAAGATATTCGAACACTTTTCTAAAATTCGATTTTTTTGAGTTGTAATTTTTTTAATGTGTCATTGTTTCTTGTTTATCATTGTGTCATTCAGTCATTCTCACACTTCGTAAAAAAATAATTTTATATATGAACCTCTCTTTTCTTCCTAATACTAACCGACAATTGTAGCCAAAGGAAATCAAATACTTGATCAAGCTGTAGTGAAAATTAAACATTTAACATATTCATATAAGAACATATAGTCTTAAAAAAATAAAAAAAAAACTCGTAAAAACACATGCATCAAGCTAGTAGACTCCATAGTAGCAACAAAGAAGAAGGATCTATGGTCAAAAAGGCTAATGACAGAGTTATACCAAAATATTAGGGGTATTTACAGGGCCGGCTCAAGATTTTTTACGGCTTAAAGCGAAAAAACATTTGAAGCCCTATTGTTAAAAATCTTCCTCTTTTACCCCAGGTGATTTTCGATTGCAAACGACATTTGAGATGATTTATATTGTAATCGTCGATTTGAATTCGCAACGGTATAATGAAGTTTTAAAAGTTTGAGGCCTATGAAAAATGGGGCCTAAAGCAAGAACTTATTTTTTTTACTATAACGGGCCGACCCTGGGTATTCTTAAACTTTTTTTTGACACACACTTATAAAAGAAAAATTTTAGGTGTACGTTCATACAAAACATCATTTTCTTACATACCATCAGTAATATCCAAAGCTTTATTATAATTTTCTAGGTTATTGGATTTTAATAATCCGAACTTTTGTATATTAACCGATATTAATCCCAACTTAAAAATTTCTCAGTGGCAAACCCAACTTGTAATTTATTTTCCTACAATGATCCTACGTTAAAGTTAACTTAACGCCGTTCATTTTTTTCAAATTTCTGACCGATGTTTTAGAGCTTTTGATCGGAAGGACAATACGAGTCTATTAATGTAAAGCTTACCTTGAGTCGATGCTAAGAGAGCGTCAGTGATTCGACAAACAATGCATTCGCCAATAAATACAAGTACTCACTATATTGAATATATATATACACTAATTTCTACCTTTAGTATATAATGATTTTTATTTAAATTCATATTCTAATCAAATCAGCACATAAAATTAATGGGTCGAAGATGAAAGGAGACAGCAAGTGGGCATTGGCGAATCTAGATGCGAGTTTGATAAGAATTTCATATAAACACAAGCACAAATCGACATATATATAGCTAGCTAGGTGCATGTTTCTAAAAACTATAAATAAATAAAAAAATATATAAGTGATGATGATTTTATCCTGCAAAACTAGCTATTGGTGTTTCTACTTAAAAAAATTATAAAATAAGACTTGTGCTTATTCAAAACCATAAAGATCGTTCACCGCAATATATATAGTTCTAGATATATAAAAAAACGTATACCTTTTAATAAATTAAGGTTTTAAATGTCAGATGTTATTCTTTAGAGCATGTTTTCCTGCTCATTCCAATTTTAAGTAAACTTTTACACACGGGTAAATTTGTAATCCAAGACGGAAAAAAGCGTGGACATTGCACACGCTTTTGAGTTGGTTTACAACTTTTGATTAAACTAATTAAACGCATTAAACTTAAACAACCGTGCTATTAGATGATGTAGGTACGTATGATGATATACTTCACCATCCTATCATTTGGTACACACTCAATTTCTACATTTCGATATACATACGTTTTATTTATTTTAATGATACTATGTTTGATTTATTTTTAGTGATAACTGCGTGTTGATTCGTGTTTGTTATTCCTTTTGAACAATGTTTTGAAAACCGGACCGGACACTGAACCGGTATTATGATTTTACTGGTCAGACCGGTCCGACCGGGGTCGAACCGGGGTTGGACCGGGGTAGGGTAAAATATATACTTATCAAATTAATGTCATAAAAATTCTAATTTAAACACAACTTAAGTTCAATAATATTAAGTTTTACCAAAAACTAATAATTCAAACAAGTTTAACGCCAACAATCACAAGAAAACAAAATAAAAAAAATATATTAACCCTTCATTACAAGAAAACATTAATATATTAACCCTTAAAACATTAATATATTAACCCTTCATTACAAGAAAACAAAAAAATAAATAGATTTAAACATAAAATCCAATAAAATCAAACAAAAAAAATATTTTTTTAATAAAAACCGGTTCAACCCCGGTTCAATTACGGTCCGGTTCCGGTCCGACCGGACCGGTTCGAGCGGTTCGAAGCGGTTCACAAACACCTATCAGACCGCGACCTATCGAACCGTGATTCTTCAAAAACGCGGTCCGACCGCGGTTAGACCGGTCGGACCGGCCGGTTTAAAAACATTGCTTTTGAAATAGTCTCCAATTTGTAGGTGGTGGTTCTGACATTTTTCTTTCAAACTCATAATTTCTATCACTACAAATTTTACAATGATGCAAGTGTTATATTGGATATTCTACTATACTTTATATTCTCGTATCGTATCTTTGAATTTTATTCTTAGTACTTTCTTTCAAATAATGTTTTTTGTTCATATATAGCTTGAAATTATATATTTTTCACGATTCTGTTCGTGTAACACATGTGATTTAAACTAATAATAAATATAAAAAGGTTAAATGACCTCAGTCGTTTTTTGTATGGTTTTATGTATGACATTTCCCCTTTTATTAATCCAACTTTCATTTATTGACCATTATTAATCGTAACTATATTATTAGCCATTATTACTTCCAACTTTCATTTAATTGGCCACCATTGAGCCTTCCTTTACCCTTGACTAACTCCGTTAAAATATGCTGACATGGCATCCACGTGACAGCTGGCATATTTTATTTTTAGGGAAATTGGATTTTATTAATCTCTACTTTCACTTATTGACAATTATTAATCCCAACTTTCACCTATTGACTATTATTAATCTCAAATTTACTATTGGCCATTATTAATCCAACACAAACATAAACAACCCTTAACTGAAATTTGATCGACCATCATACAAACACAAACAAACGGTATGTTTCAGCTGAAATTATTAAGCATTCGTATGATTTTCTGCAATTCAATGTATTGGAACAAAATGCAAAATGAAGTGCGAGAACAAGGTGAAAAATTAAGGCTTCAAAATCTTTTAGGGCTTAAAAAAAATCTTTAAAATCTTCCTAACCATTTATATATCATACTAAAAGATTTTAAAGCTTTAATTTTTCATCTTGTTCTCACACTTCATCTTGCATCTTGTTCTAATACATTGAATTGAAGAAAATCATACGAATGCTTAGTAATTGCAGCTGAGACATATGATTTCTTTGTGTTTGTATGATGGTCGATCATATTTCAATTAAGGGTTGTTTGTATTTGTGTTGGGATTTAATAATGGCCAATAGTAGAGTTGAGATTAATAATAGTCAATGAGTGAAAGTTGGGATTACTAATGGACAACAAGTGAAAGTTGGGATTACTAATGGCCAACAAGTGAAAGTTGGGATTAATAATGATCAGTAAGTGAAAATTGGGATTAATAAAATCCAATTTGCCTAAAAATAAAACATGTCAGCTGTCATGTGGATGCCACGTTATGATATTTAACGGAAGGGTTCAATGGTGGCCAATTAAGTGAAAGTTGGGAGTAATAATAGTCAATAGTAAAGTTGGGATTAATAATGGCCAATAGGTAAAAGTTTGGATTAATAAAATCAAATTTCCCTTTAAGTTTTAAACTATATCAATCTATAAAAACCTAACCATATAAATCTCAAAATAGTCCGTTTGATTTGGTTTAGAAAAATAAGTCGGTTCCACAATTTGTGAACATTTATGTACGTCCGAAATAATTATTCGGAGCAGATTTTAGTGTTTTTTAAAACGAACTAGATCGGCACAATTATAAATTAAAGTCCAAAATCAATAATATAACCATTATTAAAGGAAGTAGAAACTTGAACTTTAAAATGCTAAATGGAGTGGTTTAAAATCGATAGACTATAAACTCCACATGAGGTGGATAGATGTCAAGTAGTGTTTAAAATGATCTATTCTCTTTATATTATATAATATACCCATACTTGTAAAACGACATACATATATCAACAAACGACGCCCTTGTAACCATGCTATGAATTTTCACACGTGGCCGGAATATGTATGTGTAAGAGTAGGGGTGTTCGTTCGAATCGAATGCGAATTGGGCGAATTAGGCGAATCGAATTGGTCGAATTGGGACTTTTAAAAACTGTATTCGTATTCGATCCACATTCGAATAAAAATCTATGTATTCGATTCGATTAAGTTATTCGAATTCGAATCGAATTCGAATAGATTCGAATGTATTCGCTGTAAAAAAATCTAAATAAACAAACACATCAAGTAACAATAGAAATGTAGCACCAACATAACAAAAGTCTACAACATCAACCAAATAATATACAAAACATCACCCAAACAATATGCAAAATACTAGTATATCAACAAGTCTTAAGCATGTTAACAAAAGGTCTAAAACTACATAATCAAACACAAAAAAAGACTATAAACAAGTTTAAAAACCATAGACACAACAGTTAAGCAGCTGTCACGGCACCAAATCATGTTCATATGCAGAAACAACAATTAAGATTGGGGAATGAGTTGGGTTTGAGTATTTTTAACTTTATTTCAAGCTTATTAAATCGTATTCATATATAAATAATTAATTAGATATATTAAAAATATATATTAAAAAGCATATAAATTTCTTATTCGAATTGGGCGAATCGAATGCGAATACAGAAAATCATATTCGTATTCGATCCACATTCGACAAAATTATTCGAATCGAATGCGAATCGAATTCGAATGACTGAAAGTCGATTTCGAATGGCCTTAATCGAATTCGATTCGAATCGAATTTCGAATAATTCGAATGGTATTCGAATAATGAACACCAGGACGAAGTAAAAAGAACCATTGTTTCCTCCTATGTCAAGTAGTTGTGCATTTATCTCATGGATGATTGAAAGGAACATATATATAACATTTTAAGTAGAATGAGACATGTTTAAATGACTATATATGAATAAAGGCGAGTTTAGGTTTAGTGGTAAAAAAGAAGTTTCAGAATCAGAAGATTATGTGTTTTAAATCTCACCCAAAAAATTGCTCTTAAAAAAATGACAGCCACCAATATGATCACTTTGATTAAAACTCTCATCTATCACCGTTTGTTGTATTCTTCTCTTTTTAACACCACCACCACCACCACCATCACGTATGTGTTTTCTCTCTGACGCGCTCATGAACAATTTCTCCGATCAATTTGAGTCGCCTTCGCGGAATTCTATTAGATGGTGGCCTTCTGTTTGTTGGCATCATCACCAATCGTTGGTAGTGTTCATGGTTTCTTTCTGTTGGTTGGTGGTTGTGACGGTGAGATGAGAGAGTTTAAACCTTGGCGGTTTTACATGTTGTGGATGGTGGGATGACCGCCGTAGTGATTAATTTATTATTATTATTTTACAAACGGTATGCCTACACTTTTACTACGTAGTTGAATACTAATAGGAAAAGTATTTATGTGCTTAGAATTGAAGTAATCTTCAAGCTTTCATGATCAATAATTCTCACTTTGTCATTGATGGTGGATTTGGATCGGTGGCGACTGATCTTTTTGAAAATGGTGTTGGTGCATGGAGGCTGGTATTTGTAATGAGAGATGAAATGGGTCAGAAGGGTGTATGGAGAGAAGGTGTGATGGATGTGAATAGGATAATGGAGATGTGAGATTGATATTGAGGTTGTGTTTGTGACTTAGAATCCGAGTTTTGTGAATTTTTAGATGTTTGAATGATTTGGTTAGGATAATACATGTGTATTCGTATAGCACTAAGATCTCTCGCGTGTTGTGCGAGAGACTGTAACACCTAGTTTAATTAAAAGAAAATTGTTAAAGGTTTCAGCCCGGTTTTTCCTGTAACAGTTGGTTGATGAGTTTCGACTGCGATCAACTTGGCTTGTAAGAAGGGTTGTGGTGAGTCTCCGTTGTGTTCGCAGTAATTGGGGAGCCTTAATTCCAACAAAAAAACACCTATTGATGTTAGAGACGAGATTTTAATCTCCGTTCTTGTACCTCAGAATACATCGGTCCTAGACTGTTGCACTAACTACTGCTCTAAAAAAAAGAAAATATAGTAATTTTTATTATAATTGTAAGAATAAGAAAAAAAAATCAATGAGATGCTCTAATTCCCATTATTAGAAAACCAATCTGAAAGTCTCAAACTCATCTTAAAAGCCGATTTAAAATATCGTATAATCCAATATTATTATATCACCTAATAACACTATACTTATCTCGGTCTATGTGGTTAACGTGAGATGGATAAAACTCTTGTTTCTGAATAAATTAGAGTGAAGTGTTAAAGTTAGTATGAAAATTTGACATTTCATCTCAAAAAATTTACTCAAATATTAGAAGTTCCAAACTCTCTTAATAAAGTATCATCCTCATCCCACATATACTAAACCTAGCTTACTTCCTACGCCTGAATACACATAGCCCACGTCTTTGAGTTTTGATTTTTACCATTCACTTGCATTTCCATAATTTTGTATAATTTACCAAAGTTTATTTTTAACTAGGTTTAATTAGTACCCGTGTAGACACACATGTTAATAAAGTAAACAATTAATTCGATGTAGAGATATCGGTTTTATATTGTTTCTAAAATTACTTTTGTTTTTAAAATACAAAAAATTTAACTCTTAAAATTTTTCTATATAATTATGTTTTCCTTTAAGTTTACCCTTCAAAAATTCTAATTTATTATATTCGATAGGTAATCAAAAGAGTGAGAGATATAATCGTTAACTTTGAATACGACATTTCAACATATATTTATGGACCCTAGTTTTGTAATCTACTTAATATATCTCACATTCCTTCAATATTGTCTATTTTTTATTTGTCATCTATTAAATGATCTTTAATCTATTTTAATTCGTTATTTTATATATTACCTCCCCTATATATATACACATATATATATTTCTTTAGTTGGTAATACATGTTGGATACGCTGCTAGTAAATCTTATATATAAGTGTTTCTGTCATAATTAATTACTAATATAGCTGTTACATAAGATAAAGCAACAAAATTCATAATCGTCGATGGTCATTGGTACACTAAGATCTGTTGATGGAAGAAGAGCTATGTGATCTTAAGGTCATGAGTTCAAATCTTACAAGCAATCAAATCTTGCATCCATTAATAGGGGAAGATAGCAAGCTTTCTAAGCATATGCAAGTAAGAATGTTTTACGAGACAGTTGGTTTTTCTCTCAAAACATGTTGACGTCATCCTCGAGCATAAAACTATCGATTGACACTTGAAGTTCCATCTGAAGTATAGACATATATAGGCTATGAAGAGACGTGTCGTTTCCTGAGCCCGAATTGTCATCTGGTTTTGAAAGGAAAACTAAAAACATAAGCAAGAATACTTGTTTTGATAGTAAAACTTAATCTATAAAACAAAGACTGATAGTGAAAAAAATAAAGCATAGAGCACGTAAGAGCTTTCACTCACCTTTGGCTCCCGGAATTTGTTGGATTTTTGTTAAGGTGTCTACTGACTTGATAGAAAAGCCAACATATATTTGACGGAGTGGTTGAAGTGAGACCTAAGATTCTAAGGGACCCATGTTCGAAACTCATGTCTCTTCCTCTACTTATTTGTTATGCGGCAGTGAACTCAGGAGAGGCCACACAGGTGGCCGAGAAGAGTGACCACCCATGACCCGATTGTTTTTTAATTTTGAATTTTTTTATATTATATATATATATATATATAGTTTTATATAATTAATTATATATTAGCCAATGAACTCGGAAATAGAGATAACTTGAGGCTGACTATTGTCTTTTAGTCACCCCATATGCAGTATATGTGTAATTTTCTATTTGTTAACCGTTAAAAAGGAGTATAGATAGAAAAACAAGAGCCGTTCAAACAAAAAAAGATAGAAAAACAAGAGTTTAATCTTTTAGTTGTTGACGATAAAAAGAAAATTCATGATTACATTGCCTAGAGCAAAATGTTTTGCATTCCTCCTAATAAAGTCTTAGTACAAATTAAGATAAACATGCTAATGTAATTTTCTTTTCTTTTCTTGTTATTGCCGGTCAAACGAGAATATTATTAAAAAAATCCAGCAAGAGGCTAGGAAAGTATACAAAGAATTAAAAAATATTATTAGATTTTATTAGTAGGTATGCTCTCAATTAATACATTCACTCTTACCGCATTTCATTTGTTGTATCACTCTGGTTTTCTACCACACTAGGTTTAATATCCGTGTGTTACACACAAATTACATAATTTTTATAAATAAACAAATTATAATCATTATGTTTAACAATTTATAAATATTAAATACTTAAGAATTTTGTCTCCATCAACATGGTGAAAAATTTCACTCAATTTCCCACCTAAACTTCCTATTATAAACCAAATATTTTCCCCCTAATAATTACCCCTAAAACCTTGATTTAATAGATAGACTAGCTAGGTTTAATGCCCATGTGTTACACACGAGTTAAATAATAATATTTATAAAGAATTTATAACATGCATTATGTTTAAGTATTTTTTGTAAATTTTTAATATTTAAGTATTTAGTTCATCAACTCATGCATGGTGAGAAATTACACTCAATTTCCCTCCCAAAATTCCTATTATAGATCAAATATTTCCCCATAAAAATTGCCATATAAAACCTTGATTTATTAAATAGATAATATGACACATAAAATAAAAAAAGCAATGTGGATATAAGCGGAGAAACACAACAACTAAAGGGTTAAGTTAGAGTTGTGAGAATGAATGTGTGAGTTAGAAATGATAACGACCAATATCTAATAGCTAAGGGTAATCAAATCCAATAACAGTATAATTCCCAAGAAACATTCAAATCTTTGCATTTATTATTAGCCTAATTGCCTAAAGATATGCTATAACTAATAACCTTAACCTCTTCCACAATATTTTTTCTAATGCTATTAATTAAGGACAACATTATTTCTAGCCTTAATTCCACATGCATATACCAGCCAAGAGTCTTCAATTTTTAGAACATCAAATATGGCATGTCCCATTTCTAATAGGCTTCTCAACGTACCTAGCTCCCTTTACGGACTATTTTTGTGGACAGACTTTGGCTTTCGGAAACCATCGCTATTTGTCTCCTACTCCACTTCAACATCAAACATAAAGGACGTCCCTAGGCTCCAATTGTGAACACACTTAATTGATTATTCTATATTTTGGAATAATATTGTGCATGTGGTTAATATTTGCATAAAACAAAAAACATAACTAAATGAAAAAAAAACTAGTTTTAGGTCAAGTGGTCACAAATCTTGTGACAACCCGATTTTTGTCGTAGTTACCAGCTAAAGTTGTCGTATAATTGTCAAAAATTATTTTTCTACGCCCTTTTTTTCTTACAATAAGTTTTTTTTAACAAGTTTGTCGGTATTTTTGTTTGGCGACAATAATGCAAGAACTATGTTTGTTTAAAAAATGTTGTCTTTTTAGTGACGCAATTTCGATTAGATCTCCAAGTCATTTGCGCAACCCCCTAACACAAACCAGTCCTAAGTATTGTTAGTTAAAATTCGCTAGGCTCTTGGCGAGTATAAACTTTGAGCCCGTAGAGTCTAAAACTAATAACTTGTGACAAAATATGACAATTGACAAAAATGTATGAGACGACGATAACTGTTATCATAGTATATAAACAAGTTATAAGTATTGTAGGAAAATGTTCTAGTTTACTTACTTAACGAACATGACCACTCTCTTAACATTTTTGTAGGAAAAGTTCTCCATCAAGTCTTTATAAGTACTCATACACTTTAATATATCATTTTAAATATCAATCATCGTCAACCTGTGAAATCTATCTTAAGACCTTGTGGATGTTAAGTAAGAATTCAACAACTTTAGTTTTGAAACTTTTTTCCGTTGATGCCACTGTTACCGGAATAGTTAACAACACTCCACTCTATATGCAATTAATGAATTATGAAAAAACTCAAGTTGCTTTAAATTGTTTAAAGTATCAAGAGGGCTAATGATATTACCAGATAAAAATGTCTTAGACAGTTGAGCCTTTTCAAATTGTTTAAAACATTAAGAGGTCTAATAATACTGTTTGTGAGTAATGGGGTTAAATGGGGTGATGGGTTAATGGGTTGTAAGTTATGCAATTTAAAAAAATGTTTATTTTGGGTTATAACATCATTGTTAAAAGATTATTTATATATACGGTATATATATAGGAGGTCTTGAGACTCATGAAAAAATGGAGGTCTTGTGTTCAATTCTCACATAGAGCAAAATAAAAAAATAGGAGGTTGTAGCCTTGTAGGTTGGGCCATGAGATTTTCTCATCTATGGTTGGTTTCCTCATGTGTAGGTTTGGGATACAGTCCCGTCTGAGAAACGGATAGGTGGACCTGATTAATATAACACATATCATTCGAAGAAAGATTGTTCAACTGCCGTAAAAAATATTTAGAATGAAACAAAAAAAGAAAAAAAAAACATAAATATCTAATTCAGTTTCATTATATAGTTGAAAAAAAAAAACCATTATTATTGTGATTTATTATGTACATAAATACTTTTTATAATTTATGATGCTTAAGTAGATAGTTTTGTTGAATGTCAAATGATATATTATTTAGTCCTTTATTAGTACATGAAATTTGGATACAATATATTAAGCCTTTTGATTCATCTTAGCTTCAGTCGATTTGAACATTTCTAGCTAGCAATGATTCTTTCATCTAAGAAGAAATGGTTATTAGGTTTTAATACTACCAACTATGAGGTGTTGACCGCTATCACTCCCGACTAAGACTCTTACTTTCACCACTCTAACTTAACATTACACTTGTTGCCAATGTTTTCAGAACCGGATCGGACATTGATTCGGACGTGTTACTGGTTCACTTGTCGAACCGGTCCAACCGGTCGAACCGGCTTTGCGAACCGGGCGATGTTATAAATATGATTTTTAATTTCATGAATAAAAAAATATAAAATAAATCCATATAAACATACTTAACAGTAAAAAACTAAAATACATTAAAGTACTTCATATAAGCCTATGCCTATCTATGTTTTTTCTATTGCAGAGTGCAGACATTATATTATAGGTATGTAACCTCAAATCAAAATCACATTTGATATATTTTGAAATCCACATCTTCTTCACAATATAACCGGAAGGAGGCAGCAATGAACAAACTACATATCCACCATATTTTACACTAGATCTACCACACCTATACACCATGTCGACAAACTTGATTACAAATTCGTACTCCAAGCCACCATTTTTCTCAGATCTCGTTCAGATGGCCATTGTTATGGTAGATGTCGTTCACACAACCAACGTCCTTCTTCTCTTCTAATAAAAAAGGTCATCACCGTCGCAGATCTCTTTCAGATCCCAGTTAACTCACTCCTGATCCAACCGGTAAATTCGCCGAATCCCGGTTTAACCGGAAATTCGGTTCCAACCGGCCGGTTCTTTGACTTCAAAACGAGCTGGCATGGTTCGGACAGTTATCACCTCCGAATCCCGGTCCGACTGGTTGAACCGGCCGGTCCGATCCGAGCATGAAAACATTGCTTGTTGCCACTCCATTTCTATATCACATAAGCATGATACGTAGGATAAAAAACCACATGGATAAAAGCAGAGAAACACGGCAAGTGAAGTGTTAAGTTATGAGTGCTGACAGTGAAAGTCTTAGTTGCGAGTGACAGTGACCAATAACTCATAGTTGAGAGTATTAAAATCCAATAACTCAAGAAGAAAATACGCATAGATATTAGTTATATTATTTATATACTTACTATTACATAAGGTTGCTGTAAAGGAAGTAAAAGTATATTCCACGAACTTTTTCGACAAGTAGATGACAATCAATACATATGCTGTTCAACTCAATCATGATCATTTCTTGTCTAAGGGGATGAAATTGTTGACTTAAAATAGCTTTAGTGTCTTAGAATTCCAATTTTGTGTACACTTCCTAATGCATGTATAACAAACATGTCAATTGCATGTTTGCTTCTCATCCATTCAAAAAGTGTAAGTTAAATCATTGTAAGCAATCACAAAATTATGACAACCAGCAGGTTTTCCGCGCTTTACCTAGGGTAGGAAATTCACAAATAAATATTCATAAATTAAAGGGATGTTGGAATTAATGATTCGAACTTTTATATATTAGCCGATATAAATAATAATTTAAAAAAATTCTTTGTAGAAATCCCAACTCACAACTTATTTTACTACGATGATATGCTGTTAAAGTTAACTTAACGCCGTTAAGCTTTTTTCGAATTTCAGACCAATGTTTTAGGGCTTTTGATCGGGAGAATGATACAAGTCTAATGATGTAGAACTTACCTTGAACCGGTACTCCAAAAGACCAAAAGGTATTCAATCGGGTCTTTAAACCTAACGATGCTTAATAAATTGGATGTTAAAATTTCCTTGTTTGATGCACGAGTACTTAAATCGGATGTTAAAATTTAAGTTGAGATTAATATCGGTTAATATGCCAAAGTTCAAATTATTAAAATTCAATATCCCAAAATTAATAAATTAATCAACTAGGTTAGAATAAATAGAAAAAAAAGAAAACCAAAAAACCTTTAAAACATGAAAGAACACTTAAAAGAATTAATGAACTAGAACCAAAATGCTGCAAAAGAAATATAGAAAAAAAAGTTATATATAATAATAAAAAAGAAGAACCCCAAAACAAGAAGAAAAATCTAAATAAAATAAAATAAAATAAAAGTTATAGTGGATCTCAGATTCTCTTATTTTCATTTTTTAGTGCACACTTTCCAAAAGGATCTCCCCATTTCATCATGATAATTAAGATATTCTATCTACGGCTGTTCACGAACCGAACCGAACCAAGCGAGCCTCTACTCGTACTCGGCTTGAATTGAAAGCGAGCCGCTCGGTTCGGTTCGAATGTAGGGAAACGAGCACAAAACTACGTACTGCTCGCACTCGCTTGGTTTAGAACCGAGCGGCTCGGTTCTGCTCGATTTCACCAATAAAAAAACTCAATTGTTCACGTACCTACTATTCGATTTAGGGTTGTAGATATGTGGTGACTGGAGAGGAGAATGTGACGCACGAGGAGGAGGTGACGACTGATGCACGAGGAGGAGGCGACGCCGAGCAGAGGAAGCGACAACCAGGAGGCGACGAGCAGAGGAGGCTGCGTTGCTGGAGGTGTGCTACTGTGTGTCTGTGTTTGTGTTGTCTTGGACTTTTGGTATCAATTATGGGCCAAAATAAAATGGACTTATGGATCAAAGTTGGCCAAAATAACTTAATATATTATATCTATACCTTCTAATAAAAGAGGGTTTTAGAGGACACATGTCATTCATTGGAGAGGGTGTTGGAACATTTTTCCCGCTCAAAAACTAAAAATCTTTTCTTCTAAACTTTGTATGGAAACAAAATCGAAAACATTAAATCACCCAAAAAAATTTCTTTAAAAGCTTCAATCTACCTTATTTACATCCCTGAAATTACTGTGAAAACGAAAAACAAACAACTTAAACAAATAATTCATCAAAATTTACGACCTAGGCTTGACCCGGTACATATGAGTGTCACCGTGAATTTATTGAATATCTATCATCTGAATTATTTGTATGTTTGTTTCTCTAAATATTTTTTTAAATTAATTGTTAGGATTTATAAGGCACCAATTAAAAGCGTATATATCTAATTTGATACTAATAGTGTAGTTGCAGTTTAAATCTATTTGTTCAAGTTTCAAATTAGAGTTTGAATGCAATTTGTGTTTCTATTTTTATATATCTTTCATGTAATGTGTAGTTTATTTTTAAATGCTACTTTTTCTTAACATTTTATAATTGTGTTTTATGTTTCTACCCGTGTAACATACGGGGTTTATTAATCTAGTATAAAATAAATTAAAAAAATTCGAGTCGAACCGAACTGAACGGACCCTTGCTCGTTGCTTGGCTCATTTTCAAACCGAACCGAGCGGAGCGGCTCGTTTACAATCGAGCGAACAAGCGAGTGAGCATTTTCCGAGCAATTTCCGAGCGAACGGCAAGCGAGCGACGAGCGATTTGAACAGCCCTAAATTTCTATCTTACTTTGAGAATGTAGTAATTGTATACTCCAAGTGAAGGGATGCCATTAAATATAAAAAATTAAATATACACTTTACACACATGAACAAATAAAATTACATAAATAACACAATAAATGAAAGACTATTAAGTAGCTTTAACATCCACCTTAACCGGAAGGGTGGCGGACCCAAACCATAAATTGATCAAAAGTATTCAATCTGTAGTCTTGATAAACGTTCTGTGAAAATGCCTATAACCTGAAGCTTAATTGTTTGGAATAAACTTCGTGTATATATTCTCAAAGGAGACAATTTTACGAATGAAATGATAGTCTAGTTCAATGTGTTTTGTCTGTCTGTGAGAGATTGGGTTTTATGTGAGAAAGATGACACTCTTGTTTTCACATAACAGTGTTGAAGAATCAGGAGACAAGGCATCCATTTACGCAATAAACGAGTTATCTAGATGATTTCTGCTGCAGTGTTTGTCATGGCTTGATATTTAGATTTACAACTCGAGTGAGACAAGGTGAAATCGTCTGTTTTACATGACAATTTTTTAAAATAAATGTTGTAAAAAATAACTAAAGGGGATCCATGGATCATCTAGGTGATCCATGGATGATCCAAAACCCACCCTTTTACCCATGTCATTTTTATTAAAACAAAAAATCAACTCACTAAACCTAATTTTCATTAAAAAAACGTTCTCACCTTCCTGCCAATCCTAAACATATGACAATAGCATATCACACACACACACACACACACACTTGCTTGGATTATTGGCTTGTTGATTAAATTGGTGGTGATTTTGAGTTCTAATTGAAGTTTAAACACATTACAAGTAAGTCTTTGATCTTAAATCTATCATGCATGTGCGAACTACATAAAGAAACCCTAGTCCATCCAAATTCTTCAATTGATGGTTTTTATGTGAATTTGGATATTGGTTTTGGGTTTTTATGATGTTTTTATGAATTGGTAATCAATAGAATCAACGTTTGTGTTTTTGTGAAACTAGGGTGATTATAAAGGTATTATAACATGGAACTTTATGCATGATTATGATTGAATATGGTTGGATATGTGTTAGTAGGATGGTTAGAATAAAAGTTGATTAATTGGTTGTTGAATTTCATGTTTGGTATGACTAATTACTAATAATAATAGTAACCTTTATGCATACATGAGTTTGGATTTGAGTTCTAGTGGGTGTTTGGATAATTTATTGTTACTAGTATGTTAGAACAATCATTGTATAATGAATTAATGGATTGGATTGAGGTAGAAAGTGATAGAAAGCATGAATTCAAACCCTTGCTATAATTAGTAACTTTTTGTTCTTGAGAAATTACAAATGTGGTTTCTAGGCATGCTAATGATGACATGATGATATTAGAGTGTTTATAGGATTCATAAGATGGGTTTTGGACAGTGTGTATGATTTGAGTTTGAGTTGTTTTGCAAGACTTCCATTAATCGGTGGAAACTTTAGGGTCATCTAATTTTATTTTGTGTAAATGAGGATTTGTGGTTCTTGAAATTGAGTTCATTTGGGAGAAAACCTATTGAAATTTAGGTTTTAGTTTAAGGTTGTGATGTCTACTTTAAAATCCAAATGGTCTCAAGTTCTAAATATAAGTAAAACATTTTCAAACAAGTGCTTTATCAAAAAGTGTCAATCTAAAATATGTGCTGAAAATGGGTCATATTCAAAGAGTCACAAATTAATCATTACAATGGTTTTTGGGTTATTCTAGCACCAAATTAAACCTCAAAGTGTTAGCTTTCTTTATTTGTAATATTTGCATTTTTATTCCATTGTATGGTCGCCAAACCTTTATAAACTTTATTGTGTGCAATCAGGTGTGTTTTTGACCTTTGTGTAAAGATATACTTTTAAAAATAGTTGATTTGGATTTCAAGTAAAGGTCACAAAAGAAGAAATACACTTAAGACAATGGTGTAGATGTAGTTAAAATTTGGGAGTTGAACAACTTAGTTAGAGGTGATTTATGTTAAAAATAAAAACGACTACCTATATGAATTATCCGTTCGTCACCGTACGCGAGTCTAACTCGCACACCCTTTTCTCATTCTTCACTAACATATCAGTTCATTGGTTTTCTAAGTTGAAGAAAATGTCTCTGTAGCCATTCAGGAGTTAGATCCACCTTTTCCACAGGAAAGAAACGATCATCCATTGGTGAAGATCTAGCAGCTCGTGTAGGAGATTGAGTTTGAAAAGATTTCAAATCTAGAAGAGATGGTTTGACACGGAGACCGTCCGTCGTTGGAGTGTCTTGTCTAGCCTTTTCAGCAAATGTATAGCCGGAGGCTGTCTGATTAAGAGTCGGAGATGACCTGGATTCAGGAAGATCATTTTCCTCAGCCACAAAGAGAAAAACTTAGGAACAAGGACTGAACTACCGAAAATCTCTTCTAGTAGCGCAACCCCATGGTGGGCGCCACTTATTTGAAGTTTCAAAGTGATTTTACTCTTTTAAAGAAATTTGATATATAGCATAAGCTCTAGACTCAAGACTGAATCTCGTTAGCTAGACCTTCCTATTCTAGCTGCCTGCAACACCTTAGGACGTGTAGTAAATAGTTTTTGTCATTTTGGTGAAACTTCTTATCTTTACTTTATGCTTTATATCTTTCAGGTTCCCAAGTAATATCTTATGAGATATTTGATTAAATTGTAGGGATAACTTGTCAACATAGTTGTGCTAAATTACTTTAGCTATACTTGACTTCCGACTCCTGTTGCCGGCTCCTCAGTCGAGTGGTCAAATGACCTATGTCATCAGCACTAATTACCAAAACAATCAGAAATGCGACCTTTTCCGAATATCCAAGCGATCCAATGCTTGCTTTGTGTAATACTTTATTGCATGAAAATAATAAACGACAATGGGTGACACTCCAAATAGAGAACTCATGAGGTACACTGGGACATACTTTAAATCCGATACGAGTGTAGATGACTTTAAGAATTTTGACTTGTTGGCTAGGTGGACAGGTAATGAAGATCAAATTCGTAGACTATGTTATGTTCACTGGGCCCACACTAGCTTCAGAGTTTGGCTTTTGTGTTCCCCCGGGAAACCATATTGTCGGTTGCCACTTGACAATCGTTATGTCACCACAAGAGCAGAACTCTCTGGCATAACACACGTTGAGACGAAAACCCGGGTGGGCGCAGAATTCGAACGGAGAACGACATATAAGACCTAGCTCAAATCATTCGTTGCTGAAATCCACCAAAAGTGACACAAGTGAGGATTTAACTTGGATCTTGTGGAGAACCCAAGCCATCTTGTTATAAGTATTAAATGAAAACATGAATTTTAGTTATTTTTTTTATGTTAGTTTGCTTTTTATATTAAAAAAGATTTTACGAGTTTACAAACCGGTTTTCGCCCAGATTCAAATCAGTTTGGACAATTTTGATTATTCCTACGCCCAAACTGGTTTGTGCGCTGAACAAGTTAATGGTTCGTAACCCAAACCGGGTTGGTAAAAAAACGTTTTGTCCATCACTAAATTCAACTATAAACAGATAGGAAAGCCAAGGATGATGGAAAGGAAAAATTATCAAAATGTCTATTTTGATCACTTTTTGTCCCAAATTGCCCCTTTTGATATTTTGTTCCCCAAATGTCACTCATTAAAAGTCGTCTAACAAAAAAAAGTGGACAATTTGAGAATAAAAAATCATAGATGATTTTTGTTTGTAGTCGTAGGACTTTTTTATTGTAAAAAAACCTCAAGTAACTTTATGGACACTTGCCGTCTCGTTTGTGGCTGGTTCTTTAAGGCGGATGACTTTATCATAAAGGCGTCCACGCCTTTTAACGAGTGGACATTTTTGGAGCAAAAAGTGAAATGGGACATAATTTAAGGCAAAATCTGATCATATGAAATTTTGAGAATTCTGTGATGTAGAACCTTTGACACCTGCTAATAAGTCGACTTTAAGTGCAGGGTAAATGAAAGGTATCCCGTTGTACACTTAGTTTGTGGATTTGTTACTGGTAGCCCCTAATCGATCTATTTGTTATTTTGGCTAGCTCATATATTCATTTCCATTTTTAAGTCGCGTCACTTCACTAAGGAAATCAGCTAACACTTTAAGTAAATCCGGCGAATAATATTCTCTATAACCAGAGAACAACCTACATTCAAACTCATATATACCTGCAAGCCTATTTTTACACAACTGAAATTCCTATTGATAGGGAAATTCTCTAAGGTTCTTAAGTAGTAAAAGAAAAAAATAAGCGAAAGCTAATGTTAGTTTAAAACACGATAAAGGTTAAAAGTGGAAAAATCGATTATTCATATAGAGACAATTAAATGATCGATTGATAAAATATTATCACAAAACACGATGATTATGACTCTTATGAAATGACATATTAAAAAGATGAACACATAGAAACGTTACTAGTCTTTATTCCAGTACATGATCGAGACAACCATACATTGTGCTTGTTTTCATTATGATATATAAAAAAAGATTGAGTGGTGCCTTTGGGTGTATGGTCACATGTTTGTTAACAAAAAAAAATACACACTGTTTGACTTATGATATTTTAATCTGATCGTATAAAGATTTACGTTGATTTGTGCTCTTTATGACACATGTTTGACAAATTACATAAGAACCAGATAACACGTTACTAAAGTTGTTAATACACCCAAAAGCTAAATACAAAACACCCAAAACCTAAATAAAAAGTGCAATATACTCAAATGTATTTGAAGGGTCTTCTTGTCCTACATATATAAAGGTGTGTACGGTGATTTTTTTTTAAATACTAATGATACGAAGTATACATACTTGAAGATCCTAGAAAACAAGAAAACTATAGGCTCATGTGTTCATTGTAATCGAAACTAAGAGGTCAGAAGTTCAAATTATATTTGAATTTATTACATATACGGTTGATGTCATTCAATCACATATACTAACTCATATATACAACATTATTTAACATACCGTTAAAAAATGAACATTGTTCTTTTTGAACCGCATATTTATTTATTTATTTATTTATTTGTGTTGTGGGAGAGGTATAAACCCACAACGCGTCCTCTCTTTACCACTCATAGACTCATATGTTCATTGTTGAAGCATATTTTCCGGTCATTCATTACAATCGAAACTAGGAGCTCATACGTTCAAATTAGATTTGAATTTGTTATATACCATAGTAACTTGATCATATATAAAATTAGCATGCCGTTAAAAACAATAAACATTGTTTTTAATAACGCAAGTTTATTTTTATGTCGTGAGAGAGGTTTGAACTCTGGTCCCCCACCTCTTACAGTGATGTTGTTAGAGAAGACTTTAATAGGACACGTACAACGTACAGATTATGAAAGAACATGGGACTTAAACTACATTAATTACCTACTGTCCAATCAGCTTCACTGCTAGATCTAAAAAAATCATGTGTTCATTCTCGCATGATCTATTCCATTTCACATCACATTTCTACGTGTCAAATTTGTGTATGTAGTGTGAGTTTTTCTTATTTCATTTTATGTATAGGATATCCTTAAGCAACTATGAGGATACCTCTAATCAAAGATATTTAAATAAATGATAAATACATTTTATGGTTGAAATATCGGGCTAATATAGGTTAGGTTACGTGACATAATTGGTGTAATAGTCTATGGTCTTAGAGGAGTCCGGTTGTGGTGTTGTTCTTTTGTTTTGGTTGTTTTCGGGGTGGGCTTAGCTTCTTGCCATTGTCTTTGTTTGATCACTAATATTTGCCGTTGAAAAAAAAGTAAATGATGATAGAACTTCAGATATTTTTAACGATATGCAAGAAAATGATGATTATTATGGTAAGATTAGACATTTTTTTAGAAATTGGTTTGATGAATATCTGTGGTTATATTACAGTACTAACAAAGTTGTTTTTTCATTATCTAATATAATAAATCAAGGATATTCAAGTTCCATTTTTTGAAAGGATCTTTTTTTTTTCCTAAAAATGGATGTTTTGGAGGGAAAATGCTTGAAAATTTTCTCCATCAATTGGTGCCAAATTTTTTTTATTAATATCGTACCTAAAAATTTATTATGTATCTTCAGTATTAGTTTTATTTGAACGGCAATGGTAATTTGGGCTTAGTGACATGTCTATTCATAGCCCAAGTATGTCCATACCTCATATGCAAATTTTAACTTTCAATCGTTAGTTTGACGCTCGATGATGATGTCAACATGTTCCATGAGGAAACCAACTTGCTTTTTTAACCCCTTGACTTGCATATGTTCGGAGAGCTTAATAGTAAACCTTTGTTAATGGCTACAAGATTTTGTCAATAGTAAAATTTAATTCTAATCATAAGGCTACTTAGCTGTTGACCACACTGTAAACAAATTTCAGTATACCAAACGACCACCAACCAGTTGAGTTCAAATGGCTTCGATACGTTTAGAGCATGTTACTAAATATTCATTGACATTAAGCTTCTCACAATTAATTCTAGTCACACATCACAACTTAGAAATCACAACCTCAATTTTTAAAGGTCAAGTGCACTAATCTCACACGTGCTAATTAGTTCTGTTACGATTTTGATTTTTTTTTTGAAAAAACACACTTAGGGTCCAACTGTTTGCTCAAATTTTTATTTTTTAAAACAGCTAAGATTTTATAAATTAAAAAAAGAGCTAGTTAGAAGCTAAAATTGCAAGAAAGAAACAACAACAAAAACAATTACATCACGAAAAATGACCAAGATCTTCAATCTAAGTTCTTCATCTTTCATCTAGAACGTATCCAAAGAAATTATAAGGATCATTGTCGTGATATTCAATGTCGCGTTGATGAATTAATACACATAAGATTTTGCTTAGGTGTCACTCTTTAATTTAATTTGATAAAAGATTTCAAAGTGGGTCATAGTATGCTCCATATTCGAAATAACCCAATATATTCAAATAAAAAATTCACCAATATCATGAAGTATTTTCTAACCCAATATATTCAAATAAAAAGTTTACCAATTATTACGAATTATCTTCTAACCCGATATGTTCAAATAAAAGTTTACTAATTATTATGATAATCTCCTTTTAATTTAATATATGTTTGTGCTTGGAAAATATTTGTAAATATCAAACTGATTTAATAAGGGATATGTTAAAAATAAATTTGATTTATAAGTTTAGTTAAAACCTATAAAACTAAAGTCCCATATGGTACCATGTACTAATCTAGTGAAAATAATAGGTGAAAAGTACCATGTTGTCTTGTTTTCTCTCTATTGGTTCATGTAAATACTGATGTTTTCTACTATAATATATTCATTGTTATTGTTTAAAAAAGAATATAAAAAAAAATTAAATACTTGATATTTAAGATATGAATTTGTAAATTGATTTTGTAATATAAGAGATCATTACATTTATGGAAACTTTTTTTTAATGATATTAAATTTATGTAAGTTTATTGAATAAAAAGACAAGAGTGAAGTTGGTTGTGGTTAAGACAAGTATTATCATGTGGATACTCTAATAAAAAACGGACTTCAGATCCAATATGTCAAAGTAGATAGATTAGTGAAATGTTATCTATATAAAATTTCAGTTTTATCTGTATGAAATTTAAAGTTTATTTTGGATATATACGAAATTAACCACAAAAGTAAATAGTATATAAAAATTTGTCAAATGTCAATTACGTTTAGAGGATTAGTGTCAAAAATATTTTTGTATAGTATAATAGAGATATAAAGATGCAGATTTATTAAAATATTAGTTGAATATAAAAAGTTAACTAAAAGGGGTATATTAAAAAAATAAAAGTGGCGTGGTAGTATTAAATACAAAGTTTCACCTACTCAGCAATTCTTTTAATTTATTCATAAAACCAACATAATCTGTATATTAATTCAAAACATTGACAGCTCTATGATGCGAACAAGATCCCAATTATTTTAGAGAAAAAGTTATATACAATTTTTTTAACCGCATTTTAGGTAACCGTCATGTCATCGTCTATTCAATCCTTTTTATTATTTAAGCATGTAACTTTGAGGCTTTAGACTGACATGTCTTCAGATGAAAAATCATACATTAATCAATCTTACCAAACTGAAACCTTTTTATCGCAAACGAGACTTAAACTCAAACTTCCTCATTTTTAATTACTTCATCTTAGACCCTAAAAATAGTTGAGTGAGATGTAAAATATGTTTATTTAATTATCATCTTGAAGAAATAAGTTGTGAATTTTCTAAAAGATAGAACAAAATACTAACAATGACCAAAAAGCAAAGGATGACATAACAACACAACAAACATATATACATGCGACAAACACCATGCAGTCACCCTTACCCTTTTATATATAACTCAATAACACCTTCCAAACATTTATCTGTGCATATTCTTCTGCAAATACCATACAACCATCATCATCTAAAATTTGATGGACGGAGAAAAATATGAAGATAATAATTACTCGGTTACAATACCTCTATTGCTCAACCGCGAAAACGGAACAAAGGCGGAGGAGGATCAGCGTGTAACAACGGCTGGCACAACCACCGGCACCGCCTCATTTTTCAACACATGTTTCAATGGTCTCAATGCTCTATCTGGTTAGTTTTATTATTACTTGTGTATTTTGTTGGTTTTGATTGTAAGTCGTTAATTATGAGTTCTAAGACGACTTACTGGTCGATGGTTAAGTAGTGAACCACAACAAAAGATTTAAAAGTTATAATTTTTGTGCGAGTATGATCAATCATGTATTAATCATACAAAATATAAACTAGCTATAATCACTACTTGCTACATGTTCCATATTCTTGAGTGTGTTAATAACTTAATATGTTATATAATACGATGTTTGGGATCCTTGAGGTTTCAAGTTCAAATCTTGACTCAAAGGGTTTTTCAATGGGTGATTTTTTTCTTTGATGGTGTTTCTAAGTGAGTTAGGTCTGAAACGTTAAAATCAGAATATACGATCCCGTCTCAAGAAGACTCATTTGGGTATATATTGAGATAGTTCTAAACGTTGTTAAAAAACACAGTGGTTATAAAAGTAGAAGTATTATATTTAAAAAAATACATATATGTTGTAAATTTTATTTAAATTATTGCTTTCAGATTTTGGTAAAGCTTTACAGGTAAGTTATATATATAGACAAACTTTGTTAATTTTTATCACAATTGTATAATCCTGACCAGTTTTGTCTTTGCCACAAAACTATTAAAGGGTGCATTAATGCATTTCTCTCATTTTCTTTTATCCCATTAATTGGTACGTGCATATTAGCACTTATAGATATGAAAAATGAGAGAAATTTTTTGTACTATAAAACTGATTTTCAATTAAAAGTGTCTTATTTTGAAATTATTACCTGCCATAAGGGGCGCTGCCCGTTGGACGACCCTACAAAGAGGCCACCGTCCCTTGTTTCTACTTTTTGCAGAAACTGAAAATCATATTAGTTTTAAAGTATGCTCTTCACACGTCCAACCACTAATGAAGCTTAATTGGAAATTGTGGTGTAGATCCATATTTTAATTGTTTCCTCTTCCTTTGTTGTTGTTTGTACTTTGTTGCTAGCTCTTGCTAGTTTTTTTAATGAAAGGCCGTTCAAAAAAAAAATTAGATTTTACTTTAGTGTTAAATAATTACCTAAACTGTATTGACAACAAATAAAGTTAATGATAATTATGATTTCATGATTATTCAGGGTTAGAATTTTAGATGGGGCAAGGAGTTGTTGGTATGCAAGTTGGCACATTTTTACGAAAACGCCATTTTGTCATCATTTTGTAAAGCTAAAAAGCTAATAAAAATAAAAATGAAAAGAAAGTTTGATTGAAATTTGCAAAAAGAAATGGTCCCGTGAAAACAAAAAAATTAAACAAGTAAAACAATTTGATACAGTTGGATGATGACTATGCAAGTAATACAAATGGATAGAATTGAGAAAACTAATTGTTTTTATTAGAATTTTAGTTCAAGATGACTTAATTTTAAAAGGGAAAATGTTATAAAAATATAATAAAGTTTTAATTTTATATTTTTAGAAAAGTAAGCGCTGAATAAATATGAGGTCTGAATCATTAAGTGCGGAACCAGTAAGAGGTCTGATCGAACCATTAACAGTTAGTATATTGCTTAACTGTTTAAAGGCAATGTCTGATCAGTTCAGATAAAATGTCTTAACTATTCATACTTAGTATAATGCTTAATCATTTAGAGACAAATGTCTGAAGCATTCAGACATTTACTCGCAAAACAAACAGTCTGAATTATTAAGTGCTGAACAATTCAAACATCTGAGTCATTAAGAGGTCAAAACAAACGACCCTTACACTTTTTTTTATGGTTCTTTTGGCAGGAGTTGGGATACTATCAGTTCCATATGCACTAGCATCAGGAGGATGGTTGAGTTTGCTACTACTTTTCACAATAGCCACCTCAACTTTCTACACAGGAATACTTATCAAAAGATGTATGGATGCCGATCCCACGATAAGAAGTTATCCCGACATTGGACATCTAGCGTTTGGTAACACAGGACGGATCATAGTATCCGTCACCATGAACATAGAGCTATATTTAGTTGCTACAGGTTTTTTGATCCTAGAAGGTGATAATCTAAGCAACTTATTACCAGAAGTGGAGTTTGATCTTTATGGGCTTCATATTGGTAGCAAGAAAAGCTTTGTTATTATTGTTGCAGCCATTATACTCCCCACAATTTGGTTGAATAATTTGAGCCTTCTTTCGTACATATCGGCAAGTGGTGTCCTAGCATCTTTGATCATCTTAGGCTCCATCTTTTGGGTTGGTGCGTTTGATGGTGTCGGGTTTCAAGAAAAGGGTGAAATCATAAAACTGAACGGCATGCCTTCGGCTGTTAGTTTGTATGCTTTCTGCTATTGTGCTCATCCGGTTTTCCCGACGTTGTATACATCCATGAGAAACCAACATCAATTCTCAAAGGTCTTGAGTTTGACACTATTCATTCACACATAAATAGTTGTTTTAAGGCTAAGTTTGTATTTTGGGTTTTAAACTGCAGGTGTTGTTAGTGTGTTTTGTGTTCTGCACGATTACCTACTCGTCAATGGCCGTTGTTGGTTACCTCATGTTTGGTTCGAAGGTGGAGTCGCAGATAACCTTAAACCTTCCAACTGACAAAATAAGTTCAAGAGTGGCTATATGCACCACAGTAGTGAACCCAATAGCTAAATATGCACTAATGGTGACGCCACTCGTCCACACAATAGAAGAAAAATTTCTATCTGTTTACAACACTAGAAAGTATAGTCTCTTTATCAGAACAACCTTGGTAATAAGCACAGTCGTCGTAGCCTTGGCTCTCCCTTTGTTTGGGTATTTAATGTCACTCGTGGGAGCGTTTTTAAGTGTCACCGCATCCATCATATTGCCTTCCTTGTGTTACTTGAAGATTTCACGCACTTACAGAAGAGTTGGACTTGAGTTGATGCTTATTGTATTCATTGTGTTCATCGGGATTTTGGTCGCGATTGTGGGTACTTACACCTCGTTGGCAGATATAGCGAGGAATATATAAACTAGGAATCGCGATTTGTGAAACTGAAGACCGATATTTATCGATTTGAATATTTGTAGTTAGAATTAAGTTTTGGATTCAAATGCATTGTTTACCACCCCTGCAGTGAAATAGTTTAGCATTGATAGCATTCGTCGCGCTCACATGACAATTTTCTAGCCAATAGTTTATAGTGGATGTTAGCATATTGACTATTTCACAGAACTTGTTGTATATCTTACTGCAACATGTTCATCATTGCTTTTCATTCTACCTAGTTTATATAAAGAAATTTCTTGATCTGGTTCGTTCGTTGATCGAATGAAACTGTAACACATCACCCCTGATAATGTTCCTGTTATTGGGCCAACGATATATACCCATAAACCCTTATAGTTGTTGCTAGCTAATGCTGGTCCGATGGTGCGTGCTGGGTTCATTGATCCTCCGGATACTGGTCTGCAAATACGATTGCTGTTGATACAAATTCCAGCACGGGTCAGAACGAATCCGGATCAACTAGGAATCTCCCGTTCTTCTAATCTTCTAGCTTTGCGAGCCAGCCTTCTGCACAAGTAACAACGCGTTAAGGCACCACGAAGAACCGAAGGGTGGTTTCTCCGTGATAACCCTCCGGCGTGAGAATCAGTATATTGGTATATGAGAGTGAGTATGTATGGCTTAGTATAAAAATAGTGAGAGAGAGCATAACCTACTGTTGAGGAGACATTACATATATATAGTCACCTGGGTAGGGCACACTAGCCGTTGGCGCGTGGGACCCATAGAGAGACATACGTTTTGTACGTCCCTTGGCCATTGGTTACAGTGGTCTGTGTACTGAGGTTATGCACCCAGCACTACTATGTCTGCTGGGGTGCTGCATAAGGTGGTACTGTCAGGAGTGTCAGGTGGACTTTCATTGATAGGGACCTGAGGACCTCTTTCGGGGCGCCCCGTGGCCTGTCGTGTCAGAGTACTGATGTGGGCGCGTCAGATATGGCGGGTCGGATTTTTCGGGTCGGGTTTGGCCCGTTTTTTGGTACAATACCCTTCAAGTCCCCCAAGTCTGTCATCTTTAGTCGTCGATTCTTGATCCGTGTGCTAAGGATGTCAGACTTATTTTGTGAGCGGTTTCTCTTCCTGATGACCATGCGTCAGATGTGTCGTCAGTCTCTTCGGGATCTTATCGAGGTATGTGCAAGGTGATGACGGTTGCGGCGCGTTTCCCTAGGTCATAATGGCCTTTTACCTTTTTGGTACTCCTCTTTTGGCGGGCCTAAAAAAGGCTTTTCACCATCCACCCATTTTCTTCTTATAAATACTCATTCATCTTTCACTCTCCATTACCCTAAAAACCATTCTTCCTTCTTTTCTTTCAATGGCGGCCGCAGGTGGCGTGCGCAAGTTTCTCGGCGCCTCTGAGGCGCTTGCGAAGTGGACTGGCCCTGATTTTAAAGCTTTTCTTGCTCGTTACGACATTAGATCCGAATGGGATCCTAGACTTCCATCGCCCACTCAGACTGTCTTGAACCCTCCAGAAGGGATGATTGCTTTATACGCTGATTTCTTCCGCTTCTGCCATTTCAGGGTACCTGTCTCCAAGTTTTGTTTACATATTCTTGAGTTTTATCAACTGCATATCTCTCAGATTCATCCTTTGGGGCTTGTTAAACTTCGTCACTTTGAGTTTGTCATGCGTAGTCTGATGAAACGCCCCGATCCCCTTTTGTTTAATGCCTTCTTTCTTGTAACTAAAAAGGGGGATTGGTATACTTTTGACAAAAGAGATTCTTCTAAGAATATGATTGGGGCTTTTCCTGGGAGTTCCCAAAACAAAAGGTGGAAACATAAGTTCTTTTATATAGATGCTTGTGCCATTCCCGGAAACATGGTGTTTCGCCATAGAGGAGAGGCGATTAATGATATTCCTCCCTCTCCCCAAGTTGTTGGTTCTTCCTTCTACAAGTGGTTATGTAGTCATCCTTCTCCCATTCAAACAATTTCAGAGCATGCGCTGGTTATATGCGGGATGAGCCGTAGCTGGGCTCGGCGTGGGTTTAAACCGTCGTACGCTTACTCTGGTGGAGGTTAGTTGACGCATCCCTATCCCCTGTTTCCTTATTATTCTTGTCTCTTTTAATGTGTTTTTGCCTTTTTATTATAGGTGAGTTTTCTTTGTATGAGTTGATGTTAGATGGTAACAAGGACTTCTTTACTCCTACTGAGGTGGAGTTGTTTGGCAATGACAGAGAGATCCTAGACCTTACTCAAGATTGCTTCGTGTATCCTGATTTTAGCGGTAAATTTGACCCGCGCACCTCCTTAACGCGCCCATTGTTGGTGAGTTATACTGTTGAAACGCCTTTATTGATGCGCCTTTATGACGCGCCCATGTTGACGCGCTCTGTCGATGTGCCCAACGTTGGCGCGCCCTTGTGCACCCTGGTTGACGCGCTCTTGTCGATGCGCCCAACGTTGACGCGCCCTTGTGCATCCCAATCTTATTTTTCTTTTTTTATTTTGAGACTTGTCTTATGTGTTTAATATGTTATCATGTTGTTAGGTTGCTGGTGCTTCCATTTCGGTGTTCATGGATGATAATTATACCCCTAATGTAGAGGGAGCAGGCGAAGTGGTAATGAGCGATGATGAGGTTGATGCGATTGAGGCAAATGCCTCTTCTCGTGGGGTGGTGCCAACCGCTCCTTCTTTGGAACGAGCTCCTATTTTGAACGTCGTTCCTCCAGGCAAGTCCGCTGCTTCGAAGAGAAAAGTGAGTGACTCAAGTGCTGAGCCTTCTGACTCAAAGAAGATGAAGCAGCTGGCGGAGTTCCAACGTCGGCGTTTTGGTGAGTACCTCGTTTCATTTTTCGGTTTTTATGCGCTTTTCTGTTATAACACCTTACTCTAAGTTGTATATGGCGTTAGTTGGTTCCAATGCTCATGGTGTCGGTTCCAGTACCTCTTCTCAAGATTCTCGGTCTGAAGGTTTGTGGAAACAATCTCGAGGTGAGGCTCAACTTTTGGGTTCTGATCGCGTTGGCGTAGCTTCGGTTCCAAAAAGGAGGTCCGTTGGTTTCAGTGATGTTTCATCTAGTAAGGCGAGGGCGCCTGGCTCCTGTGGCGCGCCTCTGTCGGGTGTGGGGAAGTTGGCGGAGTCTATAGTTCCCATGTTATCCCCGCCTCTTCCGCCCTCAGGAAGTTCAGTTTCAACTGGTCTTCGTTACCCTTTGGAGGTGAACTTAGATGGAGTTCAAGGCGATGCGCCCTTTATCCCTAATTGGCAGCTTGCTCAGAATGCACGTCTTAGTAGTCCCGATGTTTGTCGTCAATGGTTGGTTAATTCTGTTCCTCCTGGTGAGAAAGCGGTAATTCAACGTAAGGAGAATTTTGAAATATCAGACGAAGTTGCTAAGGCTTTGACCACCTTGATTGGTCATTATCCTGAGATTTGCCGTAGAGCGGATTACGATTCTCGGATGTATTCTGCTGCCATGGTGGAGAGGTCTAAGTTAACAGAGGAATTGGTTAAGATTCAGAAAGGCGTTGGCTCTTCAAACGTTGAGCCTTCAAAAGTCGAAGATTGGAGAGGTAAGCTGATTTCTGCGGAAGAAAGTTTTGGTGTTGAAAGAGAGTTGAAACAAGGTTTACGTGTGAAGCTACCTAATCCTTCTAAAGCTCGTGTTATGGGAAGTGGTTCCCACTCTGAACTGCGTTCTCAACTAGACAAAGCCCTTAAAGATGTTGCTGACCTTCAGGGTACTTTGTCGTCTACTGTTTCGGAAAAGGACCGGGTGATTGGTGGCCATGTGGTTGAACTGGAGACAGCTCGTGCTGACCTTAAAGCAATTAGAGAATCTTTAGAAATTAAGGAAAGGTTATTGAATGAGAAGGCGAGTTTGATTAATAGTCTGGAGAGTGCCTCTAAAGCTTCTGAGTCTGCGTTTTCATCAAAGATATCTGCTTTGGAAGCTACCATAAAGACACTTCAGTTAGACAGAGAGTGGTTGGTTAAGTCTGGTTTTTCTGAGTTCTTAAAGCGTCTGAGGGAGGATCCTCAATATGTTGACTTGCTTCATTCCCTTACTACTGCGGCAGATTTCGTTGGCCGGCAAGATGGTATGCGTGTGGGGCACCAGATTGGTTTGAATAAGATGCCTCTCACCGGGCATCCTGATCTTGCTGCGAATTCATTGTCTGATCTGGCTGATGCATACGATGCTTTTGACACCATGGTTCCCCATATTCTTTTGTCTTTGCAGGATGTTCCACTTAATGATGATTTGTCTTTGGTGCGCGGAGTACTGACTTCTCCTTATACCACTTCTATTGGGCATGCTAGTGTTGAAGACGATGACAGCGATGGTGCTTCTGATGGTGATGCTGAAGAGACTTAGTTTTTGTTTCTTGTATTGTATTTTGGTTCCTCGTTTTTTCAAGGATGTTTGTTATTGTACTTTTGTGGATGTTGACTGTTCTTTAAACCTTGTTTATGTGTTAGCTATTGTTTCTTTGTCTTATGCTTAAGATCCTCATGATGATAGTTATGGTTGTGGCATATTTTCTTGTTTGTTATTGTTCTTGACTTTCCTTTGATTCTTGTACATGTGGCTTGCCTTCGTTAGTGGTGACAAATTTTATATTTGTTGTGTAATGTTATGATTTAGATATGTGTGGTGCACTTCTCTTGGTGACGATGTTGATTGTACCTGGCGCGCCCACCCCTCGTGGCTTACGTATGTATGTGGCGCGCCCTTATGGTGATGCGATTGATTGTATGTGGCGCGCCCATTTTTCATGGCTTACGTATGTATGTGGCGCGCCCTTATAGTGACGTGATTGATTGTATGTGGCGCGCCCATTTTTCATGGCTTACGTATGTATGTGGCGCGCCCACTACTCGTGGCTTGCATATATATGTGGCGCGCCCACTACTCGTGGTTTACATATATATGTGGCGCGCCCACTACTCATGGCTTATGTATATGTGTCGCACCCTTGTGGTGGCGTGACTTATTGTATGTGGCGCGCCCTAATGTTATGATTTGGAGACGTATGGCGCGCCACTCATGTAAACTAATAGCTTGTCTGGACTTTATGCCATTTTAGCGGCTTGTGTGGGAATTTTTCCCATGTACTGATAATTTTGATAAACGCGTTTCGTTGGCTTTTTACCAACGGCACCAATTTTTGTTCTTGGTGTCTGACGTGATAGGCACCGTTTTGGTGACCCTAAAAACATGATCTTGATGAGATTTTGCTTTATTGATCTGTAGTGGTGCAAACATGAGTGGAGATGGAAAAATTCATTCATTGATGATGTTTTTGTGGTAACATTACTTTGATAGTATTGAACGATTACATTGAGTTACTATTCTAGTTGGTAACATCATTGATAGTGTCACATGTAACATTTACGAAGTTGTGCAGCGTTCCATGTTCTCGGAATTGCCTTGCCATCCAAGCGAGATAGAGAGTACGCGCCTTTTCCTATGACTTGCGCGATGATATATGGTCCTTCCCAGTTGGGACTCAACTTTCCTGGGGCTTCTGCTCTGCTTGCTTGATTGCTTCGTAGTACAAAGTCACCTTGTTTGAAGGAGCATTTTCGTACCTTCTTGTTGTAATCCTTTTCCATCCTGGCTTTGTACTTTGCTTCTTTAATTGCAGCTATTTCGCGTCGCTCCTCGAGTAGGTCCAGGTTTGATCTGAGTTCCTGATCGTTGTTAGCCGCATATGCATTTAAAGTTCGTGCGGAGGGTATCCCTATTTCCGCGGGTATCACTGCCTCTGATCCGTATGTCAGGCTAAATGGTGTTTCACCGTTGCTTGTTTTTGTCATTGTTCTGTGCGCCCACAGGACATTAGGCAGCTCCTCCACCCATGAGGCGCCGCTTTGGTCCAATCTTTTTTTGATTCCCTCTACGAGGCTTCGATTTATCCTTTCGACCTGACCGTTCCCTTGTGGGTGGGCGACCGAGGTGAAGATATGTTGGACATGGAGTTCCCCGCACCATTCTTGGATCTTTTTGTCGGCGAACTGGGGGCCATTGTCTGTCACCAAGCAAAGTGGGACACCAAACCTGCATACGATATGCTCCCATAAAAACTTCTTTACTTGAACAGCTGATATAGTTGCCAATGGTTTTGCTTCTGTCCATTTGGTGAAGTAGTCCACCCCTACTATAAGATGTTTCACCCGCCCTGCAACCTCAGGAAATGGACCAACAATGTCCACCGCCCATTTTTGAAAGGGCCAAGCTGTGGTGACTGGTACTAGATCATTTTTTGGTCTCAGGGCCATGGGCGCATACCTTTGGCAACTCGTGCACTTTCTGAGTTCTTGAACCGCGGCGTTGTGCATTCCCGGCCAGTAATAGCCAGCGTTCGTGATTTTTGCCACTACTGCCCTGGGGCCCGCATGTATTCCACATATGCCTGTGTGGATTTCTCTAATCAAATAGTTTGCCTCGTCATCTGTCACGCAACGCAGCAACGGGCCAAGGTACGAGCGTCTATACAACACGTTGTCTTGGAGTTGGTAGTGCAGGGCCTTACACTTTATTTTGTGTGCGGCGTCCCTGGCTTCTGGGAGCTCTTCGTGGCTTAGGTACCTTTTTATTGGCCTCATCCAACTTTCCTCTTCTGGTTCCGTCATACAAAATTCTTGTACCTGGATTGATGGTGCTGCCAACTCTTCTACCCGAATTTCTTTTGTTGGGTCAGTGAAACAGGATGCTACCTTGCTAAGAGCATCAGCCTTTTTGTTTTGGCCTCGAGGAACATGTACGATCTCGAATATTCTGAACTTGGTTATAAGCTCTTTGCATAAGTTTAAATATTTGATCATGGTTGGGTCCTTTGCTTCATACATCCCATTTATCTGGTTGGCCACCAGTAGAGAGTCGACGTGTGCCTTCAGGTTGTGGGCTTCTACCTTGATTGCCAGGCGTAACCCGGCGATTAATGCTTCATATTCCGTTTCATTGTTTGAGGTTTTGAAGCCGAGCTTGATAGCGTGAGTGAGTTCTACTCCTTCTGGGCTGACCAATAGAAGGCCTATCCCTGCACCTTCTTTACATGATGCGCCATCAGTATGGAGTTGCCATGCTGGTAGTTTTGTCAAGACTTCAATGTTTAGTGGAGTTGGGTCAATGACTTTTGTGCCCTCGGGGGTCTCTGCAATAAAATCAGCTAGCACTTGCCCTTTGATAGCAGTTCTTGGTTTGTAAGTGATTTCCAAGGTACCTAGCTCGATGGCCCACTTGGCTAGGCGTCCAGAGATCTCTGGTCTTTTCAGTACCTGTTGAAGGGGTACACTGGTTAGTACTTCAATGGGGTGATCTTCAAAGTATCTTTTTAGTCGTCGTGAGGCGTGCACCAATGCCAACACTAACTTTTCCATCATTGTATAGTTTGCTTCTGACTGTGTTAGGACACGACTAACATAGTAGATGGGGGTTTGGACCCCTTTTCTTTCCACGACCAAAACAGCACTGACTGCCCTGTTTGCAGCAGCAAGATATATTTTCAATGTTTCTTTGCTCATTGGTGTAGCTAGGGTGGGTAGGTGTGCAAGGTGTTTCTTCATTTCTTGGAAGGCGGCTTCCGCTTCGCTCGTCCATTTGAATTGCTTTTTAGAGATGCAATTCTTTAATGTGTCGAGGAAGGGCAAAGACCTCTCCGCATGCTTTGATAGGAAACGGTTTATGGACACCAGCCTTCCACTTAGTACTTGTACTTCTTTCAGTGTTGATGGCGATCCCATTTTTAAGATGGCGTCCACCTTGTCTTGATTGACCTTCAACCCATTGTTGGTCACCACCACCCCTAAGAACCTTCCTTCCTCCATACCAAATGAACATTTTTTGGGGTTGAGTTTCACGTTAAACTTTCTCAAACGGAGGAAGGTTTCGGATATGTCGGTCAACATCGTGCGTTCCTCTCTACTTTTGATCACCAGATCATCCACATAGACTTCTAGATTCTTGTCTATTTGCTCCTTGAAGATTTTGTCCATGAACTTCTGGTAGGTGGCCCCCGCGTTCTTTAGGCCAAATGGCATCTTGGTGTAACAAAATATGCCTATGTCTGTGTGAAACGCCGTCTTGTCTTCATCTTCCCGAGCCATTTTAATCTGATGGTAACCCTTGTAGGCATCCAAGAAACACTTGTACCTGTATGGGGCCAAAGAGTCAATCTTTGCATCAATGTTTGGTAGTGGGAAAGAATCCTTAGTGCATGCCTTGTTGAGGTCTGTGTAATCAACACACATACGCCAGGTGCCATCGGATTTTTTTACCATTACGGGGTTAGCGACCCATGATTCCCTTCGTACTTCTCTAAGTATTCCCGCATCAACCAATTTTTGTACCTCTTTTACTACGGCCATCCTTCTTTCATTACCCATGTTGCGACGCTTTTGTGCTACTGGGATGGCTGACTCTTTTATCCTCAATCGATGCTGGGTCTCTCCTCTTGGGACTCCGGTCATGTCGGTTGGCTCAAAAGCGAAAACGTCCATGTAAGAGTAGAGGAGGTCCTTCAAGTGGTGTCTGATAGTTGGTGACAGGGTCGCACCGAGGGTTATTGGTTGTTCCGGGAACCTTTTGTTGATCACCCACTTTTCATGTTCATTCTTTTGTGGTTCTTGTATTCTTGCTTCCGCCACCATGCAGGGATCATCAGCGTATATTCTGGCTATTCCTCTGGGCGTGGGAAAAGTGATAAGACCTCGCCGAGTTGATACTGCTGCGTCAAATGCGTCTAGAGCTGTCCGCCCGAAAATAACATTGTGCCTAGAGGTAGCCGGTATGACAATGAAAGTGAGCAGCGCGGTTTTTTGGCGTCCCGCTTCACCGATGGTTACCGCGAATTCAATTTTTCCCAAGGGGGTCACCGTTTCTCCAGAGAATCCCGTGAGCGGCCCATCAGTGTGCTCCAGGCGCGCTCTATCTTCTGGATCCAATTTTTCAAAGCATTGTTCATACATGATTTCTGAGCAGCAGCCAGTGTCTATGAATACCCGTCTCATATTGTAGTCACCTATTAGTGCTGTAATTGTTAGTGGTCCAACGAAACGGTTTCCCCTTGAAGGAGGGATCACAAGAGGCGCATCCATCCAAGACTCCAATATTTCCCCATGTCTTTTCGTGCCCCTTGGTTGTGTATGGTGATCAGACCGAATCATATAGAAATCCCTTGGCCTTTTCTGGGATATGGATTCCTTTTCATGGCCTCTGTGTTCCGCCCCCCTTTTATCTTTCAACAAATGTGACAATTTTCCATTCGCCACATTCTCTTCTATTTGTTTTCTTAACTGCCAGCATCTGTCGGTTTCGTGGCCATGTCCCTTATGGTACTCGCAATACTTGTTTGTGTCTCTCTTGATACCTTCCTTTAAGGGTGCTGGCGTGCTAAACTTTATTTCTCCTGATGCGAGTATGGCACCTGGGCTCTTGGTGAGGGATGCATAGAAGTTACCGCTGTCTTTTTCTCTTTGGGCATGCTTTGCCACCACATTCACCAGCTCTGGCCGATTCTGAGCATACGGTCGGGACCATTCCTTCGTAAAGCTTGACTGGGCGCGCTCATTGTGGCGCTGATGACGACCCTCATTCTTGTAAGGTTTCTGGGAGTCTTTTCCCCTGGGCTCCGTTGATTTCCATGTTTCTTTTTGTTTTCCAGATGTGCGATTCAATTGTACGCTCTTCTCTGCTTTTATGTGCATCTTTGCAATGTTCATAAGGGTCTCCATGGTTCGTGGCATCCCATCCGGACCATGTAACCTTCGTATCAAGTGATCATCTCTGACCCCATTAACGAATCCAGCAATCATGAGGTCTTCAGTCACGCCTCCTATCTGAAGACTCTCTAAATTGTATCTTGTGATGAAATCTGCGAGTGGCTCATCGTCTCGCCTTTTGATGTGTAAGATTTCCGTCATGTCTTTTGTGTGTCTCTTTTGCTGGCTAAATTGTTGCATGAATTTTCGTAGAAGTTCATCGAAGCTATCGATTCCTCCCTTTGGCAGACTATCATACCACAAGCGTGCGGCCCCTACAAGAGTTTGAATGAACATGTGACACCATACATGCTCTTCCCACTGTTCAATTCCTCCCGCGCACACAAAAACGTTAACATGATCATCTGGGTCGGTTGAGCCATCATACTTGCCAATTGTGGATGGCATTTTTGTTTTCTTTGGGAACTCTGCCTGCGCAAGTCTAGGTGTGAACTTGGACTGAGCCAGGAGGGCGGCGGGTCTGTACGGTTTTACTGTCATCCTCCCACTGTTAGCGGGGGGTCCCCCTTGGCTTCTTGTTACTGATCCTGGAATCTGATTAACTTGGTTCGTTGAGGGGGTGCCCTGCATTTCTTGAGGTCCTGGGAGCCGTGCATGTGTTGATACCCTTTGGAGTTCCCTCATCATGTGTTCCTGATACATCTGCATTTGTCGTATTTGTTCCCCCCACCAGTTGGCGGCGAGTGGCGGGAGCATTGCCATGTTTTGAGGGTATGATGTCGTTGTGTAATTTGGTGCCTGGATTCCCCAACTGGTGGTTTGTGGCTGATGCGCTTCCCCCTGACTCAGTGGAAACATTGGTGAAGTGTTTGGAGTGAAGGTTAGGGGCGCGCTCATTTGAGTAATGGCGGGTGGAGTAATGGCGGACGGAGGTGTTATATTTGTTACGGTGGTAGCTGTGGTGTATAAGGGTGGAGTGCTCACACATCCAGTTATCGTGTTTGATGGGGTGGCGGCGCTCTCAAGGCGCTCCTTGAACGACATATCAGAGTATGGTTTATCAGTTGGGATTTCTACGTGAGCGGGTGATGCCTGGTGAGACTGCGAGTCCGAATCTTCTGAATTTTCAGCTTCCTCGATCAAAGGTGCATCAGGGTCAGGATTTGGTTCTGAGTTGATGGTCATGTTTGTAGCGAGCGTTTTAGAAGAAACGGGAAAGGGAGAATGCCGGTCCCACGGATGGCGCCAAAATGTTGATACAAATTCCAGCACGGGTCAGAACGAATCCGGATCAACTAGGAATCTCCCGTTCTTCTAATCTTCTAGCTTTGCGAGCCAGCCTTCTGCACAAGTAACAACGCGTTAAGGCACCACGAAGAACCGAAGGGTGGTTTCTCCGTGATAACCCTCCGGCGTGAGAATCAGTATATTGGTATATGAGAGTGAGTATGTATGGCTTAGTATAAAAATAGTGAGAGAGAGCATAACCTACTGTTGAGGAGACATTACATATATATAGTCACCTGGGTAGGGCACACTAGCCGTTGGCGCGTGGGACCCATAGAGAGACATACGTTTTGTACGTCCCTTGGCCATTGGTTACAGTGGTCTGTGTACTGAGGTTATGCACCCAGCACTACTATGTCTGCTGGGGTGCTGCATAAGGTGGTACTGTCAGGAGTGTCAGGTGGACTTTCATTGATAGGGACCTGAGGACCTCTTTCGGGGCGCCCCGTGGCCTGTCGTGTCAGAGTACTGATGTGGGCGCGTCAGATATGGCGGGTCGGATTTTTCGGGTCGGGTTTGGCCCGTTTTTTGGTACAATACCCTTCAATTGCTTTGTTTGTTATAAATAAATAAATAACACCATGGTTACATTGAAGCAGTATGTTTTAAAGTTAAGTTTTACCCTGCTAAGATTGACGTAATGCATACGGCTGACCCTACTGCTATACCGGCTAGTTCCCCTACCTGAAAACATTGTGCAACTGTTTTAAATACTTCATAGCATTGAAGTTTTTTGAAATGTAAAACGGGAATAAGGTTCGTACGGCTTTAGAATCTGTTGCAACAGCTGAAGTTACAAACATCATGGTGAAAGTTACAATGATCTCCATGATTAGAGCTTGCAAGTCTGTCCCTGAAGGTGTGGTTGTTCCCAAATGTTGTATTGGTTGTAATAGTATCCTTACGGCGAATGAAGCTGATATGGATCCGGTGAACTGAGCCGCTACATAGAAGGGAACCTATACGTGCACAATGCGAGCATAACAAAGGGAAATTACTAAAAACAAGTATACGAGACCCGCGTTTTTTGTCAAATTAAACGTTGACTTTTAACCTGCCAAATAAGCTCCGCCAGCTAAAGAGGCTAAAATTTAGATGGAAGAAAACAATGTGAAAAGTACTACGAGTCCATGAAAACAACCAATAAAATGAATACATGTGTAAACGATGGCTATTATTTTAGCTTGCTAGATTTAGTCGACGCTTTTAGGCGTCAGCTAAGATTTAGACAAGTGTATTGATTTGACGTTTTTTGGTGTCAGCTAAGATTTAGACAAGTGTATTGATTTGATTGGTTGTTTCTTAGACCCCACTTGTTTTTTCTTTTTTTTGGGTCCCGCTCACTGAGCCGTTTTAGCCGAGTTGAGGTACTTGTCTTAATATGATTGGTTGGTAGTAAATAAACTAAAAGGGCTAAAATTCAATTTTGACTTAAAAGACATTGCTGAGATCTAATTTGCAATATGCTGATGATCATGTATTTAAGGATTGTGTAGGTGACTATGTTGGTACCTGTTTCCAAGGAAAATGTCTAACACTTGCAAAGGCTATGGTGACTGCAGGGTTCATATGTGCACCCGAGATATGTCCAACTGCATAGATCATGACGGTTACAATCATACCACCAGCAAGCGAAACTCCTAGCTGCGACACCATGTGTTCGTTGCTAGTACCAATTGCCGCACATCCACATGTAACAAACACTAACAGGAAGGTGGCCACCATCTCCGCCACCACCTGTCAAATATATAACACTATATGAAACCACATGGCTAGCTAGTAGTTAACTTGTGAATGTTAATTTAAGAAAAAAAACTAAATACACAACTTGTTGCTCATTTACATGTCACCTTATTGTAAATTCCAATGAATTGTTTAAATGAAAGTTCGTTACGTAAAAATACCTTTTTACGTATCAAATTTAATGAAAACGGAGTTATTTCAAAATAATGTTTTTGGATTTTAGATGACAAGCAATTAAAAGAAAATAATATTAGTTGTATATAACTTTTATTTATGTTATATGTTTAAACATGTCTATGTTAATGCAATTAAGGACGTGAATGATTAAAAAATAAAAAATTCAAACCATTACACACCTTTAGTGAGTGTGAACTACTTTTGTCTACGTGCGCTTACATGACAACACTTTATACTCGCATTCACTAAACATTACACATAGCGCGCCTAATGCGATGATTGAAATCTTAGAATGGTGGATCGAAATGGTAACTTACCTTTTGAAGGATGCCAAGAGGATAGTAAACTTGTGACACTTTAGCGTCACTGAGTTGATGCTTTTCATGTGTTTCGACGGTGATGATAGGCAACTCGTTTATGCCACTAGTTGAGCGTGCAATTGGCATGATTCAAGATGTATATAGAAGCAATCAAGGTTTAGAAAACATAGGGTGTGTAGTAACTAGAAATTAGTGAGCATATGTTATCTTGTTAAATGCCTAATTAAGGTTGTGTTGTTTAAATAATACATATATAGGCACTAAAACCTTCACTGATTTTGAGTTCCATTAGAACCTAAAAGTAAGGAACAAATATTACATAGCAAATGAGGGATTGACATGATCAATCAATGATATGCTTAAAAATGATTTCTTTTATAAAGGTGAACAATCAATTATATAGCACATCATTATATAAGTGACATGTTACATCAAAATATATATGATACATATGTTAATGGTATGGGTAAAAAATGGTATCTAGAAGGGTATGCACCTAAATTGATCTGTATCCGGCTATGGTATAACTAACTATAACTGATGGTGATGGTGATGGTGATGGTGACGGTGATGATGATCAATGGACCGTTTTTTATGCAATGTATTAGAATGAACATGAAAAATGAAAGGTTGAATTATTGATTTTTTAATCAATTCGAACCTATAGACAGTTGATCAGTTCGAACAACTCTTCTAAAGAGGAAAAAGGGCTCGCTGAATTCGGAAAATTCTGGTGTAAACAAGGCTCTCAAAAAGGCTGATCTAGACCAACCTTGAACTTGCTCAAAAGTACAAGATATTTACCAAGGAAGGTGCTTGAAATGGTGCATAAGATGGTTGTCAAATGATGGTTATAGATTAGTTCTAGAAAACCCATCAAAGAGCTTAATATGATGGATATTTGCATGGAAATATTTAGAAATTGTAAAATAAATTAGCATGCATAAAATGTTCTAGATCAAGAAAGATGTAGACCACCTTACTAGTATAAATAGGGATTGCAAGGTTTATTTGTAAGGCATCCAAAAATCACTAAAAGTCTTGACATGGAACTTTTAAAGCACACTTGTACAATTCTCTTTATACCAATAAAAAAGCAATGTTTGTTCTACACTTGTACGAGCTTGTGATGTTAACTAATTTCCGATTATGGGGCTATCTCAAGTCGGGTGATGGGCCGGCCCAAGTTGATGAGTAGATCAAGACGGATCAGCTCATGTAAGGGGTGGATAATTGTTGCTCAACAATTGGTATTTTAGTCTAGTTAACTACTTAACTAGATCTAAGACCGGGATGCGCGATGCATCGCCGGTGACGTGTATGTGAGTATGTGACTTCGTCACATGTGTTGATAAACAGAGTTTCATGTCTTGTTCGCTAAAGTCTAAAGTCGTAACGTGTCACATATTAAAATACAAATAAATATAAAAAATTTGAGGTCAAAACAATGGCCAATTCGAATCCGGAGGGTTGAAGTCATAAATATGTCAAAGTAGAGTACGGGTTTAAAGTCGGAAACCGGCTGAGTTATCATGGGCCAAAACGATAATTAGTTAAAGTCGGTGATTAAAATCGTAAATATGTCAAAATTAAGAAACTTGAAAAATAAAAAGTGTCAAAAGTATAAATGTCACAAAGTTTGGAGACTACAGTGCAAGGTCCACCGACCTTGCACTTTAGTAAGTAACTAGTTTTTTTTGGGGCTGCGTTTTGCGGCAGTCGGCCTACGTTTTGACAACCTGCAGTTGGCCGGTCATCTCAGTTATTTTCTTGGAATTAAAGTCTTACATCATTATGAAGGATTGATATTGTCACAAAGAAAATTTATTCATGATTTATTTAAAGAGCTTGATACTTCCAACATAATGATCACCAATACTCCTTTGCCAACTAATCTTCGGTTAAAATCTCAAGATGAAGAACTTTTATTTGATCCACTTTTATATAGACAACTGGTTGAAAAGCTGAACTATCTAGTTCATACAAGACCTGATCTACCCTTTGCAATTCAGCTCTTAAGTCAATTTATGCAGCTACCCAGATTACCTCATTGGCATGCTGCTTTACACACTTTGACTTATGTTAAAGGCACTGCTTCTCAAGGTCTATTATTTTCAAACTCTTCTTCATTTAAGCTTCAAGCATATTGTGACTCTGATTGGGCTTTTTGTCCCCATACTATACGACCAGTCAGTGTATTTTGTTTCTTTTGGAGGATGTCCAATCTCTTAGAAGTCTAAAAAGCAGCCCACTATTCCTTTGAGTTCTGCTGAGGCAGAATATAGATCAATGAGGAGGGTTACTGTAGAATTGGCTTGGTTGACAAGATTATTGCATGGACTTCAAGTTCCAACTGTGACTCCAATTCCTCTCAAATGTGACAATCAGGCAGCAATATACATAGCTAAAATTCTTGTTTTTCATGAACGCACAAAGCATATTGAAATTGATTGCCACTTTGTTCGAGAAAAATTACTTGAAGGTTTAATATCTTTGATCCATACTCCCACTCATGATCAATTGGCTGATATATTTACCAAAAGTTTATCTTCTCCAAAGCATCGAGTTTTATTATCCAAGTTGGGTGTTAATCTACCACCAACTTAAGGGGGGATGTTGACTATTATAAAGTCAAAGCTGCAATCTACAATTGACCAAGTTTGAAGTCAAAGATGCACTTATGTAGAATTACGGTTATACCCTTACGTGTTAATGAGTTTGTTAGTTTGTTAATAATAGTTATTTAAGAGAGATTGTTAGTTTGTTAATTTTGTATAAAGGTAGGGAATTGTAATCATTTTAGAAAATGAAGAATTAGAAAAATTTCTCAAACCAACATAAATGAACATGCCAAATTAGTCTGGTTGAGGTACATCTACCAAAGAGAATATATGCACATCACCGGTTGTCTTTGGGCTAATATATATCTCCATTTTTTCGCAAATCAAGTTTGTCAGTTCAAGAGTTTTTTTTGTTACGTACCGTTGTTTTGCGGATGATTTATGCTATTTAACCGAAATAAATTTTTTTGCCCTTCTAACCCAGATTATTTGCTTTGTGTACGTCAAGATTGTCGAGTCTACTATATGCACATCACCGCCCTTGAACCACTATCGATCCTATTTGGTACCAGAAGTTAGAATAGTCTTGATACATGCTAAACCTAATAATGTATATTCTAATTTTTAATTGGTTTAAACTCAAAGCACATGATCGATAAACAAAGAACAAATTTATTATTATAATAGAAAACTTACTCAAAAACTCGTTACACTAATTCTCTATTGATCGTCCATGCCAAAGCCTATACCCTATTTACAGTTCTAACCTACATTTGTTAGATTATAATACAAATAGTTTAACCATGATTAATTCCTAAATATTAGAGATTTGACCTAACTTGTTGTATCATACTCAAACTCTACCAGCTTGTAGATTTGGTTAGGAAATTAACTCCAACAATCACCCCTTTAATTTCTGAACCAAGACTAAGTAAACTCTTAATTCCAACCCTGTTTCGTTGATCTCTATTCTTCCTGAGCTTTCTTTGATCTTGATTCATCTTATGAACCATGACTCGGTTATCCACTTGATTAACTCCCAGTGGGTCCTTAAATTCACGATCTTTGGTAGCTCTTTTGCAACGAAAACGGTTTTTTGGTCGCAAGGCTTTGGCTTTGGTTTATGGGTTCAAGGAATTGATAAACAAGATCGGCGGCGGCTTCATGAAGCAATTGCCCGATGTCCCTAGTTAGATCTTCCTTGGTGTCTTCTATCGGTTGCCCATAGATCTCACTTAGTCGATTTCTATCGACCCTAGATCTCTCTTTGGCAAAGACGATTGACCCTAGATAGATCTCCTCAAGAAGATGACAAGCTTCCTTGCGACGGCTAGATCTTGAATCAATCCCGGGTACCTAGAACTTGGTTCTTGATTCGACCAAACTCTGATACCACTTCAAGTCCCAATCGATACAAACAAAACACACACAATATTTGGAATATGCTCTCTAACTTTATTAAGAGTAAATTACAATTTTGGGCCTTTATAATAAGTCAAATTACGGATCGTGGCCTTTATTTTAAATTATTGCACTGGTTGGCCTTTATATAAATTTTTCTCACGGTTTAGGGCCTTTAAGTTAACGGATGTTAAGTTTCTCCGTTAAGTCCCCTCATGTGCAATACACATGAGGGTATTTTAGTAATTTTACTCCTCCTATAGGACCATTATTGTAACATTAATATATACATCTATATATATACCATTAGCATCATCATCTTGACCTGATCCCCACAACCAAGAGCAACAGCAACAGTTACAACTTCAATTAAAGCTTTAATCTCCATTCGTGTTAAAAAAACGTTGAGGATTTGACGAGCAAAGACTTGATTGTGGGCCAAACGGTTGAGATCCATTTCTTGATTCTGGTAAAAACCCACTTCAATATCTTCAAAAGTCACAATCTTTGAAGAAAAATGCAGCCATTAACATTAACCATCATCATCATCAACAACAACAACAAGCTGCAGCATCGGTGGATCCGATCTGTTCCGGTTGTCACTCCGGTAAGTATGACGGTGACTCATCCGACCAACATGGACCCGATCTATGTTGCAGCATCGGCGGTGACGGTGACGAAACATCGGAAGATGAGCTATCGAAGCGGAAGCAGAATAGGAAACAGAAATGGAAGGAGTTTTTTTACTCCTTGGCTATATGTTGATCTCTTCGGAATTTCGGGTGCAGCTTGGCTATATGTTGGATTATGAAGTGTGTTGTTTACCAGGAACATCATTCCATCAAAACGGAAATGTAATCAATGCAATTCAGCTTGTTTTTAATTGCCAAGTTTAATGCTTTTCATTGTTTTTTTTTGTTGAAATTGATAAGCTTTTGATTTGATTTAGGAATGAATCTGGTAAATTGAAATGATCTTATGATCATGCCATTACAACTTTAGAAAAGATATGGATTATAATGTAAACTTGGAAGGAATTTTTTTGGGAAGTTGACGAAGGAAGTGACTGATAACGGAAATGGTGGCGAAGATTGATGAAGATTGATTGTCGTTAAAGGTGGTGGTGGTTAGTTGCAAGGTCAGGTGGTAGTGCTTATCATTAATGGTGGTGGTGGTGATTATTGCAGGTTATGAAGGAAGAGGAAGGAGATGGAAGTTTTAGGTGTTAAATGACCGAAATACCCTCATGTGCAATGCACATGAGGGGACTTAACGAAAAAACTTAACAGCCGTTAACTTAAAGGCCCTAAATCATGAGAAAAATTTATATAAAGGTCAAACAATGCAATAATTTAAAATAAAGGCCACGATCTGTAATTTGGCTTATTATAAAGGCCTAAAATTGTAATTTACTCCTTTATTAATCTGAATTAGCGACGAACTATTTAGGTCGCAATTCTGTTCTAACCTACAAGTGTTAGACTACAATACAAATAGCTAAACCATGATTAATTTTCTAAATATTATGGATTTAACCTAACTTGTCATATCCTACTTAAACTCTACCAGCTTATAGATTTGATTTAGAAAATGGCAAATTGGCTAAAAATAATCCCAACTAACACCTATTGGCCGAGAATAATCCCAACTCAGTTTATTCCCTCCAGTGGTCCCAAATCCAACTTTTTTGGCCTCCAGTGGTCCGCCGTTAAGTGCACTTAACGGCCGTTAACTTTTTTTTGATTTTTTTCGAATTTCAAAACAAGGTTTTATGGAAATTGATCGGGAGGGGTATACGATTCAATTGATGTAAACCTTACCTCGAACTGGTGTTCCAAACGACAAAACGGTCTTCAATCGGGTGTTTAAAACCTAACGGTGCTTTAACCAGATATCAAAATTAAACCATTTGGAGCAACAATTGGAAGTAAGGTTTACATCAACAGACTCGTATTCTCCTCCCGATCAAAATCCCTAAAATATCGGTTTGAAACTCGAAAAAAATAGAAAAAAAGTTAACGGCCGTTAAGTGCACTTAACGGCGGACCACTGTAGGCCAAAAAAGTTAGATTTGGGACTACTGGAGGGAATAAACTGAGTTGAGATTATTTTCGGCCAATGGGTGTTAGTTGGGATTATTTTAGGCCAATTTACCTTAGAAAATTAACTCCAACATAAACAAATACAATTATATTGTATTGTTGATAGATTATTAGCTATTAACAATAGAAATTACTTATTATAGTTAACTTAGTTTCTCTTCGTTAATAGTAGCAACTAGATATAAGGCCGGGCCGCGCGATGCTGCAGCCGGGTCTCGTGTTTTTGACTTTATTACACAGTCAATACAAAAATATTTATGTCTCGCATGATACAAAGTCGTAAGGCGTTAAATATTAAAAGCTAGAGATTTATACAAACGTAGATGCCAAAATAATAAGTAAGTCAAATACAAAGAGCTCGAACAAATTAGGTGTAAAGTTGTATTATTTTGATATATTAGGTGTAAAGTCGTAATATCCGTTGTAACCTCTTTACACTTGTTATGTTGTGGACATTAACATCAAAACAAACAAATTATAAACGCAACTACAAGTTAAAAGAAATGAAAACCAAACAAAAAAAACAATCGAAAATAAGTTTCGAAATTGGGTAGCTTTGTTAACCAAAAGAATCATTACCAATTGGGTAACAACTCATTCGTAAATATCATAAATACTCATTAAAAGATGGTAAAATTGTAAAAAAAAAATTTAGGTTGCAAGTGCCAACGAACAGATTCGAACTCAAGTCCTTCAACAGGAAAATTTAGCTTGCAAGTGCCAACGAACAAATTTAGCTTACCAACACAACCAAGCTAACATATTGAACAATTACCTAAAAGAAATATATATAATCGTTAAATATATGCGTTAAAAAGAAAAAAAATAAAAAACAAAAGTTCCAGCCAATGAAAGGGCGACACGTGTCGGTTAGTGGTTGGCCGGTGGGTTTGCCCACCGACCTTGCTTATTAGAAGATATATAAATTCAAGTTGTTCATGATCATAATACTTTCTCAACAACTATTAAATCATCAGAGTTAAAAGATATACTTATAAATATTATCACCATCAATAACCTCTATATATTTAACAACTAGAATAGATACACGTGTTCTACACTACTAGATTGCATTCGAATAAGGTTTAAATCCGAATAGAATTCTTGTAATTACATAATAATAGAGCATTATATAATCTAAAACTAAACAAAGTTACATGAAAACATGTGATGTGTATGTCTATAAAAACAAATTACAAATCTCTAAATATTTTTTAGACAACATTTCTTTCTTTTAGACAACATTGGATGTCGTATCGGAAGAATTACTGTCTTTAACAACAGTTAATAGTTTTAGCTCATCTCTGATTTCACTCGGGACAAAGCCACGTATAACTGACTATGTGAAAATACCAGATCTTAATTTCTAAAATAAACCAACTCTAGGTATTCTAAACTAATAAATTACATAAATAGACAATGTAAAATTTAAAAGTGTAACATATATTGATCCATTCCAATTATAATCCACTTCATAATTAACATTATGACATACAAACTTAAAACATACTAAAACCAATCTTGACTACCATATTAAATCTGCAACATATATACTACATTCTTATTCATTCATAGAGAAGTGAAGTAGTTGTACTTACTTTGAAACCATCATGAGCACATTTAAACAACAAAAGTTTCAACAAATTAAGGTGTGAAGTAGTTATCATTGCCTAAATTTAGCACCGAAGATAAACACAAACCTCTTGATTTGTCAAAGCCCCTTTAAAAGCGGCTTATATATATAGTAAATCATCATATAGTAGGTATGTATCACATATAGCATTTTTAAAAACAAACACAACAGCTTATGATTAGCTCAATTCTCGGTCCTTATCTACAAAGGAAAAATTTAAGTAAAACCTCACTGCTGAAAGAGTGAAATAGAACAAATAATATCAATATTCATATAGCCAAAAGGGTTCAATCAACCCTTTAGATCATTTCGTAATAGTCACCAAGCTTGAACCAACACATAACTAATTTCATCAAATAAAAAATATTTAGTATTGAAATAATTCAAAATAAGTGCAAAAAGTTTTGTTTTTTTTATAACAGCTGGTGGAACGACCTATGACTGTTACACTTAGAAATACAAGGACCTATCTACTATTCGGGTTAAATGAACCGCTTAAAAAAATACGAGTAGTCTGCTTTGTTGGGTAAATATGAGAACGCCATGTGGACTACATGGAGTGAGAAAGTGACATGTGTAAAATTCATGGAAGGTTTGATAAGGAATCAACGCATGACATACATATGACAAGAATAGTTTTGTTTTTTATAACATCGGTTGGTGGAACGACTTATGCCTGTTACACACAGAGATGCAAGGACCTATATATCTGCTATTCGGGTTAAATGAACCGCTTAAAAAAATACGAGTACGTAGTCTGCTTTGTTGGGTAAACATGAGAACGCCATGTGGACTACATGGAGTGAGAAAGTGACATGTGTAAAATTCATGGAAGGTTTGATAAGGAATCAACGCATGACATACACATGACAAGAATAGTTTTGTTTTTTTATAATAGCGGTTGGTGGAACGACTTATGCCTGTTACACAGTAATGTAAGGACCTATCTCCTATTCGGGTTAAATGAACCGCTTAAAAAAATACGAGTAGTCTGCTTTGTTGGGTAAATATGAGAACGCCATGTGGACTACATGGAGTGAGAAAGTGACATGTGTAAAATTCATGGAAGGTTTGATAAGGAATCAACGCATGACATACACATGACAAAAATAGCTTTTTTTTTAATATAATTTATAAATATGTTATCAACATCAATTTCTTTAACTTTATATATAACTTTCAACATCTAGTCTTAGTTTTATAACATCCTCTACAAAGATCATAGACTCATCACACTAATGGTATATATTGGTGGTGGTGTTTCATTTGAGTTCAACCATGCTCACACAATCACACATACATAAAACAAAGGATCCAACAAAAACACTAGCAAACTTCAACAAAAACATTTACAAAAGAAAGATTAAATTATAAAACAGAAAACAACATATTATATATGATATGATCATTAACTATGCAAGTATATACCAATTACTCTTTAACTATCCACCTTATTTCATATCCTAAAACTAAACATACCAAACCTTAACCATCACACATATATATATGTGTATCTACTTCTTGATCTTCCTATTGTTCTTCTTTGGACCAGGAACCTCAACCTGAACAACCGGGCACCCGCACCTCCCTCGGAAAAGAAAAAGCACGCGACCATTAACCGGCGCTAGCTTCTTAAGTTCCGCTTCCAATTCCTTATGATAATCCTTTGGCAACCCAAACAATCCCTTCTTCACCCCATACTTTACAGAACTAGAATTCTTGGCATTATTCTTGATATCGTCCTCGGTTTCAAGCTGGATATCGAATTCAACCGCCTGTTTTAGCCCACGACAACCCGGTTGACCACATTTTTTCCGACTCTTGCATAGCATAAAAATTAGCATAACCATACACATGATTATAACAACTAGTCCCAAAACACCATAAACCACTTGACCAACTTTAACCTTTCGTTTAAGCGTATACATATCATGTTGAAAAACCATAAGCACTTGTGAGAGCAGCAGAGATACAAAAGGGTGTATCAAGAAACCACAAGCACCAAATACAGTCATCAAAAAGAACGCATCAGTCAAAGCTGATGGAGTGTACTTTTCACATGCTGAATTAATGGGTATTTTCTTAGATAATTTTTTAATGTGATCATCGACGTCGGAACTTGACCCACGTAACTTCACCATTTTGATTGATGATGATGATCACTGCAACAAAATCAAAATCCAATCAAGACCCAATAAACTAGTTGTATTAATTATTACAAATCAACTCAATATATATCAAATGTTACCTGATGATTTAGGATGAAATTGTATGAAGTGATGAGGATAGGATTTGGAGGGTCGCACACGTTAAAGAAAAAGAATTGAAGCCATTAACATGTCAATTGCTAAGCTGTGTATGTTTGAGGTCTGGACGTGTTTTTTGCATATGGACTCAAGTGGGCCTTTTATTTTGAGCCTATTGCTATTTTTAGTCCACATTTACTTCATGAGGTTGGGGTGTGTCATGTGTGGGCCCCATTACTATTTTTGTTAATGCTAATGTATATCGCTTATGGTATTTTGTTGAAACAAAATTAAATAGAACAATTAACAAACTTTATTGTATTTTTACAAAATTACCCATTTATAAAATCTTAGGTATTTTGTTGAGTCTAATTGAAGATGTTATTTTACAAATGAGTAAACTTTGTTTAAGGTTCGAGACGAGTGAAGATATCGAACAGCGTCATGAGCAAGCACGGATGAAGGCTTGGTTTAATTGTATTTAATTGTCTTAGAATATTTGTGTAATCATCATGTGCTTAATTGCGCGTGTTTAGGCTTATTGTAAGGTGAGAATGGTATAGACTATAAAAGAGTTGCCTACATTTCTCTTCCATATCTTTGTAACTTTCCTTTGATCTAATACAATTTCCTATGCATATTTCATCATGATCTTCATCATACTTTGCATTGATCTATAATTAGCGAGATTCCGCATTATTGATTGTAAACAACATTCATAACAATCTCAGATCTAGATCCAAGCTCATCGTATTTGTCCTATCATATTTCATCTCAACATTTGTGTCGAGGATGATTAGCGTGCGAGACACTTGTCAGTTCAACGTTTCAACCATGCCCATAAATTTTATTTTAATTTTCTATTTTAAGTATATTGTGGTTTGTTTCAAAGTATTGTTCAAAATATAGTTTGATATGATGGGTTTGAGCGTTGATGAGTTTAGTGGCCCATTGATAAATCTTTATGTTTTAAGCAACATGTCTGAAATTCAGATTTTGTAAATGTAAAACTTATGAATTGTTGTTAAAAAAATCAATGGTTGGAGCTTGAATAATGACGTTCTACTATAAGTAGTGTTATAAAACTCGGCAAAGTACTATGCGAGTACTTGTAACTCGGCCGTTCACTGAAGTGAGTTTACCCTACTCGACTGATATTCCAAGGTCCATATCAAACAACGAGTTCTTGGTCAACTCATTTTTGGGCCAAAATACATAAAGCCTCCATTTTTTGGCCAATTTTGATGAAATGAAAACATAAAGCTTTCGTTTTTAGGCCAAAAATACCAAATTATCAAATGACCTAGGTCAAAATCGAAGTCTAGTATTCATTTCTACGAATTCTCTTCCCTAACACTCAATATCAAAGCCTATTATTTCCCTTAAAATACCTTGGTATTTGAGAATTTATGTCTTTGGTTAGTTGATTACAATGATATCCAATGTGTTATTTCATCAAGTTATTGTGTACATTTCTAAATAGACGAGGATTACACAATGACCTGATAAGAATTGCACAAATAAAAAATTTGAAACAAGTAATATATTTGAGATGTTATGTTATGACATATAGTTATGTCACATGAAAACAAGTTATAAGATTTGACATATTGTATTTTTATGTATGTTTTAGTTTGTATTCGAAAACAGAATGACCTGAGGAAATAACATAATGATCTAACTAAATAACATAATGACCTTGCGAAATAACACAATGACCAGACGAATTACATGAGGAGCTGAAACGTGAAAAAAAGTTATAATATATTTGAGATGTTATACAAATAAAATAAGTAACAAATTTTATATGTTATGTCAACAATAAAAACAAGTTATTAGATTTGACATTTTGTGTTATTATGTATGCTTTAGTATGTATACGTAAATAAATTAAAATAAAATACAATGACATAATATAACACAATAACTTGATGAAATAACACAACGATCTAACTAAATAACACAGTGCCCTAGCGAAATAACACAACGAACTGAAACTTGAAAAAAAATCATTTTTTATACTAAACAATATATGCTTTTTAAAAATATAAAACACTTTTTTATGTAATTTTATTTAAAAAAATAACATAATGACCTGTCGTATGTAAAGGTTATGGACCTTTAAAGAAGAAGTTGAAATTTGAAAATATGACAAAGACTAATATATTTTTTGCCTACCTTTTAAAATTCTAATTATTTTTCATTATGCCGCTTTATGTTTATAGACCATTGATCTTCATTTAATATTAGATCTAACGATCCAGTTGACTTCTTATGCTTTTTATAAAATTTAGACTTTCTAAATGAAACCAATTCCATATATGTAAATTTATTTATAAAGTAATTTATATATGTAAACATTAATATCAAGACAACTTAGTTCAATGAATTAGTATGCTCTTGAGTTAAAAAAAAAGTTGAAAGTCATGTCTCTTGAGAGACAACTTGACATGATTTTCAAACTCAAAAGACTTTCCAAAGTCTTAAAAACTTGACGTAGTAATATCCTAGAAAGCGGGTTCTTACTTTTTCACAAGCTAAATAAATGCACACCTACATGACTTTATATGAGTCATATAACCTTTGCAGAAGATTGACCTATTTTTCTATAAATATATGCATTTCATATAAGGTTATATGACTATATGCGTCATATAAGGTTGTTTAATTATACTTATATAACTCCGTTCAGCATGTATGCCTATATAGAATAGTGGTAGATAATGCACCTTACCCAAAGACCTTGTTTTGCATGTCAAATCTTTACTGCGTCACAAGATCTAATCACTTATTTGATACGCTACAAAATTTGATCACTTATATGATACGCCGCAAGATTCCCTCATTTATTTGATCCATCCGCCGCAAAATTCTGCCAATTAAATGATAACACACAAGATTCAGCCAATTATTTGATGACGCAAGATTCCAGCAGTTATTTGATATGACACAAGTTACCACAACGAATTAACGACAACACTGACGTACATAAGTCCAAATTTTGTCGTTATTGATGGGAACTTTACCCACGTTGACCCTTAATAGTTCTAAACAAAAGATTTGAAACAAGATTCCCCCTCGGTCTTTTTAAACATTTGTCGGTGGAAAATAATTTATGAAAAAAAAATCCGTTGGAAATATTCAATCAGAATAAGTATTGTTTAGAATTGAAATCGACAACACACAAATTTGAGCAAATTACATGACTTTATATGAGTCATATAACCTTTGCAGAATATTAATCTATTTTTCTATAAATGCATGTATTTCATATAAGGTTATACGACTATATGCGTCATATAAGGTTGTTTAATTATACTAATATAAATCCGTTCAGCATGTATGCCTATATAGAATATTGGTAGATAATACACATTACCCAAAGACCTTGTTTTGCATGTCAAATCTTTAATGCGTCACAAGATCTGATCACTTATTTGATATGCTACAAAATCCGATCACTTATATGATACGCCGCAAGATTCCCCCATTTATTTGATCCACCCGCCGCAAAATTCTGCCAATTAAATGATAACACACAAGATTCAGCCAATTATTTGATGACGCAAGACTCCGACAATTATTTGATATGACACAAGTTACCACAACGAATTAACGACAACACTTACGTACATAAGTCCAAATTTTGTCGTTATTGATGGGAACTTTAATTTATAGTTGGATCTTCCCACGTTGATCCTTAATAGTTCTAAACATAAGATTTGAAACAAGATTCCCACTCGGTCTTTTTAAACATTTGTCGGTGGAAAATATTTTATGAAGAAAAATCCGTTGGAAATATTCAATCAGAATAAGTATTTTTTAGAATTGAAATCGACAACACACAAATTTGAACATATCACAAGAAAAGAAAGAAAATTACAAGATTGAACTACTAAATATAACTCAAGAACTCATTCTAACCTAATTACCTAACTTTCCCCAATTATATATAACCACCTCTAATTGATGGTTAACGAGTGAGTTAACAAACTAACATTCACTTAAACACCTTTGGTCCTTCCTCTTCTATAACTTCACACTTCATCTACAAACTTATCACTTTAGCTTTAATTGCACTATCAAAGAATGATAGTTTAGTCCCTCTAAAGGTTGAGTTGACTTTATTGAGATTTATTTTGACTTTATACTTCACATTTTTCACCTTAAATTCATAAATTCTAAGCAAAAATTAAACTTTGATCCTGTAAAGATTTGTAAACACATCAGCCGCATTAAGGCTTGTATCAATCTTCTCAACTTTAAGCTCTTTGGTATTAACAACATCCCTAATTAATGAAGTGGTATTTGACCAATTCACATGTTTGGTCCTATCATAAAACCTATAGTTTTTAGATAATTAGACCACACCTTGACTATCAGATAATACAGTTGTTTCATCTACTTCAATACCAAGATTGACACACGTACACATGTTGATCCAAAATGCTTCCTTAACTCCTTCTATCAATATTATATATTCTGATTCAGTTATTAACAAAGCTACAACATGTTGTAATTGTTCCTCTTAACAGACTATATATCTCATAACCAAGAACACATACCCAGTTATAGACCTTCCTCAAAAAACCTTGAGCGGACCCTACATCCATATGTTCCCTAACGTAAACACAACATTAATAAGCGCTGCTTCTAGAAAACCTACTGTTGATCATATAGTTACTAAACCTTTTATACCATCGTCTAGGTGATTGTTTCAACCCATATAAGTATCTCCTCAGCAAACAAACCTTATCTTTCAACTTTTAACTTCATAACCCCGTGGTCATTTCACATAAATTTGTTCAGCAAGGCTTTCATATAAGAATAAGAGGAAACTCACATTATGTGAGAAATTTTTTTACACATATATGAGAGTTGAACTAAAACTTAAGTATTTCATCTTAATACTTGCGCTAAGGATGATTAGCGTGTGAGACACTTGTTCATTTTAAAGTTTCAACCTTGCACATAAATTTTCTTTTAATTTTCTATCTTGGGTATAGTTTGTTTCAAAGTAAAGTTTTAAATATAGTTTGATGTAAAGTGTTTGAGCTTGAACAATAAAAGACTGGCGTAAATAAATTTTTCGTGGTGGAAATTTAGAGTGTGTGGATCATTAAAAAAGAATAGGTTAAAAATAAATGTTAAATATATATTAGTGATGGAGATGAATAGTTGAATACCGCCTATTTTGTCTTCAATGATTTTTTTTTATTTGATTTTTATATTAATTTAAAGTGTGATTTAGCGTAGTGTTGTTATTTTAAATTTTCTTCTTTTCTTTTGCTTGATATGCACTACAAAAAATGTTGGTATTAGCAGCGACTATGACCGGCAACAGTAGAAAAATGGGTTACGGGTCGCAACAATTGGTCCTAGTCGTATGTAAGTAGGTTTCCAAATTAATAGATTGTGATCATTTGTTTTTAAACTAGCTATAAAGTGTAATGGCCACGAAACCCAATACATTTCGAGTGAACTTCTTTCGATCAGTACCTATAAACACTCATGGTCTTCTTCATTTCCCTAAACGCTCATGTTTTCACTTGAGTTATAGATAACTAACGCACACATAGTGTAGTGTCATATCATGCATTTTACCCCTCAACCTCAGTTCACCCTTCAACTCTTTTAAAAACAAAAGTGTTGGGTTGGTGAAGTCCTTGTGTTTGGGCTTTAGGGTTGACATTAGAAGACATGGGTTAGGCCCGGTTAATGTTTCTTGGTCCCTAAGTTAGAAACCCTAATCTTATCTATATATACCATAGTCATGTAATTGTAATCTTGCGTGTTTGAGCCTAATGAAATAACCTAGTTGCTGCCGGTGGATGTAGGTCCCCCACTGGGACCGAACCACGTTAAAATACTTGTGTCGTTATTATTTTCTGTCTGCGTGATATTCGTTTGTGCTATTGTGTGTGTTGATTCGCTTCCGCGTACCGCTTTAATCCTAACAAGTGGTATCAGAGCTAAGGCTTGTCGGAAGTCTGAGGTAACTGTTTATATTTCTTTACAGTTATTTGATATATCGACGTTGCAAGAGCAAATTGGTTCGATTGGTCCCGTGTTATCGTTGTGTTTGTTCACTTTATTCGATCTGTTCCTTGTTTGTTATTGTTAAATAACTGAAGAGAGGATGGTTATGATCGGATTGTTCGACGGTTATGGATTTTTAGGTTGATTGGTTTGTCAAAGGAACTTGGGTGTGGTACTGATTGGGATAAATCTGGAGAAAATTGAGCCAATGGATGTGTTGGTGACAACATACGTAAATGCAAGAGGTTTGTGGCAAGTCATGTGAACTATTGCTCGTTTGGGATGATCTTTCGGTTAGGGTTTGTGTTAACTGATCGTGTGTACGGTCATAGAATCCTTGGTACCGCTTGCTTTCCATGAAAGCTCTACTGCTGTTATAATTGTTTGCCTGTTAGTTGGTCTGAAACTGTGGAGCTATTTCTTGTTCGATGGTGACCAATGGTACGATATTCGAGTGAATATGGGATCTTGTGCGAGGTGAAAATATTTCGCCGGTGAAGTACGGATGGATATTCATCTCATGAGTGTTTTTTTGGCAAAGGTTGAGATAACAGGGACAGTGGGAGCTGGGCATAGATGACCTGGTGAGGCTGCATGGAGGCGTTGACATTCTTTAGAGTTGGTGTCAAATATAGTAAATTCTGCTTCTGGGTATGTGTCAGTGTTTGATGCATTGGGACTCGGTGGAATGCAGTGAGACTCTTGGGTTTAAGATTCGGGTGTGCTTTATTTCATGTTACCCACTGTAGTAAAGTACTGGTGAATCTATTGTAGACTTAGGGAAGATACAGGTTATGTATCGCCGGAAGTAGTGAACCAACTTCCGAGTAGTAAGGTCTTGACTCGCTGAATCAAGTATAGCTAAGTGAATTTACTTTGCAAGTGTGAATTCTGGAGCCATAGGGATATCAGTTGAGTGCATTTGGAGGTCTAAACTAGGTCAGGAGTTTGTTGACAGTGGGAGCACAGAGTGTGTTTCGGGTACAGTGAGTAAACTCCTTTGGGTTTTAAGACCGGAATTCCGAATGGTAAAATCTCTCCTTGGTACTTGCTAAATTTGGAGAGTGGTTTTTCTTCTGGAAGTCTCTGGAGCCGGTAGTACGAATCAGTGGGAGCCGGTTGAGATTGAGGATGAGTCGTTGGCTGGTTTTTGCCAAGACTGGGTCTGTGATGACCAGATTGGAGCTTTTGGGAGCTTCAATGGGCCTTTTAGGTAACTGATGAAAAGGGCCATTGCAACTAGGTAAATTGGGTTATTTGAAGTCTTAGCTTGTTTATGGAAACTGAAGGCTTGGAGAACTTCTGTTATATGAAATCTTAGCTTGTTCGTTGGGAACTGAAGGCTTGGGGAACTTCTGATTATTTGAAGTTTTAGCTTGTTCTTGGAATTGGAGGCTTGAAAGGATTTCCATCTCTGAAGATTACTGAAATTACTGGATGACAGTGGTATTGTGCTTGATGGCGGGCTGAAGTATTCGCAAGGCCTTCAAGTGGGAAATTGTTGGGTTGGTGAAGTCCTTGTGTTTGGGCTTTAGGGTTGACATTAGAAGACATGGGCTAGGCCCGGTTAATGTTTCTTGGTCCCTAAGTTAGAAACCCTAATCTTATCTATATATACCATAGTCATGTAATTGTAATCTTGCGTCTTTGAGCCTAATGAAATAACCTAGTTGTTGCCAGTGGATGTAGGTCCCCCACTGGGACCGAACCACGTTAAAATACTTGTGTCGTTATTATTTTCTGTCTGCGTGATATTCGTTTGTGCTATTGTGTGTGTTGATTCGCTTCCGCGTACCGCTTTAATCCTAACAAAAAGTTCTCCCATTGGTTGCTTACCCTCAAATCCACAAGCTCACGAGCTCGTATACCCGTGAGTTTCCTTGTGAGCCCACCTCGCCACACTGGATCGAAATAGTGTTGCCCTCACAAACTTGTAGGAACTAGGAACCCGTCTCCTCCTATTGCTCCGCTTTCCCCCCACCCTTAGTACATATATGGTAAGACGTATATTTCTAAAAATTCTACAAATTTAATTAAACAACAATGACTCGATCAGTATGATGAAATGTGACTTTTTGTAGCCGAAAACTACATGCTAATACATAGCAATACTCATTTTAGCCCATTTAGTGTACAAATCAGCATAAACATGTCTCTAATACATTAGAAAAATGAATATGGCATTTTTATATATGCCCTTAAGCTTATATGCAAAACTATTCAAAACTAGCTAGTTAATTAGTTTTAATTTAGGAACCTATATAAGCCAAAGCTAAAACTCAAAGTTCTCCTCAATATTATATTATTTGTATGGTGAATCATCATTCCCTATTTCTGTCAACAAACTTTAACAAATCCTTTAGTTTATATAAAAAGATAAAAATAATAGAAACATTAATCAACATTAATAATTGTACTATTGTACATACAACTTCAGTTATAAAAAAAATTAAACAAATGAATATTCAGGGTTGAAATTAGTTTCATATATATGAAAACCTTTGGCAGTGAATTGCACCATGCATCTAGAATTTAATTCAACATGTGCATTCCATAAACTTCACAAACTCATAAAAATCTATTCTACCATCATCATTCTCATCAAAAACTCTAATCATCTTCTTGCAATCATCCATGGCTACTTCATCCCTAAATCCCAAAGCACAAAAAACTCTTCGCAACTCTTGTGCATCAATATACCCATCTTTATTCTCATCAAACACATCAAAAGCTTCCTTCACTTCATCCAATCTTGGTTGTTCTTCTTCAAACATGTTAAAAAGTTCATCACAACTTAAACATTTTGGCAAGTTGTCAACTTCACAACCACACAACATGCCCAATTTTCCCATCACCATCTCCACTTCATGTCCTTGGATGCTTATGTACTTAAATGAAGATAATCTTTTAGACAATTTGGAATAATCTTGATTCTTTTTTTCAAGAACTTGAATCTTGGAGTCATTGATGTAGAACCAGAAATGTGGGTAGATGGACATGGTGAGAATTTTTTGGGAAATGAAGTATTGGATGAGTTCAAGTATCATGAATGTCATGGTTAATGCTTGAACAATTCCTTTTTGCTAAAATGAAATGTGAAAGTGAAGAAAATGAATTTTAGTGAAGTAACTAGTAAAGAATTGAAGCTTGTGAGTTTGAAGAATAGGAGAATGAAGATGTGTGGCTTTTTATAATAAGTATGTGCGTGTATGACGGTGTTTGTGTGTGTGTGTTAGGTCAGCTGTCAAAGTAAGGTTGAAGAAAATGGTGGAGATCGAAGGTAGTGTTTGGAAGGTGGTTGGAAATGACTCAAATGAGTATGTGGTGGTTTGAAGTGGAAAATTTAGAGGAAATTTCTTCCTTGTTTCCGGGAAATTCAAGATGATTATGGGTTATGACTTTTGAAATTAAAATCTCCTCTTATTTATAAAACTTTATTTGGTTAGTGATATGTGTACTATACCGAGTTTATTGTTTTAATAACTATATATTAAAACTAGATTAAATATCCGTCGACTAACACGTGATTAAATAAAATAATATTAAAATAAATATTTAGATAATCATATACTCTTTTATGTAATAACTTGATGTTAAATTTCAAACGTAAAAAGTTTGAGGTATTAGATATAGAAACCAATCTACTGTAATTAAATATTTAGAGACAAAAACATACATTTCATTTCTTCAAAAAATTTGAGGTGTATAAACCATTATGATGACGACATTGTAGAATTTTTTGGTTAAACCATTTAATTTTGACTCTATAAAGTATAAAATCCCTTAATTTGGTTTAAAATAGGTAATAAAAATCGTAATTGGATTTTAAAATCAAACTTATGATATTATAGGAAAGATTTTTAATATATAATTATGCAAAAAAATCAATAACCTAGATTTTTAATTTAATTGAAAATATTAATGTGGGGTGACACATAAGAAAAAATGATGTAACAATGATGGGTCATGCTTGAAAAAATGACACATGACAAAAGTTTATTACTTTATTAGTATAGGAGATAAGATGATAGTAAGTTGAAGTTGGGTAACGCTTGAAAGAGTACTCAGTTGAACTTGAGAACTACACAAAATATAAGGGATGAAATTTTAAAGAGCAGGGGTAAAACTATAACTTTAAACATAGAAATATTTCTATGTTTTGCTAACGTTAATAAATTTTTTAAACACCATTAGATTAAGAATATATTTATCTTTCATTTGAATATAAATAACGTTGTAAAAAATAAAATTTTCTTATATTTTTTTTATTTTCAATACCGCATATATGTAGTATTACGATATTGTATTTTATTATATCTTTCTTTAAAAGTTCTTAACTTTTTCATACGTTATGTATACTAAAATTCTAAAAAAATTAAGTTTTGATTTTTACTATATTTAGTATCGTGGTACTTGATATAATTATGAAAGCAGTCAAATGACTCAAAAGTCTAATGATTATTCAAAGTCTACATACGACCTTAAAGGTCCAATAACAAAATTCTTTTTATTCCATATTCAACAAAAACTGATTATAAATGAAAACAAAACCAATATTTGTACTACATCTAAAATTAAAGATTATAATAAATAGTCTGTCACTTGTCATTCAACTAGGCCATTTACCTAAGCGTCTTAAATTTAGGTAAAATATCTAGGTGCATATTAAATCATAGTGATGTTTTTCTTAAAAAAAAATACATATTTAACCAGGATCATGCAACAAATTATGAAAAATATTTATGTGTATAATATTGCCATTTTTTAAAGATTTCAACTACAATCATATAAATTAAATTAGAAATTTATATTTTTTTCTATTTTTTTTTGTTTTGTTTATTTCTGAATAATTGAAATTATAATTTTAATTGACTTTTAATGTACTAACTCATTTAACTATATTGAAAGACAAACATTATGAATAATGTGTTGTCTGTTGTGTGAGGTACTGTTGTGTTTTTGTTGGTTGGTGGTTTGAAATGTTGTGTTCCTTGTCATAAAATATATTTTTTTTGTGGCTTGAGGTGTTGTGTTGCTATTTGTTGATATCATGAAATAGTGTTTTGTGTGTGGCTTGTGGTGTTGTGTTGCTATTGGTATAGGTTTGAGGTGTTGTGTTATTATTGGTTGATGTCATGTGTGCATTTGTTTGTTGGTCATTTTTTGTATTTGTTTTTTTTGTTACATTTTTGTTTGTGGGTTGTTAGTAGGGTTTGCAAAAAGTAATAACCCGCTTAACAACTGTCAACACTAAAAAAAATTTTATAATACTGTTTAAAACGTTATTACACTTCGATTTCAATGCAAACTATTTTCAAACAAATTGAATCCTGTCAAAATATTATATTTTTTAATACTCATGGTAACAAGTTCTCAGCCTATGTAATACACATGTAACTAACCTAGTAAACTAATAAACACACGATAAATATCATAATAAAATAAAATAAATCTGAAATATAAACTAAGAGAGAACTATGCTACATATGGAGTAGTATGATAGTACATATATGTAGTATACGATACTGCATATATGCTAGTCTTAAATTTAGGATCAATTGCATATATATCTTTGCAAACCTCCCCTTAAATACATATATACCCAACTAAAAAGTTTAATTACATATATACCAAATTTGATTATAAGAAGAGATTTATAACTAACGAAACACACAAAAAAACAGTTTGATATGTATAGATATAGGTAAGGCTATTTTAATAGGTGCACACATGGAAAGTTTTTAAATTGAAAGACATGATTAAAGAAGACTCACTAATTAAAATAATGCTTAAGAATAAACTTGAACTTTTGTGTTGACGAATGGAAGCTTGGCATGTGACAGATCATAAGTTGTAATTAGTTAGATGGCGTAGTTGAAATACCACATAACAAGATATTTAGTTTTTTAATAGTATAGACATGTCCCTCTAGACTCCAACATACGCCCATTTTACAAGCAACTTCCAAAAACGATGGAGCACACCTTCATCGCTTTGGTGTTTGATCAGCAACTGTGTAAGGTTCCCTAAATCTTCGCCTTCTCAATACAAAACCTGTTAGAACTCTACAAGTCTGCTCCGCTAAACTCAAGGAGAAAAGTAGTATTTCAAGCTATTGTCCTAGTGCTCATGTTATGTCTTTGGAATATGAGAAATGAAGTGGTATTTTGAAGCATAAAGTGTGACACTCATGAAAGGCATAAAATGGAGTATGGGTGTGGGTAAAGAACATGAAAATCTCAACAAATCCCTCTTGGATTGATTGGTGTAAATTTTGGTTCTGAACATGTTAGACTTTGCTTATTGTATTTTGAAAAATAATCTTTGTTGCCCTGGCCACCAATATATCATGGATTGATAGCACCTCCTTCACAGTCAAAAAGACTTCCTTTGGAGCATTACACCAATCATGAATCTTGACTCGCATCAAATGAGGAGATGATCCACCGTCTCAACCGAATAATCGCACACATCACACCCCAGCGAAACATGCACACCTCGCTTTTGTAGATTTTTTTTAAGCAATACGATTCAAACCCGCACACAACGCAAAAATATTCACCTTTAAAGGAACCAGTTTTGACCATGGGATTTTAAACTATTCATCATCAAACATAATGAACTCAATACCATTTCTAACTTTTTGCACAGAGAATATTTCATCAACCATATATCATCTGTATCCCCCAACTCCACTCTTGGAAGAATTTGCTCACAATACCTACACTGGTCAATAACACCCGACATTATCGTCCCCGTCTTACATTCACAATTAATCTGCCTGCCCATCAATCTAACCATCACCGTGCAACTAATAAGACAAAAGGTGATAGTTGGGACCAATGAAAACCAATATACCATTTTAAAAACATACTATTTTTGAAAAAAAAAACACTCTCTTGTATGTTCAACTTAATATATTGTTCCTTGTCATAAATTTTAATATATTCGGTAAAACATATAAAACAAACTTATACTGCACAGTGTGGTACGTTTCAGAGTTAATATAACAATGTCATTCAAATGACTCTGTATGATTTGTTAACATCTAAGGTCTACAAGTGGACATCTTGGTATGGAGTTAGCTGGTGTGTCAAATTTGTATTTATATATCTTCAAATTCATAAGGTTGGTGCTTTGCACCAGCCTGTCATGTGATGTCACCCAGTGTTTTAACTTTTTTTACTTTAATGTATTTACGGTTTTAGTTTTCGATTTTTGACGTATTTACAGTTTTAATCCCCTATTTTTACTAATTATCATTTTAGCCCTTGATGAGTTTTCGACTTTGATTTCTTACTCTACTTTGACATATAGTACGACTTTAATATTGTTATCGTTTTAACTTCTACTTTTGTTATTTCATCGTTTCTTAAAATGTGACATTACGGTTTTACGAAGTGATGTACGGGATATGAGACTTTTTTTATTAACGCATGTGACGAAGTCGCATATGCAAGATCCAACTATGTGACCTGACCGTTGCAACACGCAGCCAGGTACTAATCTAGTTACAATGAAAAGAGAAGTGTGGTTAAATTCTACAGGGTGCATATATGTGTATTTATCCGATAAAAATTAAGAATTATTGTTATAAAAAAATGTATTGGATATTAACAGTTTTAACTATACGTTTTTAGCCGATTCTGGTCCTAGCTTCTGAAATATATGTTTGCGGTTCCAACTTTTATCATTTTCGCCATCAATGAACCACCGTTATAATTTTTTTAATGCCGTTAACTTTTTTTTTCGAATTCTAGGCCGACGTTTTAGGGCTTCTGATTGGAAGAAGAATACGATTCGCTTGATATAAAAATTATATAGAAACGGTGCTCTTAATGACGAACGGTGCTTCAATCAGGTGTTCAAACCTAGCGGTGGTTAAACAGATGTACAACTTTCGTTGTTTGGAGCAACATGTCAAGGTAATTTTTACAACAATCGACTCGTATTCTCCTTCCGATCAAAGCCCCTTCAACATCGATCTGTAATTCAAAATAAAGTTTAACGTCGTTCCATTTTTAAAGACGTTCCATTAGCGGCAAAGATGATAAAAGTTGTGACCATCAACACATATTTTAAAAGTGGGAACCGATAGCGACAAAACAAATAGTTTAGACTCTTTAGTTAGATCCAATACTAAAAAAAAGTAAACACTCGACTGCTTGAGAAGAAACAACCCATATATACTTTATTTTGGATATAACAACCAATGAACATATATGTAACATTATTAGATGATATATATATATATATATATATATGCATCTACGTGTTGAAACCGTGTTATAAAGTTAAACCTTAACAACTTGATCTTAATTATCTCCCACTATCACACTTAACCCAACAACTCTACATCCCAAAAATGAAGGACTCCACTTTTGGAATAATTGAATCACAAGAAAAATACAAGTGTGGGCAGGTTAATAATCTACTTAACCCCATGCTAGCTACATATATTAATTAATTTTTAAAAATATATATATTTGCATGTATATATATATATAAATGACTCACTGTTTCATGCATCATATCCACCACCCATCAAACCTAGCTTAATTTTGATCATCTTAAGTAGCTAGTTATTCTTAACCAAATTGCATTTTTATTAGACACCAATTAACTATGAAGCCAACTGGTGCATTACAACTTGGTGTTGCTCCACCAGCAACTAGAGGCATTGCCATACTGGATTTTATTCTTAGGCTCATCGCAATCGTTGGAACCCTAGCAAGCGCAATCGCCATGGCTACGACCAATCAAACGCTTCCCCTTTTCTCCCAGTTTGTTAGGTTTAAAGCCAAGTTCAATGATCTCCCTTCCTTCACGTAAGCTCTAATTATATATAACAGCTTTTTATATTTGTACGTATAAAATTATACATACATAGTAGATCATTAATAAACATACGGTATCGCTAGCGGTCATATGTGCTTTAGAGGTTACAAGTTCTAATCTCATTAAACATCAATATTATGTTGTCATTAACACGATTGTCGGCAGTGACAAAGCCAGAATATTTATACAAGGGGGCCGAAAGACACGTGACCTGCTGCGCGCAAGGGGGACAAACCCAGTTTATTTAATATTTTTAAGGGGGCCTAAACACAATATATATATTTTTAACTACTAACAGACAATCCGACACTTATGATGAAAAAAAGTGCCTCCACTATCTTTCGCCCCTTATTGCTGGCCATCGAGATCTCTAGGCATAGATAAGTCATGGGCTTTATATATGAGCTAGTCGGTTTCCTCAAACGAGTTGGCATCATCCTCGAGCGTCAAACTAACGATTGACGGTTAAAATCACGTCCGAGATATGAACATGCTAAACTATATATGTATGAAGAGGCATGCCGCTAATCCCGAATTGTCATCGTGCAATAAATAAAAAATAAATAAACATAAGATTTATTAACTATCTTTAAAATAATTAATTTTTTTTTCTATTTACGTATATATAGAGTTGAGGTGTTTGTATATCGATCTGTATTTTAAATAATCATTAATTTGCTTAATAATTATATGTCTAGCTATAAATAGTAAAGTTAGTTGGCACATGACATGCATGCATGCGTATGCCATATTTAATTTGTTCGGATCGGTATTTGCTAGCTAACCACTAACAATTAATATTTGTACAAAAATAAACAATGTTAATTTATAACACATTACACAAAACTGTATGAAATAATTGTGTTATGTACTAATATGTTTGGAAAAAATAAACAGGTTTTTCGTGGTGGCGAGTTCCATCGTGAGCGCTTACCTCATTCTTTCTCTAGCTTTGTCGATCTTGCACATAGCTAAGGCGCACGCAATAAACACCAGGGTCCTCTTGCTCGTTCTTGACACGGTTAGTCTACAAATTAACACTTATGTAAATGGTTCATGACTAATTAATTAAGTTACTATATATGTGGTACGGTAGGGGGCTATGGGTTTACTGATGGCTGGTTCAGCAGCAGCAACCGCTATAGTGCAGTTAGCTCACAATGGAAACAACAAGGTCAACTGGTTCGCTATTTGTCAACAGTATAATGATTTCTGCAAACGGGTGTCTGGTTCTTTGATTGGTTCCTATGCTGGAGTCGTGATGCTGATTCTATTGGTTTTGCTTTCGGGTGTGGCTCTTTCTAGACGTTGATTATAATTTCTATCACGTTTCGTCATGGTATTGGTTTTTGAGTTTGCATAGTTGTGTTATTTTTCTCTTGCATTTGGTTTTTGGTTTGTATGTTGTTGACATTTAATTTCACCCATTGTGATATTTGTAATGAATTGAAGTTTGCCTTAATTTAATCATCTTTGTTTCAAATACTTCTCATGCATTTGAAGCATACTGTGTACGTACGTAGCCCGGTTTTATAGTTATAAATATTTTCGAATCATTCTCACGTTAAAGTATATTGTTGCAACGAGCTAGCTAGTATATGTTATATGACATAACCACATGCATGTACAGAAAATTTGTTTGTAAACCAGAACAAAGACCTTTCTTAGGAACCATCACGATACATATTCCTAATCTAAACTATAAAGCTCTCCTTGTACGTAGAGGTACGTTACGGTGTATAGGTAAATTGTTAAAGTCGAAAAAGTAATTTAAACAGAATGAGATCACGTATCAAGCTTTTTTTTTAATTAACAAGAAAAATTTGAAGTATCAAAGCTGTCAATTACTAAAATTTAAAAGCCGGTGTGTAACTTACCAAATTTTTTTTTTTTTGAACAGCAACACCTTGATTTTCAAGGAGAAATACACCACCACCTGTGGTCAGCAGGACTAGAACCCCTGACCTAGTGCTCCTAACACAATTGTGTTACCAATGGGCCACTAACCCCATTGGCGTAACTTACCAAATGATGAACTCAAAATTAAAAGTATAAATTGTTAAAAGTATGTGATTTCAATTTTAAGAGAAAAAAAGATATGTTAATAAAGTAAAGTAACCATCACACTTTAAGTGGCTGTTTGTTTCAGCCTTTTAATGGTTCAGATGTCTGAATGGTTTAACACTTAATGATTCAGACTGTTTGATTCACGAGCTAATACATGTCTGAATGGTTCAGACATTTGTCTCTAAATGGTTAAGCATTATACAGAGTCTGTTGGTTTATCTGAATTGGTCAGACATTTGTCTTTGAATAATTAAGCAATATACTAACTTTTAATGGTCCAAACCTTTTATTATTTCAGCACTTAATCATTCAGACGTTATCAAATAGCCCCTGAGTGTTTATAGTATATAGAGAAACAAATAGCTGTTACAAAAGTGATACTGCATGCATGTGGTGCGAAAATTAGCCCATATGATACAAGATATATATCACTTCAAGACTAATCATTATCAACTATCAAGCATTTACATTTCTCCGCTGATGGCGCTGACCACTATAATATTGTACCCATGCATCTCTCTATTTCAATTCCCTTATCAAAATATAATTAATTAAACATTCTTATTTTACTTCAAATAAAATCATATCATAAAGACATAAACTGACTTTTTTATTGGCATAACGTAAATATTATTAAGCTAGTAAGAAGCTAAAAGAAAGAAATGCTTGCGATAAATTGGCCCGGTTTATACGACCGGCTTTTAGCTTGGTAACTTAATTATCGTACGTAGCTAGCGCCAATGGCATATTTCGAAACACATGAGATAAACATCTAATTTGGATGGTTAATTTTGAGTTTGTGTGGTTCTTTGACACTAGCTCAGCTAGCTAGCTAAAAGTTATTATAATGTTTGCTTACATCAATAGTTTGAAAGGTATATGTCTTTTTACTTTTTAGTGAACTTAAAGCTAACTCACTCACAACTCCTGGAAAATATACACATGCACGACTTTAATCCACATGATCTTGAAGAGTGAATATTTCACATCAAATGAATTGTTTAACAACAATTCCCCATTATCACCGGGAAAATAATCACCAAACATGCACACTACAGGATTTGAACACGTACACAACCTGATCACAACGTACCATTTACCATCAACCTATCCGGAACATCAAATGTATTGTTATGATACCATTGAGGACAACATGACTGTACTTAATTAAAAACCGATAGAACCTTTCAAGGTAACAATAAAAAAAATTACACCAGGATTAGATAAGTTATTATTTTTATTACTGGTATGGTTGTTTTGTGAGTTGGAGATCATGGATTTGAGTCGTGACGATAGCCTCTTGCGTAAATGCAAGCCTGCAAGGGTATGGGTGAAATATTGTACAAGCTGCAATATTCTGTCGTGATACTATAAATACACACCAGTGAAAATATAAAAGTAGTAATATAATTCATATCCATGGAGTATATACTCAAATAATATTTATTGTGATGGCATTTAACAATATTTAAGAACATGTAGAAGGATGGAAAGTACAGCTGCAAGTATATAAAGGGAAGAAACTCGCACTGGTATCCTGTTTTCTCTTTTGAATCACTAAACTAATATTCCAAAATATAGAGTTTTTGTTTATGAAACAATTAAGATTATATATAAAACATCAATAAATTTGGAAATGGGTCGATCTCCGTGTTGCGAGAAAGTAGGATTGAAGAAAGGACCATGGACTCCAGAAGAAGATCAAAAGCTTTTAGCTTACATTGAAGAACACGGCCATGGAAGTTGGCGCGCTTTGCCTGCTAAAGCTGGTTTTACTTCTTTTACTCGCTTCTTCGATGAATATGTCATTTTTGTTCTAAATCTGTCATTATTGTATGATCATTACAGGATTGCAAAGATGTGGAAAGAGTTGCAGGTTGCGATGGACTAATTATCTTAGACCAGATATTAAGCGAGGCAAGTTTACTCTTCAAGAAGAGCAATCTATCATTCAACTTCATGCTCTATTGGGAAACAGGTACAATTTCGTTTATAGTTTTATGCTTGACTATGCATTGAAAGTGTGATTAGTATCAACTAATGAAATTAATCTTATTATGTTATTTTTTATGTTTAGGTGGTCGGCAATAGCAACTCACCTCTCAAAAAGAACAGATAATGAGATCAAGAACCACTGGAACACTCACCTGAAGAAGAGGTTGACTAAAATGGGAATCGATCCAGTGAGCCATAAGCCGAAAAATGATGCCATTTTGTGTACTAAGAGTCAGTCAAAGACTGTTGCTAACTTGAGCCACATGGCGCAATGGGAGAGTGCTAGGCTCGAGGCTGAAGCCAGGTTGGTCAAACAATCTAGGCTCCGGTGCACAAACTCATATGAAAAGCAAGTGCAACCAATTGTGTCCTCGACGTCCTCCTATAAATTAAGCATACCTGTATCTGGAGCACCAACTAGATGCTTTGATATTTTGAAAGCATGGAATAATGTTTGGGGCAACAAGCACAATGATGTCAATGGTGGGAATGAAAACGAAGATTTGGAATCACCAACTTCGACAGTTTCCACAATTGGTGTCATAGAAAGCTCCACTAGCTTTTTCGAGTTTGCTAGAGGTAATTCATCAGGATCTTGCAATGATGGAACCATGGGCGAAGAATGTGATGAAGAATGGGAATGCAAAACCAACAATCAAGCGGCAAATTCCATTCCAGGGTTTACTGGCATGTCATCAACAGATAACAACAAAGAGCACGTGCCTCGTGGCTACTTTTTAGAGACTTTTACAGATCTTCTATTGAGCAGTTCAGGCAGTAGCAATCATCATAATGTACAAGCGGGCGGTGAGTCAATAATTCGTCTTGAACCTAATGAAGACAATAACAATGACTATGAGGACAATAACAAGAACTATTGGAATAACATTCTTAATTTGGTGAATTCATCACTTCAAGACCCACCTTTGTTTTAGAATCCGTCTTATTCACATTGTTTTGTTCCTTTTTTCGACAAGAGTAATCGATAAAACGCTTGCAAGTGTGTTGCAAGAACCATGTCGGTTTGTACTTTCTAGCGTATTTTAAGTCTCTAGTATATATGCAATAATTACTATTTTGTATTTCGGTTTTTATGACAATCTAATATTACATGTAAACTCAAGAGACTTGTCAATGCCATACATTGCGTTAACCAAGTGGCCTCACTTCTACCACCGGAAACTGAAATCTATATATATATTAAAAATATATAATACGAAAATTAGAAGTAAAAATGTTAGCTTGCTAGCTCTTGTCCAAAAGGGTGTTCAATTTCGATTTTAATGCCTGTATTGTACTTGTACTCCTTTTTTCCTTAACTTTCACATGCATTGCTTTCCATTATTTAGTCGCATTAAATAAGGGTACTCACTACTCTGAAAGAAATAGGACCATCGGATTAGAATAATTAATGGGAAGAATATACTTATAAAAATAAGAATAAGTGGTTGATAATACACCACACATTGATACTTTTCTTAAAATCTTCATTTGTGATTAATTAGTGTCAAAGATAACTAGGGTTCTACATAAAACACCCAAATTTAATCTTTTTATGTTATTTTTAATAAATTTATGCAATGAAGTTTATGTTAGGCTAACATCTGGTTTCATGTCCAGGTCTAATAGTTTTATGTGGCAAGGTTAGAAGTTTTTATCTTGTTTTTCTCTAAAAAAGTTAATTAACGAGTTTCAACTTTAATCAATATGGTTCATAAATACGGTTGTAGTGAGCATGCATTACGTTCGCAGTAATGAGAGAGCTCCATTGTCGATGAAAAACATTGGTGTAAGAGGAGAGATTTCGATCTCGATCATTACACCTCTGAGTGCGCCACTCGTACGTCGTTACACCTACATTTGTTCTAAAAGAACTTGTCTTAAGAGCATTCTCAATATTGGGCTTCCCCTATAATACTTTAATATTTTTTTTAAATGATTATGAGTAGAAGAGATAAAACTATAATGACAAATGTAATAAAAGTATAGTTTTAAATGTACATCTTTCTTTTTTTGGTTGTCTTATTTTAAATGTTTATTTCAAAAATAAATGTATAATTTCCAATTTTACCCTTAATTATTTAACCTAAAAGATACTTTACTAAAAGACAAAAGACTTTAATGATCTTATTGTTATTTTATAGGTTGAAAATAATTAATAATCCATTTGTTTTAAACTTTATGTTATAGGTCTTATGACATTTAAAATGTGACAGATAAAGTATTATTTTAATATAAAAACAGAAAAATGTAGTAATTTTTTTATATAAAAATATGTAAAGTTAAGCCTCGCTTAGTCCAACGAGCTAGATCAACATTGATATGTGAAATTTGGAGTATGACTCGTTTATTAAATTAGACATAATATGAGCTTGGGCTTGAGAACGTTTAAACTCATATCGATATATTTAGGAGTATTAGATATTAACGGACCTAACTATTAGTTTTTGGCTGTTACCGGTCCCAACTTTTGAAATATGTGCTGACGGTCCCAACTTTTATCATTTTGACCACTAATGACGACATTGCGTTGGCCGTTATCGGTTCTCCTTATCATAAAACTTAAAAGTGTGGACCTACAATGTGGCCAATAATATAAATACCCAGGGGCAGAGCCACATAGTTGGCATTAAGGTCGACCGAGACCACTCTTTTTCGACGCGTAACTTAAATTATATATCACTCATCCGAACGACATCAGTCATTTTTTATTACCAACCCCATTTTTATTACTAACCCCATTGTCATGTAAATAAATATAATGCTTCATTGCCCATTTACTTTAAAAATGTTACATAAATTTAAAAAGACGTTTAAAAAGTTTATAATAGTTTTACATGGTAATTAATAGTTGGGCTAATTAAGATTTAACACTACTAATGATCTTTTGGTTTGGTGGTTCAAGGGAAGGTGGTGGGAGGCTTGCCTTTCATGGAAGTCTTGGATGATACTTTTACTAACTTGGTGTAACTAATTTTTAACACATGAATTAATTCTGTTAAATAAACAAAAAAGAAAAAAGCATTATTGAGTTACTTGGATCATTAGGTGAAGCCCACTAAACACAATAGTTCCATAAGGATTATATGGTTTTAGGACGGAAAAAGCGAAGAGAACAACTTACATAAGTTTTTATTATTCTTTATTGATATTCTTAAATTATCATGTGTTTTTTAATGACAATATGTTTTAGAAATTAGTACAGGTATTCATCCGTGTAAAACTACAAAATCCAACCCTAAAAAATCTTTGTGGCTAAAGTGTGGAAACGTGGTGGAACTCGTAAATTGTAAAACTTGATGGTCAAAATTTGAAGCATCAAAAGATAACTATTGAAAATGTTTGTGTATTAACATATAGATGAAAATAACACATATAAATAGTTGAAGGAAAATTTGAGACGTGTATTTAATTTATTTTTGATATAATAATAACTAGATTTATGGTTGGACCACACGATACAACAACTCATATTTATGACTTCATCACACGCATTAAAATGATGACATTAACACTTTGACCTTTGTCACATGTACGGTGAGTTAGTTTGACCCCAAGTGTGCATAGTGACAGCATAATTTTTTTTACTTCGTAGCACGTGCTAACAACGCTCTTGACTTCGATGTGTGCGGCGTGTTGCGGTGATATAGAGATGGATGTTGAAAGTATATATGTCTAAAGTTGAAGTAAAAAATGTATATATGTTAAATAAGAGGATCATGATATAACATGTAAAAATGACAATTAAGTAAAAGTTGGAGGTGAAAGGCGTAAATATATCAAAGTTAAGTATATGGTTCAAAGTTGCAAGTTGGGCAAAGCTAAAGGGTCAAAGCTGTAAATATGATAAAATTTAATTGAGGGAATGTGTAATTTTGTCAAAATTTAATTGTTTTAGTAGATGTATACCGCCTCTTGCATGTAAATACTCTTGTTGCGCGAGAATTATTATTATAGTTTAATACTTGCATAGCATACAAAATACAGTTACATGAACTAACATTAACATCCACATACACATACGGTAACAACAGATGTTAACACCGTTTGACGGTCAAAACCTACAACGCGACGGAATCGCAATATCGGACTTCACACACTTCATTGTTTTTCTCTTTCTCAGCTAGAAAAATGATTACTGTAAATTAAAAGAAAAAGTAATAAAATGACAACTCATGCTAAAGTGAGTTATACCTTAGTACATCAAGGTAAAACACGCTAGAACAACTTGTATCACATACATCAAACACATGCATTAAAGGCAATGACCAAGGTTGTAAAGCAAAAAACAAATTTGTGGCAAGTCAAAAAACCAAAACTACACTATACTTACCTTACTAAATGCATCAAACATATGCACTAAAGACAAGAACCAGATGAATAAACCAAGAAACAAATTTATAAACAAAGTCTAAAAACCAAAATACACTATGAAATACTTTTTTTTAATATATATACTAATAATAATAATTTGCATTTTAATATTTATAAAAAGAGAAATTCCAAAAACAGTAAAGGTGATTAAATATGTGGGACAATAGGATTTTAATGAGGTACTATATATGCTTCGTATTTATGCCAACTTTGAACCCAAGTGGCTCAAATTACATTTCTGATTTCCCTCAAGGCTCACTTAGTCGATCACTTATTAAATTCTGGACTCGTACAAAAATAAATTTCGTACCGGATATTCTAGATGACTCGTAATTTATACTTATATTTTGATCGATAGCTTTATTACTAACAGTGAAATATCATAATCCGTATAAACGTGCACTCAGTGCGCATTTATATATGTTGACGTCAAGGGGTAATGAGAACTTATATCGTTTGTCTTAAACGACCATGTAACTTTGGCTTGCATAATTTAACTAGACCATTTTGATATTTTTCTACAACCGCCCAGGACATACGAACAGTGGCGTACCCAGAAATGTTTTTCAAGGGGGTCGAAAATTTGTTAGGTATCGTTTGAGTATCAATATCTAATATTTTTTCCAACCCGATTCGATTCGGTTCGGGTCGAATCAGGTCGGATCAAATTAAAAAATGACAAAAAACTAAATTTCATATATAAAATCACCAAACCATGATTAAACACAAGTTATGGTGTAAAACAATAAATAAAATAAGTTTGAGAGATCAAAAGTGAAATTTTTTATTTTGCCTCCACTTAAATTTAAAATTGAAAATTTTCAATTTCCCTCCACTTAACTAACTTCTTTAATGTCAAACCCTAATTTTTTATCTATAAATACCAACTCAAATCTCTCTAATCACTTTCATCACTCTAAACTCTTTCTCAAACCCTCTCAATCTATTTAGAACTTCAACTTTTTTAAACAAATTTTCAACCACTTGTAAGTTTTTTTTGGTCTTTTTTTCATTTTTTCTTTCATTTTTTTTACATTATTTTTCTTCCTAAATACTTCAAACATCCTCTAGTAATTTATAGTATACTAGTTTATGTGCCCGTGTTATACACAGGCGGCGGACACAAATTATGATTTAACATGTTAAGTAAATGTATTCAATTAAAATACATGATACATAAAAGACTAAAAAGAATACACCATTTATTAAATACTCTTTAAATATTTGATTGTATACAACGTATGTCGTATTTGAAACATCACAATTACTAACTATCAGATATTAAAACTTTTTGACAATATCGTGTGGCTCACTTTCAAGTTTCGACCAATTTCATTTTCAAGTTTCGACCAATTTCATTTGCTTAAATATTAAAACTATCACAATTACCTCTTATGCATGTGTGGCTCACTTTCAAGTTTCGACCAATTTCATTTGCTTAAATTTCTCAACAAATTAATTTATGAGGTTATTTCTATTCTTTAATAAAATATCCAAAACCATTTGGCCAATTCCAAATGTATACAAAGCAAGAAGAAATATAACTATGAACTTAATCTTTGCAATATTCTTCATATTAAGAAATATAATTATGAACTTACTCTTTGCATTCTCTATAACAACCAAGGTCAACAATCATCTTATTAATTTTACACTATCAACCTCACCATAAAAGAACTATGGAGTGAATCCATAGACCTGAACTAAGTAAAACCACAATTGAAAACATATTTTAACAATTATCCATTAATAAATTAAAAAATCAAACTTTCAGTGCATAAACAAAAGAAAGACAAGGAAAAGAATCATTAAAAAAACCATTTTTTTATATTTTAATTTTAAGCGAAGACAAAACCAATACTCTTTATAAAAGTAATTAGATCGTTACCGAATCAACCCTTTATCTAGCACACCTTAAAGTGAGCTATAATCCAGCATACAGCACAACAACATTCAAGAATATCTAATCTAATTAACAACCACTTCATATCAAAACTCTTATATAAAACAACTGATCAAAAATATCCCACCCAGTGACCCATAAATATGAGTCATAAGATGCCCAAAGTTTGAATAGATTACCATCTTGCCAGCAAAACACAACAATACCAAACTAAGAGACCACTGACACCTGTTTGCAAGTGTATACTCAACACATGAACACTTCTATTAGTAAATTCAAATCTACAGGCAACAGCAACATATTTATAACTAACATAAATAAAATTACCCAAAGTCTACAAAATTTGGAAACATAACAGATAACCGGACATATATTGCTCCGATCACGTTGTCAACACCACCGTCAACATCCTAAATCACAAAACAAAACCCAAACAATATACATCGAGAGACAGATATGAGAATGAGGAAATATTGAAATATTTGCAAACCAAAGTAAAATTGGCATCTTAAGTAAAACAACAACAGTGAAAAAAGCATACCTAATAATGGTGGTCGGCAAAGGAACATGAGGAAGGAGGCTAGATTCATGCTCGTTTGAAAATTCTGAATTAAAAAACGAAAAACCAGAGATGGTTAAACCTACAAACAAACAAAACTGATTTCAAAAAACGATTACTGATCTTACCTGTTATCAGCTTCGAACCCTAACCACACTGACTTGAAAACCGACCGACGAAGAAGAGCCAGGCGGTAACAAATCTGAAACTCAGTGGTAATCTAAAGATGTACTTGTATGTCGTCGGATGGAGACCGGAGTGAAGCAAGAAGATATAGTTGTAATTGTGTTGGAAGAAGAATGTAAAATGGATGGAGGGTAAAAGGCGGAATGAAAGAGAAGAAGAAAGATATCTAGTGTAGGGTTTAGAGTTGTTTTAAATTTTGAAAAAGGTCACGTGAAAAAGAAAGCGGTAAAATACATCTCTCTCCACAATCAACCACGTTCATGCCTTTAAAGCCTGACACGTGTCTTTCATGTCTTGAATGGCTGACACATCACCTCAAATTTGTTCCTTTATTATATATATAGATTTACCAATGTAAATAAAGTTTGGTAAATTACCATTTTGAGGTTCGAGTTAGGATTTGTTTTTAAACCTTATAAAATGAATCCTTAATTTTTTTCTTAAACAACATATGTCTCCAAATAAGAAGTGAATGAAACCAAAACAATGTTTCCAAACAAGAGTATGTTGGTAAACTTGTGTTATGGTATTAAAATGGTGATGCTTAGAACTTTGGTTCGACAACTAAGCTTTGTACCATTTCACACTTTCTCATTTGATTACTTAGCAAAAGTAGTTAGTTTTTTATGTATTTTCTTTTTGTCTACTCATGACCATCCGAATCATCAACTATGTTGATGGTTTTGTGCAATGGTGAAACACTTGAGGTTATAATATCTCAATGCTTGACTATACATGACAATATAAATAAATATATAGTATTATCTTCTAATCATAACTTAACTCAATCCGTAATTAAATATTATGTCTCCTATTGGTTATGGACTGGGCATTAAACTGAGTTTTCAAGACTGGATAGGGGGTCGAGGGTTAAATTTTACGGGAGTCGATCGAGATTTTAATATATAAATACTAAAAAAATAAAATTCGTAGGGGGAGCGGGCGCACCCCCACCCTTCAAGGTGGGTACGCCCCCTGCATACGAATACAGTAAAAGCGATCTAATGTTACATTTGTCCAACAACTGAGTATGAAAGTATTGTAAAACTCTCCAAAGGAGTATCATATTGCAACATTCGTGTTAAAACGTGTCATTGTTTCCTCCATGGGAAAGCCAAAGCAGTAGCGAGAAAGTTGTTTCACATAAACATAGGGGTAGATAGTAGTCTACACTAATGTAACATTCGATCTCTCATATCATTAATATTGTTAGTTTCGTCGTACTAGAGCTCACGGATTTACTTTTAGTTTCTTGAGTAAAAAAATTTTTAGGATGTCACACATCTTGAGATTTCTGCCACCTGAGCACGATTAACTATACAGTTCTTTTCTCATTCATTACCATTAACCCAAAACACGTTGTTGATATTTTAAGCAAAATATTCCTTATGAACCAAGGATCATCGTCCTTGGCCCCGACCGATATGAGATTTGCCTAGAGTGTTACAAAAACCCACCCACCCCCGACCCCGGTTCTCCGATCCACCTTGAATGAGCTATCCTTGCCCCCTCGAATGAGTAAACCGGTGATACATAAATTGGAGTGAATGAGGCCCAACATATAATTCTTTCTCATAGGTTCGCCTGACGCCTCTCTTCTTTGGCTCATCGTCCTCGATTAGGTTTTTCTCACCATTCCATTTGTGGATGTGGGATTTGCCTAAAGGTATCCCTTTGAACACCCCGGGGACTCACCATACTAGATAAGGTTTGCCATGTAACTAATTTTATAATCCAAATGTAACAATTTGTATTGTCCTTCTTGCCACTTTATTTTTAATGAAATTCGGCTTTTAACATGAAAAACAAAAATTCAGACTTACACCATGTGTAGTGGACTAGTGGGCGTGGTATGAGGCTTTGAAAAGGCTCCATGGCGCCTCATACCACTACACCCTCGTGGTATGAGCGTTATATAAGCCCAAGACGAGCAGTATAACGCTCGTTTGGTTGATAATTTCAAAAGAAAAGGTGGTTTAAAGTGCCCACAGGGCGCTATAAATTTGATGTGGAGTAAGCATGTTAAAGAAAACGGTTCCTATTCCTACCTGATACCATCCAAACCTGATGAGCCCAGTTCTCGACCCACCGGTTTATACCCGGTTCTTGACTCCTAGGTTGTACCCGGTTCCTACCCGGACCCGGTAAAGTCTGTTTGGAACTAGTTCTAGCCATTAAACATTTTTTTAAATAGCCGTTAAACATTTTTTTATATAGCCGTTAAAAATAGTAATATGAATGTTTGAGGTTCCTTTAGACCGTTTTTTTACCACCCCCAAGTCCCCAACACCCCTCTTAAGTAGTATAAATATAAGTTTGATGTTTTAGTTGAGTACCGTACCCGGTTCCTAGGTGGAATCAAACCTGGTTAAACCTAGTTCCCAGAAAAAAAAACCGAAATGTGCATGTCTAATTTGAAGTCTGAAATGAAGCGTTATCCCCTTTACGGCTAACTTTGGTCTTATGCCCAATTGAAAATAGACGTTAATTCCATCAGTTTAATCTCATCATCTTTGGACTTAGCTCAATGGTAGAGTAATATAATGGGCTTCTCTTTTGCTATAAACTACACCAAAAAGACAAACCCAATTTTAAGTTAAATTTATTTTCGGCTTTTATTTTCGAAGATTGGTATTGAAACTAGTATTTAACCTGACTCGTTTAATTCAGTTTAACTTGAACTGCAATAAGACTCTGTTGTCGTCACAAAACTAGTTTTTTATAACTTAGTTATATTTTTTGGTTTGCGACCAAATAGCGAAAAATTATGGTCGTTTTGTCGAGAAATTGTTGGATAAGTTAAGTTTTTTGTTTTTATTGTTTGTTAAAAATATTATCATAAACTTATAGTAAATCTTGAGTCATCAGAACTGTTGTAAAAAAACATTATTTTTTAGTAATTAAACTTAAAAAAAAGTAGAATATAATTAGACTCATGACCTCTACATATTATCACGAACCCACGTGTTGAAAATAAGAAAAATGAGACCATCGAAACTTTATATAAAAAAAAAACTAAACAATCACAAATCTTTATGTTGTGAGGAGTTCATTGATAATATTTACTTAATAAAGAAAATTAAACCTATTTAAAAATAAAGAGTAAATTACAATTTTTGGCCTTTATAATAATGCAAATTACGGATCGTGGTCTTTATTTTAAATTTTTGCACTGGTTAGCCTTTATATAAATTTTTGTCACGCTTTTAGGCCTTTAAGTTAACGGCCGTTAAATTTTTTGGTTAAGTCCCCTCATGTGTAATGCACATGAGGGTATTTTAGTCATTTTACCCCTTAAGGACCATTTTTGTAACTTGAGGGACCATTTATGTAACTTATTCAAACTAATTTATTTATAAAAACAAAACACAAAATGATAAGTGGATTGATGAAGCACATCACAAGGATTAAAGCTTCAACACAACCACCACAAATGTCATCATCATCTACCAACGACTTAAACCTTCAAGCTTCATCCACTTGTCATCGTCAACATCTCCGATCACCATACTCGTGTCAAATCACAGTCTCAACCGCCAATCGCCAACGCCGTGACTCCGCCTCCGCCTCTTCCTCTTCTAGTACCTCCGCCCCTAGGGTTTTTGGTTGCGTCATTGGTGTTCAACGAGGACGCACTGTCGAAATCTTCAACAGTTTTGAACTTCTATACGATCCTTCAACTCATTCACTAGATCGTTCATTCCTTGAGAAGAAACAGGAATTTTGTGAGTTTGCACATTCATATTGTATCGTAGGCAACTGAGTTCTAGGGTTTGGATCCACCCAGATCTAAAATCGGAAACGGGGATGTGTCTATGATGGTAGCAGCACTGTGATGATGACGATGAAGATGAGGTTCAAACATAGAGAATGATGCATTTGGTTGAATAAGAGATGAATGAAGATGAAGATGATTTAGAGGATGTAACAAAAAAGTTACGATAATGGTGGTTCTTGTGCTTGTTGATGACTTTTGATGGTGTATTTGTGAAGAGATGAAGATGTACAGGAGAGATGTTGCAACTTGTAGGTGATGGTGGGTCTTTTAGCTGTGAAATGACTAAAATATGCACATGAGGGGAGTTAACGGGAAAAGTTAACTTTTGTTAACTTAAAGGCCTAAAATCGTGAAAAAAATTTATATAAAGGTCAACCAGTGCAAAAATTTAAAATAAAGGTCACGATCTGTAATTTGACTTATTATAAAAGCCAAAAAGTGTAATTTACTCAAAAATAAACGTTCTTAAAAATAGACATCTCATAACGGTCCACATTTAAAATACTAACATTGTCATTGATAAAAATAAACAAATACAAATTTGGATATATATTGAAAAACCATACTATAAAAGTAAGTGAAAAAGGAAAAAGAAAACGTAAAAAAACAAAAAATCAAAATCATGAAACAAGTTTTGACGACTAAAGGGTAATGACCCAGATTTTCCTATCATTACCCAACCCAAAAAATACCACATGACAAAAAGAATAAAGTTAGTTACATCACATGGACACGTGGCACGAGCCGATAGGACAAGGAAAATAATGAGAAGAATATGCAATACAAAAGGGTCACACAAAGACACTTTTCCCAAAGCATCACATCACCACATTCCCTATAAATACCCACATAATTCTCCTGATCAAGGTATGTTCACTTTTTCTACACTTTTCCACTCTAAACACATACTGACCTTCTTTTCTCTGAATCTGTACTGATTCTCACGCCGGAGGGTTAATACAAGGGACACCCCCATTTTGGTCCCTTGTGTTGCCTTAACGGGGTTGTTTATTTGTGCAGTAGCCACGAGAAAACTGAGATCGATCGAGAGATTGGAGATAGTGATCTGATTTTACTCTGGTGGTTTCGTTCTGATCTCATAGTAACACGAAGCACGAAGCTACATTTGGCGCCATCCGTGGGACAGTAACTTATCAGATCTATACTTTCTCTTTGATAAATCAACTTTCAGTTTTTTCAAAATTATAACAATGGCAGCCCCCACGTCATTTTCAACCACAAGTATCGAAACACAAATCTCAAACATCACACCGGCCTTTTCTAACGTCACCTCACCTATCCTAATGGCAACTAGCCAGCCAATGTTGGTGTCTTTACCTGAGATCCACCCTCAACTCACATCTATACCACCTCCATTATACACCATAGCTGACCCCAGTATTTCTTGTCAGTTTTTCCACCCAGTCACGTCACTCCCTTTCATTCCTGTGAGTTATACGTCAGAACCTATACCTTCCGCTGCAATCACATCAAGTTACCCCCTATTTTCCACACCACTACCACAAACAAGTATCCCGCCACCATCTTATGGAAGCCCATATGTTTTCCAACCTTTTGGCTGCTATTCACTCCCGACAGCACATAACTCTCAACCGCCCCCCGGCCAGACTTTTGCTCCAGTTGACTGGTGGGCCTGGCAACAACAACAACAATTTCTCATGTTCGAACAGGCGCGGCATCATCTGGCCAGTCTCCGCACCCGCTTATCTTATGATGAAACATTCCAAACGCCGCCCGCCACATCGGTCCAAACAGCCTTCATACCACATCAGACCCTTGCAGGGCAGAGCACGCCGGCGTCTACCGGTATCCCCGCCGTTGATCTCGCAGCCGGGGACGCAATGACCAAACCCTACCGACCCGCTGCCCTAATCGCTCAATCAAAATTCACGCATCGAATCGCACAGGCTGAATTCCCCACAAAACTCAAAATGCCGTCGGTAGTCACCAAATACGATGGTCTATCTGACCCTGACGATCACTTTAATACATTCATTACTGCGGGGAGTGTCGAGAGCTGGTCTATACCTTTTTGGTGCCATATGTTTATCCAGACCCTAATAGGCGCGGCAAGGGTATGGTTCGACAGTCTACCAGTAGGCAGCATAGACAGTTTTGAAGACTTGGCAAAGAAATTTTTTCAACAGTTCAGTCAACAGAAGCGCCATACCAAAGATATAACAGAAATCCTTCACATCCGCAGGCGCGACGGCGAATCCGTTGCAGATTTTATCACGCGGTACAATTCCGAAAGCCTACAAATCGGGGGGGCAACTGAAGACCTAATGGTCGCTGGATTTGTGAATGGGGTACGGGACGACCATTTAATAAGGAAACTACATGGACCGGAAGGCATGCCACGAAACATGGAATCATTAATGCATGTGGCGAAGGTATATGTCCAAGCAGAAAAGTCAGTGGCCTTAAGCAGAGCTTACGAAAAAAGCAAGGATCATTGGAAAAGCTCCGATAGTAGACATCACAGAGAACCATTCAAAAACAGCGTTTTAGTTCACACCATAACACATCCCCGCCGCCCGCGGGCCAACACGACAACCACCGTTCATCGCAACATTACACCCGCCGAGAAGTCTCTATGGTCTCTCAAAAATCCAAATTCCCACCGTTCGTGTATCCTACTCTCACAAAAACCCCTAGCGCTATCCTCGCGTCTGAGCGTATAAAGTTCGAAGCTCCAAGACCAATGCGAGAGGGAGCCAAGCGCGACACGTCCCGGTTCTGTGATTTTCATAAGGCCACAGGACATACTACAGACAACTGTTGGCAATTGAAAAGGCAAATTGAATCACACGTAAGTAATGGGCGTTTACAACACTTAATGAAGACCAAAGGTAAGGAACCAGAAGATAAGATAGAAAATAAACAAAAGGCAGATGGGGAAAATTTGACAGACCTCTTCATGATAAATCACACACTGATGACCACGGGAAACTCAAGAAAGCGCACAGGAGTAACTTTAGAATCTTGGATGCAACAGCCTATGGCAGTTCCGCCAGCCACTGACACTCGTAATAAAGGACCCCTGATCATCACAGCACGAGTAGGTTCTTACCGCATCCGGCGCATATTCGTAGATACGGGTAGCCACGCCGACATAATGTATGAAAAATGTTTCCAGTCTTTAACATGGGAAGACCAACAGCGCCTTGAAGAGGTAAACACAACCATCACTGGATTCTCCGGTGAATCAGTAACCCCTTTGGGAAAGTTATCTTTTCCCGTCACCGTTGGAGACGGGATCTATGAAAGAACTGTCACGCTGAACTTTTTGGTAGTTCTCGCCCCTTCCATCTACAACATCATTTTGGGGAGGGCCGGAATAGATGCCCTTGACGCTGTCATCTATACATCCCAAAACCTTATGATGTTTCGAGCACCCAAAGGAATCGCGATGATCAACCCAGAAATCAGCTGCTCCACTATTGAACTCCCGCGAACCCCGCCTCTACCAGAAGCGGTGGGCTCCCCGGAACAATGGCCTATCAATCCGGCATACCCAGATCAGCGGGTAACCTTAGGCGGGACCTTGTCACCCTTTATTCGCAATCACCTCAAACAGTTACTTACATCCTTCATGGATGTCTTTGCATTTCAGCATTCAGATATGAAAGGTGTTCCGCGGGATATCGCGGAACACAAGCTCTTGATTAATGAGGACATAAGACCAGTTGTGCAGAAGCGACGAATCATGGGCACCGAGCGCCAACAAGCTTGTACACAGGAAGTAAAAAAATTGGTTGGAGCAGGCATACTTCGGGAAGTCACTAAGGAATCATGGGTAGCCAATCCCATGATGGTAAAAAAACAGGATGGCACATGGCGGTTATGCGTCGATTACACAGACCTCAACAAGGCATGCACCAAAGACTCTTACAGGCTACCAGATATTGATGAAAAGATCGATTCGCTCGCTCCATTCAAATATAAATGCTTCCTGGATGCATACAAAGGGTATCATCAGGTACAAATGGCAAAATCAGATGAGGAAAAGACGGCTTTTCATACAGATATCGGAATCTATTGTTACACAAAAATGCCATTTGGGTTAAAGAACGCGGGAGCATCTTATCAAAAATTGATGGATAAAGTCTTCATACAACAAATCCGCAAAAATTTGGAGGTATATGTTGATGACGTGGTTATAAAGAGTAAAACGGAAAAGGTAATGCTGTCTGACATCGCGGAAACACTAATCAACCTCAGGAAAAATCACATAAAGCTCAATCCCTGCAAATGTTCTTTCGGGATGGAAGAAGGAAAGTTTCTAGGGGTAATAGTCACCGCGAATGGAATAAAGGTGAACGCAAAGAAAGTAGCCGCGATCTTGGAAATGCCATCCCCATCATCAATAAAAGACATACAGATCCTAAACGGAAAGCTGGTCGCTCTAAGCCGTTTTTTAGCGCGACAGGCAGAAAGGGCGCTACCATTTTTAAATGTTTTGAAACAATGTCTACCAAAGAACAAATTTATATGGACTGAAGAAGCAGAAGAAGCTTTCCAGAAATTAAAAACACATCTTACCGAGTTACCAACATCAGCGGCCCCTTACCCAAAGGAAACACTCCAACTCTATCTGGCCGCGGCTCCGCAGGCTGTCAGCTCTGTGTTGATGGTCGAGCGGAATGGAAAACAAACACCAATCTATTATGTCAGCAGTGTCTTAAGAGGGGCGGAGATTAATTACACTGTGGCGGAAAAACTGGGACTCTCCCTCGTATACAGTTCACGGCGCCTCAAACGTTACTTCCAGGATCACACGATCGAAGTACTCATAAATTTTCCTTTACAACAGATCTTAAGGAAACCAGACACATCCGGACGATTGGCAAAATGGGCTGTGGAGCTAAGCGCTTTTTCTCTCAGATATAAGCCGCGCACCGCGGTAAAAGGTCAAGTGTTAGCTGATTTCATTGCCGAAGTCCCTGCAGGATCCACCGTCGATGCATCGGTCCAAGTTTATGATTTTAAAACAACAGATGACTTCTGGTCTTTATACACAGATGGCGCGGCATGTAAAGATGGGGCAAGAATCGGAATCTTACTGACAAGCCCGGAAGGGATTGAACTTGCACACGCATTAAAGTTATCCTTCAAAGCTTCAAACAATGAATCAGAATACGAGGCACTGATTGCTGGTTTGCGCCTGGCCATTCGGATGGGAGCCAAGCGTTTACGCGCTCATGTAGATTCACTACTAGTAGCAAATCAAGTAAACAATCTTTATGAAGCCAAAGAGGAATCCATGCACTCCTATTTACTAATCTGCAGAGCATTGATGCTAAACTTCCTTGAAGTAGAAATCTCACACGTCCCGCGATCCCTCAACAAAAAGGCAGACGCATTAAGCAAATTGGCATCATGTTTCACAAATCCAAATGTGAGGGTCGAAGAATTGAAAGAACCCGCCATCCAGAACATGACAGCCAGCGTTTTCATGACCACAACACAACAGAGTTGGATGGATCCAATCCGCAATTTTTTGGAACATGACATCTTACCGCAAGAAAAGGACAAGGCACACGCACTAATCTGTAAAGCTCAGTATTATCAAGTTGATCAAGGGATTCTATACAGGAAATCCTATATGGGCCTGCTTCTGCGTTGCGTTGACAAACAAGAAGCCATCCATCTCATTAGGGAGGTACATATGGGTATATGTGGAATCCACGCGGGGCCCAGGGCAGTGGTGGCGAAGTTGACAAGTACATGATATTACTGCCCAGGGATGCACGCGATAGCTGAAGAAGAACTCCGAAAGTGCATAAGCTGCCAAAAACATGCTCCTATGACATGGCGACCGAAAAACGAACTTATCCCTGTATTCTCGGCATGGCCTTTTCAAAAATGGGCGATTGATATCGTTGGGCCATTCCCAGAAGCGCCAGGACGCGTGAAATTCTTATTGGTGGCAGTAGATTACTTCACAAAATGGGTTGAAGCAAAACCACTTGCCACCATAACTGCTTCCAGTGTAAAAAAATTCCTATGGGAACATATACTCTGCCGGTTTGGGGTCCCACTTTACCTTGTTAGTGATAACGGGCCGCAATTCATTGACAACAAACTGAAAGAATGGTGTGAAGGTTATCAGATCCAACAGATTTTTACCTCCGTTGCGCATCCTCAGGCGAACGGGCAAGTTGAAAGGACAAATCAAACCCTCTTGAGCGGGATCAAAAAGCGGCTGGACTATGAACAATCATCATGGGTAGATGCAGTACCTAATGTTTTGTGGGCATACCGAACCATGGAAAAGTCTGCCACGGGAGAAACCCCCTTCAGCCTCACTTACGGGACTGAAGCCATGATTCCCATCGAAATAGGGATCCCAACAGCCCGCGTTTTCCAAACAAGCGAAGACGAAAATGAAACTGCTTTGAGGAAAAACCTGGATTTGTTAGAAGAACGAAGAAGCATGGCGGCTATTAAGGAAGCACGATACAAGAAAATCATGGAACAAGAGTACAACAAAAAAGGTTAGAATGGTCTCATACAAGGAAGGGGACTACGTGTTACGAAGCAACCAAGCAAGCCGCGCACAACCACACGGAAAACTTGGCCCAACTTGGGAAGGCCCTTATTTAATACACGAAGTCCTAGGCAAGGGGGCCTACCAGTTGTCACAACTCAACGGACGGATAATCCCGCGAACATGGAATGCAGCACAACTAAGGAAATGTTATATGTAAGCTAAAAAGTCTGAAAAACAATGGCCCACAATGCCATTTAAAACATCATGTACTTCACGCAAAATTTATGAAATAGTCAAAAGGCTTACACGCCATTTTTGTCAAACAAGCGTCGATATAGACATCACATAACAATTCAACAGATGAACACACTATTCATCATTTGTACGACAAAAACATAGATATTTATAACATAGCCGGCAGGAGTTTACCCAATAAGGGGTAACTCAAACAAAACAAGTATCATTACAAGCGCGCGATAAAATTTATACGACATAAAAACGTGATCATCCCAGCTACAAAAGAAAAACATTACAGAAATTACATCATCGACAAACACAAACAAAATAAACATGGAAAACACCTTACTCCCCGTCCGCCTCCTTCTCACTAGGACTTGCGCTGCTTGTCCCCTCGCCCCCGCGAAAGAAAGTCTTTAGAAGAGACGCGTCTTCATCTCGAGCATGTTTCGCAATATCCGATAGAACAGAGGGCTCCACATCACTTAAAGCCTGATAGGCGTCGACCAGCTTTTCCTCCGCGTCCGACGCATACATAGGATGACTTTCAATATTACCACCATCACGCCCAAGGGCAAAACCAATCCTCAAGCCATCCTGAATACCTACCACATCACCCGCCGTCGCCAAATCTTCCAACTTATTCCTATACTCCGTACTCGAATGGAACATCTCAAGGGCATAAACCAAACCGCGACTCAATATCCATTCCTTATCATCCCGAAGCCGCGCAACGGTCTCCTTCAAACTTTCTGCTTCTCGTTGCGCGTTATCCAGTTTCTTCTCACACTCTGACAAACCACTAACTTTCTCCTCCAACTCCGCCCTCAAGCGCTTCACCAGAGCAACTTTATTATCAATAATATTTTGTTTCTTCGTCACATCCACTAAACGCGCCTCACTTTCCTTGATCAAACTATCCTTCACCTTCACCAATTCACTCCTCACTGTAGCCTTATCCGACACCTCCTCGGCAAATTTTACAACCATCTCATCATACTTGTTTTTAAAGTCATCTCTTTCCCGCTGAAATCGTTCTGACGATTCAGAAGCAACCTTCAACCTCAAGTTTTCCGCCTTTAAATTATCCCTCTCCAACAAAAGCGCTCCAAATTTTTCCTCATAATAAGCCTCTCGCCGACATATTTCCGGGACATTCACAACTAGCGAAGTAAGCGCTGTCGCGATGTTGTCATGAAGAACGCCAGAATCTGTATGCTGAACGCTGGTAACCTCCGCAGGAGGCAAAACGCTCATCAACCAATTCTTGCAAATCGCAGGATACACAAGCCTAGATCCCTTTCTTAAATCCCATTCAGGAACAAACGGGTCATCCACCCCAGAAGAACCCATGTCAAACCGAGGCAACTCAGACACACACACATTTGTATCTTTTTGAGGTTGATCCGCCTCCACGCCCCCACCAACAAACGAATTCTTTCCTCGATTTATTGAGTCCTCAGTTTTTTCATGAAAACTTCCCACAACATGCGCGGGAGATTTTTCCGAAGATACCCCACCCGCGTCTGTAACATCACCTACAGTAGATACCTCCGGAGCGGTAAAAGGTTTAATCACTACCCGCCTTTTTGAAGAAGGTTCGGCGGATACACTAGGCTCGGCAAGCGATTTCGATATAGCCACATCCGGACTCCCAACTAAAAAATACAGATACATAAGAACCGCAATAAATTCATATCATCAAAAGACTTAGTAAACTTACATTTTCTCTTGGACAAAAAATTCTTCCTGAACTCGGCGGGGTCCATTTTCATCCCTCCAAATTTCTTCACACCAATGCTCTTCTTCCTTTGACCCTTTTCCACACCATCATCAATCACAACCACCTCAGGCGCCTTAGGCTCTATCCCAATCTTTTCCTTTAACTTCATCTCCGCTGACTTCGAACTTTTCGCGGAACCGGAAAACTCCATCGATTTTGTGCCCACATCAAGAACAGGAATTTTGGGCTCAACTGTCACTTCCATTTGAGAGTCAACCTAAAAAACAATACAAATACAACAAGTAAACCCACACATACATCAATTACAGACAAAGTTTGATGAACATACCACAAGCTCATTTACCACAGCAGCATCAAAAGTACCATCAAGCACAGGGATCACAAAGTTATCCTTGGTCTTAGCCAAAATACCCGGCTCATCACGCGCAACGAGTATATCACAACGCCGCAGATCTTTCTTTTTCTCCTCAAGCAACAGGTCATAAAAGCTAAACTTCTCTGTAGAAGGGAAACATGAATTAAAAAATGCTCCTCAAAACACACAAAAAACAAAAATCACAAACAAACACCTACCACCCCTCACATGACGAAAGCCGGGGCGGAATCCTGCCTTATACCACAACCGACTCATCCCCACAGCTACCAGCGCGCCTTCAGGAATCACCTGAATATCTGTCGTGTTCTCCTTTAAAAAACGGTACTCGGCCGACAACTTCGACGACGCACTCCCCGCGTTATCCAACAACTCTTCACCGTTTTTTTCTGTATACCATCCGCCCAGGAATAACGCCCGCATCAACAAAGAAAAACTTACTCTTCCACTCCTTATCTTTAGAACTTTGGGGAAGCGCGCCAATCATGTTAGACGATGCGTCACGTTTATCGAAGGAATACCTGTGACACCCCGCCCGGCGGCGGAAACACCGGGCTGTCATTGGAATTGGATATCAATAGTAGGCAAAGCACATGGTATTTATTTATTACGTTCAACAATGATATAGTAAGTTTAGTACAAGAGTCTTAAATGGATACGATAAAAGTAACTAAACCGAAACAGTAAATGCAATTGTCTGATTTATTATTCTAGGTCCAAGGCAATCCTATGTCTTGGCAAAAGCAGCAAAATAATCAAAAGCATCACCTGAAATATGTGAAAATAAAGTTAGCTATTTAAAGCTAGTGAGTAAACCACAACTTGATACATAGTAATACAGAAAATCCGAGATCATCATAATATGCTACGCAAGCTTACATACATAGCTATTTCGTATCATTCTCGACCATGACCCCTTGCACACACATTGTAAACCATAATTGTAACGTAACTTGTAGCCATTTATCATGAGGAACCAACTCATGTATTAATTACTGATAACTTTTAAGCAACCGTCACGTAACCGTCTCGATATTTAAGTTATCAATAATTATTTAGCAACTTAGGGACATGGCATAGTAATAGCAACTCGTATCATCATATAGCAACTTGTAACATCGAATAGCAACTCGTAACATTGTAATTGTATGGACGGGTTTAAATCACCTATCGTTGTTGTACATGTAGGTGGGTTTGTCAGACCATTAGCGCTAACATTGTACCGCTGGGATTACAAAGTAACAATACTACTTTAAACTACCACATAAGGATTGCATCTTGCTGCAGACAAGACTAACATATTTTATGATCTCTTTTGAAAACAAAATAGAAAATAGAAAACATTGTATAGTAATTGAACACATTTCAGCCCCAAAAAGTAAAAGTAAAAAGGGGAGTGAATTTACTCACCTTGAACTAGGGCACGAAACGAATAGTAAATAGTTCTGAATTGAAACGAGGATCGTCAAAATATTAGAATCACCTAATTAAATGACAATCCTAACTTAGTAAAACATATTGTATAGAAACTAGCATTGGAAAAATAGGAGTCAAAGGAAATTGGAATTCTAGGGTTTCAGATTGGGATTTGGGGGTTTCTCGTTAGACGACTAAAAATATATAAACTCGTTTATTTCGAATGATAGCAATGGAAATAATAATAATAATAATAGAAACTTCAATTAAATATTTTTATAGGTAATGTCAAAATATATATATTTTAGAAATACTTTTAAAATGTCTATATAATTTTGAAATAGATAAAATTCTATACAAAAACCTTATTTGTATAATCTACTATTTATAATAGTTGAATTTATTTAATTATACAAAATCATGGTTTTATAAAATCTTATAAAGTTTTGACAAGTTACATTTTTATATATGAAAAGGATTAGGATTTATATTATGCAAACTAGTTAAAATTAGTAAAATGCATTACAATCAATAAAATTAAATGGGGTGGAGGAGCCTGGGTTCGAACCCAGGTCATTCTGTTCACAAGCACGAGTACAAACCAGACGCGCTAGCTTACTTTGGTTATCTGAAATAGATCATAAACGTTTTTATTGTTAAACACCAAAACACCCAAATTCCATATAAACCCTAGAAATCAAGATCACCAAAAATGTTCGATCAAACGATCTTGAATCCCTGAATAAACATAGGGCTTTGATTCAGTGAACGATATAGAGCATTTTGGTATAATAAACTTACTTGTTTGGTGACAAATTGAATTGGTTGAGACGAAGAACAATGGCGACGGGTGGAAGAATCAACACTGGAATTTTGATGTATTCGCGTGCAATTGGATCAACAGATAGTGAAAGGAAGTTTAGGAGATTGTTTCTGACGAATGAATTGTGTTAATCTGGTCAGACACTATACGAACGGGTTTGAGGTTCAAAGCGACTTAATTGGATTAATTAGATGTTTAATTCACTGTTTTGAACTCAATTAATTGTTATTAACATGCTCGATTCATTGCAAGGCTCGTTATGGTTGATTCTGATTCAATTATCATTGGCGTTTTGATTGTTTTGGTTAAATGGGTTTATGAAACGGTTTTGAAACCGAAAGGAACATGGTTACGGTTGCTTATAGGGTGTTTAGAGGGTGGCGTTGGGTTCGAAATGGGTCAAGGAATGTTTTACGTTGATTTAATTGAGTCAGGAACGTGTTTTTATGCTTGATCGGAGGACTGCCGGAGCTCCGGCAATGTCGCCGGTGAAGTAGAACGGAAAAACGGGATAAACGAGGATGGGGGGCTGGGTTAAAATTAATTTTACACTTTTAGTCCTCATGGTTTAGTTATTATTGCTAAGATAATATAAATTTTAATATAAGTTTGAAAGGTGACAGTTTTGGCACAAAGTTAATTAATCTTTTATTTTAACTGACTAACTTAACCTAGTTGAAGCGTAACGTTTATGAAATTGACGTTTTTATGTTTTTATTTCGTTCTTGACGTTAGATGGCTATTTTGAGACTTTAATAATTTTTATCTTTAATAATCTTAATAAATTTCCTTTATAAAACACTTATATATATATAATGTATTTATGTACTTTGAAGATTAAATAATTGTTTTTAAGTGTTTAATTTGGTAAACGTTGAATAATAATTTGGTCGTTATATATTAAAGACGAGAATGACGTTAGGCTCGACATATTTATATATATATATTTTTAACAACGAAGCGTTACATTTAAAGGAGATAATTACGAATACATTAAAGATGGATAATTTCGGGTTCGAGTCGGGCATTCGGGTTTGGGTTTCGGGGCAGATGTTACAATACCAGCCCCCAGTCTTCCGCGTCACGCGGAAAAACGACTTAAATAAGTCCAAGCGCGGAACTTTATTTAAACTCCTCATCACAAACTCATAGTGCATTAACTTCACTAACCCAAGTGGATGTAACTGAGAAATATGAAGTTGAAGAGACTCCAAAACATACAAACAAAAACGGGTCATCGGCAATCGAAAGTGACAGAAACGAAAGAAATCAACATATAGGGATATTTTCCCGGGGGGTGGAGCAATCGCACGATCATCTTCCCCAGGAATCACGGGATGCCAGGTAGACGAAATACGATACTCAAAAATAATTGAATCAAGCTCCGATTGCTTCAAAACGGAAGAAACCTCAAAAATAGAAGGACCAGGAGTTTTTGGCCCTTTCCTAGACTTAGTCTTCTTAACAAGAGCATCTGATGAAGAAGCCATCGGAACCAGAGAGAATGAGAAAAAAGCGGACAGAGAAAATCTGATTCAAAAAAGAAGGAGAAATGTGAAAAGTCGGAACCCACACGTGTATATATACACAACGATAACACAGAACCCAACGCAATCTTTTTCAAAAATTTCCCGCCAAAAACGATCTTTTCTTTTTACTATTATCCATAAAAAACATAAGTCTTTTATTATTATGAATTTTCTAAAAATAAATAATAAAAAAAAGACTTGGGGGACTTAAAGGGTAATGACCCAGATTTTCCTATCATTACCCAACCCAAAAATACCATATGACAAAAAGAATAAAGTTAGTTACATCACATGGACACGTGGCACGAGCCGATAGGACAAGGAAAATAATGAGAAGAATATGCAATACAAAAGGGTCCCACAAAGACACTTTTCCCAAAGCATCACATCACCACATTCCCTATAAATACCCACATAATTCTCCTGATCAAGGTATGTTCACTTTTTCTACACTTTTCCACTCTAAACACATACTGACCATCTTTTCTCTGAATCTGTATTGATTCTCACGCCGGAGGGTTAATACAAGGGACACCCCCATTTTGGTCCCTTGTGTTGCCTTAACGGGGTTGTTTATTTGTGCAGCAGCCACGAGAAAACTGAGATCGATCGAGAGATTGGAGATAGTGATCTGATTTTACTCTGGTGGTTTCGTTCTGATCTCATAGTAACACGAAGCACGAAGCTACAACGACTTGTATTTTTGTGCATCGATCACTGACTTATATCATATGTTATATAACTTAAGTAGTGAACCTTATTTGATTTTTTTAAGATTAGCTCACGAGTGTTCTAGATTATTCATGTCGTATAACACTTCAAAACATAAATATTATTAGTTAGTAATAGTATTATTCGGATGCAATTATTTTATTCGATTTAAATTATATGTCTCTTTTCAGGTAACTTTTTTTGTTAAATAAAATGTTTGTTTTCTCGTACAGGTTTTTTCTTTTCTGTTCCGACCATAGGCTTTTTTTTTCTTTTGTTTTAAGGTCGGTAGTTTTTTTCAGGGGCGGAGGCGAGTGAAGGCCTGGGGTAGCCCGAGGTACGGCTGAAATTTTGTTGTGAGATGTAAAAAAATATATATATTCTTTGGTTTTATGTATAAAGATACCCATAAACAATTAAAAAGATACCATTGAATATTTGAATCCTTGATTTTAAGCTATGAAATAACATATAAGATAAATATATTAAGCATTTTTATAATTTTGTGATGTTACTTTTATTACTATATGACGTTCGGGTAAATTTGAATTTAAACTACACTTTGAATTTTAAGACTAGTTCTGTCACTGTTTTTTTGCACTCAACAGATATTCATAACAACATAAAAAAATCACATAATACCATACCAATTACAATTAATAATTTAGTCTAATTTACATTAAAATTTCAACCAAAAAAAACGAACATGAAAAAAAGAAACACACAAATTCCGAACTAAAAAACACAGTAACATCAGATACGGGGCCCACCACCTAAAAAAACAAAAAGTTATCATTAGCTTTGTTTTCATTAAAATAGTCATTTTTTTATTTTGTAATACATTCTAAGAAAAAGAAAAAAATAACACGTCACTACATTATTAGGTGCTCGTTTTTGTTACTTTCTTTAATATCCAATATATTCTAGAAATGTTAAAAAGAAATAATATTTTATATGTACTCACTTTATTCGTTTCTTTTAAGTTTTAACTTTTAGTGTCCTTTAACGTAAATGAAAATTCTTACTTTACATTAGTATAAAAATATAAAACATATTTTATATTAACTAGAACTTTAATTTAGAAATTTTGAAACAAAGTAGTGTAGATATAGATGAATTCAAATAAATAATCATATAAGCTTCTAAACTATCAGTACTTGTAATTGTCATCGTTGTTAAAAAAATAATTTAATCCAGTTACTTACTTACCAATCATAAGAATAATGAATCACTTAGTGATTGCATAAATTGCATAAATAACACCAGGTATCCATCCAAACAAAGTCAGCAACACACAAATCCAGAACTCAACCTGCAATCAAACAAAATCATTTATGGTTCAGTGACAGATCTATAACCAAATATTAAGTGTATTTTATAAGAAAATTTTCATTTAACGGTATCATAAATTTTTTCAGGGGTATCCCAAACTGTGAGAAAAAATGATATCCTGATACTTAAATCGGTAAAAATTATACTTCGTAACTAAAGTTGCAGGGTAGCCCGAGATACCCATGGACTCTTCATAGCTCCATCCTTGTTTACGGTATCGTACTGGAACTGAACCGATTAAAAACAAACTGTATCTTGATGAACCGAATTAACCAATTAAGATGATACTTACATGACATCCGAATTTGAAGAAAACACCAAGTGGAGGAAGGATGATTGCAAGGATGATGTCGATGCAATTTAAAGTGCCTTGTGACGGCATGTTTTCCGATGAGTTTCTTGATTAATTCGCCGGAGTTGTGATTGAAATTGAATGTTTGTGATCGTTTGGAAGATGATGGTTGAAGGTTGATGCTATTTATAGACGTTAATGGGGTAGGACACGTGATTAGCTATGCTTATTGGTTAAGATATTATGTACATTATTATTATGGGTTGATGACATTATATATTTTATAATGTTGCGTTTGATTTTAAAACTTTTTTATTTTATTTTTGCTCTATCGTGTGATGGTGTGGAATGTTGTGTTTAAGACTTTGTTACACGCATTACGATGATTATGTGAACGTGTGGTGTCTGTTCGTGACATTATGTGTTTTTTTAAGTTTGTTGCACATGTGATGTTTGTAGATAGAAAAGGTATGATGGGTCAGATGTAACGGTGTAAAGTTGTAGAAGTTATTTAGACAGCGACACAGTGTTGTTAAGTCGTAAAGTAATTTAGATATTAACATGGTTAGGTATGGATAAAAAAATATGTACAGTGTTAACGTTGCAGTGTGAACTCGTAAAACTAATCTAACCAAATTTGAGTTGCAAATAAATAAGAATACTCACAAAAGAAAAAAAATTAAGTGTACAAAAATGTTGTTAACACAATTTTGCTAGATATATACAAGTAGTTCTTTATCAAATTAAATAATGATTTATCATTTTAATTATTGAATTATGTTTATTACGAAATTTTTTCTAGTTATATAGTTACTTAATTAGTTATTTGCTTAAATAATTAGCTGTTTATGAATCAAAGGTGGATTATATTAGTATCGCTAATTATATAGACTTACTAATAGTTAATTTCTTACAATTTTACTTTTGATGCTATAAATAGAATAAACATGAATTTGTACGTATTCTGTTTTATAATCATCAATATGCTCATTACATGATTTACACTTACAATTATTTAATTATGAAAGCTACAGTTTTACTATGATGTTATAATAAGTAGAATAAAAATGAATATTTATGTATTATGTTTTATGTATAATCATCATACATGCTAATGACATGATTTAAACTTACAATATTTGATTATGAAAGAAAATATTTACAATCAGGCTATCCTTTAAAAACATTTGATGCCACGTCAAAATGGCCAGAAAAAGTTTTTCAATGCGTATTTGTAGGTAATATACGAGTATGTAGTCTAAACGACTGAACATTTTAACACTAGCTAAAAGGTCTTGAGTTCAAGTTTAAAATATAAATAATTATTGATATTAGGTTTCATAGAGAATTTTCTTATATAAGGTGAGTTTATGGTTTATCAATCATCATCGACTAATAAGTGATCTAAAGCTAGAATGAATGACTCTTAAAACACGTGATCAGTTAGTTGTAACATTTTAATTTACAAAACATAATGAATGTATCAATAAACCAGCATAATCACCATTCTTTTAAAAAGTTTTAAAGTAGATCAATAAAGTTTATTATTCATAAAGTGTGGGTGATCATCACAAAAAACAGCATAAATTTGATCAAAGGTTTCGATTCATAATAAAGCCATTATTCATAAACTAATCCAACCAATTTTTATACTTTTTTTAACATTAGCAATTCCCCTTTTAATTGATAAAGCAATGGATTTGTATGAAATTCTAGAGTGAATTTTTTTGTTTTAAATTTTTGCCATAATATTTTTATTACTTTACACTTTTAGGCCATCTAAAGAATTGTTATTTGCACAATCAAAGGATATTGGTAATATTGTTTGGGATGGAACAAGGAGAAGAGAAGATAAAACAAAATCCGATGGGGGAGTGGTTCGACGGTGGTGGTGGTTCGGTTGGGTAGATTAGATGGTTGTAGGCGGCGATGATAGTTTGTGTTGATGCGGTGTCGTGGGTAGACGACGTCAACGGATGTGCAACTCGAATGGTATCTATTAAAAAATCATATAAGCAGTCTGAATTTCCTGCATTTTAGATAACAGTTAATTTGATTGGCGGGGTCTATGTTTAACAAATGCGAAACCGGACATGAAGAGTTAAGTATAAACATAAAAGGCTCGCGCAACGTGCGAGCCGGCGACTACATCTAATTATATATATTATACTAAATAAATTACACCATACCTTACTTTTAATGTTAGAACCGAAACATTAGTGTTCTAAACACAAATCTACATCTACCTATTCTAATAATAGAGTAACACGTCCACTTGTCATGATATTAGATATGCCACATAGGAAAAATCCTATGTGGCCAATTCTCATTTAATTTAGCATATGCATCTTATTCGGGTCAAATATTACCCGCACACCGTTTTTTAAATAATTAAATTATCTTCTTTTATATATCTATCTACATACATAGTTTAAATTTTAAAATATTCTCTTATCCATATTAACCGGTGTATTAGATAGTAATTATAATCATTGTGAGATTCAAATTTTATATTACATTACATTACACGTGTTTTTTTATAAGAAATATAATTTAATATCATATTTTTTTTCTCAAATTTATTTTTAACATCTCTCTTATTAAATCGATTTGGATATTTACAAATATATTCGTATAAAAAATCATATGTTACAATAAAGGATATGATTTACAATAGTACGTTGGTAAATTTTTATTGGAACATATCGAGTTAGGAGATAATTCATGATAATTGTTAATTTTTTTATTTGAACATATTGAGTTATGAGATAATTAATGATAATTGGTAAAACTTTAATTTGAACATATCAGGTTAGGATAAATAATAATATTGATAAGTTTTTTATTTGAACATATTAGGTTAGGAGATAATTCATGATACTTGATATATATCGGGTTAAGATATAGATCATGATAATTGGTGAATTTTGTATTGGAACATATCGGGTTAGGAGATAATTGATGATAATTTGTGAATTTTTAATTTAAACATATCGGGTTATTTCAAATATGGAGCATACCATGACACGTCTAAAAATTCTCCATCAAATTAATTTAGAACATGACACCTAAGCAAAATCCTATGTGGAATAGTTAAAATGGTGACATGTGGATGTATTACTCAATTATTAGAATAGGTAGAGGTAGATGAGTCACCAAACTCATTGGCAATTTTTATATATAGTTCTTTACTCCTCTATTATTATTATTATTATTATTATTATTATATATATATATATATTAGGTTTAATACTCGTGTGCTACACACGTATTAATAACAATATATATTTTAAAAAATTGTAAGTATATTTTTTAGATATAATATTAATCATAAATTTTTGCTCCATGTGTTAATAATTAAAGAAAATTTCTGAATAATATTGTGAAAAATGAGTGACAAAAAACATCAGAAATGGGCTTGTGTCATGTGTCATGGCTTGTGGAAAAACACTTACCATGGTCTTTAATATTATACTAGTTTAGTGTCCGAGTTATGTTCGGGTAAACAACACTCAAGAGACTATTTTAAAGATATTCATAAGGGCACGAATGATTTAAATTAGTTTTAAGACAAACCCGTAGTAAAACTGAAACACAAGATTTATTAAAAAAAGAGAATTAAATGTTTGATTTTATTGTGTAGTTTTTAAAAAATATAATTTTGTATAAAAAGTTATGTTTACTTATAATATACTTAGGTATTTAATTTTAGGATAGTACCAACTTTATCTACAAGTTTCATTATTATATCTTATCAAGTATAAGCCGATTCATGCGCACTCCTAATAAGAGAGAGTTGAAAATGTAATTACTTTCAAAATTTTTAAGATTTCTACTAAATATTAGGGGTGAAAATGTAATTATTGAATATAAAATTATTATTATGAGATATATTCTCAAACGATGTCACATAAGCAAAATTAACCCTCAATCCGCCACATAAGCAAATTATATTTTGCTATATTATATAAGGATTTAATTTATAAATAAGTTTAATTCTTAATATTCGTAATTTTAAACAAATTAAAAAGTTTAGCAAATATAATTTATTTTATAGAAAATAAATAATAACAGTTCATACATAGGATTTTATTTCTTATACATTGTAATAATCAAACATGACGTACCAAAATTATCTTATCATTGTATACCTAAACTCATGTTTTTCGATCACCTTATTTGAAAAGCAAAATCCTTATTGATGCATGTTCATCTTATCTTAGAGTGATCACAAACTATACATGACATATTATCTCATGGTAAAAGGCTAAAAGCTCTCTAACTCTTAAGCCAATATAATTCGGACACTTGTTGTAATCATAGTAATTGATAGCAACATGTAATATGATATTTGAAACCCTACCAATCGACCTCTACCTAAACACAATCCTTAGAAACACCTTCAAAAGACAATCAAAAATAAATTAAAACACAAAAGTTGTTTTCCACATATCAAAATTGTTATAAAATTTATGTCCTAATTCTTACATATTTAAGCTTGGGTAAATAATCACTTAGGTACTATCAACAAAAGTAAATAGAAGATAAAGTTTAAAGAAAAAAGTTGTTAATACGTTATAAAAAAATGTGATTTTTTAACGGCGTTTAAAAATACCCAAATACCCAAGTAAGTTTTCCGAAACAGAATGTCAATCGTTGACACTGACTTTGACGCTTCAGACTGACTTACTCTGAAACCAAAATATATAATGTATGTTACATGAGTGATTTATTTTTTAATAATAATAGGGTTATTGGAGTTTAATCTTCGAAACTTTTGTATATTGGTCGATATTAATCTCAACTTAAAAAATTCTCTGTGTCAATCCCAACTTGTAACCTCCGTTAAAGTTAACTTAACGCTGTTACCTTTTTTTCGAACTTTTGACCGATGTTTTAGGGCTTTTGATTGGGATGACGATACAAATCTATTGATGTAAAACTTATATTGAGCCGGTGTTTCAAACGAAGAAATTTTAACATCCGATTTAAGCACCGTTATGTTTAAAGATCCTATTATAGACCGGTTGGTCGTTTGGAGTATCGACTCAAGGTAAGTTTTACATCAACATATTTGTATCGTCCTCCCAATCAAAAACCCTAAAATATCGGTCAAAAATTCGAAAAAAAGTTAACGACGTTAAGTTAAATTTAACGAAGGATAATTATAGGAAAATAAGTTAGAAATTGAGATTGACAGTTTGACACATAGAATTTTTTAAATTAAGATTAACATCGACAATATACAAAAGTTCAAATTACTAAAATCTAATACCCATAATAATAAAATGTATTTTGTCGTTTGTGTTTAATTAATTAGACGATTAATACGCGTTTCCGTGTTTTGCTAAGAAGAAACGTTTCCTTGACGTTCGGATCCGACCCACATGTCACCCACCGGCCCATAAAGTAAAAAGAAGTTTTTCCACCTGTCATATGCTACCATACATTGTCATCCACGTGTTTTTGTACTCTTTACATATGTATCTTCCACTTCATTTTCTATTCAATGCATACATCAACTTAAATAAATATTATAAACAAACTATTATATTTAAAAATATTTAATATTTAAGTATTTGGTTACATAAACTCATGTAGGACAAAAGTTCTACTTAATTTATCTCTAAAACTTCATATTATAAAATAAATATGCCCCCTTCAAAATGATCCCCTAAAACCTTGAATTATTATATAGATTTTCAGCTAGTTTTTTTTTAAAATTTAAGCCTAAACACATGAATGTAGAATTTGATCTTAGTCACGATCAACTATTTTTTAAATTTAATGGTGAAATGTCATAGAAACATAACTAAAATTCAATTTTATCTAAATTAAGTCACTTAAACATTTGTTGCTCATATTGGTGACTAAACCTTCAAATCAAGCAATTGGTAGATTTTGTTTGTGTCAAAAAAAGAATTGAGAAAAAAATTATTAAAAAATTTTTAATATGTAATTATAGTAAAAAATTTAAAAACACGTTAATTATATTAAAAAAATTTTTTTTAAAATAAGCGTACAATCATATCACCGCTTCACATTAACATAGAAAAATGTATACATTCACATGAGTATATATTTTGTCTAATTCGAATCACAAATCACAAATTTAAAATTCAATAACTACACTTTGAATCGTTTATTTTAGACTCGAGTCGAATCAAATTTAGAGTTTTTCAAATATTGAACGCCTCCTAATTGGAGGGGCACAAATCAAGTAATTCGAAAATTGGTTCAGGGTATAAATTAAAATTTGTGTTAAAACTGAGATAGAGAAAATTATTGGTTCTAGATTATAGCTGATTCTTTAGTGCAAAGCTCTTATCAGGTAGGACGAGTAGAGTACGAACCGCGTCTGGGTACAAACATAGTTCATACAAAGTTCAACATATTAGTCTATATGTATGATCCTCGAGAAACACATTTCAGACACCTATGACCTATCCACCTCTGGGTATTGCGTTTCTTGAATGAAATTTTATTATTTTGGTCTTCTAGGGATTATACTATTCTATCCCGTTCCAGTGTTGATGTTAACTATATATTGTAGCATTACTAATGTAAAAGTCGAAGCATGTTGAATAGGCAATCTATTTCTTGAGATCTTCACTTCTTCCATCGATCTATTGTACGTTAACTATGACAACGTTAGCTTCATCTATTAGATCATGTGTAATGGGACGTTTTACCCAACTCAAAACGCCCAAGGCGCCCCAAAAACGCCCCAAACCACAACATATGGGCGTTTTGGATGTAAAAGTTGTCTTTGGCGCTTTGTACAAAATGTCTAAATTTCTTAATTGTGGTCAAAAGCTGATGTAGAGAGAATATTAAGTTCTTTGGGCTTTTTAACTACACATTGTCTTAAAACCGACACATAATTGTTATCGTTAGATCGAAACATGCACCTAGCTAGAGATATATCAATCCCATACATGACACAAGTATGGTCAACCATCATAGAAGATTCAGAAAAAAGAATATTATAAAAAAAATCCTTGAACAATATGCATATATGCAATGTTTTCAGGATCAGATCGGACAGTGAATCGGTCGTCTTACTGGTTCACTAGTTGAACCGGTCGAACCGGTTGGATCGGTTTTGAACCATATAAATAATAAATAATTATATATGTTTTTCTAAAGTATTAATATAACTTAAAATATAAGTCAGATACTCATAAACAACTTTTTAAGTTCTAAACTTCAACACAAAAACAATATTATCTAAAGTTTAAAGGTTAAACCTTAAGCAAACTTATTTCAAATAAAAAATATCACAAATTTAACCAAATAAAGTCAAATTTTTTTAAAAAAAAATTAATTTTCTGAACCGGTCCGAACTGGCCGAATCCTGGTTCAACCGGCTGATCCTTTGTACTAAAAACGAACCTATACGGTTCGGCCCGGTCCACTCTCCGAATCCCAGTTCGACCGGCGGAACCGATCTAAACCTGAAAAGATTGCATATAAGGGTGTACATTTATTGGAAACACCTAAAATAAATGTATTAATCCAATGACACAGCTAGCTAGTATGGTCAACCATCATAAAAAGATGGAGATGAGAGAATAAAAATCCTTGAGGCTTGAGCAATATGGCACTACACAATATCTAGTCTGTTTTCATGTAAAAATAACAAGGAAAAAAAAAGAAAAAAACCCTGAAACCTACATCCACAAACAATCATCAAATCCATGAGAACTTAATGCCATCCAACACAAACAAATATACAAAAAATATAACACTCGCAACCCAACAAATTATAAACCAATAAGCGACATACATGTAAACGCCATCAGTTTACTATTAAACAATTATGTGTTTTCAATAAGGATAATTTATATATTGTATAATAATAAGCATTATAAATTTTCTATAAAGAATGATCATATAAATACTTATAATAGTTTATGTTTTTGAAAAAATAAAACTATATACCTATACAAATAGTGTTGGATCCAAGTTAAAGTTGTCTTGAAAAGATTAGCCCTTATACCAAAAACATAAATTATAATCAGTTTGGGACCTTCATAGCTAGTGTGTCATCCAATCCACTCGATATCTCGGTTCTTGATGGTGCGTCGTTGAATCATGCTAAACTCGATATCTCGGGACCTTCATACCTTTCCCGTTCCATGCTAATTGAAAACCGACCGTCAAGAACTTGTAACCAAAACTAAAGGTTGAGAGCATTGGATCACATATCAAATCGCATAAGCCCGTTTGCTTTACGTTGTTGTTTTGGTTGACTTAAATATTTTCAAGTTAATCCACACACACAAGGTTTGATAGTTTTAACTTTTAAACAAAGTTTATATTTTAATCCGAAGTAAGGTTTGAATTATAGAGATTTGAAAACAATCTAAACACATTCGGGGATGTAGCTCAAATGGTAGAGCGCTCGCTTTGCATGCGAGAGGCACGGGGTTCGATCCCCCGCATCTCCAAAAACATCAAATTTATTTTTGTTTTTTACGATTATAGAACAAATATTCTTCCCTAAAAATGTCTCTTCTATAAAAAATATTTGGATTTGGAGATGCGGGGGATCGAACCCCGTGCCTCTCGCATGCAAAGCGAGCGCTCTACCATTTGAGCTACATCCCCATGCTTGTTCTCTGTTTTCAATTATACATATATTGGTAACAGAATGTTTATATCCAAAAAAAACCATCTACTGGACTTTAAACCGTATAAGTCAAATTGTTAGTAATAGTCTCATTGAGCATTTGTACGTGCATGCTATTACTATCCAATATAAACGAAATATGTAAACAAATATGGTTTGGTTTCAATTCGGTTTTATACCATCGGTTTCTCTTATATATAGCTTTGACCAAATTGTTAGTTACAATTTCTAATTTTTTCAAACTAAGCAACCTATTTATAACCATAGTCATGAAGATCATTAGAAATTTTCGCAATTTACACTCTCTAAATCCAACTTTTATCTGGTTCGGGTGCTATCAGAAACGTATTTATAAGTAGAAGTATAGACAGTATCAGGATCGGGTTTGAAAATAATCACAATTTTTATCCTTCTCCAATAAACTAAAGATATAAGTTAATAAGAATTTTTCATATAATCTCTTTGATATGATTAAAATGCGTATGTTTTAAGGAGACTATATATATTCGTTTTAATGGGCCGAAAGTCAACAAATGTCAAAGTCAAACAAAAACACTCACTTGAATCAAACTACTAGAAGTATACAAATATATGAAAACCAGCTCAACTATAACTCTTTTCATTCTGCCCATCAAAACTTGCTTTAATCAAACCCACAAACTACCCACCTCATTGAACCAATGGTGGGTTAACCTCGGAAACCATACCCGCAGTTGTGGTCTGTGGTTCATCATCAGGGAACACCTCCGACTGAACCGAAGGTGCGAGGGCTTTTACATGTAACCAAGTCTGGTCCCAAAGACCATCGGATCCGCTTGGTGAAAGTATTCCGGTTGATTTCATAACAAGCAAAGTGTTCTTGAGGATCTCAGGGACTAATTCGTATATTTTCTCGCTTTTTTTCCCTCTGAGTTTAACCTTCTTGTAACGCTCCATACAGGTTAACACACCGACCCATACTTTACTAAACGACACCAGACGGGAAGTACTAGGTAACGAATGTAAAAAGGCTTTTGACAAAAGTTTCAAGGATAAAATGAGTGTACCTTCCATGTTTCTGAACTCTTTGGCTGATCTTTCTTCAATAATTTCCAACAAATCGTTCTGTAATGGAAATATTACCGAATCAAAACATTGTAACCACGTGTCGTCTTCCAGATTAATCCCGTCTAAGCCTGTTAAGCACCGTTGAAGTATCAAAACCGCATGGTTCCTGATTTCTTCTCTCGGGTCTATACACACTTTCATTAAACCTTGAACCAAACGGACCCACATCTCTCCGATATCTTTATAAAGTTGAACCGTGGTTTCAGGTTCTTCCTCAACTGCTTCACGAGACCACTTAACCAAACAAACCGATGAACCAGCCATCAAATCTAAAGACTTAACTGACCTTGCAACATCTCCAACCCGAGACTCGGAAAACTGGCGAGCTGCATTGACACAGAGCACAAAGTTAGCAGGTAACAAGTGGGTCCCATCCAGCATGATGAATTCGAGAGTCTCGAATCCGGGCTCGGAAGCTTCTGGGTGTCGCGCAGTCATCGAGAGGAGAGAAGTGATGGTACGCCAACCAATATGAGATTTTATCCGACCTGCGTTTGCTTTGACAAGACGCATAATTTCCCGGGTGATGTGTTCACAGTAAGCGTCTGCCACCCGGGCATCGAGTTTTAATATCAGTTGAAGTGATTTTAAAAGGTCGTCAGTTAGGTCTTCTTTATAAGGAAGTAAACGTCTACAAATTCTAATGAGCCCAAAAACCGCTTTTTCAACTAAAGTACTCGGCATCACAGCTGACTGAACAATATTAGCTATGTGCTCATAAACACTTTGCCACAGAAGCATAATTCGATCCCGATTATTTAACGTGACCGTAATCAGTAACTCCAAACAAAAAACCGCACCGCTTTCATCTTCATGGGAAGCCAAAATCAAGGCGCGGGAAAGATTTAAAAGAGACTCGGATTGAAGAAATTTACTCTCAGTGAACAGACTTCCTATATGACAATCTGTAACAGTTTCTGTAGCCCGTTTCCGAGATTCGACCTCTTCTTCAGAAGGTTGTGGTGCGGGTTTCTCGGTATCATAATATAGAAACTCACTGAACCGGCCCATCAGGCCAGATGATTTCCGAGCTGGGGGTAAAGCGGGTTTGACTGGGGAGACCAATGGAGACCTTCCCGAATCTGGCTCTGAATTTGACTCCAAATCATCAGCTGCCTCACGGGCTAAATTAGCAGGAAGAAGCCCTAATTTGTTTAAGCTTAAAATGCAATCAAGAATATTTCTCCAGCCTGAACGTATATAATCACCATACATATTTGCTATAGTGAAAACCGTGACAGTTGCTTTTCGGGCTTTCAAATCGTTACCAAAAGCAAAAACAGATTCTTCAACAGACATCGGCAGCAAGAGTCTTGTAAAATTAGAAAGAGAAACCAACAACCTGTCAAGAACATCATCAAGATGATAACAGCCTGCAATCTTAGCAACATTCAGGAACCCATCGATACACGTTTGTAATACGTCTTCTTGATCTACAGGATCCAGAACCACAGATAGAGCAGCAACAGTTGGGCCGGACAAAATAGCAAACATTTCATGGTTGATCCATTCTCCTGACCCACACACAATAAAAGGAGCAGTTTGTCTTGATTTGTGAAGTAGCCCAACCCAGTTATCATGGGTCATGACGGGTAACCCGGCACCTTGTTCTGGAATCATTCGGATCTCGTTTTCACAAATCGAATGGTAAAGCTCAGATAAATACTCTCGGGGGAGATCATTACCTCCATTTATCCGCCGATTATTACGAATGAAATCGTCTTCTGTCATCTTTTTCTTCACTTGTGCATTGTGTTGGTCTGTATTAAGCATTATTAAAGAATATGATAATAACAATGCAGCATCTTTATTGGCAAAAATATTAGGTGACTGTTCATAATATCTTTCAGCAAATGCCTCTACAACCCTCTGTATTTTTTGGGATTCTCCCGGTAATCTAAAAGTTTCCAAGAAAACCCGTAACGCAGTGTCCAAATTCATTTCTTGAAAGTCAAACGTTTTTGCAAACTCTTGAAGTACATCGACGCAGAACTGATCATGATTCCCAAGATAATCTCCAACAAGATTCTTATCTAACCCACGCGTGTACCTTAAAAAACACGCTGCACTTACCGGGTCGAGCGTTTCAGGCAACACACACATTCCTTGGAGACACTGAAAACCTTTCTTACGATCCTGGTTAAAATGCTCAACCCCAATCATTAATTTTTTCTTAACTTGCTTCATTTTATGGGTATACGGTACCCAACACTGGTGTTTGATCACCATCAGCAACTCTGTCAGCCATACTACTAATCATGGCGATTAGTCCTTCTAGAGCCAGAATGTGTATGGCAGAAAGCGGGCTATTAACCGGAAATGCGCTTTTAGATAACAAATTTGCAAGATCTTCAAAAAGATCACTACACGAAATGTCACAATCATAATTAGCATACATTTCATGTATAAAACTTGGCTGCCTGCAAAGATCAACAAGTGTTTCCATGGCAACTTCTTGTTGTTGATATGAAGCTCCATGTTTATTGACTGCAATCCTCATAAGAACATTAGAGAAAAACGCTTCTAGTTGGAGTTTGAGTTTAACCCGCATAAGATGGTAGATATTCAAAACAATGCTACAAACTGTAGAAAGAATTAACGAGCTCGGAGACAACCCAAATTGCATTAAGCTGCGGAATAAATCGTTTTGGACCAAAGCTAATAGTTCAGGATGGTGGCCCAAAGATGGCCCACTTAACTCAATGGCTGAGTTAATCAAGCCAAATGCAAATAAAGGAACATCTTCATCATATGCTATAGAGTTGGATCTGGGGCCCACTCCAACATGCTCTACTGCATTCAAAAGAGAACAAAGAAAGTTGAATATTTCAACCATGCATGGAACACCGTAGGGTTCTGCCACAAGATGGTTTGTAGTCTGACCAACCTCCCCCGTGATTTCATGATCCATCTTAATTTCAGGAATCTCGGTGGAAAGATTTAAAGCGCCACCAGTCGCCTCGATTTTTGAACCAGTGTAACCATTATCCTGTGTCTTACTTGCTGATGTGTGATCGTTATCCGGAATGCTGTCCTGTACAAAGAGAATTATGTGATTCTCAAGTGGCAGCTTAGCACCTCATCCAGATCAGAAAGGTGGCACAGTAAAATCCATTATTTCTAGATGTGCAGTTTGAAATGAATTACAAATGGGTTGATTTGGGACAGTTTTTATCTAAAACGGATCAATAGTCTCCCTTTTAATGCACAAAACTCCCTAAATAAATTTAATTATGATATTAAATAATTGATATATTATTGCAGTAATGTTTGATACACTTAACTGTTTAAAAAAGAACAAATATTTTGAACAAAAAGTGTTTTTTGGTCACCCAAACCCAATTGTATCAACCAGCAAAGAAAATTTTAACGGTTTTTACACATTACCCAATGAGCCAATTTTCCCACCTCCCCATGGCATAAAAAATACTCCAACTCAAACAGACATCAGTAAAGAGGAGATATTGATTTACCTCTTCAGCAAGATGTGATCTGCCTCCCTGAGTAAAATCTTGATTATTATTACAAACATCAGGTAGATGCATAAAAATACATCTAATCAACTCATGCATCGTGTGTCGAGCTGTTCTCTGTAACAATTCTCCTTTCGAGCTTGCTTGATGAACTATCTGGAAACATGTGTTCACTATATTGCATGCATGCTGGTTACTCAAATTGACTGAGGCCTTGTTCTTCATACAAGCCAACAAAACTTGAAGTATTTTCATTAATACCACCTCCTCAGAAGCAGGATCTGTAACCTCAAACCGACAACTAGTCACAGCGTCAACTATCAAACGCAATGAATCTGCTACATTAATGGTGTCCAGATCAAGAACTTCAAGGGTTAAAAATTTGTAAATTGATGACAAGGCAACACCAGTTATCGGTGCGCTAGTTTCATCAGATTGGATGACATCTAAAAAGGGCTGCAAATACACAACTGGGTTGATGGTGTGCCACTGATGCTGCCACAAGAAGACTTTTTTCCGTATTTCTTTGAATGATTTGATCAGAGGGTGGTCTAGTTGATCTTCATCCGTTGTGTAGTGAAATCCCCACCGTACATTTCTTCTCATGACAGCTAAAACTGCACCGATTTCTGAATTAACCATAAATGCTGAAGAAGATCGGGGTGGTGTGCAGGAACAATCTTTAGTGTCTCTGGAAACTGCAACTACGTCAGATTGTTGCATTGGACACCCCATCTTTTCAAGCTTCTTATGAGATAACTTTAGCAATACATTTTATATCCAGCTACAGAAAAATACGATTTTGATATCATAACCACCTTCAAAACAGACATCAAGTACCACAAAAGATGTTAGATTTGAACAAGACAGGTTGAAGACCAAACTTACCTATAAAAAATCAACACATGCAGATAACTTGGCCGCATTCTATGCATCTCTATGAATCATCCGCAAGATATAAATGTCATAAACCATCTTTACTTTTTATCTCCTTAATCTATAAGCTTACTAATCCCCTGCCCTGTCTGATAGCTCAACTGTTAGCACCATTTTTTGTATCACGTTTGTTTTGGGGGCTAGTAGCAACGTATCTATCATTCTCTATCCACCATTAATAAGGCATTCACTTATATCAAGGATAAACTCAAATAAACTAGCAAGCAACACCATGACTATAAATACAAAGTTCTAGTACTGTCATCAAAAGTATCACCAAATTCTCTTCTCTACACTCCCGAGTCCCGTCACCATTACCAATGTACAAACTATCAAAAAAAAACCTTCATCATTCTACAGCCTGGCCATCTTTGACCAAGTCGTATTCTATGATCATTCAAGCATTTGACATGGCTTCTTAGTGTTTCCTCTCCGTAAATTTTTCTTACCGTTAACAAAATAGTAAAAAAATTTCTAAAACAGATACATAATCATGTTCTTCCATCTCACAGACCACTGACTCCTTACCACAATGCACTTGCATTGCTAAATCAATATTTCATTTCTATTTCCTTTTTAAAAACCAAAAGCTCTCTAAACAAAGATACTAACGACATTCAAATCCTCTATTGTAGTTACACGATTCATCAAGTTCAGATACAACAGCCAACATTCTAAACAAACTTCCAATAATTTAAACTAAAACCTCAGATCTCAATCATCTCATTCACCATAAGTTCAAAAACACAATAAACAACTCAAACTCTTCACCAAATCCAGCTTAAATCCACTTCATTTCATTACATTTCATTTCATTTCATTCCAAACAAACAGTATCAAAAATCCGCGTAAACGACACACAACTAACAAATCAACTTCAAAACACGACTCGATTCATAAAATGCGTAACTGAATTGAGCAGATTAAGAAAAAAACCAGATCGAAGAAGATAAATTAGCGTTTACCGTTGTTGCGCATCCTCAGGGGAAGGAGTGAGTGATTCGTCGTTGGAGCTTGCACACACTCGCAGAGGTGCAAAAATCTGAGTTATGATCTTGTTTAGGTTTAGTTACAATAGTTGGTTAAATTGTGGTAATTGATAAGGGAAATTGAAGATCACAAAGGGTGTGAACATCTTCCGGGAACGAGACATTGTTGCTCAGGTTTGTTTTGGGCTTTACGAATCTAAAGCTTCGGTTATCGATTTGTTCGGTTTTATTAAAATTGTTTAGTCGGTAACTTAACTGAAGAATTAAACTGTTTAAATCGATTAAGTCGTTTATTCGGTTTGATTATCCGATTATACCATTTAGTATTAGGTTCATTCTGATAACAGAACCGAATAGAGCGAATATTGTGTAATCGAATTTACTATTCGGATACGGTTAGAAACCGAACCGAAAACCAGATTCACAGGATTCGTATAACTTTTTTTCTAATGGCAATGAAGCTATGTTATACTATTTACCATACTAAACCACATAAATTGTAGTAGGCTTTATTTTGTGAGATTATTAATATGCAAACATGGTGCTCTAAACACAAATATGTGGCCGTTGGGCCAACATCATTTGCATAAATAACTTTAATTAAACAAGTACAAATTTTGAATATTCGCTTACTAGATTATTACCCGTGTATTACACGGGATTTCGGTTTTATATATTTTTTATTTAAATATAGGTATTAAATTTATTTTTAACATATCCATGTTAAATCAGTTTGGATATTTACAAATATTTCTCTATCAAAAATTATATGTTAAAATAAAGAAAATTATCTATAATAATTGGTTAATTTTTTTTAATATATCGGGTTAGAAGATAATTCATGATAAGTGGTAAAATTTTAATTTGAACATATTGGGTTAGGAGATAATTCATGATAAGTGGTAAAATTTTAACTTGAACATATCGGGTTAGGAGATAAATGATGATAATCGGTAAATTTTTATTTGAACATATCATATTAGGTGATAATTGATGATAATTTGTGAATTTTGTATTTGTACATATCGGGTTATTTCGAATATGGAGCATACCATGACCCGCATTGAAATCATCCATCAAATTGAATTAGATGATGACACCTAAGCAAAATCCTATGTGGAGTACTTAGAATGTTGACATGTGGATGAGTTACTCAATTATTAGAATAGGTAGATTTATGAGTGTCTCATCGATCTATCGATCTATGACAGTTTTTGAAAGAATAAATTTTCTAGGTATAACGAGATACTATATGACACAAAGTTTTGGATAACAATGAATTTCAAATACTAATCATAGACTTAGAGTAAGTCTCTCAACTATCAAGAACTAGTCTTTTCTAGCTAAGAACGAAGAAAACACTCCTAAAATCAATACATTGTTCTAATGTGGCTTAAAATCTTAAATGAAGTTGAAACCTAGAAAAAGAATATGACAAAGGCATCTCACAAGTGGGTTGATTGTGACACAGGTATTTTAAATTTTATTTCATCAACTTAACCGAAACACAATAGATAAAACGGTCAATCGAGATTGTCGCATTCAACTAGGCAAGTTGTTTCACCTATTTACGCCAACACACAGCATAAACAAAAAGAACGTGAACGGATCGCTCATTCAAGTGCCTACTACCTAACATATTCTAAGTGAGCTGGGTATTTCAGTAATAGTTTGTTTTTGAATTATTATACATTATAAACAACCTTTTGATGTTCAATACAAACTCGGATTATATTCATTTCTTTCTTGTTTATGTAAGTTTGATTTTGTTTTTCGTGTGATAGTTTGATCTTTCATTCCCTAAAATCTCCCATAATTATTTGAGATCATTAAATCATAAACCATCATTCCCCAAAATCTCCCATAATTATTTGAGATCATTAAATCATAAACCAACCTTGAGACCAACACATAATGTGTGAGATGACCCATCTAGAATAGTAACATGCAATTGAAGCTTTGGGGTGTCACACTAGATTGCTTGTAAACGTCAATTACAAAGAGACCAGAGCTTCAAACTCGGTCATTGCAATGCACCTCTTGAACGCAAGAGCCTTTCCGTTGCACCAATTGCCGTTCTAAAAAAAATTAGCTGATGAATTTATTAAAGGATTATAATAGTCTTAAAAAATGTGAATATGACAAGTAAAGCATAGAAAAATTACACACATCACAACAGACACAAAGCATGAAACCAAAATTAACAAGCTTTATAAGTCTAAACCATCCACATTTTCACAGCAAGAGCAAAAGAGCTCACATACAGCTATTGCATCATTGTACATAGACAACATCATCATGCATAATAACAACAATAATAATAATAAGTCACGAAGTACAGTAGCTATTTTAAAAAGGCGAGGCGGGCCCAGACTCGTAGTGAGTCGGCAAAAAGATTGGCTCACAACAGCCGCCTGCGAACGGAAACTGAGGTGAAGTTCGTCACAGTACCCTAATAATTGAAACGAGAACTGGTATTTACAACAGCCTAGCATTTCTTCACAAGCGGTCCAAAGCAGATCCATGGAGAAAGCTGATTTTCATATTAGAGGGCTATATTATGATTTAATTAAAGGACGCGAAGCTGAGAAAGAAATGCAGCACAAAGATCTAGAAACAGAAATTGAGGTCCTTGTATCCTCTGTAGATCAAGCAGATACTTGTCCTCTCGGGTTTTGTAAAGCTGCAATAAAATGATTCGGTTATATTATCATATTAGACCAGCCAGCAAAATGCCCTTGACAGACTAAAAAGCGTACATGGAGGTGGTGGGTTGGGTAAAGAATCAAATTATCAAAATTCCTCAACCGGACTGTTTCCGATAGGGGACAGTATCAGCCAGGTCAAGTTGCGTTGGCCCAACACTTTGTAGGCTATTTTTAAATTGTTTATAAATAATAATGGAGTTAGTTATGATTACAAAAAGAATGATGATACAAGATTAATCAAAGTCTTTGAACAAAAGAATTAGAAGGTTGTATCCTTGTATCGTTGAACTGTTTGCAGAAACTTAACATACGATTAACTTGTGCACACATAGGTTGAGAACAGTTGTTACCTGGACTTCAAATTTGACGACGTTGGGGGTGGTCAAGGCAGCATTGGTCTCTACAATGGTCAACTCATCTCCAAAGTAATGATTACCTTGCATAGAGTTGTTGTTTGTCATGCCAGGGACCCACCTGCATTTCATGTTGTAGTGACCTATCTTTTTCCAGCACACATTTAGCTCTTGCAAAGCTTTAAGAACTTCTGTCATTATCTCACGAGGATGTGCTCTAGACTGTTTTCAAAACATGAGAAATTATTATAATCTTTTCATTTACCCTCAGTTGTTAACTTATTTAAGAAATCTTAACCTGAAGCCCAAGAGCCCATTTCCTCTCAACTTGGCCTCTGATATTTAATCCTTGATAATCCATATATGCAGACGTGCGCTGTGGCATTATCAAAGCAGCAGCCTCATTTCGGTTGAGTCCATCCTACAACCACACACAAGTAAAAGCGAAGAATTTGGAATAGATGTTTAAGGGTGTGTTTGGATGTGCGTATAAAGAGAGATCATGCAATTTAGCAGAAAAAGATAGTGTTAGGGTGTGTGTAGTTGCGATAACATCTAAAAACCTCCCTAAATCAGAATTATTGCTAATAATCATCCCTAGCTGAAGTATTCAAGAGCCAGAAAAACAATCTAACTAACCATAGGTTTCTGGAATTCAGCTCCCAGATAGCCACTTGAGTTACGAAACCGGTTGTCCAATAGCAAGTAATACGCCACAGTACCCTAGAAAATACGCAAGAAATTAAAACAATGTAATATCATATCTGTTATCATACCTCAAAAAAAAAAGAAACGATACCTCATTTTGCACGCGGTTGCGAAGCGACTCAATGAGGGTGTCCCTATCAAACCCCATTTTAACCACCTCTAAAAGTATATCTTCATCAGTCTGCCAAAAATAAAATTACTTTAATTACCCAAGTAGTGCAAAATATATTTGTCCGAAAGCCAAAGGATCACCAATCAGCATGCCTTTTTTGCTTGTTGCATGGAATCTGGTGGAGGAACAGCCAGATAGCGTGGAAGATGAGCCTGAAACCAGGGGTGCAAACGGATTTCAGGAATAGTTATCCGTTTCATGGGGTCAACCACAAGCATTCTTGGGATTAGATCTCTTGCTCCAGGTGATAAGTGGCTCGGAAGTGTATATATTCCACCCTGAACAACAAACCAACATATTTTTTAAATAATTGATAACCATTTCGACAACTTGAATGACTAACTAAGAAATTTTATTAAAATAAGTAAAATTTAATGCACCTTAATTTTTTTGAAGAGGTTAGGAATATTTTCATCATCAAAAGGAAGGGTACCACAGAGAAGAGCATACAAGATAACACCACAGCTCCACACATCAACCTCGGGTCCCGCATACAGCTTTCCAGATATTACCTAAGATAAAACAATAGAGTAACACAAAATCAAATACGTTCAATACTTCAATAGTATAATGATTTTTAACACCCGTGAATCCGTGATCATAAATCCATACCTCTGGGGCTGCATAGTTTGGACTTCCACAGCTTGTTTTCAGAAAATGACCATCACGCATGATATTGCTTAGACCAAAGTCAGCAATTTTGACATTGGACTTGGAACCCAACAGCAGGTTCTCAGGTTTGAGATCTCTGTGAACCACCATGTTCCTGTGACAGTACTCCACACCAGATATTATCTGATCCAATTGAAATACTAATTAGAAAAATCAAGCAAATATAGCATATGGTAATGATATAATTATACATTCACCTGCTGAAAGAAATTACGACCCTCATCCTCCTGCAACCTGCCTTTCTCAACAATGTAATCAAACAGCTCACCAGACTTCACATATTCCATAACAACATAAATATCAGATGGTGTCTCTATAACCTCATAAAGCCGAATAATATGTGGATGCATAAACAATCTCAATATCTTGATCTCTCTTCTAACTGCAAAAAGAAACAGAACATGATGGTGATGTATGTCCATAAAATCAAGATTTTTCTCATAACCAGTTTTCATGAACTTCTGTGAGTAAGAACTAGGCGTGGCAAAATGGGCAGGACGGATGGTCAGGGTAAAAGGGCAGGTGAAACAGGATATTCTTAGACAGGTTAAAATCGGTCATTTTGGATCAAGTTGGATTGTGGAGCAAACAATTTTTGTCCAAACCTACAAATAGTTAATACATCAAATATGATTAACTATGCTAATACAATAATAATATAACTTTTTTAAAACAATTAGGAGGTTTAAAGCACTAATATACACGATGTGTGACTTTCAGGATGTTCAGCCTGTTTGTATTGTAGCTAAACCATAATCCAAATTGATCCACTGATAAGTAAGTGGGTCACAATGACAACCTCTACCCAGAACTTGTCATGCATTCAAATTGATAAAGTGAAGATGATTCATATAAACAATGACACATTTTTTTATATTAAACAAATACACCACACTATAAAAACTGTAACTTTGACCTAAAGAGATCAACAACATATTTCAGTAACTTCTTCACATGGAAGGAGAAACTGAGAAAGTCATGAAGCAATTAACTTTATTGTTCTCATTAGGTTTCTACCTTTTTCTTCCATGTCCATGTTTTTTATCTTGCGACGGTTGAGGATCTTTATAGCCACTTTGTGACCTGTCAAAGCATGCTCTGCAATTTTCACCTTCCCAAACGAACCAATACCAAGTGTTTTCCCAAGCTTGTAGTTCCTTAAAAACATGTCCACACTACTCCCATGGTGTCCTGATCCCTCCATATCTATCCTGAGGAGGAGGTTGAAAACTCAAGTGGTTAGAAAACACACCATCAATATATAACTGCCTAAGACCATCCACAGCAAGATTTCATAAGTGTTAAATTAGTAGTTAAATGTTTACAATGCCGCTAAATAATGACAAAATGTGAACCCCAGTCTATACCTTAAGTATGTTGAAAAGATGACAGTTAGAAACTTCTTAACTTAAGCTAAATTTGACAGAACTAAAGATGACAGAAAATGGTGCAGCTAATAGGGACATCCGTTAAAGAAAACTGTTTAAACAATCAACATAACAGGACGAAGGGAGTACCCAGAAAGAATAATCAAGAAAGAAAAAGATCGTGCTGTTTAGGTAAGACCTATGCCACACATAGTAATCATGAAACAAAAGCTATGTATATTAGCACAGAGTAACGTGAAACACGCATCATTAAAGATTATTTGACAAAGAAAATGCTAGTGTGCAAACCACTGATGAGTTGCATACGGATTATAATAAAGTAGGAAATAACATAATCAATATGTGTGCTTCAAGCCATGTGCCATCAAGAAAAAGTAAATAACATCTAAATAGCTCATAAACATGACTTAAAGATAGACCATTAGTTTCTTGTAAATAGCATATATGCAATTTCCATGTCTTGTTAGCAACATGATCAAAAAGTGAAAACCAAGTACCGTGCCGTGTGGGAATCGATAACTGATTCAAAAAGAAGCACTTTATTCATAGAATGAAATAATCAGATCTAGGTTCAGTGAACACCAACATGCATCTCACTGATTGACACTTAACAAATCAAGAAACTCGAAACAACTTCTCCTACGTGACAGATACTGATATTGAATGCCTCACACGCAACATAACCCTCCGTGAAAACCAAGTGCCGTGCAGCATCAATCAATAATCATGAAAAGAAGTATGATTTAGGTCCAGTTGACACCAAAGCACTTTTCGTTGATTGACATATAACAAACCAGGAAAACAAGAACCAACTTAACTCGTGCGTATCATACACTGATAACTGATATTAATATATCCTACTTAGACAATCATTATCACCAATGGTTCTTATTAGCATATTGTAAGACACTGATAGCTTTAAACATTTAAACAATCATCCTAATTTCAGTAATTTCCCCAAACTTTCAAGCAATAAAAAAATTGCTTACACGTATGACAATCACAAAACCCCAACCTAAAATTGAAAACATAACTTTACTCAAACCTAAAAGCTTTACCAACAAAAATGTCGAAAAATCAAAACAGCTCCAACTTGAAAGCAACAAACAAAACCAAAATTAATCAATCGCACACACCAAAACCCCCCAATCGTGTGAAGATCTGAATAAATAAACATGCAAAATCGAATGAAAATTAAAAAAAACTAACCGAATTATAAGAAAAAACAAGGTGGATGAATGGTTAGTGTTCCGTTATGTGATGAAGAGTGGAATTAGAAGGTGAATAAACGTGAATGTGAAATGAATTGGATGATAGATAGATTGTTGAAATGCATTTGATTGATTGATTGATTGAAGAGAAATTGATGCAAATTGTGAGATGTGTAGAGATGAACAAATTATGAAAAGTGATTCGCGTACCTTGTTTATGTGCAATGCTGCAAACAAGGGTTTGAAAGGGGGATGAAGAAGAAGAAGAAGAAAAAAAAAGGTTCGTGAATGAGAATAATAATAATAATATAATTGAAAGATTCAGTTTCTCTTTTCTTTTCTTTTTTTTATTTTTCACTCTTCCCAAATTATATTATGACGTGATCAGGTCGTGTGATAGGACGGTTTAGTATTACTAGTAATGTTTTCACCTCGACATGTGCTGTATATTGTGATGACAGAGGTGACAAGATCTCGTGTTGGCAAATTAGCTACACACATTAATAATAAAAAATTTATCTAAAATGTAAATATTTAAAGTTAGATGTTAAAATGATAATTAGATCAAAATCAATTGTGAAAAATATAAATAAATCAACATAATGAAACTAAAAAGTAAATTTTAAATCAATTGATGGGAACTAAAAAAATAAATTTTTATCATGTATCACTATCTTAATCATCTTAATCATGATACATCTTTATCACATAACGTGTAGGTAACTAGATTATTATTACGTCACTAAATAAATAAATAAATAATAATATTAAGCAGGTCTCATGGGTGCCCCTTTGTATTTTTTTTATTGAGCAATCACAAATGCTATGAAAGGTTATGTTATTATTTTATTATATATATATTGTTAAAAACTATAAAGAATATATAATTATAAAGTTATTGCTAAAACAAATTGGTGGATGAAGTTTACTTGGGGGTTGGAGTTCCTTTTTATCTTGTTTTTTTTTAAACGGAAAAACTTTTATTACAAAAACTAGCCACTAGCAAGATGTTAGAATCAACAACAACCCAACCCAAACAAAACAAAACACAACACCCTTAACACAAAGGACTATAAAACCAATTATGCCACATGATATCAATGTTTTATCCTTATCAATTCAGCTCTACACTTCCTTTATATTCACAAAACAACATCAAAATCTTGGATCCATGTTTACAAATTACAACTTCAAGATCAAACTTCAAATCTCTAAGTTTAGTCTCAAAACCCTTAAATTCAAGCTTCAATATAATCCCAAGCCTCAAAATCATTGTATTCAACCGTTTTTGTATGGAAATATGAGAGGATATACCCTAAAACCAGTGAAAAGATGAATATATAGTGAAAAGCTATGATTTTTCTCGTCAGTATAACCAGTGAAAAGGAATTATTGTGGCTTTCAGCAAACCTCTAGGTGGGGACTTTAGCAATAGGCGTTGAGAGAACCTTTTGGCTGTTGCATGGCTCGAACCCGCTTCTTTTATTAGCATTTATTAAGAATATTAAAATAATAAGCAACTAAAAAATATATTTACATAAAACGAGGACAAAGCGATAAAATATATCATTAATGAATCAAGATGTAAACGCATCGTCTGTTTATCTTCTAATTTTTTATTTTTCTTTTAATATATCTAAAAATCAAAATTTTAGCAGGGACCATCAACTCATCAAGACCTCTTTTAGGAGAAAATTGGGTGAAGGGAAAAAATTAAGTGAAAAGTTGATAGAGCCAAAACTTTATGATTAATGGTATTTTATAAAAATACTTACAAATCTTTAAATATTAAATATTATAAATTCTTAAAAATAATCATTATATATATATATATATATATATATATATATTTTAAATATTGTTATTTCACCCGTGTGTAACACATGTAAATTAAACCTAGTATAATATGAAACAAGGTTAACATACAGATGTTAGACAACTCAACCAAACACAATATACCTATCACACAAGTTTAACAAAAGTTAACCCTACACAAATATGACAATATGTCTTTAGAAGTTTCTATGCATACTTAGAACGTTGTTTTTACATGTTCAAAACCAAATTTAACTATATCTCTATAAGATACGTTAATCTTCATTAAAACCAAATTACAAAAAGTAAAAGATTCATAAGCACGATAAAACAACTTTTTTCATCTCACGTAGAGTCAAGTATATATATTTGCAAGTAATTGGAATGATCCCACAAAATTCTTTATCAATGTACCTAATGATTCATTTTTATAGACAAGCATGCAACTCACCATATATGAAGGTCATGTACCTCATATCAATTTTCCCTAGTGGCCGGCCAAACCAGAAGCGTTCATGTTTGAATCAATTCGAGTGGTTACTATTGAGTATTGATTTTAAAGTCGGTTTAAGAGGAACTTGTTCATTTTGCTCTTGTTTACGTTATCATGTTATAGTCATGTCATGTACATGCAAGCAAATGGTATTGTGTTACGTGATATACTTTTGGTTTCGCTCTTTATATTTCTGTCTTTATCTTCACAAAATTAGAATCAAAACAACAAGATCAATGGTTTCCAATCAGAGCCGGCCCTAGGGGTGTGCGGGGTAGGCGACCGCACAGGGCACCATCTCTCCGAGGGGCACCATCACAGAAAGCGACCCGGTAGTTTAAATGGGATGGAGTAAGGGTTTGGATGATGTTCTAGAGTTCGAACCATGTATTTTAAGGGTTTAGAACTGAAAACAATGATTAATTTCGTCGAAAAAAGAGTTTTCAACTCCGCCGGAGTTTCTGCCGGAATCCGGCAACTCGCCGGAGAAGACAATGAAAATGGACGGGGTTGGGTGGGAGGTTTGGGTGAATTAATTTAAATTTTACATTTAAACCCCCTTAAGTTTAATATTGTTATATTTTTATTTGAAACTTTAAAATGAGTTTTAAAACTTGTCACTTTCGACCCAATGTTAAATAAAACTTTAATTCAACCAACTAACTTAACGAACTTAGCTTATAACTTTTATGAACTTGACGTTTTATGTAATTACGTTCTTTTTTACGTCAATGGTTATTTTTAGACTTAATAGTAATAGTCCCGTTATTGTTTATAAACTCCATTTTATAATTCAACTAACAAATCGAAACCAACTAAGCCCCCAAAAACCCACCAAGACATAATAGGGGGCACTTTTTTATTGCTCGCACAAGGCACCGGATTTCTCAGGACCGGCCCTGTTTCCAATTGATATATAAGCAGGACCGATCCTGATGTCTTGTACGAGCCGGAAAAAAAGCTCGTGAACATTAACATATTAAATTATATAAACTAAACATCTCCTTTGGGGCTTTTTTAAATTCACTAATTTTAAAACCAAAGTGAGATTTTAATTTTTTTTAACCATCTAATTAGTAAAAGATAAGTAAACTTTTATTGATTAATTCAATTATCTTTATTTTTATATCATGTTTAATTTGTCGGGACGTGTTAAGATGACAATGTTAATGTCTAAACATGATGCACGTTTGACTTCTTTACATCGTTACATTTGTTACATCAACATGGTTAGACATAAACATAAAAAAAAAGTATGTTTCTCATGTTACGATGACATAAATATAAAAAAGTATTTTATCTCACAATGTAAACATTAAACTTTGAAAACGAAGTAAAAAAGCAAAAGAAGAGAAAAAAAAAAAAACAACGACCAAAGTTGCCAAGGAGAATCAAATCCAAACGCATCACTTGAAACATAAAGTTGTAGAGACCAATAGCCTTGAAACACAAAGTTGTAGAGACCAATAGCCCAGGCCTAATTTTTTATGGCTCTATCTATTTACACACTCAACATTTCTATCCATTCACCTTTTTAACGGCCCGTTAAGTACTTAACGGCCGTTAAACCAATTTAACTGTCCGTTAAACCTTTAACGGCCGTTAGATTTTTTTTTTTTTTTTTGCATTTGTAGTATAACAGTTTGTTAGGCCTTTAACGAAATTTGCAATAATTATTATGGCAATTAAATATATTATTATAATATCAAATAGTTCAAAAGTTCATAACATGTTATAGTGTGAAATTTGCAATAATTATAAGTTTTATGTGACGATTACTTGGTATTTCAAAACTAAAAAGAACAAGGATGATAACCATATGCGATTATAAGGTTATAAAAATAAATTAAAAGTAGCTCTATGAGACATGTATGACGATAATATATAAGTTTGAGTTTCTTTGTGTTTGTCTTTTCTTTTCTCTTGTTCAAAAAGAGGGTAAAGAAGATATGTTGGATGAGAATATCCACGATTTAGGTCATATATTTTGCAGTATTTATTTTATCTTTTCAATAAAAAGAAATAATAAAGTATGTTTCTCATATATATATATAAGAATGCATTTGAGTTTCTCATATGTTTCAAGTGAATAATCTAAATAATACATATAATTGTTTTACAAAATAGTCATTTTTAAAATTAAAAAAAAAATTACCTATAACTTTAACTGCCCGTTAAGCATCTAACGGCCGTTAGAATTTTTATAATTTTTTTATTTTTTTTTATTTTATAATTACTTTTATAGTATAACGGCCCGTTAAAGACTTAACGGGCGTTAAATGAGTGTTTGGTTAGATTGTTAGGTGTGTGAATAGGGCATCCTTTTTTATATGCTTTCAACACTAAACATACATATAAAGATAAAGTATCTAGAAATAAAAAAAAAACTAAACTAATGTACTTCGTTGAAATGATGTCTTGAGCGGTCCGCTATGTACAACCTATATTAAAACTTAAAAGAAATTAGATTAGATATTGAAAATAAGGTTAACTAATAAATGAGATACTAAATATGGTTATGAAAATATGAAATGAACGCATAATAATCTGAAACCAATTTGCATGGTGTCGACGACGAAAGACGAAGAAGAAGAAGAAATGAAATTGTGATGGAATGCGGATTTGCAGATTGAAACGATTGAAACCGCCATTACCGACTCATCTTTCTCCTTCCAGATTCATCAATCGTCGATATTTCTTAGGTACCTTCTTTTTTCTCTGCTTCATAATGATCGTGATTTTATATAAACACATATTTGATTTGCAGGTTTTAACATTTTTAAATAAACTTACATTGTTATGTCATGAAACCTGTAATTTATGATATTTGATCTTCTGTACAAGGATATAGACAGATAGAGTCGTGTATTTGCTGTCAGATCAAATCTATTTGACGTGTAAATATGATCTCTTTCGTGTATATCAATGCGTGTGTTTTTGTGCTTGTCATAATAGTTATACCCACATGTGTGTTTATTTGTTGAGATTAGGTGAGTTTGTATTTGGATTGGATGCTTGTGGTGTATCGGAACTGGTATTTTGTAATTCAGAGGTGACACCAGTAGATATGACGTCTAGACGGAACATTAATTACACTCGTCTTGCTGTCGATGAAGACAACAAAGGTACATTTGACCCGAGGTTTGACATGTCAGCGGAAACATTGGATAAAGTCCCATGGAAATCTATTGGGCTTGCACTTTCTCTTCTCTTGTTTGGATGTGTGCTCCTACTCCTTTCGTTATTCATCTTCACAGGCCACATTGGCGGAGACACGTCCCAAGCATGTGGCCTGTTTGGACTCGGGACACTCACCTTCCTCCCAGGTATGTTAATTACATACGTCTCGTTCTGTCAGCACGTCTGGACCAAATACATCTTCATGCAGATTAATTTGCACATTTTGACTTTTGAAGTAGCTATGTTGCAGTTTTGACTTTTCTTGACTGTTTCTTCAGGGTTCTACGAGACACGAATTGCATACTATTCATGGAGGGGTGCACACGGGTTTCGTTTTGCAGCCATCCCTGGTTACTGACCACACTCGCCGTGGTCTCTGCAGTCGGGTGTAGTGGTAGGCATTTTTTTTGTTTGGCTGTATATACAAACATCTCGGTTAAGGCCTAACCCGCTAATAGCTTTGATTCAAGATCTGAGAATTTGGTTTGGGCCTCGGGATTTCAGGTCAACATCAACATGATTTTTGTCAAATCTTTTTTATGTTTTTAGGGTCATCATTGTAGCTCCATTTGTAATGTTACTAGACCTTAATGTTCATAAAATAGTCATCAGTTGTAAAGATTTTAAACAAGGTTATTTCAGTTTCTTCTGGTAACTGTTATAGCCCGTTACTGGAGAAATTTTAAGATCTTACCAATACCCTGCTAACAAATGGGATCAGGTAAACGTAACATATATTAAGGTATTGCATTTGAAAAAAAGGTTAAACGAAAAGTTTAGTGGTTCAAATCTTGCAAGGTGCAGTATATTTATCTTACGAAATCAAAGGCCAAGATGTTTTCTTTCACAATCTTAATATATGGGTTCAAACATTGTGCATGCTTAAATCATAGATGAACTTATAAACTTGATTCTAGGACAAGATTTGCTCTTCTTTCAGTTGTAATAAAGCCGTTCGTTCGGTTTTGAAGTTTGTTTCATGGTGACTTGAAGGTCTTGCAAGCATAGGAATGTTATGTTTATGTTTGCCTTCATATGTAGTTACTACAGATTTCGGGTCCAAGTAAACCCTCTCCACATGCTTTCGGACCTTGCACCCTGCGTATGCACATCTATAGTAACACCTGCAAGTTACAACTTATGTATGAGCTTCTTGAACCACATGGTTTATTTATGCCCTAAACCAACCAACCCAAACTCGACCTACATCGCAAGCTTTAACTAATATTATGTGAAAACACATAAAGATGAACTATATGACCTGGGATGAGTATTCCCCTTCACCACTTTTTGCCCATATTTTCGCCACTTGAAACCATCATCTAATATATCGACTTCACTTCTCGTTTGCAACACAACTTTCGGCTCAGCGATCCTCACTCGAGAAGAGCTACCCTGGTTCACACACCTCAAGCCCATCGTCCTGCACCCAGTCGCAAACTCTCATAAACAAGCCAAAAACATTGTGTACTAGGAAAGAATTATAAAAGGTACTAAACTTACCTTTTCTTTATATTAAACGCATCACCCACAACCACATGGTCAGCATGTTGTTTACCATCCTTTGTGTTTTCTACAAAACTCGTGTGTTGATGCATGGTTGCACCATATTCGGCCTGTTTATGCAGCCCAGGCGGTTCATGGTTATGTTGACCTTTATATATGATGTCGCTGATATCCCCGTCAAGGAAATGACCAATCTTTTTGGTTGCGGGACAGTTCGTTTGTGTGCATTTGTAGTAGCTACGAGGAAGCTCACTTGCCTTAACTTGTTTCTGCCCGTATTTCCTCCATTTGTACCCATCATTAGCCGGTTTGGTTATAGATACATTTGTTTCGAGCTTTGGATCATTTGGTTGAGAATATGAATCCTAAACAAGTAAAATAATGGATTATATATTAAGTCACTTAAAATTATTAACTTATTTAAGTGTTTGTTTAAATAAAACTCTTATAATAAAATAACTAATGTTTTGAAAATCAGACCGGTAATTAAACCGAAGGTCTCATTAGTTCCCTAATTACATTTATACCAATATATAGATTGACAAATATCATTGCAACATATATGTTGGAGTGTAACTAATCTAAAAAATGTTAGAAGGATAATTGACCCTTATATGATAGATCTAAGGGCATAAAACATCGACAGATTCAAGAAAAAAATTTCAGGGGTAACGTTAAAAAAAAATTCAACTACGAGTAACGTTATACCTAAAAACGTAAAAAAAATTGTATGCAATACACTCATTTACACTAAGAATGAAACTTCTTTTAGTCAATATATTTGTTTGTTTTGGTTAATCATTTAAAACTTACTACTAGCTTTGGGTCAAAAGTGAAAGTTTAAGGCAAAAATGTAAAATAAACCATAGTGGGAATTGAACCCACAACCTTTTGATCAATGTCAATTACATTCTAATCCACTATGCTATGAGGTTAATTGATCTTTTAAACCCACTTTTATTATATATACACATACATACTTAACCTTTGAAGAAAAATGAAAATTTCCGCTATAAGGTACAAGTTCAGGGGTAGCGGACACTACCCCTTCATATAGTATAGGTATGTCCCTGGCATAAAACATGATAACATAATAGTGAATAGTTGAAATTTTGAATAATAGACTAATGGTATTTTGGTCATAGCCCATTTTCAAGTTTCATCACATTTTAAAAACGTTCATAACTTAACATACGGCATTAACTTTTTTTAAGTGACACCATAAAAACTAGTGTTTTTTCATCTTTAAAACACGTATAACGTTGATATATAAAAAACCGTCTTTTTCACGTTTTTGCAACTCATTGTGTAATATTTGTCAGATCATTGTGTTATATTATAACTTGCTTTTAAATACAAATTAAAAAAGACAGTATTTCAAATCTTATAACGTATTTTCATTATTGTTAGAATTATATGTAATAACATATCTTAAAATCTATTAACTTGTTTTATTTGCTAACAAAATGATAGCGACTCCCAAGATACCATTACCAACGTCACATATCTACATGTTAAGTAAAATCACACAACCCAACAATCTCTTAAAATGTAGATTAAGAGTTTTAATTACTTATAGTAGTCAAACAAACAATACAACTTTAACATAATGATAGTTAATGAATCACACAATATGACACAATGATACATCAACAATTTGCTTTTACATCTACTAGTCAAAGGCAAAATACAACTATAACACGATGATACTTAATGAACCACATAATATAACACAATGACCTAGCAAAATTATACGAGTTGAAAAAACATGAAAAAAACTTTGTTTTTTGTATAAAGATAAAGAATACTCGTTTTCACCTTGTAATTTTTATAAAAAAAAATAATCTCATATGTAAAAGTTGTGAACACTTTAAAGTAAATGAGAAAATTGAAAAAGGGGAACATTACCGATATATATATCAAAGGTCTCAAGCTTGAAATTTAGGACTCATTCATATGTATGATGGAGGTTTCATACAAAGTGGATTTTGCCTAAAAAGTAATATTTAGCCACAAAACAAACTATAATTAAACTAATCTAACGGCGTTAGAATTGTGTCGTCAAACCCTCTCCCATATGGCATATCACACCCCAAAAACCAAAACCCACACCCTCAAAATACAGCTAAACCTTGAAGCTAAATCGTAAGGCTAAAACTAAACTTTAATAACAAAACCCTAAAAGCTAAGACGGTATAGTTCAACGAAACGGTTTCCAACGCCTTTGAAATGAGCTCAATCAAAATTCGTTTGACTCAATTTTAAAATGATTTAATCTACTTTTCACAGTTTTAGCAACATCCACTTTGTACTTGATCTTTCCTCCGGGTCTGTAAATGTAATTTAGTTTCTTCTGTGTAAAAAAAATTTCTTGAAGCAAGTTTTGTTTGACCGGGCCAACTCGTTCTACCCGGCCAGCGGTGTGCGAGTTCAATTGCATAGTAAAAAAACCGGTTCAACTCATATGGACACAACCCACCCACGATGGGTTTGATTCATGGTCCCAAAACCATTACTAAACTAATAATCTTGTGTTTTCTTTCTTAACATGATGGTAATAAAGTGTCTCGTTGTATCCAAAAGGTCAAAGGTATATGTGATATTGTGGTTTATATGAGTAGTTGTTTTAAACTAATAATTTTGTATTTTCTAACATAATACAAAGAAAAGTTTACCATTTGATTGTGCTCATCATCTTCTTCTGATTGTTTTTGACAATTTAAAAAAGAATCATGACAAAGCAAGGGAGGTGGGTTTTGGGCAACAGGAATTGGCAAGGCTTCGGTGAGAAGCTGAGAAAATGAGCGGAGATCAGTGTCAGGGTAGTGATCGTTAAAAAAGTTAGAGACAAGTGTCATAGGCCCGGGGCTAAGCCCGATGGACACAATATCTAAAGAAGACCGTGGTGGGAGTGTTATCATCGGTGGATGACTCCATTGTGGTGGTGATGACCGATCTTGGTCATTACGAGTGTTCATTGTATGATTATGAGATGGTTGTGTATGACGTTTGGTTGGTGACATTAAGTGAAGATATATAGTGTACAAATAACATGCTACTTGGAAAATAAAACAAAAAGGGCCAAGGTACTATTCCAACATTAATTGTAAATCAATGATCATCTTGTATACGGACCTTTTTGAAGTTTCTACGGCATTAAATAAAAGATAAAAATATCTTTTTTAATTTATTTATAATACATATTTAAATGTAACTTTTATCTTTTGTAGAAGTAATAATCATTAATCATACCATATTAAGGGTCTTAGTCAAACTCCGATGCCTGTGAGATTTTCCAGGAAAAACCCTATTGGTTTTTCCGGTTGAACGTCTAGCCAAACTCCGATGTCAAATGGGCCCGGTTAAAACAACATATTAACCGGAGTGGGGTGGTGGGTTCTCCATTGCGGGGGATGCGACCGGCTGGTTGCATAAATTGAAAGTCGCCGTTCAAAAAAAAGGGTCTTAGTCATGTCCTCTATCGTGACACCTCCTACGTGAAAAGGACATGACCGTGAACTCATGTCATAACCATGGTGAAATCCCTTTTATGTGACGCCTATATGACATAGCTAAGTTTTCATCAAGCCCTTCTTCGTATGATGGTCTTACTATAAATATTATCCAAGATATTAATTGTACAATATGACCTAGCCATTGGTGAGTTATGTCACACTTGTCAACTTCACTTTTACAACTTGTATAACATTAGGTGTCTTTCAGATATCATGAGATCAGTAACTTCCATGGAAAGATTTTAACTATATAACTTGTCCCAAAACAGTCCTAAAGTTTACAGCTGACCTCATATGGTCACTAATCATCAAAAGGTGAAATACATCGCCACTAATCGATTTAATCATCATAAATATCGTAAGAAAAAAAGCACAATCACATCACATCACTCATGGGTACATTCATGCACCTTAGAAACCAACCTGCCATGCCCACTTGTTCATTAACTGCTTCAAGTTGCATAAACAACCAACCAACAACACTTGCACGAGGCTAGATATCATAATAAATATTAATTTATATAATAATAAAAATACAAAATTGCATAAAACGAGAAAACGTAATTTAGGTGAAGACAAAATTACATAAAATGAGAAGAGGTAATTTAGGTAGGTATTTAATAGTATGTTTTGTACTTTATGTTTAAAAAGCGTCTAAAACATTTGTCTAAAACATCTTTTCTGCTCACTTTTTGTCTTGAATTATGACCTTTATTGTAACAAACGTTCGTTATTTTCCGTTAAGTACAATCATGTGAACTGTGGACGAGGTAATTTGGTCATTTCAATTTAAAATGATTATTTATTATTTTTCTTAGACTTAAAAAAAATTAAAACAATTTAAAATAACTATTAGAAAAGGCTCTATTCACATCTCTTTATCTATCCTCATGACATTATTATCAACGTGTTAGATCCCACATTTTTTAACAACACTATCTAGATATTCTATGTTCAATTCATTACAAGTTACACCCTATGAAACTTGACCTCATAACATTATCGCTAAGGCATAGACTGACAGTCTAACACACCTTATGTGCAAGGGTAGACCGGGCTATGACTCAAATTAATCATGTTGCATAGTGAATTTTTTTTATCTTTTTTCCGTTTTACGTATAGAATACCCTGAGCAATTATAAACATACCCATCGGGAATGATATTCAAGAAAATTATAACATAACTTCGGATACTGCTAATGATATCCAAGAAATGAAGAAAATGATGATAAAAATCCGGATATTGCTAATGATATGCCAAAAAATGATGATTACTAACGTAACATGAGACGTTTTATTAGAATATGATACTAAAGTAGACAAATAGATTCATTATTGTATAAATATACGACAAGTGCAACTTTTTTTCATTATTGTATAAACTTATGGCAAAACGTTTGAGATACTCCTGGTTTTTTAGGTTAGAACCATCATTGGGTTGAGGATCGAAGGATGTCCCCTTAGCGACACCTAGATCAATATGCGTTGGTGGGTGGTGACCGGTGATTGACATTTTTTACAACAAAGTGCTTTGCTTTTTGTGATGTATAAGTACAGCAATAATTGTCATTCTAATACAAGTGTGCTTTCTGCCCTGTAAACTAACACTACAAGTTCAAAATTTACACTCCCCATTTAAATAAATTCAAAGAAGAATGTCGAACCCGGGCTAAATCTACGGTCAGAACTTCAGCAATCTCCCCCATCGCTACAATCATTAACGTCAGATGGAGCTGAGAGCGTTTGGTTAACGTTAGGATCAGCTGGACCAAAGTGCAACTCCACACGAAACGCAGGACCTGCTATTGCTTTTCCCTTACTGCCAACTTTATCCAACTCCAATAGAGAAAACTGCAACAGTACAAAATCTAAAAATTTAGAAGCTGATAACAATAATCATTATGATCTTAGAATAGTATTTTAGTACCTGTAGCAAGTTGTTTTCGATGAAAGCAGTATTGAAGCACGCATAAAAAAGACGACCCCCGACATTCTTTTCATAAAATGTGACCTGAACATCACCAGTAACCTGTTCCACCATGATATACATACATACCATACAAATTTATTCTGATGGGAAATATATAAATTTGATAACTGCGCGTTTCTGTAAATCACACCTGTAATGGTTTATCAAAGTTGTAATCAAGGCAGTTCTGTTCATCAGATTTTTCTTGCTCTGAGTTGTCATCTTCCGTGATGAATGAGTACAAGTGTCGAAAACTGTCTATACCACCGTCTTTAATTTTCCTGGAGCAATAGTTCTTACATTTATGTGTAGATGGACGATAATGCTGTCCCGGAATCTGCAATAGAATCCAATAAATCCTAGTTAGTTTGAATGTGAAAATTCCTTATGAACATAATGATCCATAAAATCTTTAGATAGAGCATGACATACCTCTTGCATTTCAGACAAAACGAAGAAGATCGTTTGTACATTTTTAGCATCATAAATTCGAATCTGCTGCAACACCTTGCTAGTTGGTTCAGGAAGGTTCACATGTGGTGGGCAATTCTCCGGGAATGAAAGAGATTTTTGCCAGTAGCCAACATAACGACGCTGACTTGGTATTGTCACCTGATCAGCATTTGCAAAATCGTCATTTATACACTTCCTTTAAAAATACACAACAACATAATCGTCATTTAATTAAAGAATTAAGTAAGAGTATAAACATAAAAACATGTCTTACTCCAAGATTATTTGTTGTCCTTTTATCTGCATAAACCTGAAGAGCTTCCTCCGCTAACATGCCGGAATAGACCAAGTAAGAACTTACCATCAAGCCTGTCCGCCCTTTACCCGCCTGTCGTATTTACAAAAAAATACCTTCTTTTTAATAATACAAATTCTTAGGCTCTTTTACGAGTTCTAAAAAGTTATAGGAAAAAAAACTTAACCATGCAATGAATGACAACAATATTCTTAGGATCGCTTGAAAGCCACGAATGAACACTTTCACAAAACTCCTTGACCAATGGAAGATGCGGCACATGATTATCATCGAACGGGTATCTCTCCACAAGACCATTAAAGTGGGACGGATCATAATCTTCCTCTATACATAAGTTATACACCTACAAGATACATGTGCACAATAAGAAAATGTGAGCAAAAATGTAACTTTAACTCAAGCTAACGTTTTCAAGCTTCAGAATTTGTAGCACCGATTATTTGAAACAATCTATATGGATATGCAACTACACAAAGATGTAAACTTTTAAAGTATATCTCACTAAATTACCTTGTAGTGTCCACGATGTCTCATTTCCAAAACTTCCTTAACCTGCCACATAGGATTGCGATATATGGCCATCATTCGCTCTGCAGGGAATGACATGGCTAATATACGAGGGGTGATATAAGACATATCAAGATCATAACCACCAACTAACATCCGCCTTCTTTTCTGAGACACCAGCCTACGTATAAAGATACTTTGTGACACATAATTGAGCAGTATAGCCTCCTGATTGATTGTGCTAGCATTCGCTCCCATTTTAATTCTATGAAAGATTATACCCTCAAGATCACCTGTGCAAGCACATTGCAATAGTTAATCCCAAAAGATAAAAACTCAAGATTAGAATAGACACGCGCTTAGGAGCCTTAAAAAGTCAACAACGATATGATCATGACTCCCTAATAGATATGCAGATTGCAATAGTTAATGCTACAATTCTTTCAGTCTCTCTCAGTTGTTTCGTATGAATACCGGGATTGAGTACTAACTTTTTTTAGTAACAAGTTTTGGGTTTTGTGATTTTAATTTTGTAACGAGTTCGGGGTCTAAAGCTAACTTCCCTTTCTGTTAAATTGTTGTAGAATGACTAAAATACCCTTTAAGAAACTATTATTGTAATTTGTTTAAAAACTTATTTTACATGGACTATTTTTGTAATTGCACTAAAACTATAAAACATTAAAAATTTAAAACAAAGCTCAATGACTACCACCGTTTTACAACCTATCACCGATAACCAACACTAAAATAGTTCTATAAGGGTATTTTAGTCATTTTACACTCATTTAACAAAAAAAAGCAAAGGAGGTGAACCTTAACACCCAAACTCGTTACAAACTAAAATCACAATGCTGCTCTAAACACATAAACTTTTGTGTAATTAACTATTTATATAATTAATTAATTATCCTAACAGCCAAATCCCAATTTCAACAATCAATACATATGATAAAATCTCTCTCAATTATACCTAATCAAGTGTTTGAGAAAATTTACATACACACAATGCATTTGTGTTTCAACACAATCATATGAATTTAACTTGCAAATTAATAAATACAATTACACAAATTACAAATAATCTTAACATTGTTATTCAATTGAATTTCATAAGAATTAGGGGAAAACAAAAATCGAAGATCACAATTGAAGACAAATGGTATGAAAAATGATGGAAACATGTACCCGTTCATAAGGTGGAAGGAGTTGACGACACTTGGGTTCGATCGTTGAAGATTGAGGATGTTAAAACCCTTAATGATCGATGATCGGAAATTGGTCCAAAAACCGTAATGTGAATTGTTACGATTTTTGGACCAGATGAAGACGTAGGGCAAGATTGATGATGATGATGATGATTGATTTCTAAAGGGATGAAAGAAGAAGGAGAGAAACATGATTGTTGTTTCTAAATTAAGAAATGATGTTACAGAATCGATTAGTGAGTTTTTAGCCACAATTTCTGCGGAATAATCGGAAATATGCCATTGTTGTTGTGTGTGTGTGTTTTTTTTTGAGATGAAGATGGTTAAAACTCACACATATGAATACTTCTTATTCGATTTGGTTTTCCGAATATAATTTGATTAGGTTAACGGATTACGCGTGTTGCAAAGTTTATAGACGACTATTACAAGTTAGTTCTCATAGATTGACACAACAAGCGAGGCGTGAAGTAGGTTTAGTTTTGATTTAGCCAATGGATTCAGGTCGTCCAGGCTCAACAGAGCTTTAACAGTACGACAAAATTACCAATTTTAATTTTCAACAGTGGTTGCAACTATTACATAAAGATCCACAAGATAAAAGAGTTTTATTTTGTTTTCTTTTTATTTTTTGTTGTTTGAATTTTTTTTATAGTTTTAAAAGATTTGTCATTTTTTGTAAGTTTAATTTTATTATATGTTATCTTGAGTTTGGAATAAAATCATTAAAAATGTATTTAGATTTTCTTTTCTTTCTTTAGTTTATTCTTACTGAACATCACAAAGAGATTCTAATGAATGTCGTTCAAAATAAAATATGAGTTGAATGGCATATCTTAAAACACTTTAGGTCGTCTACACCATTATTAACGGTGTTTGATACATATTGCTTTTCGACCTATTTTGCCCATCATGAATTTGGTAAATCTTTCTCGAAATCCCTAACTAATTAATATTACATTATAAATTTAGAAGATATCAATAAAAGTATCTTAAAAGAGATCCTTAAGTTTCGGCACAAAGCAACCTCAAACGTGTGAACTTAGATTCTCTTAATACTATTTTTTTGGTAATTTTTAGGAGTTATTTGTTTCATCTTCTTAATGGTTCATATATTTAAATAGTTCAACATTTAATGATTCAGACTGTTTGTTTCGCTAGTAGATGTCTGAATGGTTCAGACTATTTGTTACATAACACGGTGCCATAACCAGTTGCCTTAAAAAAAACTGTAGTTTAATCCTTGATGAACACAACGGTCGTCTCATCAAACTCATGTTACCAAGAAACAACAAAAACACAAAAACAATACTAGCAAGTAGCAGCCAAATAAAAGTGTAAAACCTAACACCATTTCCTTTTTCTCTAACACTTTTTCACCAACCATCATCTCATGGCCACCCACCACCACTGCCACTGTCTCCCCACCCCATCCACCACCACCTGCCACTGCACCCTCTGCTCCACTACCACTTATCACCACCCACCACCACCACCACTACTCCACTCAATCTCCTCCCATCACCACCACCAACACCATCACAACCCACCTCAAATCCACCAATACCCACCACCACAATCCCACCCCACCCAACACTACAACTATTACCCTCCTCAACATGATCAACAACCCCCACCACCACTCAACCCCACCGTCTCATCCCTCATCCACCGCATCTCCGCCCTCGAAACCACCCTCCGCCACCGCAAACAATCACCAACATCATCTTCATCTCTTCGCAACACCGCCGCGCGTACGATACAAACCCACTTCAGAGCGTTTCTTGTTCGAAGATCCATAACTCTTCGTCAACTAAAAGATCTTGCTTACATCAAATCATCTCTCAATCATCTCAAATCCTCTGTTTCCAACAAAACCCACTTCGATCCCATCACCCTTTCTCGCGAAACCATGAATTTGCTCATCAAGCTCGATTCTATTCAGGTAATAATACACACCCATTGTTGTTAATTAGTTACAAAAACTGAAGATCTGATTTGGGTTTTTTGATTTTTTTTTTTCAACTTTTAGGGTTTTGATCCGATGATTAGAGATGGGAAACGGTCAATTAGTCGAGAATTGATTCGATTCATGGAGCTAATTGATGAAATGTGTGTTGAAAGTGAAGTGATTAGAGTTAAAAATGTTAGATTTGGTCAAAATAGTAAGAAATCAATGGACTCTGTTTCTAGGGTTTTTGGTCTGAAAAATCAAAGAAAATGTGCTGGTCAAATTAGAATAGGGGAGTTGACTAAAAGTCAAGGGAAAAGTCAACAAAAAGTGAAGAAAAATGTGAAGTTTGATGAAGATGGGAATGTTTATAGGTTGTTTAAAAGCAGTAATAACCAGGTTTTAAGTGGTGGTAGTAGTAATGTTGGTGATGATGAAGAAGAAGTTGAAGTTGAAGAAATCGGTGTTTGTTCAAAAGAACCGGAAGTTGAAGAAGACGAGTCTTCAGAAATGAGTGAAAATGAGATGGATCAAAGAAAGAATTTGAGTGCCAGAATTCATCAGTTAAGCAAAAAGATTCAGCGTGATCAAGATGCCGGTGACAATGGTGAAGATGACGACAACGATGATGATGATGATGATGAAGATGATAGTTTTGTGTTTTCAGCTCCATTGCCTGCAAAAATGGAGTACTGAGTTGACTCAGTGACCTGCAAAAGATTAGACTTTGAAGAGCCATTATTATGTTAAAAGGTATTTCTTTTAATTTTGCTGTAGCATTTTATTGTTTTCGCCATTTTTGCTAGGTGTTATTGTTGTTAGGCTGCTGCTTGATTGTTTTGAAACTGGTAGGATATGCTCTAACAGCCTATCTTTTGTGTGTGGATTTTAGTTTGATTAATGATTATGCAGTTTTGTAGATTATTTATCTATTTGCTGATCTTGTTTATTGGTTTTATCATTAGTGTTGTTAAACAGATCATATGCTCAAAGATATATGACTATATGAGCGCATGTGTTGTCCCCGACTAGACAACCTACCCCACAACCAAAAAGGTTGGGGAATCGAATCCTGCATTGTGCAGATTGTGATTATTTCATTAGCAAATGCATGTTCATATGACAAAGTTCAATACACATGTGATATGCGTTTTCCTGTAGCTAAGACTGAAATGATAACAAAATATTTGAGCTTGTTTAGAAAACGATTGTTACTAGTTCATAACTCATTTAACACACATAGAGATTGTTATGCATAGGTGAATTTTAATCTATCACAAATTATGATCACGGCCTGTTTGATGAGAAAACTTGTGAGGGTGATTAGGGAGAAGTCTTGTGCTGCTATGTTGATCTCTTTTCTATTTCAAGCGTCTTTTATTTTCTTTTTTTCCTCGTCGCAACAAAAGATTCAACAAATATATCTGGAAAAAACTCGTGAACACATATTTTATGTAACATATTCGTCCCCTTTTAGGTTATGGTTATCATGTATGATAAAGTGGACCAAATGATGATTCTATTCCTTTATTTAGTTGTATATTGCTCATTTACAAATGTTATAGCACTATAAATTTCGAAATGAGCTAAATGATGAGCAATAACAGTTATATAATTGAATAACAGTCATATAACTGTTATTACAAGTGATGGCAACCACCAAATGAAATGACATTGTTAGAGTTACAAATAAATATTATACATTTCTCGCATGGATGGATGCAATGTAAAAGGCGAAACAGAATATGATAGTGCGCCTCATGGGCGCAATAAGAGATCTTAAATGGTAGACGCTGGTGATCGTGACCTGCGACCGACTATCTTCATGGCCGGCAATAGTATGTGAAATGCACTGATGAAGATGCCCGTTGAAAGGGTTTGTAGTCAAGCTCGTGCATCAATTTCATTCCAAAGATTATTAATTTGTTATGGACTTATGGTTTCCTCTAAATATATATTTATATAGAGGATGTAAATGGGAATGAGGCACCTTATTGAGAGTAAATATAGATTTTTTTTATATAGTTTAGAGACAATAGTAGATATGAAGAGCCGAAGTGAATGCTTTTAACGTAATCTCACATCATGTTAAATAATTTGCACGTAAATCAATAAATCATGTGTCGGATCAAGTAATTCACACTCAAATCAACTCAAATAATCAAATTGCATATCAAAACGACTCGTATGATATGACGTCATACGAATTATTCACACCATATCATGTATGAGAATATGAGAACCGTCTCGTATCAAACAATCTAACATATTAACATGCAATTATATTACGCATTTAACACACACACAACTTTTTTTTCGATTGGTCAAAACCCTATACGACCCGTATAAGATCCCGAAAATGCCCCGCCCCACCTAGGTTCATTTGTCGTTGGGGCTAAAAAGATTCCTTGCTCGTTCCTAGGTCTTTTATTCCATTATTTTGGATCGCCGTATTATTTCACTCACTGAGATACGTATTACTTGACTATACGTTGAGTTGACAGTGTTCACCATCGATCATTCCAGCTCGCCATAGCGAGGGCCTGCTTTCTTATGCTACTACTAGACATCCTATGACTCTTCCTTCCTTTCGGTAAGCTCAGTCCTCGAGGGAGGATCCGAGAATCCACTCTATTCCTTAGGGCTAGCAAACAGTCTCTCTTTCTGTATCGGCTTTATCTATACGAACAGAACAGTCAATCTACGAGGGGTGGAGGAAGAATAGTAAAAGAAAGGGGACGCATAAGGAAGGATCTCTCTTTCCTTGCCTACGGTATGCGCACATGAATCACTCTTTTTATATAAAGTGAAAGTAGCAAAGCAAGGGCAAAAAGGTCTCCCATTTATTTTCTAATCGGGTAAGTTAAGCCTTTGAGTAGAAGGAGAAAGCCTTCGGAATCATCTCATTGACTTTCAGCCGGTGCCAAGCCAAGGCCAACAAGAATGGGAGAAGGGGCTTACCAAAAATCATAGGAGTGGTAGCACAACGGCTGACAAGCAAGAAAGGGCACTCCCAGCATGAGGTTACCCAATAGGTTAGCGAAAGGCGGTTCAAGCAATTTTTATGAGAGCAGAACAATTTACAAGGTTAACAACTTTTACCAAATTTGATTAATTTAATCTTAAGGAAAATAAAGTAAAAAAAATAAATAAATAAAATTTTGATGATAGAGTCCACCGACCAACCGGACCTTATGATGAGATATAATAAGCCGGTGGCGTGATTGAGTCATCGTCGTCGTCATCATCATCCAGAGATAAAACGAAGCCGACACAGATCTGTTTCTCCGATTGATCTACCGGAGCTAATCGTCAACGGATATTAAGTCATTTCATTTTCCTTTTCGGATTTGTTGATCCAGCTGAAGGAAAAATGATGTCCGGAAATTACACAACCATTGACAACCAGAATGTTTCTGGATCTGTTCCTGTAAATCATATATTTCATCTTCTTCGATGTGTTTTTATCACTTTTCATTCCAGATCTGAAACCTAATTTCACGTTTTCATTCATTTGCAGGCTGTTTCTGATTCTCCTCCTGGTCAAGTTTCTGTCAAATTTAACGGTACGTTTACGCCTCAACGGACTTTTTTTCTCCATTGTTGATGTTGATTTATACTTTTGTTTGTGGCTGCTTTTTTGCATAATCAACAACTAAATATTGATGCAAATTTCTTCGTTTCTAGCTGCATTTGTGCATAATTATTAACAAGTAAATATTGATGTTGATATTTTCATTTCTAGCTGCAGATTTGCATAATTAACAAGTAAATATGTTGATTTCTTTGTTTCTAGATGCATTATTGCATAATTAACAAGTAAATTGGTTGTTGCAGATACAACTTTACAAACGTTTCCTCCGTCTGGAGCACAAGGGAAGATCTCAGCAGCTGCTGGACCGCCTCGTGATGCCGATGGTGAGTCTTTTGAATCTCTTAAAATGTCGTTTATTTATACTTTTTAAAGAAATATTGTGATCATAATTGACATATAATGTTGATGGTGTTTTTAGGGGTTTAGGTTGATAGTGTTTTCAATTGTAAGGGGTGCATAAGATGTCTTGGTTTGTTGAGATTGAAACATAAGTCAATTGGATAGCAATGAAAAATAGGTGTTTTAGATTCTTTAAGCTACCGCCAACAAATGAATTTAATCTGTTAAACTCACGGATGGGAAATTTTCATATGCAAGGCTGGATTTAGAGAATATTTGGTTCCATGTTCGTTACCTATGGATAGGAATTAGTGATATTTAAAGCATAAGGTGATTAGTTGAAGGAGGCAGCAATGGTTTGTGTAATACAGCCTTTAACTGCACCTTAACGGGTGGCTGTTTGAGTTTATTGAGACTAGGCGCCTTGAACCCTTGAAGAACAAAAAGGGACCATCTTGAACAGGCACAGTCGAGGTGCCACGTCGGTCCAGGCACAATTGCAACCACCAAAAGTGGAACAAAGAAAATTTAAAGGTGAATATAGTGTTGTAGATACTAGTGGAGACGTGGATGTTTAGCTGCTGCTCTGGGATATTGGTTTAAGATATGGTCTTTCACGATTGACAAAAATGTTTAAGAAACCCTAATTTTTCTTCACAGGTGTAGATAGGGCTGCACCCTATAATTTTTTACATAGAATTCTGTGTAAATATATTGGATGCTAGCCCAATTAATTGTCTTTAAATTATTTACTATTAGTATAGAAGTGAGGGGAGTGAATACGGGCAAGGGTATTTGGGTAAGTAACTTCTTATGTGCTGCTGAACTTGGTTTTAAAAATTAGTGCTCTAGGCGATCAGGAAAATGCGTTGGGGCTTTGAGGCGTTTCCTCATACGCATCTGGGTTAAAATTGGTCAGCATTGGTCAAGTTTGGGGTCTATAGAAGGGGTTACGTAGAAACAACCAAAGGGTCATGAGATAAATGAATGGTTTACATAATAAAATGGCCTTTATGTAAAACAGATGAGACAATTGTAACTTTTGGTTGTACATGGAGAAACCTCGCTCACGCCTCGGCATTTGAGGCCTAAACGCCTTGGAGCGCTTTAAGATCTTTAAACCAAGCTGCTGAATCCTAAAGGTTAGAGATGTCCATCCTACATTGTGTTGCTGGACCCTGTAATAAAATTTGGCAATCAAGGATATAAAAATAATCATAATCATTGGAGTGTGTATCATACTGCTTTTTGTGCTTACTGACGTACTTCCAGACTCTGAAGCGGAAACATACTGGTTTTGGCATATCATTCTTTGCTAAGCTAACCTAGTAGAGCATATGTTGCAAATTCATGTGCAGAACACCATATCGTAGAAGTCATAATCATGTCTGCCAATGTCTTTTAAGCAGTATTGCAGCTGCAATATAGCAGGTTTTGAAGGAGGAAAATTTCATGACAACCTGTTGGGGGTTCAGATGTTACTTAAGTTTGTTATCTCAAAAGTTAAAGGCCTACTGTTATACTATACCAGTTTTCTTTCCTTTCTGTTTTCATGTTAATTATTTGGTGGATGCACTTCAGCATATTATTTTTTTTAACGGGACAATAATGACCGATATTGCAGATACATTCTCAAAGCCAGTATCTAGTTCACCAGAATCACCATCAAGTGGCGGTTGGTTTAAGATATTCACAGTTGCTGCTTACCGCCCTTATTTTGATGTCGACACCTCTGATGTTTTAGGAAGGATTAAAGATTCCCTTTTGCCTTTTGGTGGGAGCTTCAATGAGAAAACTGCTAGCAACCCAGATTTGTAAGTTACTTATTAAATTTATTATACCGAGATTATGGTTATCAAATTTATTTTGTTCTTAAAGTAAAAAAATATAAAAAAACTTGTCAGTTTGATGTTTGTTTTATGAATACCCATGGTTTAACTGTGTCTTATACTCTTAAAGTGAAAAGTTAAAATCTAAATTATGAATATGATCAGGTATGGACCTTTTTGGATATGCACTACCTTAATCTTTGTAGCAGCCTCAATCAGTACATTTGCGACTTACTTGGCTCACAAGCTACAACATAAAGAGTGGAACTATGATATTAATCTGGTAACATGGTCTGCTGGTGTGTTCTACGGCTACGTCCTTGTTGTCCCTCTATGTTTGTATGTAATTCTTAAGTACTTCTCCGCACCCTCAACCCTTGTCCAGCTGTTCTGTCTATACGGATACTCGCTGTTTGTCTTCATTCCAGCAATGGTAAGTTTCCTCATATATTTTCTTTTATTATCTAGGGTTAAAAAATAGATGTGATAATCATGACATATTTACTTATGAACGGGTTGGTCCACTTATGAACACCTTACCTCACCCCCCAAGACTCTATGAGTGAGATTTTTGTTAGGTATTTGTTTCTTGTGTAGGAAAACGAGATTAAATAACTTTGAGTTGTTTTGGGTTAAATGCAGTGTTTATCTGTCGTGCCAGTGGAGATATTCAGATGGGTGATAACGGGTGTGGCGGGGATCATGTCAGCGTTGTTTGTGGCACTGAACCTGCGGAACCACATTGTGTCGGCTGGTGAACGGTGGTTCCTAATCGTGGCGGGGATATTCCTGTTGCAGTTGGCCCTCTCGGTTGTGCTGAAGCTCTATTTGTTCAATGTGAATGTGTAAGAGTACTTTTGATTGTTTCTAACAGCAACAAGTTTAGGGGGGTTAGAGTAAATGTGAACTTGAAGAGTTGTTTAAGATTTGAATGTTCCCCAATGGACAGGAAAAATATATATATTTTTTAAATTCGATTTTGATTATATACACAGATCTACATTGTAATAAATTGATGGTGTTAAGCTACTGTTCTAATCACTTTTTTTTTCAAGTTCTTTGTTTTCTGTGTCATGTTTTCTGAAAATTACTGCAAACAATGAGTACAAGTTACAATTACCACCTTAGACTTACTGAAAGTACAATTAACCCCAATATTTATTTGACATGTAACAAATATTCAAAATAGATCGTTAAAAAAATGTAATTTTCCGAAACCAATTACGTTACTTTTTTTTAAAAAGAAAAACTACATCTACTATTACATTAGACTACTCTAAATTAAATTACATCAAATATCACATTGTCAGGGATAGAATCCATGACCTCTCATCTAAAAGACAATGTCTTTACCAAGTGGGCTAGCCTCACGTTGACAATTACGTTACTTAAGTTCGGCTTTGTTCCAACTTTTAGATTTTCGAGTTGTCATGTATTATCTCTAGTTTAGGTTTATGTGAGAACTAAAGAGCTCTCTATCTTTATTTATGGCAGTGTAGGGTTTATATGAGAACTAAAGAGCTCTCTATCTTTTTATTAACATACTTTTCATGTGTTATTATCTTTCAAAAATAAAAGTCGTCAAATTTAAAAATTTAAGATTTTTAATAAGGCTATAATATGATTATATCAATAGAAGAATGTGTTTATAATTTCTTACATGTGTGTTAACTTTGAAACTTTTAAAGATACATATGAAATTAATTCTATAAAACATTATATACATATATATATGCAGTATTGAAAGTTACAGTAATAAGTTAATTATTTATATAACGTTATTTACACTAAAATATAAGATAAAAAAATTCTTGACTTAATGCTGCAGTTTTAAAAAAAGTAATAAAGCATGTAAAAATTAGAAATGTTTATGTATTTTTATTTATCTATATTTTAAATTTAAGTAGCCAAAATCTAATTTTAGTGCAAATAATAAAGGCATTGTTTTTCTAACAATGAAAGTTGATGAGTGACACGTTTTCAAAGAAAAGCTCGTACTATATAATTTTTTAATAGATCTATAACAAGAAAAGTAATATTTTTATTTGTATGTTATTACAAAACATGTTAAGCTTTATGAAAATTTAATATTTTATTAGATTAAATTACACAAATGGGTTTTGAGGTTACGTTTCTAGGTCACAAATACTATGGTTTTGGTTAAACTAGCAAAGTTTTCCCGTATGTTGTGGCAAGGCTTGTTTTGTATACGATTTATAACAACAAGTAAACAAATTTATAACTACAAATAAATGTGAAATAAGAATTCTAAAACAATTAAAAAACATAAGCAAAAAAGAAAAGAAAAAGTTACCCGCGTAGATTTAACAAATTGATTAGACACATAAGACACCTATAAGAAAACACAAATGAAACTCTAGAGATAAGAAATCAAAGGATAAAAACGAAAAATACCGTAGTTGAGGCCTAAGGGTAAATAAGAAAAGGGCTAGGTTCGAACACATGACATTGCACCAGGTCGACTTTGAAAAAATAAGGCATTTAACTCATACTTAAAAAAAAAGAAATGTGGCCATCCAATAGCAAGGTGCCACGTATCCAATCAACACATAAAAAACTAATTTAGACCGACATTACCTTTTAAGTGTTAGTCGTATTGAATCCTATATTAATAGTCGGACAAATGTAAAATAAGTTAAGCTATTTTGTTAAATTTTTAAAAATGGCTATCGAACTCTACTTTTTTGTATAAATAGAAAATAAATTAAAATGCTAGTGGGACCTAATGAGATTAATAAATTGAATTTTTATGATGGTATAAACTAGTTTCTACTAATAACAACCAATAATCTAGCTGCCGTTAATTTCAACTTTTAATTTTATTATTACTAATAATAATTGTATTCTAACATACTTTTAACTTTTTTTTTATAACTTGGTGTCACAAACTACAATTACATGACAAGGACTTCAACTTTTTCAATTTAGTTTTTATAAAAATGACATGTTTGAAGGAGTTAATAATGTGCCGTCTCATTCTTCCCAAGATATTTCACCACCCGTGTCTATCAAATTTTTTTACCAGCAATTGTATATGTTACTACATATAAATTACACCCTATGTCATCTATGAGGTTAGAGCTCATGACCTAATGTTCCAAACACAATCCGTTATCAATGGACCATAAACCCGGTTTGATTCTATCCAAAGTTTTCTTTCTATTCAGTTTGAACTCCAAAGTAAGTTTTCTCCCTATTCAATTAGTCTTACACATGTGAATCATTTCAATCACGTGCGATTTAATTAAAGCTAAAATTATACCGTATATTAAACACTAATGGTGCCATTTCTATCTACTCAATTCATTACTTTTGTCAAATGAAACATGAATTCACAAACAACTGTATACTTATTACTTGTCCAATTGATACATTGATTTGCCATTTCTTCATCAAAAGCATATCATTGTATTATGAATCTCATAACAAACCTGTATCACTCATTTATGTTGTTTGTGTTTCTCAACATTTGCTTAAAACACATACAAACATTTCTTTAGAAAAAAATATATATCATAAGAAAACATGGACTCATATTACAAAATTAATGCAACTATTTATTGTTTGAAATGTCTACTCATTCCTACTGGATTTGTTTGAAACAAACAAGTAATAAGAACATATAATGAAGTCACGGATCGACAAAATTACTAAAAATAGTTACCAGCATAACACGCACGTGTTGGTTTAAGCCACAGCAGGCATGTCCTTGAGCCAGCCGTCCAATGGCTTCCCGATTGAGTAAACAATGAAACCGATTTTTCTCAACTTTTCAACATCAGCAATGTTTCTTCCGTCAAAGATAAAAGCGGGTTTCTGCATGTTGTCATATATCTTCTGAAAATCTAGTGTTTTAAACTCACTCCACTCGGTTAGAATACAAACACCATGGGCATCCTTGGTGGCTGTATACGCGTCCCAGACAACGCTCACTTGTTTCACAGTTGTAGGGCTCATTGGCTGAAGGTGGAGAGGATGGTCCCAATCAAACTTGTTCATTGTAAGATCTCTTTGGATCTGATCCTCAGTAACTTGTGGATCGTAGATGCTTAAACGGGCCTTGTCACCTAACAATCCCTTGCAGACATCAATAGCTGGGGTTTCGCGTGTATCACCAGTGTCTTTCTTGAAGGCGAATCCAAGTATAGCAATCTTTTTGTTTGAAACAGTGTTGAACATGGAAGCGACAACACGGTTTACAAAGCGGGATTTTTGGTAGTCGTTGATTTTGATGACTTGTCGCCAATATTCCGCCACTTCAGGGAGGCCATTGCACTCGCAAATGTAAACCAAGTTCAAAATGTCCTTCTGGAAGCAAGAACCTCCAAATCCCACACTTGGATTCAAGAACTTTGAACCAATTCTAGTATCTTTACCAACTGCATAAGAAACCTCACTAACATTTGCACCTGTTGCCTCGCAGAGAGCTGACATGGCGTTAACAGAAGAGATTCTTTGTGCTAAAAAGGCGTTAGCAGCAAGCTTAGAGAGCTCTGCAGACCATAGATTTGTTGTGATAATATTTTCTTCAGGGACCCAGTGAGCGTATACATCTTTCAATGTTTTGATTGCCTTTTGGCCTTCTGGGGTTTCCCTGCCACCGATTAGGACCCTATCGGGCTTAAAAAGATCTTCAATAGCAGTACCCTCAGCAAGAAATTCCGGGTTGGAAAGAATCTGGAAGTTGATTCCTTTGCTGTTATGAGTCAATATCTTTTCAATCGCCTCTGCTGTTTTAACCGGAACAGTTGATTTCTCAACTACAATTTTATCTGATTTTGAAACATCAGCAATCATACGAGCAGCACTTTCCCAATACGTAAGATCTGCAGCTTTTCCAGCACCAAGACCTCTAGTCTTGGTTGGGGTATTAACCGAAACAAACACGATATCAGCCTCACATACGTGTTTCTCCACATCTGTGCTGAAGAAAAGGTTTCTCCCTCTGCACTGCTTCACGACATCTTCCAGACCTGGCTCATAGATAGGGAGTTGGTCACTGTTCCAGGCTGTGATACGCGGTACAGAAATATCAACAACCGCCACTTCAATATCAGGACACTTGAGTGCTATGACAGCCATAGTAGGGCCTCCAACATACCCAGCTCCAATGCAGCAGATCTTCACCATTTTAGTATTCTATTATGTTCCTGTGGACAGTGATTCATTCGGAACATAAGCATTGAGTCACATAGTGGACAAACATAACCAATCAACACTAAACAAAGTCCATGCCCATATCAACAAAATGAACCTCTTGAATCATGGCCACAACAATATGTTATCCCATTCGAAGTCAAACAAGTTTATATCAGCTCACAAAAGAAATCAACTACCCAAACAACAAATACATTTTTTGCTAAAAGATCCTACTTTGCCTCCATTTTTTATCATTCGCCTCAAACATCAAACAAATAAGTACAAAATCTACTATCACTACATGAAATTGGCACATGACATTTTCGTCTCGCATCCTACTATTTACACCAAACTTTTCATTAAATGCAACATTACATAAAATTTGTTTTTCTTTTATAACTTTTATAATATACTGAAAGTTTTATAAAACATTGAATATAGCATTGCAATGTACTTATTTTTATCTATAATTTGATATAAGTTTCATGATAAACAGAATTGTACCAAACATAATGACCAACAATAATTATATCTTATAAGACTGTTAAATTTATATCAAAATGTGGATTTAAATAAGCGCATAGCACTCCTTTATTTATTTATTTATTTATATAAAAAAATTTATATCATAATTTATAAAAGAAAAACAAAATGATATGTTACGTAAACTAACATATCATGTATCATAAATTAACACAAAATGATTTCAGGTCAATACTCTGGATCTGCTACAAACACTAAGAGCTAAAAACATCACAAATCACAATTCCAATTCTAACAATTAACGAATTAAAAACCTAACTGAGTCTAATTAACCGACACCGATAGCTCCTTGCACAACATTAATCAATAAGTTAATCACTAAACAACACATACACTTCAGATCTGAATAATCCGATAACAACACTTCCGATCAGTAACCAAAAACACAAAATTCAACTCACCAACAACAAAAACTAAAAAAAACTCCAGATTATCACCTCTCAAAACTTGCGTAACAACATGCAAACGGATCTAACTACTTAATCACACACTAAATGAACAATCAACAGAGAATCAACAGATCTGATCATATTAAGCAGTAACAATGCAATTGAAAGCGAAATAAACACATTATTGAATTAAGTTAACAGATTAATGAAGCTGTTAAATCTTACTTGTGTGATCGTTGAGTCTTTGCGTTGATTTTGGACAGAGAAAATATGCGAAAGATCTGTAATGAAATGAATGAAAGCGGGATGTGTATTTGTAGTATTGAAAGTTACAAAGAGGTCCTTTATGTTTTAGAAAGTTACATTTAGTATCTTGGTGTGTTGCATATAATAATATGTGTTTTAACTTTTAAGCCACTACGGTACGTTTTCTAAATATTTTTTTTAGAGAAAAGGGAAGGGACTGAAAAAAAATGTATTTTCGAGGTTTTTAAGGAAACGTAATCAAGGGAAAGTAAAGTGTTATTACTTTAAATTTGTTTTGCGTATACATAATCTTTAATTTAGAGCGTTAAAAGAGTAAGTGTTTTTATAAGTTGATGAGTTTAATCTAATTTGAACCTGAAATTTACACATGAGCTTGAACATGATCGAACTTGAAAATTATATTAGACGCGTGAATAGAATATGTCATGATTGAAACTCCAAAATCGGGTTGGATTTTGATTGTGTGATTATTTTTCGTATCTAGACTTAAATATTTTTATTTAACTCATCATTCCAGCTCGTGCACTGCGTGAGGATAAAACTCATGTGTTTTTGCTTGGGATTTAGTGAAACTATTACATATTAAGGTTAGAAGTAACGTATCACTAATTCACTATACCACACAGTCAAATTTGGGTAAACACTGAAAGGTCATTTCCCTACGCGTAAAACTGTATTACTTTCGTCGTTATCGGTCAGGTGTAAAGTTTCGTGAGCAAGCTTTAAACTACCAAAGTTGCTTTGATCATTATGGATATGAATCGTTGGAAATCATAAAAAACAAAGTTTTACGTAAAAATAAAAAGTAATTTACTTTTCAAATGGTTTATATGTAGGATATATAAATCATGAATACCAACACATACATGGAGGAAAGATCAAATACAAAATTGATTTTGTCTAAAAAGTGTGAGAAATGACTTAAATCACATTAAAACAGGGTCAAGCGAACTCCATTTGAGCTCATTCAAGCGGCGTTGGAACCGTCTCGTTGAGCTTTTCATATTAGCTTCTAGGGTTTCACTTCTAAGGTTTAGTTTTAAAATTTAATTTTTGCGTTAGGGTTTAGTTTTTTGATTTAGGATTTTTTATCGGTGGGATGGAGGTTTTAGGTTTTTAGGGGGTGAGGTGGGGGGTTTAAGTTTTTGGGGTGGTGTGGGGGGGGGGGGATTTGATGGCACGGTTTTAACGCCGCTAGAATGATCAGTTCAATCAGAGTTCGTTTGACCCGGTTTTAGTGTGTCTAAATATCACTTTTTAAACAAAATCCATTTTATACGGAAACCTTTCACCACATACATGATATTATATATCATTGCACACATGATGTGACATGTACATAGATATAACAAACATTACATATGTTCAATGAAATCAAAAAGAAATTACTTTTAAGAGAAACCCCGAATTTAAACAACTTTTTTTTGTTTTACAGTTTAAAAGTATAGCACACCTCCAAAAACGTTTTTAAAAAAATGAAAACATGACATGCTTCTTTACAGGTTACAAACAATTGAAAAAGTACTTAAATTTTATTTTATCTCTCTAACCCGAAAACATGAAGAAGCAAACATATTTTCTCTTCCTTTCTTTGCTAAGAAAAAAACATAATAAATCAACAAACTTTATTTTGACTTATTTTTGTTTCATTTAAAACTCGTCAAAAAATGCTAACTTTTAACTATAAAGATCTCGTGTGCTCAAACTGGCAATCGTCAAAAGGGTTCGACTATGAAAAACTCGAGTACTCTCAAATGTTTGTTATTATAGTCTTAACCATATTAAGTAGCATGCCTTTAATATAACACAGACTTAATAACACTTATTCCTTTGATTTGGTTAGGATGTTTTGGTACAAGTACAAGTATGAACATGTAAAAAAATATTACAATTAGCTATAAAAATATTTGTAGCAAGGAAAAGTTACATTGATGGCATTTTTTATGTCAAACTTTGTCTCATGTCCAATTTTTAATGCATTTAACATGAATGATGTAATTGGCAGTTGAATAAACCGAACCTAGAACAAAACAATGTAATTAATCAACTTTTTTTCTTTTGTTAAGTGCAAAAATTCTTTTATTTCACCAAATTATGATTGATGCTTTAACTTGAAAAGCAAGACTCAAAAGTCAAAATTGCTTGGAGTTGAAAAAGCGACTTGGCTCGACTTGAGTGAAATGCAAGTCTCATACTTATGATTATGTAGCTTTAAGTCATTTTTTCATAAAGGAAGCACAATTAAATGTCATAACAAGTTAATTGAGCCTTAAACCCCTAGTCCCCCCACCCTTTGTAGTTATATTTCGGTTAAACCAGTTTAGTATAGCAATGTCAGCTTGTGAAAAATGTGTTTTTAACAAAATAAAATATTTTTTTCCTAACCATGTACACAAATATTTTTATGTAATTATTGTTGTTAATATAAGTATTATTTACTGGATTTGTGTTCTACTATGCGTGAGTGCTTCACAACGAACCAAACCATTTTCAATGTGAAGCAAAGATGAATGAAAATATGAAATATTTATCCTTTATAATTGCACCACAATTAGAGGTGCACAAATTGGTTTTTTAAGACCCGGTTCCGGTTCTTGTTGACGGTAAAAGAATTGGTTCTTACAAGAACCAGTTATTGGTGAAAAAACTAGAACCTATGTACCGGTTCCGGGTCCTAAAAAAACTAGTTTTTTTTCTATGAAATGGGCCAGAACGCTATGTTGCTGCAAATCTTCACCCTCCGTTGGGCTTCATTTAGAGTCTATGGTCATAAGTTTCTTATATTATTTTAGACTAAATAAGTAGTAACATTAAAAACGTCAAATATTACAAGATATATAGCTCTTAAAACATTAAATAAGTAACAACACTAAAACATACCGGTTTTTTCAGGAACTGGTTCTTCCAGGAACCGGTTTTTTCAAGAACCGGTTTTTTGAGGAACATGTTCCGGTTCTTTTGGAACCTATAATTTTGTAAAATAGTAGAACTTATTTAGAACCTACAGTACGGTTCCGGTTCCAGTTCGGTTCTTGTAGAACCGATTCTTCTAAGAACCGGTTTTCGGTTATTGAATCGGTTCTGGTTCCGGTTTTTTTTTTCACCTCTAACCACAATCATTTTGATATAGAGTGTTTGTATTGTTTTGTAAGCTTGATTTGGGCTTATGGTGTTAAACAGAGTGAGACATAGGGCCTAAGGTCCGAGTATGACTTGTAATTTTGGGCCCAAATTTTTTTTCTTTGGAGAAGCCCGGACCTTGTAATCTATATTACTATATAATATATACATCAAGTCATCAATACATGTACAATTGTATGTACATCGTAAATCTTTGAGTGAGGTAGACAACGTTAAAGAATTAATTTAGTTGAAGTCTTTGGACGCAAGTCACATCACGTAAAATCCGGTGTTATGATTTTTTTCCATAGTTTTTTTTATGTGTGTTTGTAACTGGATTCTGTCGGTGTATGCCTTATGTATTTTCCTGTTACTTAGAGAGAATATTTCTTCATCAATATTTCTTTGTTTCACATGTCTTGGAAGTGTTAATGGGTATGATTTTGTTAGCAAAAAAAATCCAACAATTACAACATCAACTTCCTTAGCAACGATTGTTCTCATGTTAATTACCAAAAATTATTAGATTTTATCCATATGATCTAATATCAATTACAAAAGTTGAAGACAAAAATAAATATAGAAGTAAAAAAATGAGTTATATTAATTATCAATAGCAGTCGCATATATAACAAATTTTGAAACTTTGGTTTCTAAATATTGATGTAACTATTCATAAGGCTAGACTAATGCATCAACCAACGAGCAAGACACATGAATAAGTTTGGTATGGATGCCCGGGGGTGTGCAAAAAACCGAATTAACCGAATCGAAACCGAACTAACCGATTAAACTGAACCGAAATAACCAAACCGAAAAGGTAACCGCAATTAACCGAACCGAAATTAACCGAAACCGACATTTGCGGTTGCGGTTTGGTTATTCTTTTTTCTAACCACCGAAATAACCGAACCGCACCGAACTATAATTAACTCTTTTAATTATAATATAGTTTTACCTAAGTATTTCGTTTTAATATAAGTATAAATATGGCATGTAGATTGTGGATCTTATTTATTGAACTAAAGTGGTGTGGTTTTGTTTATATTTACAGGCAAAAGTGCAGTGGATCTTTCTGATGAAGATTACAAAACAATCTTTTGAACTTTATTGATTGTCTTTTTTTTTTACTTTAATGAACTTTGTTTCTTTATGAATGTAACACATCGTGGTTTACTATTGATGTAATGCATTTTATCCCACTAATGAATTTATGTCGTATCTATCAATATACTTATTGTTTACTCTTTCAAACTTCGGTTAGTAAAACAAAATAAATAAATAAATAACCGCACCGAAACCGCAAATAAACCGAAACCCACAAACCGAAAAAACCGATCACCGAACGGTTTATGAAAACCACTAACCGCATATTGCGGTTGTGGTTGCGGTTAAGAGTAAAAACCGAACCTAACCGCACCGCGCACACCCTAATGGATGGCATCATGTACACATGCGTGTACTTACACACGTTTTTATGTGTATATTTTACACGTTTTTATACGTGTACATGTACACACATGTGTACACGAAAGTAGTATATATAATATGGCACTTTGGGTTTCATTTGTCAGCTCCTAGTTTATGGTACTTTTTGGTCTGGTTTGTTTTGTTCTCTCATTGATCAATATAATCACGTATTTATCAGTATTATGTTGTGTTGAATGATCTTTAATCGGACTTTTTATGATTAGAGTGATTGTGTTTTCATTTGTATTAGATCTTTTGTTGTTCGGGAATAACACATGGTATCAGGGCCTTGCTCTTGAGCCAAACGATAATGGTATTCGACATAGTTTTTCGGGTTAAGATCCTTGGGAAATACATGTTTTTCTTCGTTTTGAAAACGTATTTTAGTAAACTTGAGTACAAAAACTATACAAAGTGGATACAAGTTATGTTCTCAAGTACACAGGCGTATACAAATTTGTATACAAAAGCGTATTCAAATTCATATACAAAAGCATATTCAAATTCATATACAAAAGCGCATACAAACTTAACTGTATACAAAAGTGTATACGTTTTCGTATACAAAAATGTACGTACACGAGTTAAGCGCTTAAGTACACGTGTGTATACAAATTTGTATACTTAAACGTGTACATTTTCGTATACAAAAAACTTACAATTTCTTATAAAAATGCATAAACTAAAGTGTGTACACATGCGTATACAAAAGCATATACTCAAGTGAGTACTTAAGTGTGTTCTTTCGCATGTTCGATCTCAACGAGCAATGAAAGCTCAACTCGCACATTCGGTTCGTGTGCTCGATCTGCTAGACAATATTACCCATGAGCAACTGAAGACCCTAGCTAGGCTCAACAAAAGGCAAGAATGATAGTTTCCAAAAGTACAACTCAATCATATATATCACCAATTTATATTAATATGTGTAGTTATGTTCATGAAAATTGTTACACAACAGTAGTATGTTAAAATAACAAAATCAAGAAGACAAGGAGATGATTTTCAGTTTTTCACTTATAAGCAAGCAAGGAGAATGTTGATGAAGTGTTGTAAGAGCTTGAAAATCACTGAAACGAATATGTGTCGCGGTTTGCGACACATATGCGCGACAAAAAACAATGTGTCGCGGTTTGCGACAAAATTTGTGTTGCAAAATTTGATCAATGCTTGTGTTCATCTAGATGATCCTAGCTAGCTTGTTAATACAAATGTTTAAAGAAAATCCACACCGGCTAGCTAGCTTACAATGGCTAATGAAGTTACAAAAAAAAATATTAAAAACACCAAACTTAATCTACTAGGATATTAATTAAAACAAGTATTAATTTGTCATATAACCCCATAATAAATGAAAGACTTGTTCACACACGCACTATAGGATGTTTTGGATCTTCATGTTCAATAGAGACATGAGGTTCATCCTTGGCATCTACAGCTTCTTGTAACCACGAGATAAAGTTGCTCAAATTTTTGTAGGATTGTCCGCCATCTCGAACAGTTTTGGTTACATTTTCTTTAATGACCAACGCCTTATCTCTAAATGTTTTGTCACTGAGTAGTTGTTCAACCTTATCATTTATTTCTCCACGAGTGATGATACCCGCTTCATTTTTCTTAAACCCTAGCCCGATCTTCCATATATCACAGATATAAGTCTCGTTATGAAACTGATCACCGAAGTACGGCCAACACAAAAAAGGGAGTCCATTTCTTACGCCCTCTAAAGTAGAGTTCCAACCACAGTGACTCATGAAACATGCTACAGAAGGATGAGATAAGACCTTCTGTTGTGGTGCCCAGCTTACAATTCTTCCACGAGACCCGACTCGGTCCATATAACCTTTTGGGTATGAAGGTGCACACTCCTTGGTCAGACCTGGCCGCACAACCCACAAAAATGGTTTGTTGCTAAGTTCAAGCGCAAGCGCTAGTTCTTCAAACTGAGTGTGGTTGAGAATAGTGAAACTCCCAAACGCAATATATATGACCGACATTTCGGCTTGTTGATCAAGCCATGTTAAGCAAGATGGATCTTCTTGCCAGAAGTGTCCGGCTTGGTAACCAAGTCGGTTGCTTGCCAATAGAGGGCCTATGGGCAACAACTTTGGATACAAGCCAAATGCTGCAGGCTCTAGCTCAATAGCTGAGTTGCATATAAACCTTTCGGTTATATCATAAGCTTCTTTAGCGCCCACACACATTTTGAAGATGGCTTCTATCGTTTCGACCTCTTTAAAGCACGTCCATGAAAGGTTCGCCGATTTTATAGGCGGCATATTCTCTGAAAGTTTAATCATATCTTCCTTTAAGGGTACCCCTACAATAAAAAGTTGTATGAATATTATCTGCACATGTTAGTTAGTTACTAGAGATCAATTTGTAGTATCAGTCACATCTTACCATTCTCGTTAATGATTCGATCATCAATTAATTTCTGAAAGCAGAAAATGGCGGCTAATGTAGTAGTCGAGGCCGGTGAAAAGGTTGCGTTTCTAATTCCCATCTTGTGTGCCACTTGTATAGCCCATCCCATGCAAGCATCAGCAACAAGACATGTGATTTTGTTGTTTACTTTATTGTTTATCGTCTCGATAAGTTGTTCAAGTTTGTTGGACATAGTTTGGAATACCGACAAGGTCAACTTACCAACGTCACTCCTGTCCTCCCATGGTTCTAACCCATCAGGGATCGAGACCATTTGCATTAGATCCCCATATCCATTTTCGTCTAACCAATTGGTTGTCACGAGCTTGTGAGTGACCTCCGTGTTGACGAATGTAACTTTAACACCTTGTTTGATTATACGTTGAGCAAGCTCCATTACAGGAATAACATGACCTTGTGCAGGATAAGGTATTATAAGAACATGTGAGTTTGAGTTTGTCATAGTTAAGAAGTGAAAACTTTTGGATGTTTTTGATAAGTATTAATTTGTGGTTTTATGGTTGAGTGTGAGCTCACTTTTATACACCAAATTGGGCTCAATCATTGGTTTGTTTTGATGTATATTGATGAATTATTACACATCAAACTAGTTGTTTGTATTGAGTTATGATATACCTAACCGTTTTTTTTTTCGATTATAGAAATAAGGATCATGTGGACATTAGTTAGTTACCTAACAGTAACAAGCATGTTTTGAATCTGTATTGGCATTTAAGGTTGAAAAGACCATCAACCGGCCATCTATAAACATAATGACATTTTCAACGACTTAGATTTAAATAAAAGAGCCTCAACAAATTTTTGCACATAAAGACAATATATTTCTATTTTATTATAGAAAAGCTAGTCCCTTAATAGTTTTTTTTACATGAAAATCTAGTCCCTTAATAGTTTTTTTTACATGAAAATCTCTTCACATGTTAAATTTGAATAAAATTATGACAATATTTGAAAAAACAACTTGCTATGTGAAGTTATGCCTCAACCTAAGATACGTTTGAAAATTCATAGGTTATTACTATAGAACCATAAATGATTAATAATGAAAATTGAACAAAAAATGATTTAAATAGAAACGAACTAAACGAATTCTGTTTATATATAACCCGTATATACAAACCATACTTTATATTTAATCGAAAACCAAACTGAATTCAAAAAGTTCTAAACATACTAAAAGAAACCAAATAACAGGATAAACCTATAGACACCTCCTATCGTTTCCAAGTTGTTAGATTTTTTTTATAATCTTTTGTTCAAATTCAACATGTGAATGGATTTTAATGTTCAAAAAATTGTTGAGGGACTTTTATGAGATAAAACAGAAAATATGTTAGTTCTTTACGTGTAAAAAATGTTTAAGGACTTTTGTGAGAAAAATGGGTAAGTATATTGGTTTTTTTAATGATCTTTTCGCTAAACAAAACCAACCAACTTGTGTAGCATATAAACGTTTTATCCTTGTTGCTACATAGATCGCTTTATTCGATCTCGTTGCTATTAAGATATGCAATGTAAATGAGAAGATCAATGAGTTGGATGAATCATGAATCGGCATTAATGTGCCCCTGTGAAGGATATGTGGCATGGGATGTAGTAATAAATAGCCCGGCTTAAATGTTCATAATGGTGCACATGCCAAACAATATGTCATTGTTGTGAAACAATATATTAGCGATAAAGAAGAGATGACGTGAGAATGAGAGAACACATATATTTCTATGTCTCAACAAAGAAATGCACCCATATATTGGTAGGCTTATACTTATTAATACAACTAGGTAGATGCGTTTCTCGCGCGTTGTGCGAGTAATAAGAGCTATGTAGGTCTACGGACTTTATATATAATTCTGGTTACATGCCAGGGTTTGCCTATATAGTTTACAATAGTGGTAATGTTGCAACTATATAAGATGCTAAATGTGGTTGCATTTTATACTCCTATAAAACTTGCTTATATACTGCAGTGTCGAGCAGAAACAACCCATCTTATTTTTAGCCTGCTCATTTACCCACCTCAATAATGAATTTCATGAAGCCACATCAAAATATAGCAGTTTAGATAAACCTTTACTCTACTATAGTTTCACTTACAATTCGTACAGCAGATTTGAATACTATTAACTGAAAAATGAATCTAAAACAAATTTATACCCTTATCAACCTATCTTTAAGCACTTCGTCGATGAAAATACATAAGCGAAGCACACCTAATAAAACATTAACTTCTAATTCAATTAGAAGATAACACACACACCACTGCCACCGCAGTAGCACCACCACCAACCTCCGCTCCAGTCAACCCGTGATGTCGTCGCATCCACCGAAACTGCCGCCACAACAAAGACCTTGTGATCAAGCCAATCGTCCACTACCGTGTAGGCTATGAACGGATGGTGTCGGTGGTGAACCTGGTTCTCACCGCCGTGTAGGCTTTCGCTGAACAAATGTCTATGCGCGGTGAACACCTGGTTTTCCTCCGGTATATGTTTTGATATCAAAGCACAAAGCATACCTAAAAAATACAAAAAAGATAGACACCGGCTTGAAAACTACTCATACTCCTAAGAAAATTTACAAAATTGCCATCAAAATATTACTGTTCATTTTCTTTGTTTTTTCAATAAGAAGGATAATATATATTCTTCCTTAATATATATTCTTCCTTATATTGATAATCGAAATAATTGAACACTAAATCCTTCTGCATTTCACGTCTCGGTTGTTCGTAGTATGCATTTTTTTGTTTTTACTGAATAAATTAGTGTATTTATATAAGGTTACTATATAGAGAAGTAAAGAACTTCAAATGGTTGATAACCGAATCTTAAAAATAGGAAAACTTCAAATATTTTCTATCGTGCGTTGGAAAAGTTACAAGCATACAAATACAAATACATTATATTTAGAGTAAATTCCTTTTTAGTACGTAAGGTGATTTGAGGTTTTAATTTTTTGAGTCATAAATTTAAATCTTTAACAAATGGAACCTTATGTATTACTTCTTTAACAATTTAAGTCGCATGACCCTTGCGCCGTTAATATATGTTAGTTTTACCGTTAAAACCAAACATGTACAAGGCACATGCATGATGATACTTTTGTAAATTTAATCCAACTCATTATCAAATCCAAAAAAACCTATAAGCTCATTATCTTCTTACAATCTCATTCAGTATCTCCTCATGCTATCATGTAAAAGAAGTTGCATGCATAAAGGAGTCATACACATCCAGGTAAAAGAACCAGTTTCTTGGTGGGCTTAGTATATATTCTTGGTTATTTTGATGAAGTAGTAGATTTATGCATTGCGTTCATAAAGCAGTAGATTTTTGCCTTGTGTCCATATATATAGTTAATTATGAAAGCAAATATAATCATATAGTAGATTTATAACCATATATATGCAAACACATGAACGAATAGTGTAGGTAGATATTTTTACTTGGTTGATTGAGCGGATAACGAATGCCTAAGATTGTGAGAAAGTAATAGGTTTATAGGGTTTTTTGGTTTTATTAATGGGTTGGGTTAAATTTACAAAAGTATCCATCATGTGCCTTACACACGCTTGATTTTAACTGCTAATTTAACAAATATTAACGGGAAAAGAGTTTTGTGACTGAAGTTGTTAAACACGTAATGCCATGAGGTTCCATTTGTTAACGCTTTAGATTTATGACTCAAAAAGTTAAAACTTCCAAATCACAGGTACTCAAAACATATTTTACTCTTCTATTTATGTTTTAAATAACTTTAAATCCATGTATTTAACCAATTTGACAAAAGAATAGATGATATAAATCTCTAACCTAACCAAATTGTATGAATTACAATGTGGATTATGTTAGAGAGAGAAAAAATGAGATTTTAACTACTTAATAGACTCAATAGATTTTTTTTAAACAGTAACATCTTGATTTTCAAGAAGAAATACACCACCACCTGTGATCAGCAAGACTAGAACCCCTGACTTAGTGCTCCTAACACAATTGTGTTACCAATGGGCCACTAACCCCATTGGCAACTACTCAATAGATACTTACAGGATAATGTGATCCCACTACAATAGCGGTACATGTTGAAAATGTGTTGTGAAACACTATATTAGCAACAAAGAAGAGATGAAGAGACAATGCATCTTTTTCTCTATCTCAAGTAAGAACTACACCCATGTACTGTATACATGTCTTTGGTAGGCTTATACTAAGGGGCTGTTTGGCAAAATCTGAATCATTAAGTGCTGAATGGTTAAGAGGTCTGAACCATTAAGAGGTTCCATCAATAAGATGGATGTTGGGGTACAACTTCAGATGAGTATAAAGTTAGTATATGCTCCATTCAGTTTCATTCAGCATCTCTCATTCTCTTAACCATTCAGCACTTAATTGACCCATTCAGAGGCTATTTTTTTCTGAAACAAACGCTCTGAATGCTGAATGCTGAATGATTAAGCACTGAACTGAACCATTAATAGATAAACAAACAGTCCCTAAAAATACAATAATTTTAAAGTTAATAGAGAACTTCAGAGGGTTGATAACCATTATATTCATAATAGTCTTTATTTACCAAAAGAATTGATGTATTTCCACATTCAAAACCCGGCCTATGATTTTGCTGGAGTTACTGAAAAACCATTGTCCAAAGGACCAAAACTAGTCTCACAAAATATATTTACTTCTTGTAGGAGAGAGTTTAAAACGTAAAAAAAAATTATTATCTTTGCTCTTCAATGTTTTTTGACTCTAGTGCTTTGCTTGCAGGAAGTTGACATAAAGGGTACCCCGTCGGCCCGTCCTAGATAGGGCGGTTTTGCGCATCGAACCACGTTCAAAGTTATTTGTCATGTCGGTTCTGACTACCACGTACCATCACTTTGAAACAATCTTTTATCGCACCGGCCACCTACCTCCACCATAAATGGCATCCCAATTATGTGAGAACAATCTCTTGGCAAAGGTGTTCCCCACTTCCCATGCAGATCTAACTATTTTCCTTTCAAATGTTTGGTTGGTAGGTGTGTGATAAATGAAAGTAAGGGTGTCAATCGTGACAGGTTGACGGGTTGACGGGTCGCAGGCTGAAATATGCAACTCTAACCAAACCCATATTCATATTTGTGTCAAAAACTCAACACTAAACCGAATAACATAAATTCGGGTCAACCTGAATATGACCCATTTAACCCATTTATCAAAATGAATCAAATAAATTTAAAGGTTGTAAGTGAGTTGTTGTGTAAGTCATTAAAGGTAACATGTTTAATATGTGAGTTTACTTATCAGAACTTGTATATTGGTTTTTAATTAAAAATAATTATAATTAACCATATAGTTACTAAAATTTAAATCATGAAATACATTATTCAAATCAAATTCATTTATAGCAAACATAAAGATAATCAAATGCATAACATTGAAAAAGTAAAGGTGACATATTTAAGTACTAAATGAATTTCTTTAAACAAATTGGTCTAAAAAAATTCCAACTAACACCTATTAGCCGAAAATAATCCCAACTCAGTTTATTCCCTTCAGTGGTCCCAAATCTAACTTTTTTGGCCTACAGTGGACCGCCGTTAAGTGCATTTAACGGCCGTTAACTTTTTTTCTATTTTTTTCGAATTTCAAACCAATACTTTAGGGATTTTGATCGGGAGAAGAATACGATTCAGTTGATGTAAGCCTTACCTCCAATTGTTGCTTCAAATGATTTAATTTTGACATCCGGTTGAAGCACCGTTAGGGTTTAAACACCCGATTGAAAGCCGTTTTGTTGTTTGGAACACCGGTTTGAGGTAAGGTTTATATAAGTTGAATCGTATCCTCTTCCCGATCAATATCCATAAAACGTTGTTTTGAAATTCGAAAAAAATAGAAAAAAAGTTAACGGCCGTTAAGTGCACTTAACAGCGGACCACTGGAGGCCAAAAAAGTTGGATTTAGGACCACTGGAAGGAATAAACTGAGTTGGGATTGTTCTCGGCCAATAAGTGTTAGTTGAGATTATTTTAAGCCAATTTGCCATTTCTTTATTATATGTATTAATACAAAGATAAAATTAATTTAACACTAACTTTAGAAAAGAAAAAATAATTGAATAATTAACCTAAACAGTATATGGTTTTTAAACGGGTTAATTCACCAACCTAAAACATGATTACTTTTGTGTTGTGTCGGGAATTGACACCCATAGTTTAAAGTAAAAAAATTTAAATCTATACCTTCTAATAAAAGAGGGTTTTAGATGCCACATGTCATGTAATTAAGCTATGTGTTACTTAGTTTTCCCGCTCATTTTACTATCTAGCACCCGGTTTTTCAAGGTTTTTTGTTTTATAATAGGAAGTTTTGGAGGTAAAAAATTAAGTGATATTTAACACCATGCATGAGTTGATGGAGTCAAATTTTTTCGTATTAAATAGTTACAAATTTTTAAACATAATAGTTATGATTTCTTTATAAATATTATTATTTAACTCATGTGTATCACACGGGTATTAAACCTAGTAATCATATAATTTGCATTCTTTCATCTTTGATTCAAACTTGTAGAAAACTAGTGGTTAGTCCCGAGCTTCGCTGCGGGACGTGAGAGTCGGTAAATATGCACTTTTGTGAAAGTCACACAAACTCTTTACAAATGAAAATCAACACCAACCTTCAGCAAATATATGAAGTTCACTTTTCTATAAAGATAGAAAAGGAAAAGATATTTAAAGACCAAGCAATATATGAAAAATCAACACCAACCTTCGGTAAATAGTAAAAAAATTTCAAACCATCATAAAGAACACACGTGGATATAGGGCTGGCAATTTCTGACACGGACACGATAACACGACACGACACAGAATTAACAGGTTTCGTGTTTGATCTTAACAGATCTCGTGTCATTAACAGGTTAACACGATAAAGACCTGTTAATTTTCGTGTCTTAACAGATCAAGACCTGTTACACGATGGGTCACATGTTAATATATTTATATTATTAAAACATATAATTATGTATTATATTACTATTATCTAAAAAATATCTAATAGCCTAAACCAATTCAATCACAATTCACAAGACCAGTTCACGCATCCCTCCTTTATAAGTCAAACCCTAAACCTAAACTGCCTCCGCCGTTCATCGACTACCGCCTCTGCCGTTCGTTGACCACCGCCTCCGCCACCACCTCCGTCGTTCACTGACCACCGCCTCCGCCTCTGTCGTTCACTGATCACCGCCTACAACCGCATATGCCTTTGACGCGTCTACCATCTCAGTTTCACTTAAGTATCCATTGCAACCTGAAATTCTTATTTTGTAATGTATCTGACTATAACAAAATATACATACATACAAAAGCAGATGTGGATATGGAAGATGATAAGGATGGGTCTTGTGTATTTTCATTTGGTTGTTATGGACTTGCAAATTTGGGTTGTTAATGTTATGGTTATAGACTAATGATTTTTTAAGACTTAATGATTTTTTTGAAATTTTATTTTATTTAAAAAGTGGGTTTTTATCGTGTCTTATCGTGTAACCTGCTTTTTATCATGTTCGTGTTCGTGTTTAGAAAAAGTGACACGATAAGTTATCGTGTCGTGTTCGTGTTTGGGCTTATCGTGTTCGTGTCTTATCGTGTTCGTGTCTTATCATGTCGTGTCTGACACGATATGCCAGCCCTACGTGGATATATAGCACATAAACATACGAACAAACGTGGACATCAAAAAAGATAGGCTTATACTTTTCCAATAGTACAACATGCTTAATAACCGGTACCTCACAACAATGCATAAAGAGAGAGCAAACCAAGTATAATAAATTGTAAAGTCATGTAGACCGCAATTCAAATTGTACATATATAAATGAAATGGGTTCGAGAGTTACACTCGGTCCATTAAACAATCATATGTTATTCTAAGAGGTCAGCATAAAACTATCTTGCATTAAATTTCATAAGGTAGGCTTGGTTTGCTGGTGACCTGGTGTTATGAGCTGTGATTATCGTAAACTTGAACATGTACTTATAACTACGTACTTTAGCAAAGGGATGGTGACAGAACACACACATTTCACCTAGCTATTGGAGAAACTTAAATACTTTAGCGAAGAGATGGCGACATAACACACGCATTTCACCTACCTGTTGGAGAAACTCAACTACTTTAGCGGAGAGATGGCGACATAAGTCACATAACACACACATTTCACCTACCTGTTGGAGAAACTCAACTTTTTTTTGGACAGCAAAATGAATAAAGCCCAGCTACCCGGGGTAACCCAATGGCGAAAGGTAACCCCAAACGCTCTGCGAACACAGACAGCGTCGGGTAGCGGAAACCCACCTGTTAACCCGACTCCAATTCGGGGGAAACCCACTTAACCCGTCCGCCCGTAGGCACGACGACAAGCTAGTGGTAAAACCCGTTTGGCTCAGAGATCGAACTTGTGTTGCCACAAGTCTCCCTTCATTGCCCCCATTTGCCCCTTCCAAAGTGGTGGTAGTGGGACTAGAACTTAGGTCTCTTTTGGAGAATCCAAGTCTCTTACCACTACACCACATTGGAAGTTGCGAAACTCAACTACTTTAGCGGAGAGATTGCGACAGAACACACACATTTCACATTTCAGTAATGGTTCAGCCACAGTATATTGACAGAGGCAATTTATTCAGAAACAGTTGGGTAATAATAATCAAATGGCGAGTCACATCAACACTCACTTGTTGGAAGTGTTTGTATAACCAACATCCTCAAAATCATTCCTGCCATCATTTCCTGATAAATCATGGTTCAGATTGCCATCATCACCGCCTTCATTGCCACCACTTGGTGAGACCCCGCTTGCAGCACTTAGACCCCCTCCAAAGAAATCGCCCCCACCAACAGCATTCTGGTTCCTGCCACCATACCCATCATAACTGTTGCTGCCGCCGCCATAACCACCAGGTCCTCTATAGCCACCGCCACGGCCATATTCGCCACCACCAAAAGATGGGCGTGGCTTTTCTTGTGCAAAGTTGACTCTAAGCCTCCTACCATGAAGTTCCTGAAATTCATTGCCAAGAGCTTGAGGGTTCAAGTCCCACAACAGACAAAATTTGTAAATTTAGGAGTGTGCGAGTTGCCGTGCAACGAAAAAAAAAACAAGAAAATCATTGTCTAGAAACATAATCATGTGATAACTCAATAAGCAAAACACCTCTAGTTTAAAGACATCTTATACCTTTCCATCCATGTCCTGCAGAGCGGAGTTAGCTGCATCAGCTGATGTATAACTAACAAAACCAAAACCTCGAGACCTACCAGAATCATGATCAGTGATAACTTTGGCTGCAATATCAGTTCACTTGTAGTGAGTCTACATCTAGCAATATAACTCAATTCAACATTTGACCTAAACGGCTAAACATATATATAAAGTAAAAATACCTTCTATCACTTCACCATACTGCTGGAATGCTTCTCTTAATCCCACTTCATCGGTTGCATAAGCAAGTCCTGTAAAAAGATTTTTTTTATGCTCATTTCATAACATGGTTGGAAATATGCACAGTATATATGACACGAAGAAACAATTTAATGCACCTCCAACAAATAGCTTAGCAGATGACATGCTTCTAACTGCTTGAAAAAATGGTGAATTTGAAGAAGACAAGCCCATGCTAACATGTTTACTTCCAGACTGTTTAAGCAGGCTACCAACTCTACTAACAAACGCCATTTTGATAAAGACCTAGAAGGAAATGAAGAAGATGAAGTAAACATCAAACTGGTGTACAGATAACAAGAATCATAACTTGTACACATTGAATTGCAAATCTATGATGAAAAAGTTAAAACAAATTAGCCATAAAAACAAGACAAAATCAGGCATTTTGGGGTGCATTTACTCCTCTATAGCCATCAAGCTATGACATGTATCTACATTAGGATGTTTATCGTCAAAATGTCTTCAAATGTAGAACACCAAAACAAATACATGAAAATAAAGTAGATAAACAAAATCATAAGTGAAAATAAATAGATAATGAGTAGCTCAAAGGGTAAAATGAAGTATATATATGATATTTGTCAGCATATTTCATTGATCAAGAGGTAAAACATATGAAACACGACTGTAAAATTATACATATACCTAGAAGGGGTATTATATTGATTTCTTTAAAAACAAACTCCATGTTTACCATCATTAGGTTCACAGTTGCTAATAGTGAATAGCGGTAAATCGTGCCCTCTTTTCGTGTTTAGCAATCACTAATAAATACGCAAATTATGCTATAAACCCAACCATTTTGAAATGTTTTTACCTTTTGGGGAGGCATACCTATTTTTAATAAATACATATCGCTCTTTAGTCGCCAAACACATATAGCGCCATAGCAGCGCAACACTATGTTGCACGCTATTGACAACTATGATTAGGTACTAACAAGTGATGATTTCACAGTCTATATTTTAATCCAACAGTACTAAAACACTTGTTTTCAGAAAAATGAATCTACACATGACATACAGAAAAATGAACTGTAACTTAAGCTAGGCAGAGCAATTTTTGACTAAATGAAGTGAATCAATAAGAAAAATGCATGTATAGTAACCACAAACATATTTCTAATACTAAGTATCGAAAATGTTAAAACCCTAATTTCACATACACAGATTTATTAAGTGACTTAATCCTAGTGAAATCAACGACTATGTTTCCATAATCGCAAAACCATAACCGAATAATACAGATTGAATTAATAATGTAGTGATCGATTTATAAGTGCAGAAATGAAATCAAATAAACACGAAATTTAGGGTTTATGTGATGAACCTTGGGTCGCGGTGTGGGGCTGTTTGCCTCTTTTGAGTATCCATTGAAAGTAATTATATCGAGGTTGAGTAAGCGAGGATTTTTAAAAAATCGAGCCAGGCTGAGCCGAGCTAAGCCAAACTTGCGAGGCAAGTTGTTTGTTTAGAAAACGTCAAAATGCATATTAAATTAAATCCTTATATAATATATCAAAACGAAAAAAACTTATGTGGTGCATTTTTAAAGCTTCTGATTTATGTGGCATTATTTGAGAGTTTATCTCATAATAATAATTTTTTATTTAAAATATGTATATAAAATATATTATAATAAAACTAATTACATTTTTAGTCCCCTAATATTTTGAAGGATTCTGAAAATTTAAGAGTATTTATATTTTTAACCCTCTACTACAAGGAGTGTACATGAGTCGGTTTATATTTGATAGGGTGTTTAAAAATGAAACTTATGGATAAAGTTAATAATAACATACAATTAAATACCTAACTGTTTTATAAATATACATAACATTTTCATACGATTTTTTTAAAAAAATAAACTGCACCATAAAACTTAGCATTTTATGACTAAATTTAAGTATAATATTGCTATACTAAAAGTCTAATTTTTAAAAGTATATATTATGTTTCGGTTTACCACAGTTTTGTCTCAAAACTGATTGGAACATTCATGAATATCCTTAAAAGCATCACTTGAATGTTGTTTTTCCGAGCGTAGCGCGGGCACTAAACTAGTTATTGATATATATAAATAAAATGACACTCCATCTGTTTTTTTAAATGTTATGAGACCCATAACATAAATTTTAAAAAAAGTGAGTTATTATATATTTTTAACTTATAAAATGATAACAATATCATTAAAGTCTTTTGTCTTTTAGTCATAAAGTATATTTTATGTTAAATAATTAGAGGTAAAATTAAATTATACTTTTATTTTTAAAATGAACATTTAAATTGAGACAATCAATAAAGGAAATATGAACATATCAAATAAGACGAAGGAAGTATAATTTTTTGTATGGATTTACTAAAATGATACGAGAAATTGATATTTCAAAAACTATGATAATTATTTTAATTATATATACTTAGTTTTTTTTGTTAAAATATCATACGCTTATGATTTATTTAAATATTATTTCTCATATAAACTATAATTAAACTTTAATCTGAATGAGCAAGCTAACAAGCGAGCCACGAGACATGTATCTTGGCACGAGCTTAGCTCGTTTACAATCGAGTTGAGCGAAGTCGAACTGGCTTATTAACCGAACTTATTTCAAGCATGTTTTTTAAATCCATTTAATTCTAAGTTCTAATAAAAGGTTTGTATATGGTTTGATGAAATGAAATGGTTTAACATTTGTATTTGTACTAACCTAATATTGTAGGTTCTAATTCTAACATTAGATCGAAATCTCAGATGATACGACCGAATTCTAAGTAGAAAATACGTTCAAATAGATTTGAGAATTAATAACGTTATAACGAATGCTAGATAAATAAATTACTAAAGTTTAACTACCAAACTCCTGATATGTATACTCGATATTTTACGTTACATATATTCGCACATACAATGGGTGTTAAGCGTGTTCGTCTTATGGTCAACTACAATGGACTTGGCAAGTCAACTACCATGGACTCATTGTATACTTAACCATGGACTCATTGTATACTTAAGGTTCAATTACCAGAAAACAGAGGAGATTGTCATTGCTCATTGGCAACTAGCAAGGTTGTTTGTTTGGAAGATTTGACTTATAAACGCACCAACAAGTGTAAGTTTTGAACTTTTATGCGCAATTCATCATCATAACGTTCTTGGAAAATAACTTTTTAGGGCTTTGTATGTCTGTTCTTAAATGGGTTTGTAGTATATAACAGATTTTTGGTTTGCACACCAAGTGTTTGATGAAATGCCTCAGTGAGTTCAAAGTGTTTCTGGGATTCAAAACAGTGTGTATTTTGTTATGGAAAATTGCAATTTTGTGATGGAGACACTGGAAGAAGAGAAATTGATAGCTGCTGCAAGGTTTATTATAAGGGAATTGAAGTCTGACAAGAAATTATCTAATGAGGTGATTAGAATCTTGGAAGATTTAGGCACGCGATTGGCATCGATAGCTAAGATCACTGAAACTAATGAGGAAGAATTTAGTGACATAAAGGGACAGATTAATTCTTTCCATGATAGAGTCATGTCATGGGATTATGAGACTAATGAGTGTTTAAAGACAGTGGATGAGGTTAGAAGGTTAATTGAAAGATTAGAGAGTTTCAATCCAAGTGAAAATAGTGAAGGACATGAGCTGTTAAGAAAGGCTAATGATGTTCTTCAGTTATCTATGGCTAAAGTTGAAGAGAAACTCAAGCATATGCTTGTTCATAATATGCAACACATCGAGGCAGAACGTTTATCCTTTGGGTCTACGGAAGATGATGAGTTAGATGATAGCTCAAGTTTCTCTTTTGGGGATGATTCAGATGATGATTCGATTCAAATAGAAAGTGTTATCCGAGGATCCGAAGTTTACATCATGGATTTGATCAATCCCCAAGTCATTCCTGATCTTAAAAGCATTGCTAATTTGATGTTAGATTCAAGTTACAATAAAGAATGCTCTCAAGCATTCATTAGTGTCCGAAAAGATGCTTTAGACGATTGCTTATGTAATCTTACAGTAGAAAAAACAGGCGTTGAAGATGTCTTGAAAATGGAATGGGCTACATTAAATTCCAGGATCAGAAAATGGACAAAAGCACTAAAAATCTTTGTAAGGGTTTATCTTGCAAGTGAGAAGTTTCTGTGTGATCAGATTTTTGAGGTGAACGAGTCCATAAGCTCGTTTTGTTTCTCCGAGACATCAAAAGCCTCCATCTTGCAGCTTCTGAATTTTGCAGAAGCAATTGCTGTCAGCCCCCGCCATCCTGAGAAGTTGCCGAGGATTCTAGACATGTATGAAGTGTTAGTAGATATTACACCAGATATAGAGTCTTTTTACCCTGATGATAATGGTTTATTTTTTAGGACCGAGTTCCAAGATGTGCTTACTGAAGTAGGTGATTATGCAGTTTCGACATTCCTTGAGTTCAAGAACGTGGTTGGGTCCAACACGTCTAATACGCCTCTTACTGGTGGTGGGATCCACCATCTTACCCGTTACGTGATGAATTACATTAGACCCCTCATCGAGTATAGCAATTCCTTGAATTACCTTCTAAAGGACCATGTTTCAGATCAAGATCAAAATGCATCATCTTCAGCAGATGCAAGTCCAGCCTTTGATGATGAGAGCACATGTTTTTCTCCAATGGGGTTTCATTTTCAATCACTAATGTCGGTTCTGGAATCCAACCTTGAGGAAAAATCAAGATTATACAAAGAAGAAGCATTGAGACACATTTTCTTGATGAACAATATCCATTACATGGCAGAAAAAGTCAAAGGGTCAGAGCTAAGACCTGTACTTGGTGATGACTGGATACGAAAGCATAACTGGAAGTTCCAACATTACATCATGAGTTATGAAAGATCCGCTTGGAGCTCGATCTTGAATTTACTAACACTTAGAGATGTGTGGCTTTATGATTGGGGTGCAATGCCAAATAATCTGGTTAAAGATAGGCTGCATGGGTTCTACACCGGGTTCGAAGAGATTTACAAAAGTCAAACTGGATGGTCAATACCAAATAGTCAACTTTGTGAGGATCTCAGGATCTCAATGTCTGTCAAGGTGATTCAAGCTTATCGATCATTTGTTCGTAGGTTTGCATATCAAATTGGTGAGAAGTATATTAGGTATAGCGGCGATGATCTCGAGAATTATCTGTTGGATCTATTTAAGGGATCTTCAAGATCATTACACAGTTTCCATAGAAAGTGATTTCATTAGCTTTTTTGTTCATCTTTATGACTTAAGTTACACAGTTCCCTTGTTTTGTTGTGTATAAATCCATTTCAAGTTACTACAGTTACAATATGTATTGTAAGCTAAATTTATGAATTTGTCAAATTTTGGATTTTTTAATGGCAAGGAATTAGAAACAAAAGGGTACAACTCCAACTCTATGTTTCAACCATAATATTAATCTTTGCATTATATCAAAAGGACAGTTGGGCGTGGAAGCTAGCTCGTCCCAAATCTCTATCAACTGGAAGCTAAAAAGAGACGCCTCGTTGCACATATAGTCAAAAGGGACGCCTATGATCAGCCGAAAGAAACATGGAACTGGAACAGAAGATCACTCCCCACTGCTGCAATGAAGAGTTGCTGCATCTCAGTGACATACTCAATTCGTATAACTTCGATGAACACTGCTACGATACACAGTATGTTTTTCATTTTACAGCAATTTAATTCACTTTCAATTTACACGGTATCTATTACAAGACACCAACGGGATTGATGGCTTATTGGTAGCACTCTTGTGTTTGGAGCATCAGGTTTGAAGTTCAAATTTACTAGACTTGAAGTTTAGACCCAGTAAAAAAACGTCATTTTAGTTACCAGTTGAGCCAAATATTTTTAAAGGGGCAGTTTCTGGTTTCAAAAAGTAAACCAAACCATGAACCTTTTTTTTTTTTTTTTTTTTTTTTTTTTTTTTTTTTTTTTTTTTTTCGGCTAAGAATTTGTAAGCATTATATTGAATGTTGAAAGTTTTTTTACATAGAAATAGAAGGTAAACGGGCAACAAGCTGAAAATGAACTGAAAAATAAAAAAAAATCGTAGACTTTTGACTTTTTATCCCAAAAATAACACAAAAAAACAGAGAAAGAAAATGAAACTTCGTCTCACTTGCTTCAAAACAAGAATATATGTTTGAAATGGTCAACAGAAAACACAAATCAACCCCTTGTTTAGTTTCCAGTTTCTCACCAATGGGTCATCAACAGAATTGTATCGAGATTGCTTCCTTAGCATTAGCTTTGGTCGTTTTATCGGTTGCTCTTTTAGTGCTGCTTGTTCTGTTTTTCCGTACCCGATGACGACTGAAGCCTGTCGCCATCGGGTCGAACCCAAAGGAAGTTACTCTTTTTATCGACATCGGGGTCAAGTTGAACTTTGATAGTGTGATTCAGGCAACTGGTAACTTCAATGGTAGCAATTGTATTGGAAATGGTAGTTTTGGAGCAACATATAAAGCTGAGATCTCCCCGGGATTGTTGGTGGCGATTAAGCGACTAACCGTAGGATGGTTTGAAGGCGTACAGCGATTCGATGCAGAGATCAAAACGTTAGGGCGGCTCCGCCACCAGAATGTTGTGACACTAATCGGATACCACGCTAGTGAAACCAAAATGTTCCTGGTCTATAACTATATACCCGGTGGAAATTTGGAAAAATTCATTCAAGACAGATCGACGAGAGACGTGGAGTGGCAGATTCTTTACAAGATTGCGTTACATGTAGCTCGAGCGGTCGCTTATCTTCATGATCAATGTTTCCCCCGTGTTGTTCATCGTGATGTTAAACCTAGCAATATTTTGCTGGACAACGATTTGAACGCTTATTTATCTGGTTTCGGGTTGGCCCGGATATTGGACAAAGCAGAAATTCACGACACCACCAGAGTCGATGTATCAGATAAAGCTGACGTGTACGGTTACGGGGTAGTGATTCTAGAGCTGTTATCCGATAAAAACGCTTTAGACTTGTCTTTTTCATCTTACGAAATCAAGTTTAATATAATCGGGCAGGCGTTAATGCTACTCCGGGAAGGACGTGCAAACGAGTTCTTCGCGCCAGGGTTGTGGGACGCAGGGCCGCACGACGATCTGATGGAGGTGTTGCATCTTGCAGTCGTTTGCACAGATAACTCGTTATCTGTTAGGCCTACCATGAACGAGGTTGTGCGACGGTTGAATAAACTTAAACCGCCATCATGTTAACTTAATATGATTTATAGTTACCATATATATTGTATTGCAAGTTGTAAACTCTATGAACAATTGAACATGTTGGTATGTTACCTTTAAAACCCTGTCACTTCTTGCACTTCAGAACAACTGCACATACACTTTAACTTGCAGAAATTAAACCCATAATTTCTTAAATATAAAAATCCCTTAAATTAAAACTGAAATATATACAAAATGTTCCCCAAGGGACTTTTAACATACTTGTAGTTGCTATATGCATTGTAGATGATTCGATTTTCGCGCGACGAAGATACATATTCGCATATCTCTATAAGAAAGACAAATCTAATGACCTTACTAAAATACTTATATAACGAAGCAAAGAAAACCTTAATTTGTTTGATGTTTAGTTAGGCACATAAAAGGGCCAAACGACCAGTTCCTAATCAATGTGCAGGCGGGATGACGACGATATGTTTGAGAGGATGCTCGACATCAACACCACCACCATGCTTGACGAACTCTGCCGGAGTCAAGAAGCTGCCATGACAAACACATACAATTTTCACGTCTTCACCTTTCTTGTATTTGTACAAAAACCCTTCAATCTTCTTGCCATTCACACCATCCCCTTTGGTTGTAACGCAAGGCATGTTGGCAAACATCTTCTTTAAGGTTTCATGTTTTGACATGTTCCTGTTGGTGGGTTGAGACGCTGTCGGGTTTGAAGGAATCGACGTTGATCTGTTGGGGATTGATCTTGTGATCTGAAGCGGAACAGGTTGCTGAAGCGGGATGAATTGCTGAGTCAGAGTGTTTTTAACCTCAGTGCCTTTGTTGGTGTTTTTAAGCTCGGTGTCCTTGTTGGTTCCTGTTATTCAAATGACGTAGGTAATAATCATATGTATCACACTTAAAGCAATATTCAGATGACGTATGTATCAATCAGATAAAGAAATATTCAGATGACGTATGTATCAATCATATGCATCACACTTAAAGCAATATTCAGATGACGTATGCATCAATCATATGTATCAGTGTATCACATAGTTAACGCAATATTCAAATGACGTATGTATCAATCATAAGTATCACAGTTCAGGCAATATTCAAATGACGTATTTATCAATCATCGTATCACAATTAAGGCAATATTCAAATTAGTACTGTGCAAACGACAAATAAACTACCTTATGCAACTGCTTAACCAAATTATGCATCACAATTAAAGTAGTATTCAAATGACGTATGTATCAATCATATGCATTGCAGTTAAGACAATATTCAAATAATGTACTATACAAACGGCAAACAGATTTCCTTATGCAACTCCTTAACGAAATTATACACAAACGACAAATAAACTACGTTATGCAACTGCTTAACCAAACTATGCATCGCAATTAAAGCAATATTCGAATGACGTATGCATCAATCATATGTATCACAGTTAAGGCAGTATTTAGATAACGTACTGCACAAACGACAAATAGATTTCCTCATGCAACTGCTTAACCGAATTATACATCATAGTTAAAGCAATATTTAAGTGACGCATGCATCAATCATTTGTATCACAGTTAAAGCAACATACTACACAAACGACAAAAAATTACCTTATTCAACTCTTTAACTAAATCATGCATGACAGTTAAAGCTATACTCAAATAATGTATAAGTCAATCAATCATATGTATCACGGTTAAAACAATATACTACACAAACGTCAAACAGATTTCCTCATGCAACGGCTTAACCGAACTATGCATCACACTTAAAAAGCAATATTCAAATGACATGTTAAACAATCTTGTCAAATGGGTCTCTACCAACACAACTATTTAATCAATTTTTTTAACAGCAATTTAAATCACTAATGAACAACGTCCTACATAATCATCTTCATTCCCGTTAAAATAACACACACGTTAAATGGCAAAACCTAAGACCCAACTGACCAACCTTTTTTTATTTTTTTTAACGTAAGACCTTCTCATTTTATAAAGTTTTACGTACCGGTTATTACCTAATAATCTTCCACATTTAATCAAATCATTAACATTGATATACCTGAAAAAGGTTGAGCTTCCAAATCAAACACCCCAGAAGATCCACCGCTCGCCGGAGATCTAACCGTCAACCGAGGCTTCGGAGGCAACAACAACGACGACGAAGACGATGGTGGCGACACTCTCTTGGCGGCGTTTCGTTTCATCTCACAATTCTCATCTCTTATCTTCCCGTTCTTAATCTTCTCATCTCGTTTCCTCTTCGCCTCCAATCGCCTCATCGTCTGCATCTCCTTCCTCTTCTTCCACTCCTCCTCCGTCTCAAGCGGCAACGAAAATGTTCGCGCTAACACCGCCGGTGGCTTATACAACAACGTCAATGACGTTCGAACCTCTGTTGATAATTCATCATCAAATTGACCGTTCGATCTCTGAACCTCAACACCAAATCGACCGTTCGATGATAACCCTAAACTCAGTTCCACCTTTTTTTCAACAACTGTTTCATCTTTTGTTGAACAATTTTCCCCGATTTTTTTCAACAAATCCATCGGAAGTGATTAGTTTCTAAAGCATACGAGATTTTATAAAGATTCGAAACGTTGATTTTGTTGTTTAATTATTTAGAAGATTTTCGCCGGAAAATCTTGCCGGACTTTGCTCCGCCGGCGGGAGAGAGATTGTTGCAGGGAGAGAGAAATAATAATAATAACAGGTGAGAAAAAGAGAAGAAAGGGGAGATTTTTAATGTGATTTGGATGTGAAATGACGGTATTGCACTTGGAAATATGGTTGAGGATAGAGATTGAGTGACACGTGGAGAAGGGAGGAGATTGACACGTAAGCGTTTGTGGAGAAAAGAAAAGAAACGAGGATATCAAGAGTGTTTGTAGGTAGAAAAGGTATTTTGGGATGGACACGTGTCTGTTTTTGGGGTTGGGTTGTGATTGCCATGTGGATATGTGGTTTTTTTATTTTTAGTAAGTAATAAAACTTGGCATGCAGTGGGGACCAAATTTGTTAAAATTCATTATGTTTTTCTTTTTATTGCATCATTAATTAAAAAGCATTAATGTAACTTACTATTTAAAAAGAGATTTTAAAAATCTAAGGTTTATTTGTTGAACGAAAAAAATCAGATAAAACTTTTGTTTGAGATCCTAACTTTCAGACATATATTTCTAAAGAGTTTTTATTAAAAAAACACTTAACGACGTTAAGTTTTTTTAAATTTAAAATTAATGTTTTAAAGCTTTTGATCGAAAGTTTGATACGAATCTACTGATGTAAAAGTAATTTCGAAACCGTACCTAAATGATGAAACAGTGTTTCAATTGATGTAAAATATAACATATCGTAAAATCCTTTCATCATTGGAGCACAGTTCAAAGTAAATTTTACATTAATCTGTTTGTGTCTTCCTTCCAATTAAAAGTCATAAAACATTAGTTTCAAATTCAAAAAAAACTTTAACAACGTTAGGTATTTTATAACAGGGGCTCTTTAAAAAATTAATTTTGAAAGTTGGGTCTCTAACAAAAATGGTCTCAGTTGTGATTTTTTTCGGCTAATAGGTGAAAGTTTAGATTTTTGGAGAGATATCATAGAAACATAACTAGGTTTTAATTTTGTTCTAATTAGGCCACTCAAGCATAGTTTACTCAAATTGGGTGACTAAACCTTCAAATCGAGCAATTGCTGGCATTTGTTTATTTCAATAAAGGAATTCTGGAGAAGATGTGGAGGTTTGAATATTTAATATATGTAATTATATAAAAAAAATTAAAAACATGTTAATTATATTATAAAAAAATAAATCTACTATTCACATTATCGCTTCACATTAGCATCAAAAAAATGTAATTCTTAACTGAAAACGTAAAAAAACATGTGAAAACAACATGTTAAAACATATAATTTGAATAAAATATGAAAGTGAGTGACCTAATTTGAACAATTTTAAACTTGAGTAACTTAATTAAAATAAAATTAAAATTGGTTATGTTTCTACAAAGTTACCCATGCTAACTTACAAAATTCTTGTCGGTAGTTCTAACTTTTAAACAATTTTTTTCGTTGGAGACACGTTAAAAAACTAAATTTCGTTAAGTTTTATCCAAATTTCAAAATAAAGTTTTAATGCTTTTGATCAGGAGGGATGTAAGAGTTACTTGATGTATAATTACCTCGTAACGGTGTTCCAAACGACGAAATGATGCTTTAATAAGATTTTTGAACTTCCAACTAATCAACCCGATCGTCGTTTGAAGTACCACTACAAAGTAAGTTTTACATCAATCGACTCGTATCCTTTTTTAATTAAAACCATTAAAACTTTTGTTTGAAATTTGGATAAAACTTAACAAAGTTTTACTAGTTATTTGAGCTTTGTTATTAATATGAGGTGACGTGTCTAAAACTACTATATATTACTACTATATATTATAAGAAAAAGGTAATTCATAGTGTAGTTTTTGTTTTAAAACTTTTGTTAAATATTTATTTCTTGATTTACAATTTTGATCGTTGCATTTAGTAGATGTGTGATGCATGTAGTAAGGTATTCAAATGTAGTTTTGGATTCTAGACTTTTTGACACAAGTTTAGTAGATGTTAATTTTAGTCAACTTGATTTTCAAATACTTATAAAGTTGGTCCATCTGGTTGACATATTTATAATTTTCAGCTTTGATTTTGATGAAATTATGATATTAACCCCTAATAGACAAAGAAACATCTTTTTATCAATGCGTGTGGCTAGTTGAAATGTGTCGAAATTAAAACGTGACAATTAAGACGGCAGTTGCATCGCGCGACCCAATTACTTACCTAGTTGAAATGTCTAATTTATAAAGGTTCTATTGATATATTTATTTGTTTAGTAGTAATTACTCTCTCATGTTAGCTTGCAAATTGATGAACATGACTATTGACCACATACACGACATTAAGAATAAGATTTGTCTTTGTTTCTTACTTTCTTTGTTTAAGTTTCAAGGAATTGAAGAACACACCGATATAATAACAAATGATTAAAATATCAAGTCAAATGAAACATGTGTAACTTCGAAGCTAAAAGTTCTAGAAACTAAATTTTCTCTAATTAAATAAACAAATGATATCTCGATTCGACATTGATTATTTCTTTTATAACTTTTCACCCTATTTTCTTCTATAAACTTTTAGGTATCCAGATTCCAGACCCGAACAATTCCCTTGATCTTAAACGACTTATAAATAAGAAAACTCAAATTGAATAATCAATACGATAGACAAATTTTCATATCTCGCACGTTACAATATATTGTAAGTTAATAATTCAACTACTTATACCACTGTAATTATAACTTTAATTCATATAATTAATTGTTGGATTAACATCATTACACATACACAACACAGTCTAACACACAGTGATACAATCCGTATCATCGTACGTACAAGTCGTGTGGCCCTATCGATACGACGGGTGTGTGCAGTGTACACCCAATGACGTTATGTGTACACCCTTTCATGTCATATCACTGGTAATTATATTAAAGGGGTTGGTTTACGAACACCCAATGACGTTATGTGTACACCCTTTCATCTCTATGTCTCTCTCTCTCTCTGTTTTTGGCTTTATATATAGAGAGAGAATGAGAATATGATGTTTGTATAACACATTGGGTGTTTGTATAACAACACCTTACATTAGCGTTACATCCGTTATATAAATAATAATATATTTTATATGACTAAACCCTGAAAAATCTCGATAATATACAATGAATTCGAATTAGTTTGTTTTGAATAACCAATTTGATTGGTCAATGTGTGCCAGACTTTGTTTGGAATTCTCTCTTTTTTTATAACATGTTCGATACGACCCGCATCACCCTATTCGTATGCACGAATGACTTTTTAAACTACATATATACATACGACTCGTATTACACCAAAACAAGTCGTATAACATGTTCGATACGACTATATAACATGTAATATGGGTCGTATTAATCGTGTATACGACTTGTTTAGCATGTAATACGTGTCGTATCATTGACAGACAAGACGAATCTGAAACACTCAGCTTTTGTCGTATGACGGCTGGATAATACAACTCGTAACGCCTTATACGAGTTATATTTTGGGTGTCTTGTTAGCCTGTCGGGCATTTGATAACAAGAACCTTATTTTATCATAGTACTAGGTTTAACATCCGTGTGTTACACACGGGTTGAATAAAAATATTTTTAAAAAATTATAACTATTATTTTTAAAAATTTATAAATAATTTTGTAAATTATTATTAATCACAAAATTTTGTCTTTATTTATTTTTCTACTCAATTTTCCCTCTCAACGTTCCTCTTATAAAACAAATTATATTTTCCCCCCAAAAAATTGTCCCCTAAAACTCTAATCTATACCTTCTAATAAAAGAGGGTTTTGAAGGACACGTGTCATTCATTGGAGAGGGTGTTGAATCATTTTCCCGCTCAAAATTAAGAATCTTCTATTCTTAGCTATGTATGGAAAGAAATAAAAAACATTAAATCACCCATAATATTCTATTCCAAAATTTCAATTTATTTTATTTACATCTTTAAAATCAATGTAAAAACAGAAAATAAACAACTTAACAAATAAGGAATTGTAATTTACGGCCTACACCCATACTTGTCGACCCGTACACTCGACTCGGTACATGAGTGTCACCATGAATTTTACCGGATATCTATCATCTGGAATATTTGTATGCCTATTTTTCTTACCCTTTTTTTAATTAATTGATAAGATTTATAAGACATCAATTTTAAAAACGTCGAAATCTATTAATTAGTAGTGTATTTTTAGTTTAAATATATTTGTTTAAGGCTCAGATTAGAGTTTAAACAATTTGTATTTCTATTTTCATATATCTTTCATGTAATGTATAACTTATTTTTAAATGTTATTTTTTCGTAAAGTTTTAGAATTCTATTTTTTATATTTATACACGTGTAATACACGGGGCTTAATCTAGTCTATATAATAATTCAAGGTTTTAGAGGCCTATTTTGAGGGGAAATGTGTGTTCTATAATAAGAAGTTTGAGAGGTAAAATTTATATGTAATTTTTCATAATACAAAGTTAATGGAACCAAATTATTAAATATTTATAAGTACTTAAAATATGATATAATTTACTTATAAATTTTATTATTTAACCCGTGTCTAATACACGGGTATTAACTCTAGTTTATTATATAGATGTGTTCATATTCTTGGTGTGTAGTAGATAGTTTTTATTGTATAGAGTGGAGTTATATTACAAAGTTCAATTTTCCTAGAAAGTCTAACAAGCCATGAGATGATGACATGTGGCATTTCCTTAAAATTAGAAGGAAGGGTAAAGATGGTAATGTCTCTATATTTTAAGTTTCACCTCATTTTTTTAAACGTCCATAACTTTTACATACGATATTATTTTTTAAAAAAAATTGCACCATAAAAACGAGCATTTTCTTATCTTTAAAACGCGTATAATATTCATATATAAAAAACAAAAAAAAATTCACGTTTTTCAGCTCATTGTGTTATTTGTCAAGTAATTGTGTTATTTATTCATGTCATTGTGTTATAACACAATAACCTAATGAAATAACACAATGATCTGAAATAACACAATGACCTGATGAAAATATAACATAATGACCTGATGAAAATATAACACAATGACCTGACGAAAATATAACACAACGACCTGATGAAAATATAACACAACGACCTGATGAAAATATAACACAACGACCTGATGAAAATTTAACACAACGACCTGATGAAAATTTAACACAACGACCTGATGAAAATATAACACAACGACCTGATGAAAATAAACACAATTACCTGATGAAAATATAACACAATGACCTGACGAAAATATAACACAACGATCTGGCGAAAATATAACACAACGACCTGGCGAAAATATAACACAACGACCTGATGAAAATATAACACAACGAGCTGATGAAAATATAACACAACAACCTGATGAAAATTTAACACAACGGCCTGATGAAAATATAACACAACGACCTGATGAAAATATAACACAACGACCTGATGAAAATATAATACAACGACCTGATGAAAATATAACACAACGACCTGATGAAAATTTAACACAACGACTTGATGAAAATATAATACAACGACCTGATGAAAATATAACACAACGACCTGATGAAAATTTAACACAACGACCTGATGAAAATATAACACAACGACCTGATGAAAATATAACACAATGACCTGACGGATATAACACAATCTGAAAAATATAACACAATGTCTTGACTAATACAACACAATGAGCTGAAACTTCAAAAAAAAATTTCATTTTTTATATATCAATATTATATGCGTTTTGAAGATAAAAAACGCTCGTTTTTTTGGTGTAATTTTTATTAAAAAATATTGTCGTATGTAAAAGTTATGGACATTTAAAAAAAGGGTGGAATTTGAAAATGAGACAAGACTAATATACCTTTGGCCTACCATTTAAAGTTCTAACTATTTACCATTATGCCACCTTGTGTTTATGAGCCATTGATCTTCATTTAATATTAGATCTAATGGTCTAAATTCCTTCTTAGACTTTCTAGGAAATTTAGACTTTGTATTTGAACCTAATTCTTATTGTATATAGATACACACGCGTTAATTAATTGTAATAAATTGGATTCAATTATTCGCCAAGTGGTGAGTAATTTAATATATATTTCCTTTACTTTTTAAATTTATTTAAATTATCATATATTGTGACCAAATGCTTTAAATACTAGTTATCAGAGCCAACGAAATTATGATACTTTAAATCAACTTGATCAATAGAAATATACGCGTCGCAAACTCCTTTAGTTTAGAACTCAAGTTGGTTATCAAGTGGCAATTATTTGTTGTAATAAATCATTTGCAATTGTGACTACTATAACAATATTATATTGTTATTTACCATTTTTTTTATTCTAGGTATACTTTATGTCTTTGTGTGTGAAGTGAGACCGGATGAGACTGGTGGATTATTAATAACAAATATGTGTTTAAAACATTTGATTTTAAGTTTTAAATTTTACTAGCGATACGATGTAATATATTTAATTAATATACATGACCGTTGTTCATTAAAAATAGAGAAAAGAAGCAAACGGAAATTACAAAGTGGGAGTTACATTTCTATAAATATAAGACAAAATTACAAGGATAGCCCATGTGCTTAGGCCTAATTTCACTTTCGTCTCCTAACTCAAATAAATTATAAAGATGAACCAATATTTTGCACTTTTGTTTCACATTTGGCCCCTGATTTGGATTTCCGTTAGTTGTTGAGTGTCGTATGGACGGTCTTAACATTCAAAACTAACGAAAAATCTATTTCAAAGGCCAAATGTGAAATAAAAATGTAAAGTGCTGGTCTATCCTTGTAAAAAGTAATATGATAACTAGGGCTGGCATATCGTGTCAGACACGACACGATAAGACGCGAACACGATAAGGCCAAACACGAACACGACACGATAACTTATCGTGTCATTTTTTCTATACACGAACACGATAAAAAGCAGGTTACACGATATGGACATGATAAGAACCCATTTTTTTAAATAAAATAAAATTTTCAAAAAAATTCATAAGTTTTAAATATTAAATATGATTTAACATAAGAATTCTTAAGCCACAAAACAACAAAAGTCCGTAAAATAGTATTTAACCATAATAATACATTTTTTGAACGTCAACCACAATAATACTTGATGAACAAATATGCAAAAGAGATTAAAAGTCCATCAAAGTACATAGGAGTCTTTGATCTTTCTTCCTATCTCCATCAAAGTTCTTCTCTACCTCTATTCTCCACTAACTTTTCTTTTAAATAAATATTAACATGTGATTTATCGTGTTAACAGATCTTTAACCTGTTAGATACGATAATTAACGTGTCATTATTGTGTCATTATCGTGTTAACCTGTTAATGACTCGACACCTGTTAAGGTTAAACACGAAACATGCTAATTCCGTGTCGTGTCGTGTCGTGTCGTGTCGTGCTATCGTGTCCGTTTCAGAAATTGTCAGCCTTAATGATAACTGAAAATTAGTTAATTTCATTTTTGGTGTTTGTGGTTTAGTAGTTTTAACAATTTCAGTCAAACTTTTAAAAACTCATTTTTAGTAAATGTAGTTTACATTCTATGTAAAATTATGGTCCATGTTACTATGGGAGTTAGTTTTTTAGTTAGTTTCTAACATAAAGATTAAAATGTTCTTGGACTAAAAGTGTTAATTTTTATAACCAAAAGGATCAAAATTGTTATATACTCTTACTGTAACTATTATTATTATGGGGAGGAATTTTTTACAAATGCCAAAAACTCTAAAAAGGCTAAGAAGAAATCTGGGGCGTCGGATTATAGTGTTTACGGTCCAGATGGACGCGGTGACATTTTTGTAATTATTTTGATGTTTTGCTGACGCGCGATGGTACTAGGGGTAGAGTTGTCATTGCGCGTTTTCAACACCATGTATATAAAAAAACACAATGATTAAGATTGTCTCTATAAAATAACACCACACATATGAAAAAATAACACCACGTATATAAAAAATTAACTAATAAAAAACGCCATAACTTACCTGCAATATAGTAACACTAGAGTCGATATGAAAACGTCATAACAACGTCAAAAATACGCCATACACAATGAGTATATACTAAATTACCTGCAATCACCATACACTATCATCACTGTAAAATGATTCAGATTTTAAAAATACGAATCAATTACGTCAATCAGGTATTCGTAAAACATCAAACTTTAAAAGGAAAACATCAAAACAAACAAAAACATCATTGTTTTCAGTGTTCGCCATTGATGAATGATTATGGATAACCGATCGAGAGTGTCGATCGGATATTCGTAAAACATCGAACGTTAAAACGAAAACGTAAAAAACAAATAAAAACATCATCGCTTTCAGGATTCGTCATTGATAAAAGATTTTGGATAACAGATCGAGAGTGGTTTACAAAAATCAGTCTGTAGAACGTACAAATTACCGGGATTTCCAAATCAACACCATACGTATAAAGGACGAAGATGCCCCTTCGCCTGTTTTACCCTCATGGATGCGTATATGATGGTAATTGCGTCCTATACTTCTTAGGGTTTTGACATGTTTTAGAAAAACCTCAATCTTATTATTATTATTCTTAATATTATTAATAATAATAGTTATTACTATTACAATTATTTTTATGTTTACTTTTATTGTTGTTGTTTTTTATTGTTATTATTATGTTATATAAATATTATTATTTTAAACCGATTGTTTATTAAAATTTTATTTAAATCAATCGCTTTTAAAACCGCATGTTAGTGTATTAATATTAGTTTTACATCGTTCGATTCTTGAGCCAACCATTGGTTTATTAAAAATATATTGATTAAACTATAGTGTTTTTTAAGGTTTATTGAATTTTAGTACTTCAAGCTATGGAGTATTGGTCGTTGTTGCTCACAACTAACATTTTTACTATCACTATTCTAATTCTCTGAATTTAACACTTCACTTGTTGTTGTGTCACTTTGCTTTTATGCAACATAAATATGCCACGTATGATAAAAAAAAAGCCAAATGAATAAAATCGAAGTGGCACAGCAACTGAAATGTTAAGTTGAGAGTGATGATAGTGAATTTACACCCTGTTTTATCCAACATTTACCCCCTCACCCGTAGAGCCAATTTACACAATATTCGTATGAGCTTAACCTTCCAGTTAAAACATCAAATTTTCAACGACACCTATTTTAACTAACTAATAGGATTGAGATCCACTGGAATCTATTAAGATTTTAATAGATCTTAGCCCTTTAACATAGATTTAACACTCAAATTGCCCTCAGAGTCTTCTATCCATATCCGTCTATCACAAGCTAAGTGGTTGCAATAATATACTTGAGATTTTTTTAAAATGAAAAAGTTTTAATTTCAAGTCTTATCTAGTACAAAAAATAGGCTTTTCAAATTGAGTCAATGAGTTTTCTCATCTAAATTGAGTTTCCTTCTGACTGAAGAATGGAGATGATCAGGTGGGCTTGGTGATCCAAATTTTCGTTAAAAAAATGTTTATAACATTTTATAATTAGAAAAAGTAATATAAGTATTATGTTATATAAATATAGAGAGATAATTAGTATTTTAAAACAACACATGTAACTCCTATTAATTACGTTTACATACTCATATTTTAGAGTTGGTAATTTTATACACGGACATAAATACACAACACGAACCTACATGGTCTTAACAAGTAAAAGGTAAGGACTTAACATGTAACAGGTATTAAACCGGTAGACACGAATCTACCTGTTAATTTTCGTGTACTTAACAGGTATTTACCTGTTAGTACTTGTTAATACTTGTTATAACTTTTTAAAAATTAAAAATTAAAAATATAATTTAATATAACATATTTACCTTATTTACCCTTATACTTATAACTTATACCCTCGATTTTTTTGTAAACCCTAATTACATTTACTACGCAGTCGCCTACTCAGTACTCCCACCCCTGCTTGTTCTCTGCTCTCTGCTACTCATACGACACTCATGCTTGTTCTCTGCTCTCTGCATACGACACAACTGTTTGTTCATCGCTACTGCAGTACTGCTACATGTTTAGGCCCTAATCGCTACTGCAGTACTGCTACATGTCCAGCCCCTAATTGTTTGGTATTAAAGATTTGAGAAGCAAAGACCAATTGGAAGTTTAGAACTTTAAGTTTTTTTAATAGATGTTTGATTAGACTTTTATGGATTTATGGCTTAATTTGTTAAGGATTATGCATATGTGCTTTATTTAAGTCTTTTGCAAACTATTGACAAATTTTATTTCACTAAACAGGTTCTTGAATACTTGTTTTTAAACAGGTCTTATCGTGTCTTATAGTGTCTTATCGTGTATACCTGTTATAAACAGATACAGGTACAGGTAATAGTAACATGTAGACGATAGCTTATCATGTCATATACAGGTAATAGGTTTCATGTTCGTGTTTTAACAGGTTTGTATTTTAACAGGTACATGTATACACAATTGGCTAGCCATATCATATTTACATTTTTTTATAGGGTTAAATGCATATTTCCCCCTCCAAAACACTTTAAATGCATATTTACCCAGCCAAAAAAATCAATTGCATATTTCCCCTTATAAACAACTTTAATTTGCAAATATACCCATTTTTAATAAAGACATTTAGTTGGGGAAATATGCATTTAGAGGTATTTATAGGGGTAAATATGCAATTAAATCTTTTTTATAATAATACAAATCTCAATCTTATTGTTTAGGCCTAAGACCATATGAATCTATATCTATACCTTCTAATAAAAGAGAGTTTTAATGTCACATGACATTCAAAGGAGTCATTATTGCCATTATTTTCTATCTCATTAATATATTACGTATTTAATCATCGCACAACATACAACCATCAAACTAATAAATTATTTCCCTATCAATTACAAAAATAATTACTATATTCTTAGTAAATGTATCATTTACCAAAATATATATCAATATTCGATCCAAGAATATGTCAATTATTTAAAAGTTGATAAATTTTAATAACTTATTTGGATCATGTAATTTTTTAGCAAGTTCATCGCATAAATTTAATAAAAGAATATTTTTAGCATAGTTTAGGCTGGGTTTTGCTTGGCATGATTGTCGAACTTTTGTTAAGCTAACTTTTGTTGAAAAGCCAATAAAACAACAAATCATTGTCAATGGAATAAATGTTATAATTAACAAGTATATGTAGTAATGTAGTATGCTTCTTGGTTCTTTGGTATTTGAGTGAGAACGTAAAAAGCTCAATTAAATACTATTTAAACTCATTGTTTTTTGTATAGATATTAGGTGACCTCTTAGCATTATATCAAAGCTTTTGGTTTGTAGTAGTATAAATTGTCATCTATTTGCAAGATTTTGATAGATTTTTATGTGAATCATTTGCTTCTAATTTTTCCAATGTGGGTTTCTGTCTTTGCTGATGTTAGAGAACGTGCTCAACATGGTAATGTTTTATAGTGTAATGCTTACTCGTCATATGATTCTTTATTTACTATGTTTGATGATCATTACATATTTTTAATTATTCAGTCCGCGTAACCTACGGGGTATAATCTAGTATATAATAATTAAAAGTTATTCTATTGTCTTTTCTTTTATTCATCGATATTTTATGTAAAGTTATGGTTTGACTTGACTAAATTAGTAAACTAATCCACATATAGAATCGTCTCTATTGTACTTATATATAAGTTTCATATCTAACAATGACAACAAAAAAACCATAACTGATACAATCAAAACCAAACTATTGCACGTACAAGTGGGCACAAGTCCACTTGACCCCACCCCTTGTGTAGCACATGTCTTTATTGAGAAATATATCACATGTTACGTACGATCAGAACATATAAACTTATTTTTCTAGTATAACTTGCTTTTAACTTTAAAAATATTAATAATTCATAGTTTGATTTGAAGGGTTTTCGAAGAATGAAGAGGCGTTCATTGTTGGGGCCTCTATTCAATGCACTCAGGCAGCCCATACAAGAGGTTGACTGCAAAATTTAAAAAATAGTAAGTCGATTCGAAGCAAAAAAAAAAAAAAAGGACAAGGGAATACGAGAACTCGGGTTTCTTCCACCGAGTCATCAACTACAATCTATCTAATTGGTGTCATTAACAAAGTTATTTCCAAGATCTTAGCTAACATGTTGAAGAATGTGTTAGGAATCGTTATCTCAGACTTTCAATCAGCCTATACTGAGGGTCATAGAATTTCTAATTGGTGTCATTAACAGAGTTCCTTCCAAGATTTTAGCTAACATGTTGAAGAATGTGTTGGAAATCGTTATCTAAGACTTTCAACCAGCCTATACTGAGGGTCGCAACATTTCTAATTGGTGTCATTAACAAAGTTATTTCCAAGATCTTAGCTAGCATGTTGAAGAATGTGTTGGGAATCATCATCTCAGTCTCTCAATGAGCCTATATTGAGGGTCCTAGCATTCTAGATGATCCTTTGGTTTTTAATGAAGTTATGGGGTGGCTAAAGAAAAATAAATCCAAAGCCGTGATTCTTAAAGTGGCTTGAAAAAGTTTTTAATACTTTCAACTAGGAGTTTCTATTCTTGGGCATATGGATTTCCTTTCATTTTGAAGGAAATGGATGCATGCCATCTTGTCCTTGGCTAGGGCCTTGGTTCTGGTTAATGGAGCCCCAATGGCCGAATTTCATATCAAGAGAGGGGTTAGGCAATGAGACCCCCTATCGATGTTTCTTTTTATTATCGTGATGGAAGCTTTGGATGTGGTTATGAAAAGAAACATTGATGCCGTGTGTTTTCATGGTATCAGCACATTTAACAATGGTCCTATTATCTCGCACTTATTATTCGCTGAGGATGACATATTTTTTTTTGGAAAATTGGATGAAAACAATTTTAGAAATCTCTTTTGAAAGGATGTTTTTACCTCGCCTCAGGTCTCGATCAAAGTCAATTACAATGAGAGTATATAATCTCGCATACGTGTGGACGATATGAATATTTCTCAAGTTGCTCAAAGATTAAGTGTCAAGTGGGAAACGTGCCTTTCAAATGGTCTATCTATTGGAGCCAATATGAACCATATTAAGAATTGGAAGGACATTGTTGATATCTTTGAATCCAGATTATGCTCAAAGATTTAAGTGTCAAGTAGGAAACACACCTTTCAAATATTTCGGTTTACCTATCGGAACCAATATGCACCATATTAAGAACTGGAAGGACATTATTGATATATTTGAATCCATATTATCTTCATGGAAGGTCAATTCTTTATCGTTTGGGGGCCGGATCACTCTTCTGAAGCCGGTATTTGGAGCCTCTCAATATATTTCCTTTTCTTTATTTAAAGCATCGATACATCTCATTGAATCTCTTGAGAGGATTAGGAAAAGATTCTTATGGTTCGGTTCTCATTTGGGGGCTAATATGCATTGGCTTAATTGGAATAGAATCTTGGCTTCCAAGGGATATGGGCGGTCTACGTATTGGTTCTTTGAGGCCCATGAACTTGGCTCTCCATGGGAAATGGTGGTGGAGGGCAAAAACTAAAGTCAAAAGACCATGGTTTAAAACAATATTTATTATTCATCACAACCCAAGAATGTTCAATCCCATCTCAATCCGGGCTTCAATTACTGGTACGTGGAAGTACGTCAGTTCTACTAATAAAGACTTACAAGCTTTTTCTATTGGTTTGTATTGGAGCATTGGTGGTAGAATTAGAAGATGTGACGATTATTGTTTTTGGAGCAACTATTGTATTGGTCAAGAAACTTTACGCAACAAAATTTCCAGCCATTGCCAAATTATATCTATCCAAATAATGCAAGGTTGAGGAATTTTACACGGTTGCTACCGGGTGATAACTCAGGGTATCAACTGAAAGCGTTCCATTCAGTCTGGTGAGGAATTCATCCAATGGAACCTATGAACAACTCCTTTATAGCATCACACTACAACCGCTTCGGACTCTTGGGATTGGCAAAATTCACGGGATCACTTCTTCACCAAAAAGTCGCTTAGATGGCTTATTGAACATAAATATTTTTTTTTCTCAAATGGATGATAGCTATGAAAGCAACTCATGGTTAGCAATTAAAGTAAATTCTTTACATTGGATAATTGTGTTGAATGGGCTCCCTACTAGATTATCGTTGGCCAATCTTGGTATTCTGATCGGCTCGGTAGCTTGCCCCTTATGCAATGGTTTTGTTGAAGATATCAACCATGTAAAAAGGGCTAAAGTTTCAGAAAGTGGTCGAAGGGGTGCTAAACACTGTGATTTGGTGTTCATGGACAGCTAGAAATAACCACATCTTCAAAGGCTCGAGGATTTCAGAAGGCAATATCTTTGAAGAAATATAAATTCTTAGTATTCTTTGGGTAAAAACTGAGTGTCTTCGAGTTGGTTAAATTGGTCATCGTTTAATTTCTCTCATAGAATGCAGTTGTCTTTCTTGTTTCTAGCTTTTTGCTAGTGTTTTTTTAATAAACTTATCAAAAATAATACTAGCATATTACATTGCTAACAAAACTTATAATAAAAACTAATAATTTTATTAATGACACCACTCTACTAATAATTCTAAATTACTTTATTGCCAATGTCTAAATAAACATTTAAAAAAAATATGTGTATATCAAATAGGCTAGTCTTACGTTAACAAGTTAACATATTAGAAGATCTACAAGCTAAACTAACACATTAACTTTATTTTATGAGTAAATACTATAAATTTTTATAATTTGAATATATCCAATCATTCAGTGGCGCAGCTTAGAAGAGACCCGGGAGGGTCACGGCCATCCTAATTTTTTCCGTTAGAAGTAGCGATTTGTCGGTTTTTAGGCGATTTTTGGGTACAGGCCCTCCTATTTTAAAAATCAGGCCCCCTTACTAAAACCCAACCCAAACCCAAACCCATTAACAATCAACAATTCAACACATCAACTAAAACCCAATACAAAAAACCCATTAACTCAAACCCATTAACCCACACCAAGTCACCAACCCTTGTTTTTTGTTAGTCGACTTCACCAGTAAGCAGTTCATCCAATCATCCCAGCCCCCTGTTCCCTGCGACCACGCTGCTGCTCCTGGCCGTCGCCTACTGCGACCAGCGACCCTGCTGCTGCCTGCTTTGTTGATTTTAGTAATAGTAGGTTAGTTTTACACTTTTAGTCTTTTACAATTTGTTGATTGAATGATTGTTAATTGTTGGATTTGTTGAATTTAGGGGTTGCCAATGTTGAGTGTTGTTGAATGTTGATTGTTATTGAATGGTGATTGTTAAATGTTAATTGTTGAATTTAGGTTTTTTAGGTTAGTTGTTGAATGTTATTGTTGAATGTTAATTGTTGAATGTGATAGTTAAATGGTTAATTGTTGAATGTGATAGTTAAATGGTTAATTGTTGAATGTTATTGTTGAATGTTAATTGTTGAATGTGATAGTTAAATGGTTAATTGTTGAATGTGATAGTTAAATGGTTAATTGTTGAATGTGATAGTTAAATGGTTAATTGTTTATGTTGAATGTGATGTTAATGTGATAGTTAGGTTTTTTAGGGGTTGTTTAATTTGAGGGATTTAAGTTTATTGGTTTTGATTTTTGTAGATATATCATGGGCAAGGAAAAAGTTAAATTAAAAACCATACATTCTTTTTTCAAAAGAAAGGATATTGTTGAAGAAAATGATGTTGCTAATCAAGAGGTCAAACGTCAAAAGGCTTCAAATAGTGAGACACAATGAATGAAGAAATTTCTCTTGCATTAGTTCTTCATCCAGGTACTTATCATTTCTCTTGCATTATTGTTAGTTAACAAAACTATTTTGTTTTATTTGTGTGAATGAACTTCTTTACAATGAATGAAGAAATTTATGATATTTTAAGTTTTTATTGCTTAACCCGACCCGACCCGACCCGAATCGTCGACCCGAACATATGTACCGAAACATAGGATTAGGAAAAAAATTTATGGATAGTATAACTTTAGGCCCCTTGATTATAAATTCATGACTTCACCACTGGAATCATTCATCCAATTTTTGATAAGTAGAATAGATGCTTCCTTAAAAACTTATATTAAAAATATAATTATGATGATTTTATTTAATTATACAGGAGGCAAAAGGTTGTCAAGTTGGGAGAATATATATATATGTATGTAAAGTAAACAAATCAAAAAAGCAAATCTTAAAGGGCCCAAATAGACTTCAACTTGCAGGTTGTTATGACACGTGTCAACTTATGAATAGCTAGACAGCTAAGGACCTATTAACGTCACCATGCAAGTTGAGAACGTAATATTTTCTGGTCTGAAATTAAAATTATATTGTCGGGGTAGTTGTCATGTGCATTACACGATCACCATAACTCATTTCTAGTCAACATCATATCCAAATATAACAACATAATTTAATTATCTACTTTTTCATATTAAAACATACTATTCGGATTGGAATATCGGTGAATAACAAAGATTCGAGTTGGCAAAATAGTGATTATTTTTGGATTGGTGGGTTTTCTGATAAAAGCAAACTGATATACGAGCTTTTGTTTGAGAACATGTCAATCTAAAACCTTAAAGTTTCATTTAGAAAATGACGATGATCATTTTCATAATAAAGATTCTAATTTGAAAAATAGCGATTTGAGGTTGGATTATTGAGTTTTTTGATGGGCAAATTGATGTACAAGTTTTTCTTCGGGGAAGTGCTAATCTAAAGCCCCAAAGTTCCGTACTTGAAAAATGGAGATGATCAGATGGCGCGGGGACTTGCCAGCTATCCAAAATGTCTTTAAAAACAGTTTTAGTCTGGCATATTGTTAACTACTTTTATTTTTAATGATGGGATATGTATCATGTCGTGAAAATGAACAACACTCTTTAACCAAAAATATCGTATAAAAAATTTCTTTTACTTGAACGGGGTAAAAAGATTTGAAGTAGTTATAGACATCGTTGGTTGAATGCTTTGAAGAGAAATAGACACACAGGATTGAATGCCTTCAAAAAGTTGATAATTTATAAAACTAATTGAAAAAGTCCGACTTACCTCCACATCCACAAACCACATCATTAGAAGTAAACGAAGTTAAAGAGTGTCTTAGACTAGGGTTGTTATTTGATGTATGTAAAGTGTATAGCTTTGAATTAAGAATTTAACACAATTAGTGGGTAGGGGTGTGTATGAAACCGAAAAAACCAACCTAAAACCCAAAGAACTAAAATCAAACAAATAAAAGCCGAACCCAAACAAAAACCATGGGTTATGGTTTTAATTTTTTAAAACCGAAGGTTCGTGTCGGTTTTGTATTCTGTAAACAACGACCCGCTAAAAATGGAACAGAACTCATAATATATATGGTGATTATACAAAACTCATAACTTTATGTGTATGCTATATAATTGTCAGGCCAGCGTATTGTCATGACCGCCTAATTTCAAATCAATTTTCTCGGATTCTGGAAGGTTCCGAACACATTTAGAGGCCTCAAAGGCTGCCCGAAAGACTCCGGATCAGCCTACAACTTTCAGGAAGGACACGACACATTTGAGGGGACTTAAATCAGCCTACTCAAGGCATAGAAGCTGCTGGAAGACTCCAAAAAACGTTGCACCATTCTGCATACTATGTGCAGCCCCAGAACACTCTAGAACGACCCGGAACATGTCCAAAAACGTCCAGCCTTTTGGCTACCACAAAAGGCCATGAAGACCAGCCTTGAAAGGCCGTGTAAAGCTCTAGATTTGGCTGGAAAACTCAGCCAAAATATCCACCAAAGAAGGGTCTAGATTACTTAGATATTTACTACTTAATATCTAGGATATTATGCATAGAACTCTCTAGATTAGGAATGATCTAGATCAACCCCTTACATGTATAAATAGGGATCATGGGGCTCATTTACAAACCACCTAGCATACTTCACTTCTACTTACATACTTGTAAGCAGAGGCGGCTCAACCATTTTGGGGGCCTTAGGCGAAGTAGAAATTAGAGGCCTAATCTCCCACTCCTAAAAAATAAAGAAAAGAAACACAAATTAGGTTCGTATTTTTTTATATTCTATTAATTATAGTTTCCGCATGTACGTACATTGTAAATAACTTACTCTAAGACTAGTTGTAGTGGTTAAAGCCCCTAAGAGGCATTTTGTGCCATTTGTATGCCATGTCACATTAATGAGGCATAGGCATTATAGGGTAAAAATGGTGTAGTGGTTAAAGCCCCTATAATGCCCTTTAATTATTACACAATAATTGATTAGAGAGGTAAATATGTGTTAATTGTATGGGAATTGTTGGAAATAGTGTGCGTGGAAGTGTTATAAACAAAACGCCTTGAACGATTTTTCAATCATAACGCCCCACGTAATGGAGGGTGGGGCATTATGTGGGTGTTTTTTTAACCAAATAATGCCCACTACGTACGGTCTAATAAAGCTTTGATGAGCTATTTATGAAATGGATTTATATTATTTGTGCACGTGGGCTAAAAATATACATTAGGCTAGATTTGGATGTGTCTTAATTTTGAAGGAAGATTAGGAAAAGGAAATTATCCACAGAGACTTGAAGTATGATCTGAAAAAACCCAGCTAAGGTTTCACTTTTGAGTTTTGACATTTTGTTCGTACTTTCAAAATAGTATAAAATATATGGGTTATACATATACTAAAAATTAATCAAATTTGAGGCCTTCAAATTTTTTGGGCCTTAGGCCAATGCCTATTTTGTTTCAACATAAGGCCGGCCCTGCTTCTAAGCATCCTTTGTATTTGTGTTCTAATAATACAAGCTTCTTACTTGTGTTGTAATCAAGCATCACAAGCACACTCTACTTGTGTCATACCAATCCAACGTTCCCTTTACAAGACTTCCGCTGCGTAATCCATCTCATCGAGACTTAAAGGCTGACTTAGAACGCATCTAAGTGCCGCACGCGACTTGGAGAAAATAAGTACGTGACAGTATGCTATACTAAATAACATATTGCAATATATGATTCAAGAAGTTTAATTAGTTTGTTCCCACGTACTAATATAATATCTTCCTTTTCGTCAAATCATTAAAGATGGGGTTTTAACGAGTTTATACATGATGTACGCATGAGAAGATTGAACTTTGTTTATGATTATTGGCTTTTAAGCAAATTTTCTTAGATTTGTATTAGAATTTTAGTGTTTAAAACTTATGGGAACATGAATTTAAATGTTAGCATTATTACATTTTCCATTTATCATTAAAACTTGTGTTTATACCATATCTTCACTACTAAAAGCAATTAATTTAAGGCCGAGAAAAACTGAAGCCGATCCAAAACCAAAATCCAAAACTCAAAACAAAAAAACATGAAACCCATGGGCTGTAAAAACACAAAAACCAAAATTTTGGTTTGAGCTAAACACTGACTCATGCATACCCTTACAAGTGAATTTAAAATTTATAGAAACGATTATTACTTTATTATTAACCACACACACAATAGGCTAGTGTACCTAACGCATAGTAGTATAGCTTTAGACACGAACCGAATATCGATCCAAGGACACGATGTCTACTAATATTAAACCTTAATTACTATCTAATTGCTCAAATAAGGAGTTGTTTTGAGAATATTTAAACTAACAATAAACTACCAACAATTTTACAAACAACGAGATAAATCAAAGATGAAGACAACTCTCAAGGAAGGATATCAATCGAACTTCAATCCACTTAGCAATAGAATAACATCTAACAAGCACAAACTCAAAGTGAGATAATTTAAGCACATAACAAATGGATGTAGATTAGACTACCGTCAAGGCTACCTAATCATATAACTCGTCGGGAAGCTAGACCGATAAACACACAATAGCCACCTAAAGCGAAAGGTGAACAAGACTCCCATCAGGGTGATCAAATTCCATAAATCTTTGGAAGGTTAACATGATAAACACATAGTAACCACCTCAACTTGCTTAAAGTAGACAAAAATACAATTATGCTTTAACTCATGAACTTCATACCACCATTACAAAACCTAGATATTTAAGTTATTAAACCACATAAGTTCATAACCAATGACATGAGAGATTCTAATTTCTAACATATATCACAATCTTCTAAAACATAAGCATCTAAAACATAAGCATATAGATGTGCATTTATTCAATATTACTAAACAGTCAACATTTATTAACCATTCCTAGTAAAATGCCACAAAATACATACAAAATATGCAATCAAAGATGAAGACAACTCTCAAGGAAAGATATCAATCGAACTTCAATCCACTTAGCAATAGAATAACATCTAACAAGCACAAACTCAAAGTGAGATAATTTAAGCACATAACAAATGGATGTAGATTAGACTACCGTCAAGGCTACCTAATCATATAACTCGTCGGGAAGCTAGACCGATAAACACACAATAGCCACCTAAAGCAAAAGGTGAACAAGACTCCCATCAGGGTGATCAAATTCCATAAATCTTTGGAAGGTTAACATGATAAACACATAGTAACCACCTCAACTTGCTTAAAGTAGACAAAGATACAATTATGCTTTAACTCATGAACATCATACCACCATTACAAAACCTAGATATTTAAGCTATTAAACCACATAAGTTCATAACCAATGACATGAGAGATTCTAATTTCTAACATATATCACAATCTTCTAAAACATAAGCATCTAAAACATAAGCATATAGATGTGCATTTATTCAATATTACTAAACAGTCAACATTTATTAACCATTCCTAGTAAAATGCCACAAAATACATACAAAATATGCAATTCTATGAATAAGTGCTACACGCATATTGTTTTCCAACATAATATTTTCATAACACCCACAAGATTGAGTATTCCAATTCTCAAAATATGCAATTCTATGAATAAGTGCTACATACAAAATTGGGATTTGTACCCAATTCTCCCCCGTTTGAGTATTCCATCAGTCCTTATCAAACGGGGGAGAATTGTGTACAAATCCCAATTTTAGGTCTGAATATGGGCATGTTCTTAATTGATGTGATCATATCAGTTGCAGATTTGCATCTATCTCAAAACCTCTATGATATGATCATATCCATAAGTGATATGGTCATATCGATACATTTATCTTCATTATTCTCCAAACTTGAAATTTTTTCCTTAAAAATAACCGAGCGGCCATCCAAAACTACAAAATTCAAATAGGTCACAATTAAGTACTGATCTAAATGAATATGTAACAAAATCTCTTAAAATTGGGAAAATATGTGTTATTACGTGTATATTTATTCACCTATCATTATTATTAACAGATGAAACCTAGCTAAGATCGCACTAGTCAAATTATTAGTCAAGATTAATATTGACCCATATAATTTAATAGTTGGATTGTTTAAATCTAACTTTTCTTAAGTTTTGAGGATACATTGTCAAAGTTATTTTTCTAAAATAAAACAAAAGTACTTTTGGTTACATTCTGTAATCGTTTTGAAACCATTAAAAAGTTCAAATCTTTTGTTTATCTTGTTTTATATTTTAGAACTAGATTTATGTCTAAGCGGTGTGATGCGGTGGGCGGGTCTCGTTGAATTTGTCACACATGTTATAACGATGACATTAAGCTTTTGACTTTTGCCTCGAGTTACAACATGATAGGTTTTTTTGACACACATTATAATGTGCGGTGCTTTGTAACATGTGTTAACAAAAGTTTTGACTTCAACATGGGCGGCGCGTTGCGCCAAAAGAGATGTATAGCGATTAAAACTGTATATATCCATAGTTAGAGACAAAAATGTAAATATGTCAAATTTGAATATTGGGGTCAAAGTTGCAAACTAGGTAACGTTTTCTCAAAGTTAGGGGTAAAGTTATAAATGTATGAGACTTGTTAGTGACTATCACACTTGTAGTTTTGTCAATGTTTGATGTTTAATACACAAGGTCGACTGTGTTTTAGAAGTTAGATAAATTTGGCTGTTAAGATTTTGATCTTTTGTAAACTTATGATTTACGATTTTTTAAGTTTAGTGGAAATATGTTGGTCCGACGTAGTATCACAATCTTGCCTATATGGTCATAACTCATAAATCTTGATCTTGTTTGCCTACAAGTGTGTACAAGTGAGCTAAAAATAAAAGTACAACTTAATTTAGCAATTAAATTCTAACGTTGCCCTTTGCTTTAGCATTTCACATTCTATATGAATCAATATTGCTAGTATGTTTACATTTTACAAACTATTTTTATTAGAGGAAGTTTCCTATAAAATGGATTTTGTTTAATAAGTGTGAGAAGTAATAATTAGTCTCACGGGTCAAACGAACTTCAATTGAATTCATTCCAACGGCGTTAGAATTGTGTCGTCAAACCCTCCGCCAACACCTCACCTCTGAAATGAGCTCGATCAGAGTTCGTTTGACTCGGTTTTAAAATGATTCAGTTGATGCCCTTTTGGCCTAGTGACATCTGTTTAAAAAAAGATCCCTGTCATCCAATCTCACGACAAGCATGAGAGATAAATCATGTAAGTGTGGTTGACTAAGAACCTAAATTTGATCCTTGGAGGTTCAATTTATTTATGTTGTATGTCATCAACGATCAATCAACTTTGACATTTGAATAGGATGTTTCAATCATGATACTCCCAAGACAAAAACAATCCCACTAACAATTCATCTTCACAACCTTAGCTTCAAGCATATTTCGTGGTGTCAATGAAATTATCATCTAAAAATCAAATGGTATTCATCTTCACAACCTTAGCTTCAAGCATATTTAACTATGTACAAACCACTTTATTAAGTTAATTAAAATATAGACTATATTACAAGATCCAATCATAATTTGTTTTCTAAATTATTATAACTCTAAATAACATTTCATCACGTGAAAGTGCAAAATTACACTTTAACTCATGTGAAACAAAAGCCACATACAACAAGTTATGTTAGAAAGAATAACTGAAACTAACAACAGATGAACAAATTGTTCTGGTTATGAAACTACTGTCACTAAATGTTACAAACCTTACCATGTCTCTCATATTTGGCAATAAAATAAATAGTAAAAAAAACAATAAAAAAATCAAACGGAGGTTGCAGTTGTGTAGTGGCTTGAGCCACCTCTTCTGCCGCCACCGCCTCTTCCTCTTCCTTGCTGGTGATATGCTTCGCCACCATGTCCACCTGGACCTCTTCCTCGACCTGAAAAGTCACCACGCCCACCACTGTAGTCACTTCTGCCATATCCTCGTCCACCACCGCCATTGGAGCCGCCACCACGTGCCCTGAAACTGTCGCTTCTGAAACCACCTCGTCCAGCATTAAAACGACCACGTCCATTTCCGACTGCACGATATTTCATATCAAGGTTTAGCATTTAGAAGCACAAAGAAAACAATTAGAAACTAGAGGTGGCAAAATGGTCAAGTTGGACCAAAGGTCAGACAGGTTCATCGCGGGTTTGTTTGAGCCAAATTGTGTTTCTCATGAAAAAAAAGAAATTTTTGACCAATCAGCGCCTGAAATACAGTTAAAAAAATTACATTATTTCAATAATAATAGATCTTTTTGAATAAATGACTTAAGGGTTTAATATAACTAACATATACTGTGAGGAACTTCTGATTTATTTGGCCCAAATCTTTTTTAGCTAGCTTCTTCTATTTCATTCATTTGGGCCACTAATGTTAAGAGATAAAGATAACCCAAATCAACCCATTCATATATAAAGGGGTCAAATGGTCAATATTGCCATCTCCTTCAGAAACTAGTCTATCATTTGACAAAAGAAGCACTGATTTCGTAAACGAACGGGTGCATATTTAAATAAATAACCTGAAAATGACAATTTTTTTATTACTTTCGTGTTAAAAAAACAAAGGGACAATCATGAGAACAGTATAGAAGCTTAGAATATGAGTTAAAGAGTAACAAGAAGAAGCCGAAGCTTGCAAACCTCGAGATGTAGTTCTCTTTATCTCCACAACAACTTCTTTACCACCAATAACCACAGGAGAACTCTGGGTAAAAAAGGCTTAGATAATTAGTAAGAAAAAAATGTTGAAGGCGTGATGCAATATAAAAGAGCATCATCTAGCACTTCGCAAACATATAATAACTAGGGGTGCTCAGTGTCCAGTTCGATCCGATCAGCTTTGATGAAAATTCTTGGAAGAGCAATTCACTACAGTTTTTCAAAATGACAAACCAAACCTTCCATGTTGGAAGGTCAGCCAGAACCATTTTAGTAGCTTGAACAGGCTTTTTTGTTCTTCTTTTAAAATCTTTATGTTTGGATTTAACTTTTTAAAAGGATAAAGATGGTTCATGAATATATAATACGTAAATATAAATATATATATATATGTTGCTCCAAGTTCCAAAAATGTCCATAATTTAAATAAATAATAGAGGTTAAACTGTTGGTTTCAAGTTCGAAATTGGCAAACCATTAAACCATCAATAACTTTCGAATCAGCTGACTTGCTTCAATTTGAGCGGTTCAGTTAAAGTTTTATAAACACCGCTACATATAATTAAATTAAAATCAGAATAGGAAGTGCCATATAAAGATTTCTCCCATATGCTACAATTTTCAACGACGGTTGCTTGTAGTTGGGTAAATAGGGAAATATACAAATAATATTACGGACCATCCAATTACCGGTAGGTAGAGTACAGCCATTACTATTTGATGCTTATCAAGAACAAAAGTGAGTGCTGACAACTTGCAAGTAGGTATTTTTACTCATCATTGAAGGCAAACGACTTCATGTGGCATTGATGAGTGGATAAACTAGACCATTGGCTATAATGGTAACTTCTAACAAAGGCGTATGGACAAATATGGGACGGTACTTCCATGCCTCACAACATTCATAGAAACAATGCATCAATTTCTAGGAGAAGATAATAATTTCTCACGGTCAATGTTTTTAAAGATGTAGTACAAGCATGCATAATATCTTAATTCTTAAAAAACAGGAATTATAATAGCGAGTCACTAACTTAATCAGGAATTCAGGACTCATTGAGGACAAAACAATAAAAATTCCAGAAGCATCTTTAAAATAACATAACTGAATAAACCTTTCAGAGTTTCATAGTAGTGGGTGTTCATGGTCCAGTTAGGTCAGTTTTGATAAAATTCTAGGCTAAACTGGCAATTGTGGTTTCAGGAAAACAAAAACCAAACCCACCGGGTAGGTTGGGTCAGCCGGACCAGCTGGTTTGACGGGTTGGTCTTGGCGGATAAGCACCAATTTCTTTTCAAATGAAGAAGTTTGTATTGTTTTCTTAAATGACAATGATGGTTTGTGAATATGATACGCATACATCACTTGATTAACTTCATATTCCTAAATGAAAAATAAATATATAAATAAATAAGAAATGTTACACGACCGTTTCCAGGTTCCAAGTTCCAACCCGTAAACCGAGCCATAAAACCGCCAAAACCAAACCATATACAATTCAAAACTGCCAGACCATCTGATTTGATTTGATTTGATTTGATTTGGTTTGGGTGGTCTGGTTGATTTAACGGTTTACGAACATCTCCATACATACTGCTTTAATATGTGTTATATATTGAAGTATTTTTCAAAAAAGGAGTTCCTATTTTAGATTTAGCTTCCAACTAATACCTTTTAAGAAATTCAGGTAACAATGGTCTCAATTTCAACAAGTTTAGACGCTACAGTTTTATAAGATTTCACATATGCTGTTGACAAACTTCTGAAGAAAGAATATCGAATTTTGAAGGTAACAAAATATTTCATTCTTTTTGTCAATAACTTCAACTTCAAGCAGGGTCAGTGGGATTCCTAATATAGAAACTTTGTGCAAAATAGCTGTATGTCACCAATACTGTGACTATGTGTTTGTCCCTTAATAATCTCAGTTTTAGTATTTACTCAAAAGCTACTTCAACCTAAAGTGTTTATATTTTAATCACAGTGTTTCCACTTCTTTGTTTCAATGCAGGTATATGACACATTTCTTTATTCTAGAATCTACTCTATAGCTTAACACATTTTACGATCTCAAAGGTGTGGACTTGTGTTATAAACTTTTTATAGTGACCTATAGCTTATACCAGAAATATGAAGTTTAAATCAAAACTTAGCCAAACCTGAATTGCATTCTGCATGGAACTGACGTCTTGAAACTCAACAAAGCCAAAACAGAATCCCATCTGCTGGTTAAATGACAAATGAACATAACATTAATAACTATTAATACAATTACACAATATATTGTGTAAATTAGATGAAGTGATGAACAACCTTATTACTTCTGACTTGGATACCTCCTTGCTTAATAGGTCCAAACTTTTTAAACTCCATCTCAAGCTGAGGTACTGTCGCATTATGAGGCAGATTCCGAATATAAACGGAATGACCATCACCTACATGAAGTAAACCATAGCTGAGAGCAGTAACAGAAGAATGTGTACAATCATAATTTGAAAAAAAGAGGAAAAAAGAAATTGATGACAACGCTAAGTCATTTACCTTCATCATGAACATAGGTGCTATTAGGAGTACTAATGCTACTTGAGGCAACAGGTGCAGGTGCAGACACTTCTGGTGGTGCCCCTTGTGCAACAGCAGCAACTGTTTTGTTTTCAGTTCTTGCTGGTGTTGCCTTTAATGTTTTAGCAGGAACGTAAACTTTAGTTGGCCCAGGACCCCCTTTTTTTATTTGAGAACTTAGAATTGATGCATATGACATTTTTGGAGCATCTTCAACAGCAGTGGAAGAAATAGATTCTGCAACTGGTGGTGTTATGTTCTCAACTGGATGGGGTTCAGGTTCCTCGGACTTATTTTCATTTGCTAATGGTCCCTCAGTTCCCAAAACATCTAAAGCTTCTTTCTCAACACTTGGAGCTTCTTCCTTATGAACACTAGCAACGTCTGGCAATGGAGAATCAATAGTGTCTGGAGGACCTGGGATCAAGGATGTTGTTTGGTTATCATTTATCTCTTCAGCTACCACATGTTTGTCCTCTGTTGGCTTACTTTCGTCTACATACCGAAAAACATCATTAAGCACAAAGTAACCCTTGTCTTGCGGTGCAAGAAAAAAACTTTGTATGAATTTCTTTCTTTGGTTATCCTCCTTCCTGGTTAAGAAACCAGTTACCAAAACAATCACCCCATCTTTGTAAGACTCCTGAGCATCAGCAGTGTTTATCTCAGCTATGTAGGCAGTATAATCCAATGAACATATTTTGTCAGTGATACCCTGCTCCATAAAGAAAAGACAATGACTGTCATGCGCGGCAATGGTGTCCCTAGCAAATGTTTTATAAAAACTTACACTGAACAGCAACGTTGATCAGGAGCTCTTATGTGTGTTTGTTTTCAAAATTATATTCTTACGAAAGCAGTAGCACTTATTTCTTAATGCATAGTGACATTAGCATGTGAAGATGTATATTTGAAAATTCTGGTACACTGAGAAGGATAGTACAATAAAATGAATACAAAAAAAATCTTAAGACAGTAATGCTTTTAGATCCTAGAAGGTTAACTTCTCCAATGTCAGCATTTATAAACAGTTGACAAGATTGACATAGGAAATGAAGTGTTCATGCTAATTCAGTGTTCCAACCAACATCACAAGTTTTTTGCATGAAACAAAAAACAGAGAGCAATCAACTCTTGAAACACTCATGCTATCCTATAGATATTACAAAAATGGATTATGTAGAACATAACTTGATAGGCAAAATTCTTTTTGTGTAAGGTTGTGACCCTTTCTCTTTTTACAATATGAAATTATATTACTTTATTAGATGCTACATTCATATTGCAGGTAGCAAGAAACGTCTATATAGAAAATATAAACTTCAAACTTACTTTCATGGTAGTCACAGTTATCATGACACCATCTTCATCTGGTCGGCTAATAAAACTCGAGTCCTGATAAAACTTGTGAACTATATCCGGGGAGTGATGAAGTATATGGTAATACTGTCCAACAAAGGCATTGCCAACCACTTGTACACTAGGTGTGGTTGATTCAGTTTGTGCTGCCATTCTAGTTAACTGTAACACCACGAAAATTCCATTATTGATAACTTGGTAAGAAAGGCGATGTTCCCCATAGCTAACTAAAGAAGCAACATTGTTCAATTACTACGTGCGGACAAAAAATAAATGTGGATTACAATCTTGTGTACCCTCCATAATACAATAAAAACAAAATACTAGCTGAGATCAAAGCTTAACCTGGACACGAAATTCATGGATACTTATACACCATGCTAGAAAGTAAACAATAAGCAACAAGACAGCAGTTTTAAACTGTAATGACATTGAAGACCACCTCAGTTATCAAAAGCCCACAAGGCGTGTACCTAGGCCCAGCGTACCCTTGCATCCTATTATTAAGCCAAGTTCCAGCCAAATTCCATAAAATATTGCCTGAACAAGTCTGAAATAGTTATACTAGCCCTGAACAAGCCTTGGATCAACCTAAAACTAGCTCAACACAAGTCTAAAACATGTCAAAGCCCCTCAAATTGCTATTGTATACATCTTTTTAAGCCCTTTTTTTCCTTTGACAGCTAACATTTACACAGATCTACAATTTTCTCATCCCATAGTTTTTCAACAATGATTTCCAGCTAAATCATGTTAATTTCTGTTGAATTATTTGTTCGCTTCAATTCATCAAAAAGAGGCAAAAACACCCGATCAATCCGCTGCATGAACTTAATAAAACACAAAACACCTTAAATGAAGACGATATCACACTAGATCCACAAAATGCAACCACTGACATCACCAAACAACAAATGCAAATACTGATTTAAAAACAACAGCAACATCGCAATGCATATAAATCGAATAACTTCAAATCCACAACGGAAATGTTAAAACAACGCATCGGGTGAAATAAGAACCCTAAATATTAACAAAAACAATAATAAAAAGGCAGAATGAAGTTACCTGTTCGTTAATAGAATCAGTTGGATGAAGATCGAGAGATGTGATGATAAAAATCGAGAGATTGATTAGGTGAGCAGTGAGCAAATCAGGAAGTACAGATGCTTTCGGAGTAGATCGGGTTTCGGGGCAACTATTTTCTCTTTAAACGGGTTAACGTTTAAACGTTAAACTAACGATTAACGGTTAAACTAAGTCTGGTTATAAAGAATTAAAGATGCATGTTGCTAAGTTCGTATATTATAATAATAATAATAATAATAATAATAATAATAATAATAATAATAATAATAATAATGTAAACCCTGTAGTTTACACTTAAAGTCACTTTGTATTTCTGTATGAAAAGTTAGACCATTTACACATTTGTGATCTTTAAAACAAATCATTTACACAATCTCTATAACTTTGACCGTTGATTAACCATCCAAATAATGATTAAACTAACATTTTATGCCTCTTTAAACAATTTTAAAAGTATACCGGTTTAACTTATTTTTAATTGAACTCCCTAATTGATTTTTAGGCCACAACCTTGAACTTATTTTAAAACCCCAATTTTCTAACCACATTTGAACTTTGTAATTTTTTTAACGGTACTTTGTAATGTTCTAAACTTATGTATTTGAGATTGTTAGTAAGCATGTGTTATTTGTTGGTCTTTAATATATATTAATCATCTACCCAACGTGAAACAATAGGTAACTTTGTGGATATTTCTGTGAAAAATTACTAAATACCACAACAACTAAAATACCATAACAACCAAAATATACGTCTCAAGTCTTAAGCAACACTATAACAACAAAACCACTAGACCCAAATTCGTTAGAAACTAAATTAGTGCTATGAAATCGTTACAAACTCAATTTAAAGAATCGAGCATTACTGTTTGTAGCAGGCATCGATTTATAAATTTTTTTGTGATTCCATGTAGAAGAACAAAGTCATTGTCTAATAGTATGTGAACCCTAAGGATGTAAATTATATAATAAGTTTTTAACTGGTTAAAAGTCATTTTTACCCCTTCAATTAACAGTCAACTAACAAACAAAGTTAGGGAGGGATGCAAAAGACCCGATTAAAAAACCATTAGGGATGCAAACAGTCTAATTTTTCAAACGGAGATGCAAAGTGACTTTGTGGGTAAACCATAGAGGTGCAAATTGCACTTTAACTCTAATAATATTATGAACTAATTAACCATGTGGATTGATGAAAGTACGATTTTGATCCCTGAAACATTTGATAAGACGTCGTATCATTTTTTTTCTAAACGGGCTATTATACTTAGGGCTAACGTACTGAATTAGATGTCCAAAGATCTATAATCTTTAAGATCTACCTCTCCTATGAGAGCAACAAGGTTTTCAGCAAAGAAAAATGTCTTATTCTTCGTTGACACGATAGACTTACCTCCTAAAGGAACTGTTGGAAAATTTGTAATACACAAATAATACTTTGTGAAAAATACAAAATAATATATTGATTTATTTTAATTTTTTAGTTAATGTGAGAGTTTTATTACATGAGATGTTTCATCTCATTATTAATGTTTAATGGGGTGTTTCATTTCATTAGTTATGGGTAATGAATGAGATGTTTGACTCATTTTACCTATAAATACCAAGTTTAGTCTTGGTTAGAAGATACACCAAACTACACCAAAAACTTCACTAATACTAAAAGATCTCTCATTGTCTCTCTTTAAAAATTATTTCTAACAAATCTTTGATCATGTTCATGTTCTTCTTTATGGTATAATTTGGGTTGTGGGTCAATCCCGGCAGTACATACTGCTTCGGCTGTTGTACCCTGGGAAACAAACGAGTTCTCTTGGGAGACTCGGAATTTGTTTTAAGGGACCCGTGTTGAACACGAATCCTCAGCCATGTTTGTGCTTCTGCTTCTACTCATTTCTTGTATCTTGTTTTATTTCGGTTGTAATCATATTGTAATATACTTGTTTTATTCATTTTCTTTGTATTGTAAATGAATTTATAGAAGAATTTTATGTTTTTATACGAACGGTTCCTACATGAACCATGTAACTCCAACAACTTATATGCTTTCTAACACACTACAATAACTAGGTACACGAAAAAAATATAGATTTACTCAAACATGTTAACTAGTTGTATATATTCTTGATTATCAATATCTTAGTAATATAGGTTAACTACTTGTAAAAACATACCTATAAACCATATATGCTCAATAAAACACTTTTAAAGCATACATACTTTATTATTATTATTATTATTATTATTATTATCACATCTGCTTACATTTTTACTACATTTGTACAAAGTAATATGCATGGCTCATTACAATTACATGTTTATAATTTGGGTCAGCAATATATAAGTTACTAAACATAATGTGCCATATAAATTTATATACTTTCTAAGAAACAAGGTCGGTGAGTTTCCACCGGCTAGGTGACACGTGTCATCATTTTATTGGCCAACATCTTTGTTTTTTTATTTTTTTTAAATTTTTATCACACACATTTTCTGATTATATACTTTTCTTTTTGGAAAATGTTCAGTATGGTATGTTGGCTTGTTTACTATTTTTTTTTTCATTTTTACCATCTTCTAATGCGTATTTATGTATACGAGATCCTAACCGAGATTATGAATTTACACCTAATATGTCAAAATAATAAGTCAAAAACAATACGACTTTATATCTAATTTGTCGGAACTCTTCGTCCTCAACTTAGTAGTTATTTTGACATCTTAGTTAGTTTGTATATATCTTTTTTTTAATATGTGACGCATTACGACATTACACCGTAACGTGCAAGGCATAAAAAGTTTTTTATTAACGCGTACAACAAAGTCATAAACCGAGACCCGGCCGCCGCATCAGTCAATAAATAAAAAAATATATATAGTGCCCGTTTGGTATGCTGGAATCAAGCAAGGAATGGAAAGGCTCATTAAAGAGGAATGAAATTAGGAATGTTTGGTTGTATCATGAAATGCAATAACCCATTACAAAAGGAATGAAATCACCTCAAAATCATTCCACCCACACCCCCAGTATTTTTTTTCATTCCTTTCCGCTTGATTTCCCACGCGAATTTCCGTCAAGGATAATACCCAATCCTCTTCAACAAATTTACCTCCATTCAATCTTTTCCAAACAATCTAAATAGCCTCAACGATTTTATTCAATCAAACTTGATACGATTTGCCTTTTTCTTCTCCCAATTTTACCTCCAAATAAGCTTATAAATTGGTCGATTTCTATCAATTGCAAAAATACAGTTCGAAAATCGATCTTCAAAGAACATCAGGTATGTCTCCATTGATGAGTTTAGTTCATTTCAGTGGACCCCAATTTCTTTGTTTTTGTTTTCTGCTCTAGGGTTTGGTGACCAAGAATGATCTTTGATATTAATTTGTTCTGATAACAATTGAGAAATTACATTAAAAATAGTTTCATATTGAATGATTTTGTTGGTTTTTGTGGTGAATGGAAATCAAGTTTGGATTAGTATTTGAAAAACCCATGTACTTTTTGGTAGATGAAAAGGACTCATTGAGTTGATCGATCATAAGATTAGATATATATGTATGGAATAGTCACATGTTTGAAGAATCAAAGAAATTCAGTTACTTTAATGCACCAAACATATGTTCTGTGTTAAAAATATGATGTTTTCATGCCATTTCTTTATTTTTGATTTACAAAGTTTAAAACTTTCTTACCACCATTCTGTTTTAATGGCTTTTTATCTTTGTTAAACTGTTCTAGTCCTAACATGTCTAGAAAGCCTTGACAGTTTGAATGTTTGATATAATACTAGTAAATAGTTATGCTTAAAGTCTATGCAAGCTACTCAAGTTGATCCTTTATACGATGTTTAGCGACTATCTATCGTTGATTTGTTGTATTTTATTTTCTTTATATTAGTTGTATGGCCTCATCAGATTATCTATTCGTGAGTGTGACAAGGCTGTATGTAAGCTTGCACAAAATGAAGAGTTAATGGTGATATTTTTTAAGGTTGATGAAGATCGCAAACTTGGATGGGTAACGAATATGCTTGACGATAGTGCTTGAGATGGATGATTTTTTAGGATTTTTTTTAAATATTTGATTGATTTTAGATTACTTTTTAAATCTTGGTTTAAACGATGTAAGCTACACAAATACTTGGTAATTTCTCTTTATTTTGAGGTATGGTTTTTTTGTTATTTGTATTTCATTCCTTCATGTTTACATGACTACCAAACAACACAAGGTAATAAATTATTTTATTCTCATGGGATAACCAAACAGGACATTGGAATGAAATGATTTATTCCATTCTCCTCTCCATTCCATTCTCCTCTTCATTCCATTCTCTTATCCATTCCATTACCACATACCAAACAAACCATAGTGTATTTATATAAGATCGTTTCTATTTAAATCTACCAAAACTAAAATAATTAGTACATTTATATTCTTTATTACAAAATCAGAATATATAACTTCATAACTTGGACTATGACTCAAGCAAGATCAAATACAACACAACAATCGTAGTAGAAGGTTGATTATTAAACAACATAACTTAGACCATAGACCATGCGTTCAATCGGAGATGTAAAGTTGGCAACTAAGTAGCATTATCTAAAAGTATATAAAAAATCAAAGCCCGGTTAACTCATGTTACTAAGGGCGTTCACAATCCAGTTTTGAAGGTTTTTAGGTCAAATCGGAACCAAACCGTCCATAATGGTTTTTGGATAATGAAACCCGAAGCTGAACCATTGAACTTTGAAGCCGAACCAAAGCAAACCATTAGTAGCGGTTTGGTTTCACGGTTTGGGCTTTTTGGACCTATTTGGGCCTTTAACCGGTTTTGGAACCGACCCGGTGTACCCGAACTGGAACCGGCCTTACCCAAACCGTAGGGTACACATGGGTTCCGGTTCCTACAAGAAAGTGGAACCGTACCCGGAACCGGTTCCACCTCAACCTGTCAAACTTGCACTCGACCCTACCCGGAACCGAAAAAACCCGGTTAAACAGGTTAAATACCCGATAATACCCGGAGCCAAACCCGACCCTAAAAACCCGGTTCCTACCCGGTTTCACATCTATCTACCTATTCTAATAATTGAGTAACACATCCACATGTCACCATTTTAACTACTCCACTTAGGATTTTGCTTAGATGTCATGTTCTAAATTAATTTGATGGAGAATTTTTAGACGAGTCATGGTATGCTCCATATTCAAAATAACCCGATATGTTTAAATTAAAAATTCACAAATTATCATCAATTATCTCCTAACCCGATATGTTCAAATACAAAATTTACCAATTATCATGATCTATATTTTAACCCGATATGTACCAAGTATCATGATTTATCTCATAACCTGATATGTTCAAATAAAAAACTTATCAATTATTATGATTTATCATAACCCGATACGTTTAAATTAAAGTTTTACTAATTATCATTAATTATCTCATAACTCGATATGTTCAAATAAAAAAATTAACAATTATCATGAATTATCTCCTAACCCGATATGTTCCAATAAAAATTTACCAACTATTATAAATCATATCCTTTATTGTAACATATGATTTTTTATATGAATATGTTTGTAAATATCCAAATCGTTTTAATAAGAGATATGTTAAAAATAAATATGATATGTAAACTGAGTTAAAACCTATAAAACTAAAATCCGTGTAGTACACAGGTACTAATCTAGTTGGTAAATATATAAAAAAAATATACGTACACGTAAGAACTGAAATAGATACATATATGTATTTGTAGTTTATTATACTTGTACCCATACGTACCATCATTACACATGAAAAAAAAACACTAAAGTTGTACAATACACATATACGTAACTTAATTAATTCTTAGTCATATATATATATATATATATATATATATATATATATAATTGTACACACACTTATGTAAATTTAGTTTATGATCAGTATATATACGTACTTGTAACAATTACACAATACTTATGCCATATTCCATGTGACTCCTACCAAAGAAAAGTTTGATCCAAAGTCGACATGAAATCTAAGGCTTTATGATCAATGATACATATATATGTACCTCTTTTATTTGTTTGGTTCATATATGTACAACATTAAAAATATATACTATACAAAATTTTCGATCAATAAAATCGTACTACAATTCAAAACATTCACGTTCAAAGATACACTGAAACAATTATTACCAAAACAACATGCAACTTCGCAATCCACAATACAAAGTTTTCTAAAAAATCACCATGAGAACAATGCCTTAAAATCCCACAATCATTCTTAAATAATCACTTTTTTTCCCTTCTCTTACACATTAGCTTCACTCAACACTCGTGGTCTATGAATGTTCGCTTGTGACGTAAGAACTTTAAAGGCATATTATTACGCTGATCCTTAATCTTGTCTTTCTTTTTCTTTTCACCCTGATGGAAACCCATAGTTCCAACCCTTCACATAACTTCAATGTTCGATCTATGGGTTTCCATAAATTTTCGTTCTTCTTGCACTTTACACGGAATATCAATTAGTACATGTATGTATCAACCTACATTTCACCATAATATACATCCACACAATCCCTTACTTGATTACATCTTCACTCATATACCATTCTTGTTTGAATAACAACCTACATATAAAAAGAACAATAAAATCAGTTGAACCCAAAACTTTCACCATAATATACATCCACTAATCCACTAACTAAAATCGGCTAGTCTTTATATATATACAAGGTTAATGCATACACGCGCATTAATTACAATCTGTATCAATAACATAAACCAAATACACAAATACACTATAACATCCAAATAACTAACCCATATCAATAACTATAATACAATCCATATACGTACACTATATTACAATCCTTATACGTACACTATAATATCCAAATAACTAACCCATGACAATAACTAGAATACAATCCGTATACGTACACTATAATATCCAAATAACTAACTCATATCAATAGCCATAATACAAATACAATCTGTATATGCACAATATAATACAACTTGTATACGTATTCTATAATATCCAAATAACTAATCTGTGTTAATAACATGAACCAAATACCCGAATACATATCCATAAAATACCAAACATTAATCACACACCCACATACCCAAATACTTTTAGCATTAACAAACAAATTTAAACTTATAAGTTCACACAGTAATCAAATGAATACGTATACGTATCTACTTAGATTAGGCATATATATTTAACTGAATCATGATGACATGCGTGTTTCTAAAAATAACTTGCATACAAGTATAGAACCTTAACTCAACAAAATTTAAAATATAAACTACAATAACCAAAAAAAATATCTAAAAATCAAATAAACTACTTTATGCTACAAGAACTCTTTAAAATTTTAAACTCAAAACAAATTGTTGATTTGCCATTGAACTATTTCAACTTATATTTTGTACCATACAGATTTACATTTTAATCAAGTAATAACCATTGATGTGAAACATTTCTATAGTCAATCAAACATATACTGAAAATCTCATACTCATGGTGTATTAAGAACAATAAAAGTCAATAGCTATTATTCCCAAAGTAACGATTACAATGAATGAACACCTAATACATCGAATTAATATCAAACACATGAATTTCATATGAAAATCGCAAACTCAAAGCAACATGAGTCTAGGATTATCGTCCATAATATGCAAACTACGGAAAATGAACAGATAATGCAACGAATTAAGATCAAACATATGAATTTCATACTAAAAATCACAAATTCAAGATCAATAAGCGTCTAGAACTAGAAACAGACAAAAATTCAAATCATAAACCTTATTTCCTTTTCAGAATCAGAGCATCGCGAAAAATCAACGGTTGAAGCGCATCAATCGTAACAACATCCTGCATATCGACGTCGAGCGTGCACCTCATCTTCATGATGTGGTTGTAGTTAACAAGCTTGATGAATGCCTTCTTACGCAACTTCTTCGTTGTCTTCATCGGCATTATTCATGCGTTTGAGGTTGGTGGAGAGTGGGAGCTGCTAAATTTGGGGATTTTCTACAAAGCCCTAATTATTTAGTTTTATTTCCAAAAAAGCACGGGATTTGTCACCACAATAAAAGTGGTAACAAATTTTTGGTGAAAATTGGTCAATTTTAGTTTTATTTCCAAAATAGTACGGGATTTGCCACCAAAATAAAATGGTAGCAAATTTTTTGTGACAATTGGTCAATTTTAGTTCTATTTCCAAAAAATTATGGGATTTGCCACCAAAATAAAAATGGTAGCAAATTTTTGGTGACAATAGGTCAATTTTGTAGTAGTGGTATACGTAACAAAACCAAACATTTAAGTAACCATAAATCAACACCATAATAAGTTTTTCAACATAAGGTTTCTAGTGATTTTACAGCAACTATTATCATTCTATCAAGAGTATTGTGAGATACTAACATTTAAGCGGTTAGATTATACAACTATAAAAAGTAAATAGCATTTTATAGTAGTTTATAACATGCTTGCTATTGTATAAAGATTGCCATGATTTTTCTTTCAGCATTAAGTTCATATGCTAATTAGTTGATTCAATTCAGAAACAAACAAGATCCAATTACACCTCATTATAACCAATAAACAGCTCTAGTTAGTGAAATAATATCCTAAATACACATAACTTAATTACATCTACTCGAAATTAGCAAGCATTAGCATAGAAATACAAAATTTGAAAACTTTTGAAATCCGAAACTACTTGAAATCCGGAAAAAATAACCAACCCCAAATATTGTAAACATGCAAAATGATTACTCACATGTTGAGTGTAAAACAAAGATAACAAAATCGAAGGTTTAGAAATCAAACCTTACTATCTTCTTCGTCCTTGATGAAGTTGGATTTGACAATATTTGCAGAACAATGTAAAGCGATTCATATGTAACCTAATTTTAGTTTGATTTGATGTTCATTTGGATTCAAATTAGAATTGAAGAGAGAAAACATAATTTCTTAGGATTGGATTTAGAGTCAATATGAAAGAAGTTAAGTTTTGTTCTACCGAGAATGCCCTTTTCCATTCAATATTTATAAATAAAAAATTTTACTTACAAAATTGCCATTAACTAGTAAAAAACCAAAACTCTAGTTTTTAGAGTTTTTAAATATAATCTAGTTTTCAATAGAAAAGGCTTCTTGATTTAGCTTTCACATGGCACACAAAGCCCCTTAAAGAGCTTTGTCCACTACACATGGTCTGAAGCACGTGTAATTTTCCATCATTAAATTGAACTGTTTTTGTTGTTTGATAGCTAAGTAATAATTCTGACATTAATGTCATAGTATTATTCGATTGTTTAGTTAATAATTAAAAAAAAAACTGTTACTAAACAATAATAAAGAAAAAAAAGATTGCTATTGGCATGGATGGATGCGAGCTTTTGCTAGAGGCAGCCACTGAACTTTAAATAAACATGCTATTAGTTTAATTAAAGTAACCAAAACACCTATAATTTTATATTTAAGGCACCCAAGCCTTAGAAACTCCTTTTAGTTAGCTTCTGATGCAATGCAAATATGGCATATATGTAATATGTTTGTATATAATTATGGAGTATGGACTAGAGGTTTTATGATTTGTATAGTGAAATCAGTGATGCTTTTAGATCCTAGAAAGTTAACTTTTCCAATGTCACCATTTATGAACACCCTTAGTTACTATTACCCCTGTAGAAAAGGACCCCCGCAGCACACAGAAGCAATATACATATTATTTTCCCAATTTTCCTGCAAGAAAACAAATATGAGAAACCAAACATACGCAACTGATAGCTCAGAGGAAGACGAAACTCAACCTTAATAAATGTGCTAGGAATGGACAAAGTCCTTGCGACAATTTGTTTTGTGTATGCGGGTTTTCCTCTTGGTAAGCTAAGAACAACAGCAACTTGGTCGGATGTGGCTACAGTTGATGTTATCGTATACCCGGCCTTCCATCTTTTATGAATACCTTCACTTGGATAGCAAAAGTCCAGTTCCACAACCTATATTGAAATTTTTAGAGATATGTTCTACATTGATCAACATTTTTTTTATAAATAATTCAAGTCCTTTCATAGCTCTATTATAAATATAACTCAAAGTGGACCGACTAATCACGTATAAAGAATTCGCGACATGAGAAGAAAATATTTAACTGTTGCGTAGTCATCTCTGACCCATCTAATAACAATGTCATGTCTGAGTTGACCCTCTTATTTATACGGCTTGACCTTTTTAACCATGTATTTTTTTAAAGGCCTGTTCAATTTAGATTGCAAAATAGCATATGTTATAATATGATTGACACCCCTAGGTATTGCAGCAGCAAAGAGCACCTGATCAGAGAACCCAGCACCACGGGACATAACAACAGCGCATCTATTTGTTGCCGACGCCATAGCAGTGACACGGAACCCCGCTTTCCATTTTTCATTTATCCACTCAAAAGGAAAATTTTCATGAGCACAAACTGCCTGACGAAAGTACGGGGTGCCTACATTTCAGGATGGAAAATAAAAAGACGAACGAACACATAAGAAGATATGAAAGCAAAAATATAATGAGGCTTAATTACCCTTTGACATTACAATCAAGGAGCTCCCATTGCTGGTACCTGCTATTGCACTAATATAATACCCCTTTTCCCACTGTTCCACAATCCAATCCTTTCAATTTAAAAACAAACAAACAAACAAAGCTTTTAGTAAGCATGCAAAAATAGTAGCAAAGTAATGTTTTTTTTTCTGAACTAAAACTCATAACATGCAAGAAATAAGATCAGAGAACGGGGTTGTAGTTGGATGAAGAACCTTGTTATCGAATAAGGGAGAGACTTGGTAAACTTGAGAAGTGAATCCGGTGCCTGTATCCATGATAAGAGTCCATAAGTTTGAGCAGGAAGCCACACTGCTGATGAATAACCCGTCTTCGTTTCCTTTTTGAATATGTTGAGCAAGTCCCACATCTGCCACATCATGGTGATATCTACAACACATCATAAGAAAATATTCATATGACAGAGGGGAGCTGGCTAGGCGGGGTAACAAACGAAAACAGTTTATTTTAGCATGCGTTGTTTTATGTATACAAAAACATCGGAAAACCCTGTTTAACCAGTTTCCTAGCTGAAAAAAATAAAGAAAAAGATTTGAGTGTAATACATCTGCTTCATTGGGCGGCACGCATTGCACACCCATATCCAACGCCTAACAGGCATAGGCATTCCCATCCGAACCTTCTTTTTCGGCTGTTCATCGTCTTCTCGCTCCGATGAATTTATTACCCGCTTGTGTCCAATGAGCTAACAAACAGATAAAGTTCAGTAACAGGTCATTTGACATATTTTCGACATATATAACATACCTTCTGAGCACCTTCAGTGTTGATCGGTCTAATATCCGGATTTGGACCAGCTATCCCATCAAAAAGGGAAACATATTCTGCATAATTAGGAATCTCATCAAACTTTAGATTAACAACGTATTCAACAAATTTCCGGAACGGAACAGGACAGGAGCAACAAAGTGTCTCTGGAGAAGTTTCCATCTTCTTCTTGCACACAAGTAAGTCTTTGTTTTTATCCTGCAGATGCTAATTAAACACTATCTAAAAAAGCCACACACATAGGGGCACGCTCGCTTTAAACCTAATAAATAGAGAGAGAGAGAAAGAGAAAGCCAATTCAAAACCTCGAAACTTTGCCACGGAAGTCGACCACAAAGAAGAAATACAAGTGTATAAGCAAGTGATTCCAAATCATCCCTTCGGCTATGTTTCCTTCCAAGATGAGCATGTACGCTTGCATAACGGTAAGTTCCCCTTCAATAAAAGAATAGTTTCAGTAAACAAATAATCTTTAATGGAAAAACCACGAAAAGATGTCACCTACATACCTAAACATATTTGGTTGTTGAGCATATTCAACATGCAGTCCAGATGAAGCATTTCGCCACTTAGTGGCTACACAAAGTAAAAAAAAAGATTTAGTTTGCAACAATTCCTATAAAACTATCTATCATAAAAGAAGACAAAATGAATGAGTTAATACCTAACCCAAAATCAACAAGAAACAACTTCTTCTCATCTGACGACCCTAAACGACCAAGTAACAAATTCTCAGGTTTAACGTCCCCATGTACGTACCTGCCAAAAAAATCACTAGTTGTTACATTTTACATAATGTTTACATGGGGTGAAAACCCGGCAGACCAAAGACGTACATTCTGGTCTGATCAGCAAACCATATGCATGTAATATACACACATCTTATAGTAAACAAGTGCAATAATAAAGCACAATTGAAACCTACCCTTTAGAGTGTATCTTCTCTAAAATGGAGATGGCTTCTATAGCTATGCATGCAACCATTTCAACCGACATCCTAAGCATGAAAATCATGATTTATAGGATCAAAAAATTGCAACGTACTGTTTAATAGATTACATCTGCATCTGCGGGTTTGGTTCAATAACCAAACCCTAAACACACACACACACACATGTATGTATATATATATTTTTGCGCATAGGCTCCAGACTAGGCCAAAGGGCCTTGAGTGAGCCTATCGCCTTTGACAACATAGACATATATGTGTGTGTGTACTTGAGACAAGGTGAAATTAGATTTACGTGTGTGACTTGTTATTCATAACATCCAATAAGCTAGGTCCAAGCAAATCCATGACCTTCAACAATCAGAAGCGGCCAAGTTAGCTAGTAGCCACTTAAAAAGGTGAACTCAAATACATAAGACAGTAAACAAAGAGGTACCATTACGTAATAACCACCCTGCTTGCCTTTATAATATACACGTGGCACGCCATGACTTCCACCAAGATCACTTAAGCCAAACAAGTTAGTACTTACTTTAGCTTACATGTTGCAATGAAAAAGTCAAAACCTAAATAAATAAATAAATAAATAAAAAGTCACTGACTCGTAAACATGCAATTCTTGTGGCGGTCCTTTGTAGCGTCGGCGTTCAAACTTCAATGCAAACTAAAACATAAATAGAATCAGAAAGGATAGGTGAGATAATGTTGGGAGTGAAAACGTAAGCATGATGTGATACTGATACCTCTAGGCCAGGAAGTGGTCCATTGATATGGCGTCCAATATATACATGTCCAAATGCCCCCTTTCCAAGTTCTGTCTCAACCTTATAATAAGATGACGAACCACCAACATTCACCTGATCAATACAAACATTGGTTCATAATTAGCTAGCATATATATATATATATATATATATATATATATATATATATTAGTAGCAGTCTGTCACAACATTCATCTCCAATCACATTTGCAATCTAGCTAGGTCATTGTTGTTATTGCTTTACAAAAAAAGAAAAAAGGAGCTTGAATTTAAAGATTATTATTTTACCGGCCTTTTGCGGGAGTAGAGTCTCATCGTCGCTTGAGCTATCAGAGTCATCCATATGGGAATAGGATCGTTGAATTCAATCGGTCGGCAACCAAAACTGATGCGAAACGATCGGAATTTTTTCTAAAGGAGGGATTTTTGTAAGTGATTGAATTTGTGGGTTTTATGATTTTGTTTGTTTGTTGGGATGATAGACTTCAATAGCGTTTATTAAAAACTCAAGCCCAAACCAGTATATTTTTGTAATAAATCTTTATATTATAAATTAGATTTCTTCCACAAGTTTTGTTCTCCTATATATATTTATTAGTTTAGTGTTCGTGCTACGTTCGGAAACGTAATTCAAGTGATGCTTTTAAGAATGTTCATGAATGAGACAAAACTGAATTAGATTTTTAAAAAGTTTACATTTTTAATATAGCAATATTATATACTCAAATTAAGGAGAATAAAGTGTTCCGTTTTATGGTGTAGTTTATTTTTTTTAAATCGTATAAAAATGTTATGTATATTTATGAAACACTTAGGTCTTTAATTGTATGTTATTATTAACTTTATCCATAAGTTACATTTTTAAACCATATCAAATATAAACCGACTCATGTACACTCCTTGTAGTAAATGGTTAAAGATATAAATACTCTTAAATTTTTCAGAATTCTTCAAAATATTAGGGGACCAAAAATGTAATTAGTTTTATTATAATATATTTTATATACATATTTTCAATAAAAAACCATTATTATGAGATAAACTCTCAAATAATGCCACATTAGCTAAAAACTTTAAAAAAATGTCACATAAGTTTGTATTGCTTTGCTATATTATATAGGGATTGTAACCCATTGTATATTAACACACACTTTATCAATGAAATCATCTCTTCCATTCTATTACTTTTCTCATATTCTTATGCTATTTTGTTTTACAAAACGTTATTAGCACGGGTTGCTTATGGATTTGGATGATCACAAGAACCTTGAAACTATGTTTCATCAAATCAGCTATCATACAAGTAAGTCTTTTTTTATTCATAATATTTATTGTTTACGATTCTTGTTTTATATATTGGTATTGATTTCTTGGATGGTTAAGTTATTATATACTAGGTTAGAGACCCGTGTTTAACACGGGATTAAGTCAGAATGAAGTTTAGATAGTTAAACAAAAATAGGACTTTACATTAAACTATTTTTATACCTCTCAATCCAAGTTACCACTTTTAATAATCTTACAATATGGTTTTATAAAGTTTATGATAACCAAAAATCATTAACAATTGTGTATTTGTTGATAAGATAGACAAAAAAAACTCATGAACCATAACAATAGATGAAACAAAAAATCTAAAACAAAGATAAATGAAACATAAAATAATTTGCATTATGTTGCGAGATAAGCAATCGATTTTAATCCATATCAGATTATATGTCACTTGTTAGAACCAGTCCTTAATTCACTTCTTACGTTTAACTTAATGTGACATGTCCAAAATAACAATTAAAAAATCACAACCTATAAGAAATTGACTTATTAGTCAAAACCCACGATTCAGTCGTCTAATTCATAATGCACATAAGGTAACCTACACTGGTAGTTTTAGAATAAGTTGTCAATGTAAACAAACTACTTGTAATTACATAATGAAACTAAAACTAATTTAAAGTACAAAGGAAAAATTCAAATAAACATATCCACCATGACTCCAAATTACAAGTCTCTAAATACTTCCTTATACACTACATTGGATGTCTTATTTGTAGGATTACCGTCGTTATAAAAAATTCACAGTTTTAGCCCATCTTTACTTTTTACTCTTGACAAAGCTACGTAGAGTAGGCCATGTGAATAGCAAGGTTGTTTCAACAATAAACCAACTATTGATAATGATTGTCCTTGACTTTTATTAATGGTCATTGCGAACAAATAGCAATTGAAAATTGTCTTCTTTGAAATTTGAGTGCAATCTTCTTATCAGATGGTGTTAAAGCAAGCCTCTAGATAAACGTTCTAGTTTCCATATTACTTCCTGAGATAACTCTCGCTTCTATAACATGATTTCTTAGTGACAATACTTGTAATTGTGTACCATTGCATAAACCATTTTTTTTATCAATATTGCGTAGTAGCATGAAAGTAACACCAATCTTTAATGCTAACTTGTAGTTTGGCAAACTTGAAATTTTAAGGCCATTTAAGACATTTGATGATTATAAATTTTGGTCAAACCCCTCATGTAAATCGTATGTAAACCCTACATGTATTGGTATGAGCTCCATGTCATCTTATTTTATGTATTGAATATAATGTAAGATTACATTACACTATAAAACTAGATCTAAGACCGAGCCGCGCGATGCAGCGGCCGGGTCGCATAGTCGGTTCTCGTTTATGTGACTTTGTTGATAAAAAAGTTTAATGTCTGATACGTTATGGTGTAAAGTCGTAATGTGTCGCATACAAAAAGACGGAGAAATATCCAAACTTATAGGTCAAAATGATAACCAAGTTTAACCCGGAGGGTTAAAGTTGTTAAATATGTCAAAGTAGAATAAAAAGTTCAAGTCGTAAATTGGTTAAGTCATCAGATGCCAAAATAATAATTAGTCAAACTCGAGAATTAAACTCGTAAAAACGTCAAAGTTAAAAAAACATAAGTTGAAAATAGAAGAATGCTAACGTTGTTAGACGTAAATATAAAGAAAGTATTATTAACATTTAAAAAAATGAACGACAAAGAAAACACAAAATTTGTTGAAAGCAGCTAAGTGGGGGTCGAACCCACGATTCTAAGTTGATAACAAAAGCAACAAACCAATCCATCCAAGCCAATTTTGTTTGACAAGTATCCAAACTAAATGTACATATACAATACTTAAATCCAGAAAAACAAAAACAAAATAACCGACCTTCAACTTTAAGAGTTTATTTATTTATAAAATAAAATATAATACCCGGACCCAGTCTCAATAATTTGCTAAACTCATCATATTAAAGTTCCAAATCAGCTACAGGTTTGTCTTTGTTAATTGTAAATATTAACTAGTTTAGCCCATTTAGAATTATTAGTTAGTCAGGCCCATGGGCCATAGATTAGGGTTTCCCCTCTCTATAAATAGAGAGGTCATCTCGTTGTATTATGAACACTTCAAGTAATATACTATCTGGTTCAGTTTTCTACATGGTATCAGAGCCACAAAGGCTCTCAGTACAAACCCGTGCCACCTGAATCTGCTACCGCTGAACAAACCCGAGCCGCCACCTCTGTTCAGAAACCCTAGCCGCCGTCGTACAAGCTCTAGCCGCCATACCTGACTTGAATTTGTTTGGTTTCTGCTGTTTACACCTGCTGCCCTCTACAAATCTTTTTTCGACAGAAAACCACAACACACCGCCAACACCATCAGCTTCGCCACCTCCCGAATTGCAAACCCTGAAAAAATCACCTCCGGCCGACCATCCACGCGCCTCCACGCGCCACCTCATCTCCGCCGCACTCGCCCACGCGCCGGCGCGTGCGGGCGCGTGAGGCCATCTCCGGCCACCGTCGTTGGTCCAAGGTCATCGGAATCTCTGTCCTGTCAGTTCTGTGTGGTCAAATTACTGATCCGACAACATTTTTTGTTCTGCTCCAGATCTCCGACCATCATCTTGTTTTCCGGCAACATCGTGGATTTAACATTCCGATCAGTTTATGAAGTCTGTTTTCTGATTGGGTTACATATCCTTTTTAGCGGTTTAAAATCAGATCCGGTCCAGGTTCGTCATAAACCCGGTTCAACTTAGTGTCAAGATTCTTTTCAGTTCTGGCAGTTACAATGGGAGACAAAAATAAAAGATATACAGTCACCAAGGAGGAATATGATATGTTTCAACGGTTCCTTGCAACTCAATCGTTTGCTCAAACCAGCTCTGCCCGTTCAGGTACACTCTCTAGTTTTAACTCATCTTGGATTGTTGATTCTGGAGCTACTCATCACATGACTGGGAATCAAAACCTATTGTTTAACCTGCAACACATTTCTCACCCACCGGTTCGAATTGCCGATGGTTCCTCTTGCCCGGTTCAGGGTATTGGATCTATCAGTAATTCGGAAAACCTCACACTTTCCTCTGTATTATTTGTTCCCAAATTTCCTGATAACCTTTGCTCTGTTAGTCAACTCACTAAGCAAAATAACTGTTATGCAAAGTTTTATCCAACCCATTGTATTTTTAAGGAACTAGGCACGAAACGGGTGATTGGTACTGGTTTTGAATTAGGAGGCTTATATCGTATGTCCACGTTGTCACGCCCTATCGCAAATGTGTGTGATTCAAGCATAATGAAGGTTCACTGTCAGTTGGGCCATCCTTCTGTAGCCATAATGAGGAAAATGAGACCGGATCTTCACATTCCCGATACATTTCATTGTGAGTCATGTCAATTAGGTAAACATATCAGAAGTTCTTATCCACCCAAGGTGTCGAGTCGAACTGATACTTTATTTGAGCTTGTGCATTCTGATATTTGGGGTCCGTGTCCAGTCAAAACTCCTTTGGGTTTTCAGTATTTTATTTCCTTTATTGATGATTATTCTCGTGTTACATGGGTTTACTTACTTAAATCTCGTAGTGAAATCAGTTCCGTCTTTCGCGAATTTCATTCATTTTTGAAAAATCAGTTTAGCATATCGATCAAAACTTTACGTACTGATAATGCAAAAGAGTACTTATCCACTGAATTTTCTACGTATTTGAAAATGAACGGCATTGTACACGAGTCTTCATGCGTATACACACCCCAACAGAATGGCATCTCTGAACGTAAAAATCGCCATTTATTGGATGTTGCTCGCACGATCATGCTTCATTCCCACGTACCGGACCGTTTTTGGGGTGATGCTGTCCTTACTGCAGCTTATCTGATAAACCGTTTGCCGTCATCTGTTCTTAATGGTCAAACTCCGTTCTCTGTCCTGTTCCCTAAAGGGAATCCGTTTCCTCTCGAACCCAAAGTTTTTGGGTGTGTAGCATATGTTCATGATCATCGTCCGGGTAATACTAAACTTGACCCCCGAGCTATTCGTTGTGTCTTTCTTGGTTTTTCACGAGTCCAGAAAGGGTATAGATGTTATAGTCCTTCTCTTCGTCGATACTTCACAAGCGCTGATGTCACGTTTCATGAGTCATGTCCCTACTTCCCTGAGTCTTCTACTTCTGTTTCTGACATTTTCCCCGATCCTGACCCCGTTATACCTGAGTCTGTCACCATTCCTACCATTCCTGTATTCCCGGCTCCATCTGTTACTCTGGTCTCAGACGCCTCAGATTCTGTTTCTGCTACACCTGGCCCATCGACAGAGCCTCCACCATTGTTGTTCACATATTCCCGTCGACATACGATGTCTTTTGATTCACAATCAGACCCTGACCCTGTTACGACCTCTGTTCCAGATCCTGACCCTGTTCCGACCTCTTTTCCAGATCCTGACCCTGTTCCGACCTCTTTTCTAGACAACGACCCTGTTACGACCTCAGTTCCAACCACCGACGCTACCCATACCCCTGCCCTTGATACACCAGAACCTTCTGTTTATGACCCACCCGGTGCACCATATCCTGACATTCCCATTGCCTTTCGAAGAGAACCCAGACACCATACCCGTTACCCCATCCAGGATTATGTTTCCTATGCTCATCTCTCCCCTGAATGTCATGCTTACACCACTGCCATTGATTCCTATCCGATTCCCAAAGATGTGATGACAGCTCTAGCTCACCCAGGATGGAGACAGGCTATGGAAGAAGAGATCGGAGCTCTTCGAGCCAATCATACATGGGATCTTCAAACGCTCCCTCCCGAAAAGCGTGTTGTTGGTTGTCGCTGGTTGTTCACTGTTAAACCAAACCCTGATGGACCTGTGCCTCGTTTGAAGGCCCGTTTAGTTGCTAAGGGATATTCCCAGGCGTATGGCATTGATTATGATGAGACTTTTTCTCCGGTTGCCAAAATGCCATCTGTTCGCATTTCGATTGCTCTTGCTGCCATCAATCATTGGCCGCTCCATCAACTTGATGTCAAGAACGCCTTTCTTCATGGTGTCCTTGAGGAGGAGGTATATGTGGAGCAGCCACCTGGGTATATTGTTAAGGAGGAGGCCTCCAAAGTTTGCAGACTACGTCGTTCACTGTATGGCCTTAAGCAGTCTCCTAGGGCTTGGTTTGGTCGGTTTTCTGATGTTATGGGTGAATTTGGGATGACCCGTAGTGCATATGATCATTCTGTGTTCTTTAGACACCGTCAGGGCAGGAGGATCATTCTGGTTGTTTATGTGGATGACATTATTATAACAGGTGATGATGAGGTTGGGATTACCAATCTCAAATAGTTTCTTCAGTCCCAGTTTCAGTTCAAAGATCTTGGCCGACTTCGATACTTCCTTGGCATAGAAGTATCCCGTTCTCCAAAAGGAATCCTTCTTTCTCAACGGAAGTATGTCCTTGAAATGTTGTCTGAATGCGGATTACTAGGCTGCAAACCAGTAGACAGTCCAATGCTTACTACGGGAAAGCTTCTTCCAGAAGATGGAAGCCCGATGAAGGATCCTGAAAAATACAGACGCCTAGTTGGAAAACTTAACTATCTGACAGTTACTCGTCCGGATATCTCCTTTGTTGTTAGTGTTCTAAGTCAGTTCATGACCTCTCCATACACCGGACACTGGGATGCTGCTCTTCGTGTTCTACGGTATCTTAAAACTGCACCTGGGTTAGGAATCTTGTACTCTGATCAGGGTCACTGTCGTGTGGGTGCCTTTACAGAGGAAGGAGATGGACGAGTATCAGGATTCTCAGATGCTGATTGGGCAGGTTGCCCTTTCTCACGACGATCGACAACCGGATATTGTGTATTTGTTGGTGGAAACCTAGTATCTTGGAAGAGCAAGAAGCAACACACAGTATCTAGGTTAAGTGCTGAATCTGAGTATAGAGCAATGACAAATGTTACTTCAGAGATGATTTGGGTTCGTCGTCTACTCAAAGAACTTAGGGTTATTTCTAATGATCTGATGAGGTTATATTGTGATAATCAATCTGCTATACACATAGCCAAGAATCAAGTCTTTCATGAAAGAACAAAACACATAGAGGTTGATTGTCATCTTATCAGGGATCGTGTTGTGGGCACTAAAGTTGATCCTCCATCCATTCAGCCAATTCATATCAAGACCGAGTTTCAACTTGCAGATGTCTTCACAAAGCCGCTTCGAAAGACTCAAATAGATTTTATATGTAACAAGTTGGGCATGATTAACATCTATGCTCCAACTTGAGGAGGAGTGTTAATTGTAAATATTAACTAGTTTAGCCCATTTAGAATTATTAGTTAGTCAGGCCCATGGGCCATAGATTAGGGTTTCCCCTCTCTATAAATAGAGAGGTCATCTCGTTGTATTATGAACACTTCAAGTAATATACTATCTGGTTCAGTTTTCTACAGTCTTTAGTAAACAAAGTCTAATTATTGTGGAATTAGAATTAACCTACCTTATATATACGTAGGTAGTTGCAGTACTCTTAAAACCAGGTGCATCTTACTTTAGGATATTAATCATGTGTTAGTGTAAGTAAACCCCAACTATATATCAGCCAGCGAATACATAAAAAAAGATCACTGTAAGACAGCATACACGTACATGCTGCCAGTTTGCTCTTGGCTTATACAATTTTTTTTTATTTTACTTCTGTTAAAATGTATGCTACTCTTTACTTTTGGTGATCTTTTGCAATGACATGCATGAAACTTCATATGAAAACCTGACTATCACCTACAAAAGCTAATTTGATACGACAAAATTGTCAGGAAAATTTGACCATCATAGGAGACAAATCTAACTATGGTCACAAGGTTAGTTCCTGAAAAAGAGTTGTTTTCTTTTTGTTGGAACTAGATTTATACACTCTCTCGCGTGTTACGCACAAGAGTGGTTATTACATTAGTGGTATACCTGAATATATAGCATTGTAAGGTATATAAAACCATATACACATGCATTACTTACAATCATAAACAGTTTTTTCTAGTTGTGTTCAAAATAAGAATCAAGTTTTCATTAGATGAGGAAGTAGGTGTTTGGCTTGTCAGCCATTATGGGAAGTTGAAGTAGTCTCTTGGGATCTCCCCTATATTTGGTATGGGGGTAAAGAAACTCGTGCCACCGATAACAAAATGTACGTTGGAGTAATCTTCTACATCTGCACATTCATATTTTCTGAACTGGTAACAGGATCCGAGTCTGAGTCCATGCTCTACTATCCTTTGCACTTTCTTGTATTGCAGTTCCTATACATATATACATAATTGCATTTATATGTAACAGGAAACAATGGATTAAAAGTTGCCTATTCTAGTTCAAACATGCAAGTTTTTTTCCATCATCGACATAAATAATTCAAATCATGAAAAAACGTTTTTGCCCGACTTAAACTATTGAGTTAATTTTTATCATCAATACATCCATATGTATAAAGATTTCTCAATTGTATCTAGCTCAAAAAAGCCCTGCTATAATATTTGACTAACTAGATTAGTACACGTGTACTACACGCATTTTAGTTTTATAGGTTTTAACTCAATGTACATATCAAATTTATTTTTAACATATCTCTTATTAAATTGATTTGGATATTTACAAATATATTCCAATAAAAAATCATATGTTACAATAAAGGATATGATTTATAATAGTTGGTAAATTTTTATTGGAACATATCGGGTTAGGAGATAATTCATGATAATTGTTAATTTTTTTATTTAAACATATCGAGTTATGAAATAATTAATGATAATTGGTAAAACTTTAATTTGAACATATCGGGTTAGGATAAATCATAATAATTAATAAGTTTTTTATTTGAACATATCAAGTTAAAAGATAATTTATGATACTTGGTACATATCGAGTTAAGATATAGATCATGATAATTGATAAATTTTGTATTTAAACATATCAGGTTAAGAGATAATTGATGATAATTTGTGAATTTTTAATTTAAACATATCGGATTAGTTCGAATATGAAGTATACCATGACCCGTCTAAAAATTCTCCATCAAATTAATTAAGAACATGACACCTAAGCAAAATCCTATATGAAGTAGTTAAAATGATGACATGTGGATGTGTTACTCAATTATTGGAATAGGTAGATTGTCTTTACCTAACCAGTGCATAAACAAACTTTGGTTCATATATCATCAGCATGTAATTCACTTTGTTACCTACTGCAGAAATATGAATACATGCATTTTGCATCCAACTTTACATTATATATATATATATCATCAACATGTAAATCATTTTAATACCTACTACACATATATGAATACATGCACTTTGTAGCCAATTTTACAGTGTATGTTCATACATTTCTCAAAGTATTAGAGACGGAACTGTTGTTATTTTTTAGCATCTCAAACTGTAGTTCTTAGTTTAATACTATACTTTTCATACGGTTGTCACTACCTAACCTATATATAAACGAACTTTGTTTCGTATACCATCAATCTAAAAGCGGGATTCTGTTTTCGGAATACTCTTATTTTCAGAGGTAGGGTTTGTCCACCAGGCACCAACAACGCAAGGTCACCGCCTTCCATTAGATGTAACCTATCATGAATGAATTGTCAAAATATAAATTACTATCTTGCTAACAATGGTCGTTGTAATTGTATTATGTCTTTAGTAACATATGCTCTTTGTTAGAACCTCTTCACGGCCTAGTCATGCTAACAATAACATGCAACAAAAAACAAACAAACCTTGAATTGAAACAACAACAACAAAGAACAACAAACTACAACACCCAACACAACTTCATTTACCACGAAGCACCAGAAAACCAAATTGAAAGCTACATAGAGATCGAACTAAACCTTCTATAGCATAAAAGACACCCAAAACCTGCAACAAACAACCACACAACAAAAGACACCCAAAACTTACATATATCTGAACAACGAACAGAGGTTTTATCCTTTTCGAATTAATTGCGACTTAGAAGTGCATCACGGGTTCACCTAGCACTGTTGATCAGCAAACCACCCGTCATTGGAGATCGACTGATTCAAACAAAGAAACCCTTAACTCGGCGAAATCAGTGAGAAAACACAAACCGTCAAACAATCGTCGGGTTCATATCTCAAATGAACACAAAAACATCTCAGATGATGACAACTCTAACTCATTGAAAAGCAAAAAACCCAAATCTGAAACCCTAGATCTGTAACCGCTGGAAATGGCCACATATGGTTGCGGGCAACACAATAAAGCATCATCAATCGACATGCAACAAATACAACCCATAACTCACTGCAACCACCGCCTGCCTCCAGCAGAAATTGTCAAAAAAACGACACTAACCGTCAAAACACGACGACTGATCTTCGGGCAACAAAGCTTTCAAGCGAAGCTTATTGCCGAAATAGACAGAAGGGTGGAGGTGGTTGCCGGAATCAAAGATCGAAAACCAGAGAAGAGAAGCGTGAAAGTGAAAGTTAGCCACAGGGGTGCGGAGGATAAACAAATTTATACGTGGAACTAAAGACAGCCAAATACCCAAATTGCCCTTTTTACTGTTCATCAACTTCCCTTATTATTAATGTATAATGTATAATTTAGAAAGAATTTGGTTATATTTGTGTTCTTGATTTATATAAAAGTTACGAGTAATTTTATTTTAAGTATGTAAAGATTTTAAGAGTTTTGCTTAATGCATTGGTTATATCCCACCAGCTCCAGACCCAAAAAAAAGAGGACATCAGGTAAAATCAAATGCCACCAAAACTGCAAACTAAACATTCTAAACTCTTACAGGGGGAGGCAACAAGAGCTCAGGAACAAACTTTTGGTATTGAAATGTAGGAAACGACAACTAGTTCCTACTACTACTATAACAACTTTTGGAACTGCCACAACAAGCAGCAACAAGACTGGTGTTTTTTGAAATGCAAATTAACCCGAAACTGCCACAACAAGGAGTAACGAGAGTGCACTTTTTTTAAATGCAAAACTAAACTGTCACAACATGCAGCAACAAGACAGACTGCATCTTTGGATAGTAGCAAAAGCTAGTTAAAGTTAATTACAAACGAACTTCAGTCATTCATTTAGACAAACCAAAAACATACCTAGTAGTTAGGAATTAAATACCTACTTCTTGAAGAGCTGACACAAAAAAAAAAGCATAAACATAAAACAATTATAACATTAGACTAATAAAAAAAATAAGAGAGTAAAGTTACCTCATCACTTGTTGGCTCTGACATAAGCAAAACCTTGTGCATTCTTATAGAAGCTGCAAGCATTGATGTCAATATCCACTTCCAGTGGAAACCAAGTCTCTCTAGCAAGGTACTCAAATGCTAGGATTGAGCCTTCGGGTATCGAGAACGCTTGCTTCACAAATTTTACAAATCCAGCAAAGGTAAGCTCATCTTTCACAAGAGGAATCAATTTCGACTTTCCTTCGAGCTCCACTTGCACCATAATCGGTGACTCAGCATCAACCTTAGTCTTCTTACCAGCGCGTGTCCTCTTGCGTTTAAACTTGCCCATACTAGAAACGAGCTCAAAAGCAACGATTTTTTGATTTCGATCTATAAGTATAAGAATAGAGTTAATTACACGGATGACCCCTGTGGTTTGATCTTATTTCTTGTATGGCCTCTAACTTTCTTAAATTACAAGGATGACTCTTAGTTTAACAAAGTTTATAACAGTCTTGGCCCTTCGAGTGCATGTCCGTCTATTAAGTCACCTCATATGTTACACACGTGAGGGCAAAATGGTCCATCCACGTGTGTAACATGTGAGGTGACTTAACGGTGACTGCTATAATCTTTGTTAAACTAAGGGCCATCCTTGTAATTTAAAAAAGTTAGTGGCCATACAAGAAATAAGATGAAACCATAAGAGACATCCGTGTAATTAACTCATAAGAATAAAATTGATGCAACAACTCAAATCTATATATATACTATACAAAATGTATATATAGATTAGGAAGAACCTTTATCATCACTAGCAGCACTAGATTCAGAATAGGAAGAATAGGAGGAACATTTATCATCAACAGAATCTATAAAAAAACAACAATCATAAGACTGTAAAAAGTGTGGATCGAATATTAGAAGATTAGGAAGAAGAAGAATAAAAAAAAATGATTATGAAGAACTGTAAACGATTTGAAATCTCATAAATTAGGAACAACCTTTAACAACAACATCAGAATTATATTCTGAATTTACAGAAATATCTTCATTAGACATCTTCGTTTTCTCCCGGGGGGCGAAAGACGGGAAGTTTGTTCCTTGTGCGAGAGTGAATGACTTGCGGCTAGGTTTAGGGTTTCTTTATTCACAACTACAGTTTTAGTTTTAATCCTTCAAACATAAGAAAGACTTTACTCACTTTCTCCTTTCAACGTTCAAAAGTTCACTCTTATGGGCTAAAAGTGAAACATCACATACTAGAGGGACGTTTGATGTAAAGTAACTATATACAAAAAATATTAAAGCATAAAAGTAATTTTTAAGTATGTTTCTCCATGGATTAAAAATTTAGTTATGATCCAATTTAAAGGCTCAAATATATGTATTCAAATATAAAGTTCAAGACATGTGAAATGTCCTTCTTTCACTCGTGCTAAGTAAATAAGTATTGAGGAGTGTCTGTGGATTTATGTTTTTTAGCTTTTTTTTGCCTAACAAATCTTTAAAAAATATCTGTTAGATCATTCGTAAAAGTGATAAAATGTTGTTAGAGCGAATATTTACATTATGCTGGACACAATTCATTTTTTATTCGAAAGAGTAATATTAAAAAAAGAGACGGAAAATATTCATATTAAATCAGTCAAAATCAATAAAATAGGTAAATAAAAATGAAGTAAAAGAACTCAAATTCCAAATAAACAAATTCAAACTTGAAAATTCAGACCGCTGCCACTACCGATTTCCGGTTAGACCGATTAGACCGGCCAGCCCGATCCAGGTTTCAAAACATTGTGTGTTATTCTATAGAATGACTAAAAGACGACTTATCTGTCAACTTTTCAACTATCACCTAAAAAAACAAAACTCTACCTTACGTTAACTTGCCAAGGTAAGATTAGCCTCTGAATTTAAAATCACTGTTTATATACCTAATATTGATCATAACTCACAAGAACATTCTTAAGTCTTAGTAACAGAGTTTTAACTTACGAAATAGAAAGATTCCACCCCCCAAGTAAAGAACTGTTACAAATAAAGAAGAAACTAGTAGATTTAAATATGAAGCAACGTAAAATAAACCAAATTTTATACCGGAATATCCAGTTTGATAACCCGCTACTTTTCTTGTTTCTTGGAGGGAACATGAAGATATATTTGTCGGGGTGTGATCGTGACAATGCTTCAACTATGTTTTTTTTTACATTTTAGTGTTGATGTCGATGGTGTTTGACAAAGGTGTTTGTTTAGTTTCAACTAGGGGTGTAAACGAGCCGAGCCTATCCCGAGCTCGTTAAGGCTCGAGCTCGACTCGTTTTTGTTTTAACAAAGCTCGAGCTCGAGCTCGACTCGTTTCGAACTTTAATTCCAAAACTCAAGCTCGGCTCGTCAGAAAGTTTCAAGCTCGAGCTCGACTCGTCAGAAAGTTTTCAAGCTCGAGCTCGGCTCGTTTAGTATTTAACTATTTTATATACAATTTTTTATATTTAAATTTATATATAATTATAATCATACATCTTATATATAACAAATACATATCATTTAATATTTTTAATCATAATTTTTACTTATATTTATGAATATATATTTGAATAATATTTATAAAACTAATTATAAACATATAAACAAAAAGCTCGTTAAGGCTCGATAAGGCTCGACGAGTTTTGAATGCAAAGCTCGAGCTCGAGCTCGATAACAAAACGAACATTATTTTAGGCTCGAAATCGAGCTCGAGCTCGTTAAGGCTCGACTCGAACGAGCTTTTTACTGAGTCGATCTCGAGTAGCTTGCGAGCCGGCTTGACTCATTTACACCACTACTTTCAACGGATAACCGTGCATTTTAGGCCCTAAAGCGTGAAATGTTTTAATTATCTTTTTTAACAACAATAAGCAGAATATAATTCCAAAGTGACCGGTGTAAATGTTTTAATTCTTAAAATAGTCATAAGTAATAGTTCTTGCCACTAAGATATTGAAAGCATGCAACCAAAGCATCATGTGATACCTCTACGCCAGTTCTTTCATGTCCATTGATATGGCGTCCAATATATACATGTCCAAATGCCCCCTTTCCAAGTTACCTAATCAATAGAAACATTGGTTGATAATTAGCATATATAATTATATATATATACATATATGGGGGAGGGATTTAATTTCTACAAATGAGAAAAACTCTACAAATGCTAAGAACAAATATGGGGCGTCGGATCATGGCGTTTATGGCCCAGATTAACGTGGTGGCATTTTTGTAATTAGTATGATGTTTTGGTGACACGCGAGATAGAGCCGGAGGTAGATTTGTCATTGTGCGTTTTCAACACAAAATTCAAACAAAGGTCTAATATCCAGAAAACGGTCGAGATCCCAACTTAATTACGAATCCAGACCTATATTACGAAGATTGCGCTCCGATATTATGGAGTTTTGAATGTCGAATTGATCATATTAGTCATTTGTTATTCTACATATCGAATTGCTCATTGTTGTTTTCTGTGATACGTTCAAATGTTAAAAACACCATGATACAAAAAGACACAGATCCCATTTGATAGCGTTAAGAAACATCATGATTCAGTGCTGAGAAAATTTAGAAACGCCAAAAAAGGATGTGTGAGAAATAAAACACCAAAAACAGCAATTGTTGTTTTCTGTGATCAGCTCAAATGTAAAAAACAACATGACTCAGAAGACACGGATCTCATTTGATAGTGCTAAGAAACACCATGACTCAGTGCTGAAAAAAGTTAGAAACGCCAAGAAAGGATGTGTGATAAATAAAACACCAAAAACATAAATTGTTGTTTTATGTGATCAGTGCAAATGTTAAAAACGCCATGATTCAGAAGAACAGATCTCATTTGATTGTGTTAAGAAACACCATGATTCAGTGCTGATAAAAGTTAGAAACGTCAAACGACACTGAAATTCGCAAAATTACCAGCAACTATAATGAATAAATAAAAAATTACATGTAAACACAGCACGATCATCGCCACCATTACATGTAAAAACTAGAGGGTGTTCTCAAAATATCACACACACACACACATATATATATATATATTATTCATATATAAGTTTAAGATTGTAGTTAATAAGTAGCATTAATTATTAAGAGGTCGTTGATTGACATAGAGTTGTAACTTTTGCTTGTTGTTGCTTTTGCTGTGCACTCCAAGGTAAGTTCTTTGCCCGTTTTTATATCCTTTTAGGGGAGAAAACATACAAATATTTTTACGGCGCCTTCGAGAAATTATTTTAGAGAGCGTTCGGGTGGACTGCATTTTATACCTTTGGGTAAGGCCTGCGGCTACCATTATGTCTTCGGGCTGGGCCAACTAAGGCTGCATTTTATACCTTCGGGTAGGGCCTTCGGGCAAAACCTTTACATTACCAACTTGGGTAATCTTTTGGATAAATAATATTTATTGTTAGGGGCTTATTTTACCGAGTTTTATCATTCTTATAAAGTCCTTTTCCTGAGTCGAGATTATTTATATGCCAACTTCGGCATAACAGGGAAATTTGAGTAGTACTACGGGTTCAACAGACCCCACCACTAGCTGGGGAGCTAGGTGGTGCAAATTGTCATTTACCCATTTTGGTCATCCATAGTGATGGCGACAATGCAAGTTAAGTATCATTCAGTTTAATCTCGACGTGCTCGTGTAGTAAGCAAGGAGGTCTTGCAAACCAACAATAATATATTGATTTGTCAAGAAACTTATGTTTTATTTATATTGTTAAATCAACTCATTGAATTCACCAACATTATGTGTTGACCATTTTAGTATGTTTTCTCAGGTGGCTAGGAGCTGTAACGTAGGACACATCATGCATAAGTCGCTTTATTTTGTTTTGAAACTTTTATTGGTCTTTTCAAAATAATTACGGGTTTCTGTGCTAGACTATTGAGCACATGGGTTTTCATTTATTATGTGCTGGACTATTAAGCACCCAATTTATTTTGGATTATTGGGTTTAATTGAAAACTTTCTCTAAACTTTGAAAACTTATATTTTATACCCTGAGTTTTGGGTTATTGACTAAGTTAAACTTTTGTTAAAAATAATTGAGTCAGTGTTATTGTAACTAATGGCTTGAGATCCTAGTATGTCACACGCTTAACGGGTATCCTATTTGTGAAAAATTGATGGTGTGACATTTATAATCCAATCGGTGATCCTTATTTTCAAAAGTTTCACTGAAGAATAACACGTATGTACATGGGAACCCCTTTCACCAGTGAGCTTCAAATTAACTTGTTTGCTATCTAAAAACCGTCAAAATCAAAATGTGAATACCCCTAACAAAAAACAAGTTGTTACATTCTATGTGCATTAATGTACCTCAAACCTTATCAAGTTTTCTAATTTTTAGTCCAAGAAATCAGCATGCCTGCAACTTTTATGATGGATCATTGGATCGTCAACCAAGGCATGGTATCTTAATTCTGAACCGTCACAAAATGTGGGTTTTGATCATTGCATTTATTTCAAATGGGACGGAGGGAGTATGACAGTATTTCAACTGTCACAGTTTCTCCAAATATACATGTTTAACAAAATCCAACTTAAAGTTGTTACGTGTCTCCTATTTTGAATCATCAATTGAATATGCATCTCATTCTCTATTTTTTTAAATTAAATAAATTTATTTATATAAAAATTTTAAAATTTTGGGCCCTTAGGATTATTGGGCCCTAGACAAATGTCCAGGCTGCCCGGCCATGGAGCCCCTTGTCGAAAATGTTGTCATCATATTAAAGAAAGGGGGTAGTTTATTTTACTCTGAAACTTCTATGTAATGTACGTCGGTTTTATGGCCAGGGACCAATTGACCACTTTGGGTGGTGCCAATATCGTAGGCCATGGTTCTAGTTTGAAATCTATGGGTTATGCTCCTTATAGAACCACCTAAATTACAAAACTACAGAACCATTGATTTACATATATAAATTAAAAAACCATCGATTCACATACATGTAAATTAAGGAACAATTGATTTACGTATATGTAAATTATTGATATTAAAATAGTCAATAACTTAGTCAAGGCCAGAATTGTTCTTTTTGTTCTCACGATAAAAATGTATTCTGTAATGATCATCACCCTATTATTGTTTATATGTCTTCAAGTTGCATATTACTACACTGGTTTGTGTTATTTGATTTGAGTGGAGATGTTTTCATTAAGGTTGATGTGAACTAAGTTATCTCTTATTGTATAATGGAAATTAAAGTACTTAAGGTTCTTTTTGTATTTTAGTTTCAGATAATTGGGTATGATGAGACTGTTTGGTTATAAAATTGGGTTAATGTTGTCATGGCGTCACAAATAAGAGATAGTTAGTCTTCAATGCAACTATGGTGATTTGATTTATTTAACCTCACCGAGCCTAATGAATAAATAAAACTCGCACTTATTTGACTCAAAAGACTGATTACTTGTGTTATCATTGACTTATAGTTAAGAGCTTAGAAGTAAAGAACTAGGCGGTGAAAAAGTTAAAGGTTTGGAGCAAAAGGAAATAATGCTATTACTACAACATACAATTATCAATAGAATGTTGGATCTTAATAGTCTTAACTATAAGCTTTTGGCCGATACAGGTCTCAACTTCTTAAATATGTGCTGGCGGTCCCAACTTTTATCATTTTTGCCACTAATGGACCGCAACTAATTTTTTTAACTGTGTTAAGTTTTTTTTTAATTCTAGACAAACGTTCTAGGGCTTTTGATGGGAAGAAGAATATGAGTCGATTGATATATAAATTATATCGAAATGGTGCTCCAAATGACGAAATGGTGCTTCAATCGGGTGTTTAAACCTAACGGTGCTTTAATCATATGCAAAAATTTCGTCATTTGGAGCACTGTTTCGATGTAATTTTAACATTAGTAGACTCTTATTCTCATACCAATCAAAAGCCCTAAAATATCGATCGGTAATTCAAAAAAACTTAACGCTGTTAATTTTCTTTTAACGACTGTCCATTATTGGCAAAAATGATAAAAATTGGGGCCGCCAGCATATATTTTAGAAGTTAGGACCGGTAGCGGGCACACATAGTTAGACTGTTAAGATCCAATACTCCATTATCAATAGACTAAACATAAAAACAGAACAAGGTAAAAGACAATGTGTTTTCATTGGCAATGTGTCACTTTCTTAAATCTATGTCGGTTCATAATTTTGTTATTGCAGTAGTATTTTCATGTCAGTTTCATAACATCTTAGTTGCTTATAAACATTTATTAAGTTTTTTATTAGGAGCACACACTTCTCTACCTACTGTTCACTTGGTCTTGTCCACGACCTTAACATAAGTAAAACCATGTGGTCCACAAGCTCTCATATCAATGTCAACCTCCAAAGGAAACGAGATTTGTACATTCTTGTACTCAAAAATTGGGTTTGAGAATTGGGTTTGAGGCTAGGGAGAAGGCTTGCTTGACACAGACTAAGAAGGAAGCGAAGGTAAACTCAGATATTAGAAGATAAAGCATCTTTAATTTTCCATCGAGCTCAACTTGAATATTAATTGGTAACTTCTTAGCAGAGCAACCATATTCGAGTTCCGAATCACTGAATTTCTAATTTGAATATATAAGAATAACAAAAACAAAATTAATTATCAAGAGCTGTAAACGATTGAAATCTCATAATTTATTAAGATGTTTTTAGGAACATAACAACCTTTAACAACATCAGAATTTACAGAAATATCTACACTCGATTTGGAGCTCTTAGGATTAGTCATCGCGGCTAGGTTTAGCCTAAGGTAGGTTTGTTTACTAATTATATATTTACTAGGTTTAACACTCGTGTGTTACACACGGGTTAAATAATAATCTTTATAAAGAATCATTAATTATTATTATGTTTATAGATTTGTAAGTTGTAAATATTTAATATTTAATAATATTGCTCCACCAACTCATGCATGACACTTAATATTTTTCACTTTCAACCTTCCTAATATGGATTAAAAAAAGTTGCCCTCTAAAACCTTGATTTATTAGATAGATTTATCTCAAACTAGGCCTGTGTGATAACCCCATATTTCACTTTTGCTCCTTTGCATTACAAGCATATGAAGAAAAGTATGTAACCTCTTTATGTTTTACAGTTTGAGGGGCTAAAACTGTAGTTGTGTCAACCCACAGGCCTAATTTGGGATTATATATATATATATATATATATATATATATATATATATATATATATATATATATATATATATATATATATATAATGAATAAAGAAGACCTAGCCGCAAGTCACTCACACGATGATGAAGAAATTTGTTTGTTCACCGGTGAATCATGAGATATTTCTGATGTTGTTGTTAAAGGTTGTTTTTAAAAACATCTTAATTATGAGATTTCATATATATGTTTGTTATTCTAATATAAGATCTAAAGGTTTTACAGTCTTTTAATCAATGTTTTTTTTATAAATCTTGTTGTGGAGTTAACAAATCTTGTCAAATCTCATGCTGCTGAAATCTAGTGTTGCTTCTGATGGTAAATGCTCTTCCTGTTCTTATTCCTATTTCATTTGTATATGGGATTTTAAACATTTACAGTCCACTAACTGCATTTTGTTTTGTTTAAATTAAAATAATGCCCATAATAGTTATAATTGTTGCTCATTTTTTTAGTTTTATCCTTCATCAATGTTAATTTTATTCGGGCACCAACTTATACTTTTCTTCTTTTTCTAGCTGAGAATGAACAACTCAAGAAACTAAAAGGAGATTATCACTAATTTACAACCCAAAACAATTTAGGGTCAAGCTCACCTAAAACAATTTAGGCCCTAAATTGTTTTGGGTTGCAAATTAGTGATAATCTCCTTTTAGTTTCTTGAGTTGTTCCTCTTAACTAGAAAAATAAGAGAAGTATAAGCTGGTGTCAGAATAAAATTAACATTGATGAAGAATAAAACTAAAAAATGAGTAACAATTACAACTATTATGGGCATTATTTTAATTTAAACAAAACAAAATGCAATTAGTGGACTGTAAATGTTTAAAATCTCATATACAAATGAAATAGGAATAAGAACAGAAAGATCATTTACCATCAAAAGCAACACTAGATTCAACAGCATGAGATTTGTCAAGATTTGTTAGCTCCACAATAAGATCTATAAAAAACAGCATAAGATTTGTCAAGATTTGTTAGTTCCACAATAAGATCTATAAAAAAACAATGCTTATATGACTGTAAAAATTTTGGATCTTATATTAGAAGAACCAAACATATATATGAAATCTCTTAATTAAGATGTTTTTAGGAACAACTTTTAACAACAACATCATAAATATATCAGGATTCACCGGTGAAGAAACAAATTTCTTCTTTTTTCATCGTGTGAGTGAGTGACTTGCGGCTAGGGCTTCTTTATTCATTATATATATATATATATATATATATATATATATATATATATATATATATATATATATATATTAAAAAGAAGTAAGTTGCTTGGAATAAACCAAGGTTTCTCTTTATATTTATGATAAAGTATCACAAACTCTGGAAATAAAAAAATTTTATTTTTTGATATGAGGCAAGTTAAAATTAATAATTTTTCATTCATTCCCATCCAATCAAAAGACATTCCCATCCAATAATTTTTGTAATCGATTTTGAAATTTGAATAAATCGGAAGAGAAATATATATATTTATATATATATAGATATTATCCCAAATTAGGCCCGTGGATTGACACAACTACGGTTTTAGTCCCTCAAACTGTCAAACATAAAGAGGTTAAACACTTTTCTTTATATATTACGAACTCGAGGCCTTTTCGTGTAGGTGTTTCGCTCAAGCGTATAGTAAGAAAAGAGTAAACTACATTTATAGTTCCTATGGTTCGGCCACAAATAAACTCTTTTTGTACATTGATTTAAAATTTTGTTTCTCGGTGTATCATGTATGGGCTTCATTTTATTACTAATTAAGTCCACTTCTCTAATTTGTTATTGTTTCGTTTGTCTTTTCTTTATTCTTTTTATATAAAAAGAGTTGTAAAGTGACTAGGATGCCTCTATTTATAATAAAACAATAAAGAAATATATATGTGATCACCTCACTGGGTAAAAAAAATAAAAAATCTCACCAGCCTAACCGACTATATCCCTCCATCAACAACGTCAAAACATCTCTCTCTTTCCCCCTTCGATATTCAGTTCACTCTTATGGGCCAAAAGTGAAACATGACATACTAGAGGGACGTTCTATGTAAAGTAACTAAAAAAATTACTAACGCATAATAGTAACGTAATTTAATTGTTTTTACATGTCATAGAAGTTGTTAAAACTTTAGTTAGGATCCAATTCACTTGTCATTCAAAAAAAAAAATCCAGTTCACTCCAGTTACACTATACGTATTCATATATAAAGGCCCAAACCATGTGAAATGCCTACCGTTTACTCGGGCCAAGTAAATAAGTATTGCAGGGGTCTTTGGGCCCATGTTTATGAGCGTTTATCGGCCCAACAAATAGTTAAAAAAATATCCGTCCTCATTCGCAATGGTGATAAAGATAAAAAGTTAAAAACTCTAATGTGAAATTGTGAATGTTGTTAGAACGAATATTCACATTATACTCATCACATATCATTTTTATTCGGATAAAATAATGTAGAAAATAGACGGAAAAACTTCATATTAAATAAATTAAAAGTACTAAAATAATATAAGTAAATAAAAATAAAGTAGAAGAACTCAGATTTCATATCAAACTTGAAAACGATCTTTTCAATTCTCAAATAATGAGGGGCAAGAGGATTGATCGATAAAGATATTTTGTTCTTATTAGAAGAGCGTGATTGGATTAACATATGTTTGGTAAAGAGAATAATCTTCTCCTTTGAGAATAATATAAAACAGAAAGTGTTCAAATGGAACACTAAACATTACTAAATTGGCCCTAGTTAATCTTCGGGAAGAAGAGAGAGGATTCTTGAATGTGGAAAAGGATCCAATAACTTCGAAAGAATTGAACGAGGAGTTGTATGAGGTGAAAATCTCATGTAAGGTTCTTTAGAGTGACAGTAAGGGTGAGTTATCTTTCAAGTTTTCCACTATCACCAAAAAAAACTCTGTCTTACATAAAATTGTCAGAGTACGATTAACATCTGGATTTGAAATCATTGTTTATATATCTGGTATTGGCCATGATTGACAAGAATATTTTGTAGTCTTAACAGCAGGGTTTTAACAAATATGTACGGAATAGAAAGATTCCAACCCCCAAGTAAAGAGTTGTTAAAAATAAAGAAGAAACTAGTAGATTTAAATATGAAGCAACGTAAAGTAAACCAAATTTGATACAGAAATATTCGATTTGATAACCTGCTACTAGTTCTTCTTCTGCTTTTGGTTCTTATAAAATTAATTCATTGAAATTCCATCCATTAAAATGGAAGAATTGTAAATATCTAAAATAATATATAGAAATACCGCAAAAAGAGCCATTGCAACACTCAATCGTGAACTGGTAGTTCGCTACGGTCCGACCGGCATGGAAATTCCATCCATTAAAATGGAAGAATTGTAAATATCTAAAATAATATATAGAAATTCCATCCAGGAACCAGGCATGGAACCGCTCTAATCGTGAACTGGCAGTTTGAACCGCTCTAATCGTGAACTGGCAGTTCGCTACGGTCCGACCGGTCGAACCGGAAAACTGGGCGGTTGAACCGGTAGAAAAATAGGTTGGACAGGAAATTTTTAAAATTTTTCTATATTTTATGTATTTATATTTAAAAATCATCCGGTCCTTTTATCCAGTTCGACCGGTATGACCAATCGAACCGTTGGACCGGTAAAGAGACCGGTTTGATGTCCGGTCCGGTTCTGAAAAACATTGGTATATAATACACTCCATACAGTAGTTTGTATTGGTCTTGCAGATCTAGAAATGTTCTCAATAATTTGTGTAGCCATAAAAATCCTATTGTATTCATTAAAGTTTGTTAACTTTGTATGCCATCCCATTGTAAATAAACGATCTTATCATAAATCCATTGTGGTGTTGAAGTTATATAATAATTGATACAATAACCCTAGTCGTCATCTTTATACCTGGTTTACTTGTAAGTTTTGCTAGATACACTGACTTGTTAACAACCAAGAGATAAATTCGAGGAATATGAGGACTAATTGAAGCAATGAGCCTCTAATATTGGGAACTTAACACGAAGTTGACTTGTTTTTAAATAGTCAACCCAAACCAATCGTCTTTTTAAACAGGTTGTATTGTCTAACACAAAACATGTATTTAAACTAATATGTACCTATGTTGAGTGTTAGAAACAATTTTTTTGCTGTAAGTTAAAGATGGTCATATGCATAAGTTGAACCTAAAAATCATTGTAGACAAGGAAATAAAAATAAAAGTAGACAATTAATCTCATACCTAACCAAAACCCTTAAACAATTTCGAAATCATCCCATACTGTTAGGAACCAACACTTGATCTCAGCCACACACACAAACTAAGAACAACAAGCATAAAAACAATGATTTAGAATGGTTCGGTCTGAAACTAACTTACACTCAATATATGAGAACTAGATGTTTTTTTTATAAAGATTAAAGAAATATAAAACATTACAATACATTATGGTTTCTATTTATGGATGAAAGAACATTAGGGTTGAGCTCATGGGCTTTTCTAATGAGTATGGGCTTGCACTTTAGTGACAAACACCTCCACATCAATAATACCCAACAAATACCCATCCTAAATATTTAGTTTTGAGTTTCTTATGATGTTTTCTTTGTCATCCTTGGACCTTGGTTATAGACATGTTTCCATTCAACCGAATAAGTAAATTCACCATGTTTTCTACTTCATACATTTTAAAATAATTATTTTTACCTCCTATGTTTAAACGGCAACAAAATTTCTCAAATCCATCATGAAAAAAGAAAGTTAAGAAAGTTGGTATTGTAGATGAATGTTTAAATTGGGGTGTGTATGGTTCAATAGTGCGCCTTTGGATCACACGTCAAGTCATTTTAAGAATCTAAGACCATGTTATTTGCAATGGTTTGGTCCCATCTTGTACTAGATTTAGTAATGGCCCTCTTTCCACTATAACCATCCATTTTACTTTTTACCAACACAAAAATATTCAAATGACTACGTTTAACATACCCATTTGTTACATACATTTACAGGTAAATAAAATTATTTAAAAAAATTATAGATATTATATTTAAAATTTGTAAATTTTTGTATAAATACCATTAATCATAAAGTTTGGCTCCATCAACTCTCACACCCAATTTTTTTCTTTTTCAAACTTCATTTAATAACACAAATAGTTTTTCCCCCTAAAAAATACGCCCCCTGAAACCTTGATTTATTAGATATATTTTATTATTATATCGGTAAACATATTTATGGTCTTTTCTTATTGACAAACACGTGTGTAACACGGGTGGAAAAATAAAATAATACAATTCTAAAACTTTATGAAAAAGTAACATTTGAAAATAAACTACACATTACATGAATGATATATGAAAATAGAGACACAAATTGCATTTAAACTCTAATTTGAGCCTTTAACAAATAGATTTAAACTACAAATACACTATTAGTACCAAATTTGATATTAAATAGTATGCCTTATAAATCATACCAGTTAATTTAAAAAAAGATTAAGATGGTAGATTGCGATGAGTTATTTGTTTAAGTTGTTTGTTTTCCGTTTTTACAATGATTTCAAAGATGGATTGGGGTTATTCTTCAAATGCTCAGAAGCCTAAGAAGTGTAAGAAGTAATAACCTTCAAACACGTGTCCATGAGGTCAAAAACAGGCGGAGGGGCGTAATCGTCATTTTACAGGATGTATGCTGTTTTGGAAACACCGGTTATCATGCATGATATTAGCTCGATCGTGCATATTCTGTCGATTACATTTGACGTTAATTCTCCAATGGAGGATAATGCAGTCGATATGTTATTCATAATAATTCTCCAATGGCGTATACTGAAATCGATGATCGTGTTGTGTTTGCATGTGATTGTTGACATTTTTTATGTTTGTTCACTTATTCGCTTTGAATTTTAATGTTTTACGAAAAGCCTATTTAGTTTTTTTTATTGTTTTTGCAGGTAATTTTGCAAAATTCAGTTGTTTTAAAGTTTGGTTTTAATTCTTTATGTTTCACGAACATCCATTCGATGTAATTGATTCTTATTTTACAATCTAAATTGTTATACAATGATGAAAGTGCAGTGTGATTTGCAATTATTTTGATATATACCCATTCTGGTGTTTTAAAGGTTATGATGTTTTAAAGATTATGGTGTTTTATTTTTCATGTCATAATGTTCTTACAGTTAAACTGATATTTTTTGTCTTTTCATTTGAAAGATTATGGTGTTTTATTTTTCATGTTATACTGTTCTTACAGTTCAACTTCTTTGTCTTTTCGTTTCAAAGATTATGGTGCTTTAAAGATTATGGGTTTTATTTTTCATGTTATGGTGTTCTTATAGTTCAACTGATCTTCTTTGTCTTTTCGTTTCAAAGATTATGGTGTTTTATTTTTCATGTTATTGTGTTCGTACAGTTCAATTGATCTTCTTTGTCTTTTTCGTTTCAGTTGTGCTAAACACCAAAACGACTAACTTAAACACAAAAACCTAACAATGACAACGAGCAATTCGATATGTAGAATAACTAACAACTAACTAATGAGCAATTCGACATTCAAAACGCCATTATCGTAGTCCTCATAATAGAGGTATGGATTCACAAGTAAGACGGGTTATCGAACGTTTTTCAAAAATTAGACTCTTGTTTGAATTTTGTGTTAACAACGCGCAATGACAAATCTACCCCCAGTTCCATCTCGCACGTTACCAAAATATCATACTAATTACAAAAATGTCACCGCGTTAATTTGGGCCGTAATCGCCATGATCCGATGCCCCAGATTTGTTCTTAGCATTTGTAGATAATCCCTCCCATTCAACAAAATGTAAATAAGGAAAATTCTTTCAATACATAGTTTAGAAGAAAAGATTCTTAGGGGTTGTTTGTTTACCTCTGTCCAGCCTCTGAATCTGACCAATTCAGAGGTTGATTCAGATTAAGAGCGTTTGGCTGCAGACATGCATCTGACCAAAGATGAGCTCCCTCTGACCGAATCAGACATGGTTGTGAGTCTGAACGACATCTGAATAGGAGCAGCGACGAGTAAGGGACCAAAAACTGAGCAGCGGCGAGGATATCTGAGCAGCAGCGGCGACGAGGAAGATGAAGAAGACGAACGGCGGCGGCTAGGGTTTATGGTGGAAAGGAGAAGTGAAGAAGAAGAAGACCGTCTGAGCAGCAGCGGCGACGAGGAAGAGAAGATGTAGAAGACTAACACCGACGGCTAGGGTTTACAGTGGAAAGGAGAAGTGAAGAAGAAGATTGCAGTTAAAAAAAACGATGTGCAAATATATATGTGGTTAACATATATTAAATAAGAAAGAAATGAATGTTTGAGCTTGTTGGGGATCTTTAAAAAACCGAGTATAAAAAACAAAAACTCTACTTGCACGGACTCGGGTTTTTGGAGATGATACAAATTTTTTATAAAATCTCATTCAGATATCTAAAAAAACAGAATCTCTTAATCATTCAACACTTAATCATTCAGCACTTAATCATTCAGCATTGCCAAACAACGTACCCCTTAGTTTTTAGCGTGAAAAATGATTCAATATCCTCTCTAATAAATGATACGTGTCCTTCAAAACCTTCTTTTATTAGAAGGTATAGATATTAATATTATATCGGTAAACATATTTAAGCGATGTTGGCTCTACATATTCCAAAATTGTTAAAATAGTAGACATACTAAAATATTGCGTTAACTTCCTATAAACTATACCATTTCTGGCCGCAATATATAAAAGAGGTTTTCTAATATGTGCCCTAAGGACACATATAACATGTTTTTATTATGGTAAGTATTCTTACTAATTAGATAAATATTCTACTATTTACCATAATTACCAACAAAATCATGTTTTTATATTTAGTTTTTGTTGGTAAATATGGTAAGTAGTAGAATATTAATGTAATTAATAGGGTAAATTACTATTTTGGTCCCTGTGGTTTGATCAAAATCACGTTTTTAGTCCAATAGTTCGTTTTCTACTCTTTTAGTCCAATAGTTTTAACTTTTCTTTCGATTTCAGTCCACACCACTAACACGGTTAAATTTCTATGTTAATTATTTATGAAATGACTGTTATGCCCCTCTTATTAAATCAGAAATTAGCATGAATTAAAAACACATGTAAACATAAAAACCACCCCCAAACCCACCCGATCTCCTTCCTTTCCAAACCGTCTCCGACCACTCACCCCACTCCGATTACCTTCCGTCACCGCCCTTCCCCTTCCAGTAGACTTCCGACCACCACCATCTTATGCCTACCCCCTTGCACCACCAAAAGTCCTTGCACCCATCATGTGTTTACTCCCTTGCGCCATCGGCCGACCGCCCATGCCCTCGTTTTTACAAATTGGCACTCACAAGATTTCGAATCTATTTGTCGAAATCAGACCGCATATCATGTGGTAAATGACTCCATATATCACTTCAATTCATCCCTGCAGAAAAGCACTACGAACAAAGAATCTCGTTTTGGTGGTGTCGTCTTCATCATCGCTGCAAATCCGTGATTGATTAATCTGTTCTACCATAGGCAAAGGTTGGTGGGTGAGTGTTGGTGGTGGAGCTCACAGTTGCAGGTGTGCGGCGGTGGTGGTTGGGCGATAGTAATTTTTCCGGGTGATGGTGGTTGAGTAGAATTAATGTTTATGTTGGTTAAGGTATGAAGTGTCGTAGTGATGATGAAGGCTTTCAATCCGGATCTGAATTTTGGGTTGGTGAATGGTGTAGATGTGCTCTTGAAGTTTGGCTAGGCTTGGGGTAGAAAAAGACTACAGAAGGAGAAAAGGGAGAAAAGATAGGAAAAAGAGGTGGATTTTGTTTAATCAAAGAGGGTAAAATAGTCAATTCTTGTAAACTTAACATAGAATTTTAACGGCGTTAAACAGATGGACTGAAACAGCAAGTATGTGTGAAACTAGTGGACTAAAAGAGTAAAAAATGAACTATTGGACTAAAAGCGTGATTTTGGTGAAACCACAGGGACCAAAATAGTAATTTACCCTAATTAATAAGAATACTTACCATATTAAAAGTTTGTTATTTGTGCCCTTAGGACACATATTAGAAAATCCCTTAATATATATTAAAGATTATTTATTTGCCATATATGTTATATTATAATCATACATTTCTCAAGAATTATTTTTAAATAAATGAAGTGACGTCCCCAACTCCCCAAGGGGATAACATAGTGGTAAATGATACTTAACCAAGTGGTTGCATGTTCAAATCTTAGAGCGGGCGTATATTACAATTGTTATCCTGGTATTAATTACCAATTTTTGTTTAGAAAGAAAAAGGTGTTGGAATATTTTGTAAAGCACAAATATTAATTTGTGAAAAATACAAAATAATAATTTATTGGTGTTTCAACTTTTTATTCAATGTGGGTAATTTATTACTTGAGATGTTTCATCTCATTATTCATCTTTAATTGGATGTTTCAACTCATGTTTATGGACATTGAATATGATGCTTGAACTCTTTTTGTCCTATAAATACCAAGGTGAACCTTGGTTGAAGACACACCAAAACTACACCAATAACTTCATCAACTCTAAAAGATCTCTCATTCTTTCTCTTTATATAATTTCTAACAAATCTTTGATCATGTTCATGCTCTTTTTTTAAGGTATAATTTGGGTTGTGAGTCAATCCCGACAGTACATACTGCTTCGGCTGTTGTACCCTGGGAAACAAACGAGTTCTCTTGGGAGACTCGGATTTTGTTTTAAGGGACCCGTGTTGAACACGAATCCTCAGCCATGTTTTTGCTTCTATTTCTACTCATTTCTTGTATCTTGTTTTATTTCGGTTGTAATCATAATGTAATTTACTTGTATTCTTTTATTTCTTTGTATTGTAATTGAATTAATAAAGAATTTTTAGTTTTTTGTACGAACGGTTCTTACAATCTTAAAACAATTTTTTTTAAATCACCGTTCGTATTTAAAAAAAGTATATAGTCATTGTTCGTCTCTCAAAGTTGGACTTAGAGAACTTACACTTGACTTTTTTCTAGAACCGGATTTTATTTACAAATTAGAAAGTGGTTCAAAATTTACAATTTTTATCATTAGTTGGTTTTGATTGAGTGTAATTTTTACCATTTGTTGGTTTTACCATTTAAAAGCTTTTGTAGTTTTTCATAAAACTTGACTCAATTACTTTAATAGTTTAAACCTCTCATGAGTTTCTTTAGCATTCAAAAGTGGGTTTATTTTCATTACAACCATTTTGTTGAATGGTTCAAGGTGTTAAAACAAAAAGGTTGAAGATCCAATTTTGTTTTAAATCAAAGTTTTCGAAACCTTATGTGGTTTCAAGATTAAAACTTTGAATTAACCGTTTGTCGGTTTCAAGATTAGTTTACATATGCGTCTTAAGAATGGTTATGCTTGTGTACGCATCTTATGAAAACCGGTATTTCTTATTTGCGAGTAAGAAATCTTTCTTATGTGAAACTTGTGTTTTCACATGTGTGTAAAAACCTAATGTTATTCTAATTAAGTATTAGAAGAGATTCTTTATAATATAATCAATTTTGTATGGATTTAGTATTAATCTTTTAAATTTAAAATAGTTTTTTTTTGTTAGAAACAAATGATGAAATCATTATTCATTCGAAAACGTTGACAATCACTAATTATGCGTGCTTTACAAATGATCATTTTATAAAACTTTTTGCTTCAAAACATTTTGCAAACGTTTTGTTGGAACCTTTCATTACATGAAACCATATGCTTAGAACGTTTGATGTAGACTTTTTGTTGACTAATGTGCATGTTAGAACTCATTTACTTATCTAGCATATGTGTTAGATATGACCTAAATTTTATGGTCTAAAAGCGTCTTATGTAGGCGTTTATTCTTAACATGTGTGTTAATGATGGATGTAAATAAGAGTGTTTTATGCAAACATCTTATCTCTAACGTGTGCGTTAAAAGTTATATATTCAATAAAACTATTTAGTTTTTTGGGTATTGATTTCCGCAATCAAAACATAAAATTAAAATAGTTTATTTCGAAACTTCTAAGTGCATGTTTTGGCAAAACTAAGATTTGGTTTAGAATGAAATAAACAAAAAGTTTACATAAAGTGTTAATATAGTTGGTTACTCTTGTGAAAGTAACATGTCATAAAGCAATAATAGATTCAAGTTGGCTATTTGATGGAAAGATAAATCTTTGTTGCTATGAACATATATAATTGTTCAAATACTAATACTTGTGAACAATTTACTATATAAACAACATTATGTTTTATATCAATATTGAGATTGTTCAAAGTGGGAGTACCACTATGGGAGATCAATTTATGATTGTTCAAAGTCCATATGAGTCAAGGATGAACCCTTTTGAGGAAAAAAAGGAAGAAAAAAAAATTTATGATCCTAGATTGAATGATGATCTATGTATGTTTGTGTAACTTACATATTAGACTTTCTAAAATATTGAGATTTTGGGATGTTGAACAACTATCATTGTTTGTTTAAACTATGAAATGAATGTTGTAAATGAATATTAGGATATTCCTTAAAAGCTGTGAACAATCAGAATGATGCATCTTCTGTTCACAGGCTAAAGTATTGTAGTCTAAAGCATGCTAGACTAGTACTTGTTAATTATGTGGCTCTGAGGAGTCTACTAACGTGAAACATTCAACTCATATACAACATAAAAGTAAAGTTGTGTATAAGACAATGAGAGTGGCGGTTGTCATTCAATCTAAGGAAAGTCATATAACTTATGGAGAACTCAATTTTCTAGATCTAATCTAGATGGTAACTTAAAAGTATTTTAAGTTTGAGATGGTTGATAACAACCTATGACAAGGCATATGTTGCTTTAGTCGGTAAACAACTATTGATGACATCATTGATACAAAGACGTTGATCTTGTTCAAATCATGAATGTCTAATACTATATTTAAACATATTCTATCTAAGTGCAACAAATGTGGGGGAAGCCATTTGAGAAATGGTATTTGAGAAGTTTTCTCAAACCCGTATCAAAAGAGAACCTTTTGTTGAGCCAAATATAATGCAACTATGTGACCGAATCTACAAGCTAGACTCGAAGGTCAATTGGTTAGATTTAACATCTAATTACTAATGGCATGGATATGCTAGGCTCGAAATGCATTTTAAAGACAAAAATGTACCTCAGTTCGAGTTGATATTCGCGATTATAGTCTTAAAAAATGACAAAAGGCAAGATTAACTTGTGAGTTAATAACACATCATAACAACTCATCTCAACTGCAATTATCTATATTGACTCGACGGAGTCATAGATAATGGTTTTGGATCCAACAACATGAGAGACAGAGTTGTGGAATGAGACTAAAGCCCATGAAAGATGGTATATGAAGGAAAACCTAACTTAGTTGACTGGAGATCCCAAGATCTAAGTTCAATAAGACAACCTACTCATATATCTAAGGGTGGTCACTGTGGGGGCATAGCTAATATGCCAGTAGATATATAAGCTAATATATATGTATAAATGTTTGTACATGTCCTCCTAAATTATAAAGAAAGCTTAAATACTTCCTAGTCCATTCCTATAACAACAGTGACACATTGTGAGGCTAAGCATATCGTATGGTTAATGATTTGTGTAATCATAGTAACCTTAATGCTTTTAATGATTTTTAGATAAATCACCTATGTGAAAGAGAAGTGGGGTCGCTTCGAATGAAATTGTGGGGTGCGCAATTCCTAGAGCTTTCGCAGAACCAGGCTAGTGTTCCAAGACCATAACGGACACGACAATGAGGGTTTGACCGAACCAGGGAGAGTGTTGTGTGAAGTGTATTGTCGTCTCCATAAATGGTGGTTGGTTCAAGGACATCACGTCTACCGAACCACTAGGAGACTAAGTATGCATCACAACGGAAGGTTCAAAGGTAACACCTACCTATCCGGCAGTACTCAACCGCTAAATTATATCTAAGAAATTTGTATGTAACGATCAATCTGGATTGTTAGAATAATATGTGAAAATGAGTTTTCACATGAGAAAATATGTTTTTCATTTGAGAAAATAAGATTTTGTCTTTTTCCCATGTGGGGGATTGTTGGAATATTTTGTAAAGCACAAATATTAATTTGTGAAAAATACAAAATAATAATTTATTGGTGTTTCAACTTTTTATTCAATGTGGGTAATTTATTACTTGAGATGTTTCATCTCATTATTCATCTTTAATTGGATGTTTCAACTCATGTTTATGGACATTGAATATGATGTTTGAACTCTTTTTGTCCTATAAATACAAAGGTGAACCTTGGTTGAAGACACACCAAAACTACACCAATAACTTCATCAACTCTAAAAGATCTCTCATTCTTTCTCTTTATATAATTTCTAACAAATCTTTGATCATGTTCATGCTCTTTTTTTAAGGTATAATTTGGGTTGTGAGTCAATCCCGGCAGTACATACTGCTTCGGCTGTTGTACCCTGGGAAACAAACGAGTTCTCTTAGGAGACTCGGATTTTGTTTTAAGGGACCCGTGTTGAACACGAATCCTCAGCCATGTTTTTGCTTCTGTTTCTACTCATTTCTTGTATCTTGTTTTATTTCGGTTGTAATCGTAATGTAATTTACTTGTATTCTTTTATTTCTTTGTATTGTAATTGAATTAATAAAGAATTTTTAGTTTTTTGTACGAACGGTTCTTACAATCTTAAAACAATTTTTTTTAAAATCACCGTTCAAGATTGGTTTTAAAACCAATCTTGAACGGTTCTTACAATTCTTTTTTTTTTTTTTAAACCGGATCGGGGTTTTTTTCCCAGCTCTACTTCCCGATGAAAGATTGCTTCAATGATTAACTAAGAATGAATCTTAGATGACCATGCAATTATCATCATTTATTTAATTAATATTTTAATGTTTGTAGGTCATCACCTTAAGAGAAAAATCAAAAGTGGTGAAGCTAGCCACGAGAGAAGAAGAACGATCGAGTTGATACGGACATCAGTGTCATGGACAAAATCTTGCTTGTAAACAATCCGAAGCAACATGTTTGCTATTTAAAACCGTCAAAATCAGACAGTGAATACCCCTAACAAAGAACATGTTGTTACATTTGTGCATAAAGGTACCCCAAACCTTATGAAGTTTTCTAAGTTTTAGTCCAAGAAATTGGCATGCCAACTTTTATGATGGACCGTCAACCAAGGCATGGTATCTAAACTGTGACAAAAGGTGGGTTTTGATCATTGCATTTATTTCAAACGCTTCTAAATTTAATTTGCCGTATGAAAACATTGCTATGGATCTTATCCATTTTTAATTATTGTTGTCCATTTTTCGCTTTGCGTAATTTATGACTTGACGAGTTGATGCTGACGTTACTGGCCGGTTAGTTTTTTCCCAACACAACTAGCATAGCATAGATTTTTTTATGTTATTTTACCAAACATTATCTAGAACACATAAAACCTAAAATATGCATGTGGACTTTGATATATACTATAGGTAAGCAAAAAAGTGCAGTTATGTAGACAATTATTTCGGTAGACACTCGTACTCGTTAAACGTGTATATAATATACGGGTTTGGAAGTGTGATTAGTATTTTTTTGTGTATTTAGTTAATCATTTTCATTAATTGTTTATTATATATATGTAACATAAATTTATTTTTAAACACTTATTAGAAAGAAAAAATATTAATATTTAAAAAAAATCACCACAAAGTAAAAAAAATGCGCCACTTCAGTCGTCACAATTCCTCCAACTATATATTTTAGTAACCAAATCCAACTTAAAGTTGTTATATGTGTTTTATTATTTTGGATCATCGCATGGGACGGTGGGGATTTTATGGTCAAACAAGTGAGAAGGAAGATTGAGATGGGCATGTTTGAAGAAATAGACAGTTTAATCCCATGGACGAATCTCGTTCCATTGAAAGTAAATTTTTTTGCGTGGTGTGCGGGGTTGGGTAGGATTGCGTGTAGAGATAACTTGGCCAAGAGGGGAGTTATTGTGAACGCATCGTGTGACGAGTGTCATTTTTCGGGTGAATCGGTGGATCATGTGCTACTTAGATGCGGGAGGGCGGATGAAGTGTGGAGTAAAATTCTAGTGTGGTGCAAGGCACCGAGCACGATCTTTTTGACGGTGACAGAAGTATTGCAGGCGCATAATATGTGGCGGATGGAGGAGGGGAGACGCAGGACAATCCATGCTATATTCTTGACGACTTTGTGGTGTATATGGAAGGCGCGAAATGAGAGGATTTTTGCTGGCAAGAAGAAAACATCTGACGATATTGTCGGTGATATAAAAGTGTTATCCTTTTTATGGATTTCGAATAGAGATAGGGTATGTAAGTTCCAATGGTCAGCCTGGTGTTAAGGAGGCTTTTGTTGTAATTCTAGCTTCTTGCTAGTTTGTTTTAGTGTTTTAATGAATGGCTGTTCAAAAAAAAATCTATACAAAAGTCAGATGTTCATATTCATAGTTTAGAGAAATAGTTCGCCCTTTATCTTCTATATTATAATACTAGTTTAGTGCCCGCGCTACGCTCGGGAACACAAACTCAAGTGGTGGTTTTAAGGATATTTATTATGGTTCAATCAGTTTTGAGACAAAACTGTGGTAAACCAGAAGTCCAGAACGAAAGATTTATTTTTTTTTAAATTATTAATTAGTATAACAATATTATACTCAAATTAAAGATAATTAAATGTTTAGTTTTATGATGTAGTTTATTTTTAAAAAGCTGTTTGTAACAGAAGTTTATGTATGTTTGTAAAACACTTAATTATGTCTTTTATATTATTACCAACTTTATTTCTAAGTTTCATTTTTATACCCTATTTAATAAAACAGACTCATGTATATCCCTAGTAGTAGAGAGTTGAAAATATATTTATTTTTAAAATTTTTAAAATTTTCCTATATATTGAGTGACCAAAATGTAAATAGTGTTACTATAATATATTTTATATACATATTTTAAATTAAAAAAATCATGATTGTGAGAATTTTTATACCCTATCAAATAAAAATAGACTTATGTATATCCCTAGTAGCAGAGGGTTAAAAATGTAATTACTTTTAAAATTTTAAAATTCTCCTAGATATTAGGGGACCAAAATGTAATTAGTATTTTTATAATATATTTTATATACATAATTTAAATAAAAAAATCAATATTGTGAGAAAAATACTCAAATAATGCCACATAAGCTAGAAGGTTCAAAAAGATGACACCTAAGCTTTTTTCGTTTTCCTTTATTATATTAGAGACTATCTAAAATCAAGCTTATATCGAAAGTTAGAATACGAGATGTGTGAAAAATGTACTTCAATTCTATGCACAACCAAAATTTTCTTCATGACCCCGCCGCAATGACTTTAGTATGGATCGTTTTCTTCATTACTTCGTTTTGTAATTTTTAAACTTTTTCGTTTATTTTTTTATGAAAGAGAACGACGTCGGGAACAAGGTCTTTGAAATATTTTTTTTAAAATTCGATTTATATTATGAGTTATAACTTTTTAATGTGTCATTTTGTATTTTTTTTTATCACTATGTCATTCTCACACTTTGTACCAAAAATTAGCTTTGTATATCAACGCTTCTCTAACATAAATTTATTTTTAAACACTTAATAGGAAAAAAAAATATTAATATTTAAAAAAAATTCATAACAGTAGAAAAAATATACCAGTACTTTCATCACATAATTCCTCCAAATATACATGTTTAACCAAATCCAAACTTAAAGTTGTTATGTGTTTCCTATTTTGGATCATCACATGATTTGTTTACTCTTCCTCGCTAATGTTTACAAAACTCAGATGGTCATATTCATAGTTTTGACAAATACCATGTAAATACACTCACTCTAACAACAATAATTTTAAACATGTGATAACTACTAACTCAAGTATATAGCAAATCATATATGTATTTTTGGACCGATATAGTAGGTGGAATTAACGTGAAGAATTGGGAAAGAATAAATGACAAGTGGATAACAAAAAGCATACAAAAAATATGGGGTTGAAAAAGCAAGACTTTGAAAGTTAAAGGGACTGAAAAAGAATATTCCAAAATATTTGTAGGCGGATTTGGGCGGTGAAGTGGTAGATATGAACCAGCAGGAGATAGAGACAGACATAGATCGAATAAGACTTAACAGGTAATTGTAGTTATCAAAGCCAAAAGAGAGAAAATATCAAAAGGGTCTTTAATGTAAAATGCTGTTAGGTTAAGGGGGTAGGTGGGTATATATGATTGTTTATCTAACAGTTTTCATTTTTTCAGGTTTAGTACTTTTGGTTAAATAGTACACTCGTTCGTTACTAGGGTGTCATTCGGTTATTTAATTGGTTAGCAGGTTACTTAAGTTGGGCTTCTTGGGATTTTGTTTGTACGAAATCAAACCTATACCGAACCGACAAAATAATGTGTAATTGGTTTACGGTTATATTCGATCAGGTCGGGTTTAATCGACGATAATATGCGTGTTTCGGATTGACATTGGGCTTGTAAATGGAGATATATATATCTCTTCCTCAAATTTTGTAACACGTTCTTACTAGTGAAAACTTAATCGGTTACACTCTAGTTGACTGAGATGGATATACCAATCTTCATCATGGCATAAACCGGGGAGTGATCGTGGAATGGTGACGAATCTTTTCTGATTAACTTGTTCGATTAGAAATTGGTGAGTGGTTTTGTTAGTCGTGATATTAAGATGAAAAAAAAAATCCTGAAAATCAGGGCCGGTCTTAAGGATTGTATGGCCTTGAATGAGTCGAGAAAAAATGCTTACTTAAATCAATGGATTACTTGTCTATTTGATTTATCAATTGGGCTACTTGTTTAATTAATAAAAAATGGTTTGTTGAATTAAACAAAATCAGTTTTATCTATTTTTAAAATAATAAAATATATTTATATAAAAATTAAAAAATTTTAGGCCCCAAAATTTATCGAGCCCTAAACAGATATACAGGCTCCCTAACGCAGAGCCCCCATGCCGAAGATGTTGTCATCCTATTCAAGAAAAGGGGGTTTCTTAGTTTATTTTACTCTGAAATTTGTATCATTGTATGTAATGTACGACTAGTATTTTCCTACTCTCATTTTTGTTTTTAAAGTACTAAGTATAGAAAACTAAATAAAAATTTGTTTAGAAGTTTAAGTGTGGGTTATAAAATAGCACAAAGGATAAAAACCTTTCATGCATACTATTTAATTAGATTTGGGACCAGTGTTGCGGCGTTATCATTGCGTTGTTACACACGAAAAATAATATGGCAGGGAAGATATCCACCTTTTTATAAGGCATATCGTGGTGGGTTTTTTTTACGGTGATGTTCGTGGATTCATGTGATCGATATGAAACTTTGATATGTCTCTCTATTTTGTTGGCAATGCCATTGGTTAGCCTTTTGTTGTTGATGGCGGGTGTCAGTGTTAGATGATGGTGATGATTTGAGGCTATCACGGTGGTTCATTTTTTGAATTTAGCCTCATGGAGTTTGGTAATTGGGGCTTTAAACGTGATAGTCGCTTGATGATGATGTTGTATCTCATCTGAGACGTGATCATGTATGCTAAAACCTTTTTAGTGTTGGTTTTGGTCAATGATGATAGAGGTTATATTATCTAAGACCTAGAGTCGAAACTCATCAGACTTTAGTTGCATTTGAGTAGACCATGATTCTTTAGGTGGCGGGTGTAAACGCTAACTTTTTTACTGATTTTGAGCCAATGATGATAATTCTAGGAGGCCAGTGCTTCGTTTTGGTTGTTTGGTTTTTGTTATTTGGTTGATGATGAACGGTTGCAGGGTATTTTTGGTATTTTGCATACTCATTACGTATATAAGCATGCTTCTTTCTCTCGAGAGGTAGTTTTGGTAGGAGTAAGTCGTTTAGAGACATCACTTGTACTTTAATGTAGTTTCTAAAAATGCATGTAAACTAGGTGAAGAGGAATGTCTCATTAGGCCCAAAATCCCATAATAAGCAAAATCAACAAAGCCTTATATAAGCTTACTAACATAAAATATGATAGTCACATGTATAGGTTGGACTCACCGGTGTGTCGGTGTTACTTTTGTATGTATTTTGTATGTAATTTTGTGCTTGTGGCTAGCGAATCTGACATTTCATCGAACGAAAGTTCACTTGTTTGGCTCATTGTGCAAGCGAAACTGTGCCTACTGTCCAGCGAATCTGTTGTCTGCTGAGCGAATCTGTTGTCTTTCGAGCGAATCTATTGTCTGCTGAGCAAATCAGTTGTCTTTTCAGCGAATTATTTGTTTGTCTAGCGAATCTGCGAGCGAATCTGTTTGTTGATGTGGATGTGGAGGCGAGGAGCATACATAAAATATTCAGGGGAAACGAATGTTATTGATATGCCTGATACTGATGTCGCCGAAGCAGAGTTCGTGGAATCGATGCTGGTATTTAGTGAAGACGAAGAGGCCGGATCTGAAGACGTTACTAATCCAATGGCCGGAATTAAAGGAAGGGCAGGAGCTTTCATTGAGCATCTTTGAAGCCAACAGAAGACGGAGCTTAAACTGAAGACTTCCCCGGGTGAGGTCCAACCTAGGGGGAGTATTGATAGTCATGTGTAGGTTGGACTCACCGGCATGTCGGTGTTACTATGTTTATGTTATGTATTTTGTTGCTTTTGTTCTAGCGAACCTACGGGCGAATCTATAGATTCGCCCGGGAGTCTAGATTAGTGTTGTCACAGAGATAAGTTTAGTCGTCGGACGAACCTGATTGTGCCCGGCGAAGCTATCTGGTTCGCCAGATAGATTCGCTGACAGCGAATCTATCAGCGAACCTAAAGCTGTTATATATTGTAACCTTATCTCTTGGCAAATGGGACTTTTGGCAAAATCTTATCCAAAGTCCCTGAATAGTTTGTGTGTAATCAGGAGGTGCTAGGAGCTTATATTAACTCATCTTTGTAGCATATATACCTCCGGTTGTGTGGTTTAATCTCGTTATTGGGTGTTTGGTTATAATACACTTTGTTTGGGTCAAGTGTGACAACACTTGAGCAAAATACAACACCAAAACACCAAAATCCGTCCAGAAAAGAATCAAATAGTGTTTTGACACAAAAACCCCAAAATCAACACAAAAATCACTAGAATCAAACAATCAAGATCACTAAGGCTCTGATACCATATTGTTGGTCCATAAAGATCGTGATTTCAGTGCTATATTGACTTGTTTAACAACAAAACACACAAGACTTGAACAACAAAGTGTATGATAACCAAACAAACCCAATAACAAGATTACACCACACAACCGAGGTATATAAGCTACAAAGATAAGTAGAATATGCTCCTAGCACCTCAGGTGAACAATTACACAACACAATCAGTAGATAAGAGTTTTGGTAAAAGATGTGCAAAAGTTATCTTAACTTGTAGATAAGTTATCTTAACTTGTAGTTATCTTAACAAAAGTTATTTGTTGTTTAAACAAGTCATTAAAGCACTGAAATCACGATCTTTATGGACCAACAATATGGTATCAGAGCCTTAGTGATCTTGATTGTTTGATTCTAGTGATTTTTGTGTTGATTTTGGGGTTTTTGTGTCAAAACACTATTTGATTCTTTTCTGGACGGATTTTGGTGTTTTGGTGTTGTATTTTGCTCAAGTGTTGTCATATTTGGTCATAGAAAGCTTCTGAAACAAATGGTTCTACAAATGGTCAAGTTTTGAAGCTGTCCGGGTTGTTTTCGTACTGTTACAGGTTTGTTCGTAACCCAGCGAACCTATCTGTTCTTCCAGCGAAACTAGTTGTTCTTCCAGCGAATCTAGTCAAATCTTGTGTTCTGTAATTTTGTGCTTGTGGCTAGCGAATCTGACATTTCATCGAACGAAAGTTCACTTGTTTGGCTCATTGTGCAAGCGAAACTGTGCCTACTGTCCAGCGAATCTGTTGTCTGCTGAGCGAATCTGTTGTCTTTCGAGCGAATCTATTGTCTGCTGAGCAAATCAGTTGTCTTTTCAGCGAATTATTTGTTTGTCTAGCGAATCTGCGAGCGAATCTGTTTGTTGATGTGGATGTGGAGGCGAGGAGCATACAGAAAATATTCAGGCGGAAACGCCAGTTCAACAAATGCCTGATACTGAGGTCGCAGATGCAGAGTTTGTGGAATCAATGCTAGTGTTCAGTGAAGATGAGGCCGGATCTGAAGACGTTACCAATCCTTTGGCCGGTATTGAAGATAGGGCAGGAGCTTTCATTGAAAACCTTTGAAGCCAAGACAAAGACGGAGCTTAATCAGAAGACTTCCCCAGGTGAGGTCCAACCTAGGGGGAGTATTGATAGTCACATGTATAGGTTGGACTCACCGGTGTGTCGGTGTTACTTTTGTATGTATTTTGTATGTAATTTGTAAGCTTTTGTACTAGCGAAACTACGGGCGAATCTATAGATTCGCCCGTAGCACTGTTTAGTGATTATGAAGGTGTCGACTGGGCGAACCTGTTGGTGCCCAGCGAACCTGTGGTTCGCTAGATAGATTCGCTACAGCGAATCTATCAGCGAACCTAACACTAATATATTGTAACCTTATCTACAAGTTAAGATAACTTTTGCACATCTTTTACCAAAACTCTTATCTACTGATTGTGTTGTGTAATTGTTCACCTGAGGTGCTAGGAGCATATTCTACTTATCTTTGTAGCTTATATACCTCGGTTGTGTGGTGTAATCTTGTTATTGGGTTTGTTTGGTTATCATACACTTTGTTGTTCAAGTCTTGTGTGTTTTGTTGTTAAACAAGTCAATATAGCACTGAAATCACGATCTTTATGGACCAACAACATATATATTTTCTTAAATAAGATATGGATGACAACTCATCCATACTTACTGACCAAGTAATCTAAAGCACGTTGGCTATAGGGGAATTGATAAGTGTAATATATATATAAAAATAAACACTAAAAACACTTAATCTTTAAATTTATAAAACCTAGACAGACTAACTAAATCACACACAACCGGCAGTGGACCGGTCGAATGTAATATAGCTTAAGTAAGTCCGGTTGTCGACCCACAGACTCTATATACTACGTTAAATAACTAGACAAGACTCAACTAAACTAAACACGACTTAAATAAAAAGATTTATTTGAAAAGGGGGTTTTTGCTAAAAATAGAAAGTTACTAAAAATAGAAACCGACGATTTAAAGACGGATTTAAAACAGATTAGAGAAAACAAACCACCTAGGCTAGAATCATCGTTAACTTCAATTATCGCTCACGTTGGACTAATGGTTATGGAACCGGGATCTAAATTTATTCACTTAAAAGCTTTCCTAATTAAGACCCTCGACCCTTCTCGAGAAGAAACCTAAAGGATAACTATTAAGTTATTAGCACACCGGTTACGGGATTAAACTTCCTCACGGTTATCTAATCAAATTATGTCTAATTGACCCTTGCTAAAGATCTATCTCACGATACGACCCTTAAAGCCATTTAAACCCAATCATTTAATTTAACAAACAAGATTAATAATTAACACTAAGCCGGAATTTTCACAAAAACCTAAACCTATCAAATTAAGCAACCAAGACTTGTTAATAACCTATCACCTCACGGATATCTAGGTTAGCTACACATCATTATCGATTTAACTAATATTATTAAACCTATGGTTTTATTGCAAATCAACCATAATTAATCACAACGCAAGTTAATGACTAAAACGAATCCTATTACGTGACATAGACAATCACCAAGAATACGTGGATTAATAATAATAATTCAATCAACGCAAACATATATTATGCACCAAACAATCACAAAGATTCAAACTTTAATTAAACATAAACCATAAACAAAAATCAATCCAACATGAGTTCAAACATTCATTAACGAGTCATCACAATGCCTAGGTAGTTCTAAACGATTAGCCTACCATGTTCATAATAATAAAAACAAGATTCAAAGTGTATGACATGATAGAATTAAAGAGAAAAACGAAAGAAAGATGAAACCCGGAAGAATCACGATGAAGCCTTTGATCCTACGCGTTCCCGTTCACTTCGTTTCGTCTTCTTAGCCGTCCGAACCCTTTTTGCAACCTTTTTTTGTCTCCAATTTCGTCCCCTAGGGTTTCTAGGAGGCTAGGGTTTCATAAGGAGTGTATATATAGCGAACCGGGCCTTGAAAAGCCCAAACTTTCTTCGTTTTCGCGTACCGGCTCGCTCGTAACTCCGTTTCGCGCCCCGTTTTCGCCTACGGATTCGATTTTTCACGATCTTTCCGTTTCTTTATCAACATGGGACCTACAAAACATAAAAACGTCAGTTGTGTTAAAAATGATATAAAACCTTAACCGAAACGACACAAAATGCAATCAAACACAACTAGGGATTTATGTATAATTTATCCTTTATCAGGAATTCAAAGGAAAATCCCAGAACTGTCAGTCGTATGACTGACATGAAGTTGCCAGCATATGACAGGCCATATCGCATTTATGGCAAACTGGTCTTTGCCATAAATGAAGTGCTCCCAAATACACATCAGGGGTCCTTACCCTAGGGGGATAACGAATACAGGTGTAAAATTGGGTTCTGGGCCCAACCCGAACCGGGTTTTAACCCAACCTGGTTTTGGTCAACAAAATCCAAAACGGGTTTTTGACCAAACCAGTTCGGGTCGGGTTGGGTTTTTAAAAGATAAAAATCGGGTTTTTTAAACCGATTAGGGTCGAGTTGGGTCAAAAATCGGTAAAAAGGTGATTTTACACCGGGTTAGACCGTGTCGGGTTCAAACCGGGTTCAAAAAAACCCGGGTACAAACCAGGTTCAATACATAATATAAAAACCGGTCTCAAACCGACGGGTTTTTAAAAACCCGAACCGGGTTTCTATGATACCGGGTTGAAACCGGTTTGGGTCCGGGTCGGGTTGGGAAACCGGGTTTATTTACACCTCTAATAACAGATACGTTCCCGGACAATACCAGGGACTGGTCTAAAGCTCATTAAACCAGCGGTTGTAAGGTACAAGGCAAAAGGTAAATTAATGGAGTATATAAGTAAGAGCTCAGATCTGATTTAGAGAGAGACATCCTTCAACTAAATTCTTACTCTCAGTTATTTACTCCTCTTCATCACATTTAATTACTACCATATTGAATATGTAAGCATTTACTCTCGATCGATACTCTTAAATGATGAATGAATACTGATGGCACACCCGAGTTTGGTCACAATGACACCCTCCGGGGTCCATTGTGGCGAGTAACGGTTGTTACTGTGTAGGTAGAGATGTTCTAGAAAAGATCAGGCGGGTTTATAGTCATTACCAGACGTATGAAGATTCTGAACTCCACACTAGGTAATTTGCTATAAGTCAAATGAATTCATGACAAATTTGCTCGTGTTGGAAGCAAATTCTACGAAGTTTCTCGCATGGGGAGCAAACTCAACCCAAAAGGTATGTAATAATTTGTAGTGTTTAAGTGCCTAAAGCATGCATATGCATATGTAGGAGGCCATCACCCCATCTAAATATCAAGCATTTGGTGACCTAAAAGTATACATAAGATCACTGCTAGAAAGTTAAGTTTTTTATATAACAGTTTTCGACAAACTTCCAACAACAATATTTACGAAAAGTTTTTTGACGAACAAAAAAGAAACCTTAATTTATCACACAATTTGTCGACAAACAACTACAGTATGTCGCAAACCAAAAGGTATAATCAATTTATAAAAAAACTAGTTTGTCGGCAAAGTTGTGACAACCTAGTATGTCGCAGTTTTATAGCTAAATTTGTCTCAAAGTTGTCAAAAATAAATTTTCTACAGACTATTTTTCCACAATAGGATTTTGTAGCAAGTTTGCCGGTACTATACTTTTACGATAATATTGCGACAAAATATCTGTCTCGAAAAATATTTGTTTTTTGGTAGTGGATTATAGGCACGTCAATAGCATAAAGATTTCTTCCTATTTTAAACAAAATTTATGGGTACTTGTGTTCTCAAAACATGTTATTAGTGACTTAATAATACAACTTTTAATTAGTTTGATAACATTTGTGGGCTGTCCATATATATATGTATGCTTCTATTTTTTTTATCTTTCTTTTGTATATATGGTTCTCAAACTTGAATTGTAAAACTATTGTATCTTTGAATGAGTGGCTCGATAAAAAACCCATCCTTATTATGATGTAACTATTCATGTGATCATAAGTCTGATATATATCTTGCCAGATTCTGTTTTTTATATAGTTCATTTTGGTAATCGATCACGCGGTAAAAAAAACTACATAATGAGTAATGATCTCCTATTTAAGGCTTATTTTTGCAACTCAAAGGAAAAAAAAATGGGTATATAGCAATTAAGTATTTGTACCAACTAGCTAGCTAGCTCCTCAAAGTAAGTAAAGTCATACACAACTCTTTAGATTCGGGTCATATAAAGATTGTTTGTTCCAAGTAATTGATAGAGGCCACACACTAAAAACCATGCATCTCTTTGCAGCTTGCTTCTAAGTTCTAATCATTATAATGATTAGATATGGTCAAATATATGAAGCCAAAGTCGTCTTTTTTTGTTTCCTCTTCCATCTCTCCTACTATAAATACATACACTATGCAAAGACACATATGAACATCCAAAAAAACATTATATTCATAGACTAGCTTCTTGTACCCGACTAGTAGTAAATTTAAAGTTATTACATACTATACATCAAGAGGCGCGTGTACGACGCGTGTGTATATGTATGGTTAGAGGGAAATGAGAAGCTAGGTGCATGCAGTGGAAAGAATTGAAAGAAAGAAAGCAGAATTGAAGTGGTCCATGATTAGTGGAAGAGGGGGTGTGTGTGTGTTTTAAAGATGAGAGGAAGAAGCATATGCAATGCAAGTAAGTTGGTCCCTCATCCATAATTTTAAAGCTAGGGTACTCTCTCTCTTCCTAGTGTTGCTTTCATACACCTCAACATGACTCCCTTCTTTTGTAACTATTATCTTTCTACCCAAAACCCCATAATCAAATTAATTCACTTTTCTTTTATGCATTTATTGCTCTTTTCTTCATAACTTAATACCAATAACAATACCAATAAAATAAATAGTTCATCTCTTTATATATATAATTAATTGATAACTTGATTTCATTGTATCTATGTATGTATGCATCAATATTGTATAGCTAGAAAGAGTAGAGATCTTTTATATAAGGGTTAAATGCAACTTACATCATGTGGTTTACACTCAGTCATTTTGCATCCCACCTGAAAAATTAGACTGTTTACACCCATATGATTTTTAAAACGGGTCATTTGCACACATTCATACCTTTGATCGTTAGTTGATCATCCAAATAATGGTTAAAATACAATTTTACTCATCTTTAATCCATTTAAAACTCTCTTTTTAACGCATTTTTAAACTCCTTAATAATTTCAATTATTAGGGTACAACCTTCAACCCATTTTAACCCCCCCCCCTCTTTTTTTTAATAACATTTGAACTTTGTAATGTTTTTTAACCGTACTTTGTAATGTTTTAAAGTTATGTATTTGAGATTGCTAGTAATCATGTGTTTTTTGTTGGTCTTTAATATACATTGATCACCTACCCAACAACATGTAATTATTTAGTTATATTTGTAAAAAATTACTAAATACCATAATAACCAAAATAGCATAACAACCAAAATACTTGACCTAAAGTCATTAGAAAATGAATTGGTGTTGTGAAATCGTTACAAACTCGATCAATCTAAAGAAACGAGTATCTTCATATTCATATTCTTTGTAGCAGGCGTCAATTTTTAGATTTTTTGTGATGACGTGTGAAAGAACAAAGCCATCGTCCAATAATATGAGAACCATGCATGATCGAGGATGTAACTTGATGTAAAGTTTTAAATGATTAAAGTTTTTTTTACCTCTTCAATTAATAGTCAACTAACAAACAAAGTTAAAACAAACGTTTAGTTCATTACAACAACTTTAAATATATATTTAAAAATATTGATTTGTTGAAGTGTAATAGATTTGTTTTAATTAATAAAAAAGTACCATATATATGTGATATGTATGTAGAAACAAGAAATACTCGATCATTTAATACATTCTTCCAAATACGTACAATAGGCCTGCATATCCAACTATTTTTTTTGCACCATGTGATAGACAAAATTTGAATAAAAAACGCACTGGCTTTTGTAACGGCCGATAAAGCAGTCAGTACCCACAACTTTTCAATATGTCCAGAATGGTCCCCAAACATTAATTATTATGCTTTTCTTTCACTATTTTATCCCAACAAACCCTAGTTTCACTTTCTTTCTTTTGTGAAAGAATGTCACTTAACCTCAACAAGAGAATATATTGGGTATCTTGTTAATCATCAACCCACTCATAACTTCAACCAAATTTACCAAAACTAACAAGTGTTCAAGATCCCGAACCCTATAAACGAATTTTCGATAAGTGGGATTATGTTGTGCATCTTGTCATTAGTGTCGCCATCATTGTCGTGGTGAGCATTTCATTAATAACATGACTGCTTGACGAAAGTAAAACTTCGATAAGATCCTGACGTACAGCTGTAGATGATGTCGAAGAAAGGTACGCCACGTGGGAGATTGTGAGTCATTGCTTTATTCTTTACTAGAAACTCATTCTTATTGGCCATGGTTGGTTGAGTTCCAACATTTTCAAGCTCTCATTACTCATTTCTTTCATGAAACACCTCTAAAGCCATGTCCTCTACTAAACTAGGTTTGCTGTTTTAGAAAAAAATATTACTCTTTATCTCTAGCTTGAGCTAGTTAGCTTCAAAACAAGCTTAATTGTTCTTGACTAGAACAACAATCTAGTGAAGTACTAGTACAAGAAAGATAGCTAATTTGTGGTAATTAACAATATCTGAAACTTGTGTCCAAGTAAGTTTTCTTTTTGTTTCTCTACCTGATTCAAGTACTTTTTAGTGATAATCTATGCTTATAGTTCTATATATGCATGTGTTTTTGTTCAAGAACCATCTAAGAAATTAATTACCCCATCTAGTAACCATGGTGTACAATTCCTATCCTAAATAGGCTAAAAGTTTCAAAATTTGATGTTTTTATGTTATTTATATACAAGTTAATGAACTTATTCTACTTTTACAGATCTCTTTTTACTCGAAAGATCGTGTTAGCTGTTATGAGTCAAGTAAGATGAATGAGTCGAGAAAGATGAATAATTCAAATTCAAGAGAATCAGACCATGAAACAAAACAAGATGCTACTAAAGATGGAAGCAAGATCGTTCCTAAACCGAATTTCACCACATCATCATGGTCTAGATTGAAGGATCCAAGAATTGTTCGAGTTTCTAGAGCTTTTGGTGGGAAAGATAGACATAGTAAAGTTTGTACGGTTAGAGGGTTAAGAGACAGGAGGGTCAGGCTTTCAGTTCCAACCGCGATCCAATTATATGATCTTCAAGAACGGTTAGGAGTCAACCAACCTAGTAAAGTTGTTGATTGGTTACTTGATGCAGCCAAAAATGAAATAGATGAGCTCCCTCCTCTTCAAATCCCACCAGGTACCTTTGGACAAAATCTCCAAGCACTATTCAATGATTCTTCACAAGATAGAACCGAAGGTGCGAAAGCGAGTTCTAGTGGTATCAATTGGGAAGATTATTGGAATCCAGATAAATCTAGAGTGATTGCAAGAGAAACGAATGAAAACTATGAAGAACATGACCGTGAAGATGCAAGAAACAAGCAAGATCATCATGGTACATTTGCTCAATCCGATAATATCTTGGAGAGAAACCCTAATTCTTCAAATTTACCAAGTTTGTTAAACATCCCAAACAATTCTTTTCTCAGATGGGATCCTTCTAATCTATCATTATCTCAATTTGGAAGTTATGGATCAGTGCCGCCTCATCAACATGACAGCACTATTCATAACTTCAATATGAACGTGACGGCTTTACCTTCAATCCCATCAGGATCACAGGTTCTGATGTATCCGCCACCATCTACACATACACAAGCATATTTCCCTTCACATAATCATAACTCCGGTGAGTTTGATCCAAAACAACTAAATTTCCAAATGATGAGTTCTTCAAGTTCTAGTTTCACACCTTCTCTATATACAATAAACCAAGGCGCCATGCGACCATTCCATTTGAGCATGAACCCTAAGTTCTTTTCTTCAGAAGATAATGGTGGACATGAACCTAACAAATGAGAGTAACATTCTTTCTTGATGCTCATATGCTCTAGGCATCATTCATAGACTGCACGCGCCCAAGCTAGCGATAGGCATATGTTGTTGTAGTGATCATTCGTTGATGAATGTATAAGAAGACACAATGGTAAGTTCTTAAATTTGTTTCCTTGGTAGCAATGCAATAACGTAAACCTTGAGTTTAATTGTTATATAAAAAATTATATGTAGTGATATATGAATAATTTTGTACTTCTTCCCATTTGCTTTTGTGGTGTATCACCGCAACATTGTCTGATAAACGTTGTAAGTAACAATAACATGAGTAGCAACAACAAATTAAATGCATTTTTTTTGTTAATTAAACCCTTTACAGTGATTGTGTTCACATTAATTTTGCAAAAAATTAAGTTTTGCATGTACTAGTTCTTTGATTCATATTATGGTACTATTCTCTTGCAAAATTTCTGAAATAAAGAATTATTGTAGGTTGTAATTAAAAAGAAACATTTAAAGGTAATTTTATAACTTACTAAAAGGCAAGGTCGGTGGTGAAAAACCCGACCTTGCCTTATCTTATATATAATTGGATTTGAGTTATAACTCAAAAGTAGAGTTTGGCTTGGTGGTTTGTTGATTGTGATAACAACCAGCGCGTTTACTTAGCACGTGAGTTCGATTCCTTGGCCCAACATTAATTTTTTGCCTTTTCTTACGCACATAAAGCTAAGTTATTTTATATGAATTGTCACGTTAACGACACTATCACACGTCAAAGTTTCGTTTTTTACTCTAAAACGATATTATAGTCTTCGTCATGTGTGCCAGGACAACGTCACGTTAAATTTTTTGACAATCTACAACTTTTACCTCGTACTCTACTTTGAGATATTTACCACTTTGACTTAATTGTCATTATGATCTCTAATTTGGATATAACTCGGTCTTTTAATATATGTCGCATTACGACTTTACACCGGAATGTACGAAACATAAAAATTCACGTGTGACAAAATCACATACGTGTGCTTTGCACCGGCCTCTCCCGTCCCGTCCCGCCACGTCGCGTTTCAGCTTTTTCTTACTTTAATGTATTAACGGTTTTAATCCCCGACTTTTAACGCATTGGCGGTTTTAGTACCCGATTTTTACTAATTTTCATTTGAGCTCCTGATGAGTTTTTCACTTTAATCTCTTACTCCACTTTGAAACATTGTACGACTTTTACTAATTGTCATTTTAGCCCCTGATAAGTTTTTGACTTTGTTCCCTTACACTACTTTGACCTATAGTACGACTTTAATATTGTTATCGTGTTGACATTTAACTTATGATATTTCATCGTTTTTTAACATGTGACAAGCTATTTTTTTTCGTCGTGACGTACGGGGCATGAGACTTTTTTTCAACACGTGACGAAGTCAAATACGCAAGACCCGAGTGCGTGACCCGGCCGCTGCAACGCGCGGCATGGTCTTAAATCTAGTTATAAATGTAATGTAATGTAATGTAATTTCACATGTTAATATTCACGGTTTGTTGAAAATTACTTATCCTGCCTGAGTAAATTGCTAAAATCTCCTCGAGGTTTGCGATGTTTTTGCTTTTTTTTTTTAAGATTTATAACTTTTAGATATTTACATGCGGTTAATTTTAATTACAGTTTTTAGTTATAAAAATTAACACGGTACCAGTAGTTTTTTTTTATTTTAAGTAGTTAATATATTAAATATATAATCTAAGTTAATTAAATGATAAAAGAAATTTATAGTTTATAATAAAAATATTATTGGTTTCGTTTTACTTTTAATAAAGAAATTTTTATTGTCGTACGTATCCACCATCACATTTATCTTCATCAATCTTCAACTTTGTCATCTCTTAATTTCTTTCATATTTCCTTGAAACAACACCATCACCCTCATCCGATCTCCTTTCTCTCTTTTAATGAAACCCTAGAAACCGATTTTGCTGACTTCATGTTGAAACCTTAAAAACCAAGTCCTAAAAATGAACTTAGTGATAACTTGATGAAGATGAACATATCTGAGCAGAGATTTGACATCATCTAGTCGTTTTTGCTCTGATTTAAAATTAAAAAGAAATTGGGTTTACGAAATATTTATGAGTCTAGTCCCTTGATAAGTGACAAGAAGGTAAAGGCGTTTGCTAGAGTGAGAGGGGGATTTTGTGGTGCTTTGGAATTCGCTCATGCTCCTACTATCCTAGTTACGATACATGCAACATGTAGTGTGGGATGGGCTTGGGATAGGAATGAATATGGGGTTTCAATGGTGGTAAAAATATCACACGGTATTTTGCAAGTGTTTTTACCATTTAAATACGTGATTTTAAGTTGTTTATTACGTGGAAACGAGTTATTTTGTGTATGTTATGTTTTGTAAGGTTTGAAAGCTTAAGGGATTGATTATGAAGCTAAAGGGGCAATTGAAGGAATTTGAGAGGCTAAAGTTGTGAAGTACAAATGATAAAAAAAAATAAAGAGCGGAGTCTTACCAACGTTTGAAGGGTGTAACATACGCTGGTATTCAAAATATTGTTGTTTGAGAACTCAGAAGTAGCCTATTACCGGCGTATCATATGCCAGGAGTCGGTTGGAGATCCAAATTTGTGCAATTTGAATCCTATTTAAACTCAATCATTATGGTTTCGTTTCATAACTTTCTTTTAGATGAATTTTTGTGTTCCGAATGTGATTTTTCATCATTCCAACCTCCCCAATCATCATAGGTTATCAAGATTTGAAGATTAAAGTTTTGATAAAGAACATGAGTGGAAAGTTCCACACGTGATCGCTTTCGTGTGAAGCATTCGTTTGAGTGGCGTGTTTGTTTATTATGTTGGATGTTCATTTATTAGATTCCAGTGGTGCATGTTCGATTAACGTAAATTGTTCCTATTTATTAGATGATTACTCTTCAGTTTCTAATATTTTCTTTCCAAATTCATAAGACTAATAAATATGATGATTTTAATTTAATTAAAACATCAATAAAAGTCATATTTTCATGATCTAAACCAGGTAAAATTCGACAAACATTGATCTTTGAACCCGAATCCCAGAAGTTATTTAAAAACCTAATTCAAGTTTGTTGCTTTAGTAATTTTTAATTTTCTCAGTTCCAAGTTTTACTTTTCAACTCGAAAATCACATTCGTTTTCTTATGTAATTTAGTTAATTTTGTTTTCATTAAACTAAACATTAACCACTAGTGCTCAGTGGATCCTACATACCCTTACACAATAAAGGTAGCCTTGACCAACATTTACATTACTTTTTATCGAGTTTTAACACCTAGATCCAAGACAGATGATATGTATCAAATATCATATATTTACAAAGAATATCAAATGTCATATACCTACTTAATTTTATAAAGATAATATTTCACGACATGTCCACTATAGTATTTGATAACATAGCTTTTTAAGGAGAATTTGATATACATACCCTTAATTATAAACCTAGAAAAAAAGTCATATTTAACCAACCAAACTTAAAACTATAATATATGGTCAATTTAAATAATTTTTTTCTTTGTAACTATTTTACCAGTGTCATCTATTTAGTCTTTTTAACTTATTTTTAACAATCAAAACATGTTTGGTTTTGGTTTTTAGTATCATCTATTTTACCAGTGTAATCTATTTAGTCTTGAACCACCGAATCTAGCTATAAGGTTACGGTGGCAAAGTGATTCTAATGAATCTAGGAAGTCCTCACGAAAGTAAGGCATGTTGTCTAGCGAAATTGGCGGTCTTAACTGGGTGAATGTGCTGGCAAAACTGTTAGATTAGCCAGCAAATGGCATATTTAGATCGTGTGATGTGTTCATGTTCATAGCTTAAATAACTTTACATGAAGTTATTTAGCGTAACCAAGTGAGCTCTAGATCCCGTTGTTTCCTCGTTTTTTTTATTGTTTTGGGGCGATATGCATACTAAATTAGTAGATTTAAGGCAACAAATTTTTTTAAGAACTTTCTAAAGGTAAAGAGATTTTTGAATTTCGACCCATCCAGAGGCGTTACCCCTTGCACGAGTATTATTTTAGTGATGTGTTGTATCATGCATAACCTAATGATGGCCCCTTGTACAAGTACTATTATCGTTATGACCCCTTGCACGAGTATTATTTTAGTTATGGCCCCTTGTACAGGTATAATAGTAGTTATACAAATGATCAATGTGGTGATTGAATGTGTTATAAAAGTATAAATCAATGTTGGTACATGAATGGACGGGCCCTTCTATGGATGATTGTAAATTTAAGATGAAGACCTAACGTGCAAATATATTACATTTGGACAAGTTTTATTATTATAAACTAGAACTTACTCAACGAAGCTAACTTTTGTATGCATGTTAACTTGACAGGTGGGCTGTTAGTTTAAAGAAGATTTGATGAATTGAGGACTACTTGGCATTTAAAGGCTGGAATTCTCATATGAAGAAAAGTTTCAAAGATTTAATGTTTAATAAAAAGATAGTGTTTATGAGCTAGATTTTGTAATGAAGTACTTAAAACTTGAAGACTTTCCACTGCAAACGACTTTTGATGTGACTTTTTATATTAAATAGAATCATGTTTCATTTGATGATATCCACTTGTGAGGCTTTCTAAGAAGAAGGCCTTACATTTAGAATTTTGATTTCTGTTTTTCGATAATTAATTTTAAACTGAAATTAGATTCGGAGTTCTTGCAGAGTGGAATCATGCAATACCAGACACGAGATAGATCTTCTAAAGAACAAGGACTCTTTCGAATAAGCCAATTCATTTGAGACCCTGCAGATCCACTCTTTTTCCTATTCAAAGCTCAGCCCTTTGTCTCTGTGTTTTCACATCGAGAATTATTTGCAGATGAAGAGATGTCAAAGGGGCTTCTTACTCCCCAAACAAATCCTAGTACATCTATATATAAATGTTGGTTTATCAAGTGATTAACTAGACAAAGTTTTTACACTGATCAGTCTTTTCTTATGATATCAGTTAATTTGATATTTTAAAAACTATTGTTTATGGATACATGAGAAGTTTTATAATTATAAATAAGTACAAGATATAACTAACAGAATCAAAAACCTAAAACCACCACCCTCACTACCCAAAAATGTACTAGATATAACTAACAAAATCAAATGAACAACCTTTTGATAATTAAGAGAACTCTATCACTAAACATATCTAGATTGAAATATCAGATAAATTAAATTAACATATATATGACATAAAAAAATATATGATTTTCTTTATTTATAAAGATAAAATGAAGTGAATGTAGGTATAAAATCCGAGTGTTGATAGTACTATTAGCTAGGTGAAAAAGACAGGTGATAAAAGTGTCAATTTTGCATCAGATCCAATAACTAAATATTATGCTGCAGCACTGCAGCAACGACTTAAAAGAGGCAGCTATTACGTACACCAACAACAACAACAGCTTTAAACCTTTGTGGTCCTACCTAACGGTTTACACTGCATAATAAACCCAAAAACTAAATAACAATTTACTATTTATGTTTTATTTTTCATTTCTAAAAAGACAAAACCATATAAAAAAGTAGTAGAATGAGAATAATAAAGAAACGTACGTGTTTACCACATGTTTTTGTTTGATACTTAAAAGATAAGTGAACTTAGAAGTGAAAAAGAGTGAGGGACACAAGTAAAAGTGTAATTCAATAGTTGTGCAACAACAAAGTTGCGTTGTTGTGAAATTAAATGAGTGTTAAAGAACATCAAAATCAAATTTAAGAGTAAAGCGCGGTGTAATTAAATCTATGTGGTTAATTTAGCCGTCCTACTGTCGATCACCCTTTGTTTCAACGTCACAATGGTAATGAAGCACAACTGAAACCACACCCTTAACTGCTAAAGTTTAAACCTACCATATATGTAAAGATTGATTCACAGAATGACCAGGCTGTTATACACCCAACGATCCACTTCAGGATACTGTGACGAAGCGAGATACATAGGTTCATTGCAAAAACAGGTGCCGAGACAAGTTGGTTACACAATCTGTTATTGAATCTAAGTGTTTCTACTTAGAAGGCAACTACAGTTTATTGTGCTAATATATTTGTAGTGTGCTTATCTTTAATAATTCCAGTGCGCACAGCATGTAGAACTGTGTGATTTTCGTATGAAATCAAGCCGTTTCCGGTAGTGATAATAATGGACTGTGCGGTTATTCTTTAGCAATGAAAATAAATATAACAAGATCTATAAAACCAATAACTATAGTAACTCAAACTAGATATCCTCGGCAAAATCTGATAAGCTTGGTACATCTTGCCGGCCAAGGGGGTTTTTATCAAGAAACCCACAGTTGGGAAATTATAAAAATGATTATTTGGAAAATCCGAGAGTCGTGTATTCACTAACAGATCAATCTATTTGGTTGGTTCTGCCAAGTGATGTAATCGGATAAAACTCAGATTGAGAATTTTCATGAACAAGTATGAGAGAGTTAGTGAATTTCAAACCAAAGAGTTGATTGAAGTTGATTAGTTGATGTTGGGAGAGTATATTCAGTTTTAGGGATTGAAAAAGGTTGTTTTCAACTATTATTTTGACACATTAGTCCCGTTGCCCCCTTGAAACCCCATTAATAAGCTTAAACTAGTGTACACTTCGCACCTACAAACTTTTTTGTATATAATTAGGATACGATATTGGATCACGTACTAGCTAGTTAATCTGAATTACACTAAAATATCTAACACCCATGGCATTAGCATAACAACCATTTTGTTTCAAGCCATTGTTGCGGGTAAGAATGACAGTGGCACGGTCACGACCAATGTTGGGCTCGGCACAATCAGGGTCCGGCTGCTCAAAAGGGTGCACTCGCATCTCCGATCACTATGATCAAATTTATCTTCCATCTCATAGGTTCCAGTCGTGTTAGTCACTGCATGCGTCTAATGTGTACTGCAGATTCAGGGAATCCATGTCTCTGCACTCTACTTTAACCCACTGACACACGAAAACGCTTGCCACGTAAATAAACATATAGGGTTCGTTACACGGGGTAGCGAATCCGGCCCATAGAAACCAAACCAAAACACTCCCATAAACCTTCCAAAAATTCATAATGTTTTCTCTAGACCAACTAAAGTTGATGAAATCAGGATAAAAGATGAAGATACCTGCCAAGTATTTGGTGGTGGATGTTTCAAATCCGGCACGACAAGTGTCACAATAGACGCGACCTTTGAGATGAAATGGAATCACATCGACTGCATAAAAGGGTGAAGAGGACCAACAGTTTTGCCCTTGTTTTGCTAGACAATGGAATAAAAACGAGTTATACGGAGTTAATTGCTTCGTTTATTACAACGTAACACCTTAATTATAAACTAGTGATGTGGTTTTTACAATCGAATTGATGATAACCTTTAATACTAATAACGGTTTATGAATCGAATGACGGAATGAGCATGAATAGGACCTGTTTGTATACGTCCGTTTAACATCATCTGGCCGAACAAACAAGCATATATGCGCGCTTATACAAACGCGTGTTCAATTTGGTGAGAAAATGAGGATGCATGTTTCTCTTTGTAAACACTAGTTTGATTTATGAAATATTCAAACTAGCTTGAAGGTTATGGTATTTATAAAACCATTAAAGAAAATTTCACAACCATTTGTTAATAGATTAAAATCTTTGGTACATGTAGTTAGGGGTGTTCATTATTCGAATACCATTCGATTTATTCGAAATTCGATTCGAATCGAATTCGATTAAGGCCATTCGAAATCGACTTTCGGTCATTCGAATTCGATTCGCATTCGATTCGAATAATTTTGTCGAATGTGGATCGAATACGAATATGATTTTCTGTATTCGCATTCGATTCGCCCAATTCGAATAAGAAATTTATATATTTTTTAATATATCTAATTAATTATCTGTATATAAATATGATTTAATGGGCTTGAAGTAAAGTAAAAAAATACCCAAATCCAACCCATTACCTAATCTTAATTGTTGTTTTTGCATATGAACATGATTTGGTGCTGTGACAACTGCTTAATTGTTATTTCTATAGGTTTTGAACTTGTTTATAGTCTTTTTTGTGTAATTGTGTTTGATTATATATGCAGTTTTAGACCTTTTGTAAACATGTTTTGACTTGTTGATGTGCTAGTATATTGCATATTGTTTGGGTGATGTTTTGCACATTTTTCGGGTGATGTTGTAGAATTATGTTATGTTGTTGCTACATTCGTATTGTTACTTGATGTGTTTGTTTATTTATATTTTTTATAAAGCGAATACATTCGAATCTATTCGAATTCGATTCGAATTAGAATAACTTAATCGAATCGAATACATAGATTTTTATTCGAATGTGGATCGAATACGAATACAGTTTTTAGAAGTCTCAATTCGACCAATTCGATTCGCCTAATTCGCCCAATTCGCATTCGATTCGAATGAACACCCCTACATGTAGTAGCAAGTAAATCCTTATATAGGTTGTAGCTAAAGCACACTACCCAAATCACAAGACAATATAAGTCCAAAATGAACCAGAAAAAGATAGTTCCACAATAACTTACAAAAACCTTTGTTGCAATTGCTACTCAACTCAATAGACCAGCAAGGTGTATTAATGTACAGCCTTAAGAACAGATGAGTAGAATGACCAAAACGGGCTTGTTTCATCAATAGAACGACGACCAAATGGATGCTGCTCTACATACATCTTTACGTTTCCACTGGTGGCCACACCTTCTAGGTAGACTCGAAGATCACCATCAGGACCTGCAACAAATGATCGATGAGACATGATACTTTGACGTCAAAACAAACATACCCGACCGTGAACACCCCTATTTAAGTGTACGTTGTAGTGATTGTGCATAATAAGTGACGTATATATATAAAAGAATTAACTCACCCAAAGATTTGTCGTTTATATCCTTGTAGCTATAAGGCCAGGGAAATATTCCAGTGTGCTTCTACAAGATAAAAAAATGTAATCAAAAGATCGAGCATGATAAAGACTACATGATACGCGGTTAAAGCTTCAATCAGAGTTATATATAATGAAAGGCGGTGACTATACAGGATTTAGCAACGCCTTATACGGAGAATCGTCTAATAACAATGTGTTTGATTCATCATAATATCCATTTTCAGAAGCAAGACGACTGTTTCCTTCCCATATTTTCCGCAACTTCTTAAAGACTATGATCTTATGCTGGTTTTCAAGGCACCTGAAACTTGATCTGGTGCAGTGGGATAAATCCTGAAACCAACAATACTTATACAATTATCACTTGTTGCCCATTTCCAATTTGCAACAGAACCGTATAAACCATACTTACCCAAAGAAATATCAGCTTCTTCTTCAAATCACCCAACAAATAATCAACCACGCGATCTAACACTTTCCTATGCATGATTTCAAAAGTTGCAAGTAATGTTCGCTGTTCACTACGCTTAAAAGGAGCAGCCGAAGAGTAAAATAAATAGATTTAGCAAGTAATTAATATATATACCTCGTTCTTGAAGACCAGATGGCGACATCAAATCGCTGGAAACAAAATCGTAAAAACTCATCCGAGAAAGGTCTCTTAAATACTGCATTGAAAAGAGATATGATACTATGCATTAATAACAAGAAAATATGTGATTGTCGAAAACAAAACTACGCGTTTGATATTCGAAGTAATTGCATTGCAAAAGGGTAACAAATCTTACTTGCTCTTCTTGAAATATTAATATCTGATTTGCAATCATTTGGTGGGGGAAGAATTATATCTGCAAGCAACCCGTTTACGTCAAGAATGAGAAGGATTTTCTTCGATCTCATGACACAATGTTTATTCGTATCTATATGTTGACCATCATTAACTTGAGATTGTACAACTAGTCCTTCACTTGAAGAAGTATCCTGCAGCCTATACTTAGCAATTTCAGTATCTTTTATATCGTGATGGGCCAGTTTATCGTTCGTTGGTGTCAGTCTCTTTCTCTTTCTTGACAATTCACCATTATCATCTCCGCTTTTAGTTCCACTTGAACTCGTCTCACCGATGGCTTTTTCTATGTTTTCTACTCCTTTGGATAAGGCCTTCACACCATTAATTACGTCTGTGTAAGCTTCTGCTTTCGCCATTAAACTGAACTTAAGCTTAAGCTAATCATAAGATATGATACTCTTCTCTTTCAGTCCTTATAGTCTCGTATTATGTTCGCACCTGACTGTTAGCCGGTTACTAAACTATCTTTAATGACTAACTGTTTAATCTAAAAACCATTAAGAAGACGAACCGGCGAATCCGAAAATGTCACCTGACCTTTCTTTTCACAAATTTCTTACCTTTTTTTTTGTTATTTCTCCAGCTGAGCTGACCTGTTACAATTTAATCAAGACTGAGTAAGATACCAAAAAAAACAGAAGCAATTTAATTAAGACTCATAGACATAACCATAAAACTTAATAGGTGATAATTAATTAAATTAATACCCTAACTTCAGAATAAACAACGATAAATCAATAACAATTTTCTCCAACTAAATCAACACATGTACAAACATAAACCTGAACAAGTGATAATTAAAACCCTAATTTCAGATTAAACAATCATAAACTAACCGTGCAATCATGTACATAGAAAACAATTTCAAATTTTCAATACAAACTTGTTAATTATTATATATAATATTAGAACTTACATCTAATTAGAAACTAAAACAATGTGCATGGAGTGAACTTACACCGATTTATGCACAATTTAGATTAATTGGAGGAAGAAACTGGATCATAGTTCATATATACCTGAACACACGAGTTTCTTTGTTTTCGACGCTTCGTATACCTTTACGGCTATCTAATTCTGATATAATCAAAACTCGATCGATCAATTAAGTTGATTAATTTGTACTACAATTAAGACTAGCTAGGGTGCACACAATCTTAGGCTAAATTACACTTTTAGTCCTTAACTACGTATAATTTTCTGTTTCCAAATATCTATATTTTCATATCGGATCATTCATGCTAAAATTTCAATCGGTAATTCGGTACTAGAATATAGGCTTGTAAATTAACCGAACGAATACGAACATTAGCATGTTTGTGTTTATTCATTTAACTTTAACCAAACACGAACATGAACATTCAATTGAACACGATTTTGCGTTCATGTTCGTTTGTTGAAAAGCCAAACGAACACTTCACGAATATAAACAAACAAAAAATAAACGAATTGAACAATCAAAAAAAGTGTGTATTAGTGAAAATTGAAATTCGGCGTAGCTTTTAGGCTCTTTATTTTAGTATAATACACTATGAATATCAACACATGAGAGGATACATGATACCCTTTATATATAACTATATTGATATATGTAAGTAAATCTATGTAAATAAATGAACGTAAATAAACAAACTTATATAAAGGGTTATTGGATTTAATCACCTCCAATTATTGGTTATTGGCCGTTGTCACCCTCAAGTATCACTTTGGCCAATATAACTCCTAACTAAACACTTTGGTGTCCGTATCACCAAAAGTCAACCAATTCAAGTCATTTTTGGTTAACTTTTGATTATTTTTTGGTTAGCTTTTGGTGTTACGGACACCGTATCACCAAAAGTTAACCAATTCAAGTCACTTTTGGTTAATTTTTTGTTAAATTTTGGTGATACAGACACCAAAGTGTTTAGTTGGGAGTTATATTGGCCAAAGTGATACTTGAGGGTGACAGCGGCCAATAACCAATAGTTGAAGGTGATTAAATCCAATAACCCTTATATAAATGACCGAACAATTAATACTTGTGTTCATGTTTTTGTTTGTTTAACTAAACAAACACATATTTTTGTTCGTGTTTGTTCGTTTAGTTAAATGAGAAAACATAAACAAACTTCTCGACGAACAATTCATGAACGTTCGGCCCGTTTACAGGCCTAAGAAGCTAGGTATGATAATTCCATAGTGGAGTTGCATTTATTAATTTAAAGTGTGTATTTCACTATTTGTTACTCCTTGTCTGATGAATAACGTTATTATAGTAAGTTAGTAACACGTTTTCTTTTCTTGGCCCTGCTAGGAATTGGCTCTATTTATCTTACAATTAAGCCTAACTCTACTCTATTGATGAAATGGATTTGGTGGATGAAGATGGATCTAAACGCTAGCTCTTTGGGCAAAACTTATTACTTCTGTCCATGGCAACAATAGATTGACGGCGTCTTTTTCATTTTTCGTATCTATTTAAATGCAGGATTGGTGGCAATCGGCTCAAGGCGCTATTCTGGTTCGCAGTTAGTCTGGTTACAAGATTCTCAAAGACTCGTTCTCATATATGCATGAATCAAACAAGAAATGTTTCGTTGTTGAACGGTTGTTCGTTCATGATGGAGTACGTACTGTTGTATATCAATCGAAAGTGTAGACAACTCCATCTCTGTCAGAATATCTCGGCTCATATTCATGTATGTTCTTCTATCCTTCGGCTATGCTCTATTCTCGTGAGGAAGACACTTGGCAAGGGCATGAGGGTGAGTTATTGGTTAAATATGTTAGGCACTACAAAAAATTCGAGTTTTGGCGCCGAAGGTCGTCCACAAAGATCAAAAATGCCATCGCTAAAACCTTTGGCGACGACAACTGTGGCCGCCAGTACTTGGCACCCTATTCCTTTTGGCTACGACATTTGGCGACGACAAAAGTAATTTGACTTTTTTGGTCAAAATATAATCATTAAAGAAAATGGAAATTTATTTTGGGACGACTCTTTTGCGACAACATTTCGTCGCCAAAAATAATTCTACTTTTTTGGCAAAAATTTAATTATTAAAGAAAATAGAAATAGGTTTTGTCGTCGCTAAAAAGAATTTGACTTTTTTTGATAAAAAAACAAATATTTTTGTCGTTTTGTTGGTCTTTGACGACGACATCTATGTTGTCGCTAAAAGTCATAATTCTTGTAGTGAGGGCTCTACTGAATTGAAGGCATAAGGCCAGGGGCGGCCCAATGACTAAAATAATCAAGCCCACGCTTTAGGCCACAATTTTTTAATAGGCCTCCAAAAATCAAGCCCAATAGCCCATTTAAAAAAATTATCAGTATAGGAACTAGAGATTTACAGGGAAACTAAATCGTCAATTCATCAATCATCATCAATTCATCATAAATCATAATTGTTCATCGAGGCATCGAGCATCCAAAAAGTTCAAAATTGATGTTCAGTCATCATCATCCTTTCATTCTTCGTACTCTAATCCATATCTATTCATCTCATATTCTCAAATCTCAATCCAAACGGCGTTTGCGGTTTACCGTCATTGATCCAATCCAAAATTGAAGAGTTGCGTACTTGCTGTTTGGCGACTTGCTCTGTTGCTCATCCAGGTTTGTTAACTTTGTTAATTGTTTGATATATAATAGTAACTCATTAGTTTATTTTTGCTGAATTGCCGACTTGCTGTTTGCCCACTATTGTCTATTTAGTTGAAAGTTGATTATTGTATTATGAATATTGATATATAAATTTCACCTCATCGTTAGTAATTTGCTTAACATTTGATTTAGAATTTGATTTAGGAACTTGATTTACGGATTTGGTTTACGAATTTGATTTAGGGATTTGGTTTACGAATTTGATTTAGGAATTAGATTCTGCTTAGACTATTACAAAAAAAATGAAACGATCTAGAAATTTTTTTAAATTTACTTTAAAAAATGAAACGATTTAGAAATTAAAGCTAGAAAAATAAATCTATTTTAAATTTACTTACACATAAATTAATAATTATTTCTTTAAGTTGTTTTTTAACATCATCATAACATACAAAAAAATTTTTAACTCCGTCAATTATAAACTTTCTTAGTTTATTAGTGCCGGTCTCAAGTCCAGATAAAGGAGGAGGGTTTTCAACGATAGGCTTTCAAATTTAGTTTTGCTTTAGGCCTCAAAAAACCTTGAGACGCCACTGCATAAGGCTCTAACAATCATCTTTCGATCATTCGGTTAGAGAAACGATAGCCATCAATCACTTGATGTATTTGAAATCCCACATGACATTTTCTTATCAACCACTTGAAGTATTTGAAAATCCAGAACTTATCAATGCTTTAACAATTTTCATAAAGTTGGTGTCATTCCTTGGGTCAAATATAGGACGATAGTCGTTTAGAATACTAACATCGGTTAAGTGATAATTGTGAAACCAATAGGATGTTTCTCTTCAAGAAGCTCGTGTCTTATTAAAGAGCAATTTGTATTTAGATTTTTAATAATTTATTATTAATTAGTTTTGAAAACATCTTATTTTTTATACGTTTTATAAAATTCTAAATACTGTTATAATTTGTTTATTCTTATGTACGTTCTGATATAAATTTCATTAATCAATTCAAATATTATAAATTAGGTTATTTCTCGTGTTTTACACGGGATGAATGATAACAATGTAAAAATTAAAATATTTAAAACTTTTACCAAGTTAAAATAAGTACAACTATAAATTGTTATGACTTTAATAAATTTCAAATATGTTTCACGAGTTCCTTAATTAATGCATATTTCCGTTATAAATTATTATAACAAAGATAATATTTCACCGAATGAAATTCATAAATCCGCTTAATTCAAAAATTTGTCAAAAAAATCAAAACATGTTAAAAAAAACAAATCATATTTTAGAGATCATCATATATATCATACATTTTACATAATATGAAATGATGTTTTTTTTATAGAAAAACGTGTATTGTTTATCAGTTTGTAGTATATATATATATATATATATATATATATATATGAATAAATATAGTATAAATGATATCTATTTAATTTATAAGTAATTAAATCAACGTTTCTATGAAAAGTTATGAACTATCACTTATAAAATCAGCTTAGCTTATAGGATATATAAATGAGTATGATATTAATGAGATCTTTTTATTTTAGGAATAAATATTAAATCAATGTTTCTATAAAAAAATTTTGAGTGGGAAAAAATGCATCTAAGATAGTCTAATGAATGTCTATGTGTCCTCAAAAACCTTCTTTTTTTAATATGTATAGATATAGATATAGATGTATAGATACAGATTATTAATCTTTGATATATAATAGTTTATGAAATTTAAAGTATACCTTAGCAACATTCTTTTTTTTTTTTTAACATTTTGATATGAACTAGATTATGAGCCGGGGCTACGCATTGCGGCAATCAGGACCCCTTTTATGCTGCAGATCGATATGTGAGAGTAGCATTTAAAGTTTAAACATCAATCATACAATAGCTTTCATATTATATAACACTATGTTTTACATGTTGCTAAAGCTGAGTTACATAGTATCATAAGGTATTGTCGACAAACTAAACATAGATGGGTCTGATACATCTGTTTGAGCAATTGGACCATACCAGAAGAGTGTTTGTCATTTTACGAGAACGAATCGATCTGAAAGAAAAATTTAAAAGAGTACATATGTATCACCTTGTAGCTTAATTAGCCCTCCATTTCTGATCATCGATTTGCTCTTGCTGTTTCTTGATCCCTTTGTATCTTTCTTAATTTGTAGTCACGTAATATAACAAACCACACAATCATTTTTGTATGGCACAAAAGCGCTTTTTCTTTTGCAGTGATAATATCATATATGTTGCAAAGTTGTTGTTAAGATGGTGTTTGGCTTTGGAAGTCAAATCAAGATTTTCACATAACTAAATTCTAATATTGTGACTTGTGAATGTATAATAAGCAGAAAATAACAAAATAAGTGTTTGTGAATAATATAAAAATAGAGAATGAGACATGTGAGATTTGAAAATAAGATATAAATTTAAAGGATTGTGAATATTTAGTTTAATTATAAAGATAAAAATAGTGATCTAGTATTAATACTTTAAGGTAGTGTTTGGTATGCAGTAATGAGAGCTACAATGAAATGAATCATTACAATGAAATGGAAAAAAACGTGTTTGGTTGCTCAATGGAATGGAATAGATCATTACAAAAAAATGAAAAACCCCTTACACTACTAGAAAATTAGGCAATTGCTACCAAAATTTGCAACCGAAAAAAGCGGTCGCAAATTTATAGACCGATTTCAGACCGATATTTTAATGGTAGCAACTTCACCCAAACGGTCTCAAAACGGTCGCAAAAATATAGTTATTAAAGAATAATTAATAGATTTATAAAAATAGTTAAAACTTGGTAAAATAATATGAAACTTGATTCTTTTCCGACCGTCCATCCATCGCAGTTGGATAATATTTTATTGGGACAAAATAGCATATAAACTTGATTCAATAGTAATGCTTTTACTTTGTATTAATAACTTAAAATAAAAGATATTCTAATAAATATTTTAGTGGGACGTCGCATATAAACACAATCTTCAAATATAAACCGTAACTCACATAAACACATTCTTTGTTTATATCAGTCGCCGATCCAAATTATAATCGCGATCCAAAGTCATAATCGCCGTTGCATTTTAAAGTCATAATCAAGTAGCAAAATATTATGATAAAAATATTTTATAAGGCATTAAAAGATACGGTGAAAAAACAGTCACAAAATTTACTACCGTTTAAGCTACGTTATAAATTGCCACCAATTTAGTGGTAACAAATTATAAAAAAGGTTATTTGGAAATTAGGGTAAAATATCTCTGCCATTTCTTCATTTCCTATTTCTTCCACATCTCAATTTAAAACATATATAGTGTCACTGCCATTTCTTCATTCTGATTTAGAGTCGCTGCAATTTTTTCTCCTTCAACACCACGGTTCTCCTTCAACACCGTCACCATCGCCACTACCACCGGTGGTGGTGGCGGCAGCAGAAGCAGCAACAAAGTTTGGGGATTATTTAAGCTTCCGTTTTAAAGCACTAATACTACCACATCTCATTCAACTTCATCGTCTTCTTCCTACCAAATTGAAGGATACAACACCACCACCACCAACAACAATAACCACAGCTCCACCTTTGTTTCATCTGTCGCTAGATCTATGCTTCCTACACGACGTCGTCTCCAACTTGATCCGAGGTATAAGCTCTATTTCCCCTGTAAGACGATAGTTTCTGATGTTTTAGTATTAGTTGTTTTACATCTCAAATCGGACGATTTGGTTGTTAAATCGATGAGACCTAATTGAATTTTGGAATTGATTTGATTTTTTTTTCTGTTTTTAGTGATGGTTTATATGGAGGTTTTGTACTTTTGTTGTATGTCGTGACTTGAAGTTAGGAAATCGAGCTGAACTCTTTAATTTTATGATTGTTAAGAGCACCTGTAGCTAATTTGATGATGTAGATTTGTTTTCCTTAATTTGAATGATGTAATTAGGTTACTAGGTTATGATTTTCCTGCTCTTGATAGATTTGAAGTGCTTGTATTGTGAACGTATATGGATAAACGATGTTATTGATGAGAAAAATGTTACGGTTATATGTTCTTTCTTGGAAGCCACACTAAACAAAATATAACCTATGATTTGTATATCACTTTGTTTAACTAATTTGTTTCAGATATTGATTTGATTATAAGATGTTCTAGCTTCTCGTTTAGTCGTTTCGCTTATGAATTATGAACATAGTTCAATTAGGGAAGGTTATATATAATATACTGTATGTTGTTCATATTCATCTTCTTCTTCAATGCAAATTGAATTAGAATTTTGATTTGGAAGCTGTAGAAAATCTATTTTAGTTTTGAAATTTGTGTGATTCGATGATTTTGATAAGTGTACTGTCTATCATGCGATGTATCACAGGATTTGTTGTTTGCGATCGTCCTTTATCGATTGAATTCAAAGCAATGAAGTTATTGAATCACGTTGTCATGTCATACAACTGATCTGTTACAATCTGGTGATTTTAATGTGTTTTGTGATTTCGTAATGTTCTTCATTAGTTCACTTTCTTAAACAATCTGATGATTTTGATGTTTTAGTTTATGATTTTATAACGTCTCGTAACATTTGTTAATCCTATAGAAGTATGCTGCTAAAGTTGCTTAAATTGGTCTCTGTTTGCTTCCATGTTTATGATATTTCTGGATTTATTTGGTTGTAGTGTTACAGATTTGGGAATAAATAGTGAACTGTGTGAATGCAAAAGCTTGGTGGATTATTGGATCATCTATTTTTGTACAACCTGCACAGAAATAATTTTGTCACTGCTTGTCAAAAAGGTGTTGGTATAAGGTATTGATTACAAATTTACAATTACTATTACACAACAACTGAGCATTATTTGGCTTTTATATCATTAACAGGTTCAAACTATATGGTTGGGGGCCCTGGGGCATATAAGATTTCAAGGGTGTTTTTTTTAACGACTATTATATATAAAAGACGAAAGACCACTAGCAAGACGTTAGGGACCCAAATAAATATCCAAAAGGACCAAAACAAACGGCCAAACAACAAACTAACATAGCGGATTAAAACACCAATTTTGCCAACTAACGTCTACCCGCTTTGCTCTATATTTAATCCACAAGAGTAAAATAACCTTAATCTTCTCCACCATCCTTTTGATAACCGGAGCCGCCAAGTTGAAAATTAGGTTGCTTCTGCACAGCCATATAGACTAAGTTGTGGCCATAAGAATCGCTGAAGCCTTACCTTTGACCGCACTCGACCCGTTTATGGATGAAATCCGGTCCACACATTCTCTAATAGAGTCTTTTGTAGGCAAAGACCAACCACACCACTTGAATATTTTACACCAAATTCTAGCAGCAAATGGGCATTTTAAGAGGACGTGATCAGTTGTTTCTGGGTTACCAAATGCTAGCAGCGAAATATTTCAAGGGTGTTAATTATAAAACTGGGGTGTCGAAATAGCGCGTCTTTTCAAAAAACTTGAATTAATTATGTCACTTCTGGTTTTTTTGAAACAAGGATTCTTTGATGTAGAAAACTTTATAATCTAAAGTTCATTGCTTTAAATGGAAACGAAACACGGGATCTTGTTTCTTTAATATCTAAGGATTAAAAGCATAATAGTTGTAACTTATCAACTTCGTTTGATTGTTAACGTTTTTAGATCTTGGCAATGCGTCATCCTAGGAGACATGTCTTGGCAGGCTGTCTTTCATCTCTAGTTGTAAGTTTTTTTAAGTTACTATGTTTCTGTTCAATATGTATATGTCAATATCAGTTCCTTTTGTTTACTTTTGTTTCAAGTCTTGAAAGTCAATGCATTGACTTATAGGTTATGACCATTTTGTCTGCTGCTGTTGGAATGGCTGCTCCAAATCTGGTATGTTTGTGTTCCTGGATGAACAAACTTTTATTTGACGTTATTTTTTTTATGCCGTTGATGTATTTGCTATGTGATCATAATCATGCAGATCTCACAAAAGTTAACTAAACATATCACTATTGTATTGTTTTTTGGTTTTGGACTATGGTCTTTATGTGATGCATATAACGACGAGTAACCCTTTTTCACTTTTTGTATTAATCAGTTAAATGAACTTTTAAATTTTCGCAACCAATTTACTATGTTTCTACTTATAACAGTGATAACGAAGAATTAGCTGAAGTTGAAGCTGAATTGGTTCGTGTCTTTTACCTTATAACTCTAAACTTCATTTAGCTCAAAATTAAAGTTAATATTAACATAAAATTATTCTCCTAATCATGTGTAGGATGCTGATATAAAATCGAACGGGGGAACAACTAAATCAAACAACAAGGTAATGCAAGAATTGAATCTTGGTTTTTAGCGTCATCTTATTTGAAACTTGTATTGTGTTCTTGAAGGCTGATGATGATTTGAAGAAAAAGAATAGACCGTTTTTGACCCAGTTCTTCTCACCTATCTTTCTTAAGGTATAATAAACTCTAAAAATGTCACCTTTATTAAAAAAAAACTATAAAAATGTCTTAACATATGGTTATATCGTTCAGGCATTCTTATAACTTTATATCACATATTACAGACTTTGACTTTGTCCTTTAAAACATATTGCTAACAAATTTGTGTTGAAAATAGCTTCAATTGTTCAATAGATCCATGTTGAGATGTGTAGTATGACAGTTGATATGTAGCCGAGCTTGTATTCAGTTAAAGCGAATAGTTAAAGTAGTGTTTGTTAGGGATATCATCTATATTCATCTAAATCTTGTTTATGGGTTGTTATGTAGATAGAAAGGTTGAATAAAGTTATAGACGAGCTCGTTAAAGAAAAAGATGAAGAGAAAGAAAGGATGAATGAAACTATGCGCAACAGGATGGAAAAATTTGAAAGTATGCTAAAAGTTATGGCTCAAGGAAGGCAATCAAGTTATGGCTAAAAACTTGTTTATGGGTTGTTATAGAAAACTTGTTTATGTGTTGTTATCGAAAACTTTGAAAGTACGTTTGGTCGTTTAACTTTTGGATTGTTTAATGTAGTTTTGAATATTTGATAAATGATAAATTTTAAAAGTATGAGCTTTATTAGTGTATTTTAATGCTTAATAAAAGGTGGCAAAAGCTTGTTGCAGCTGTGCAACCGGTAGGAATTTTATGGTCGCTAAAAGAATTAAAAAAAACTAGTGGTTGGTTGTAAAATCGTCACAAAATATTTTCGGTCGCAAAATCGTCGCAAACAGTGGCGGTCGCAAAAAAAGCGACAACAACAACAGTCGCAAGATTTGCGACGGAAAATGCGGTCGCAAGTATAAAATCGGTCGCAAAATGGTTGCTACAGGGCATTAGAGACGAGCGTTTTTCCAACTGACTTTCCAGTTGCAAAGCGGTCTCAGATGGCCTTTTGAGACCGTTTTGCGACCGAAATGACTGTCGCTATTGCCAAATTTTCTAGTAGTGTTATTTTCATTCCATTCATCCCTGTTTTTTTTCATTCCTTCAAGGAATGAAATAATTTTTTAATTAATGACAAGAACCATGACCCGACCCATGACTCAAACCTTGACCCGACATGAACCGACCCATGTCCTAACCAACAGATCAAGCCAGGACCCGACCCATGACCCGACCCATGAACCGAACCATGAACCGACCAATGGTGGTGACCAATTCCTCGAACCATGACCCGACCCATGTCTTTATCCATGTCCTAAATCATGTATTAACCCATGTACCAAACCATGAGCCGATCCATGGCCCGAACCAAGACCTGACCCATGTCTTTATCCATGTCCTAAATCATGTATTAACCCATGTCAAACCATGAGCCGATCCATGGCCCAAACCAAGACCCAACCAATAATCATGACAAGGTATTTTTGTTATTTTTTGATATTTATATTTCTTTCATTTGTTTTTCTCTGTCTACCAAACAACAAAAAGTATTGATTCATTTCATTCGTGTAAGATAACCAAACTTGATAATGGAATGGAATAGTCTTCATTTCTTTGTCCATTTCTTTCCATCATTCATTCCATTCCATCATTTATTCCATTACCCTATACCAAACAGACCCTAAGTAATTATTTTTTATATACCCTCCACTTGCGGTCTAGTGGTAAGTTCACATGGGTTCTCCATAAGAGACTCAAGTTTACTTCTCACTAGTGTGACTTTTGTGGATATTGTCAATGAAGCACGTCCCGGGCTACCACCCGGCTTCGTGTCTAAGCGTCTAAAGGTTTTACGTGTCATGGTTAAAGGCTCATATTCGGTTTTTCCCTGGAACAGTTGGATGATGATTTTCGACTCCGGTCAACTAAAAAAACTTACTTTTTTATTTTTTATTATAAATAGTTTAATTACTTTTTTTTAACTAATAAATTTAACCACCGGTCTAAAAAAATTAGAAACTTTATGAGTCTATCCATTTATATCATTTAAGAAAATAGTCCTTAGTTCAAACCGAATAAACCAAACAAATATGTGATCAATCCTTACCGAATAAACACATCCAAAAAATTTATGTATTATCCATAATTCTTAAATGATTGAAAATACATAATTATTTTTAAACGTTTATAGGTCATAATGACACTAGAAAAAGACAATATAAACATATCATATATATTTATTTTCTTAAATCATTAAAGCCAAATCACTCTTGAAAGTTAATTTTTTTTGTAAGGCAATGATGAGACCCTTATGCCAAATTTAAAGGCATAATATAATATGAACTATGTGAAGTGGTCCAAACAGATCCATATATAGAGTGGTCCATTGATTAAAAAGGCCCAAACCACATAGTGTGCGTTCTGCTTTGCTCTACCCCTTTCAGGCTTGGACCATGTTGCTTATATCTTTTCCTCTTTTGTTCTATTTTAAAATACCAATTTAATTATTCAAAAGGTGATTCGATTACAGTTCTGTGAAACAATATAGACTATAGTTATGTGTTTTGAACCAAAGTAAATGAATAAGTCTAGAAAAGATGGTGAATATGGTTTAAAAGTAACTCCTAGTTAACTAACTCTTATTTTAAAATAATAGCTTAATAACCCGTATATTATACGGGTTAAAAAATATAAACGATATGTCAACATATATTAATTTGTTTGTATTAATTAACAAAAAAGAGTTCGGGTTTGATGGTTAAAACTTGTCATCTAACATGAAAGTCACGGGTTAGAATCTCAAACGGGGCATTATTTTATTTTTTAGTAATAAGAGTTAATATTTTAATTATGCAATTGGTTAAATTTAATGTGAAATTGACACATGAGCCCTAAATAAATCTTATGTATTAATGATGTATCATGTTTGAGATAATGACTATATGCCAAGGAAAGGATTTATCTTCGTATTAGTGTATGTGGATTATTAATCATGTTAAATATATTAATATGAGCCACTCATAAAATTAGAAGTGTAAAATATTAGCTCTTTAGATAGAGTCATAAACTATTTGAAGTCGCTTCTGAGTTACTTAACATTGACTTATACAAATTTTACCAAGTAGAGTTTAGACGAGCTTCCATCTAACCTCAAACTTTACTTGCTTTTTAGTGTAAAATAAAATTAAGCAAATATATTTTTTTTACCAGGATTAAGCAAATATATATGATAGGTTGTTTTAGAGAATTAAGAACGTTAAGAATATTTTGTTGATAATATTCCAAAATTATTGATGTAACTTTAACGTGAAAAAATGATAATATTAAATTGGATGGAAGGAGCATGCCAAGGAATCTTTATACGTGTGACCTTGTAATGGAATTCATAGGATCGAGTCCACACCATTATAATATATTAATTCCTATGATTTTCTACCGTCTTAATATATTCATAGCCGGTGATGGATGTGGCTGTTTGATAAGTCTCTTAATGGTATTAAATGACTATCTTTTAATAATTCATATATATCACGAAGTCTGAATGGTTACGAGACTACCTCTGAATGTTACCTTTTAACCATTTAGATTTAGAGATATCTCTTAACCATTAAGAAACTATGAACCATTAAGAAGTAACCTCTTAATACCATTAATAGGCTTACTAAATAGCCCCTTAATATTTTATGCTAGGGGCGAAATTTATCTTAATACATGTAAAATATTTTTAGGGGACGACTTAAGGGTTTTTTAGGCCTAAAACAAAAATGAAATCGGAGGCTCTTTCGAAATCATTTACTAGACATAATCCGTTATGTTTGAGGTGGACCAGCTCGTTTCATGTTTTCTGAATTGTTTCATTTTCAATTAAAGTAATTATCAAATAGCTAGCTAGTCTGTATTCATAGCAGCCTAAGCTAAAATACAAGAGATTCATTCGTCATCTAAAAAACCATAAACATGTAATTAATTAAAAAAAAAAATAGAATGGAATATGGTAGCTTAATTTTTAAGAGTTGGAGAAACGTTTTATTTGAAGGAAACCACGCGATGGTAATGATGCCTCATTTTAATTAATTAACATTTTGTGGTCCTATAATAGATTCTTTTAAGTCCCTGAAGGTTTGAAAAAGTACAGATTAGACCCTGAAGTTATTACAACAGAATTTGGGTTGACCTATTCTTATAGAGGAAAGACGTGCGACAGTTGGAAAAGTAGTTGTTGGTTTTCCATTAAATGCTAACTCCCTATACTTCCAACCAATTGTTTTTGCCACCTTTCAATAAAGGAATGTCTACCCAATAAATTTTTGTTTCATGTAACGTTTACTTCACACATTCTCACACGACCTTTAAACGTACTATTAAATTTATATTTCATAGTTTCATGATAAATGATATAATCTTTAAGTAAAAGATTGTGGGTTTAAATCTTATATCATGTGTGAAATTTAGGAGAAATGGTTTTTTTATTGAGTTAACTACACATGTTTCTATTTCACTAACATATGTGAGGTTGGTCACCCTGTTGCAACACATTAGACATTGTTGTAATGACATAATACTATACTTATTAACCCTACCAGTTGGAGTACGTCTAGCAGTAAAAGTGAAGTCTCACAACAAAGAAGTCGTGAGTTCTAGCATTTCCTAAGACAAAATCTTTCAAGACAAAGTATAATTGTTCTTAAAAAAGTATGAAGAATCCATGGGTGAAGTTTTCAAGGGAAGCGGAGTCATCCCCCCTCCTTATTTTTTGGGTTGGCAATTAATTTTTAGGTTTGATAGCTTAAATTAATATACATATTAGCCTCATACCCTTATTTTAAAATTTAAGATTTCCATCCTCTTTGTTCGTGTTAAACGTAAGTTAAACTTATCAATCTTATTTATATTTTATCGATGCTCATTTTTCTAGTATAAACAATTTCTAAAGTTTTATTTTTTTATCGTATTTTAGGGTTAGAACTTAGATTACTTGATTAGTTAGTATATGTAATTTATTTAAGGGTTTTTTATTTTGTTTTGTCATGTAGTTATTAATTTTTATTTTTATTGTTATTATTATTATTATTAAAAACAGTTTTTAAACAAATGTATTTACGTTTGAGAGAATCTCAAATGAAACCTCAGCACTTGCATAAATTCATTAAATGCTAATGAAAGTAAAAAATATACGTTTAACAATACTTTTCGTCTAATGATTCCAGTCTAGCTGGTTGAAGACACCCGGTTTTACAGGGGTAGTTTAGGGTTCTAACCCTGTCTGTGAGATTTTCTAGGAAAAACCCCATTGGTTTTCCCGGTTGAACGCCTAGCCAAACTCCGATGTCAAATGGGTCCGGTTTAGACAACATATTGACCGGAGTGTGGTGGTGGGTTCCCCATTATGAGGGATGCGACCGGTTGGTTGCATAAATTGAAAGTCGCCGTTAAAAAAAAAACAATACTTTTCAGCAATGAACTAGAACTAATCTGGGCTAACTCAAACCGGAGAAAAACTATTAGTTTGGAATAGAAAAATTATTATACAATGATAGCTACAAAACTACAAATTAAGTATCGCCCGTGTAAACCTATTTTTAGTGTGCGCCACTATTTACTACCGTCGATACTTCACTAAAGTAAATGAATTTATTGATAAAAATAGGTGTATTGATTTTTACTGGTCTTAACTACCACCTTTTGTCTTCTACCGGTCCTAACTATTAATTTGGTTGTCAACGGTCCCAACTTTTATCACTTTGGTAACCACTGGTCCCGTCGTTAAATTTTTTAACGCCGTTAAGTTTTTTCCAAACTCAAGACCGATGTTTTAGACCTTTTGTTTGGAAGGATAATACGTGTCGACTGATGTTAAAGTTTTCTCGAAAAGGCTCTCTGAACGATAAAATTTTTACATCCGATTGAAGCAGCGTTAGGTTTAAACGCCCGATTGAAGCACTATTTCGTTGTTCGGAGCGCCGTTTTGAGGTAACTTTTCCATCAATCGACTTATATTACCGTTCCGATCAAAAGGCTTAAAACATCGGTATTGAATTTGGAAAAAACTTAACGGCGTTAAAAAAATTTAACGACGGGACCAGTGGTTACCAAAGTGATAAAAGTTGGGACCGTTGACAACCAATTTAATAATTGGGACCGATAGAAGACAAAAGGTGATAGTTGGGATCAGTGAAAACCAATATACCATAAAAATATATTTTAGAGTAAATTTCATTTTTTTTACGTTTTAATATCTATAATAAATTCACTCTTACCCTAACAATTTACATTCTTGTTTAACATCCCCAAACACCATATTCATTCAACTTTTTGTTATTCCTCTTTCACGTGTGTGTCACATGTGTGAATTGTAAAAATGTCATTTTTCTTAACTCTTTTATTCAGATCAAAATCTTTATTTAGTTGTTTTCAAAAAGAGGAGGACATATGGGGATGATTAACGAAAATTAAATGGATTTAATGTAAATTATAAGAATAAGACTATATATATACATGTTAAAAATACAAAAGCACAAGAAGTGAAAATGCAATTTAATTCATCTTTTATTTAAGGGTTATTGGATTTAATCACCTCCAACTATTGGTTATTGGCCGCTGTCACCTCCAAGTATCACTTTGGCCAATATAACTTCAAACTAAACACTTTGGTGTGTGTATCACCAAAAGTTAAAAAAAATTAACCAAAAATTAACCAAAAGTGACTTGAATTGGTTAACTTTTGGTGATACGGTGTCCGTAACACCAAAAGCTAGCCAAAAAATAATTAAAAGTTAACCAAAAGTGACTTGAATTGGTTGAATTTTGGTGATACGGACACCAAAGTGTTTAGTTGAGAGTTATATTGGCCAAAGTGATACTTGAGGGTGACAGCGGCCAATAACCAATAGTTTAAGGTGATTAAATCCAATAACCCTTTATTTAATACATAACTTAAAAACATTTATGCATAACTTTTAAGACAAAGTACAAATAACTTAAAAGGTTCTTACTAGAAACATTTATTTATAAAAACTAAAGCATCTCCACCACCTCTCAATTTCTCAATCTCCATTCATTCATCAACATATATAAACCTTACTTTACTTACTTACTTACAATCAATGAACTAAAAACCATCAAGAAATGGGAATATGTTTCTCAAAAAAATCAACAAGAGCAAGGAGACCAGTTTACTCCAAACGAATAACAAATGCATCATCATCGTCATCAATCAGCAGAAACATTTCAGTTAACCGATGGTCTCGTGTTCGATCTTCATCTGTTAAGACGGAAAAATCGACTTCTGATGATGTTATCATTCACGAACAAGCTATCGCTGCTGCTGCTCTACTGTTTCAGCAGCAAAATGGCGATGTCCTCCGTTTTGATCGATCAAATTCTCAATGTCGTCGAAGTTGTAGTACTAGACGACGATCATCGCTTATCGATCCTCTCGTTCTTCCTCAACAGATCGTTAATCAGGTTTGTTTGTTTTCGGTTTTGGTTAATCATGTACCGTAGTTTTTCTTACCATTTTGATATAACCTTTTGACATTTTGAATGTTTCGTATACGATCTTCAAGAGTACAAGTTTTTCTTTTTTTTTTGTTTTTTAAATGTTAGAGATTTTTTTTTTAATGTATTTAATATGTTTAATGAATTTGATTCAAAAATTTTAATATCTTTTATATATTTATGTTATTAGAGTCTCATAAATATGAATGAATTTGATATGATTCTAGTAACATTTACTTTTTTAGCAAAAAAAAAAGCTTGAACACCAAAGCAGTAACGTACCGAAAAACCAGTACTGTTATTCTGGTACCTACTAGACAGATTGAGTACGTACTCACTACTCACTTTTTCGTACCGATCTTATCACTAGTTGATGTAGAGTTAAATTCTTATTGTTGCACTATTCAATACAATTAATCGTAGCAGTGAGAGACAAAAAACCAAAATACACATATTTCATGTGGATGATATATTTGAAATGATGGAGCAATGTTTATTTAGAACATATGATATGTACTTGAATTTATGTTTTCATATATAATGTGATTCATTAGCTTGTGATGTGATTTTGGTGTAACAGGAGGTGAAGCATGATGAACTGGAAACAAGCCATATTGTTCTTGTTCATGGGGGTGGTTTTGGAGCCTGGTGTTGGTATAAAACAATTGCACTTTTACAAGAATGCAAATTCAAAGTCACTGCAATTGATGCAAGTGGTTCTGGAATCGATTTGTTTGATGCTAATGCGATTGAAAGCCTGTCGCAGTATGTGAAGCCACTCACTGATTTTCTCAATAAACTCGCGGATGGAGAAAAGGTTAGTGTTTGTTATCTGGCTATTAAGTTCTGAATCAGAAGTTTAGTTTTTTGGGTCAAACGGGTCGTGCACATATCAGATTGCGAATACATATGTCATGTTCGGGGACATGTGTCTCACATGTTACATGTGTTTGTGTAAAATATTCAAGGTTGACCTGTGAACCAGCAAGCACGAACGAAATATAACTCGTTTCCTTACTCGTTTTTGTAGGTGATTTTGGTTGGTCATGACTTTGGTGGGGCGTGCATATCATATGCAATGGAGCTATTCCCAACTAAAGTCGCGAAAGCCATTTTCATCGCTGCTTCAATGCTGAAAACGGGACAAAGCACACTAGACATGTTCTCGCTCAAGGTTTGCCACTTTGCCCAACTAAGTCTCCAATTACAACTTGAAGTATGTGGCCGGGTTAATCGAATATAAATATATGGCTTATAACAATCTTGCAGGAAAATACTAATGGTCTGATGAGGCAAGCTCAAAAGTTTTTGTATGCAAATGGGAACAATCAGCCTCCAACTGCTATAGATCTTGACAAATCTCTTCTAAAAGACTTGTTATTCAATCAGTGTCCTGCCAAGGTATAATAAAATTTCTCTTCTTAAATGACAGTGGCAATATGAGCGGGTCAAACAAGTTGGGTAACGAGTTAAAATGAGTTAAAATGTGTTTGCTTTCAAACACGGCCTAAATTGATCCGTGGCATGTTCATTTTTTCTATGTGTAGGATGTGGCATTAGCATGCGTCTCAATGAGACCAATTCCGTTTGCACCTGTACTAGAGAAGCTATCTCTTTCCGACTCAAACTATGGTTGTGTTAGACGGTTTTATATCGAAACACCTGAAGATAATGCCATACCGATAACGCTCCAACAAACAATGATAAATCAAAGTCCGCCTGAAAAGGTTTTCCGTCTCAAAGGTGCAGATCATTGTCCGTTTCTCTCCAAGCCTCAAGCCCTACATAAGTTGCTAGTCGAGATTGCAAAAATGTAACAACGTTGAATAAAATTTGCTCGGCTGCGTACAGTTGGTTAAAACTTAAAACATCATCTAGCAAAAATGAACACTTGTAGTTAATGTTTGTTTGAGAGGTAGCATGATTTTGAGCAGTTGTATACAATTGCATACTATACAAATGTTTGTGTCAACTCCAAAAGATGAGAGTTGCGAAAATGGACACTTTTCTTGGCTTATGTTTAAATCTTTGGTAACATATATATTGTGGTTTAGAATAATCATTTATGTAGATTTGGCCCTTAGAGTGTTGACACTAATGAAAAATAGTTAAATTTTATATGAAAAAAAATAAATAGCTTTTGCATAATGATGATGTAGATGATGATGTAGATCTAAACATCCCCATGTTATATAACATAATTAGCATGTCGGTGGAGGACCATTTTAAATTGTTAATTGCCTAACATGTTCTTCTCTCCCAGTTTTACTGATCGAAAAACTTTGACTGTTCAAATTTTTTTAGGTAGATCATTTCACGTCGTCTTCTTTAACATTTTAACTTAACCTTTCAATTTTATAAACTTGCTAGTTTAACCAACATAGACTTAAATTTAAATCCTCCACTTTATAATGTTTCAACTTGAGCCCACGTAACGTCACAAGCATAATGCATGCAACTAGGTCTCCTACACGTTACATCACGCTACATGTTAATATAACTAACATAACCGTGTGATGAAGCCAGAAATGCGTCGTGTCGCGGATGGATACTACATGTTAATATCACCAATATAACACATGTAACAACGTTACGTATTACACACTGACGAGTCACGGAACTAGTTCATATTATGACATGTTATTCTTATTAAATTTTTGCATCTTTTTATCCATGTAATTTAGGATCGATGCCTTTAAAGGTGAACGTGTTACGGATCCGGTGTTGGTGATAGCATTTTGGTGTGAAATTCATGTATGCCTGTAAAGGTGAATGTGTTCGCATGAAATACATTATTGTATAGACTGCAAACAAACAATGAATTAATTAAAAGGCGTGCTTTAGGGTCATGAGGCAGGTTGGTTTTGTTTCTTGTGGAACGTTTCTCTTTGTAATTAGCATTTTTGTACCGCCCCTTATGGTTTCTTGTTAGTTAGGCAGTTAGATAAAGGGTTTGGTTTTGTTTTAACGAAAGTTGTTAGAAAAAAATAAATAAAAGTAAATGATAGTTTAGAATATAATCAGTTAATACAATTGATTCGATAGTGTTTCTCACACTATGACCTTTCTTTCCTTTTGTCTAAAAATAAACCAACGAGATGATCATGAAGTTTTTTAATTCTTTTAACAACCTGGGTGATTCCCATTTTGAAAATGAAAATAAAACGATTTTAAAAGTGATTATTTCAGTAATTTCTCTTCGATTATTTTAAAGATGATTATTAAATGCATATCCTTAGAGTTTAAAAATAATAAATAGTGATTTAAAGGATCGAATGGTAAAGCACTAAAACTGTCATTGAATTAAATAAAAAAAAATACTTTAAAGAACAATATATGTTACATAAAAGAATAAATTCGAGCATTCGATCCTTATGTTAAATTTCTTTTCTTTTTTATTTTCGTAGTTGGTTTGTAATTTGGTCATTTTTTTTTACTTCTATCAACATTTTTTTTGTTAAGTATGCCCTACATGCAACACATATGAGAGTGATATTGTTCTTTAACTCTTAGGATCATGTTAAAGACGAAGATGATTATATAATGTGAATTTATGGATCAAAATCTAAACAAATATGTTGCTAGCACCGCCATCACCCATTTTCTCTAACCACTACAACCATGCCATCACTACCATCGTAACTAGCCAACACCTCCGACTAATTTCACTACCACCAACCGCCCAAATAAACCACTGACCCACTGTGACAATACTAACTTTACTACTTGACGCGATAAAACCAACAATTTTAACAGCCCGGACAAAAAATAAAAAAAAAAGGTTTCCGGATAAAAATAAAACGATCTATTTGACCCATTTACTAAACGGATCATCCACGGATAGTTTTGATTGATAGAGCGTATTTACTAGAAACCAACCATCTAGGGTTTTTGCTTCTTCATCCTCCATTGTTACCTTCTTTGAGATCGAGCAAATTCACCGTTAGCTTCCATAACCACCGCCACAATGACAACAATCGTCCCTACATCGGAGGAAGATCCCGTCCTCTACGTCGTTCGTTTCACCGCCGACAAGTCCTGGGCTGAAGCCGGTCCCGAGGTATCATTATTAATCTCATTCACCTTCATTTTTCTACTTAAAAATTCTCGCCAACAAGCTACTTAATCGCATATAACCGGTTATGCATAGCTTTGTTAGTTCTTAATTGAGTTAGTTTTGCTGGCAGCTTGTTACCTGTGTTGACATGATATGTATATATTGTGGTTAAAAAAAGGGTTAATTTGTGATGTTGAGTTTTGATTTGTGAGATTTGGTTCAGGTAGCTGAACAACAAGTGGCTAGTTTGTGTTTGGAGGCTCAGGAATGTATGGTTACTGGTAGATGGTTGGATTTGGCTTCGTTGATGATTACTTCTGCTGAATTGGTATCTTCCAAGGTGTCAGATAAAGGTTAAACTTAATATGATGCTTCACTTTGCGGGTTTTATTTCTTGTGTTTTCGTGTTATTGCTATTAAGATAGACCTTTGGCTGTGTGGCTGCATAAATATTTAGATTGTTTTCTTGATAAAGATTGTTATTGAGTATTTCTGTTGCATTAGTGTAAAGGATTGGTTAAAATCTTATGTACAATGTAGTAAGAAAGGAGAAATGATTTAGGAACAATATTCATGAATCCCGTCTTTTTGAGAAAAATTGGCATCTAAGATCAAATTTAAGAGTTTGTGACACAGAAGCTAGAAGAACAAGACTTTTTTAAGTAATAAGTTATCCTTGTAGCACTTCATTTTATTTGTGGTTAGAGGGTTTTTTTATTAGGGAATCCAAGAACTTTAGTGACTCATGATGATAGCCAACATCCGTCGCATGAAATTTGTGCTATACGATGACAGGTATTTGTTTTTTCTATTTAGTATACATAGGTTTTTGGTTAAATCTGGGTTACTTTGCATCTTGCTGCAAATTGCGAATCAGAACCTCTGCTAATAGTTTGTGCGTAAGGTGTATTCCAAAGTTAAACAAAGAAGATGCATAGAATACTGTCCTAAGAGGCCTTATTGTGTATTATTCGTAGTTGAATCATGAAACCTCAGTTAATACATTCCTTTATAGTGGAGAATGCATATCAACATACTCATTTTCAGTACTATTTTAACATCATATCAAACATTGCCTTGCACACACCTAAATGTACTGATAAAGGTTTCAGTGTTTCATTATCCCAGATTCCCATTAAAGTCCTATATCTTTTCTGGTTTAATTTCTGCGGTGTAAGTGTTGGTCTCTCATATCTTGCAACTGTAAGTGTATGCTGTGCGAACGTCTTAGTTGGAGCCATATAATCAGTTAATCACCTCTTATTGGAAGATTATTAAAGGATGACATTGCTGTTATTCTTTCCATACATTTGTTTGATTCTCTGGGTAGTTAAATCAGGGTGGTTAATGTTATTTTTCCATGGCAAACTGCGGCAAATGATATTTATTGTTTCTGTAATTTTCTCTTTTTTGTTGTATTTATATACTAACGGAGTCCTAATTTGGAATATGGTTGTCCGTACCTTAGATCTTGAGTCCATCTTCACCATTATCTGTGATCTCGTGAAGAAACCAGAAAACCTTGATGAATTATTAGAGCTGGCCAAACTTTTATCCACAAAAATTGCACAACAGCCAAATGATAAGCCTGCAGTGCGAATGAAGATGTAAGTTTTTATCATTCATGATTAATAGAATGAAAAGCATTTTCTCATGTCTTTGTTTTCTTGTTTTCAGCATGTTCAATCTGTACAACCTGTTGGAGAACCCTTATAGTAGGTTCTGCGTTTACATGAAGGCCCTTAAGTTGGCAATGGAGGGAAAGGTCATAGAAAACATTGTTCCGACTTTTAAAAAGATAGACAGTTTATTGAAAGAATGGGATCTAGCAGTGCAGGATCAAAGGGATCTTTTCTTGGCCATTTCTAATATATTGAGGGAACAGAGAAGGTATTATAAAGAAAGATGTAACTTTTATAATTTTTTTCCCAGTTCTTTATTTTGCATTATTTTATTAGTATTCCACTTTACTCACTAAATTTTGCAATATTTTTTGTTTGCTGCCTTAATGGACTTTTAGCTCCCCTAAGGAAACCCTTAAGTTTTTAACAAAGTATTTGGCAACATTTTCTGGTGAGGATGCACATGTTATGGAAGAGGCTAAGGAAGAAGCTGCTAACGCTATTATTGAATTTGTCAAGGCACCTGACATGTTTCAGGTATCTTAACATCTAACTGATAAATGCGTCCGTAATCGTATCCTACATAGTACATTATGTAGTTTCTTTCTTAGTTTTTAATGTTTCTTGGGAAAGAAAAGGATGACTATAGGTATTTAAGCCTTTACACGGAAGCTATGTGGTTAGAAGTTCATATCTTAATTAAGTTTCATGGTGACCAGTTACAGTTATTGTTTAAGATTATTTTGATTATATGAAGAAGGTATGCCATTCTTAAAACACAGATGTCTAATATTAGAAAAAGTTGGAGAAAAAGTTGAAAGAAAAAACACTATATGCTCTCTATTATGAATTGTCACTAAAAGTCCAATGCTTTTTCTTCATATATTTACCTTTTACATATACCATTCACCCACTAGCAACAAATTCTAGTGCACATGTTCTTTCATTCCTGTGTTGGTAAAGGACACTTGACTTTTATTAAACTATGTGCTAAGTGGATATCTCAAACAACTATTACATAACAGTAAAGCGATTATTATAATTCTTGCTTTGAGGGAATGATGCTTGGTTAACTGGTTCTTTCTAAAATCAGATTCTGAAATTTGACATTTAAAAAAACATTGCAGCATGATTTGCTTGAGATGCCTGCTGTAGCACAATTAGAGAAAGACAGCAAGTATGCTGACGTATATCAGCTTTTGAAGATATTTCAGACCCAGAGGCTAGGCGCTTATTTGGATTTCCACACAACAAATTCTGCATTGTTGAAAAGCTATGGTGATCACCATCATCACATTTGAATTTAATACAAATGGCAATTTCAACCCATTTACTTGTGAACGGAGTCAAATGAGTTGCAAAGCTATTGTAAATTATTTTTTATTAAAAATTTTAGATTCGTACTATATTAACATTGTTTTTTATAATCATAGTGAAGACGTTAGTCATTTATTAAATTGGAGTTAGGTTTTTGGGCCACCCAACCCAAACCGACACTGCATATTTCAACTTATAACCCTTTTCCTTCTATAGAATTTAGGATTTACCTGCTTTCAAAGGCGAAGTCCATACACTGAATTAATGGTGTTATTGTTGCTGAATTTGTAGGGCTGGTTCATGAAGAATGCATAGCAAAGATGAGGTTGATGTCAATTGTGGATCTCGCCTCCAATGAATCTGGCCAAATTCCTTATTCTCTGATCAAGGACACACTCCAGGTAAACATGATTTCCTCATACCCTTTCAATACACACACACCGAGTATTTTTCACTAAAAAAACCACTGGTGGATATCTCGCCTTTTTTTTGTTGTAAATACATCATGGTTGGGGTGCTTTGCAGATAGAAGACAGTGAAGTGGAACCATGGGTAGTAAAAGCAATTACTTCTAAACTCATTGATTGCAAAATTGACCAAATGAATCAAGTCATCAGAGTGAGGTGAATAGAAACATTGTGTCATTTTTAATATATTAAAAATTTTTGTTTATCTAAGTTTTGACTTGAATACTATTTCATGTGTGTAGTCGATACACTGAGCGTGTTTTTGGGCCACGTCAGTGGAAGGCTCTACGAGAAAAGCTGGCAACATGGAGGGTAAACAATATATTGTTTTTCTTCACTTAAGTTTTGTCAAACGACATTTTTGGTTTTATTATACATTCAATGTATTTGTTATTTTTTCGTCTTTTAGGGTAATGTAGCAAATGTTTTAACAACCATTCAAGCAAACAAGGTCACTGAAGAAGGGACCCAGGCGATCCAAGGTTTGGTGATAAGTTAGATTTTGGTTCATCTTGGCTTATATTGAGAACAGAGTTCTGCAAACACAAGTCTTGTTACTGCTTTTAGTTGAAGTGTTGATTGGCACATTTTTGAAAGTTTTGTTTCCAGCAAGTCTTTTAAGTTGAAATTTTTACCTTCATTCGGTCTAAATTTGTACTATCCGATGAGGGAATTTAGCAACCGGAGAAGATATTTTGCTTTAAATTTTATGTTTACCATTATTTTATTGCGTCATATTCACTTTGAAATAGCATTTTTCAGATCAATCACAAGGATGAGGAAATCTTTAAGGGGTTGTTTGTTTCATCTCTTAATGGTTCAGTTCAGTGCTTAATCATTCAGATTTAGTATTCAGAGTGTTTGTTTCATAAAAAAAACTCTGAATGGTTCAGTTAAGTGCTGAATGGTTAAGAGACAGAAATATGCTGAATGAAATTGAATGGAGTATCTATCAAACTTACCATTTTCTGAAGTTTTACTCCACCATCCTTCTCATTTATAAAGTCTCTTAATGGTAACAACATAAGGCTGGTGTATGAAGTTTGATGCCCATGCTTTTAGCAGACTCGGAAAATAAAACCAGGTATGGACTCGTATCCGGTCTCAAACCTACACCATTCATATCCACCAGTTGGTTCTTACCTGATTATCCAAAACCATTTTGTGACTCTAGGTTTGCACTTGGTTCCTTATCTTGTTAATGCCGTTGGATCGCTAGCTGTTTAGCCAATTCCTTCTTTTTTATTTGTTGTGCCATTTTGGCCATATAGTTATTAGTATAATAAGTATTGGTTTACTCACAACACCAAAAAAAAACTCTCAATTCCCTAAAATCTTTAAATGCTCTGAAGTCATAAATAACTAGTGAAAGCTCACAATCCTTTGTTTGTGTTTGTTCGTTGCTAAATGAAATCATTGTTTTATCTACAAACACATACACATCTACCCTCACCCTAAAATTAACGTGTGAAAAGTCAATAGGTCACCATCATATATGTAAAATTATATGCCTGTATAAATAAGAAACCAACAAAAACAATACTCCTAAGTTTTAAATAAAGTTACAGTCATTGGTTCTTTTTCAAATAATGTCAATTATGTACCCATCCAAGTTGAAAAAACCAGTCACGGGCATATATTTTTGAAAAGTGGGTCACCCTAATCGTACAATTTGTTTGTTTATTTAATCCAGTTAAAATATAAACACATGCACTAAACAGTAAACACCATTGCCTTTTATTGAGAAAGAAAAGGGAAACACACATTCATATGTAGTTAATCCAAATCTTCCATAAACAAAAAAGAAATGGCCACTCATCGATCAAGAAACATCATCTTCAATTTCTTCACTTGTGTCATCTTACTACTATCAATCATCATCATCATGATCAATCATTGTGAAGGATCATTATTATCATCATCATCAAAGAAGTATGTAGATGAGTGTAACGATACTATGGCCGAGTGCTCGACAATGGTGGAAGAAGATGAAGAGTTTCTTATGGACAGCGAAGATCATCGGCGAATTTTAGCCGAAACAAGAACTATAACTTATGAAGGTCTTGATCAGACAAATCCGGCTTGTGGTGGAAACTGTGAAGGGAGTTATAACGTTCAGCATAGGCAGTGCCTTACAACTTACAGGTGCCAACGTGGTTAGTTTGGCTTATACGTTTACTCATAGCTTAGACCTTATCAATAGCTATGTTATGAGTGAGATTATATCGGCCATGTTTGTTTGTATGCATGTATGTATTAGTTGGTTTGGGTGCAATCATGGGACCAAGGTCCAAGCTGGTTGTATTAAGTGATTCTGTTGTTTGTTTTTTTTTTTTGTTATAGAATGTGTTTTAATATATTGCTTGTGTTTGTGAGTCTCTTGTAATGGGTATTTTTGGTTTTTGTAGTTTCTTACTAGCATGAATTTTAATATAACGCTTGTGATTCAAACAAAATATATTTAAACAGTCTCAACTTTAATAGCATGAATTTTAATAGCTCTAGATTGTTGTTCTTGTTGGACATGTACATGTTACATGTGAACTTCTTAGTGTTCACGGGAATAAAAGTCGGTATTACCTTTATTTCTCAATATTATTTTGATTTTAAACAGTCTCAACTTTCACTTTGAGGTTCTACTGGTTCCAACTATCGAATTGACTTTTAAGTGTCCCAGCTTTTATCACATTGGCAACCAATAGGCCGTCGTTATTTTTTTTAACGTCGTTGTTGGAATATTTGTTATTGACTCTCCATATTGTATCTCGAGTCATAGTTTAGGATTTCGATTTATTCGTTTTCTATTTAAAGACATTTGTACATTTCATTTCAATTTGAATGAAATCTTTGATTGAAAATTAACATGGTATCAGAGCACAATGCTCGATCCAAACTTCTCCTCCAAGCTTCCGCATCTTCATTAGTTCATCTTCATCTTCATCTTCGTTCATCATCTTCATCTAGTTTTCGATTCAAGGAGTTCATTCCATTTGATCACGAGTTCGTTTGTTATTGTGATCATCTTACCACTTAACATCAATTTGATGCATCAATATCATTCTCATTTTCAATTTCTTCAGATCTAGTCTGCAACTTCATCTCTTTTTTCATGAGTATGTGTTCGACGTTCAATTTCAGGATTCAACTCCTCGGTTCATTGATTCTGGTTGTGCGATCGATAAATCTAATCATCATTTTTTGATGTTGTTGAATAATTTTCAGTTTCTTGATTCAATTTCTTCAAATCTGTTTTAATTTTGTTCTTCATGTTCGTGTACTCTGTTATTGATGATTTGTGTTCATCGATCTCGAATCAACTCCTCGGATCACTGATTTCAATTCAGATGTTTGTTTGTAATATCTTTTCATTCGTAATTCGTGTTTCAATTCCAGTTTTCTGATTGAATCCAGATCTGTTCATCAAAATAAAATAAAAAATCATCACAAATTCATATATGTTTTTGTTTCTTGTTCAAATCATTTTTGTTCTTCGTTGTTGATTCAATCATGATGATTGAGTTTGTAATGTCATCCGTTTAACTGTTTCCATTAGTATTTTGCTCGGACCTCAATTTCCGGCGATCTCCGGCGAGATATCTGGCAAAATCATCACCATGTTCTATGCGGTTGTTTTCTTCACAGCGATTTGAACCTCTTGCAATGCAGAGATCATTCATTCGTTTTGATTGAATTCGTGTTCATCCTTGTCTTTTATCAATTCTCATCATATTTCATCAATTCATTTTGGATTGATCTCATCATTTGAATAAGTTTTTGATCAAAGTTTTTCATTCGATTCGTTTGGATCGAATTTCATCAATCAATTTTGATTGATTTCATCAAAAGTGCTTTGACTTAGCATTATGTTTTCACCGGAACCTATTTCTGGCAAGTTTGTTCAGATTCCGGCGAGTTTGTTGGATCTCTAGCATTATTGGTTGAGATTTCGATAAAATGTTTGTTACGTTTCAGCAAATCTGTGTTGGATCAATCTTGAGTTTATTATGATTTTAAAGGTTTTTTTAGTATGTTTTTTATACTCCATTCAAAGATTTTCGAGTTGGTGGTGACAACAATGTTTGAGTGCAGATTGATTACGATCATAAGGAAGACAAGATTCATCAATCATCAGATTAGATCTTCGTTTTCATCTCAATCCGATTCTAAAAATCTTCACAGTACTCCATTTTCAACATACAACAATGTCACCAACTCCACCAAGGCTTGACTGTAGCAACTTCCTCTTTTATTGGCCATATATGTTTGGTAAGAGCTTTATTCATTTGGAACATATCAATGGACTTGACATAAAAAAAAACTTCCTGTAGCATTTCATCACAAAGAATTTTCCGTTGTTCTTTGGAGTTTGCAAATCATTCTCTTTGATATAAGCCTATATTTCACAATCTCAACAAGGGTTCATATGTGCCATCCTTAAAGTATATGTCCACTGTGGATGTAAGTGATTGCAAGAAAAATAAGGAGACACTGAAGCTTCTTGTTACTGTTTGGCCTCATGCTTAGAAAGCAATAGGGATATGGTTTTTTGCAACGGCTGCATGGGTCTTCAGTATGGTTATTCTTGGTGGTGGTTCAGAATCAAGCACATTTCATCATCATGCAGATCATTTCAAGCTCAAGTTGGAGCTGATCCACCTCCAACTTGCGGGAGGGTGTTGGAATATTTGTTATTGACTCTCCATATTGTATCTCGAGTCATAGTTTAGGATTTCGATTTATTCGTTTTCTATTTAAACACATTTGTACATTTCATTTCAATTTGAATGAAATCTTTGATTGAAAATTAACGTTAAGTTTTTTCGAATTCAAGCCCAATGTTTTAGGGCTTTTGATTGGAAGGAGAATAAGAGTCGATTGATGTAAAAGTTACCTCGTAACGACGCTCCGAAGGATGAAACGATGCTTCAATCGGGTGTTTAAACCTAACGGTGCTTCGATCAAATATTAATTTTTTACACCGATCGATTTGTATTCTCCTTCCAATCAAAAACCCTAAAACATCGGTCTTGAATTCGAAAAAAACTTAACGCCGTTAAAAGTTTTTTAATGACGGCCTCTTGGTTGCAAAAGTGATAAAATTTGGGATCGTAACCAGCCAATTCGATAGTTGGGACCGATAAAAACCAAAAGATGAATGTTAGAACCATTTAAAACCAATATACGTTTCTTCTATACACTTATCGTCGATCAGGGTGGAGGGAACGGATGCCGCTAGTCCCACTCCTCCCATCCTGAAGCTAGAAGATGGTGGCTGGTTAGACCCACCTGGCTTCCCGTCCCCAACTTTGTATTTGGACACAAGTGAGAGACTAAACGTCCTCCAAATAAAAGCATGTGGCTTTTAAATTTGTGAAAGTGACCTTCAAATTTTGTTAAAATTATTTGATATAATTTTGTTTTGATATTTCCACTTAATATAAGTTTTAAATTTCCAAAACTTTTATGTTACAGTCACACGACTTTAAGCAAATATATCTTATTTCTCATAGTAGAACACAAACATAATGGTTTAACAATTATTTGTAACAAAATAATAAAAAGATGGTAGTTAAAAACTAGTGTATATACCAAAAACGTTTACGAAAATATGTAGCAAACCGACAACCCAACTAAACCAGATTGTAAAGCCGATTTCACTTCAACCTGATTCTAACTCGATGCAACCCATAGGGTTGATATCGGCTCCAAACCCTATATGGTGAAAGATGTTTCAACTTGGTTTAACCTGTACCAGTTAAAAAGGGTTTTGACTATTTGAGTCAAACTCGAATGATGTGGTCTAAAACATAAAAATTTAATAAATGCATTCCCTATATTTTTTTTAGTTTAAATGTTCATATTTGTATGACTTTAAGAGACCTACAAGCAAAACGTAACATACATTTTATTTATTATGATTTATTAGATTTAGTTAGCTATTTTTAAAATAAAATGAATTCAATATTTCCATAAAGCATTAATGCTAACTTTAAAAGATATTGCTTCATTTGTTTAACGTATTTCAAATTCGTAACAGAAAGATTTGGAATATATTTGGGTATTCATAGTGTTATTTCAATATAAACTTCATAAAACTAGTTGTTTATTATAAGACCAAAACTAGAGAATAAAAACAATTTACTATATATCCGAACTCACACGAACAAAATATTTTTGGGGAAATAAATGCGAATTAGCATGTATGAAAAAAATATTTATTCTTTTTGGAAAACGTAAAAAATTAACATGCATAAACTTACATTTGAAGATTTTACATATTTGTTTGTTATGCTTAAAAAATAAATGTTTGAAGAAAAGTATATAATTATTGTAAACAAAAATTTTCAAACGTAAGTTTATGCATATTAATTTGTTATATTTCCCAGAAAGAATAAGAATTTTTGTTTTGTATCCACGTTCGTTTCCCCAAAAATATTTTGTTTATGTGTCTCTGATATATATAGTAAATAGTTTTTTCTACCACGGTTTTGGTCTTATATTGTACAACTATTTTTATAATGAGTATCTTGAAATAACACTATGAATACCTAATTATATTCCCAATCTTCTTGTTACAAATTTGAAATACGTTAAACAAACGAAACAATATCTTTTATATTCCGACACCACCTTCAGATGTCGTACCGACACTTGACGTTTAGTTGCGTATTTCCGGAAGTGGATGACCCACTAGAAAAGTTCATGTTCATTTCTCAAATAAATATTAAACTTAACGTATATAGAGTTGAAGTCCAAAATATTATAAATATATTTACTTTGTGTTCCGTATATTAAATGATTAATTATATAATAATATTTATTATAAGATTATTAGTGTAAATTGCAAGATTGGTCCTTTATATTAATTACAAAGTAGTTCTTTAAGGTAAAAAGACCAAACTACTCTTTAGTCAATTTAACTTCAGTTAGTGTAAATGACCATATTTGATATAAAATGTCAATTTAAAGGATGATTCTTATAGATAAACGGATAAAGTGCTAAAGGACGGAATGTGAAAAGGCCATATAACATAAAACAAATATTTATAGTTTACTCTGAAATAAAATAAGATATTTGGTTTAAATTTCTACTTTTTTTTTTAAATATTATTTTCGTGGATGGTATCACATTATGATAAAAGTTATCTTATCTTGTAAAAATATATATAGAAAACCATAGATGCACTAGAGGCATATATATTTCTTGTTCATAATTCTCACATTATATATCTTCCTTCAAGTGAAAATGGCAACTCATGCATCAAGAAACACCATCTTCAATCTCTTCACTTGTGTCATCTTATTACTATCAATCATGATCAATCATTGTGAAGGATCTTTATTATCATCAAAGAAGTATGCAAATGAGTGCAATGGCACAATGGCCGAGTGCCCAACTCTAGTGGACGAAGATGACGAGTTTCTAATGGACAATGAAGACCATCGGCGCATTTTGGCAGCAACAAGAACTATATCTTATGATAGTCTCAAGACTAACCCGGCTTGTGGTGGAAACTGTGGTGGACTTTATAACGTTCAGAATAAGCAATGCCTTACGACTTATAGGTGCAAAAGATAATTTAATTTGGCTTTGATGTAATCATGGGATGCTAGTTGGTTGTGTTGAAGTGATTAGTTCTACTGTTTGTTTCTTGTAGTATAAAGGTGTTTTAATTGCTTGGTCTAGAGTGTTATTTTTGTTGCTTGTGTACATGTAACTCCTAAGCTTATATATAATTGTTCATTGGAATAAAAGTTTATACCTTATTTTCTCTTCTACCGGTGTTTTCATTCTTTTCCTTTCGATATGCCACTACTTGCTACCGGTGACACCACCGTGCAATTGTAAAATATTTTACACTAGGTTTAATACCTGTTTAGACACACATATTTAATAAAGCAAACGATCTATTGAATAGAAACCATAATTGAAAATGTGATGTAACAGTCTAAATCATTATAATAAAATCAACCTTGAAAATAGTCAGATTCAAAATCACTCGCTCACAATCAGTTATTCAACAAAGAAATTGATTTTGCATTCTTTCTAAAAAATACTCGTGTTTCTAAAATGCAAAAAATTTAGCTCTCAAAATTTTCTCGTCTAAAAATGTGTTTCCCCCTTAATTTTGTCTTGAAAAAGTAAAAACCCTGAATTTTCATATTAGATTCGTTGATAGTTTCGATCAACTGGGTTATAACTAAACCTTTCATAGGGGAGGGATTTTCTACAAAGGGCCAACTCTAAAAAGGCTAAGAAGGAATCTGGGGCGTCGGATTATGGTGTTTACGGTCCAGATGAACGCGGTGGCAGTTTTGTAAATATTATGATGTTTTGGTTACGCGCGAGATGGATTTGGGGGTATATTTGTCATTGTACGTTTTTAACACCACAATTCTAACGCCATGGTGTTTCTTAGATCCGTGTCTTCTGAATCATGGTGTTTTTTACGCTTGAACTGATCACAGTAAAAACAGTTGACATGTTTGGTGTTTTATTTTCACACATCTTTTCTTGGCGTTCCTAACTTTTCTCATGGTGTTTCTTAGCACTATCAAATGGGATTTATGTCTTCTGATCATGGCGTTTTTAACATTTGAACTGATCACTAAAAACACCATGACTCAGAATGTTAAAAACACAATGATTCAGAAGAACAGAACATTGATTGGAGGTTCGTAATTAGTAAACGAAAACGTCAAAAACAAAGAAAAACACCATCGCTTTCAGTATTCGCCATAGATGAATGATTATGGATTCAAAATTAATAAACGTCAAAAAAACACCATAAGATGACGGTAACGCAGTGTTAAAAACACCATAATTCAGAAGAACAGATCTCATTTAGCGTCAAACACGTAAAATGACGATAACGCCCCTCCGTGTTTTTTCCCCCTCATGGACACGTGTTTGTTTGTGAATGCTTCCTACACTTCTTAGAGTTTTAAGCCTTTTTAGAAAATCCCCAATCACCTTTCATATAATTATAACATATTACAAAATTGTGAGGTGATAAGACTGTACCACGATTGTTGAATGTTAGGATGGTCGACCATGTTTTACAATAGCAATGGATAACACATCATTATTAATTTTAAAAAAATTTAAGAGATATCTTTGTCTATACCTTATAATAAATGAAGGTTTTTTAACTCACATGCCCATTCATCGAGACAATTTCTGTAAGCAAATTCCTACTAAAAAATTAACCAGGTTATAAGGCATGCGGATCTAGTTCATGACCCGGACTGCCTTATATTCGGGTTCTTTTAGAACCAGAAATTTGGAAAAAATATTATAACCTATTCAGAGCCTACGGTTGGGTTCGATTCCAATTCGGTTCTGATTCAGTTCTTGTGAGACCGGTTATTCTAAAACTAGTTTTCGGTTATTGGATTGATTTCAGTTCCTATTCCGATTATTATGTTCGCCTCTTACCTCTACGGCTCTACATGCATGATGCATCTATATTCTATACAACCGTTTTTTTTTAAAACCAGCCCATGCCCCGTAGTGTTTCAAAATTCAAAATAGTATAGTCCATTTGCTAAAACTGTGTGGCCCAAGCTAACCAAATGGCAGCCCATTTGGTTAAAAAATTGTACACTCAGCCACAGGTTCTCCAAATAATTTTTTCCCCAAATAAAATTAGCCCTAATGTTGGATGAATTTGGCATGGTTAAAACAATTAGAAAAAAAGGGTAATTGTCCACTACCCCTGACCGTGGAATTAATCTCACTTCCTAAGTTAGCGACCCAACAATGTTGCCTGACGGTTCTATCCAACAAACTCGGTGGGAGCAAAGAGCCTGTAAGCAGGATTCGAACCCGCGCCAATTGACTCCGAGCCCAGATTACATGGGTGCTAGTGGCCACTGGGCTAGAACCCCGTGGTTAGTTAAAGCAGTTAGAAGCTATCTTATTCAAAGCTGAATTCGAGAAAACTTCCAACTCGGTCTCATGGGTTTTCTTGTTTATCATCGATTAGAACCTCGATCCTTGTTAATGGTTCTCTTACACGGAAATTCAATGTTAAAGAATTGTGATGATTTGAAGCTTTTAAATGTGCCACGTAATGTTTGGGTATGTTATACACTTCCACTTGCTTTGAAACTAAAACTGTGAGACGGGCTATCGAAGACATTAGTCTCCCAATTAGTAGCCCATTGATTTGGATACCTCCTGCTTAGCCATGCACAAAAAAACCGGTTCCGGAACCGACCTGGTGTACTTGAACCGGAACCGGTCGTACCCGAACCGTAGGGTACACATGGGTTCCGGTTCCTCCAAGAAAGTGAAACCGTACAAGGAACCGAACCGGATCCGCTGGACGGTTCCACTTCAACCCGGTCAAAACCCAGACCCGACACTACCCGGAACCAAAAAAACCTGGTTAAACCGGTCAAATGCCCGATCATACCCGGAACCAAAACCGACCCTACCCGGTTCTTGATTTTGTTGACCAAAACCGGATCCGGTTCCTAAAAAAACCCGGTTTATGCATGCCTAATCCATTTGCAGTCATCAAAAAGAAGACACAAATCATGTACTTGTCAAGTTTAAAACATGACAAAAAAACATGTTAAAAAAAGTCCCAAATTGCATAATCAATAACAAAATAGAAGCCACTGTGGTGCTAGCCCACTTGGTAAAGACATTACCTTTTAGATGAGAGGTCATGAGTTCTATCTCTGGCACGGTGATATTTGATGTAATTTAATTTGAAGTGAAGTAATGTAATAATAGATGTAGTTTGCCGTTAAAAAAATAGAAGCAAAACATGCTCAAAACTGCAAATAAAAGTAGAAAAGTAGATATGTTAATAATATATATTGAAATTTTGAAAACATGTGGTTTGGATCGGACTAAAGTCCATATCCATATCTAGATAAGTAGAAAGTATTGTGAAACAATTGAAATTAGGTAACTTTATCAAATTTATTAGAAACATGATCAACTTTCGATTTTGTGCGAATCAAGTCACTCAAACTTTATTTTGTTTCAATTAGATAAGTTATCTTTAACTTTTGTTCCAATTAAGTCACTTAAACTTTGTTTTATTCTGTTTAGGTAATTTATCTTTAAGTTTTATTTCAATTAAGTCACTCAAACTTTGTTTTGTTTCAATTAGATAACTTATGTTTACTTTAATGTTTCATACTTATATATGTACTTTTTTTTATTGTGAATTATTTTTAAAATTTTAGAAATTCCAAAATTAAAAAAAATGACAAAAAAATGTTTTTATTTATTATAATTTGAATATTAAAAATAATTTTTACATGTTATTCAAGTTAATTATTTAGGATCTTCATAAAGTTAAGTTACCTAATTGAAATAATGTCTTCATAAAGTTAAGTTACCTAATTGTAATTATAATGTCTTCATAAAGTTAAGTTACCTAATTGAAATAAAACAAAGTTTGAGTGATTTAACTAGAAAAAAAACTTAAAGATAAGTTACCTAATTGAAAAAAAAAACAAAGTTTGAATGACTTAATTGAAACAAAACTTAAATAAAAGTTATCTAATTGAAACAAATCAAAGTTTGAGTGACTCAATTGGAACAAAATCAAAATTTGGTTATGTTTCTGTGACATTTTCTAAATTTTTATAATCAAAATTTTCTTACTTGGTTTGGTGTATAAAGATTTAATAAAATTAAGAAAAAACTTAAAAGAAAAAAATTATCAAATAGAGAGGTCTTTCATCATAATAATCGGTCGGAACCAAACTAACCGATTACTTGATGAGACAAATTTTTTTTTCGATCTTGATGTAAGTCACTAAGTCAGCTTGTCACAAGACCTTAGGTGTGTTGAATGGCCAGAAGTCTAGATCGACCTTTATTTTTATTCTACCTACAAAACTCAAAATTCACGACCAAATGATTGGGAATTTTTAATTTTATTTTATTTATCTTTAATCTTTAATATAATATATTAAAACGAAAAAACTTATGTGTCATCTTTTTAAAGTTTTTGGCTTATGTGACATCATTTGAGAATCTATCTCACAATAATGATTTTTTATTTAAATATATATATATATATATATATAATATATTAGAATAACATTAATTACATTTTTAATCCCCTAATATTTTAGAGAATTTTAAAAAATTTAATAGTATTTATATTTTTAACCTTCTACTATAAGGGTATACATGAGTCGGTTTATATTTGATAGGGTATAAAAACAAAACTTATGGATAAAGTTAATAATAACATACAATTAAAGAACTCGGTGTTTTATAAATATACATAACTTTTTATACGAATTTAAAAAAACTTATTCTCTTTAATTGGAGTATAATATTGCTATACTAAAAATATAATTTTAAAAATTTATTCTGTGTTTCGGTTTAGCATGGTTTTATCTCAAAACTGATTGAAATATTCATAAATATCCTTAAAACCATCACTATTATTGAAATATTCATAAATATCTCAAACTAGTTTTCTTATTAAGGCAAACAAGGATTTCAATAATAGCCCCGCTCTATCATCCGGTAGCTAACAGATAGGAGAATATTTAATCTGGACATTCAATTTAATTAACTTGAATTGAATATCTTTTATCTAATCTATTTATTTAATAATTGAGTAAATAATACATATGACAAAATTTTAAGATGTTTACATATGATTTTTTCTATGTGTAAAACTCACATTTTCCCTATTTATTATCTATACTATCTATAATGCAGATTGAAGGGGTACCCATATTGTCAACCACGTACTGCTATTTAAAGCATAATGTACAAACACTTTTAGGGGTAGATATAGGGGTAGATAGGTCTTTTTAACACACGTTTTGATTTAACCCCAAACTTACTTATACTTTAATCACTTAAAGTTTCAAAACCAGCCCTTTGAAACAGTCCTCCACACACGCTCTCTCTCTCAAACGTCTCCTGCAAATACGCTCTCTCTTAGAAACCCTAACACTCCCTCCCAACTCTTTCATCTCCATCTCCCTCTCCCTCTCCCTCATTGTTTCAGGTTTGTCATACTCACATATCTAACAAATAATCATTTTTTCGTTTGTTAGTGTTCACGAGGAGTTCAGAGACCCATGGCAACCGTCACACTGATAGACGGTGAATCAGAAGGCTGAACCGGTGTAATCAGGGTACTTGAAACTGGAATTAGCGAAAGAGATGTTCTTACTTCACAAGGGAAACGGTGAATCAGAAGGTTGAATCGTCTAATACGTCTCACTAATAGACGGTGAATCAGAAGACAATCACGAAAAGGTCGAGAAAGTAAGCGAAAGCACCTATGGCAAAGTCTACAAAACCAAAGAGAAACTCACTAGCCACTCGTCGCTCAAAAAAAAACCAGACTTGAAATGGACGAGGAAGGCTACCATAACCGATTCACCATTTAGAAAAAAACAGACCCGAAGTGATACAGTTTGAAGATTTAGAAAATGTTCGTACGCTTTAGCTTTTTAATGGTGATGGTAGCCTTGCAATTCATGCTGGTATGATCCTTTGTTTATATAATTAAAATGTTAGATCTGTTCATTGATGTTGATCATAAATGTTTACTAATTTGTTGCTTTAATTATGACTATAAAGTTATGTATCTTACTTATTGCAAGCATTTATTTGTCAAGTTCAAGTTAATTATCTCACATCTTTTGTTTTCTAAGTTATGTATCTTAATTATGACTATAAATATGTTTATCATACTAATTATGCAATCTGCTAATTCAATGGTTTTGTTAGGTGAAAGATTGGGTCGTGGTATTGTTACCGATGCAATAACTACTCCTGCGGTCGATACATATGCCTACCTTTTCAAGAACATGTCGTGGTATTGTTGCCGATGCAATAAAACACTATGGTATGATACGCGATCCATGTTTTTCATATTGCAATGCATGCCTATAGACTATAGTTGTATATTTGTCCATGTTTTTCTTATTGCAGTACATGTCCATAGACTATAGTTGTATATTTTTTTATGTTCTTTTTTCTGCTGAAATGAAGGCTTCAGTTATTGACCTTGGCCATATTTCTAGACTTAGTATGAACTAGATAACCAGAAAGTCAGTAGTAGTTCAACTTTGATTCCCACTTTATTGCACCAAGTGAGAATAGTTCAACTTTTCCTTTAGTAAATATAAAGGAAAAGATGTTTAGATATGGTTTAATGTTATAGGTTTGTCTTTTCTTCACTGAGTCACCAACCAACCCCTTTCTAAGATTTGTTGACATTGAGTTAGTTTCAAAGTTTTACCATGCAAAAGGAGCTTTGGTTTGCATTGATGGAACATTCACTACACCTTTGAACCAGAAGGGCCCTTGCTCTTGGTGCTGACATTATTCAACACTCTGTAGCCAAATATCTTGGTGGTCCCAATGATGTAAGCATATATATCTTTGAAATAATCTGATTATTGCTAGATCAAGAATAATCTAATAGCATTTATTTTTTGTTTTTTAGGTGCTTGCTGGTTGAGTTAGCGGTTCTACTGAGATAATATCTCAAATTTGTAATGCGCATCATGTTTTAGACGGCACTCTCAATCATGTAAGTATCATGCGTTTCTGTTTTCCATCATTAAAAACGTCTTGTTGACATTATTAATGGTGCCTTTTATGTCAGAATGCTACATATCTAATCATTCGAGGCATGAAAACGCTGAAGCTATGTGTACATCAACATAATTCCATTGCGCAGAGGATGGCTGAACTATTAGAGGCACATCTTAAGGTACTTACACTTCCAGCCCTTAATTTTAAAAATATTTAAAAAAATTTATATTTTAGCCCTGCAATTTTAATTGACTTCTTTCTTTCTCTCCTCACTTCACGGTAACCTCCTACCTATTTGATAGAGAACAAAAGAAACGGGGTATCAAATAGGGGTATATACCTAATTGCATAACTATTGGCCTTTATTTTCTTTCCCCTAAATCGCTGTTTGTCAGAGCTCCCCATATCCACATTCACTCACACATCGATTCAAATTCTAGAGCAGATTGACAATTCAATGGTTACGATTCGGCAATTCCATCTACCTCATTGTCAATTTTCGCCTTAAAACAACATCGTAGCTTGCATATATATTCAAGGTGACATAGCTTAGGTCCATGTTTAAATCCACCCCTTCAAAAACTCATATCGATATTTATTCATAGTTTAAGGTTTGTTTAACCTTGCTTTAGTTGCTGAATGATTTTTTGATCCTCTCTCACTGGTTTCATTACTTTGATTCAAGTTCATCAATTTGAGGTTTTTTTGTTATTGATAGTTTTGTTGTAGGCTTATTTATGGTAAAGTGTTCGCCATCTTCTATCACTTACCTCGTATTGCAGCTATTGTTTGTCTGTCTTCAACGACTGTTCTGGTTCACTAATTCCAATTTCTAAAACGCGTATCTTCATTATCGCGACCTTTTAATGAATTGTTCAGTTTTATTTGAAGCTTTGAATTAGTAAGTTTAAATGAATTGATTTATTATATTAATATGATACTTGACTTTGGTATTAAGTTCACGAAGAAAGAATTAAATTTATCTTTGAATTGTTTGAGCTTTTACTTATTTTAAAGCTAATATTTTTATTATATATATTAAGAGTCTTTATTTCATGTTATATTACAAATGACATGACATCATTTTCGAATGGATTAAATTAGAAGGACTTGTGCGTTGTTTTATTTCATATAATACTACTGATGTGAAATGCTAAAGGGCTGTAAAAGTTGGCTTATAGTTATCTGTTGGCTGTTGCAGATGATAATATGCCCAGGGAGAAAAATTAATTCAAGTGGGTTTTGAGGATGATAAGTTAAACTTATTCAAATAGAATGGGAATGTAAGAAAGATCTGTTATGAAGTGGAGGTTTTTAATCTCTGTGAGGTTACGAGACGATAGCAATTGTACATAGGGTTTTCTGTAGGAAACTAGGTAAAACTTAAAGCTGTAATTTGTGAGAAAAAAATGAGCTGATGTCATTACCACCTTTTGTAACTATCAAATTTAGTCAATTTATCTTATTTTTTTAATGCTCTTGAGTTATAAATGCAAGTGCCAAATGAAACAAAGCATTGCTTGACCTTTGCTTAGGCTTGTATTTCACATTTCAAAAGCAAGAGTGTTACATATAGTTGCATACCATCTATCATATAAATAAATTGATTAAAAGGTTTTAAGCGTTTTATTTGTTCAACCCTTTGACACCCTTCTCTTTTAGTGATTTTCATGCAGGTTATTAGTCAAGGAAAGAATTGGTTGACCATTGTGTAGGTTAGATTTCTTCCCAACTAATAACCTCCTCTCAAAACTCCATTAGAGCACCCCCGACGATCACATGTGGACTTGTGGAGTACTATCATCAATCCTCTTACTTCTACTTGACTTGTCATTTTCGTAGTTGAACCGTCAAGATACAATATTGCAACTTCCCCTTTAATATGAGCATCTAACTCTTTGTAGCATCATTAAGAATGTCATGTGTGCTTACAAGGTAACTCCAATTACTTTCTAAAAAATACGCAACTACAAATATTGAATGGAACTCCTAATACATGCTTCAAACTAATTCACCTTGTTTTTATCCACACACTATTGAATTGTGCTATTTGAGAGTTTATTTACAAACAAGAGTTTATTTACAAACAGACACAACATATGAATTGTTTTACTGAATTTTTAATTTCATCTTTGAGTATGGTAAAATGGCAAAGAGTTTATTTAAGTAAGAGCATGATCGTGGTAAGTGTTTCTTGTGTTTTAACTAATATTATACATGCTTCAAACTGATTCACCTTGTTTTTATCCACACACTATTGAATTGTGCTATTTGAGAGTTTATTTACAAACGGACACAACATATGATTTGTTTTACTGAATTTTTAATTTCATCTTTGAGTATGGTAAAATGGCAAAGAGTTTATTTAAGTAAGAGCATGATCGTGGTAAGTGTTTCTTGTGTTTTAACTAATATTATGCCCGTAACTCCAATGATTTATTTTTCTTCATTATGTTGTCCCATTCCAACTTATTAACATGTATCACGTTTTGGTTATTTGGTGTTGAGAATGGTTTCATTGAGTTTGAGTCGTGTCTCGGTTTGTTTCAGAGAAAAGGCATGTAGAGGTTGCAAGAACTAGAGAAAAGTACCCTGACACTCTGACAAGGTTTAGTAAGTGTTGATCATTCTCTAGATTTTTCATGTTTATATAGATGAATCATTTTAAGTACCACTTTTCTGTGAGGATAGTTTAGTAATTTCCTTCAGTTTTAAGTTTTGATTCTCTCAGTAATTTGTGCTGATAGTTAATCAACTATTGTAACCTTACATTTTGTCTGTTTGTTAGATTTACTTTAGTTAAACGAAAGAGCTTTTTTTGTGATATAGTTCTGAAGTAATCATTTTGTTTCTGTTTTGAAGTTTAATTTTGATTTTGTTATTTTATGGTGATTGTGAAGCGATGTACTCAACATCAATAAGAAAAAAGATATAGTATAGATACTATAACTTCTATTATACTTTGTTCGTTCATATACATAAATAATTAAATATATAAATTGACATGGAAATAAAATCCACATAATGTTGAAGGCCACCTGCCCAACATAAGCTGCGTTTTACCTGGTTCCACTGGTTAGCCGAGTATAATGGATTCTCATTGTTCCACTGGTTAGCTGAGCATAATGGATTCTCATTGTTACCATCAGAAAGCCTAGATTTTCCAAATTACCATCTATATGAACTTTATTTTTTTTCTTAAATGGTGGCTTATTCTTGTTTCAAATTGTTTATTGGGTTGAAATTGCAGGTGTCTTGTTCCAACCGATTTGATTGTCAATTTGTTTATGTGATACATAAACGGATTAAGTTAAGTGCCTAGAAAGCTATATTTATATTCGTTGACAACGCTCTGCCACCAACATGTAATCTTCTTTTTTTTTAGAATTTTTTTTCCATCTTAATTTGACATAGATCTGATACACATTTTCATGTAAACCTATGGTCCCTTAACCTTGAATTACATGTGATGAGGCTGTTTTGTAATCATGTTTAGAATCATTGATTCAAATGTTGTTTTAATAACTATTTTGCTGATCTTGTGACAAAAACTATGGCCAACGTGATTATTTTTGTGTTATTGTGTGTTTTTTGTAGGGGCATTTATGCCATCCGTATTTTAGGTGTTACAAATGTAAAATAAAGTGTAAACATGTAAGATAGTTGAAGACACATTAGATGCATGGATGAGAGCTAAAATATAATTGAATGATGGTCATTTGCTAACGGAACTTGATTTTAGGGTGAGGCTTGGAGTTTTGAAGTCTATAAACAATAAGCCATCAAAGAAGCTTATACACATGGAGACAGACATTGAGTTTTATATAGAAAATATAGCTTACATTGCAAATGATATGCGATATTTTCTACTTAAATAACATTGAAAATTAACCTATTTTTTAAAGCAGTTTTGAAATAATATATTTTTTTACCGAGTTAAAAAAAGGAATCTGGTCAATGGATATTGAGGACATAAAACTCAATGTTGGTGTAATGATAGTTATAAATAATAAATGATTATTAGAAAAATACAAATTCATAGGGCATAGTATTTAATGTAACTTAACTATGTTCAAAAGGTATACGAGATACATAATTCTATATCATGGATACAACCATAAAAAAATCTTAAAATTTATAAAAGCAAAATAATAAACATAATAAATTTTTGTAACATATTATACGCATAAGAATAGTGCAACATGACTATTCAAAATATATTACGAGGATTGATTAACTAACAGAAATGCCTATTATTTCAATTTGTCGTCCCGCTGCATCGCGCGGGCACCTACTAGTTTATCTAATCTGTCTATTTTATATCTCTTTTTAATGGTTGAGACCAATTTGTAGGAAAACAATTTATTGGAGGGGTCATAGCCACTTGGTTAACTTTCTCTCACACAATCTCTTTTTTTCTATTATTTGTAATAAACCATTACCATAGTTTTTTTGTCTATACCATACAGATTTGTGTGTAGGAAGTGATTTTTTTTTAAATAAACCATTACCATAGTTTTTTTAGTGATTTTGGTTTTTTATTTTTCTTTTCGCAATATATAAGTCTTCTCAAATAAACTTCATCATATGTTATAGTCACATTAATTACAATTTGATCCCTTAAGTAGTTATATTCTTAACACTCCCATGACACTATAATCCAAAAATAATATGTTTTAACACGAACTCCCCCCACGATTTTCATATAGCTATAATATTTTCATGTTGTTTTCTATAAAACAAATATACACCGTAAGAACAAACATTTTATCTTCTTTAATTTGAGTATAATATTATTAGTTTTTTTATATTCAGGCAAATTGGCCTAAAATAATCCCAACTAACACCTATTGGCCGAGAATAATCCCAACTTAGTTTATTCCATCCAGTGGTCCCAAATGCAACTTTTTTGGCCTTAAGTGGCCCCCCGTAAAGTGCACTTAACGGTCGTTAGCCTTTTTTCAATTATTTTGAATTTTAAAAAAATGTCTTATGGATATTGATTGGGGGGATACAAATCAATTTATGTAAACCTTACTTCGAACTGGTGTTCCAAACGACAAAACGGTCTTCAACCGGGTGTTTAAACCCTAACGGTGCTTCAATCAGTTGTTAAAATAAATCATTTGGAGCAACAGTTGAAGATAAGGTTTACACCAATTAACTCGTATCATCCTCCCGATCAAAATTCATAAAACAACGGTTTAAAATTCGAAGAAAATAAAAAAAGTTAATAGCCGTTAAGTGTATTTAACGACGGACCACTATAGGCAAATATATGATAGCTGAGATTATTTTAGGTCAATTTGTTTTATATTAAAAGAATTTTATATAAACCTTAAGTAATTATTATATTTTACAATTATAATACAATAGTTAGTATACCGAATTACCTTAAAACAATAACTACTTTATTATTTAGCTTCATTCGTCAACTTCTAAGTCCTAGTGTTTTGACTTTAGTCAATTTTGTAAAATTGTATTATGACATTGAACACTCTAGCGCGTCAGATTTTTAAAACGCCAAAACATACTTAACTTTTTGGTTTCTAAAGGTTCGACCATAACCCCTCAACTTTATAAATTTGATATTTGCTACCATTCTTTTTGCGTACCTAATCACATTGATTTCTTTATCATATACAAAAGGTGCCTTGCCGATTTCTTTATCATATACAAAAGACGTCCGGCCATAATACGCATGGGCACTTTGCTAGTTTTAATTAATTTAATGAAGGTCTTGTAGCCGAGAGTATCAAAGCACCCAAATGGTGGTAGGAATTACAAGAACATCAAAATAAGAAATTACACCATAGCCTTCTTTTTAAATTGCTCATTTTCGCACGAGTTTTAATCCAAATAAACGAGAGTGATTTGATGTCACCGGGTTTAGATACACCGAAACTCTAATGAATGGTGTAGTCTAGAAGTAATTAAATCTAATGAATGTATTAGTTGAAATTCCTATCATTTCACGCTTTCCAAAGGCATCAGGTTTAGATACACCGAAACTCTAATGATCGAGTAGTGTAGTATAAAAGTAATTAAATCTAATGAATGTATTAGTTTGACGTTAAAAGGTCCATACATACATTCGTACAAGAGTCTTCCACTATTTGGAAAACTGAACAACATTTTAAAGTTGTAGAGCAATTAAACATTGTGAAGTAATGTAAAAACGAACACATAATAATTCTGCAAACTTTTTAAAATAATATTTTATACTTCACACATCTTGAATTATTGATGATATGTTATTTTATTAAAAAAGGAGTGAAAAGAATTAGTGGGCTCTTAGTAATGCATAAATGGTAGTGTGACAACGATGCATAGTTATTTTGAAGCACAAATCTTGGTTAGTAGACCTTTTTTCTGGGCGTTTTATTCTCCATGATGTTTGACTTCTACTAAAGCCCAAATATCCGTAAATCTTTTCTTTTTATGAAATTCAATAAAAAAAACTATTTATTTAGAACATTATTTTTAGATATCTTATTTTACTATGCTAATAAAAAAGTAAGGGGCTGTTTGTTTACCTCTTAATGATTTAGTTCAGTGCTTAACTATTCAGCATTCAGAGCGTTTGTTTCAGAAAAAAATAGCATCTGAATGGTTCAGTTAAATGCTGAATGGTTAACAGACTGAGAGATGCTGAATGAAACTAAATGGAGCATATACTAACTTTATACTCATCTGAAGTTGTACCCCAACATCACTCTTATTGATGGAACCTCTTAATGGTTCAGACCTCTTAACCATTCAGCACTTAATGATTCAGATTTTACCAAACAGCCCCTAAATGCTTTTACATGTATCATCTATCTAAGTCAGTCCACCTTCTTAGAGGTACAAAAATCGGTTAATTTCGCTTAACTGGTTATTTAATACCCTAACCGGCTATTTTCCGTTATTGAGAAAATCGGTTATTCACTTTAACCAGTTCGGTTAATAGCCAGTTTTTTTTAAAAATTTTCAGTTATTTTACTTTAACCGGTTCGGTTAATTCACAAGTATTTTCTATTATTTTATTATTTTTTCGGGTTTTTTCTCGGTTAACCAGTGGATTGGTTAAAATTCAGTTTAAAAAAAAATCGGTTAATAACCAGTTATTCATAAAAAATCTCTAATCGGTTACAAACCTACGGTTAAAAAAAATAATCTAACCAGTTATTCCTCAATCGGTTAATAACGGTTTCGGTTATTAAACTGGTTATTTTGTGCACCTCTACACCTTCTTAGTTATGTTTAAGTAATCCTTGTTAGACAAGTATATGTAGTGGAAAGAGCCTCCTAAAAGGCTTTGTGTGTCATTTGTCATTCACTTCATATAGAGAATCTTTGGCAAAAAAAATGTAGTGGAAAATGAGTTGTTTTGGACAGTGGCGTACCCAGAAATTTTTTTCAAGGGGGTCGAAAATTTGATATGAACCATTTGAGTATTGATATATAACATTTTTTCAATCCGTTTCGACTCGGTTCGGGTTAAACCGGGTCGGGTCAAAGTAAAAAATGACAAACTAAATTTGAGAGATTAAAATTGAATTTTTTTTCATTTTCCCTCTACTTGTATTTAAAATTGAAAATTTTAATCTCACTCCGCTTAACTAACTTCTTTAATGTCAAACTCTATATTTTATCTATAAATAGTAACCAAAATCTCTCTAATAATCTTTATCACTCTAAACTCTTTCTAATCATCTTTGTCACTCTAAACTTTTTCTCAGACTCTCTTAATCTATCTAAGAATTACATATTTTTGTAACAAAATTTCAATACCAACTTGTGAGTTTTTTTTTCTTTCGTTTTTTGACATTATTTTTTTTCTAAATACTTGAAACATCCTTTAGGAATTTACCATATATTTACCAAGATAATAAGTTTGGTAAACCACTATTTTGAGGTTCGAGTTAGAATTGTTTTTATTTTGTTTCTTAAACCTCATATGACTCTATTTTACATTTTTTAAGCTATTAGTTAATATATAAATAAAAAGTGAATAAAACCAAACTATATTTTCAGACAAAACTATGTTAATATACTTTAAAATACCTACATATGTTAGATTACTAAAACAAATTAAATTTAAAGTTATATCCAAACGTTAATAAACTTTACAATTTTATCCAAGTTAATGTGTTTTATTATTAAACATTAGTTTATAAGATAGTCAAAGTAAAGTATGAGAGAGGCAAATTTGTCATTTTTAAACACACTCTTCCTTGCTACATACTTTGAAAAAATAAAAATAAGGTATATTGGTTTTCACTGGTCCCAACTATCACCTTTTGTCTTCTACTGGTCCCAACTATTAAATTGGTTGTCAACGGTCCCAACTTTTATCACTTTGGTAACCACTGGTCCCGTCGTTAAATTTTTTTAACGCCGTTAAGTTTTTTTCAAATTCAAGACCGATGTTTTAGACCTTTTGTTTGGAAGGATAATACGTGTCGATTGACGTAAAAGTTTTCTCGAAAAGGCTCTCTGAACGATAAAATTTTTACATCCGATTGAAGCACCGTTAGGTTTAAACACCCGATTGAAGTACTATTCCGTTGTTCGGAGCGTCGTTTTGAGGTAACTTTTCCATCAATCGACTTATATTATCGTTCCGATCAAAAGGCTTATAACATCGGTATTGAATTTGGAAAAAACTTAACGACGTTAAAAAAATTTAACGACGGGACCAGTGGTTACCAAAGTGATAAAAGTTGGGACCGTTGACAGCCAATTCAATAGTTGGGACCGATAGAAGACAAAATGTGATAGTTGGGACCAATAAAAACCAATATACCTAAAAATAATAACAATAAATATTACTTATCTTGAAAGTTGTGTCTTCATCTTCTCTATTTTAAACAACTTTTACAGGTCTTCATTTTCTTCATTGAGGTTTTAATAAATCGTTGTTTTCATCTGCTTTATGTTGCTTATTTTTTCTGGTTTAAGAGTTGTTGAGGGGCAATTGTAAATTCTATAGGGGTATTCGAAAATTTCACATACTTATAACACTAAAACAAAAAACTTAAGGGGTGCGGCCGCACCCCCTCTCGACAACATAGGTCCGTCCCTGGTTTTGGATAGTGTAATAATTGTTTGGATTAGGGGTGTGCATGAGTTAGTTTTTGATTCAATCTGAACCCAAACTCAAAACTTCGGTTTTTGTGTAAAACCCATGGATTTTGGGTTTTTTCGATTTTGGGTTTTGGATTTATGGACTGGTTTTGGGTTTGGTTTTTTCAACTTGAGCTTTAAATTTATTATTTTTAGTACTAAGTAGAAGCTAAAAACACAACTGTTAATGATTCAAAAAACATGTTATAATACTAAAGTTTAAATTTATGTTTCTATAAGCTTAAACATTAAAAATCAACAACATTTCTAGAGAAATTTGCTTAGAAAATTTTGAATGTTCTCTTGCTTCAACAAAAAACCACCAATAAATGATAGATAAATTGCAGTAGGTGTCATATAATAATGTATTACAATATGGGCTTTTGCATAACATAGGTCATCGGCCTTACGTTTATGATATTTAGCATACACATAAATATTATTGTGTCGGTTTGGTTTTTACGGATTGGATTTTTTACAAAACCCAAAACCAACCTAAAAATTTGGTTTTTTTAATAAATTAAACCCAAAACCCACGGTTTCTGTTTGGTTTCAGTTTTTCGGTTTTTTCGGTTTTGGATCGGTTTTTTCAGTTTCATGCTCGCCCCTAGTTTCGATACTGAATAAAGGTATATAATTGGTGGGTAATGATTTGAGAGTGTAGTGGGTTGGTTGGTTGTGCCATGTACAAACGTCGTGGACAAAAAATATGTTGAAAGCACCTTGGGATAGTCACCGTGGGGCGCTTTAGGGGCATTTTGGGTGGGAAAACGCTCCATTACAAATGGTCTTTTCTTTTACTTTTTCTCAAAATAACTCAAACACGTACGTTGAAAAATTCAAATACATTTTTGTTTGTAGTTCATGTTATCGTTTCTTTTTACTCACAATCCTAGTTAAAACTTTAGTATGTTTCGAACATAGATTGTATTTTGGTGCATTTTAATTTTTTTTATCTTTATTATCAGGTGTTTAATTTAACATTTTTTCAAGTCGTGTAATACATATCAAAGGAATTTGGGTGAAGTGGTAAGGTTGTTGCTTGGTGTATCAAAGGTCCTAGGTTCAACTCCCACAAACCTCATTTTCCAACGATACCAGTCAATGACCTAGTTAATGCTGTTGAGACAAACATGTTTTACCCAAGGACGAGGGTTTGATCATTGTTAACAGTTGTTACACTGGCCTCTGTGGGTTTTCTCTGTGAGCGTCCTGTCAAGTTAGATGCATCATGCAGACCCGGTTAAGACAACGTATGTGGCTGCCTGACTTGGTTTAGGGACCCCACATGTGATGAGTGTTGCGTTCATCACAATTCATGAAAGTTGCCGTTAAAAAACTCTTGTATACACGGGTGTCTAACCTAGTGTTTTATAAAATAGTTCGCAATAGTAAATAAAATTTTATTTTTGGATTTCCCAAAACAATCATTTGTTTAGATTGAGTTCAACAATTTATATTTACAAACTTACTAATTTGTAATGTCGGTTATGACCTAGCTTGCAAATTAGTATTGGAGTTTGACTTATAAAATTACAACTTTGTCATTTACTTATTTTCAACTTTTTTTTTACTTTGTCATATTTATGATTTTAGTCTCCGACTTTAACTAACTGTCATTTTGGCCCCTGATGATTCAGTATGTTTTTGACTTTCAACTCTTATTCTACTTTGATATATTTACGATTTGAACTATCTGGTTTTGACTCGGTTATCATTTTAACCCTGACTTTTGATATTTCTTCGTCTTTTAATATGCGACACATTACGGCTTTGCACCGTACGTAACGTACGAGATATGAAATTTTTTTATTAACGCATGTGATGAGGTCATATACATGAGACCCGACCGCTACATCACGCAGCCTGATATATTTGCGATTTGGACTGTCTTAAATTTATATTAAAAATCTAAATTTTGGTTTTTAATTTTTTATTAAAAAAAGTTATAGTTTTTTTGAGATCAATCTAATCTACTGCCATACCATTATAATGTGAGATTTGATACTTTCAAAAACATCTTGATTTACTAGGTTATAAGATGATGTGAGAATTAAACTCTTAATCATGTCAGAAAAGACGTCCGTTTATACAGATACCACTAGAAAAATCCACGTTTAGATAGTACATGCAACATGTAGGTGTCATCCATGTATCCTGAATAAAAAGTTTATGTAATAATTCGGGGGTAAACTTTGTCAACTTTTTTTTGTACATGGTGAATCTTGTTTTATATAGTTTTAATTAGTAGCCAAAATGCTTGTAAATTACTTTGTACTTTGTTACCTTTTTGCATTTCACCTTTAGGTTATCTATATTTTCTAGTCAAACATTGGTACTTTTGATCGTTCTTGTAAGTCACCTTATTGAAAGTGGTTGAAGATAAAAAAAAAAACTCAAGTGAAACATTTGTTTTCTTTATCTAAACACCACGTGATGTCCTACCGAAAATAAACAGAAATCTATCTAATAAATTAGAGTTTTTAGGGGCAATTTTTTGGGGGGAAAACATAATTTATTTTATAAAAAGAAGGTTGAGAGGGAAAATTAAGTAGGAGAGTTAATAAAGATAAAATTTTGTGATTAATAATAATTTATAAAATTATTTACAATTTTTTTAAATATAATAGTTATAATTTTTTTAAAATATTTTTATTCAACCCGTGTGTAATACACGGGTGTTAAACCTAGTAATAATAATAAATTTCACTTAAATGCAAGCTAGGGGAGGGTTTTTTAGTTAACAAACCCTTGGTGTACGTAAGCTTACTTTCGTTGTAATAATTTGCAATATAAGCGTAGTTTCGTACACTGTAATATGTAAATTGCAGTGTAACCATACTTAACTTACGTTACATCATCCATAACTTTTTTACACTTTTGAATTTCTACACATACATACAATGTTTGGTCTAATTGAAGATGATGCATACCAAACCTCAAAGCCAATCAGAAGGTTTTGATTGATATTGACTAGTTAACACGATAAACACCTTAAGGGTTGGTTAACATTCGACTCCAAGTATTATTATAAATATAATTAATTTGTTTAAATTACATGTCAAATGAAATTTTGAGTGACGACTTATCATACATAAACTGATAATAACACCTTAAGGGTTGGTTAACATTCGACTCACACGACACATCTCACGAGTGGTTTGATGAGTTAGCTAGGGAGCTCGTCAGAAACCTTACAAGTTGAACCCTTCACACCCAAGACAATGTACTTGTGAGCTCATGGACCCAACTCATCTAGCACTCTGGATGATCATCTAAAACCCTAATAAGTTTGAAGACATCATGATGTAGTGTAACAATTGAGAATGATTCAAGCACGTTGATTTCTCAAATACCCGTGCTGATTCAAAACCCAAACCACCCCAAATCCACCCAAAACGGAGAATTTGAAAGAGCAAATGTTTTTTGTGTAACAATGATTAATGATCCATTCATTACAACTAGGAAATTTTAAATAAGAAAGACAAAATCAAAACGGGCCTAAGAAAACAATAACGGGCCAAACACAAACCCAATACAAAAACATGGAAACTTGACATCAGACATAAAATTCAACTACTAATAATTAATTTATCTCATCCGCATCATTCTCCCCATCTTTGAAAAACTCGTCCTCGAGTTTCATCTTCAAACCATAGCCCCAACACCATAACAACCTCCAGGATCAAACGAAAAATCTTGACGCTTTAGCAAACTACCATTTACTTCGACTAAAACTTTGGCAATTGCATTTTGGCTATTACAAACTTCCATAGTCTTCTCAATTGAAAATTTAAAAGTAATCAATTTCTTTATATTTCCTAATTTATTTCTCGTGACTTTTAGTATTTGGTTTTCATTGTCTTTTCTAACGAGGCCACCATCAAACAAATTCATACTAACAAAATTCCCAACTATTTTTGCTTGACTCCACATACTAATCAGCTCAATAACTTGACCATCACATCTACTAGACATGCATATACCAACATCCACCACCATAACACCATCAACCACCGTACGAACCGTAACCATTTTCATCTCTTCCAACACATGATAATTTATATCTAAAAAAATCAAACATACCTGAAGAAATTGCAGATGACTCATGTTCTTCAATTCTTTCAATCATACTAGCGGTTGCCCAAGAATACCATTCCTCATCCAGGTATTCATCATACATGGGGGGAGAATCATAGATAATGTCGTTGTTTAGAGGCATTTTGAACCAGGAATTCGGTTCTGATAGTAAACCCAAGAGTTTTCTTAAAATATGATCAATGATCCATTCATTACAACTAGGGAACTTTAAATAAGAAAAACAAAATTAAAACGGGCCTAAAAAAACAATAACAGGCCAAACACAAACCCAATACAAAAACACGAAAACTTAACATCAGATACATAAAATTCAACTACTAATAATTAACTTATCTCATCCGCATCACATCATATGAACACAATATATTTAAAATATGGTTTAATTTGTATCTATATTCCCAGTTATTCCTATTTTACTAAATCTTTGACCACTTTTGGTCAAACTAATTGGCCAAATAGTCAAAAGAGTTTACCTTTACTAGCCAAAAGTAGTGAAGACTAATTATGCTATTAAGCTAATATGTATAAAGTAATCAAGAATTTGATTTGAGGTGCTTTAGAGTGAGGAGCATGTGATTATGGTTTTTGTAAGTTGTAACATTAGGTGAGATGGTATCCAATCTCATTTACTCACATGCTATCATTTTCTAGGATATTTAATATTCTAACAATAATACCATTATATAAACTAATGTAAATATATTACTTTTCATACACATATTAATAATATAACTTTTTAAAAGACTAAAAATACTTATATTTTTTTAATACTTATATATAGTGTATTTAAAGTTCCATCATTGCCTTTAGGTAAAGTCCACCAACTCGTATTTTAGCAATCCTTCACATTCTGTAATACTATAAAATATAAAATAGATAAAACACCGGGCCGCACGTTGCAGCGGGTGCATCACGTAATCGGATCTTGCATATTCGTCACATGCGCTGATAAAAAATTTCATACAGTACATCACGGCACAATGTTGTATGTGTCACATATTAAAAGGCGATAAAATATCAAAAGTTAGATGTCAAAACGATAACCCGGTCAAAACGATAACCCAATCAAATCTGAAATGTTGAAGTCGACTATATGCCAAAGTATGGTAAGAGATTAAAGTCGAAAAAAAAGCGAAGAGACTCAGCTAGACTAGAATAGAAGACTCAAAAATCTTCGGTATCCGCTTTATTGGTTGGCAAGCCTATGAGATTCATTGGACCTCAGCCCGAAGAGTGCTTCCCTGGCAGAGAGATTTCAAGGACAATCACTCTTACAAGTATGGTTTTAACAATGTTCTATCGGTTTGACCAGGTTCAAAAGCATGCTATATATGCTCATAGGGAGAAGTCGGTCCGTTCGATTTAAGTTGAAGTCAATTCACGGGGAAGAAAGAGCTGGCGAGGTGCTTCGAGTTAGCGAATCGCTGTAGTAGGGCCGAAGCCTTACTAAGAAAGGCTATAATGCTGAGTGGCTGCCTACTGGAGCTTCGACCAATCACCCCCGGTCAATTTCGCTTAGAGCCATGTGCTCTTATTTTACGACAGTAGGTACGATTGCTTCCATTACTGACCAGAAAGACACCAAATTCTCCTTTAGGCGTTTCAACTGCGGTATAGGTAGAAGGATTTATCAGGGGCTAAAATGATAATTAGTAAAAGTCATGAACTAAAACTGTAAATATATAAAAGCTAAAAATATAGAACTGCCACGTTTCAACACATGATTGGCCCACGAAACAACACGTGGTTGGCCGGTGGTAACCGACCTTCCTTTTTATGAAGTATATAAAATATGTAATACACTAATACAAATCACAATCCAATAAATAATATATATTATTTTTAAATAACGCTTGGTGCAATGAACTATGACCGATGCCCTCAGATGTGTAATGACCTAGATCGAAATCCCGCCATTAACACCGATAGGTGTTTTTCGTCGGTATTGGGGATCCTTCATTACTGCGAACGCAACGAAGGCTCACCACAACACTTCTTACGAACCAAGTTAATTGCAGTTGAAACTCGTCAACCAACTGTTCCACGAAAAACCCAGGCAAAAATCTTTAACCATGCCAAATAAAACCTTTAGGCTTTGACACGAAGCCGGGTGATAGCCCGGGAAGAGCGGGGATTAATTAAATAATATGTGTGTGTGTGTAATCAAGTTATTATACTAAACGCACTTGTAATGATTTCAACTCAAGACCTCTTAAAATTGATAAAGTTTCTCATCTCGCATTCATCACTAGACCAACATTTTCTTTACATATAATATGTGTATATGTGCGTGTGTGGCGGGCTAGTAGTTAGCATTTACTGTCATCAAGTTATTATACTAAACGCTCTTGTTAGGATTTCAACTCAAGACCTCTTAAAATTGGTAAAGTTTATCATCTTTAATTCATTGATCACTAGACTAACAAATTATTTACATATAATATAATAATTTATATATATATATATATATATATATATATATATATATATATATATATATATATATATATAACGATGGTGTAATTTGAGAACACCCTCTAGTTGTGAGAACTTTGAGAACTCCTACTTCTCAATCGATTTTCTAATATTTTTTTTACTCAAATGTTGCGTACACTACTAAATAGAAGATGTAAAAAAGAAAATTTTAAAAAAAAATCGTCGTTAAAAACCGTATATGTTAGTAAAAAATATTTACGTCATATTACATAGGCGTAATAAATTACACCAACGTTTTTTCGCTGTAAATATTTTTTAGTTATATATATGTTTTTTTAACAATGGGAACTTTTAAAATTTTTTTTTTCAGGTTATAGTTTTTAATATAAACAACATTTGAGCAAAAAAGAATAGTATGAAAAAACTCGGGGAGTAAGATTCTCATGAGTTCTCACAACTAAATGGTGTTCTTGAAATATCTTAATGTATGTATGTATGCATGTATGCATGTATGCATGTATGTATGTATGTATGTATGTATGTATGTATGTATGTATGTATGTATGTATGTATGTATGTATGTATGTATGTATGTATGTATGTATGTATGTATGTATGTATGTATGTATGTATGTATGTATGTATGTATGTATGTATGTATGTATGTATGTATGTATGTATGTATGTATGTATGTATGTATGTATGTATGTATGTATGTATGTATGTATGTATGTATGTATGTATGTATGTATGTATGTATGTATGTATGTATGTATGTATGTGTATATATATGTATATACAGTGGCGTACCCAGAAATTTTTTTCAAGGGGGTCGAAAATTTGATATGAACCATTTGAGTATTGATATATAACATTTTTTCAATCCGTTTCGACTCGGTTCGGGTTAAACCGGGTCGGGTCAAAGTAAAAAATGACAAACTAAATTTGAGAGATTAAAATTGAATTTTTTTTTCATTTTCCCTCTACTTGTATTTAAAATTGAAAATTTTAATCTCACTCCGCTTAACTAACTTCTTTAATGTCAAACTCTATATTTTATCTATAAATAGTAACCAAAATCTCTCTAATAATCTTTATCACTCTAAACTCTTTCTAATCATCTTTGTCACTCTAAACTTTTTCTCAGACTCTCTTAATCTATCTAAGAATTACATATTTTTGTAACAAAATTTCAATACCAACTTGTGAGTTTTTTTTTCTTTCGTTTTTTGACATTATTTTTTTTCTAAATACTTGAAACATCCTTTAGGAATTTACCATATATTTACCAAGATAATAAGTTTGGTAAACCACTATTTTGAGGTTCGAGTTAGGATTGTTTTTATTTTGTTTCTTAAACCTCATATGACTCTATTTTACATTTTTTAAGCTATTAGTTAATATATAAATAAAAAGTGAATAAAACCAAACTATATTTTCAGACAAAACTATGTTAATATACTTTAAAATACCTACATATGTTAGATTACTAAAACAAATTAAATTTAAAGTTATATCCAAACGTTAATAAACTTTACAATTTTATCCAAGTTAATGTGTTTTATTATTAAACATTAGTTTATAAGATAGTCAAAGTAAAGTATGAGAGAGGCAAATTTGTCATTTTTAAACACACTCTTCCTTGTTACATACTTTGAAAAAATAAAAATAATAACAATAAATATTACTTATCTTGAAAGTTGTGTCTTCATCTTCTCTATTTTAAACAACTTTTACAGGTCTTCATTTTCTTCATTGAGGTTTTAAAAAATCGTTGTTTTCATCTGCTTTATGTTGCTTATTTTTTCTGGTTTAAGAGTTGTTGAGGGGCAATTGTAAATTCTATAGGGGCATTCGAAAATTTCACATACTTATAACACTAAAACAAAAAACTTAAGGGGTGCGGCCGCACCCCCTCTCGACAACATAGGTCCGCCCCTGTGTATATACACACGGTACAATGTATTATAGTACCCTAATATGACCCCCAAACCACACTTGTACCAAATCTTTGTCTTTAAGCAGATATTTATATATTAGTGTATGATCCATTGATTAACCTAATCTAATGTATACTTTAGATCCTCCTCCATGTTCTTGCTTATTAACTTTCATGATTAAGAGACATGATATTCTTTCTAGCAGTCTTTGAGGAAGTTCCATAAAAATATATATTATTAATATAAAAATGTCTTGCTTAATGAACTTAGAGTTTTCACTTATATATATCAGATAATAAATTACGAGATAAATATTATTTTTTATTAGCTTTCTACTAGAACAATTAACTTACCTACTCTAGCTCTAAACGTACATTTAAGTCTATATATACCGAAATATACCGTCAGATGTACATTTAAATCTATGTATACCGAAATATTTATGTAGGTTAGAACCTTTAATCATTTTAAAAGTAATTCTATTATCCCTAGACTAGGTATAACTTAATTTTTTTCTAAATAAATTTTGTTAAAATATGCATGTTATAAGAAATAAAGGATGATGAAATTGGTAGATATGTGATGTAAGGTTAATCTAGTAATAGTCACTCTCACTATATCACATATTGTCCATTTTTTGAGGTACAATATTAATGCATATAAAGGACGATGAAAACGATAAACCCACGAGGGGGTAACATGCAATCTATCAAAAACAAAATTTATGTTGTTCTTTAGATGAAACTCCTTTTTTAGGTCCACACGAAACTTCATTTTCATTCTCCCGTCGTGGCCAACTTACAAGCCGACCATATGATGCGTCGAAAGGCCAAGATTTGGCATCGCATAGACTTTATTCATGGTTGGTCGTGACAATAAGAATGATTAACTTGTTTCACGTGAAAGACATATTTAATAACTTATCTCTACCCTAAATGTCGTCGCACATGAATCAGTCGGACCGATAGTTAGTTTGATATATATTTAATGGGATATATATGGTACGTTGAAACAGACCAATTTATTGAGTTAAACATTTTGTGAGAGGTGGCTTGTGTGTTATGTTAATTTTCAACCATTGAACAATCAAGATTAATACCTTATATATGCAATCAAAAGTTATACTTACATTAATATTTAGATTCAACCATTAATAAAATAAAAACTAGCATCCAAGTTGCATTAAAAAGAATTGGAGGGGGGGGGGGACCTTGAACACATGGGGGTGGGCAAATGAGTTTCTTTTGTGGTGTGAACCCCAACTAAAAGCTTAAAGAAAGATTCCTACATAGCTATTTGTTGGGTGGAAACACAAACTTAATTAATGACTAATTTCCTAATGTCATATTGTCATTGTACTTTCCCTCACACACGCACACGCCCATCTTTTTTACGTACACATAGATACTAAAACTTTTACACATATATATAGATACAATATATAATCATTAATTATATTAACAGTACGTGTTTTACAATAATACTCAAAACGTTTATTAGTATCACTTACACTAGAAGTATACGCAAAGGTGTGGAAATTTGTTTATGTGATATGTGTATGGTTTGTGCGTGCTTTGTTTGAATACTTTCACTTTTTTTGATTAATTTCACATATATCCTTGTAAAAGTTGTGAAATATGATTTATGTTTCTACAAACTTGTGAAATTTCATATAAACCATTACCTTTTTTTAATTGTTTTTATTGTTTTTCGGTTATTTTTGTTCTTGTAAAGATGCAGGAAACATTTGCATGGGCGACGAAGTAGCTTATGCTTTAAGGACGTAAGTTAGGTCGCGTTTAAAAACGAATGTTTTTTAGTGTCTTCTAGACAAGAATAATGTTTGTTGTTGTGAGGATGTAAACTTACATCTTAGGGATGTAACATACGGCGTTATATGATTTTTACTCTTTGTTCTGGATTTTAAGCAATATATAAAGGATTTTTAATTAGGTTTCAAACCCTAACTTCGCACCTAGCCTCAATGACGAACTTTGGAGCAATACTTCATCATTCTTCCCTCTCCTAACACCATTTGAATTCAAATCATGCAAATCCAACATGAAATCAAAGCTATTCTTGTGAGGATGCAAGGTTAAACCACCTATGGTCATTTTTAGGTGGATGCTTAGTGATTAATTTGTGTTTACTTACGATTTATCTAGTTCAGCCTAAATATTGGATGTTCGTGGATGTTTAATTGTTTATTTATTTACCTTTGTCATTGATTAAAACAATTTGGGTATTTGTCTTTAGGAATTGTTAACGGAGTTATTAGTGACAATTATTAACCACTAAATGATTTGCTCACTACATTATTTGCAATTGGTGTTTACTAATGAAATAAACTAACCTTTGACAACAATATTAGTCAGAATCTTCTAAACACGTTAGTTGGTTTTGTTTTACTATCTATTTTGACAGCCCATTATCTAGTTGGTAATCACGCTTCAACGTAACTGCATGGTAAACGAATTATGTCTAGGTAAAATCACGCTTCAACATTTAGGTTAATTACTTGAATTTCAAATTTAATTAATGATCTATTTTCCCAATCATAAATCACAACCAATTTAATTTCTTGCAATTGGTTTTCTAAATTAGTTGTTTAATAATCAATCCAAGTAAAATTATTTAGTGTGCAAGACGTATAGAATATTTACTATTAGAAAAGCTAAATCAAATAATTGACAATAAATATTATAATTTTATACGACTTAATTATTTTATTACAAATGCATGATTACTATTAAAATAAGTAATCTTATTAAAACTGCAATCATATCAATTATTGAATATCTTTTAAATCTAAAATAAATAAATCTAGTATATACATAAGATTATCTAAATCCTATTAAAAAGTAGCTATAAGATATAAATAGAAATTAATGATAAAAAAAATTCGTTTGTTTTCATAAATATAATAAGATTTATTAACAATATACGTGTTAAACATCGGGTTAAATTCAAACTCATTTGAAGATCCGCATGAAATAATATAGGGGAGAATGTGAGTTTGACACATAGGAAATATCTTATGTGTACATGTAAAAATTATGGCACGTATATTAGTTACTAAATTATTAGAATAAGTAGATGTAAAACGAGAGTTTGAATATTGTTAGCTAGAGTTATAACAACTTAATGTGAAACAAGAGTTTCTTTAGTCTTATGATACATGATAGGTAATCATGCTACTTATAACACTACTAAAATGATGTTTTTTATATGTAACAATTTCTAACAAACTTTCAACAACTTAAAATTTACAACATACTTATGAATTTTTTTTTGGCAAATAATAAAAACATATCATAATTAATTTATCTCACAATATCCAGACAAAACAACTGAAATTTATCGTAATTTATCGTAGACCAAAACGTATAACTTAAGTTGTAAAAAACTAGAAAGCTGGTATTTTTGTTTGGTGACATTAAAGTTATGACTATGTTATGATAATTATGTTTCTTTTTAAAAAATGATTTTTAGTAGTGTAAATAATATAGATGAATTAGCAATTCAACATTTGGATCATATAAGCAAAAATATTATATCTAAGATGGTGTATTCGAAATAACCATATACATTATCAATCTGCTACAACCATATGTATCATTGTGTAGGGATGACAGTCAGACTCGAACCCGACGGGAAAACCCGAAACCCGAGACATTTGGGACGGGTCTGGGGTCGGGTCCATGGGTCTAGGGTCGGGTCTGGGTCTTAATAAAAAAAATTTCACGGGTCTGGGTCGGGTCTGGGATTACCTGCTAGACCCTATCACCCGACCCGATTACCCGATAACACAGACCCGTAGACCCGCTAGCATACCCAAAAATAATTTAATATTTTTCATATATATGTTTAATGCTTTTTTATATTACGTTTTCTATAATCCATTAACGTTTTTAACTTTTAAGTCTCGACCAAACGTCCAAACCATTCTTTTTTAGTAAGATTTTGTGAATTCTCAAGCACATTTGGACATTGTCAATTTATGATATAATGCTAATTTGAATTATCCTTTTAATTATATAATATGATGTATTTTATAAAACTATCGACGAGCATACCCAACGGGTAAGTTTTATGTGAGAAACGGGTAGACCCGAGTACCCACGGGTAGACCCGAAACCCGACGGGTAAATACCCGACATAGACCCGATGGGTCTTGAGTCGGGTCTGAGTCACACATTTCTAATCGGGTCTAGGGTTAGGATTACTTAGACCCGTCCCAGACCCGACGCATTGTCATCCCTATCATTGTGTATGTGATACTTTGAAGGTCACAACCCAAGCAATATTATCCATCTTATTCAAAATAACCATATACATTATCAATCTACAACCATATGTATCATTGTGTATGTGATACTTTGAAGGTCACAACCCAAGCAATATTATGCAATGTACGTTTTATCTATCTAATAAATTAAGGTTTTAGGGGAACAAATTTTAGGGTGAAAAATTATTTGTTTTAAATAAGGAAGTTTGAGTGGGAAAAAAATTGAGTAGGATAGTTCATGAAGGTAAAAATTTGTGATTAATGATACTCATACAAAAATATTTACAAATCTTTAAATATACTGATTATATTGTTTTTAATATTTATATTTAACTCGTGTGTAACACACGAATATTAAACCAAGTATATAATATTAAACCTAATGTCTTGCTAGTGGTCTCTTGTTTTTTTATATATATTTTAGCCGTTCAAAAAAAGGGTAAATAATGTCAAAATGAGCACAAATTAATAAAGAAACACACGTACACACACACACACACATATATATATATATATATATATACTAGATTAGTATCTTTGTACTACACGGATTTTAGTTTTATAGGTTTTAACTCAATTTACATATCAAATTTATTTTTAACATATCTCTTATTAAATCGATTTGGATATTTACAAATATATTCATATAAAAAATCATATGTTACAATAAAGGATACGATTTATAATAGTTGGTAAATTTTTATTGGAACATATCAGGTTAAAAGATAATTCATGATAATTGTTAATTTTTTTATTTGAACATATCGAGTTATGAGATAATTAATTATAATTGGTAAAACTTTAGTTTGAACATATCGGGTTAGGATAAATCATAATAATTGATAACTTTTTTATTTGAACATATCAAGTTAGGAGATAATTCATGATATTTGGTACATATCAGGTTAAGATATAGATCATGATAATTGGTAAATTTTGTATTTGAACATATCGAGTTATAAAATAATTGATGATAATTTGTGAACTTTTAATTTAAACATATCGGGTTATTTCGAAAATGGAGCATACCATGACCCGTCTAAAAATTCTCCATCAAATTAATTTAGAACATGACACCTAAGCAAAATCCTATGTGGAGTAGTTAAAATGGTGACATGTGGATGTGTTACTCAATTATTAGAATAGGTAGATATATTGATGTTCACCTACAAAAGGTTAAAAATCTAAGAAGAATTTTTTAGATACAATGTCATATAAAAAATTAAAAAAAATCTAAATTGAATTAAAAAAAGGCTATCTCAATTTCAATCAATTCTTTCCAATTTCACTATTTTTGTCATTGTGATTTCCATATTGTTTCAACTAAGGCCAAAACACTAATAGCACACTGAAACAATGAATATTTAGGGTGGTGGAGCACAGTACGAAATAATCAACAAATCAAATGAAGGAAACATAAAATATTCTCCTTTATATAAATATTTAAGGGGTACCTGGAGCATAGTATGAAAAGAAGAAGGGAAGCTCGTCTACTTTTGGTGGCCATAGAGTCACCTTGTGAGCTCCTAAACTCATCAAATCTACTCCCTTTACAAGTCACATAATCTTTACCAGCGAGATAAGAAGCTCGCGATCATTAACCTTAATGCCTCGTTGGTGAGGATTATGGTGGTGTGTTAGTGTATTTGAAGGGGGCTTGTAATGATTTCTTCCTCTACAATTCTCCGATCAAGGTGGAGAAGATCATTGACGACATAAAAATGTTAAATTTTATATTTTAAAATGTAAGGCTAGAATAGACATCTATTGGAATTTTGGGTTGAGTTTTGTGCTGTAACTTGTTGTTTGGCCACTCTGCCTAGCTAGTTTTCTAGAAGAAGTTTTGGTCTTGTGTTAGTGAAGTTTGCCGTTTAAAAAAAATTAAATTAACCCCTCACATTTATGTTTTAAAATACTCCCTCCGTCTCATTAGAAGTGTCCATATTGTCTTTTTTAGTTGTCTCATTTAAAGTGTCAACTTTTAAAATTTATTGGTAAACTTCCAAATTTGTCCTTAATAACATAAAACAAACAATATGATGGACCCAACTTAATATTTATTGTCAAAGGTATTATTGTCAAATGACAAGCAAAAATACTGATCATTTTATGTGTCTAAAACTTTGTGTTTTTTAAATTAAGACACTACTAATGAGACAGAAGGAGTAATAATGATGGGAGCATTAAATAAAAGTTGTGGAAACAAGTTAATACGGTTACAGTGGCAGTTAGGTAAAAGCTGGTGACCTTTTATTTTTTTTTTGAAGGTCACGATTTTCTTTATATATTATTAAATAAATTTAAACGTAACTTAATTAGGTAACGCACGGGTGGTTTTTGGATGTGTGACAAATGTGGTGGTTTCAAACTTGAAGTAGGGCCCATCTATGCTTCTGAGGCTCTGACTATGACACTAGCTTGTTACAGTTTTTAGCTCTCAGTTATTTTCATAATAGGCCCCTATTTTTCAAATAAGTCATATCTAGACTCTTAATTCGCTTAACTATTGCAATGTGAATCAGAAAAATAAAAGTATAATTTTAAATTTTATCTTTAAATATTTAATAAAAAAGTTTATTTTATGATTAGAAGATAAACGATTTTAATGACATTATTGTTAATATATAGGTTAAAAATATATAATAGTCTACTTTTTTTTAAACTTTATATTATGGGTCCTATAACACTTAAAATAGGACGGAGGGTGTAATAATGGACGGTTATATTATATAACTAGTTTAAATATTGTGTGTTACGTACATGGGTGGTGACATAAAAAATACATAACATATGTTTAAAAAATGTAAATTATGAAAATAGGGTTATTGGATTTTAGTAATCTGAACTTTAATATATTGAACAATATTAATCTCAACTTTAAAAATTCCATATGACAGTCCCAACTTGTAATTTACTTCATCCACCGAGACTTTTATAACGGATACTCAAAAAACTTACTAGACCATTTTTGTGTCTCATTAAAATCTTATCCGACCATTTTTGTTTCACACTTATAAAAGGCTCGACGGCGGAAAATAATTTACAAGTTGAAAATGATTGTTTGAAGGGGGAAGTTTTGCTAAAAACGTTAAATTGCATAAAATGTAAACGACATGAAAGATAACGATTTAAACAAATGAGAAGTGAACAAACCACATAGTCCCAACTCCCTAGTTACTTGAATTATTAGTTTGTTGGAAAACGTTTAGACATTGGACTGAGATCTTGAGCTACTCGCTTGACCCAAACACCGATAAGACCCTCGACCCTATTCGAGAAGACACCTCCGGGTTTTTGTCAAGTTAATAATAAACCAGTTTATTTGTTAGACTTCCTCACAGTCGTCTAAAATTCTATGACTTGATACCTAGATTGTTTATTTCCCTCACAGTACAATAAACTAAGGTAATTTCTCGGATTTGATTAACACAAGTAAACAATGTAATTAAAATAAACCTAGATCACTCTTCACAGATATAAACCTAGTTAATTAATCACATAAACATACTCGTTAAACTATCACCTCACAGATACAAGTTTAGCTACACGTTTTTATTAGTTTGATCCAATTAATTATTCCTATGGTTTTAGTGCACCTAAACCATAAACTAGTCACTAACACACAGTCCGCAACCTAATTTAATTCTATTATGTGAATGATATGTGATTAAATATACATGTTAGTAACGCATATTATCCCTCATTTTAAACGTTTTTTGGTTTCAAATTCATTTGGATAGTCACTTAATTGTGTTTTATTTGGATTTCGTAGTTTTGGATGGTTGCTTGGTGATTTCAAAAGAAAGAGACAAGAGATCAAGTATTTTGTTGAATTTCAAAACTGTCATGGCCATGACAGATTCGTCATGGGCATAACAGCCTTTGTTCAGATCCTGATGTTGCGCGATATGGCCATGGCAACGAGTGTCATGGCCATGAAATCTGCAGATATGACTATAAAACCTAACTTTTCCCCATTTCATGAAAAGCTTGGAAAAAAAACGAAAAACCCTAGTTTCCACACACCATCTAGTTCATTTTTCCTGCAATTTCAAGAGACAAGAAGCTAAGATTGAAGATCAAGCATTTCAAGGGAAGATTCAACACTACACAATCCACCTCTACTCATTTTGGTTTGAAAATCTCTAGATTTAGTATGTTTTCTTCCATTTCTATGAGTGTGGTTGTGGTTTTTGTAAGCTCTATGAGCTAAATACTTTATATCACTTAGATTAGATGAAGTTTAGCATACTTTGACAACTCGTATGCAACATTTGGTGATGATTATGTCAATGTTTATGCAAAGCTACAAAAATTTCTTCAATGACTATTTGTGCTTGTTTGGCTTGATGAAATATTGAACCTTGTGGGTGTTGTAACCATATTATGTTGGAAAACCGTATGTGTTATGATATTTATTCATGAATTGCATATGCTAGTATGTAATTTATGGCATTTGACTAGGAATGGTGAATGAGGGTTGAATGTTTAGGAAAGTTGAACAAGTGTGCATCCTTATACATATGTTTGGAAAAACCATTGTGTTTGTTATGGATATCTCCTAATATGTGTAACTATTGATAATGCGCAAATCTGTGGTTCATGTATTCGTGTTAGGACATTCATAAGTTGAAGAAGTTGAATAGCTATTGTTACATTACGTGGATTGAGGTGGTTAACATGTGTTCATCGTGTTAACTTTCCAAAGATTTATGGGTTTGGATAGCCTTGACGGGAGTCCAAACCATCTTTCACATTGACATAATAGTATCATTGGTTCTTCATGGCATAACTTCAGGTGGCTATTGTGTGTTTATCGTTCTAGCTTTCAGAATGGTTATATTATTAGATAACCTTGACAGTAGTCTAATTTACTTCCATGTATCATGTGTAGAAAATGATCTCACCAAAGGTTCGTACATGTTGTCATTGTTTTGTTAAACTGATTCGAAATCTAAGTGATATCTTCCTTTGATTGATTATCTTCATTTGTGTTAACTTGCCTCAATTAGATTAATTATTAGCTAATTTAGTTAATTAAAATATTTACAACTCATTCTTATTTGACCGGTTGAATAGTAATGAAGGTTTAGTATTGGGAGACATTGTGTCCACGAATCGATATTCGGTTCTTGCCTAAAGCTATACTACTATACGATAGGTACACTTGCCTATTGTGTGTAGTTAGACTTAAAGTAATTGTCGTCTTTTATAAATTTAAAACCCAATTGTGTGAAAAATCATTGTTAAAAATCTATACATTTTACACACATCAGTGAAAGACATTCATCAAGATTTAAATGGAACAATTTATTCAAATCAAACCAAACCTCATATGTAATTAAGCATCAATCAACCAAAAGAAATACTTTACTAAGTCATAAACCGAACCAATGTCAAAACCAATCCAACAAACACGTAAACAAAATAACTAAGTCATCATTGGTCTAGGTGATTCAACGAGTCTAGCCAACAATCATGTTCAATAATAAAAATGCAAGTTTAATAATAGCAAACATGATAATAGAAAATACAAGAATGAAGAAACAATGAAACCGATATAACCGAGAAGCAATCCTCAATTTAACCGACTTCTAGCACTTCGTTTCCATCTCTCTAGCCTAAAAAACACTTCAATTCAGCTCAAAATTGTCTCCCACACGAGTCTAGAGGCTAGGGTTTGAGTTAAAGTTGTTTTTAGAGTGAACCGGGCCAAAAATCGCACAAACAATCTGTCGAAAACGCATCGTCGCGTCGCACGATGAGGAAACACCTTCATGGCCGAGTGACCAGATGTCAGCACTCCCCCACCATCACCACCACGTCGCGCTACGCGGCCAGACCCCCCTTGGGTGGTCGCGTGGCGTGGTGAGACCCATCTCCTCCGTTTTGTGCTTGGTTTCTTTGTTTTCGCGTTCCGGTTCACTCGTAACTCCATCTTTGCAAGGTTTTCATTTCTTTATTAACATGGGACCTAAGAAATAATAAAATGTCAGTGGTATATAAAACCTTATAAAAATCATCTCAAACGACTCAAAAACGAAAATAAACACGACACGGGATTTATGTATATTTAACGCTATATCAACAACCACCCGCATCTTTTCTCTATCAATGGGTACCCATACTTATTTGGGTGGTTATGTTTAGAATTTGGGTTAAACAGAGAGAGGTGGGAATTGACCAAATTACTCTCACGCCTTTAACACGTGAACAAAGTTAACGGGGAAACTGGATGGTCGTTAACACAAAGACCAAAAGTGACCTTTTAATTTAACCAAAGGTCGTTGAGTGTAAAAATTTTTAAAAAAGCCAAAAACCAAAATATGACATTTTATAAATGCCCAAAATGTAACTTACTCTATTTTAAATGAGTAAATGACTATTTATGTGACTAACATAAAGGACCATTCTTATAATTTACACTATTAATTTTATATATGATAATAATCATTATATAATGCATATTTAACACACTAAACACAAATAAATAAGTATATTTGTAATCTTTATATCATTATATCTATAAATAATTTAATTGCCGAAAGTCCGAAACTATAATGCATATATTGTGTTGGTACGTGTTGATCTATTTAGGGAGGTGACGGTTTTTGTAAGGTTATTTTTGCAGTGACCATAGATTGGCTGTCAATGATGTTGTCTTCAGTTGTTGTAACACTTTGATACCATGAGTGCAAGAGATATTTTGCTTCGTTTGCATATGGATTTGCTCAAGGAGTTTTTGTGGCGTGTTAATTTAGAGGTGTTATTAAAAGCCATATAAACATTAGACCATGTGTAATGGGGCGTTTTTGCCCGTCGATAGCGCCCCATAGCGCCCCCATCCCATTACACAGGGGCGCTATGGACTATAAAAATGGTTGGGGCGTTGCCTACAAAACGCCCAATTTTTTGATTCTTCCAATAATTTGCCGTTGAATAACGGCTATATTTGACCAATAACAAAAAAAATTAATTTTAAAATCTATTATTAATTTTCTATATAAACCAACCATTTTTTACAAATTCTTCACACCATACACAAACACACTCTTTTTCAAATCCTTTCCAATCTATACTTTATAAAATGTCTTCATCTTCTTCACAACTATACAACCGTTTGTTGAACGATGACGATGATACGTCATCGGACGAGTACGAGGAGGAGATGGCGGTTACAAGTGCGATGTCCTTTGTTGTGAGGGGGTTGTTTGAAGAAATGGAGAATACAACAAATCCAATTAGAAAAAGAGTTAGTTTGGAACGTGATCGTGCTAAAGCTAATAAGAACCTAATGAAAGATTATTTTGTAGAGAGCCCAACGTACCCCGATCCTAACACTTTTAGGCGTCGTTTTCGGATGAGCAAAAGACTATTTTTAAGAATAGTGAATGATTTAAGGTTACGGGTTTACAAAAGTGCACTTCGGCATTACGTGTTCTTGCATACGGCAACACTACAGACATTAACGACGAATACCTTAAAATGAGCGAAAAAACAACGAGGGACACGCTCGAACATTTTACCAAAGGTAACTTATTTATTATTATGTTATTTCTAAGTAGTTTATTTTTTATTTATCTTGCCATTTATATTTTATAATTGTAGGAATAATTAAAATATACGGCCAGCGTTACCTAAGAAAGCCAACATGGAACGATCTGCAGCGTATTTATGAAGTGCATCAAGAAGTGCACGGTTTACCCGGTATGATTGGCAGCATAGATTGCATGCACTGGGAATGGTTTAACTGTCCAACTGCATGGCGAGGCCAACACACTCGGGGTGACCAAGGGGTACCAACTCTCATGCTTCAAGCCGTAGCGTCATATGATCTTTGGATATGGCACGCCCACTTTGGTACCGCAGGATCGAACAATGACCTTAATGTTTTAGAAGAGTCTAGTATTATCGAGGATGTCGTATCAGGAGGCGCACCGATTGCTTGTTTTTATGCTAGTGGGAACTACCACCCGCATGGATATTATTTGGGTGATGGGATATATCCGGAGTATCCAATATTTGCAGTCACATTTAGAGATCCAATTGATGAAAAACGAGCATACTTTAAGAAAGTCCAGGAGTCATCAAGAAAGGATATAGAGAGGTGTTTTGGTGTGCTTCAGCAACGGTGGCATATTATACAACATCCTTGTCGACTATGGACAAAGGATAAAATTAGAGATGTTATGTACGCTTGTATTATTCTACACAACATGATTTTGGAGGACGATGGCAATGCTATTTGTCAAAATTACATACCGGGCCAAGTAGAAGAAGAAATTACTCAAGCAACTTTTGAGGAAAGGGTTGCAAATGACGCGTACTTGCGTAACAAGTACGAACACTACGCTTTAATGGCTGATTTTATCGAACATGCTTGGTCGGTTCGAACCATTCCGGACAACGACGATGATGCATCATGAATGAATTCTTGTTTTATTTTTTTTTCAATAAATGTAGTTTTTTTATGTTTAATAAAATATTTGTTTCTTTATTGATTTAAATATTTATAATTTATATTAAATAAAGTAATGATGAGGTGATGATTGGAAGGGGCTTTTTGGGGCTCTTTCCATTACACACTTTTTGAGCAAAAAGCCCCTTGATGACATGGCTTACACATGTCACACAAAGCCCCTTAAGGGGCTTTGTCCACTACACATGGTCTTACCTTTGGACATTTTCTCAATGCATTAGAAAACATTACATTCACCAAAACATTAATATCATAATAACATTCCCTATCAAAACACTACATTAACCAACTAAAAGCATAATATCAAAATCCAAAACATGGTACATTGACCAACTAAAAACATAATACCAAAATCCAAAACATGATAGAAAATTAGAAACCTAACTGGCTTGTTGGCCTTTACATAACTTACACACCAGTAAGATAACACCAAAAGAACATCACACTACCAAACCCAAAAACCCGAGTTCCCCTTCTTCTTGCCACCTTTTCACATTTGTTGATGTTTCTCAAAAGACTATGAATGATTTCAATAGTTCTTGGACACATTGGTGGGTCACGATAGTTTATAGGCAACAAACCCACAAGCTAATCATTTTTCAATTAATATGCAGAAATTAGGTCCAACTCAAAAAATTTAGAGCTTTGATTAAAAAACTTGATTTTCATAGCAGCAATAAAAGCGGCAACATGGGTTTGGATTCGTCCATGAGGTACAAATTAATGTATTTGATCCAAAAGAGCACCTCACCCTACTTTCAGTCGGTATCTTCAATGAGGGAGATGAAGGAGGAAGATGAATGGGTTTTTGTTTTTAACGAGGGGAATGAAGATGGTAGATCAATAAGTTTTTTAAATAAATAATTTATATTTAAATATAACAAGAAAAGAAGAATTTTCCCGTGAATCTTGTGCATGTGGGGGTTACCAAACGGCCTAAATGGTCGGTTTCAGGATTATATGCTAAGTAAGCAACTTATTTTAAGGAGTATGGACCATTTAGGTAAAAAGTAAATTTTGGCCATTAACTCTTGTTTAAAATAACAAAACATGAATCGGTATTCCGGTTGACAAGTAACTCAATTGACATTTTTTTAACGGCGGGGATAAATTTTATTAAAAAAGAAAAACGTTAGCAAGAATCTAGATACATTTTATGCTAAGAAATTAAACGAAGATCACATGGGCTAATCTATCAAAGTCCATGACGCTCTCAAGTGTCACTTATTGATGTTAGTAATTCTAAGTCAATATATTAAAGACAAATTGGCTAAAAAAAATCCCAACTAACACCTATTGGCCGATAATAATCCCAACTCAGTTTATTCCTTTCAGTGGTCCCAAATCCAACTTTTTTGGCCTCCAATGGTCCGCCGTTAAGTGCACTTAACGGCCGTTAACTTTTTTTTGATTTTTTTCGAATTTCAAAACAAGGTTTTATGGATATTGATCGGGAGAAGTATACGATTCAATTGATATAAACCTTACTTCGAACTGGTGTTCCAAACGACAAAACGGTCTTCAATCGGGTATTTAAAACCTAACGGTGCTTTAACCGGATATCAAAATTAAACCATTTGGAGCAAAAATTGGAAGTAAGGTTTACATCAACTGACTCGTTTTCTCCTCCTGATCAAAATCTCTAAAATATCGGTTTGAAATTCGAAAAAAATAGAAAAAAAGTTAACGGCCGTTAAGTGTACTTAACGGCGGACCACTGTAGGCCAAAAAAGTTGGATTTGGGACCACTGGAGGGAATAAACTGAGTTGGGATTATTCTAAGCCAATAGGTGTTAGTTGGGATTATTTTAGGCCAATTTACCTATATTAAATTCATTTTTTTTTTCATAAATTGATGTTTATAGCGCTTCTTAAACCTAGTAATTGGAAGTTGTCAACTATTAGTCCATTTACACCCGTTGTTCATCAAAGTTAAAAATCATATTAATGAAGCTTAACCACGTTTCACTTTGGTCAAATTAATTACTAGCTAATTAAGTTACGTAAATATAAAGATAAGGTCAATGAAAAAAATATAAATTTCCCGATTGATAAGATGACTTGAGTTCTTCAATTCTTATTAGAGTAATTTTTAATGGATATTGACAATGAAGCACGTCCGGCACGGGCTACCACCCTGCTTCGTGTTTACTAAGGGTTTTACGTGGTATGGTTAAAGGTTTCCGCCTGGTTTTTCCATGGAACAATTGGCTGACGAGTTTCGACTCTGATCAACTTAGCCCGTAAGGAGTGTTGTGGTGAGACCCCGCTGCGTACACAGTAATGCGGGAGCCACAATGTCGATGAAAAACACCTATTGGTATTAGAGACGCGGTTTCGATCTCGATTCTTGCACCTCTAAGTGCTTTGGTCATAGGCTGTTAAACCAACCGTTGTTCTAAAAATATAAATTAAGAAGATGTGAGGGGTCTAAAGTGTAGAAATGGCAAAAACCAGAAGAATACAAAAGATAGGCCCTCGTGCAACTCTGGAACACTGGACTGTAGTACTTGTTTTGTTATAGGAATAGTACATCTACAATAATGATGCAAGTACTTTTCTTTTTTCTTAAATAAATACATCAAGTGGTCTTTATGGTTTCGTGTAGTTAAACATTTAACACCGACTGACACATAGATCGTCTTTTTGTTGTCGACATACTTACCGTATTAATGGGTCATTATGAGAGCTTAAACAAGCCGTCCAAAAAAAAAATGAGAGCTTAAACAAGCGAGTTAGCGCATGTGTAGCGGGGCTTTTTTATCTCTAAAACGCCCTAAACACCCCTCAAACCTTTACACTGTGGTGTTTTTCTTTTATCATAAATGGTCCTAGGCGTGTACAAAACGCCATTTTTCAACCCAATCCACATACTTCAATCATTACCTAATCAGTCATATCTTTTTAAACTTTATCCAAATAGTTTTTATGCAATCATTTGGTAGGTTTTTTGAGGTTTTGGATTTTTTTAAATGCACCCTAATTTATTTTTCAATTACACCCTAGTCTATGCTATTTAATACACTTATTAGTGTTGATGTTTGCTAAATCCAATTAAATTTATAAATAACCAAAAGTATGAGAAAAAATGAACGGTGTAATTATAAATATCATAAGAATCAACAAATTTAAATCGATTCTTATAATAACCAAATCAATTACTTTTTTTTATCAAAACAATAAATACCATCCATTTAATTAACATTAAATATATTGTAATAATTTATCATTAAATATGCATGATTTATTCTTTTTTCTATCTCGTATAAATCTTCATTTATAGTTTTTTTTTGAATGGCGAAAAATTTTATAGTTAACTAGTTTGTGAATTGAGGATTTTGCATATTGTTGAGGGGTTATAAAAAATGTATTTTTTTAGTTATAAATCGTTTGACTTATTGTTTTATGATTTTTCCGGTCGTCAAGTATCAAGATAAGTAGTACAACAAGTTTTTACACTAGCGAAATATTATTTTTAATTTCATTCTTATATATGTAATAGTTAGTTATTTTATTCTACGTACTTTTATAAACTACGGAGTACTTTTTAAATTTTAGGTGTTTAGATCTCGCGAAAATCTAATGACTTGGGTACAAAAAATGATCAACACGTTCTCTTTGTTTTTTTATCAAAGTAATGAACTATTTTTTTTATTCTCATATTATCATTCTCATAAAATAATGTAGAGTGTGTGTTAGTTAGCATTTATGATTAATGATTAGTAATAATGACGTAGATAATTCATAAAGTAATTAATGGTTAATTAAACATTTACATTTAATACTTATAAGTTAGGTTGGGGTGCAAACAGCAGCACCCGTTTTCCACCACACCATTTTTTAGCCAAGAAGTTTTTAGATGGGATGGATGACTCATGACACACAAAACCCTTTAATAGGTTTTTCCACTACACATGATCTAAGATTAAAAGCCGAGTAGAGTTATTTTGAGTTTGTTCTCTAGAGATCTTCATGGTTAAGTGAATCTTTATGGCCAAAAAGTTAACTATATAAATTTCACCTAAACTCCTTATAAAGAAAAAATAATAATTGAAACCGTTTAAAATCAATATACCTAAACTCCTTATAAAGTTAATTTCAGTGTTTATGAAAGGGAATGACTCTAGAGTTTGGAGCTAAATGTTCAATAACATTTCTCAAAAAACTTGAACTAGTGGTCTCTGCAATGATTGTGGTCATTGTAGCTACATAACATTATATATCCACGAAATGATCAAAAATGATTTTGAGATTCTTTTTATCTATAAATTAAAGTGTTCCCCAACCATTTTTAACCCATTTGGCTCTCTAGCACATATAAAGAGAGCTTAAAGATGAGAAGCTAATAAAGCTAAAGATCAAGATCGATGAAGAGATCAAGCTAATGAAAGCTATAAATAAGAAATTTTTTTTCTATCGCATCCATAATATCCGTTATTTACAAAACACTATCTTGATATAGTAATGTAAACTCACTATGTTGATGTAGTGTTGTGAGCACACAACCTTGTTACGGTGTTTGGGTTGTGATAAGAGATACACACTTTTGATATGCGAATTGTTTTACGGCATTTTGACTATGCCGCAATATACCCATCAATTAATCACCAATACTTAGAATACGAGATCACCTTAAGAAGAAACAATTAATAAAGAAGCTAACTAACTATACCATATAATGGAAAAAAGACATGAAATCACAACCGTGGAAAAAAAGGATACACCAAAGTAAATCTCATATGATGAAATTAGTAACTTACAAGTACAACATCCCTCCTTTTAAACGGACACAATTTAATCAACAACAAAATTGTGTTACTCACTTGTACATTATGCATTAAAACTTGTACATTGTTGAATGAATCTAAAATTTTCACCCAACTATAGAAAAAACTACACCAAAGTAAATCCCACAAAGATTTGATCATATGGTTGATGTATGAACAAAGATGGAAATGGTTATAGAATGGAATAGGTTTCCCCTCAATTGGCTAAGTGAGATTGATGCATTTTATTGATACCAAAATGGGCATTGCAAGTTTTGTGTGAAATCCCTTTCTATTGATTCACACTTCTCTTCAAGTCACTATCTCTTCTTATCTTTTGTGACACTTGAAGACAATGAGTCACTATCAACAACAGAAAGATGATGGCTTAAAGACCAACCAAACTTGCTTACAATCTAACTTGGAGTTTTGTAACAAGGACCCATCCAAAGATAATAAACCACTCGTGTGAGCTAGGGACACATTATTATTATTATTAATTCCTTAACTTATCAATTAATGCATTGAGATAGGATTTTTTTTTCCTTGCATGTACACCATGTGTACGGACAAAAGGTGGACCATTTTTAGATGATATTATTAGACACCAATTCCAAATTGATAATTGAAGTGAATAATGAAATTTTGTTAGTTTTTTGTATGCTCAATTTATGTCCTGATGAGTGGAACTAGATGGGGTTTGTCCCAATTTTCTATTAATAAAAGCGGTGGCGGATTTAGTATATGGCGTTAGGGTCTATTCGTCATCCTAGATTATTTTAGACGTATTATATGATAAGGGAAGTTAACTAAATGTCTATATAAGGTTTCAAACCGTAACACGTCTTAAGATTTGTGTGGCAATAAGAGAAGGTATATAGTTAAGCTCAAATCCTATACTCAAAGTTTTTATTTATTATATTTCTTTTATGGTTGTATTGGTAAAAACCCCAAAATAATATGATCATAAGCCAGGGACATGTTTGGATAATTGGATCCTTAATTAACGCTTTTATTTATAAATGTATACGTACAATTATATATTTTTTAATGTAAAAATATGTTATTTAACTATTTAATTTAATTAAAGTGTTAATATGCACTCAAAACTCAAACATTTAATTTTATGACCTAACTTAGTTTTGAAGAAACTAAGTTTTCATCGACCTGTAGATCTGCTTGCTAAAAAGTTATGACCCGGTAAATTTCTTTTGAGTTCGTCATTAAATAGTTTATCTAACATTCGTATTTTATTATATTATATATGAGATCCAAACAATTCTAGGTAGATTAGTTGAGTTTTTTCCTAAAATATTTTAGTTAGAAAACTTATTTATCAAAATGGATATTTTGAAAAATATTTACTAAAATGGATTATTTTCTTTAAACATGTCTTTCTAACTTCTAATTTTATTGGATAAAATTACTTTATTTAATAAATGATTTTGTTTAGTTTATAATATATAAATAACTAGGTTTAAAACCCGTGTATACACACGGAATAAATCTAAAATATATAAATAAAAAGGATAAAAACAATAAAGTTTCAACAACCGGATTGATTGAACATGCTATCAAAATCGAATACTGGTTATACACTATATTGAATTTGAAAATAGAGTTTATTTATAAAAAACGAAGCAATAAATAAAACTTCAACAACTGGATTGATTGAAACCACAAACGTATTACCAAAAATATAGAGCACAATTGATTGGAAATCATTTAGTGAGAGTTGCCGTAAATAGCGATGAAGTATTGGAGCCTAATTTGACCGGTCAACAAATTTTCCCTCTCAAATTTACCCCCAAAAAACTCTAAAATATTATATAGATAATGAAAATATTTTTGTTTTAGAACTTGTTTAGAAGACTTTTAAAAAAAACACGGGTTGATGAAAATCACGACTAGTAGAAACTCTGTCTTTTCTTGTATTGGGTTCGAGTCGTGTTTAGGTGATGAAAAGTTTCTAATTGCTACTCCAACAACCTCCTTAGTTTGCTTTCATTTAGAGCATCAAATATTAAAAAAATACTAACAAGGAATCGTTAAAAAATGGTTTTAATATATATAAGATCTCTTTAAAAAAACTAAAACAACTAAGTGTTTTAAATAGTACGAAGTAATAAAGATTACTCTCAAATGTTAACAAATAACATTTAAAAAACTTACGTATGAAGTTTTTTATTTTATATGCAATGATATGCTTTTTTTATTTTATATGCAACGATATTTTTTTTTATTTTATGTACAACAATTTCTTTAAAAAAACTAATGTATGTAACTTTATGTATATACAACAATATATTTACAAATTTTTTTTATTAGAAGCAAAACAAAACATTTTTTAAATAAAATAATATTATCTAATAAGATTAGGAGTGAGAAAAATGAATTTAGAGAAATTCGCCGATTTTAGTAAATATTTTTCAAACCACCCATTTTGATAAATATTTGTTGTAACTAGACTTGTTTGAAAGAAAAGTCTGGAACTTAGTTATATAACTTAAATCATTCGTCTATTTTTGTATCGTTTATTTTATAAAATGTTCATTTGTTTAAGCTTTTCATTTTGTTTTTATAAAGCATTCTTTAATATAATCGTGTGTTTTTTCAAGTCGTTTGTATTTTTAAACGTTGGTCTTTTTAAACCATTTTTTTGTTTAACACAAATTGTTTAATAAGTGAATTTATCTTTGAATCTGTGTAAAGATTTTTAAGGAAGTTAGTATTTAGTTTTTAAGATATGAAAAGAGTTCAAATTTAAAGTTACGAGTTTGTTATTTTTTAATTCTTAGATTTCATTAGTTATTCATAGGGGGAACCTTCACAACAAAATAGTTGTGGGTTCATAGCCTTTAGAGTGCATGCGTGGGATAATTAAGGAGCAAGTGTATAGTAGTGTTTAAGTGTTTAGGGGCGGCCATGGGCAGAGGCAATAAGGGCGCCCAGCCGCCCACCTAGGACACCTGCTTTAAAGGGGCACAAAATAAAAGAAGATGACTGGATTTGATGAGAAAAATCAGATCCAAAAACCTTTAAATGCTCAAAAACCGTGATGACTCTTGAAAAACAAACACAAGGGTTTTGTTCCTCTCGAAAATCCACTCAAGATTGATATAAGACTTGTCGGTTTTTATTAAAATTTGAGAAAATTAAAAATCATAAGTGATTTAGGGTTCTTGGTGATAAGACTTTGTAGTAAGAAGAGATCAACGATTAGATTTTAGGGCGCCTATATATGATTATATGGAAATCAACATAGAGAAAGAGTAGGTCGACGATTAGATTTTAGGGTGTTAGTCATTAACATTTTTATCCTCTTGTTAAATCTCTATTTATAATATCGGACATGGGAAACTCTAATATGACTAACTAGTTAAGTCTATCATTTAACTGGTTCACATTAGTTAAGGGTTAATTAGGGCACATCAGGTTTAGAACCATATATGTCATATTTTTGGTTAATTAGGTAAATAGAGAAGCCGAACTTCATAAATCTATCTAATAAATCAAACTTTTAGGGGGCAATTTTGGAGTGATTTTTTTTTTCTATAATAGGAAGTTTGGAAGGTAAAATTTAGCTAAATTTTTCACCATGCAAGTTGATGGAGCCAACTCCTTAAATGTTATATATTTACAAATTGTTAAATATAATGGTTATAATTTCTTTATAAATAATATTACTATTTAACCCGTGTGTAACACACAGGTATTAAACCTAGTCTATCAAATAAATCAAGATTTTAGGGGGCAATGTTTTGGGGGGAAAATATTTTTTCTATAATATTAAGTTTGGAAGGGAAATTTAGTGCAATTTTTAACCATGCAAGTTGATGGAGTTAAATCCTTAAATGTTATATATTTACAAATCGTTAAACATAATGCTTATAATTTCTTTATAAATATTACTATTTAACCCGTGTGTAACACACGGGTATTAATTAAACCTAGTCTATATAATAGTTTAAGGTTTTAGAAGATCAATTTTTGGGGGACAAATATTTGTTCTGTAATAGAAAGTTTTGGATGGAGCAAAATCCAAAAATATTAAATATTTACAAGTCCTTAAACATAATGATTATAATTTTTTTATAAATATTATTATGTATCCATATTATTAAACCTATTTCCAAGTTCCAACAATGATTTTAAGTAGCTTCGACACTACATGACACAAATAAGTAGATGGGTTATATATGTACGTTAGTGTTAAGCTCTTTAACTCATCAACTTAAAACCCGTCAACCCGAAACGAATAACACGAAGAACTAGAATTTACGCGAGTTCAACGTAAGCTAGCAAAAGAGATTGAATGAATAAAATACAAACATTGAAATTAATCTTGAAGTGGGTGTAAACGGCGGTGGAGGTGGACGGTATAAATAAATAAACTAGTCCAGTCCACTCATGCGGTTCATCATAGTTGTGGTGCCACAAAGTTTCATTAAAAAAACGTTTTTGGGTAGCGTTTGTGTAGATGCAAGAATTAAGTCAAAGCCAATGAGGGATAACGAGGCAACTTTCGGCTACGAATAAGTACTTTTGAGTACTCAACTGCTTATGTTGACATTGTTTACAAATATATATACATAAGCCAAAAGTTATTATAACTCAAGAACGTGCTTTTGAACTGGTGTATAAGAAAATCCAAAGTTTCTTTACACTGACTCTTACAAAACAATATCAACACTTCAACTAGAGTCAAAGATCTAATTAAGATCGAAGAAAACGACAATAGACCAAGGTACACAAATCAAGTAAAGATACATCAACTTACAATTTTTCCTTATTATTAGATAATATATAAAGAAACTCTATAATTACTAAAGTGATTGTTATTTTATGTAGGAAGAGGGAAAATATCATTAAAAAACCCAAGATACTATCCCTTTTTTTTTCTCAGGCTCTTTATATTTTTCACTTTAAAACCAACATACTTAATATTTTTACATATGAAAGTCCCTTAACAAGTTTTCAAACGTTAAAGTCCCTTATCATTATAATTAAATCTGAACAAAATTGTGTAGTTTTTTAAAAACAACTTAGAAATTTGTTATAATTTCATTCTCATAATATAGTTTGTATCGAAAACAGAACCGATTCATTTGAAAAAAGTGGATATAAGTAAAACAACTGAATGTACCGTTTTCAAGTTGTTTTTTAAGAAAATAAATTTCATAATTTTATCCAAATTTGACATAGGAATGACTTTAATGTTTAAAAAAATTGCTGATGACTTTTATGAGACTAAATAGTAAGTACGCTGGATTTTTACGTGCAAAAGGTTGTATAGGTACTTTTATGAGGAAAAAAACTTAAAATATTGGTTTTTATGTGGCATTTGCCCTTAAGGATACGCGCCACCTGTTACAAACCACAAACCGCCAACATATTTAATTTTTTACCAATCCGCACACTTTATTGCCTTAAGGATGGCCGACACCTGTTACAAACCACAAACCGTCATTGTCGGGTTTTTTTGGCATGCGCCCTTAAGGAATAATATGGTTCGAATTATGTTATGAATTTAAGGCAAATAGAATTTTCTGGATACCCTTGATTTTTTGGGCTTGATCCGTCGCTGCAACCTTTAATATCTTTTCATTTCTTGCGAATTTTGAATCACGAGATTACAATATATTGTTCTCTTCCTGTCATTTTTTTTCTCTATTTAATTATATTTCTCTTCTTTTTCTTCAATTTATCACATTCGAGAACACAGTGTTAGAACGACTTCTAATCTACTAAAAAGAAAAAACTCATAGATCATAAAAACGTGCTATTTTCATGATTTGAACCCTTTATTTGTAAGTATGAACGGAAATAGTTTGTATCAGGATATCCGTTTGAGTCGTGTATTATATTGTTTAATTTTAACTCAAACAATCCTTATACGTGATTAAAATTAGATTAAGAAAGAGTTAAATCACCAAGATTTAGGGGTGTGCATGAAACTGAAAAAACTGACCCAAAAGCAAAAAAAAACAAAAGAATCAAATCCAAACAGAAACCGTGGGTATTGGTCTTAATTTTATTAAAAATCGAACTTTGAATTCGGGTTTGGGTTTAAAACAACTGACTGGTAAAAATCTAGCCGAGCCAAAAAAGTTTATATATATGTTAAATACCATATATGTAAGTATAGGGGATGGTTCTTTTCAGAAATCTAAATATTGTGAGAAGATAAAGAAGTAATATGGACCACTCATTTTCATTCAATGTTAATAAATACATAATAATTAAAAAGGGTAAAATTGTAAACATAAAATGTTTATCTTTCCAATTAATTAGTTTCTCACTCTAATTAATTAATTTTTTTTCATCTCTCTAGTTAACCATTAAATAAACTTACTCGTACATGAAAATTATAATATTTATATTATCTTCAATATGATTAATTAGTAAAAAATTAACGCTACACATTATTAATATATACTACACATCCTAACGTAATGAAACTTATCATACACATAAAAATATTTGTCCTACACAAAACTCATTCCCATACATATAAATCATATTCATCTACGCAATAAATTCACCTACACATAATTTCATTCCCTTTTTTTACACAATAACACATATTCAAATGTTTACACATAACTCAGTTTCACATGCAAACATTGTCCTACACATAATGAAACTATCATACACATATGAAACTTTACTGACACAAAAAGAAATTGATCCTACACAAAAGAAACGTAGTAATGGCTTAGATGTATAAAATGTGTAGGTGAACATTAATTTATTTTTAGTTTTGACATCCATATATAAATTGCACATTTAATTCTAGTCAAATGTTTTAAAGGTCATAAATTTGAAATAAGAAAGAGAATAATTAAAAACCCTATAATACCCTTATCTTCTATAATTAGTAATACTAGTAGTCTAGTTAATTACATTAATAACATTTCCTTTTTAAACCATTAATTATATGATCTAACGATTGAGATTTTTTATTTTTCTTCTTGCAAAATATTATTCTTTTCATTTGAACTCCATCCTGTAAGTATAAACTATAAAAATCATCCTTTATGTTATATGGTTTCTTATATTATGCCATTTTGCATACTTATCTTAAAAAAGCATCCTTTAGATTGACATTTTATAACACTTTGATCCATTATACCAAATAAAGTTAATTTTTGAATTAAATTAAGAGCAATTTAGTTATTTTATACTAAAAAGGTAATTTATGTAATTAATATAATGACCCATTCTTGCAATTTACATTAATAATCATATATATAAAAATAAATGTTATATATTTGTATATTTAATACATTAAACACAACATGAATATAACTTTTAATATTTACAACTTAATCATCGTATATTAACTTTTATATTCAGTTAAAGAATAAACTAAATAATTCTATATTTTTCTTCAAGCATATATTTATTAAAAAATTATATTTTAGAAAATGAACACAGACAAACATTTTGTTTTGTATATGTTAGTTCGCGTTCGTTTCCCCAAAATATGTTGTTCATGTGTGTCCGCTATATAGTAAATTGTTTTTTTCATCCCTAGATTTTGTCTTATATTTAACGGTTGTTTTTATCACGCCTATCTTAAAATAACACTATGAATATCCATATCTATTTTTAATCTTGGTGTTACAAATCTGAAATACGTTAAACGGACGAGGCAATACCTTTAGGTGACTGCAACCCCAACCTGCACATGAGGAAAACTAGTTTGGGTGAGAAAACCTCCCAACCCAACTTAGAACTTCCAATTTTTTCAATTATATTTTTTGTCCTATGTGGAGACTTGAACCCAATACTTCCCCATTTTATGAGTCTCAGTACCTCATCTTAATCATTTAAGCTAATAATTATTGTTTATTTAAATTTAACTATTTTCAATTTTCTTATGTTTTTTAAATGAAAATTGAATTTTAAGAATCTCAACTTTCATATGTTGGCCGGAAAAAATCCAACTGAATTTTTGCTAAAGATCCCAACTTTCAAACATATTTTTTAAAGAGCATCCGTTAAAAAAAACTTAGCACCGTTAAGTTTTTTTTGAACTTGAAACTAATGTTTTAGGGCTTTTGATTGGAAGGAGGGTGCAAATGGATTAATGTAAAATTTTTTCCGAACCAGTGCTCCAAACAATGAAACGGTTTGATGATACGTTAAATCTTACATCAATTAAAGTATCTTTTCATCATTTGGAGCACCGGTTCGAGGTAACTTTTACATCAATGAATTCGTATCCTCCTCCAAATCAAAAGCCTTATAACATCAGTTTCAAATTTGAAACATACTTAACGGCGTTAAATGTTTTTAAACGAAGGCTCATTAAAATTTTATGTTTGAAATTTGGATCTTTAGGTAGAATTTTTTCAGTTGAGATTTTTTCCGGCCAACAAATGAGAATTGAGATTTTTAAAATCCAATTTTTCTTTTTTATATGCAAAACTATCTAAATATATATGCATATAAATGTACATTTAGTGTATGTGTAATATGCACTAGGTTAGAACCCGTGGGTTCATGGGGTGAAACGATAAAATGTAATTATTTGTTCTACTATTGAAAATAGAATTAACCTAGACAATGTGACGTAAAGAAAGAGATGTTCGCTTCTTACAAATCAGCTAGAATTAGATACAAATATGTATGGCAAAGGTGTGAGGATTATCAATATCTTTATCGTACAAGGACAACCATACCAAGCATATTCTAACGACCGTCACATCTTTATTGGTAGGCTGTGAGGAGGACAAGATGTAAGCAAACCATACCTTAATAATTATAGGGGAAAAAGACATGTTTAGTTGCTAAAAAATAATGAGATTACTAACTCTTTTAATATAAAGATGTGAGAATTATGAATATCATTATGAAAATCAGTAGTGTTTTAACACAAACATGACACCAATATACGTAAATAGAGAAACAAATGAGATTACTAGCTCTTTAAATATTTATACAAGTGAAACAATGCATCTACCTAATAAATTAAGGTTTTAAGGGGGCCATCAAAATCCTTTTTGGGGGGAAAATGAGGGGGGAATATTATGGAAAGAAAAAATAAAGAGGAAAAATAAAGGGGCCATATTTTGGTTTTTTTTTTTTCAATTTCATTAATAATCAATTTTGTTGTTTTGATTTCTTATTCAATTTATATAAATAAAGTATTTAAAAACTTTTTTTTACTCAAAAAGCATAAAAGATGAATATATATTTTTAATTTATTATCAAATAATTGTTACTTACTTATTGATGTGTAATTTAGAAATTCATTTATAATTATTTAAATATTATCTCATTATTAAAATATTTATTGGATTATATCAACCCGTGTGTATATACGGGCATTAAATCTAGTTATTAATAATAGCCTATTTGGAATTTCGGTAAAGAGAAAGGTTCATATACAAAGTTTGATTTTTGTACAAAGTGTAAGAATGATTTATAGCCATTAGATCTACTTTTAACGATTAAGATAAATCAATTGGTGGAGGGGTATTTTTGTCAAAACCACTTTTGTTGATTTTTTTCTCTCTCCACATGCAAGACACATGTCAATTCCTCCACTTTTTTTAAACGTTAATAACTTTTACATACGACATTATTTTTTAATAAAAATTACACCAAAAAAACAAGCGTTTTTTTATCTTCGAAACACGTATAGTATTGATATATAAAAAAAGAAAAAAAATTTAAAATTTTCAGTTCATTGTGTAATATCATTGTGTTATATTATAAGTTGTGTAATATCATTGTGTTATATTATAAGTTGTGTAATATCATTGTGTTATATTATAATATCATTGTGACGTATAAAAAAAGAAAAATTTTTTTAGATTTTTCAGCTCATTGTGTAATATCATTGTGTTATATTATAAGTTGTGTAAAACCATGTTTTTCAGCTCATTGTGTCATAATATAACACAATGATATTACACAATGAGCTGAAAAAACATGGTTTTACACAACTTATAATATAACACAATGATATTACACAATGAGCTGAAAAATCGGAAAAAAAATTTCTTTTTTTATATATTAATATTATACGCGTTTCGAAGATAAAAAACGCTTGTTTTTTTGGTGTAATTTTTATCAAAAAATAACGTCGTATGTAAAAGTTATTAATGTTTCAAAAAAGTGGGGGAATTGACATGTGCCTTGCATGTGGAGAGAGAAAGTCAACAAAAGTGGCTATGACAAAAATACCCCTCTACCAACATGTATTACCACAAATTGATCTCAACCATTAAAAATTAATCTAATAGTTGAAAATCCTTCTTAAACTTTGTACCATTTTTATCCTTTGTAGAATAACCTAACTCGTAAGTAAAATTGGTAATTTAACACAACAAAAATTATGTATATTTCAATGTTTATAATATACTCATAATATATTTCATTAACTCTTTAAGTACCTATACAAGTGAAACAATGCATTATCAATAATAGCCTATTTAGAATTTGGGTAAAGTAAATTTGGTAATTTAACACAACAAAAATTATGTATATATTAGTGTTTATAATATACTCATTATAATATATTTCACTCACTCTTTAGATACATGTACAAGTGAAACAATACATTATCAATAATAGCCTATTTGTAATTTGGGTAAAGTAAATTTGATAATTTAACGCAACAAAAATTACGTAACCATTGATGACATATAAAAAAAGTTGTTGCTTGTATGTAATATAATAATATATACTTCTTTTTTTCATTTTGTTACCTACAAGTAATGCCATTTATATGTTTTAGAAGAGATCACTTTACAAATTACAATAGCTTAAAATTAATGTTATATTAAAATATTAATATTTTATATTAATTTGTATGTATACACGTGTATTAAACCTAGTTTCTTTAATATAATCTATACTATCTATAATGCAGATTGGAAGGATGCCTAACTTGTCAACCACGTACTGCTGTTTAATGCACACTGTACAAGCATTTTTAAGGGTATTTTAGACCTTTCAACACAAGTTTCAATTAAACAAAAAAAAATAAATACACTTTAGTCCATGGGTTTCAAAATAAGCCCTTTGAAATCGGCCTATACACGCTCTCTCAGTTCATGTATCCGCAGAATCAGTTTCAAGATTTTGAATACCCTCATATACGCTAGCACTCCATTCGAATCGCTCAATTTCAGTCACCGTTTCAATTTCAAAATCTACTTTCATCTTTGTGATAGTCTCTTTCTTCTCAATCAAAGGTTTGCTGTATAACAATCTTCATGGCCAGTAACACGCAATCTTCTTCGCCATTATCTCATTTTATTTAGTGATTTCGACGAGCAGGTTAGTTGTGATTGTTACTTTGATTTAAATCTGAAACTCTTCTTGCCTTTTATCTGATTTCAAGCAACACTCTTTTGATCCGATTAATCAGATTCTATTGATCTTTAATCTAGGGTCGGCGTATCAAATTCGGATTTGGTGGATTTAAAGTTTTAAACTTAAGCGCCAGGGAATTAGGTCAAAACAAAGAACCTTTGCTGGCGCCAATGGTTCAATGGAAGAGATTCAAGGTTTTCGCCTTCTTCATTTAATCGATTCTTGACTTTATCGATTTACTATGGTAACAAGTTTTGTTAATTGTTATGGTTTGTGAGTTACAAATTTGTCAATATAATTGACTGACTATAGTATGTTTATTTCGGATTTGGAGGAAGAATTAATTTCAATGGAATGAACCTTTATTTTGATGCTATATTAAATATAAAAGTTTACATGCTTAATAGATTCTGTGATATTATAAAATGTGTGAATGATATAGTCAAAGCATAGGATTAGTAGCAATTTAGTACCACTGCCTTTTCTTTACTATTGAGATCAAGTTTTCTTTTGATACTATACTGATAAGTTATTGTTAATTAAGTTTGTATGAGAATTAAGAAAATAGCGAGAATCGTTGTAGCTTTGTGGACAGTGATTGAATTTTGAAATCAGTAGTTCATTGACTAATTTTTTTTCAGTGTTCAAGGTTGTATGTCATTGATAAATGTTTTTCTTTCAAACTAACATTGAATTATATCAAATCAGTATCGTATTCAAATGCGACACTTACTTATTCAAGTCCACTTAATTTTGTTAGTTCACAACTGTTAAGTTCAATAGGAACTTGAACCAGAATAGCAACAACTTCACATTTAAATCATTTCAAAATATCCCTAATTTTATTTTTTTTGCTTACCATTATTATGGTTTTTTTTGCTAAGTTAAAATGACATTATGGTGTAGAGTTTAAGATAATGTTTGGTTACTGTTTCAAAGTGGTTTCTTTGATATGCCTTTGTAGTTTTGTTTGGTTTTTTTTGCTTTTGTTCCATACTTATTGAGACATTTTATTTTTGTTGCAGGTTTTGTGATTAGTAGTTGTTGGAGAAGATTGTGTTCACAAGTAAGTGTTTTGTTTTCCTTTAGTGCGGTGTGTCTACTTTGTGTGGTTGTTTGCTTGTGACCTACTATAGTCGTTGGTTGTGTTCTAATAGATTTCTTATCTCATCCTTCTATGATTTCTTTGATTGTATGGTAGTTTTTTAGACAACATGGTGCTCTTGCAATGTTTAGTTAGGAATACACTTTTAATTAACTTTTAGTTGCAGGCTTATGATGCGTTCTTAAAAATGCTTAACTATACAGGTGTATAGTGGTTTCTTTAGGCAACCTGCCTAGAATGTTTAGTTGTGAATATCCTTCCAATTGGCCTTTTGATACATGCTGATGCTCTCTGTTTTTTCTGTATTTAGCTGCATGTTGTTTTCTAATGTCCGTCAGTTTTGCGATTCTTTAATCAAAGTTAAAGTTTTCTTGTATTACACATTGTTGAAAGTTTTTTTATTTGTTAAAGTTTTCAAGTTGTGTATAACACACACAGTTGATGTTATGATGTTGTTTCTATATGATAGCAGGAAGTCCAGCGGGTGGGTGTGCTTTTGTATGCTATTGTTTTGCCTACTATAAAGGTATGTTATTTGCCTATTTGTTTTCTTTGATCTTATAGCTGCTTTTGATAATGTGTTGGCTTAACTGGTTATATATTCTTATAACCTAAATGAGGTTGTATGATTTATTAATTTAAATAGAATGGCAGTTTAGGGCACTAAGTACAGTTTATAATTACTCATTTGAGACTACATTTGATGATTTTTTTAGCTAAAACTATGCTGCAAATTGGAGGTTTAACATGCATGATTTTAACTGGTAATCGTTGGAGATTACAGTTTTGGATAATTTGAGAACTAAGACTACAATTTTATTAAGTTTCAGGTCTGTTTTACTCTAGCTGGCAAGAGGCTCGTCTTTGGTTTGAAGATATTTGTTATTTTCAATGGATCCTGATAGAAAGTGGAGGTTTGCATAAGCTACTACACATCAAGATGTATTGGGGATCGAATTGAAACGTATAGGGTGAACGCAAAGATGTTCCGCACAAAACTAAAAGAGAGGCATATGGCTGTTATGGACTCTCAAAGAATGGTTAAAGAAGAGACGCCTTCAACTTCTTGGCAAAAATGATATATTATGTTTTGGTTTTGAATTCATATTTTAAGAGAGGCATATGACTTAGAACACTTTATAGTTTTGCGATTGAGTTTGACAGCAGCGGATTATGCTATAGTGCGGTGTTTGTCGGATTTCATACTTTGGTTCAAGTTTGCTTAAAGAACAAGCTGTTGTTGTGATTGGAGCCGACTGTAATGGCTCTGCTTTTAAAAAACCTTGTGATTATCTCCCATGGTACAATAACTTATATATTTGCATATGAACATGTTAATGCTTCTCAAAATTTGCTAAATCTGATGAAGACTATGTATTTCAGATCCATTTATGTGTTATGTGCATGTATGATATGATTTCATTAGAGATTTTTTAAGTTTTGCTCATTATTTTGATAAGAAATATTACTTACTGTTTATAAAAACTTTGTTTGGCACACATCTTTTGATATTGGATTCACTCATATGCAGGTTTGACATTAAAGTATGGATAGTCATTTTGTTTGAACTCTCTGTAGTGCGGCCCTAAGTATTATTTTATAGGTGGGTCTTATTACACCATATTTATACATTTGTTTAAATTATTATAGAACTTCATATACTTTATTATGCAATATATAGGTTTGGCTTCAAGAGGAGGAGTTCAGAGATCCATTTATGGGTTAGTTGTCTACTCAAAGTTTGGGTTTTAGTTTTGATGAAAATGAAAGAAATCTAATAGAGTTTGTATGTGTCTGTTTGGTAAGTAAAAAGGGTATAACCTTTGCTGAGCAAGTATTTCAATTTTTATGAGTGATACTAATACTATATGATTAATGGCTCCCTGCTTTAACGAGAAATTATTGTGTATATTATTTGAGATACAAGAATTTTGCTTTCTCTTTCAATTTGTGATGCAGTCTCATTTCACAGGTTATCACATGGAGAATCAAGAAGAGAAATCCTAATGGTCATAATTACGGAATCACTCTGCATGCAAGGCTGGAGATGAAAGACACTTTTGACCTAACTTGGTGTAGCAATATGGGTATTTACTTTGCCGTCAAGGTAATAACTGACCTCTGCTTTGTTGAATCTTATATGTTGGATATGTGAATAAAAAGTTCTTTTTTGTGGCACTATTAGTAATGAAGATGAGTTATAGTTGATTCACAGTTGCACTAGATTACTACATGAGATGTTTGATCTATGATTTTAAGCTTACTACATGTGAGACAAGATTAATAGGTAAACTTTGGTGCAATGTTTTTCTATCCAAGTAAGGTTCCTTAAATAGTTAATTTAAAGCTATAAAAGTTGATTTAATAGGTAAATTTTTTTACTATACCTTGCTGTTAAAAATTATGTATAAAAGGTTATTATGAAGCTACAAAATTGATTCAACAGGTTAATTTTGCTTCAATGCTTTGCTGTTTAAAGAAGGTGTTTAAAGACTTAATTTGAAGCTATGAAAGTTGTTTATAGGATAACTTTGTTGTGTTTTGCAGTCCAAAGTGCATGTTTAAAGGGTTAATTTAAACAACGAAGTATGTAAATGTTGCTGATGTAGTTTGGGGCCAAAACTGTATGTTTATTATGTGGTTAGACGGCTAAAAATTCTGATTAAATGTTCTAAATTGGCTGCTGCAGTTTGCTATCTAAATTGTAGGTTTAATGCACTATTATGAAGCTAAAAATGTTGACTTAACAGTTTGCTCTGGCTACATATATATAGTAAAACTTCTTAGCTATAATAAATGTATAATTATGTTATATATTTTTTAATCATTTGTGACCAAATAGTAGAGACATGTGACTTTAATTATTCCATACTACATTCACTCATGTTATGAGTTTTGTTTGACTTATTTAAAATCTATTCATTTCAAACCAACGTTCAAATTTATATTAATTACTTGAGATGGCAATTAAATACTCGAGACAACAAGATGGGATGGTTGGTCGGGTTTAGTGGCACACCAAAACAATAATGGACTAAAACATGTAATTTTTATAACACGTCAAAACAAGTTGGTACCCATGTCATTTCTGGGTGTAAATATGTCAAAATGGTCTGAGACTAAAAATCAAATGCCATCCAAAATGCTGTTAAAAAGGTTTTTGAGTTACTAACATTTTTTTTTGTAGTTAAGCATCATTCTACTATTTTGGATCATTTTGATATGTTTATCTCCATTGGTTTTATTGAACTTGAATCTTTATTTAAATATATATGGAGGCATTTCTTAACTATTTTCAGTTATATTGTTTTAACTAGGTTTAATACCCGTGTGTTACACACGAGTTAAATAATAAAATTTATAAATAAATTATAATATTATTATAAATACTTATAAATATTTAATATTTAATAATTTGGCTTCATCAACTTTGTATTATGAAAAATTATATATAAATTTTACCTCTCAAACTTCCTATTATAAAACACACATTTTCCCCTAAAATGGACCCCTAAAACCTTGAATTATTATATAGATTATGTTTAGCTTTTGACATATGTTTATTTGAATGCAGCTCGATCAAACTTCATGAGTTGAGGGACAAATCAAAGGTAATTTGTTCACTTAGTTGAAGGATCTAAAGCCTGAACTTGCTTTTGGCTGAAGGATTCATAATTTGGCTTATAATCTACGCCCTTCGGTTTGTGTGAACAGTTGACCCATTCAAATTAAATTATCATTATCTAAACTAAAGTGTGTTAGGGTTGTTGACCTATTTCTATTGTGTTGTAATTTTTTTACCTCACAAAGTTTTTACTTTGTACCTATTTCCTTGACCATTTTAACTGACGATGATTCTTATTATGCTTTGTTATGATATGGTGAATTGGATTAGTAATATAATATGAGTCATTATTCCTTCTTTATGTATTATGCAGAGTTGCAAAGAAAAATGTAAACAAAAGACATGAAGAAGATGTTACTTCATATCTCAGATTATACGTCAAAATTGTAACCAGGAAATGACCCACATAACAACAGAGTCGACCCACCTAAAATATATGGTTCCGGTCGAAGGTTTTGTACTGAGGATATATATGTGTGTCGGTTCCAATTAAAACCCACCTAAATGTGGTAAGTATATTCATTTGTGAAAATATATTTTATGGCTATTTTTAATATTTTCTAAACCTTGGTTTTATATGAAGATAGAGTGATTTGGATTGTTGACGAAAAATTTATAACATATGGTGTTTACTTTATGGTTTCTTTAAAAAATGATTTATGAATGTTTGAATTATTACGTCTTGATGTTTTGGCTGCATGTTGAACTAGAAGCAACCTTCATATTTTTTTTTATCGATATGGGGTTTTATGAACAAGGGTTTTATGAACAAGGGTTCAATGTTCTTACATACACAACAATAACAATAATCGACAAATATAACTTTTGGCGGTTCTAGAACCCAAACCAACCCACATTAAACGGGTCTGGAACCGAAACCACATAATATTAAAGGGTCGGTTTGTGGGTCTTCTTATTACCATTACATGGGTAAACGGTTTCTCGTACCGGGTCGGGTCCTATGGGTCTGGACCCTTTGTACACCCCTACATGGAAAGTATCTGGAACCACATAATATTAAAGGGTTGGTTTATGGGTGTTTTCTTGACCACTACATGAGTAAACGTTTTCGCGTAGTTTCTTGTCGGGTCTTGTGGGTCTAGACTCTTTGCACACCCCTATATGGAATGTTTAAAGTTATACATGTATATTCATCGTTTTGATACATTAGTTCAAACTTTTTGATGTTCAAATCTCATCTTTTGTACAAAGCAGGAAATATTATTATCAAAGTTGTAAGGGGATATATGTAAAAATTCCAACTTAATAAGGACACTTTCAAAAGATGACAAATCTAAACAATGAGAAGTGTTATTATATGAGAAGTGTTACAAGGTCTATTTTAGAGTTAGATGTTTCATAATACTCATCAATTGACTTTTAAATGTATTTTGAAAATTTAAAAGTTTAAGACCTTATTTCAGTTACATGTTTATTAAATTTCTATTAATTTATTTTAGCATATTATAATTTGTCAATTGAAAATCAAGGTGTAACCGATAAACTAACGAAAATGAGTACTGAATTTCAAAATGTCATCATAGTAGGACCACGCATGATTAATATTGAATTATTAGTTACTTGACATGTGTAACAGTCATCACCTTCGCCAACTATTATAATGATACGAACCTAAAAACTTTTAGAAAGACAAACATAATATACTATAGTAAAAGAAAACGGATAACATAACACCAATAAACGAGTATCGCTGAAAATATCGACCCCGCTGCATCGCGCGGGTACCTACTAGTACACTTAAAATATCTAAGATGCACCCTCTAAACCTAAGACTTGTTGCAGTCTAGTCTCTAGTGGCATGTCATCAACTTCTCCCAACCAGCTTCAAATAATAGTACAAACCATTGGTTGCAACTTGCAACCGGTGTTTGAAACCTATGATATTATAATCATTTAGTATTTTTTCCTGCTAGCAAGTGAAAATTTAAATTTTTAAAATTTAATTTTTCATTTTTAATTGCAAAATATCTAAATATACATGCATATAAACGTACATTTAGTGTAAGTGTAATATGCATTTAGGCAAAGACTATAAATATTATATTTTTTACAAATAAACATTAAATATATTGATTTGTACAATTATAATCAGTTTATGTATAAAAAAAGAGTAGGACTAAACTAATTTATTTTTCAATTTAGAATATATTATAAGATTATATGTAGTGGTGAGGTCTCAAAGAGCCCCATGGCACGTCTACAACAGCATGGTAGGGTTTTGCGCGCCTTCTACACAACGTCAAGAAGGAATTTGCCCTTCAAAGCGCCCCTACGTAGTGGGAGGGGCGCGTTTTTGGGTGTTTTTGAGCTGTAATGGGACGTTTTTGAGTGACAAAAAGCCCACAAACGCCTCAAAAACGCCCCACTACACATGGTCTAAGAAGATGTTTGGTAAAATCTAAATCATTAAGTGCTGAATGGTTAAGAGGTTTGAACCATTAAGAGTCATATCAATGAGAGGGATGCTGGCTTAAAATTTCAGATGAGGGTAAAGTTAGTATATGTTTCATTCAGCATGTCTTTATTTCTTAACTATTCAACACTTAATTGAACCATTCAGAGATTTTTTTTTATGAAACAAACACTCTAAATGTTAAATCTATCTAATAAATTAGAGTTTTTAGGAGGTAAATTTTGGGGGAAAACATAATTTATTTTATAAAAGAAAGGTTGAGAGGGAAAATTGAGTAAGAGAGTTAATAAAGACAAAATTTTGTGATTAATAATAGTTTATTAAATTATTTATAAATTTTTAAATATAATAGTTATAATGTTTTAAAAATATTTTTATTCAACCCGTGTGTAATACACGGGTGTTAAACCTAGTATTAAATGATTAAACACTAAACTGAACCATTAAAAGAAATCATTAAAAGGTGAAACAAACAGCCTAAAAGTTAAATAATCAATGCTTCACTCCTTTAAAAAACCAAAATTCAATCTTTGGGTTTACCTCTATGTGAAAAAAAGATGAAAGACTCCCTTACGATTTGATCTCCATATTTTTCTACAAAATCATTCCTTAATTAAAATATCTTGTTTTTAATATCTTAGAAATATAGTTGTTTTAAGTATTTTGATGCATGATCTTTCGTATTTTCTGTTGATTTTGAAATTGGAAAATGATAACTTGACATTTAAAAGTCAATTTTGGATTATTCTTAAAGAAATATTTGCAACCTTATTCGTTCTAGAAGACACCAAATTGCCTTCTCCTTAATGAAATTTCTAAGGGAGGGAGGAGCGGTTTCACGAGCAGCCCATGAGGAAGGTTCTCGCCATCACCTCGTCTCATTAGGTATGAAGCTCGTCACCTTCCTCGTCCCACCTCCATCTCGTCCCTCACATCCACTCTCTCATGGAGCTCCCCAGCGAGATTCACTCCTCGTCCACGAGCATGCCCGCCGGCTCCTCGTCACTCCTCGTTCTCGACCACTCCCTTCTCCCTAAATAAGTCAGACACTAAAATGCAACTTATATAAAATTAGTTTTTCTATCTTAAAATCTTATGCTATGTTTTATATCTTTTAAAAAATACAATAGTTTTGAAAAAAAGACTCATAAAAAGGGACAGTTAAATCATCACTCATTTACCTCAACACATGGCACCTCCCCCATTCATCCACCCCACCCACCAGGGCCTATATATACACATTCTTCACCACCAAAAACATTGAGCAATTTCTCTCTCTCTCTATACATATATATATATATTGAAGGTTGAAATAGATATATATATAATGGTTGTTTTGATAGTGATAATTGGTGTTGTAATGGGGGTTTGCATGTTGAGCAGTGCAGTTTTGAGATGGAATGAAATGAAGTACAGGAAGAAAGGTCTTCCTCCTGGTACCATGGGTTGGCCACTTTTTGGTGAGACTAATGACTTCCTCAAACAAGGTCCCACTTTCATCAAAAACCAGAGATCAAGGTACGTTCTTTTTTCTTCTAAAACCCAATTCACATATTCAATACAATATGCATGCCTCTTTTTCTAATTTCACTTACATCTCAAATGATACTCTACCTCCATCTAACGCAGCAGTTTGTTGCAAGTTTACCTTTTATCGTATTCTAATATTTTGAAAAGATTATTTTATCTTGGGTTCAAGAAAATATTTTTAACAGCAAAATTTAGTCTTTTAAAAACTACATTTATCTTAAGTCTTATTGTTTATAATTTGATGTAAATTTAGCAGTAGACCCTAGTGGGTGTGTGAGTTTATCTTAAAATATACAAACAAACATACCTTAGTAGTGTATTTTTTTTATTTGATATGATAAAGATGCTTCATAACATAAATATGTACTGTTTTAGTGTTTTTTGATAATACAGTTCTTATATCATATACGCAAAGTATGTGTTTTTCAGTTTTTGTCTATGCTTCTTGATGCAAAGATAACTTTTTCTTGATCTTCTAGAAAACCCCATCTCAGAAATGCAATTTGATCCAAAAAGCAACCTTTTTGTTGATTTTCTTGAAAAACCCAACTCAAAAATACATCATTTAACTTAAATTGTTATATTTTATGACTTGACACAAAAAAAAACCAAAATTTTTAACTTTCTTGAAAACCCCAACTCAAAAATGCATCATTGAACTTAAATTGTTATATTTTATCACTTGACACAAAAAAAAAACCAAACTTTTTTAACTTTCTTGAAAAACCCAACTCAAAAGTGCACAATTTCACTTTGTGTTGTTGGATACAGGTATGGAAATGTGTTCAAATCTCACATTTTAGGGTGTCCAACAGTTGTGTCAATGGATCCAGACCTAAATAGATACATCCTCATGAATGAATGCAAAGGTATCATTCCTGGTTACCCACAATCCATGCTTGAAATTTTGGGCAAATCAAACATTGCAGCTGTTCATGGCCCTGCTCACAAGAACATGAGAGGTGCATTGTTATCACTTGTTAGTCCCACAATCATAAGAGATCAAATTCTCCCCAAAATTGATGAGTTCATGAGATCACATCTCTCTAATTGGACCAATCAAATCATTGACATCCAACAGAAAACTAAAGAGGTCTGCATCATTTCATTGTAACTTAATGTACAATTCTTTAATGCACTCTGTTTCTAACTCTGTTTTTGAATGTTGATCATAGATGGCTTTGTTATCCTCACTTAAACAAGTTTCTGGGATTGAATCTAGCTCATTGTCTAAAGATTTCATGCCTGAGTTCTTCAAATTGGTTTTGGGAACTCTTTCGCTTCCGATTAATCTCCCAAACACCAACTATCGTCGAGGATTAAAGGTATAAAATTAATGTTTTCAAAACCAAACTAGACAGACACAAAAGTGTCTATTTGGACTATTTTTATTTTAAAAGCCGGTTACCGATTGGACCGGCAAAAACATACTATTTTTTTTTGTTTTTTTAACTGTTTTTAATCAAAATCTAATTCTTTTTATTATTTCAGTAAATTGTGTTACATAATTTATTTATTTAAGTCCATAAATCCTTTAAAAATACAAATTCTAATAAAAAATATTGTTTTTTCTATTAAATAACATATGTCAACGAGTTAAATGACATCTGACTGATTTGTTGTTTGGTCCGGTTTTAACCGAACAAAATGTATAAGTTTAAGAATTGAGTTTTGAAAGCTGGGTGCAGGCAAGGAAGAAGGTTGTGCAAATGTTGGCGGATTTGATCAACGAAAGACGAAATTCAAACGAAACCCATCAAGATATGCTTAACTCATTGATGAATAGTGGGGATAACAAATATCAATTAAGTGATGAAGAGATAATTGATCAAATTATTACAATATTATATTCCGGGTATGAAACAGTATCCACTACTTCAATGATGGCAGTCAAGTATCTTTATGATCATCCTAAAGTTCTTGAAGAGCTTAGAGTAAGTTATTGATTTTCTTGAAAACAATAACAATTTTCAAGATTTATTTCCACTGAAAATTAAAGATTTTGGTTAAATTGTAATTGTTGCAGAAAGAACATTTGGGAATAAGAAAGAGAAAAATGGCAGAGGACCCACTTGATTGGAATGACTACAAGTCCATGAAGTTCACTCGTGCGGTAGGTTTAATTTATTTAATTTTTAAAACTTTAGTCCTTTTTATATTTTATAGCGTTATTATATTTTGATAATCCGAACTTTATTGTATTGGTAGATATTAATCTTAACTTAAAAATTTCATATGACAGTTCCAACTTGTAAATTATTTCATCTACCGAGCCTTTTTTAATAGATATTTTTGTGTCTCAAAAAACATACTAGACTATTTTTGTGTCTCATAAAAACCTTACCCGACTCTTTTTGTGTCACACTTACAAAGGCTCAATAAAAGAAAAAAAATTTATAAGTTGGGACTGTCATAGAGAATTTTTTTAAGTTATGATTAATATTGGCCAATACACTAAAGTTCAAATTATTAAAATCAAATAATCCTATTTTATATCATTGTTTTCGTAACACGACCCGTGTATTTTACTGGTCAACTAGTCAAAGTAGCTTGACCAGGTTTACAAATCGAATAATTTCATAATGAATATTATTATACAACAAAATATGAATTTTTTTAATAAATTCACAGTTTTAAATACTTAAATAAATTGAATATAGAAATAAATTATTAAACTAACCATTAAAAAGGATTAAATTTTGTTTTAAAAAATCATTGTTTTTATTTGTACTCAAGTTAGACCGGCTGGTTTACTAGTTCAAATAAAACTATACTAGCGTATGATTTTGTCCGGTCTAGTAATGAAAACATTGATCGATATAGTTTTTCGTTTTTGAAAAAAAAATATCGACTAATATACTATCTTTTATGGGTGTTGCAGGTGATTTTTGAAACCTCTAGATTAGCCACCATTGTAAACGGGGTTTTGAGGAAAACAATAAAAGATATGGAACTTAATGGTGAGTGTGTGTATGCATGGTTGATGAAGATATGATTTTAGAAATTAAGATTTGTAGGGTTTCTTTAACGTGGGTTTTTGGGCTCGATTGGTATGGTGTAAATGGTGTCCTCATATGTCCATGGACCATACCACACATCATAATCCACATGCCCATGCTTACTGTTCAACTTTGGATTATTTGATCCTATGACCCACCCCTCTTCTTTTCTAATACATATCATACTATTCAAATGATCTTTAGGGGTGTTCATAAACCGTTAAAATATAACCAACACCATTGGTTTAATTGCTAGGGTTGAATTTTAATCTAACTTTATTTTTCATGTCTACTAGCTAGCTTTTGAAATACTTAACTAGCCATGGATATTTAATCTAACTTTATTTTTCAACTTTTATTATATACTAGGTTTAAGACTTGTGTGTTACACAAATGTTAAATAATAATATTTACAAAGAAATTATAATCATTATATTTAAATGTTTGTAAATATTTAATATTGGATTTGGCTTTATAAATTTACGCATGGTGAAAAATTTCACTTAATTTTTCTTCCAAACTTTATTATTATAGAACAAATATTTTTTCCCTAAAAAATTTGTCTCCCGTAAAACTCTAAATTATTAGATAGATAATGAACGCGAGCTTTGAATCGTAGTTCAAGTTTGATATTTGAAGTGACTTAATCTAATTTTATTTTTCTAGGTTTTGTGATTCCTAAAGGATGGAGAATATACGTATATACAAGAGAGATAAACTATGACCCGAGTTTGTACCCGGATCCATATACCTTCAACCCATGGAGATGGCTGGTTGGTTTCGATCGTTTTTACTGATTTTGACAAATAAAATAAAATAAAATAAAATAATTTAGTTATTAACATCATGAATTAATTTCAGGATCGAAGCTTGGAGACCCAAAATTATTTCTTCATCTTTGGAGGTGGGACGAGACAATGTCCTGGAAAAGAACTTGGCATTGCAGAAATATCAACTTTTCTTCATTATTTTGTAACTAAATATAGGTATTTAATTATTTATTTTAATAAATAAATGAATCCATATTTGTTTATTTAGTTTTTATATATTTATAGAATAAATAATTGAGATTTAACATAAAATTTCAGGTGGGAAGAGGTAGGAGGAGATAAGCTTATGAAATTTCCAAGAGTTGAAGCACCAAATGGACTGCATATTAGGGTTTCAGATTTATATTCTTAAAAAACTAGAACAAAATATTAATTGTTAAAGAGGTGTTCATGTACAAATGATTGAAGGGATGGAAGTAGATTTTGACACATTGCTAGAGATTGTACAAAATAATTTTCCATATAAGTTGGGTTTTTTAAGTTATGGATAATTGGAATTTTTGGTTTTAGATATTTTTATTATTGTAAATTAGGTATACTTTGACACCATGTCTTGCCAAAGATGATTTGTGAGATGTTTCAACATCCTTACGCCTACTTAAATCATACTAACTTTAGAACTTATTGTTAAAAATTAAATTATCTCACAAATTAAATATGAAAAACAAAAAAAAATTAACTTAGGGGCTGTTTGGCAAAATCTGAATTATTAAGTGCTGAATGGTTAAGAGGTCTGAACCATTAAGAGACTCTATCAATGGGAGGTATATGGAGGTAGAATTTCAGGTGATGATAAGTTTGGTATATGTTCCGTCCAGTTCTATTCAGCATCTTTCAATCTCTTAACCATTCAGCATTTAGCTAAACCATTCAGATGCTCTTTTTTTATGAAACAAACACTTTGAATGTTGAATCTGAATGATTAAGCACTGAACTGAACCACTAAAAGGTGAAACAAACAGCCCCTTAATTTAATGTTTTGAAAATTTAAAAAACGTTATGAACTTAACAAGCTATGTTTGTTTCGCTCCACACGTTTACTTGAATCGGACGCTAGCATCATTGTTCATATGTAGGAAGACTCGAGGAGTCAAGGTGATAGAACTACGAGTCTATTCTACGTAGCCAAATGGTGACAGTGTTTTGAAACTAACAATGCAAACTTTTAGACTAAAATTATCACAACAATTCACTGTAACACGCCTAGAGGTGCACAAAATAACTGGTTAAATAACTAAAAACATAGCCGGTTATTAACCTGCTGAGAAAATAACCGGTTAAAGTTTTTTTTTAACCGTAGGTTTGTAACCGGTAATGTAAAGTATTCGGTTAATTAACCATGTACTTTAACCGAAATTTAATTAATCCATCCGTTAACTAGGAAAAAACTAAGTAATTAAAAGAATTAAAATCAATTGATTAACCGAAAATAAGTGTTTAACCAAAAATTAACCGCTCTAAGCACTAGAACAGTAGAACATGAAAAATATCTTAGAAAATGGGCCAGGATAGGCTTGGCAAATGGTTTCCAAGTCTCATGGGCTGATTTGAAATATGGAAGAAAAGTTAACTTAACTTGCATCATGGTTTTTCTTTGTGGACTGTGGTTTCATTAAAGTTGTGGATGGGTTCCTAGTTTTTGAAAATTTTAGATCTGGTCAATAATCTTTATTTGTTTTTTCTTCCGTCATCCAAACACAAAGTTAACAAGATTCTCCTCTAACTTTTAGGAAACAAGTAGGTTGATGATCCGTGCAAGACGACGCAACGAAAATGTTTGTAGAAAATATACAGAATTTAGTTACTTGTTTTTCTTTTCGTAATATTTAGTCTTCTCACATTAACATTCTCATGTGATGGTAATATATATATATATATATATATATATATATATATATATATATATATATATATATATATATATATATATATAGAGGCACACTCAAATGAGAACACCTCTTAACTTGAGTACAAAAAGTACAACTTTAACGAATCATATATGGAGTCAAACTGTTGAATTTTTTGTAATATAAATTGACCAAAATGCTTATAATTCAACTAATTTTAACATCTATTTAAAAAAAATATGATTCGTTATGTCGTTTGTTAGAATGCATATATGCACCCACAATATGTGTTTGTGTACAAGTGATTTAGGTGCATATATGCATTTTAACAAACGACTTCACAAATCATATATTTTTTAAATAGATGTTAAAATTATGTTAATTATAAACATTTTGATCAATTTATATTATAATAAATACAACAGTTAAAGCGGTTCCTAAGTTGTTCTCAAGTTAAAAACCATAATATAATAGGTTTTACTTTGCAATATAAATTAGTTTCGTTAATTCGTTGAACAAAACAAAATAAATAAAAAACCCATGTAAAGATGATATAAAAGGCTAATAGGTGATTGAAAACATATTAATGTTAGAGCCTTAGAGGTGCTCTTAAAAGTTTTATAGGTGATTGAAAACATACTCGAATACAAGAATCGGAGGATCCTAGCTTGTTTATTTCAATGGACACCGTTTGATCACGAATCGAAAGCTTTCTAAATGCACATAGTGTTAGAGTGCGGATAAAAGTTACAGGGATTGATTATGCCAATCTTGAAAGTTCTTGTTTATTGAAGTTACAAGAGTTAAGTTGATTGAAGTCAAAAGACGTACTAAAAGTGTTAATTTTCAAAGTTTAGTTGTTAATGATTGTTAACCGGTTGTTACAACTAATGGGAGAAAATAGTTCAAATAGGGTTCTGGTTGTTCATAGTTGCTACTCACTTTCATAGCATTTCACTTTGTAGTTTGTTACAATCCAAAGAGCCAAATGGTAGAACTCATTTAAAAGACTAATCTAACGGAAGGTGTCATTTGGGTTACAAATTTCATATTAGTTGCCCCTACAATCAACGTGGGACATGCCTCATATATTGCAATAGTTAGGTCCATAACGTTCGACCCCTCTTAAGGTCCAACATCCTCATTGGTCACGGCCACGTTGGTGACATGGCTGGCTCTCTCCAGGCCGCCACTCCGAGTAGTTTTGGCTCTGTTACCACTATTCAGGGCCGGCCCTGAGGATTTTGGTGCCCTGTGCGGGCCAGGAAAAAAAGGCCCCCTTCCCCGAGCACCATCGCACTAAGTTATATAAACCAATTATTTTTAGTTTTTTATCCGAAAAAACAAACATTTTATAAATAAACATAACAAATTGATTTTTTTTCCTAGTCGCTAGCCTATCTCAATCAAGCCTATCTCAATCTGTCAAAAAATTGATATTTTTGTGCTGCCGCTGCTGCCGTTCTTCAACATCGAATAAAAAAAAAGACTTTTGTCGACTTGTTTTGGACTTATGACCAAGTGAGCTTTTGGGCTTTTGAAAGTAAAAAAACAATGGGCTTTTGTGACAAATTCTCTAGCCTACACATAAGTTTTATAAAAAAAATTTATATAATATAAATTTTTTTTAAAAATTTGGTGCCCCCGTCGAGCGGGTGCCCTGTGCGATCGCACACGGTGCACCCCCTCTTAGCCGGCCATGCCACTATTGCAACCCAAAAGGTAAAACTCATCTCAAAAGACTAATTTGATAAGAGAGGGTGTCATTTGGGTTATAAATCCAATATTAGTTGTCAATACAACCAATGTGGGACAAATTCCATACATTGCAATAGTTAGGTCCATAACAAATTTCTTTCGTAGTTGTTTGTAATCATTCATTCATCCATACGTGATTAGTAAACAGTATTCAAGATCAATCTCTCGTGTTATTATTTTCGAATTGATTCAAGTTAACACATACTAAGATTTCGTTGTTAATCTTACGTTGCGCTAACACGAACTAAACTAGAACTAATTCTCACTTGCCTTTTGTTTAGTGTGCGTTTCTTTCTCACTTGTGTACGTATAGCGTCAATACTCAATAGCATGAACAACCTATTTTTACGTCCATTTCAGTAGTAACTACTAACTAGTAACATCTAAAAGTACTTAATGGTTTCTATTTTCCATTAACATGGGAGTTAATGGATGCGGCTTGGGCACTTTAATAGTTCAATTACAATAATTTCCATTGAGATCATCAAATCAATTAGAAGATGTGTTATATATATCCTTACCTTTATATTTTTTAAATTAGAATATATTTGTTATATGATTTCTTAAATATATATTTTATAACCTACTAAATTTGAAGGTTGGTTGTTTTCTTGTCTTTTTCTAGCATTAAGTACTCGATATAATCAATTACTTTGGGTTATGATTAAACAAATTAGCTTAGATCATATGGTTTAATGAGTTCAACTAGTGTTGCAACTTTTGTGAGGTCTTGTGTTCTACACCTATTCCCAACCACTTACTTTTTCTTGATTTCATCATTTGTTTGTTATTCTTTTTGTTTCTCATTTTTTAAAGTGTTTATAAACTAACATATGTTACGTTTTTTAAATTATTTTGTCGTTTCAATGTTAGGCCTTTGATGACTTAACCAGCTTACGACTTTCATTTCCTATTCTACTTAGATATATTTACGACTTTAACTCTCTGGGCTTGACTTTGTTTTCCTTTTGAACTCCAAGTTTTTTTGGATATTCTCTGTCTTTTAGTATGAGACACATTACGACTTTACACCGTAACGTACGAGCCATGAAACTATTTTTACCAACGCATGTGACGAACTCACAACGCAAGACCTGACTGTACGACCCGGCCGCTGCATCGCGCGGCCCGATCTGAAATCTAGTTAAAAGATTAAAAATAAAGAGTACGTTGAAAGGTATTGAAAGATGTGTATCAGTATTAAATTATGTGGTGGGAAGATGAGGGTGTTGGTGTGATGTATAAGTACCCTTATAAATATATCATTTTAAGATTTAATCTTATATATTTAGAGAATGCCACTTCAATTTCAAGTTATATAGATTTCTCCATTGTAAGGTGTTTTTTATACGTATCAGGTCGTGTAATATGACGGTCGGGTCATGTGATATGACTATCATATGCATTAATAAATAAAATTTCATGTAAAGTCATAATGCGTCACATATTAAAGCTAGATGTATCTAAACATAAATGTCACAATGATAACTAATCAAAGTTGGGGGGTCAAAGACAAGTATGTCAAAGTAGTGTATGGGTCAAAGTTATAAATATTCTAAGTCATAAGAGGTCAAAATGATAATATGTTAAGCTCGGAGAGTTACAGTCATAGATATATCAAAGTTAAGTATGAGGTTAAAGTTATAAAAATTTATAAAGTTCAAAGACTAATTAATTTGCAAAGCGTCACCTGATTCTTCGTCGCCATGATAAATATGAGAGAAAATATAAATTTATTGGATAGTATAATGCATGCATACATATTTATTTATAACAATTTTTAGTGTGGTTCTTTTTTATGAACAACAATTTTATTAATAAAACGAACTTATTAGCAAGACGCTAGGAGACCAATACAACTACTCCCAAAGCAACATTCAAAACACCAAACAATAATAAAGGGATACTACATCAATTTTGCCAAGCTATATCTTTAATTTTCATCCTAGCTTTGTTTCAACCAAGAGAACAAATTGACAATATTTTTATCCACGACTCTCGCCACTAATAGAGGATTAGAATTAAAAGTCATGTTGTTTTTTTCTCTCCAAGTGAACCAAGCTCCTACATTCAACTCTTCAGCACAATAAATGATGTTCCAAAATCCAAATAGATGTTGGCAATATGTGGTTCTTAATCTTTAGTTGATATTAGAGACACTAGCATATGTATTTATCTTGGCTTTTACATTCTTTTTAACTTTTACTTGATCCGTTCACGTATTTTTAAATTGATGGCGCGCGTGTTGGCATGCATGATTATTGATTAGGCATTTTTTTCATTGATTATTTGATTTATATAAAAACTTGAAGTCCGTTTTTATTTTTATTCTGGGGGTGTTTGTATGGATGTAATTACAACAATAGGTGTATTCAGGCTAATAGTTTTGGGTTATTAAGATTTTTTATGCTTGAATAACAAACAAAACACCTCGGACCTAAAAAACAGTTGGTTTTCAATTTAACTGACATTATGACTCAGATCGTACGATGTGACACTCAGGTCTTAATTGACACATGTTTTTTTTTGCTTTGGCACTTGTGTTGCGGTGGCAGCAGCGCATACGTTTGTGACTTCGTTACATGTTACGATAATGCAATTAACGTGTGGGGTCGACACGTTGTGACGTCACACGATGCCAAATGTTATGTTCATGACAATAACGTTGTTTGATATCGATAAAACATAGTATTATGTCTGCACGTTGTGTAGTTAAGTCAAGTCGTAAAAGTACTTTAATTAGTTTAATAAGAAAAAAGATTAGTAAAGGAAAGAAAAACAAAGTTGAAAACAAAACGAAGATAAAAAAAGTGTATAAAAAAGAAATAAACAAGTGGTCATCGCCATTTAAGATTAGTTTACAGGAAGAGAAAAGCTTTAATATGAAGTAATTTTTTTGCTAAAAAGTGTCAAAACGACGTATGTTAAAAAAACACAATGACAATGTTAAAAAAATTATAACTCACAATATAAATCAAATTTAAAAAAATATTTCGAAAACGTTATTTCACACGTCGTCCTCCTTAAAAAACAAAAAGTTAAAAAAAAATTAAAAAATTACTGTTTTTGTTTTGTTTTTTACAAATTTTTATTACAATTAACATAATGAAAAAAAACACAATGAAAAGGGTAAATTTTTATATGTTTTGTTTTTGTTTTTAAGGAGGTCGATACCAAGGTCTCCTTAACGTTTTTTTAAAATCCGATTTAAACTACTATCATGTCATTTGCATACTTTGTACCATTTTGAATATTTGTAAAATAACTCTAGTTTATAGAAAATTGAATACAACTTATTAATGTACAAATTTAATCACTTCAAGTGAAGATCAAAGACATTTTGTTAATTCGTCTTAACCGAGTTAGGATAAAATCAAAGGATGTAAGATTAACGTAGGTGAAAATATATACAACATAGCATGACCTTATGGTAACTTTCAAGGTTTAAAAAATTGATATATATATACTCTTCAAAATTAATATCCGATCCTCCTAATTACTTGGAAATTTGTGGATTAAACCAACCTTAAAAAGCAACAATGTAATAAGAACCTAGAAATTAATTAAGATGGCCCCCAAAAGCAGATAGTAATGGCATAAAACACAAAGAACCAATCACAACTCAACAACACACCCTTCAAAACCACTCTGGTTTTAATACCATCAAACATCTTTTCATGATCATACACCAACAACACCCCCCTCTCTCTCATTCTCTACAACTATGCTTTAATTTCTTGCCAAAACATACATACATATCAAACACCAAAGTAGAAACCTTAAACATATATTCTTCTTCTTTACGTGATCTTGTTCTTTCTTTTTAGGGTTTTATTATTTTCTATAAAAAGATAAGAACAAAATGGGTAGGGGGAGAGTGCAGTTAAAGAGAATTGAGAACAAGATTAGTAGACAAGTGACATTTTCAAAAAGAAGAACAGGTTTGTTGAAAAAAGCTCATGAGATCTGTGTGTTATGTGATGCTGATATTGCTCTTATTATCTTCTCAACTAAAGGCAAACTCTTTGAGTACTCTACTCACTCCAGGTTAGTTAGTTAGTTATAAACTCATCTTCTTCAATCTTCTTAATTTAACTCTCAATTTATGTAAACGGACAACAAGTTTCACCGCATCCAACACTTTTCAAACTTTGTTTGGTTTAAAGTAGAAACAATATTTTCTTTGATTGGTTCTTTTTTGCATGCACCTGTTTACAACTTACTGTTAAGATTTGTCATATGTGTATAGTGTTTGTATCAGCTTATTATGATTCAAAGTTACTGGTTCATTAATTTTGTTGTTTTGGGGGTGTTTTCTTTGGATCTGTACTTGATTTGTTATGAATGTACCATCAATATTGACATAAAAAGCATCTTTCTTATTTTTGTCTGTGTTTGATCTTTATCTTTCTTAACACACATATATATATATAATTACATAAATAATAGAGCTATAAAATCATACATACATATAATATAATGCCCTAAAAACACTCATTCAAGATTAATTTAGAGCAACATCCATGTACCTAGCTAGGGTTATAAACGAGCCCAAATCACCTAGCTAGCTTGTACAAATTTTTTAAAAAAAAATCTTATTTTCTACACATTCATTTAAAAATAACAAAATTTAATAGTTTATTTTTATATTTGTTTCTTCTGATTTATTGAGAGAACAATACAGGATTGATATTATTTCAAGTAGTACGATTAATACCATATACTTATGCTCTATTTAAACATATGTGTCATCATTTTGGTTTATAACTTATGCTTTAATATATTAAGACGAGCCAACAATCCAGCTAACATGCCAAGTCGTTTACATGTCGAGTGGAGTCGATTTCGAGCGAACTTTTTTCTAGAAGACATGAACCATTCATTATATATGTTCATTTGTGTTTGTCGCTATTGGTGCTTTTCTTGTAGTGAAGGACTTTGTCCTTGGGATGAACCACTCATGCCCCTAAGAGCCATCTACGCAGACGAGTCCAAATCAATCAGTTGTAGATGGACTCTTAGATCGTTTTATACATGGAAGTAAGATCACACGCGAGTAGTTTTTATCAATAATAATTATGAAATTAATCATGTACAAACATGAAAAATTTCTCCATGAACGGTTGGTTGACGAGTCTTTGACTCTGACCAATCTGGCCAGAAAAGATGGTTGAGGTGAGCCTCCACTGCGAGTGCAGCTTTGGGAGAGTCCTACTAGGCTACTTATAAGTGCTCATTACGGAGGCAGGCCTGAGTTTCGAACTCGGTCATTCCATGCACCTCTTGAGTGCAACGGTCTTATCATTGCACCAACCAACGTACTAAAAGAACGTACAAAAGAACAATAGATTTAATTATGTATGAGATTTAAAACGAAAACTGGATTTGATCTTCAGTATTTACCGGATTCAAGATTTAAAAATATGTCTTAAATAACTGTAAATTTTTCGTTTTGTTGCAGTATGGAAGCAATTCTTGAAAGGTATGAACGATATTCGTATGCAGAAAAGCTACTTACTGAACCTGAATCAGAAACACAGGTATATATATATATATATATGCATACATCTACTTAACGACCTAGCTAGTTTTATAATTAACTGTCTTTTATTTCTCTTTATAAACCAATCTTTTTTTTTGTCAATTTCAAAATTTCACGTTGCTAATGCTTTGTATAAAAATTACAAGAATTGTTGATCAAAGAATATTTATGCAAAAATACACCTGGACGTACTTTTGTCCCCTCAACACTAAACATATCCAAAATGAGTCACCCATATTGTTCTTTGTAAACCACTAATATTGCATATATTGATATCTTAGGGTCTTGTGAAACTAGCTAGGGACTCTTGTTATTAATTGGTTTTGTTTTTTTTTTTTTGGTTTTTTTGTGCAGGGCCGCTGGACTCTTGAGTCGTCCAAGCTCAGGGCAAAGATTGATGTCCTAGAAAAAAACATCAGGTGTGTAGACAGTAAACTCAACATGTTTTGGTCTTAAAAATGTGTATGTGCATGCGTCTCGTTGTTCTAGCTGCAATACTATGCATATACATGATACAATACCTATACATATATGTGTGAATTATGACTTGTCTTTATATTAATTTGATCATTTTAGGAACTATGTGGGGGAAGGCCTTGATCCGTTGAACCTTAGAGAGCTTCAAAGCATAGAACAACAAATTGACACGGCTCTCAAACGTATAAGAACAAGAAAGGTATTCACTTCAAGTCTCTTATAACACGTACTTGTACGTGGTAGTTGATTCACCTTGTTCAATGCAAACTAAAAAACTAAGCATTTGTGACTGCAATTTCCGACGTAAAACAACCAATTCAAATGAATGGAATAAATAATTTGGGGGTTTTCAAAATATAACTCATCAATTGATTTGAAATTAAAGATGATTGTTGTAATTGATTTCAAAATTTAAAGGTGATTTCATTTAATCTTAAACTTTCCGTCGATAATATTAACAAATATTCAGTAACAAATCAATTACAACAATCAATTGAAATTACCCGTTCTAGTTCGACCGATAACAAAAAGTATACAATTATTGATTTTATGTAATTTGATATGTTCTAATTTTTTATTTTTATATTTTAAATTTAATTGGTGTGTATATACGAGTTTTAATCTGTGTGTATACACGGGTTTTAAACCTAGTGTGTATATATATATATATATATTTGAATGCAATTAAGAAGTATAGTAGTTTGCTGTTCTAAAAAAATTACATCATACACTAATTACAAATAAACTCAGGAATACATATAACACGATGTTAATCTTAGATGCCAAAGTTATAATACGTACATCCAACACTAGTTGTTATGGAGATTATGGTCGTAAAAACCTTAATGGATAATTTTATTTTGTGATTATTGTCGCAATGACCAGTTTCCTGGTAAGGTAATACTTTTGTTTTTCTTTTGGCAGAATCAAGTCATGCATGAGTCCATCTCGGAACTTCATAAAAAGGTAATCCATTGAATCTTAAAGTTGTCTTCCAAGCTCTGTTGTCAAAGTGAGCGTTTTTAATCCATAAAAAGGTAATCCATAGGATCCAGAAAAAGCCCAGCGCAGGCTTTACGCTTAGATTAGAGTAAATTAAAAAACGATGATGTGGAGAAAAAATTGTTTTTTTTGTTTTCTCTTGATTTTTATTTATTTATCAAGAGCTAACTCTAAGGGATTACCATATAACAAGTCGTATTTACTATATATTTACCTAATATACTAGAATTTTGCTATATACTCATCATCAAGCTATTGGTCTTGGTATGGTTTTTGATTTTTTGGTATTGATTTTGTTGTTGGTTTTGATTGTTTGGAATTGGTATTGATTTTGGTATTGGTTTTGGCGTTAATTTCTATTGCATAAATGTTTTTAAATTCTTTTTCTTTATGTGTTTTTTGTCTCAGGCGAGCGTTGTTTTTTTGCGCTTGACACCCAGGCAAGGGCGTAACGTTTTTAGTTCGCTTATCGCCTTTAAGAACGTAGCTTCCAAGACATGAGATAACTAACAATCCCATGTTGGTTTTTTTGTTAAGAAAAAAGGTTATGGGCTTTAACCAAACAACAATCTCTTTTTTCAGTTTGATATTTTGTAAAAAGATGTTTCTTCATAAATCATGTCACTACAACACGTCTCTTATTTTTTTAACGGAAATTTGGTTCACTTACGGCCACTAGCCCACGCAATCATCTCCAACATAAATTGTTATTTAACTTAAAAATTGTCTGCAAAACCTTTGTAGGTAACTTAAAATATGTTGGCCCCTAATAAGAAGAAATGAGGGATGAACCCTAATATTGAATTTGCATTCATCACGCAAGAAGCAAGACTCTTCTTTATGTTTGCATCAACATATATATACAAAATATGCCTATCAACGCGATGCTTCGATCAAACTTAACGTCGTATTTCAAGACTTAAATCAGTTTCTAACTTAATTTATATGTTTACAACTTTGACCCGTGTCTAATTACACATAATATGACACTAAACTATACGTACTTTACACTAATTACTCAAAGACTTTTATATTTAATTAGTTTAATCTTCAGAAATGAGCATGCCTTAAACCTTAATTAATAAAGAAATTTTGATTTATAGAGATCATATCTGAAACTGATAAATCTAATTTTGTTTCTTATTTTTGTCACAGGAGAGAGCACTCCAAGAGCAAAACAATGCACTTTCCAAGAAGGTATCTTTATATATAGCAACTCTTTTGTTTTCCTACTTTAACCTTTCTATAAGGAGTAAGTTGCAATTTTAGTCCTTGTGTGTTGATATCATTAACAATTTCAGTCTCACTTTAAGAGTTTTGGGTCCCTGTGTTTTTATTTTCTAACAGAAATGGTCCTGAACACTATCCCCATCCAATTTTTCGTTAAGTCTCCCTCACATACGAAGTAAAAATGTCATTTCTCTGTCTTTGACGTGTGACTGAATAAAAATGTTAACCTACATGATGCTTGATAAAAGAGGGAGAGAAATGACATTTTTACCTCTTTAATGCGGGGCGCGTGTGAGAGACTTAACAGAAAATTAGATGGCGTTAGTGTTGGGGACCATTTCTGTTAAAAAATAAAAACACAAGGACCAAAACTGTTAAGGTGAGACTGAAACTGATAATGATATCAAAACACAGGGATTAAAACTGCAGTTTAATTACTCTAAAACTATATATAACCAAGTTTAGTTTTGTTCCAATCATAATGTCTAAAATCCACGTGAATAAAAAAATTGCAAACAAACATACCCAACAAAAAATCATACAAACATATAACAACAGTTAGACAATCATAACCTTTAATACAAATCTGGAAACAGTTGAAGGAGAATGAGCAGACTGAAGAACAATGGAATAATGTAGGAGATCTATTACATCAACCACAACCGCCACTGTCGCAACTACCACATGAACTATCACCGTCGCAACCATCCTACTTAGCTCCTTTTGACATTGCGAGGTATAGACTTGTTTCCCTTATTTTCAGCCACATAACAGTTATTTAGTTACATTATGGACTTAACTTGTTTTCAATGGATGTAGTGGATCATTCCAAGGAGCAACAGTTATGAGGGAGAACAATTCAACTCAAGCACATACAATCTCTACTGCGATGATGCCCGCATGGTTGTTTCATCATATGAACTGATCATCCATATGATGAAATTTAAGTTTATAATGTACGTGGCACGAATGAGCCAGTGGTTATTTAAGTTTCGTCATATGAACGTACTGATCGATACTTTGTTTCCTACCATTATTTAAGTAAATTACATCACTGTTATGTGTTGTGATCAATGTATACCCTTACATTAAGAGATGTGTTTTAACAAGTCTAAAGCAAAAATATTTATCTAAGCATTTAGAGATAGTGAACTTTATTACTTACCAAACTAAACCTGTATATATCTCACTCATAGAGTAGGGTTTGGGGAGGATTTAGATGGAAGCAAACCTTGACCTATCTAATGAGATAGCCAATGAGGCCTCGACTCAACATATAGTCTGTGAAGATTAACATATATAGTAATTAAGGGCATGCTTATGACTAAAGGCAATTCGATGCATTTGACTACCAGCTACACATGGATACATCAAAATGAACTAAGTGAGCAAACACAAATCATTTTTTATTCATTGCATTTAAAGTATAATTTTTTAAGTTTATTTAAATTCTCAATCTTTTTTACTTGAACCCCAATATTACTCTATAGTAGAATCGTTTTTGAAATATAAGACTGAAACTGTTAATGATGATATCAACACATAAAGACCAAAATTATAGTTTACTCTACCAAACATGATAAAACACTATATTGAAGTGATTAGAAACTTAAATAGGTTTTGAATGTGAGTTAGATATTGGATTTTAGGCAATGGGATTGGGCATCCACACATAATTTTCAACATACAAGATAACAAATACCGGTTATGAAACTATATTATCAAAACTCGTGTCGTAGAGCTTCGTGATTCCATTCTACTCAAAGAGAGTATGGAGTTTTACCCAAGTGACCAAGGTTCAATCCATATTTTTATAGTGGAAGGCCTCAAGCCCAATAGTGGTGCGGTCTCGTAGGTTTATCGTGAATGCCCTTCAACTTTGAAGCATTAGGACCCGATTAAAACAAAATGTGTGTCGGAGTTAGACATTTGGTTAAATTCGGTTCGGTTTGAAAAATTTACAGTTTGATTTCCCATTAACAAAAAAAACTATAACTGAATAAACTGTTAACCGAAAAAGTTGAACACAACCTTTTCTCTATGTACTTTCATTAAAATTGATCATTATTAAAGCATATATACATTCTATAAGTTTAGTACATATTGTTTCATACTTGTTAAGTTCAAATAAGTTTTTGTTTGTTTTACACTATTGGAGGCAATAACAAATTCATGAATCACCAAATAGATCAAACACAAAACAGATGTTAATGATTCACAGTTGAAAAATCTGTTCATTCAAATTGTCAATTTTCAGTTCAAGAAAGAGTGACAGTGAGAGAGAATCAATAATCATCACCGTAATTACAGGCCCAGATCATATTCAGTTTCAACTCATTTTCTAACATATAACACCTCAACAAATTAAACTACAAACAAAACAATACAAAACAAAACCCCCTCATCATCTCTCAACAATTATTCACCAGCTTTCAGTCTCCTTCATTCTCTCTCACTTCTCCGGCGACCCTCGCCGGAATCTGGTCGGAAACCTCACTCCGGAATCACATACTCAAAAGGGTATCTGGTACTTTTGTCATTAGGCTCTTTAGTTGATCACATTGATCAATTCAAGAAATGAAACAAGTGTTTCTTGAAAGATGAGGATTAGTGTATGATCCAATCAAGATTACATCTTTTACACAATAAACAAATACCCACATCACCAAATCCAATACCCATTTGTGTAATTTGTTTTTACACTCAGTTTTTGGATCAAAATAGAGAAATGAGTCAAGGGTTTTGTTGAAAATGGAATCAAGAAAGTAGGATAGTATTGTAGATTAGTTGACAAAGAGGAGCAGTTGAAATTGGATGAAATGGGTGGTTGTGTGGCAGTTGCAGGTGGTGGGGATGGTAGTAAAGGGGACAAATCTAGTTTGATGGTGTTGTCTCATGCTAAAATGATATTGTGGATGACAAGGGGGATGAAAACTTTGTTGATATGGATCTGTGTTGTTCAGTTATTGACAGTTGGTGAAGTTTGGGGACCAAGATTGTTGAAAACTTGGCCTACTTGTTATTATACACATTCACACACTGGCATTCATTCATCTTTGGAGCCCAAAGTTGTTCTTCCTCCTAAAAGTGAGTTCTTTAATGTCCAAGATTGTTGAAAAGTGAATAAAGATTGTATTTTGTTGTATTTTAATGAAATTGTTGTCGAATTGATGATAACTGTTTGATGGATCTTGAATTTTGATATGTTCATGTTTACGGGTTTATAAGAACAATGGTGATTGTTGAAAAATGAAAAAAGATTGTTTTGTTGTTTTATTTTAATGACATATTGTCAAGTTGGTGATAGTTTTTTGATAAATCTTGAATTTTGAACTGTTTATGTTCAGGGGCTTACAAGAACAATGGTTATTTGATGGTTTCTTGCAATGGTGGACTTAATCAAATGAGAGGAGCGGTACGTTTGTTATATAACTTATAATCATGACTTTTGATACGTTTTACTTTCTATACATTATTCGGTTAAAAAGTTATTCGGGTATGCAGATCTGTGACATGGTTGCTGTTGCTAGATACTTAAACGTCACCCTTATTGTTCCAGAACTGGACAAATCGTCATTTTGGGCTGATCCTAGGCAAGTTCATCATTATCTGCAACTAAAGTAGCTAAAATTACACAAAATCTGTTTCAGCATTTTGAATTGATTATTTATTGATCTGTAGTGACTTTGAAGACATCTTTGATGTTGATCATTTCATCAGATCCTTGAGGGATGAGGTTAGAATATTGAAAGAACTTCCCCCTAGGCTTAAAAGACGAGTTGAACTTGGAAAGTTTCGTTCCTTAGCGCCGATTAGTTGGTCTGACATTTCTTATTATCATAATCAGGTTTGTTTTTGTGTCATAAATCATGTTTGTTTTATCTTTTTACCATAAACATTGATTCAAACTTATTGCATTATTGATCCACAGATTCTTCCTCTTATCCGAAGGTATAAAGTTGTACATTTAAATAGAACAGATGCACGACTTGCCAACAATGGGCTCCCTCTCGAGATACAAAAACTGAGGTGTCGAGTAAATTTCAGTGGTTTAAAATTCACTTCACAAATTTTGGAATTAGGCAAAAAGGTTGTGAAAATCCTCCGTAAAAAGGGGCCGTTTTTAGTTCTTCATCTAAGATACGAAATGGATATGTTGGCGTTCTCGGGCTGCACACAAGGCTGCAATAGTGAAGAAGTCGAAGAACTGACAAGAATGAGGTGACTTTTTTGAAACAAGATCCGACATTTATTTGACCTGTTTCATTTTTATTTCATTCCTCAAATGGGTCATATTTGAAATTGTTAGATATGCTTATCCATGGTGGAAAGAAAAAGTAATTGATGCTGATCTAAAGAGAAAAGAAGGGTTGTGTCCTATGACACCAGAAGAAACAGCTTTGATTTTACGTGCTTTGAAAATTGATCAAAATATTCAAATTTATATAGCTGCTGGTGAAATTTATGGAGGTGATAGAAGAATGGCTAGTTTAGCATCAGAGTTCCCGAATCTGGTTAGTAAAACCGATTATCTAAGGGCCTATAAGATTTATATAAACGTATAGGCTAACCGTTGTTTAAAACAGGTGCGAAAGGAGATGCTGTTGGACCGTACCGAGCTCGGGTTCTTTCAAAACCATTCATCACAGATGGCTGCACTTGATTACTATGTTTCTTTAGAAAGTGATATCTTTGTTCCAACATATGATGGCAACATGGCTAGAGTCGTTGAGGGTCATCGAAGGTATTTTATTAACCTGTTTTGTAACTTTGGCTCACAAATGGGTCAAGTTGGATTGTGCTTATCTCAAACGGGTCAAATGAAAAAAAAAGTCTTTCTGAGAATGGACAAACAGGCTAAAAGTGGTTCAAAATGTTTTTTAGCCCAGACAATATCCAAAATGGGAATAATTTTGTTTTTGGACATAATCAATTTGTTGTTTATATAAAAAAGGAAGAAAAAAGTTTGTAAAGACCAACCAAACCGGTCCGGCTTGTTTCGACCCATATTAAAAATAACCAATTTCAACAGAGCTCGTTTTGACCCGTTACCCTGCCCACACTTTTCATGTTCTTGAAACCATCTAATTTGGTGAAACTGTACCAGGTCCTTAGGGTTCAAGAAAACCATTCGGTTTGACCGAAAAGTGTTGATTGAGTTAATAGATCAATACAATGAAGGGTCAATGAACTGGGATGAGTTTTCAAACATGGTCAAAGAAGTCCATGCGGACCGAATGGGTCGCCCAATGCGGCGAGTGATGATAGCGGATAGACCGAAAGAAGAGGAAAATTTCTATGCCAACCCATATGAGTGTTTGGATTCATGAAAAGATTAACATGGTATGAGCTCTACTACTGATTCTTACTCAGATAGTTGAAGATTATGTCTGACTGTATACTTACAGTATATATATACAATTTCTTACACCAAATGCATCATGTCCATATGTTGAAATGGATAAAAGAGGATTTGGGCATGTAACATCAATTTCTTTTGATAGTATTTGAATATATATATATGGTATACAAAAGTTTCTAGCTTTAATAATATAGTGTTGTTGGTCATGAGTTTACATATTAGCATAGGTGAAACTAGACCTTCTATGGATTAATACATATTCATCATCAAACAAAAATTTATGGTTGCTATAAAATTACAATTATAACAGAGGTTTATTAATATTTAAGCTGGCTAAATTTTTTGTAATAATAGAGTTATTTAATTAACATTATTATTGTTTTTAGTTTTATACCGGCCCTAAGTGGTTGTGAGCATTGTAGTAAAAATAAAAAAGAATATTTTGTTAAATTAGTTTTGTTCACCATATATAAATTGCTCTATCTTTTTGCACAAAGGGGCTTTTTTTAAATAATTTAGAGTAAATTATTTTTTGTACACTTGTATTTTGTCAAAAATAACCATATGAATTTTAAAGTTTACTTTCTTCATCTACTAGATTAAGCCCCGTGTGTTACACGAGTGAAAATATAAAAAACAGAATTCTACTTTGCGAAAAAATAACATTTAAAAAAAAGTTACACATTACATGAAAGATATATAAAAATAGAAACACAAATTATTTAAACTCTAATTTGAGCCGTGGACAAATAGATTTAAACTAAAAATACAGTATTAATACAAAATTAGATATCGAAGCTTTTAAAATTGGTGTCTTATAAAACCTATAAATTAATTTAAAAAATGGTAAGAAAAATAGGCATACAAATATTCTAGATGATAGATATCCGACAAAATTCATGGTGACACTTATGTACCGGGTTGAGCGTACGGGTCGGCAAACATGAGTGTAGGCCGTAAATTGCGATGCGTTATTTGTTAATTTGTTTATTTCCCGTTTTCACATTAAGTTTTGAAATGTAAATAAGATAAATTGAAATTTTAAAAGAGAATATATTATGGGTAATTTAATATATTTGATTTCTTTCAATACATAAAAGATTCTTAGTTTTGGCGGGAAAATGTTTCAACACCCTCTTCATTGAATGACACATGTCCTCTAAAACCCTCTTTTATTAGAAGGTATAGATTTGTATCAATCTTACTAACTCTCGTTAAAATTTTCTAGTTAGATTCAAATGAAATGACTAAAATGCCGTTTATTATTATTACTACCAAAACCCACCTTCAATCACATCATCATCATCGATGGTCACATGATCCATTACAATCAAATGCATCACCATAAACAACCACCAAAATCACTACTCTTCTTTCTCCACCTCTGATAAGCTCCCTATATATGTGGGGGTGTATGAAGATGCAATAGTTGTGGGGGTGATAGTGGTCAAATGTTGTTAAGATGGAAGTGAGTTCGGGTTTCCGATGGTGGTTTGTAGGGTGACGAAGGAGAGATAAGGAGGGTGGTGGCGAAAATAAAACCACAAAGACTAAAACTGTTAGAAAATAAAGTTATGTTCGGAACCATTTCTCTTAGAAAATAAAATCACAAAGACCAAAACTGTTAAGGTGAGACTGAAACCAAAACTGTTAAGGTGACACTGAAACTGTTAATGATATCAAAATACAGAAACCAAAACTGCAATTTACTCTTAGAACATATTAGAACCACGTATAATAACTAAAATGATGAAATTCAAAATTAATGGATTAAACACGCTACTTTGAGCAAACTACATGGATTAAAACCAAAGTTTGCTCATTAGCTAGTATTTATCTACCAACTAGGAGGGAAATGAGATGAATTTTCACCATATGTATATAAGTTGATACAATTAAATTCTTAAATAGTAAATATTTATAAATGTTTAAACATAATAATTTTAATTTCTTTATACAAATTATTATTTAATCCGTGTATAACACACGCATATTAAACGTAGTTACCATTTATAACAAAGTTTTGGTTCAATCAAACAAATTATTTTTCCCTCTCAAATTCCCTTTAATCAAACAAATTATTTTTCCTCCAAAAAAATTGTCCCCTAAAACATTGATTTATTAGATAGACTAGTTTTAACACCCTTGTATTACACACGGGTTGAATAAAAATATTTTTAAAAAATTATAACTATTATATTTAAAAATTTATAAATAATTTTATAAATAATTTTATAAATTATTATTAATCACAAAATTTTTGTCTATATTAACTCTTTACTCAATTTTCCCTCTCAACATTCTTTTTATAAAATAAATTATGTTTTCCCCCATAAAAATTGTCCCCTAAAAACTCTAATTTATTAGATAGATTAAGCGTAATTAAAACGAAATGAAACATGCAAAAAGTAAAACAAAGCAATTAAGCTGTTACTTAAAATGTTTTGTACGTTTTAATAAGAATTTACCATATAAAGCATGTATATATAATTTTTAAGAAAAAACATGCATCTTTAAATGTTACATAAATTAAAAATTACGATGAAGATGCTTGGAGTATTTCAATAAACTTCTTAGATCTTTCTTTTCAAGTATGGTGATTGTTAACATATTTTACATTAAATTTACAAGATAATATTTTAGAATATGATACAAATATTCATGTAAAGTCCAAAGAAAAAAGCACCAACAACCTTTTGTCGTTGTCTTCATGGTCAGACCCTTGCTCACCAAGTCTTGTATATATACTCTTTCAAACAATTCTTTATGATCAGTAATATATTTTCTCATATCATTATTGCAAAATTTTCAATCCCAGATATATATGGAACAAGAACCAAACAGCATCATTAATGATCCCTCAAGGTAAGTTTTATTTGTTAAAACTTCAAAGGTGATTTGGTAACAATGGAGCATTAATTGGCAGGTCAAAGATTGATGAAGATCACATAAGTAAATTGCCAGATGATGTTCTTAGACAAGTTCTTTTAATCCACCCTTTAAACTCAGGTTCGAAAGCCGTAGCTCTCTTTACAGGCTTGTTAAATAGACCTTGTGTCATACATGGAGGAGCAACATTCAAAGTTGAAGATTTTGAGTCTGTTATTGGTGATTTTCTTGTTAATTTTGATGAAACTAATCCGGTAAAAACACCTAAAAAACTTGAATATCACTTCAGTAAAGATTTGATCATTAGCGCGTCAATAGAGTCGAACAAAGAGCTAAATCTTGATTTTTCCAAAGGAAATCAAGAATTTCCAAGGCAGTTTGGGTGGGAGATTGTGTTAAACACCATGGATTTGGCATGTTCTTCTCCTTATCCGTTTACGGTTAAAACCCTTAAGTTAACTTCAGTTAACTATTTAAGTTGTCAATTACTTTCGTCATTGATCAACAAGTTTCGGTATGTTGAGAGCTTGATCATTGAGAAATGTGATGGATTAAGGTCATTGAGAGTTAGAGGTCTAGCTAAGTTAATGAGATTAAGTGTTTCCAATTGTTTTGATCTTAAATCGGTCTACGTGGAAACATTGGAGCTCCAATCTCTTCGATTCAGTGGGTTTTTATGTTGGTTTTCTTTGAAAGATGTGATGTACTTGAATAATGTCAAGCTGGATATCAAGAGTCCAGGGTACAACTACTTGAACCCTTGGCTCTATGATCCGCTCTTACGAGCCATTCGAGATGTTGAATCGCTTACACTTCATGGATGGATGTTTAAGGTAAATTTCATTGGGATTCTGGTCTTAATATAGAATTTTTTTTATTGTTAAACATAGTGGCGAAGCCAGGATTTGGAGGATAGGGGGCCAAATCTTAAAACGCTTTGTTTCGGGGGGCAAATCTTAAACGCTTTGTTTCAGGGGGCCAAACCCAATATATATATATAAAAAAATCAACAGCCAACAAACAAACCAACACTTCGGACAGAAAAAAGTGGAGGGGTCGTGACCCTCCCCCGTCTCCATAATGCTTATTCGCCCTTAGTTAAACACTTGTGTTAATTATATATTTTCTTGTAGGAAGTCTTTGGACCATTGTTGTCATCAAAGCAATATGACAAACATTTCAAATTTAGCAAACTTGAGAATTTGTGTTGGATTGATAGTGGTATGGAAGATCATAACATCAATTCATTATTTGGTTTTTTGAAGTTTTGCAATTCTGTCAAGAGGTTGTTCATAAGTGTAAGTTGCCTTAACTTATGTGTCAAAATCAATTTTAAGCCTTTGTTGTTATGCATTGTGATTGGTTTATTTATGGTACATTTATTGTAATTAACTTGATTACAACTCATATATATACTGCTTCTTTGACGTGTGTGCATAAATGAGTTACAATGGTCAAGTTAACACTTGATTCTTCTAAGAAGGTTTTTGGCATGCATGTTACTAACTTACTATGAGTTCACAGATCAACACTCGTAGCGACTCAAAGCCCTGTCATGATGAACATGAGAGCATCATCAAGGTCCAAAAAGGGCGATTGCGCAATCTCAAATTGGTGAAAATGATAGGTTTTAAGAATGAAGTAGACATCATGTTTTTCAAGGAGCGTTTGATGGATGTTTTCAACGTTGAACCTCGGATCGTTGAGGTGAGGAAGAGGATGCACGATAGGTGTTTGTTAAGGATCCCCAAACGCCAAGCTAATGGTAAAGCACCAAGATCAAAAAAGTTGAAGTTTGCTTACAAGTTTGTGGAAGAAGTTGAAGATAACATATGATAAGAGAGAACATATATCTTCTATATAATATAGGAAAATAAATTTTGCTTATGTGTCAATCATTTAATGTTGATTTGCTTACTTGACATTATTTGAAAGTTTATCTCATAATAATAATTTTATAATTAAAATATGTATATATAATCTATAATAATATATTATAATAAAACGAATTACATTTTGAATTCCTAATATTTAGGAGATCCTATAAAAACTTAAGAATAGTTACATTTTCAACCCTTTTTTACTAGGGTGTGCATGGTTCGGTTTATATTTAATAAGGTATATAAATGAAACTTAAGAATAAATTAGTAATATGTTATAAATAAATACCTTAATATCTTTTAACCATCCATAAATTTTTATATGATATTATTCTTTTTAAAAAATTTACACCATAAAACCGAGCATTTAATTCTCTTTGATTTGAGTATAATATTGCTATATTAAAAAAAAGTTTTTAAATAATTCTTATGTTCCAGTTTTATAACGGTTTTGTCTAAAAACTGATTGGAACCTTCCATGCCCCATGATATTAGGTTCCCGAGCATAGTGCGGGTAATAAAACTAATTACATTTTTGGTCCCCTAATATTTTGGAGAATTCTGAAAAATTTAAGAGTATTTATATTTTTAACCCTCTACTACAAGGGGTGTACATGAGTTGATTTATATTTGATAAGGTTTAAAAATAAAACTTATGGATAAAGTTAATAATAACAGACAATTAAAGACCTCAGTGTTTTATAAATATACATAACATTTTTATACGATTTTTTTTAAAAAATAAACTACACCATAAAACTGAGCACTTTATGGTGTAGTAAATTTAAGTATAATATTGTTATACTAAAAGTCTAATTTTTAAAAGTATATCCTGTGTTCGGGTTTACCACGGTTTTGTCTCAAAACTGATTGTAACATTCATGAATATCCTTAATCGCTTGAATTTTGTGTTCCCGAGCGTAGCGCGGGCACTAAACTAGTAGTGATATAAATACAATCGATATATTCATCCTCATAGTACGTTTAAGAGTATAAGTTTTAATTAATTTGTTATGTTTGATCACAAGGGGTCAAAATAGTCTAATCGTGATGGATACTTTCAGAAAGAAATATAATTTGGTGGTTCTGCCCTTCGTGATGAATATTTTCAAGGCAACACACTCGAATTTGGAACAAGAAGAATACAAGTGTTTGATCAAAACAATATGATCGACTCTTTTTATTAATTGAAAGTTGAAGTACAAAATAACCTAAATCATAATCCCTATTTATAGCTAAACAAGAAAAGACTCATAATCCTAATACAACTAGGAAATCAAATAAAATAACTAATTATTCAAACCAAACCTATGTTAAATCAAATTGATGCTAATGTATTAGAACTCAACTCAAATACCCAACAAACTAAATTAACTAATTCCCAATTGACCCTTAGACTACTACTCCTTGACAAGATTAACCCAACAATCACCCCCTTAATCTTGTCATGCACTTTACTTCAAAATAAGGTTGGTTCATTGTCATCCTCATAATGTGCCAAGTTAGCCTCTTCTTTCTTTCCCCGTTTTGGACACTCATTCGCATAGTGACCAAACTCACTGCACTTGTAACATTTAACGTGACTCTTATCTCGTTGCACCCGTTCACCGTCTTGACCCTTTCCGGACCCGCGACCCTTACCTTTGCCTCGTCCTAGATCTTCCTGACTGGAACCTCCACAACCACAACTTTCACACACATGGTTTTCCTCTTTTTCTTTCTTAGTAAACATTAACCTTTCACGAGTGTCTTCTTCCTTAATGGGTCCATTGATACGCTCCTCGTATGCTTTTAACCTCCCAACGACTTCATCAAAAAGCATTGAATCCAACTCGAAACATTGTTCTATTGAAGCTACAATTTGAAGAAAAGACTTGGGCATTGAATCAAGTAGCCTTCTCACCAATTCTTTTTCTTCAATCTCATGTCCGAGACTCCTCGCCTTTGAAGCTAACCCGGTAAGTTTAGTTGTAAAATCATCAACTAACTCACCCTCCTTCATGCGTAGCCCCTCGAGTTCCCTCTTCAATGTTGCTAGTCTAGCCGTTCTCACCCGATCAACTCCTAAATACCTTGTTTTCAGCCCATCCCAAACTTGTTTCGCATCAGAGTATCCCGCCATTTGTAACACCATATCTTCGGGTATGGCTTGAAACAAGAAGGCTAGGGCATGCTTTGACTTATTTGGATCCACCGTAGCCCCTAACCCCCTTGGTTTGATTTCCTCCAATATGTTATACGCATTCATGATCGACTTAACTTTGACTGCCCATATCGGGTAGTTTGTAGGAGTTAGAATTGGGCATTGATATGACATAGAGCTCCCTTCTTTTGTAGGTACCATTGCCATCTTCTTTACAACTTCAATCCTTCTTGACCAATCTTGATAACCCTCTTCCCGGGTCCTAGAACTACACCGTTCTTGACCACCGATCAAAGAAAACCTTCTTTACCTGCTAGGTGAGACTAGATTCAAAGTCTCCTGCTTTGACGAATCTTTTCGTGTTCACCTACCCGCAAATCTAATCGGATATCTTCTGCCAAAAAACAACCAACACCGGTTACTCCGTTTTTATCTTTGGCGGGAAGGACCGGGTCTAAATGATCACGCGAATTGAAGTTGTGAAACTTTCACTTTCTCAGGCCCTGGAGCTTTAAAGCTCTGATACCAATTCAAGGCAACACACTTGAATTTGGAACAAGAAGAATACAAGTGTTTGATCAAAACAATATGATCGACTCTTTTTATTAATTGAAAGTTGAAGTACAAAATAACCTAAACCATAATCCCTATTTATAGCTAAACAAGAAAAGACTCATAATCCTAATACAACTAGTGTGACAACCGACATTTTTGGTTAACTCCGTTAACACAACTTCGTTAGTGTCGTTGATTCTGTCACATTTTACGTGTCAGTTATTGCACAATATTATTTAAAGGTTTAAACGCAATGGATTTCATATAAATGGGCTTGAAAGCCCAATAAGATATTTAAGGCCTATTAAAAGCCCAATACATTATAACGAGAAATTATTTTATTCATTATTATAAAATATATTGATTAGATACATAAAAGTTCAAATAAATTAATTCGATAACAAAATAACGTATTTAAATGTGAAACGCGTATTTGATAAAACGTGTTCAAAAAAAAATAAATTATAATCAAGGAAATGATATTTGGAAACGATTTAGAATATATAATGAAAGAAATGTAACCTTTGACGGAGATTCGGGATAGAAACAATACAAGAAACGATGGGTTACACACATTAACTATGTAACAATCCCATAAGATAACCCTAACTATAAAAACCCTAGTATGAAACTTCCTCTCATTTTTGCAAAACCTAATTTGCTCATCCCTCCCTTGTGCAGCCGCCACCCCACCTCAACAGCCACTTTCCGGCCGTTTTCCGGCCAGCTCCGACATCCCCATGGAGCGTATTATATATCAAAATCTTCGACTCGACGAGACGGTTCCAATGATAGTAAATGTGTCTTCTAACTCGCAGCGACAGAGAAGTTATAGGCCGTTAAAGTCTTGCGGCGGATATGGTTTTCATGTGTGTTCTTCGTTTCCGGCCGATTTCTGGCCTTCTCTGGCAGTTTCCATGGCACGTATTATATATCAAAATCTCCGTCTTGACGAGACGATTCTGACGGTGGTAATGGCATTCTCTGAAGCGCTACGGTTTGAAAGTTATGGTCGGTAAAAGAGTGCAGCAGCAGTGGTGACGGGTTAAAGCTCTTAATGTGGTGGTGTTGGGGTTGTGCTACGATGATGGTTATGTTACAGTAGCACGTTTTGGTGTTTCATGGTTGCGATAAGTGGTGGTTGGTGATGGTACTAGTGTGTTTCAACGGTGGTCTATGGGGGTCGATGATGGATGGCGGTGATTGTTGGAGATAAATGGTGTTCCTTGGAGGTTCTAGTTGATATGTGTATGGGTGGAAGAAACCGGGTCTTGGAGAAAGAATGTGGGTGGATTTGGAAAACGGAAATGAAAAGGTATAATACATAAATTGTTAGTATTACATTTAATAAAATAAAATAAAAAAAATCGATCGTGTTGAGCTCGAATATAAAATGGAAAGAGAGTAGTATACACAAATAGTGAATCGAACAAAGATATCATGAACTGAGTACTTGTTTTATAAAGATACGATGACACGCACCTATTATATAAGTAGATCTTTGATTATCAGACAATGCTACAATAAGCAAAACAAGTTGAATATTGTTATTAATAATAATAACCTGACATGAAACCATTATACACACACATACTTGTTACATGTATACAAATATGATTGATTTAATATTAATTCATACATGGTATTATCTCCTCCTTAATTCTTTGGATCATCTCATTTAGTGGGAACAAGCAACAATATGTAATTATATTTACAAAGAACAATCTAGCATCCTAAATGTAAAAGTTTCTTATCAATTGAATGCTAGTTCGTTATTCAAATAAAGATATCACAAACGTTATTTATGAAATTTAGTGAGTAGTACATGACAAATACTTATATCAGATACATGTGTGTATGTATGAATACATATATAGAATGTATGTACAACTAAATACTTACACTTTGCAAATTATAAATATCTACGTGATGAAAATACTTGAGATGCAACCGAACAACAATATTAATAATCATTATACTTAAAGTAATACAAAGAGCTCAACCGCACGTGTAGAACAACACTTATTATATTAAAGATTATTATCTTGTGTATCAATAGGGATATTTTTGGTGAATTCATGTGCATTGTGCTTGCGTGAGCTTTACAACATGAACATACATACATGTACTTGCTGGTTACTGAGGTGAGTTTCACGGCCCCTTTTACTTTTACTTACTCTTTTTGGGGGAGATAACATGCTGCAATTACTTCCTTTTTTTTACAAACTTGGTTCTTAGTATGATCACATGCGTACCTAGTATCAGTACTTTTGCCTTACGTTTGGACCGTTAATTATATTGCAAAGCGAGGAAATTTTGAGTAGTACTACTGGGTCTGACAAACCCCATCCGGGCTGGTCGCGCCAGCACGACTGGAGGTCGAACGGGTGTTTAATTGTCCTATCTTTTACCGTGTCTGGGAGACATTGGCTTGAGGCGTTCACTTCTTTACATTGCTGTCAGCTTCGGTCGTAAACACTTTCGTACACTAGTGTAGCATGCATAGTAGTCTAGCTAACTACTTGATATACTAAGGGAATTACTGGATTTGCTTTTGGAACTTACTTTCAAGTTTTATAAACCTGTGAACTCACCAACTTTATGTTGACACATTTTAGCATGTTTATCTCAGGTTATCAAGATCACACTCACGGATAAGGCATTCATTCATTGGTCGCATTGATTTGATAAATCAACTTTATTTATTATATTTGCATTTGTAAATTCAAATATTATAAATCACTTTTACCTAAAAGATTATCATTTACTATTTAAGCTTCCGCATTTAATGTAAAACTTTTATTTTAATTTTTATTAGTTAATACAATACGTTACTTTTTAAAATCATATACGTCGTTTGGTGTAACTAATGACCGAGATCCTGGTGTGTCACACTCCTAACGGTAAAACTCCGTTAGTGGAATTTGAGGGTGTGACAACTAGGAAATCAAATAAAATAACTAATTATTCAAACCAAACTTATCTTAAATCAAATTGATGCTAATGTATTAGAACTCAACTCAAATACCCAACAAACTAAATTAATTAATTCCCAATTGACCCTTAGACTACTACTTCTTGACAAGATTAACCCAACATATTTCACATTTACAACTTAAAATCAAATTTGCTTAAATTTGTTAAGGTAAATTTTCAGTCTTGATTTCACGTTGTGAAAAATAATTTCTGAAATACCCTGCCTGTCACAAGCGTCATCTCTAGCGAATTTTGGTTATTAGGGCGACATGAAGTTTGATTAAATAATAGGTTTAAGTTTCAATGTCGTTTTCATGTATATGGGTTTTGGAGTGGTTCATATTTCGATTTTCAGGTGTATAGAAAGAAATTTTTAAGGTTATCAAAAGTTTTTTTTAAGGAGTATTTGTTTCACATTTTAATAGTTCAGTTCAGTGCTTAATCATTCAGCATTTAAAGTGTTTGTTTTTTTTAAAAAAATATCTGAATGGTTCAATTAAGTGTTAAATGGTTAACAAACAGAGAGATGCTGACTAGAACTTAGCGAAGCATATACCAACTTTACCGCACATCTGCATTTCAACCCCAAAATCTCTTTCATTGATAAGCCTCTTAATGGTTCAGACCTCTTAACCATTCAGCAATTATTAATTTAGATTTTGCCAAAAAACCCCTAATATTAATTAGGTAAATTTTTTTTATAGAATTTAAATTCACATTTCGATCGAAACCATATATATTAAACGTCAAAGAATTTACAACAAAGTGGCAGATAAACGGAAATAAGTTGTGCCGCGACCCTCTTTTGAATAGCAAAACCTAGCCTACTGAAGACAAAACTTTGACCCTTAGATGTCGAAACATTGCTATGAATTACTCGTTGAACCCTGGTCAAAAAGTTCACTGCCTCAGTGGTATGAAAAAGAAAGTCATTTTATCCTATTATTTTTTGGCTTTTAATTATTATTTTAAAGCTATTGTTTTCATGAGTGGTTGTATTACTTAGGATGTAATATTTCAAATAGGTTGACCGACTCTTTAAATTTTATTCTTTTATCACCCTATACGATGATTCGTACATCAAAATAGTATTATCCAACTACCAAGTTAAACATGAACATTTGGACACTACACTTATTCTTCAAGATCTTTCATGTCTTGTATTTAAATAACCTAATCAAGATTATTAGACCATAACAAATAAACAAAACCCAAGAAAAAAAATTAAACCACCAAAACTTCACCAGGACTTTCACAACTTCAATTAAGATTAGACCACCATTTTTTGTGCAAAACTATTTTTGTTTTGATTTCTAATGAATATTCATGAATGTATGTAAATAATATGTTGTTTTAGTTTGTAAATAAGGTGTGGATTTTGTGATGTATTCATCCTTGAAGATTAATTAGAGGATGTTAAATTTATAAAGTATAATACATTTTTATGTATATTAGAATTAACTCATTGAATAGCAAATTATTATTTCAAAGTTATAACTAGTTTGAAACACATTTTCTTTTTTCCTCTTAAAACTTTTATTATATAAGGTTTTGTAATCCTGACGAGTGGTGTTACCCTCACTAGGTTTGACATATCTAACCAATACACTTAATCAGGGGCTGCCCATTAGTTAAGAAAAAAAAAGCCTATGTTTTAGGCCTCCAAAAAGTTATAGGCAACAAATTCTAAAAAATTTCATATATCATATATAAAATGTTGGGAGATTGAATAAAAAATTTCATATATGTCATATATAAAATGTTCTAGTCTCAAAAGGTGCTATCTACTTCCTCAACTTTTCTTTCTATATTTGTGTCAAAATAGTATTTGTTATTTAATATATTTTAATGAAAATTAGTTTAAATTTTGTTAATTAATGCTTTTACAGATGCTTAACATCTTAAAGGGTATAAATTTTTGTGGATATTATAATTATAGATAAATTGATATGTCATTTATTTATAATTTTTATTGTTATAAACAAAATCCGACTAATTTAAAATTTATAAATTTGTTCAAAAATAGATGATTAATTGACATAATGCCTTATTTTAAAGAAATGTTTGTGTATTTATGTCTTGCTTGAGTAGTTTCTTAGCTGATTATTTTGCTAGCTTAATAACCTGTGTATTATACAGACTGGAAAATGTAAATAATATGTAACAAAAAGAACATACATAAGAGAAAACTAAAATTAAAATTAAAAAATAAATAAATAAAAATAACAAAGGTATCAATAGATAGCTTGTTTTGAATAATAACAAACTTACAAATAAGTTTTTTTTACAGCGATACGAATAAAGCCCAGCTACCCAGAGTAACCTAATGGCGAAAGACAACCCCAAACGCTCTGCGAACACAGACAGCGCTTGGTACCCGAAACCCACCTATTAACCTGACTTCAATTCGGGGGAAACTCACTAACCCGTCCGCCCGTAGGCACGACGACAAGCTAGTGGTAAAACCCATTTGGCTCAAAGATCGAACTTGTGTTGCCACAAGTTTTCCTTCATTGCCCCCATTTGCCCATTCCAAAGTGATGGTAGTGAGACTAGAACTTGGGTCTCTTTTGAAGAATCCAAACCACTTACCACTACACTACATTGAAAATTGCAACTTACAAATAAGTAATGAATATAATTTGTGACAACAATCAGGATATACTATTGTGCTTAAATGATTTTTCAACAAGTAAAACTTTATCTGGAGATGTAAACAAGTTGTTAATAAGCCTAAACTCAACTTGTTTAATAAGGTCAACGCTTGATTTTATTAATGTAACAAGAAAAAAGTTTAAATTTAAATTCCACTTGATTCAAGTTTTTAACACATAAATCTTGAGTAATAGCTAGCGTAATTAATATAAGGGCTGTTTGTAATTGGTTATTAAATTTCTTTTTGACTTCTCTTATCTATAATAAATCAAATTTTTATGGGGTAATTTTTGGAGGGAAATTTTTTTAATTTATAATAAGAAGTTTAAGAGGGAAAATATTAAATTTCATTCAATGAGTTGATGGAGCTCCTTAAATATTAAATATTTACAAATTACAAATTTTTAAACATAATAATTCTAATTTCTTTATAAATATTATTATTTAACCCGTGTGTAACACACGGGTGTTAAACCGAGTCTATTTAATAAATTAGAGTTTTTAGGGGGTAATATTTTGGAGGAAAACACATTTTGTTTTATAAAAAGAAAGTTAAGAGGGAAAATTGAGTAGGAGAGTTAATAAAGATAAAATTTTATGATTAATAATAATTTACAAAATTATTTATAAACTTTTAAATATAATAATTATAATTTTTTAAAAATATTTTTATTTAACACGTGTACGTGTGTAGTAATTTAATAAGTCGAACCTTATGAACCTTATGACGGTGTTGGTAAGAGGTTCGGATAAATGATTTGCGAAATTTGATTACTGATACCTTCAATCAATCAAAGCACCTCTAATGGCGGATGTTCCACAACACCAGCTACTCGAACCAATTTCATCTTCACATCATCCCGATACTAATACCTCCACTTTAATTGAAGACAATCATCTCGTAAACATCGACGCTGAAGCCCTTCTTCCCTACACCTTCGTTGTAGATCCGTTTTCTCCTCTCGATTCATCGTTTTTCGTCCCTTGTTCTTCTTCTTCTGTTCATCATCCTCATCGGCAGGTAAACTCGGATTCATGCTCTTGTTGTTGTTTATCTGAATCGGAAACAGATTCAGAGTCTGATTGTGCTGATTCAACTGTTTATCCTGATTGTTTGTACGGTCATGATGAAGTATATGATCAAATGGATTTCATCACCGATTTGTTCAATTCTCGTGAAGAAATTGAACATGAATCTGGTGGTTTGGTGAGTGCGGATGTAGGAATTAGCGAATTTGAAAACACTGTGATTGATAATCAGGATGATGATTTTGTTGCCAATCGGATTGATGAGCTAGGGTTAGGGTTACGAGTTGCGAGAATTGAATCTGATTCGGATACTGAAGATTTTGGCGATGTTCAGAACAATGATAGGATTGAAAACAGTGATTTGAATACAGAAGAACATGAAAGAGATGGATTGAGTTCAGTGATTGAGGAAATATCAGTTTCATCAGAAGGAGATGAATCTGTTGGAGTATTGGAATGGGAGATTCTAATGGCGGTTAACAATCTGGAACGCGGTTTTGAATCTGGAACTGATGGAACAGAAGGATTCGTTTACACGCCTGAATTCGATACGTTGATAGGTCGGTTTGTGGATACTGTTAGAGCTTTGAGAGGTAGTCCACCAGCTGCTAAATCGTTCATTGATAACCTTCCATTAGTGGTATTAAAGGATGAAGATGATGCTGTAACATGTGCAGTTTGTAAAGATGAAATTTCGATTGAGGAAAGAGTGGCACAGCTTCCTTGTATGCATCATTATCATGGTGAGTGTATTGTGCCGTGGTTGAGTATCCGTAACACGTGCCCTGTTTGTCGGTTTGAGCTGCCTACAGATGATGATGATTATGAAAGAAGTAAGAACAGGGTGGATAATGATGATGCTGAGGTGCGAGTTGGGTATGGCTTTGATCTTTTACCTTGATGTTGTTATACTGTATATGATATATGTAAATGTTTTCATGTTAGTTTTGTTGTAATACAAAAGAGTGCGTTCTTGATTACTGTCTAACACGAGTCACTAGATTAGATGAGTAGCGTACTTGCTACAAAACTCGCCTCAAATTTCCTAAAGAATATAAACAGAAGACATTCTCTTGGCATGTGAGCACATTGGATGCCTATATTAACTCGCATTGACCCGCATCGCCTATCCTTTTTTCAGTTGTTCTTTTTCTGACTTTACCCGTTCAATGTAAGTTGCGGTTTAGCAGGGTATTGGTTGGGCCTCGTAAGTTTTTCCTAGCAGGGTCTTATAGTCATTAGTCATTACATAAAAATGTGTACAAAAATAAGGCCAAAATGACCACTTCAATGCTGCCTTTGTAAATTTATTAGAACAACTTTAAAAGCTCAAGGACATCCGAATTGTCTTTTCGGTTCAAATGTATGAAGAGGGTAACAAAATTGATGGTAAAATTAGTTAAAGAGATTGGCATGATGGCTGATGAAATGGTCCCTAGAGGTTCATTTGTTCATTCCAGTTGCATCTTTGGCTGAATCTACTGCTCCTTGTGCACTTGCCTTCATCTGCTGTCCAGCCTGCATTGTGTAAGTTTGAATTTTTTTAGTCAAATAATAATAATTTTCTAACTTCAATCCATTAACATTTGTTTTTTTTATTACAAATTACTCATATTAACTTAATGTTATGTGGATGTGAATCTTGAATGTTGAACTTTGAGGGTGTCTATAAAATGAAAAATTGGGACCTGTTGCATTGAGTCTTGGGCAGATGCAGCAGCTTGGCTAGCTTGGTCCTTCAGTTGACTGCCCTTCTCCTGATTACAACAAAAAATATGTTAAACGTTAAATGCACGCACACGTGGGTGCACACCGCCATGTATAAACGATAATATGAAAGTAGAGAGACTGCTGACCTCTGCTTTGGCCTTAATTTGGCCAGCTTGATAACTTGCACTTTGATTGTTGTTCATGGTGGTTGTTTAGAGTTTAGTGTGATTAAAATGTGTAGATACAAATGGATTGTTTTTATGAAAAGCTACAAGGGAGAGACTGAATTATATACTCATTTTCCATGAATTGCTGCAAGTTATTTGGGCATTTTAATAGGAAGACTTGTGTGTTTGAGAAAGAGAAGGACATGTAATACACTTGGTATCATGTTATCTAGTTTCTATTTTTATCGATTATAAATTGTTAGTGAAATTGGATTTTTTTAATCTGGACTTCGGTTTATTGGTCGATATAAATTCAACTTAGAAAATTCATTGTGTCAATCTCAACTTGTAATTATTTTTCCTACAACAATGATCCGCTATTAAAGTTGATGCCGTGGAAGTTTTTTTGAATTTCAAACTAACTCTTTTAAGGCTTTTGATTGAGAGGAGGATACGAGTCAATTGATATAAAGCTTACCTTTAACCGGTGCTTAAAATGATACTCTTATCTTCTCAATCAAAAGCCATAAACATCAGTTGAAATTCGAAAAAAACTTATTGACGGTAAATTCTTAAGTTGGAATTAATATGGATTAGTAAACCAAAATTAAGATTATCCAAATTCACTAACCCTAAATTGTTCATTCAAATAACAAAGAATTTATATGTTGTAAATTTTTCGAATTGTTCAGTCAAATAACAAAGAATTCCATAGATTGTAAATTTTTCGACAATGTCATAAAAGAGCTTTGTAGGGTGTAAACAAGGTCATATTCGTTGCTAGACTTGGATGCTACATAATATTATGGTAGCCGATGATCGTTTAATCTAGGGTTATTGGATTTAATCACCTTCAACTATTGGTTATTGGCGTTGTCACCCTCAAGTATCACTTTAACCAATATAACTCTCAACTAAACACTTTGGTGTCCGTATCACCAAAATTCAACCAATTCAAGTCACTTTTGGTTAACTTTTGATTATTTTTTGTTAGCTTTTGATGTTACGAACACCGTATCACCACACCAAAAGTTAACCAATTTAAGTCACTTTTGGTTAATTTTTTTTAACTTTTGGTGATACACACACCAAAGTGTTTAGTTGAGAGTTATATTGGCCAAAGTAATATTTGGGGGTGACAGCGGCTAATAACCAATAGTTAGAAGAGATTAAATCCAATAACCCTTTAATCTAATGAAGAAGTGGGAGTTTTGCCTCTTAAAAGGTCCCAGGTTCAAATTCAACAAAGGCGTTTAAAAAAAATAGCAAATCATAAACAAAGTGGTGGTTATGATCGCCAACTCAAACCCATTTTAATTTTTAACTAAGAAAAGCTTATATCAAATCATAAACAAAGCCATAGATTTTTTTATTGATGTTCAGTAGAATAGAAGTAAAATAAACAGTAACATAGTAACTGGCAAGGTGCAGCAGGAACAGCAAGCAATAGAAAACCAACATTATAAATAGCAAACTGAAAATACACACAGTCTTGCTTAGTAAAGCTTATTTCTTGGCAACTTCCTCGTCTTCATACTCGCTCCAACAGCCATTCAAGATGGACCTAGGAGAGCCACAACGCCTAGTGAATCTGTAATACATCATCGACCCACCTTCACCCATATCTTCAAGGTTCATTTCTTTGACAGTATATGCATCCACGTTCATATTGTAAAAGTCCTTCAAGTTGTTTCCATGTAGCGAAACAGAAAACTCACTTGGCTGGAAGCAAGCCAAGACCCTTTCAACCAAAAGGCTAAGATCCATAGAGGATTCCAAAGGGTAACCCACAGCTTCAAAGCTAGCATAACTGAATCCATCTTCGGGTGTTACATGAATGGTAGAAATAGCATCGTCTTCAATGGCGTTCATCGAGTATCCACATGAGTCAAATTCAAAATCACAAATTTGAGACTTGGGTAGGATGTTTCTAATACCAGACACTTCAGTCATATTAGCTGCAGAGTTTGTTTGAGTCTTGAAAAACACCTTTGCACTTTTCTTGTCTAAACCTGTCATGCACATCTCAAGGGTGTATACTGGGTTATCATCGACTTCAGTTGAAGCAGAATAGACATGCCATTGTTGGTTTTGCTCAACACCACCCATGATATAGGCTTTGCTACCTGAACCAAGCTTCCCAAAATAACCATCAAGGACCACCACTTCTTCAGTAAAGCTACGGTGGGGAAACGACTGTGCACTAGGAAAGATAAAGCTGCCGCGAGTGTACCTTACAGATTTAACAGTGAGGGAAAGTTGGGAAGATAATTCAAGTATAGGTGGGATCGAAAAGAGTAGCTTTGTGGTGCCACATGTCTTGATGATGATCTTATAAGGGTACACGAAGAGGCTAGATTCCGAAAGAACATACGAGTCGAGTAATTCATTTGATAAACAAGAAACAATGGTGCACTGAGCCGGTGTCAGTATTTCATCTAGTTGCATCTTAGTCAAGGAACGAAGGCCTCTTCCTCCAGGATCAGCAAAGATACCAGGCTCATGAAAGGAAATTTCAAGTCTCTTTTCATAGCCTTCAAACCCAATGGCAGATACTTCCATTGCCATTTGACCTTAAAGGAAATTGTTTTGTGAATGAAGAAAAACGAGTACGAAAAAGAAGAAAGAAAGTAAAGCTTGAAGAAAACTACGGAAATGAATAACTGCTATCTAATGGTTATGTAACACAGATGAGAACAACTCAGGATGGTTTGCGAGCACACTGCAAGATCAAAAGAAATAAACAAAGTGGTTAGTGAAGTAATATTAACAAAAAATAAGTAAAAAGTAGATAAACGAGTATGATATAACAAGAGAAACTCACGTTCGAGTAAGCAGCTGATTTGAATTTCTCGATTCCACCGTTTGGTCGCACGTATTCAATTCCGTAGCCGAGGGGAGCTTCGTAAAATAAAGAACTACTACTACTAGACTTCTTGGCAGCTTTTGACTCCATTAAAACATTCAATTGTCCTGTATTCACAGTCAAAATGAGAAACAATCAATATCAAATGTTGCTAGATAACAAACTAATGTAATACATCATATGAAACTAGCAAAACACAGATGCTAAAACTAACATTAGAATCATAACATCTTGAGAATAGGGCTGTAAAGAGCCAAACCAAGCCTGATCTCGTCTAGGCTTGAGCTCAGCTCGTTTAATACTTTATTATTAAAGCTCGAGCTCGGCTGAGTGAGACATGTTTCAAGGTTGGGCTCAGCTGGTTTATATAAATAAAAAGCTTGTTTAGGCTCCCAAGCCAACTCGAGCTCGTTATATGAAGCTCATGAGCTCACTCTAGCTTGTTTATAACAACCTAAATTCAAGCTTTTAGCGAGCTGATCATGATTAGCTCACAACTCACAAGCTAGCCCTTTACACACCTAGTTAAAAAAATTCTAACAACATAGAAAATCTCATTGAAAAAGTGACATGTTTGAAACTAGATCATAAAATAGAAATCATTTATGATATTTGTAGACTCATATTATTTATCTCATTAAGTACCTACAAATCTAAACAAAGTAAATATCATAACTAGGTATAGAAAACATAGTTACTTTGATAAATTAGGTAAAGAAAATCAAATTAAGCGAACTAATTTACATGAACAGATACAAAACACACCACAAATAGAGCAAAAATACGATTAAAGAAACACGTCACGATGAGAATTGAAATCAATCATAAAAGATAAAAACACTCACAGGTGAAATTGAACTATTGAAGTGATAATACAGAAGCTATGAATCAAAACCTGCAATCAAAGAATTGCAGAAAAAAGTTATAATCAATTGATGTAGACGATATAAATAGCAGGCAGCATATGATGATGAAAAGTATAGAAGAAACGAGGAATTGAACAACATACCTGTTTGATTTGATTGAAATTGAGAAAAATTGATGCAAGTGATCGAAGATGAAACCCTAGAAATTTTGGATTTAATCGGCGGAATAAATCAAAGCAATTGAATTGATTTGTGTGAATATTGAAATTAGGGGAAAAGGGGATTATATAGAGGTGGGTGAGAGTTAGAAACAACAAACCCGTGTTTGCCACGTAGTGAAATGACTCTTGTATCCTCCAAGATAAGAGGTAAACAAAGAATATTTGAATTTGGTTTGCCTTCTTTTCTTTTGAATTCTCTAATTTATAGAAATTAAAATTAAAATTGTTTTTCTAAAAGTAACTAGTCCCATGTGATGCGGCTAGAGTGTCCGGAGTGGAGTTATACTACAAAGTTCAATTTTCCTAAAAAGTCTAAGAAGCCATGAGATGATGACATGTGGCACTCCCTTAAAATTAGAAGGAAGGGTAAAGATGGTAATGTCTCTATATTTTAAGTTTCACCCCATTTTTTAAACGTCCATAACTTTTACATACGATATTATTTTTTTAAAAAAATTGCACCATAAAAACGAGCATTTTCTTATCTTTAAAACGCGTATAATATTCATATATAAAAAACAAAAAAAAAATTCACGTTTTTCAGCTCATTGTGTTATTTGTCAAGTCATTGTGTTATTTATTCATGTCATTGTGTTATAACACAATAACCTAATGAAATAACACAATGATCTGAAATAACACAATGACCTGATGAAAATATAACATAATTACCTGATGAAAATATAACACAATGACCTGATGAAATATAACACAACAACCTGATGAAAATATAACACAACGACCTGATGAAAATATAACACAACGACCTGATGAAAATTTAACACAACGACCTGATGAAATATAACACAACGACCTGATGAAAATATAACACAATTACCTGATGAAAATATAACACAATGACCTGATGAAAATATAACACAATGACCTGATGAAAATATAACACAACGACCTGACGAAAATATAACACAACGACCTGATGAAAATATAACACAACGACCTGATGAAAATATAACACAACGACCTGATGAAAATTTAACACAACGACCTGATGAAATATAACACAACGACCTGATGAAAATATAACACAACGACCTGATGAAAATATAACACAACGACCTGATGAAAATATAACACAATGACCTGACGAATATAACACAATGACCTGACGGATATAACACAATCTGAAAAATATAACACAATGTCTTGACTAATATAACACAATGAGCTGAAAAATATAACACAATGACATAACGAATATAACACAATGAGCTGAAACTTCAAAAAAAAATTTCGTTTTTAATATATCAATATTATATGCGTTTTGAAGATAAAAAAACGCTCGTTTTTTTGGTGTAATTTTTATTAAAAAGTATTGTCGTATGTAAAAGTTATGGACGTTTAAAAAAGAGGGTGGAATTTGAAAATGAGACAAGACTAATATACCCTTGGCCTACCATTTAAAGTTCTAACTATTTACCATTATGCCACCTTGTGTTTATGAGCCATTGATCTTCATTTAATATTAGATCTAATGGTTCAAATTCCTTCTTAGACTTTTTAGGAAATTTAAACTTTGTATTTGAACCTAATTCAGAGTGTCCGGTGTCAAACGACAATATTATAAAGTTTATGGGGTAAGTTAAAATGGTAGAAACTTAAAAGTTAGAGAAAGGGTTATGCTATTTTATAAATTCGAGGGGTTAAAAGTTAAAGGGTTAAAAATAAAAATATATGAGTAAGGCAAACTCGTACCAAAGAAAAAAAAGGTAGAGGCCACGGGTTTAAACTCATAACCATTTAATTGAGTGTCATGCATCTTTGTCAGTACACCAAGCTAGTGGTGTTAATGAAATACATTTTTTAACATATTGGTTTATTAAGTTTAAGTGTTTTTTTAGAACGGCAAACTCTCATACTTTTAAATTGCACCAAAATATGTACATGTTCAGATTTGAACATTAACCTCCCCAAAGTAGTGCTTCTAAGGACAAAGTTTCTTCCACTGGACCACCAACCCTAATGATAAGTTTAAGTGATTAACATGACTATTCGAGAGGTGTTCTAGCTTTTAGAGATGGTTGCGTTATTATGCCTGGTCATAAATTATTGTTTGTACGTCATTAGTGATTTACTCGTTTCAGGAGGCTATGATAATGAGTGTGATCGTGACCAAGTGAACCGGAGAACAAGTTGCAAATTATTCATTTTATGACTTGCTAGTATATTATATTATTATTATTATCTAAATCTAAATACTTTTTTCTACAGCGAAATGAATAAAGTCCGTCTTTTCAGGGTAATCTAATGGTGAAAGACAACCTCACACCCTTTGTGAATACAAACAACGCTGGGTAGTCCAAGCCCATCTATTTCGAGAAAAACTCGACTCCAATTCAGGGGGAATCTACTAACCTGTCTACTCGTAAGCATAACAACAAGCTAGCGATACAAATTCGTTTGGCTCAAATATCGAACTTATGTTGCTATAAGTCTTCCTTTATTTCAATTTACACCTTTTAGAGTGATGGCAGTAGAAATTTACATAAAAACAAGAGCTGTTCAAAAAAAAATCAAGAGACACGTACTATAATTTATTTTAACAATCACACATGTATATGTCAAATAATAATAATACTAGATTGAAGACATGGTCTTCAAAAGGAAGGAATAAAGTGTTTTTAAACTTATTCCAACTTTAGCTTTAGTTTAGGTTTGTGATACCAAACGTTTTAAACCGTACACGTGTTTGGCGAATTTTATTATGTCAAACATGCTATTTTTATGTCACTCTCTAGCCATATAAATATGATTCACACGTCTTACTCGATCATTTACTAGTTACTTCTCTTCTATCCTAATGTATCAAGATGACCAAAAAATACTATTGTATTTTATAAAATTAATTTAGACTTTGAAAAAAGGACTAAAATGGTAAATTTCTCAAAATCAAACACTAAAATAATAAAAATAACAAAATAGAAGGATTAAAGTGGTCGAAATAATACAAACTCAATGACTATTTTGGCACATTTATTCCCATATATCACTACTTTGGAAAGGAAACTAGCCAAAAAGCCAAATAAATTCAATATCTAAAGTGGCATGGCATTACTTATTTGGTTCCTTTCTATCCTTCACGCAAAAGATTGGAATCAAGAATAATCCATAGTACCAAACTCTTCAAGATTCTAGTTTCTAGTTGCAAAAACGATGCCAGCCATTTCATAATTTTCACAAGACGACGGAAAATATATAAGAGAATCTCGATCGATCGTTCATTTAAAAGGCAGTTGTTACAACTTTCAAGCAAATAGTGCGTATCTACATGCTCTAGATGGCTTTATTGTACACGGATAAGTGATTCTAATAAAACTGTATTCTTCCTAGTTGGTATGTCCATGTTTAAATGTGACATGCTTTGATACTTTAGAATAATCATTAGTTTCATGAACATCATATGTTTAAAACTCATTTTGTTTTACGGGTCAAGATGGGTTTTATTATGGGAGCTTTCAACAGTTTAACCAAATAAGATAAGTTTCATGATAAGACTATGCGTAGTGGTGTTAACTAATTGTTTAGTTTGCTTATAATGACTTTTTTGAATAATATTAGTACTAAGAAAAATGAGTTTTGAAATAATTTGAGAAATTATTGAAAATACGAGATATTGAAATCATGTTGAGATATTCCGAGTGTAGACGTTTAGTTCGCAAACCGGGTGAATACATTGACTTATGATAGAGTATAAATTATACATAAATCCCGTATTGTGCTTATTTAAGTTTCGAGTCGTTTTGACTCGGTTTTTATGGCATTTTATATACAATTGATGTTTTTGTGTTTCGTAGGTCCCATGTTGATAAAGAAATGAAAAGCTCGCGAAAAATCAACCATAACGGTTTTCAGTTTATTTTAATTTAATGTAAATTTTACCCTTCTCAATGTCATCTTAACTTAAATCCATCTTAAACCAAACTCATTCTAAACCATCAACTAACCCAACCCATCCCATTTGACCTATTAGCACCAAAGGCATTCCTAAAGTGAATTTCTTGGTCTTCAATTTAAAAATAGGCAAATTGATATAAAATAATCCCAACTAACACCTATTGATCGAGAATAATCCCAACTCAGTTTATTCCCTCCAGTAGTCCCAAATCCAACTTTTTTGACGTACAGTAGTCCGCTGTTAAGTACACTTAATGGCCATTAACTTTTTTTTTTATTTTTTTCTAATTTCAAACCGATGTTTTAGGAATTTTGATCGGGAGGCGAACACGAGTTAACTGATGTATAGATTACCTCCAATTTTTGCTCCAAATGATTTAATTTTGACATCTGATTGAAGTGTCGTTAGGGTTTAAACACCCAATTGAATACCGTCTTGTCGTTTGGAAAACTAGTTCAAGATAAGGTTTATATCAATTCACTCGTATCCTCCTCCCGATCAATATCCATAAAACATCGATTTGAAATTTGATAAAAATTAAGTGCATACCCAATTACCCATTACTCCATTAGGCCATTACTCGATTCAAATGGAGTCCACATCTCTTAACCATTGATTAGTCAATGGCGTTTTTTTTAACTTTCTTCCACATGATTTAGCCAATAACCTTATCAACCCAAGTCTTTGTCATTTCAACTTCATATAAGTTTGTGTTTCATATTCCAATTAACCGCTACGTCATGCCTACAAGCCATGCATGGTAACTCCCATCTTCTGCACAAGCAAGTTTTTTGTTTTGGCTACTCCATATTTTATTATACTGAGATGATTCTGCCTTGATTTATTAGAAATTTTTTGGGTAGCAAGGGTCAATGGACCCTTCTCATTATTATACTCAGATGCAATCACTTATTCACCACTCCAATCCTCCTCATTAGGTACTCTTTTATGTATTCCAAGCATCTGATGATGGGTGTAACAACCTAGAGAAACCGCATCATGATATTGTCCGCTTTGGCAATGACACTCCCTCAGGCATCCGCCCCTCACGGTTTTAAAACGTGACATGGTAGGGAAGGTTTACCCCGTTATAAGGCTGACTTTATTCTCCTTCTCAACCTATGTGGGATCTTACATTATTCAATAGAACATCACACTTTGCCCTCCCTGTCAATGAAATAATATGTTAATAAATGGACCAGACGCTAAACAAACATATGCTAATACTAACACATACCATTAATATGGGATCTTTCTCGATGAACTGTTGGTATTTCATGGAGCCATTAATGAAGGGATTCATCTTGTTTTTTGATATCTTCCATGCGTTTGTTAAACATTAATGGAATGGTTGTTGCACTTGCTGCTTTCCATAACATTTCCTAATACAGTTACCTCTCCATTTGTTTTTTTCATATTCTCATGAATGTACCTAAGGCAATACATATATTCAGCATATGGATAAACATTCTTTATGGCTGGTATGATGCCCTGCAAGTGCAAATGTAATAGAATTGAAAAGTAAATGGTAATAACTATGTAAAATGGTATCTTTTGTCTGTCATTTAAGAATCGATCTTGAGTAGCTTACGAGCTGACTTGACTCATTTACGCCCCTATATGCACTACTTTTTGAGAATATGCAGTACTTTTTGAATAAGGTTGAGTCCTACAACCTTTAACTTGTGTTATATTACTAACTAGGTTTAATACCCGTATGTTACACACATGTTAAATCATAATATTTATAAGAAATTATAACCGTTATGTTTAACGATTTATAAATATTTAATATTTAAAGATTTAGCTTCATTAACTCATGCAAGGTGAAAATTCCACTTAGTTTTCCCTCCAAAGCTCCCTATTATAGAATAAACAAATTTCTCACCCAAAATATGACCCCTAAAACCTTGAATTATTAGATAAACTAGTTTAGTGCCCGTGTGTTACACGAGTAGTGACATGAAAACCAGAGTAGTTTAAATAGTTTAGAAAATAGGTAAGTTTGAAGAAAAAATAACCAAGTTTTAATTTTGTTCTTATGTCACTCAAACGTAAATTTGTTTCAATTAGATAACTTTAAAAAGATTTCTCAATCTTATGTAATTAATTTGTATAATAAAATATAAATCTAGGGAAAACAATTATCTAAGTGACTCCAATGAATAACAAGTGTCCTATAAAACTCTTTTTTATTAGAAGATATAGATAGATATAGATATAGAATTCTCTTTCATCAAAAGCATGACTCACACCTGTATACACTTTTAAACCAGAGAATTACTAAACAAAGACATACTTTTATTTAATAAGTTTGACTTACAAACTTTTACCTAAATACATAAATTAGATGTCTACTATTGTTTATATAACTATAACATTCTAATCCCATTAGAACTAGAAAACAATTAATAATAAACTTAATCTAATTAGACTCTAATTTAAATGCTTAATTAAACTAATTAAGTAATGTTAGATAGACTCCTAATAATAAAGGAATTGTTATTAGTTAATTCTACTCAAAGTCACCTATAATAATTACCGAATCACCTTTAATGAAGTCTAATATCGTTTTTTTTAACATACACAACCTTAAACCTTAGCAAGTCATAATGTAAAAGCTTGAGGGTCTCCTAGTGACATCAGCATGATCTGTCACTATACTTCTAATCTCTTCTTTGTCTTTAGACTATATGTAATGATTAATGCCATTTGGGGGCGTTTTCGTCATGTGGACGATGACTATATAAGGGGCATTATACCAAAAAATGATGTAATGGTTAATGCCCATATAATGCCCCATAATCATTAGTTAGTTATTAATTAATTAACAAAAGCAATGCAATGATTGGACAACAAATGGGGCACCAGCGTTATATTAAAAACGCCCAATGGGGCATAACGCCCCCGCGTAGTGGTGTGCAGGGCATTATGGGGGCATGGGACATTATCTATGGGGCATCACGCCCATTACATAGAGTCTTAAAACCTTAAACTTTAGCAAGTCATAGTTTAAAAACTTTTAAGGGACATCATCTATGCCACTATCAAAGTCATCTATATCTTCATCTTCAATTTTCTTTTCAATTTTAACTTCCTCATCATTCAACTGCACATCAATATTATCCTTTATATTGAATTTCTGTGGTTTTGAACAGTAAACACGAGGGTATTTTCGGAAATTCGCACCATGGGGGTATTTATGTAATTTCACACATGACTATATAAATGTTTCATCTTCTCTCCTGCCCTTATATTTCTGCTTCTCTCTCTCTTCTGTAAATTGAAATCCGGCGACGATTATTATTGCGTTGGTGAGAGATGCCGGTGGTTGTCGTGATGGTTGCTGATCTTTTGGATCGGGGTGGCCTATATATTTGAACGATTTCTGGATCTCTATGGCTTACGTGTTCCGATGATGTTTCGTCGGTCCATGGATGTTTATGACGTTCTTTGTAAACTTCGATCGTGATCGCTGTGTAGCATTTGGGTTTCGTGGAACGATGTTTTTCGAAACCCTAGATCGTTGCATGCGTTCTAATTTTTTCGGGGTTTTCATTATTGTTGCTTGATGCCGGAATTCGTCAACGACAATGATGTTGGTGATTAGATGTATTTGTTTATTTGACGTTGGTACATGTGGTGGTTTTGCAGCCCTAACTTCAGTTCCGATGTTGGTACTAATCTAATGTTTTTTTTTTCGTATTAACGATGATTGGTTTTTTTGGTATATGAGTGTGGCGTTATGGATTTTTGGCTGAAAAATAGACCCAACATTCAATTCTTTCTTGGGTTTTTGGTGTTCTGGTTTTAAAAGCGGATGATGATGAGTTTATAGGTGTAAATTTGAACTAAACATTTCACCTTGGCGTGGCCTGTTTGAGTGATGATAGGTTTTCAACTTGCAATCTCAAATGCAGTCATGGTGAAGGTTCGGTTTACACTTTCTGAGTCGATTTGGTTTATTTTGAAGGTTTGTCATGGTTATTTGTGTCTTTGCAACAATGTTTACAACTGCAAAGTGTTGTTCATGAGCTATATATATGTTGGAAGCATTATACTTTATATTGATTTTCGTTTGGTTTTGGACAGTAAACACATGTATGTTCTGAATTTTTGGATGTTGTGATGGTGTTGGTGCGAGAGATTTAAAAACCATTGTTTGTTATTTGTGATGGGTATGAGTGGATCCAAAGGTGATGTTTCGTTGGTTGATTGTCGGTTTATACCTATAATCCCACCGCAGCCACGGTGTGGCGACAATATTGGCAATGACAATCCCACTGCATCGACGGTGTTGGCACTGATGATCGTGTGAAACCCTTGGTTTCCCTCCCATGTATATGAGATTGTTTGTTCTTTGAAATGGGCCATGATGAGTTGAAGTTAGTCTGAATATAACGTTCCGTTCGCCTGACAAAATTGGTGGATTGTTGGTTTATACCAACAATTCTACTGCAGTCTTGGTTTGGTTACAGTGTAGGCATTAATTCATAATTCTCTGAGCCCTTAGTTAGTTTTGATTTGTATCAGATTGTTTGGTTTTTGGTACGTCATCGTTGTTATTGGGCTATGATGAGTTATTGGGCTATGATGAGTAAGAACGACATGTCTCTCGATGCAGTCATTGATTCTGAGCTCTCTTATGATGTCAAATATAACGCTCGCGCAACGCGCGAGCGAGCGCATTTTACTAGTTATCTTTGAAAAACTTCTTGAACCATATATAATATATCTATAGAACATATACATTAATAAAATTTTATTATAATATTGATAAAAAGTACTTGAATATCAATATAAATCCAAAGTATACATGTTCAAATACTAAAGTATTTCAAAATTGATATTCATTTTTTAAAACTATAGACATATTAATCATTTAATTCTCGTATCACAAGAATTAGTGAAAATAAAATAAAAAAACAACAAAAAGCTGACTTGATAGAGTTGGACAAAATACGCCCGAAAAAGATAGACTTCCCTAACCTATTAACATGATTCTTAAAACCCCTCCAAGATCTGAATACTCGTCGATTTCAATGCCGAGGCTGGTCCTAGAACATTGTGAGAAACAATTGCTTGAAAGTACTATAGAAAGCATACAAGTAGTCAAATCTTCACAAATTGATAACACAGGGTTTAAAATGCAAAACTTGCCCGTTTTCATTTAAATATATAAACCCCCATAGATATTATTGATAACATTTTTCCTTAAAATATATAGATAAGCTTATTGGACATCATCATCATCAACAACAACTTCTCATCGCCTGAAAGAAAGATCCTTTCAAACCACAACAAAGCAGTTATTGAAAAGGGTCTTTATCATCTTCTCAATCACCAATTGTATCTCTTCATCTCCAAGATTTTGGACCTGGTAAGTTGCTTGCAAAAATGTAATCATGGATATGAAATTAGTACCGATTCAATGTTGATATTTGAAAATTGATGCGTAAGTTGAATAACATGTCTATAGAAATGGCTGCGTGTCCTGTTCTTTTGAACAATAGATCATTAAGTAGGTATGATATATCGAAGGTTCATGGTGTGCACACCAAGTGTTTGATGAAATGCCGAGTCCAATCTTGTTCATTATCTTATTCGAATCGAGCTTCGTCTTCGTTTACTTCAGTAGGTGTTAAATCCCAGAATAGGTTGTTAAGTATTAAATCAGTGGTTAATGAAAATGGGAACAAAGAAAATCGTTCTAGGAACAGTGACCCTAGTTTTTTGAGAAGGGGGTTTAGGCTTAGATTGCAACCACGGTTAAGATTAATGTCTTCAAGATTGAAAAAGATGTCGGTTCGAGCAATGTTAAATGAAATTGGAGCTTATGTGCGTAAAAATATGAGAAAAGTGACTTTATCCGCTACAGTTTCGGTTGTATTAGGGTTGTGTTATTTGTTCTTGAAGTTAACCGCAGTTCCATCTCCCAAAATTGTTCCGTACTCGGACTTGGTAACGAGCATTCGTAGTGGTTCTGTGATGAACGTTTTGTTTGAGGAGGGATCAAGACGGATATACTATAATACAGGTTCTTTTGATAGAGAAAATGCCCAAAATTCAGAAAATGATGATGCAAATTTGGTGAAGAGTGATAATGCGAAGGATAGTGAGATTACAAGTTCGAACACGGTGAGGAAGTTGACGAAGACAAAAACTTCAATGCCTGAATGGCAATACTCTACAAGAAAGATTGATCATGATGAGAGCTATCTTCTTGGTTTGATGAGAGAAAAAGGGATTACATATAGTTCATCTCCACAATCAGTATTGATGTCGATGAGAAATGCACTGATTACCATTTTATCACTTTGGATTCCTTTAACACCGTTGATGTGGCTTCTATACCGTCAACTTTCTGCTGCTAATAGCCCGGCAAAGAAGCGACGGCCTAGCAATCAAGTGGTTAATTTCGAAGATGTGGAGGGTGTTGATACTGCAAAAGTAGAGCTTATGGAGGTATGCCACTCTTGTTTTGTGAATTTTGTATCATATTCTGTTACTTTCTTGGTTTAGTTAGTTAATTATGTTTATATAGAAGAATAAAAATAATTTATTATACAGTTACAAAGACGTTCTAATGTAAATAATGGTACATTCGCATAAGTCATGTTAAACTTAAAGTTTAATGTCAAAGAACTTGTTACTTTGTCAGCATAGTTGTTGAAGGCGACAAGGTGTAAAGCCCTAGGTGCGAGGTGCTTAAAAGGCGAAGGATTTTTTTGTCGAGGCACATAGTATAAAAATACCATTGTTAGGGGATTAGACATATTTTAGGCTTGTTTTAGGTTGATTCAAGGCCTGTTTAGGGCTAGTGAATTTGTTTCAGACCTTTTTTGGCGTTTATGGCTGGAACTTGGCCTGAAAATGTGTATCGCGCTGGAAAATGTGACCTTTGAAGCGTGGCTACAAGGCTGTGCTGGGTTGTGCCTGGGCAGCTAGGTGTGCACATTATGTGCTTTTGGCTACAAAGCTTGTTACTATAACAAATTTAGACTCTAAAAAAGGGCATTTATCAGAAAGTTAAATTTTTGGGCATCTTGGGGATTGTGAGTGAGTGAGTATGCTTACCAAATTCTTAAAGACATAAGCATAATCGTTGTACTCTGTATCCTAAAGATAACAGATCAAAATATGTAGAAAGATGTCAAAATATGGCTCGAAACCAAGTAAAAGGTAATATGAAGTCAGTGGAACAAGACACTTTTCTGTAATTCATGCAAAACCTGTAAAGCCTTGCCTATTCTGATAATAATTCTGTGAAACCTGTTTTATAGATCGTTTTGTGCCTCAAAGGTTCTATCAACTACAATAAGCTAGGAGCAAAGTTACCTAGAGGAGTGCTGCTAGTGGGTCCCCCAGGGACTGGGAAAACACTATTAGCCCGTGCAGTGGCTGGAGAAGCCGGGGTACCTTTTTTCACCGTTTCCGCTAGTGAATTTGTGGAGATGTTTGTTGGAAGAGGAGCAGCTCGTATCAGGGACCTTTTTAGTGTCGCAAGAAAGAATGCACCGTCAATCATTTTTATTGATGAACTTGACGCTGTAGGGGGGAAACGTGGCAGAAGTTTTAATGATGAAAGAGACCAAACACTAAACCAGGTAGGTATACTTCCTCTTTTACACTTCATACCTGATTATTCTTATGTATAGTGTTTTGTACTTTCTCTAAGCATTATTTAAGGATATATGTATGCGTGTTTGTTATCGTTAGGTGTTATTTGAATGTGAGTGCAGAAATACTAAAGTTACTATATTTATAGAAATGACAAAAATGAACAGGGCAGGGAGGTCGAGTATATGTTAACGTCTAAGCATGTGTCAAGTATGATTGCCCAAAAAATGTATTATCTCAGTAGTTGAATGTTTGAATAAAATGATCTAGGAAGTTATATGCATTAAAAGCATAGTTTCAGAAACTTTTGAGTTTTGACCTTGGGGAGTACAATCAGTACATCACTTGGGGACGTAAATGACTCATTAGTAATCGATGTAATTTGCATCCCCTAATATTAGTTAATGACCCCCTCATATAGCACAAGTATATCAGAAATTACATCGGGTATTATGATTTCCCTACATAACATGAATAATTAACTGACTACTAGAATATTCACTACATGAAAGCTAATCATAATCTGATGAGATTGTTTTTATGTCGTTTTGGGCATATAGCTACTGACGGAAATGGATGGGTTCGAGTCAGATGTAAATGTGATAGTTATCGCAGCAACCAACAGGCCCGAAGCACTGGATCCTGCTCTTTGTCGTCCCGGTCGGTTTTCAAGGAAAGTGTTTGTCGGAGAACCTGATGAAAACGGAAGAAGGAAGATCCTAGCCGTTCATCTAAGAGGAATCCCTCTTGAAGAAGACACTGCTGTTATCTGCAACTTAGTTGCTTCTCTTACTCAAGGCTTTGTCGGTGCTGATCTCGCCAACATTGTCAATGAAGCCGCTTTACTTGCCGCAAGACGAGGTTTTTATTTACTTTTTGGTTTTACGAGGGGTAGAATTGTAAAAAGAATATGAAAAGCTGATACTTGATATGATGAGATGATAATGAGTGGTTGTTTTTCATGGTTGTTTTTAGGTGGTGAATGTGTGACAAGGGAAGATATCATGGAAGCAATAGAAAGGGCAAAGTTTGGGATAAATGATAGACAAATGAGTCCTGCAAACTTAACCAAGGAAATAGGAAAGATGTTTCCATGGATGCCAACTTTCAGGTCAAGGAATGATGGGTCTCCTTCTCTTGGTGGTTACCAAACTTTGAGTTGAGGCTATTTTCGTCATTTCTCATATACGGTTTCTTTAAAATTTATTTTCTCTTCTTCCACACACTACTGCCATTTTGTTTGTTAAGGGTATTTTCGGCATTTCAAGTGATATGATTTGTTTAAAACTTTGTTTTGTCGTACTAAAAAAACGTCTAGTGATGATATTTTGACACATGACATGCTAGAAAACAATACTGTCTATAGCCATGAAACACATGACTCTATTATTGTGCATTCCCTTTTTTCGTGTGTAACATTTTAATCCCATCAATGTAAGCTAAAACACATGACATATCACATATGTGATCGTCAACATGTAAATTTATTTGGTCATCAAAAGCAAAGTATTTTAGATAGATCCGTGGTTCAATGCAAGCTAAAATACACATGTGACTTGGACCCATGGTTCGTTGGTATCTTAGATGTGATCGACAAAGCAATACTTTAATTTGCTACTTAAGACGTGAATTTTGAAAAGTAGTATTATTAAAACATACTGTTTTAATAACATAAGATAATATATGAAATCATAAAACTTTTCAGTCATAGCTATAAAAAAACTAAAAAATAATATTAATAACGATTTAGTTGTTTATAAACTTGTAACCAAAACGGTACCGTAAAACGTTATAAAAGAAACCATTATCGAACCTAAGTTTTTTCACAAATATGCTATATTTATATTTTTATACAATAAGGTCTTAATGTTAAGTAAATAAAGTGTTTAAAAACAGACATCCAAGTGGCTGTAGTTTAGTGGTAAGAATTCCACGTTGTGGCCGTGGAGACCTGGGCTCGAATCCCAGCAGCCACATTTTGTTATTGCTTTTGTCTATTATGATTGTATTAACTAGGTAAATTGGCCTAAAATAATCCCAACTAACACCTATTGGCCGAAAATAATCCCAACTCAGTTTATTCTCTCCAGTGGTCCCAAATCCAACTTTTTTTGCCTACAGTGTTCCGCCGTTAAGTGCACTTAACGGCCGTTAACTTTTTTTCTATTTTTTTCGAATTTCAAACTGATATTTTAAGGATTTTGATCGAGAGGAGAATACGAGTCTGTTGATGTAAACCTTACTTCCAATTGTTGCTCCAAATGGTTTTATTTTGATATCCGGTTAAAGCATCGTTAGGTTTTAAACACCCGATTGAAGACCGTTTTATCGTTTGGAACATCAGTTCGAAGTAAGGTTTACATCAATTGAATCGTATACTACTCCCGATCAATTTCCATAAAACCTTGTTTTGAAATTCGAAAAAAATCAAAAAAAGTTAACAGCCGTTAAGTGCACTTAACGGCGGACCACTGGAGGCCAAAAAAGTTGGATTTGGGACTACTGGAGGGAATAAATTGAGTTGTGATTATTCTCGGCCAATAGGTGTTAGTTGAGATTATTTTTAGCCAATTTGCCTATTAACTAATGTTGTGTTATTTTACAATTTGTTGATAGATTTTGCTGCAAATTAAAATTGATCTCATAACTCATCCGATATCGTACCGTGCCGATCAAACAAAATTGGTACCGGTACTTGCTATTATCAAATTTTGGGAGTGGTATCTATACTTTACTGATAAGTGATAACTACCATATAGGCATATAGTACGATTATTCGAAATATAATTTCTTTTCTATATCCGATATAAATTGTGGGACGTGACGGATATTGTATATTAGATGTTTAAGTGTTCAATGTTAATGTTGTCTCTACAACTTTGTGTCATTTTGTAATGTTTTTTAGATTATTAACTTATAAATCGAATACATTTGATACGCTATTTTTTTAATATATATAATCCTTCATATCCTCTTCATCCGTGTGTACAAAAATGAGCAAGAATATTTTGTAAAAGAAAGAAAACATGAAAATGATATCAAAGTAATACGAGTATTAATTAAATAGATAAATTCGAAACTAACAATGATTTTTCTTTTATATATTTAAGTACGTTCATCTTTCGAAGACTTATTTTTACTTATTGCACATAAGATTCGAAATCTGTTGACCGCCTGGATGGTTACTGAGAGACACAACCACTCTCAAATTCTTCAACACTCATGGTTAAGTTTCACATTTTTTGAATTTGGTTCCAAGAATTTGTGTAGGCGACAACAAACTTCTTCAACTTTAAACACAAACACATCTTAGTTTCATCTTTTATTTTACCATCAAATCAACAATGTTCCAAAAACCATTTTTCTTCGTAGATATGTATGTATTAATCCGCTCAATTGCGTTTTTAAGGTAACTAATTCACTTGTTTTTATACTCTAGTTCACTAAATTGTTTTATATAACAAACACAATTGAAAAAAAGGAATTACAAATCATTAACGCCGTTGCCGGGGATCGAACCCGGGTCACCCGCGTGACAGGCGGGAATACTTACCACTATACTACAACGACTCTTTATTGTTAGTTCCTTAGAAAGTAGCAATTTATATATATAATAAATATATATATTAAGAGTGGGGTTTATGTCTTAAAGATTGATTAAAGATTATCTGGTTTGGTTCATGATGAGACTTATTTTGGGCTATCTTAAAGTATTATTATAATAGAAATAGTCAAGGTGTGAATTTGCAAAGTAACTGAGTTTCTTCATGTAGCATTAACTTTGTTAGAGTGTATTGTGATTACCGTATCAAAGGTGAACGCGTCTGTTTATTACTGATTGTGACAGTAAAAGGTAACAAGCTAGGAACTAACACCCGAACCCAACTAACCAAAAGCCCTATCATCTTTTAAAGCAAAACAAGATAATGCAGTCTCTACAACACCCTATGGCGCGCAACATTGGTATGTTTTGATATAATCTTTTGTAAGGGTATCACCAAAGCATTAATTAACCATGCATGCACTAAAAACATGTTTTGTGTAGCTGTAGATATGCAGCCCCACAACATATGCAACTATGCACAGATAGATGTAGTTATGCAAGAAAAACTAATGCAGTTATATATTCACCACTTTTAACAAAACATCAAAACCGGTTGCGCAAGCGAACCAAATCCACCTAGTTTGGTTTAAAATCCATACATATATAAAAACCTACGAATAAAAAAATAGGTTAAATTAGATAGACATAGTGGTGTACGTCCTCCCTATTGGCCATGGTCGCAATAGGGTCCAATTGGTGTAGTGAAGCTAGAAGATTTGAATAAGTATTGTTTTAATAGCTAGGAATTTTTTAGAAGTCTATAACACCTATTATTTATTCATAACATACCAAATATTAGATTAGATACAGTGGTGTTCATTATTCGAATACCATTTGAATTATTCGAAATTCGATTCGAACCGAATTCGATTAAGGCAATTCGAAATCGACTTTCGGTCATTCGAATTGGATTCGCATTCGATTCGAATAATTTTGTCGAATGTGGATCGAATACGAATATGATTTTCAGTATTCGCATTCGATGCGTCCAATTCGAATAAGAAATATGTGTATATTTTAATATATAGTTTTAATATATCTAATTAGTTATCTATCTATGAATATATTAATGGGATTGAAATAAAGTTAAAAATACCCAAACCCAACCCATTACCCAATCTTAATTGTTTTTTCTGCATATGAGCATGATTTGGTGCTGTGGCAACTGTTTAGTTGTTGCTTCTACATGTTTTAAACTTGTTTATAGTCTTTTTTGTGTTGATTGTGCGGTTTTAGACCTTTTTTAACATGTTTTAGACTTGTTGATGTACGTGCTAGTATTTTGCATATTGTTTGGGTGATGTTTTGCACATTGTTTGGGTGATGCTTTAAACTTATGTTATGTTGGTGCTACATTTGTATTGTTACTTGATGTGTTTGTTTATTTATATTTTTTAAAGCGAATACATTCGAATCTATTCAAATTCGATTCGAATTCGAATAACTTAATCGAATCGAATACATAGATTTTTATTCGAATGTGGATCGAATACGAATATAGTTTTTAAAAGTCCCAATTCGACCAATTCAATTCGCCTAATTCTCCCAATTCGCATTCGATTCGAATGAACACCCCTAATTAGATATACACAGGTAATATATTATTCACACATCATTTGAAATATTATACGTGGTATGACAATTTACGGTCGTTTAAGACTACATGTAGTGGTATCGATGATTTTCCCACTTAATAATGCCCCAAAATGCCCAATTACATCCTCTACACTACTACCTGAGGACTGGAGGACGTTATGGTCAAAATACTTATCTTTGCCTTTTATCAATAACAAATACGCCCCACGTACACAATTCCATACCACTTTCCTCCAACGGCTACTTCACAAACGGTCACTATGATCATATTAAAAAGGGAAATTGGATTCTATTAATCCCAACTTTCACCTATTGGCCATTATTAATCCCAACTTTACTATTGGCCATTATTAATCCCAACTTTCACTTAAGTGGCCACCATTGAGCCTTCCGTTAACTTTCACTAACTCCGTTAAAAATTGATGACGTGGCATCCATGTGTCAGATGACGTGGCAGCTGCCATGTAACGTTTTTTATTCTTTTTTCCCATATATATATAAATAAATGGAAGCTGCCACGTCATCTAACACATGGATGCCACATCATTAGTTTTTAACGGAGTTAGTGAAAGTTAACGGAAGGCTCAATGGTGGCCCCTTAAGTGAAAGTTGGGATTAATAATGTCCAATAGTAAAGTTGGGATTAATAATGACCAATAGGTGAAAGTTGGGATTAATAGAATCCAATTTCCCTATTAAAAAAAGTAAAAACAATTTATATAAACAATAAACCTTACACAACAAGAGACAAAAATCTCTAAAAAACACACTCAACTTAAATTTTCTCTCTAACCACGTCCTAAAATGAAAGCCTACTATATTTATCATTCATCATCAAGTGGAGATAGCATATCATCGGGTGAAATGAAGATGGATGGGGGCATGAGGCGACTACAAGCGTGATTGCACTCACGGATTCGTTTATACAACATGTTGCTAACCTACCAAGACTCATTCACTAAAGTGTATCCATCAAGAGACGTCGAGTTGGGGCGAATGAACGGCTGATAAATGATTATTTCAATCCGGTAGACCCACAATAAGATGAAAAACAAGTTAGAAGTCGGTTCCGGATGAGTTCAAAGTTATTCTTACGTATAGCTCAAAATTTGAAACGACAGAAACCTTATTGTCAATAAAGAAGCGACACAAGAGGAAGGATAAGATTTACGACTATTCAAAAGTGTATTTCGGCTTTACACAACCTTGGATATGACAACGCAACCGACATAAGCAACGAGTATAAAAAACCGGGATAAAATAACAAGAGATAGTGTGAAGAACTATTGTAAATGTATTATTGACCTTTACAGGGAATGTTATTTAGAAAGCCGACATAGTTTGATCTTTAAAAAATATACGACATACACGAAGAAGTACATGGTTTACCCGGTATGATTGATAGCATGGATTACATGCAATCGAAACTGTCCAAACGCTTGACGAATAAGCATGAAGAAAAGAATAGCGAATTCCAACTTCACGGGTAACAAAGAGACACATAATTAATGCTCTAGCTCTTGATTTGGTTAATCATTGTTTGTTCAGTTATAGGATAGAACGCAATGACTAGTTTATTTTCGATTTCGTACTTTTGTTTTTTTATTTGTATTTTGTTACTTTGATTAATAAATAATGTATAATTAAATGGTTTATTAAATGATTAAAAAATAATTAAATAATAAAAATAAGACCTTTACTATTACATCACTTTTTGACCGGTTCGGGTTCAGGACTCGTTCTATGACCGTACTCCTATGTTTTGGAAGTCTGAGAAAGCTCTTCGTCAACATTCCTTCTATCAGGCCAAGCCTTGGAAGTCGGCTAAGACGCAATGGTTTTAGAGTAATTGTTGGCGTCAAGAGCAAATAGAATTGAAATAAAATATTTTCCTCGATGAGTTGAAGGTTTGTGACTCCTTCTTTCTTTAGTAGTGAGTCTAACTTTACAAATATCATTTATTTTTACCGTCCTGACTTGACTGGTGGGGTAGCAACGCTAACTTCAAATAAGATATTTTTCTGCACAAAACAGGAAAAAAAAACTAAAGCGAAGCAGATTTTTTCATTCCAGCACTTATCTCTAGTTTAGTTATCAATCACATAACAGAAAATAATCAAAATAACCAAAGTAGCATGTAGTCTAAGTATTATACTCCATCCGTCATTTTAAATGTCCATCTTTCCTTTTTAGTTGTCTCAATTTAAATGTCCATTTCAAAAATAAAATTATAACTTCTAATTTTACCCCTAATTATTTGACACAAAAGTTACTTTATTCCTAAAAGATAAAAGACTTTAATGACATTATTGTCATTTTTAAGTTAAAAATATATAATAGTTATTTTTTTCTTAAATTTGTGTTGTGGCTCTTAAAACACTTAAAATGGAATGAAGGAAGTATAATATTACCATGGCATGTGAGGTTTAAGGCGTGTGACGTGTCGTTCAAACACTTGCCCAGAAGGTATGAGTGGATGACCCAAATCTCTCTGGTCGGGTCCGGTCGGGTCGGGTCGGGTCGGATGCTAGAGTTTGGAACAAGCAAAGCGACATGATGTTACTAAAACTAGTGCAATTTACATACCCAAATTCCGTGTATCATTTTGTGTCTGTTGACTCTCTCTCTCTCACAAACCCTAAATTCAACTTCAATTCGATCCATTTCACCTTCAAAGGTACGTAACTCCTTTTGATCTTCCTTTGCTGATGTTTAAGTTCACTTCCTTTGATGTTCATGATGCATATTACTCAACTTGTTATCGATTTCCTAAACTTACGAGCTTCAATTTACTCACTTTTGATGCTTCTTCGTTTGTTGTGTTTTGATTCGTCAATCAGTATGTTGCGTCGTGTAAATTATCTACGAAGATTCGAAAGTAACATCAGGATTTAATCTATTGAAAATAAATCACTTATGTTGTTTAGTTTAACATGAAAAGTGGAGTTTATATCATCAATTCATTCTGTTCTTCAGTTTATGTGTGAATCGAAGGCGAAATTCATTTTGTTCTATAAAATTCTGTGATGACAGACCGGTTTTTCGGATCTGTGATCTTCTGAATTTGAATAGAAACAAATTGGAATGATGACATTTTAGTGTGACTATTAGTTTTTATGTATTTTGTTAGCTAAAAAAGAAATTAACATGAACGTTTCTGCTCTGATTAATATGTTGAAAGATTAAGGATATAGTTATTGAGATTAAAAGTGGAGTGAGAAAAATGTATTGTTTGTGTATTATGTTTTCTGTGTATGTAAAATAGGCAAACAGAACGTGTCTAGGACTAACCAATAGAAATATAACTGGTACGGTCAGAAGTATGATTGTACTGTGAGTATCTTTAACATTTCGCCACAAGCTGAATGGCGGTAAGGTTTATGTTACTGATGCATCCGAGTTGTGTGACTTCTTTTTTTGTGACAATATTGATAGATGGCTGCATCTCTATAGTCCATATGTGTGTATGTCTATATGACACCTAAATGTTATTATCAGTGTATTTTGTTTACGTAGCTTATTGTGTTTGTCTAAATTGACATAGAAGGTAACTACTTATTTTTACCTTTGTTTACTTAGTTTATTGTATTAGTCCAATTTGACATGGAAGGTAACTACTTGTTTTTACCTTTTCCTTTAATGTTAGCCTTCATTTATGTTGTAGAAAGTTGTAATTTTTCATCTCTATTATGGTACAAAGAAAGCCTTATAGAATATCATCTGTTTTTTTTGTTTGTATGTTAAAACCAGGGGTACTTGGCCTATGTTTTTGTAAAAGATGACTAGTAATATTGGCGGGTCAACAGTGAGGGCTCGAGAAAGCTCTTCACCAAGGGACGGTGGTAGCAATGATGCTGGCGATTTTGAATGCAATATCTGCTTTGAACTCGCAGAAGACCCTATTGTCACACTTTGTGGACATCTCTTCTGTTGGCCATGCCTTTACAAATGGCTCCACATTCATTCCCATTCCCATGAATGTCCTGTTTGTAAAGCCCTTATACAAGAGGAGAAATTGATTCCCCTGTATGGCAGGGGAAAAACACAAACAGACCCGAGGTCCAAACCCATTCCCGACCTTGAAATTCCACACAGGCCAGCTGGACAACGACCCGCAACAGCCCCTGCTCCTGACACTAACAACTTCTTAAATTTCGGGTTTGGAGGATTCGCGCCCATGGCTTCTGCAAGATTTGGTAACTTTGCAGTCTCTTCTGGTATTGGCGGCTTATTCCCATCTTTACTTGATATGAATGTTCACGGATTCCATAACCCATTATATGGCCCACGACATGCTTACGGGCCAAGATTTTCTAGTAGGTTCCACGGAGGTCATCATGGCCATGAGATTTTTCATTCTAGGCGAGGACATCAAGAGAATAACCTCCTAAAGACGTTTCTTCTAATGTTTGCGATTTTTTTGGTGCTTGTGATGATCTTGTAAATCGGTGTTCGAATTACACTATAGTTGTTGCTTATGGTTGACCTCATCATCTTGATGATAATGTGTTCATATAATAATTTGTAATTGCACTCTATAATGTTTCTACTTTTCTTTTAGATGTGGAATGGTCATTTTCTTTTCTGTTCAACAAATAACAATTGTGGAATTGAACTTAACTTCTTTTGAAGTGCATATGCAGTTTTCGGCTAAAGCAAACCGCAAGAAAATGCCTTATACCAACCACTTTTTTACTTCATATGCACTGTAATTTTTCTTTCAACCATGTATGTGACATCATAAGAATTTCCTATCAGCATATGCAATTTGTAGCAACTTAATGTAACAGAACTTGCATTAATTTGAACAAAATGAAGTAAATTTGAACAAAATGAACATAATAATTTTACAATGAACAACATAAGTATATATATAAAAAGTTTAGTTTGCTAGTTTTTGCTGTGTATTAAACACCTACTTTACATTCATTACAAAACAGTCAACATTAACCTGGCTTGTAAAACAATAAAAAGAGAATACATTATGCAGTTGTGATCCTGAAGAAACAACACATTTTTTGCTATATATATTTCTTTTTTCCCTATACAATATATATGTGTGTGTGTATATACACACATATGTTTATAAACAATTCTGTAATTCCAAATGTGAATATTTCTGTGCACTTTAAACTATAAGGGAAATCTTCCTGTAAGTCGAATATGGTCAAGAGTGCTCCTGAGACCGTATTTTTGCACAGATTGTTCGCCTTCTCTGAACCCGTCTCCATAAGCTGCAGATGTATCTGTTTCAATCTGGTATTTGAAAAACGCGCCAAGATGTTTTTCACAATCGGATCTTTTTCCCTTTTTTGATGACGCAGCAGCGGGTGCAGATGAAGAAGATGATGATGATGTGGAAGCAACATTTGCGCTACCGGAACCAGCCATGATTTCAGACTCCAACCACATGTGAGCCAACACTTGACAGATCCCTTCTTCTACATTAGGTGGAAGATTAGAGTATCCTGTTTGTTTACATTAATAGCTCCATTAAAACAAAAGAAAATTACTTTCACGATGAGCAGAGGTAACGCTTTCAACCCATTTACTTGTAAGCGGGTCGAAGTGTGGTGTGTTTTATCTCAAACAGATCAAAAAGAAAATTAGCTAAAAAGGAAATGGGTCAAAAGTTGGAGTTTATTACTGCAATGATACTATTTTTATAATTATACAAGTTTGAATGTTGGTGCCACACAAAGTTAATGTTCACTGACAAGTGCTCGCGTGCAAGCCTTGAAGCATGATTGATTTATTTGTTTTTTCACACGGTCACACCATAGTTTTAGTTTAAGAATGTTAACAACAAAAGCCCATTCGTGCTCGACCAACCCCCGACCCGCCGCAATGGAGGACAGGTTGAAACTTACTAGTTACTTACAAAAAAGGCTCAAAAAATGTGTTTATGGGCCAAACCTTTAAGCCGGAGCCAAGCGTGCATCATTTCATGAGCGAGTATAGAACCGGTCAATAACCTAGGGAGACTATACAAGATAAGAATAGCTGTCACTTCACATCGACGGATAAGTTTATACGGCTCTGTAAACATGTCCATTATCCGCCCTGCTCCAACTTTTGGCCGCCTTGTTATCTGATATATACAGGTAAAAGATTAAATACCAATAAAAATATGATGATAATACAAATCACTTTTATAGTAAACATTCTTACAGTGCTGATGGTTTGTTCTTCCGATAAGCAAAGTCCTCTCGTTTCTGGCATGTGATGATGTCCCTGACCCTGATCACGACCATAACATAACCATGCCATCATAAGATAATTAAATTTAGATATCAACATCTAAAAAAAGGCCAAGCCTGGTAACCGGTGCTACAAAGCTCCCGCATGTACCAGCCTTACCCAGAAACTGTTTCCACAACTCGAACCCGTGCCATAGCTCCAAGGTTCACCCAATATAAAGATCAGCATGAACACTGCAAACTTAAATTATTTAGTTTTAGGAGTTAACTTACATTTTTTTCACCTTCCATGGCTTCATTTAGAGCTTGTCTCTCAACCAACAACAATGGTACTTGTTGTTCAATTTTCATGTTTAATCCTTCATAAAAATCTTGAATTTCAAGGTACAGTGGTTGGCATTCATGAGTGTCCATAATTGCAGAGTCGAGGCACTCCAGGCACAACTTCCTACCATCATCTAGTAACAAATACTTAGTGTCTCGAGCTTCCATTCGTTCACAACTGCAACATCGTGGGGTCCCATCATGCTCGTGTGCTGGGCAGTATTTTTGTAGCCAAAAAGGATGTGCCCTGTATTCGATCAAACCGTTTGCATTTGTTGGAATCTGCACAAATCATGAGAGCAATAAGTTTAAAAACTTCACATTATAGTTTGAGGTGGCCATACTTGACACGACCTAAACATCGCATGAACATGAAACTAAAATTATTAGGTTTTCGGTTGTCATATCTAACCTGTTTAATGGACGGGTCGTGTTTGGGTTGACTTGTTTAACCCCTTTAACTAAGAGAGTCTTGTTTGTGTTGACCTATTTAACCCGTTTGATTAAATTAGTTTACCCGTAAACCAGTGTAACATAATTAGAACTTGCATACAGCCGTTTAACCCATTTGATGAGTCTTGTTTGGGTTGACCTATTTAACCCATTTGATTAAATTAGTTTACCCGTCAACCTGTTTAACATACTTAGAACTTGCATACAACCCTTTAATCCATTTGACTCGTTTATATAAATGGAGGTCGTGTTCGGGTTACTCGATTATAAATGTGTAAACGTCTTTGACACACATAAATACATAGATCATTTTTTGTTCAGAAATTTGACCTTCAACCTGAAACCCATTTGAGTCATTCAGATAAATTGGCTATAAACAAATCATGTTCGGGTTACTTGATTCTTAGTGTGTTTGGGTTAGGTTGATGTCTTTGATATGGATATATACCGCTTTTAGGCTCAATGATCTAACCCGTCAACCCAAGCCTGTTGACATTAACGTCTAACCAGATTCAGAAGTCGGTGAAGTTAGGGGACCTAAGTTGAGAAGTCGGTCAAGTTGGGTTTAGTTTCCTAATTGTATTAATCAATATCTTTAATATATTGATTAATTAGAGATAAATCAAACGAGTTGTATTTAATTTATAACAGGTCAAGTATTAGATATTTAGATAAACATGTATGTTTTATATATTGACTAATTAGAACTTTAAGTTAGAATAGAACTCAACTGAGCCATGGTCTATATAACCTAATTGAGCTTGTGATTAAGGGTATGAGAGCTAATTCAGTTTTGACTAATTTTCAGGATGTGTATTTTTGTTTAAATCGATTGGGATTTGAAAACCTGCCAACATGGCACGACTAACGACACTAAATATAATAAACGAATGAAAATTTATAGATTATAAGGTGTACTTACAAAGCTCTTGCAGACATCGCATCTCGGGTGATGGTGTTCTTTATAGCACGATTTGTGAAAATGTCGGTTTTCTGACATGGAGAACTACAAACGAAGAACACAAATAGTTTGTGGGTATTCATTTCTTCAACAAAACTTTGCATAAAAAGCTATCAAGTTGAGTTTTACCTCGTGATCAGAAATAGGTAAATTGCACGAGTGGCAGCGGAAACATTCGGGATGCCATAGTCCTCCCATGCAATTTAGAAACCTCCCATGCCCGATTTCTGCATTGCAACCGACACATATCCTGCAATATAAAAGATCCAGTTATTTCACATGTTTAATGTATGAAACATGTATAAATTTTACATCAAAAACCTGTATCCGCCGTGATAGAAGTATGGCAGAGGTGACAATACATCTCCATAATTGTTTCGTGGCGGTGAGGGTACACTCAAGCTTTCTTGAAGAGCTTTTGCAAGCTGTTCATCTTCTTCTGTACTATCTTCATGATCTAATGAAAACAATATTCAAAACAAAATTAGGATATTTATATTCATTATTTAATTTTCTGAATGGTTGTAAGTCAACACAATTCTACCCACCAATTGGTTGTTTTCCTTTGTTGTGTTCTTCTGATAGGTAGCTTGATTCCGATTCATCGTCGTCTTCTGGAGAGGAAATTGTTTGTTTTTGATCATCTTCTTCTACAGATGAAAGTGAGTGTACATCATGATCATCATCGTCATGATAATGATCATGATCATGATTCTCATCATCCTCATCGACATCTTCATCGCTGCGATCATTGTTAGCATCATGACTTTTATCATCATCATCATCTTCTTCTTCTATAGTGGAAACAATACTTTTTGCATCTTCTTCTAAAAGGGAAAGTGCAATGGCGCGATCAATTTCTTCACTATCGAAGTCTGATAAGGTGTCCTACGCGTACATAACAAACGTTAAACATTAAAACTATCCAATGAAATCAAATAAGTTATTGTAAAAGAGGAAACAAAAGTGCTGATTACCGCTGTAGTTGTAGGATACTCCCAAATTCCATCATTTTTATACCTCCCGTGGTGTTTTCCGGAATATTTATTGCTTGAGCCGAACCCTTTAAGAATCTTGGTTAGCCAGCCCATGACTCTTTTAAATCTCTTTCTACATATGAAATTAACAATCTTGAATGACCCGTTTGGCGAATTTAATCGAGTATGATGGTTTGAAGTGATGTCTTGCAATTCTAAACAAGAAACAAATTTCCATAAAGCTTAAAGCATTTGCATGAACAGTTGGACACCCCAACCACAACAATGCATACACCTCAATCCCAAAAAGGCAAAATGATCATAAAAATTGAAAAAGATGCAAACTTGTATGATGAAATGATGAATAACATGATTGAAACTAATATGAAATTAACAATCTTGAATGACCCGTTTGGCGAATTGAATCAATTGCATGAACAGTTTGAACTTGAACTGATATCTTGCAAGCCTATACAGGAAATAAAATTTCAAAAACCTTAAAACAATTGCATGAACAGTTCAGCAATGCACACACCTCAATCCCCAATTGAGAATTAATTTTAAGGCAAATTGATCATAAATATTGGAAAAAAAATAAAAATTTATATGATGAATAGCATATTTGATTTCAACTTCCACCAACCGAATCTATACCATAAACAAAACAAAAAAGAATAAAATACTCATCATCCAGACAGACTTTGTCGGTTAACTATAATCAAAAGAGACAATTTGCAACTAACCTTCAAGAACTAAAAGAATTTGCAGAAACCATATAACTTGATAAATCCACTTCAATTATACACATAATCACCAACCAAATCAAACAACAATACAACAATCAAGATTTGTAGGCTCACACATTCCAATCACCTGTTGAAACACATCACACAAGAGTAAAAACAAGATCTTGAAGAATTTACAGACCAAGATTTTAGTGTAAAGATAAAGATATGATTGGGGCAACTTAAAACCTAAGCCAAGCAAAGGGGTTTCAAGATTCTTGAACAGTTGGAAAAAAAATCAAATTTTTAATAAGAAAAGATTATTCATCATACCTTCATCCATGAACAGGATCAAATTTGGCAAATGGGTGTTGAAAATTAGTGATTTTGATCATCTGGGTGTGGGACCTTTTGCCCCAATTTTCTAAAATTAGAACATTACATGTCAAAATTGGGATTGAAGCTGCCTGTTGTTTTCATCAAGTGATGACAGAGGGAAAGAACAGAATAAGGGTATTATACTAGTGTAGTAAAAGTAGTATAATTAGTATTTGGCTAATTTGAAAGAGATGTTTGTTTAATTATTGTTATTGTTTGTAATTTGTTTGTTGTAAGATAAATAATGGAAAAGGTATGAGCTTTTTTTGTGGTGGGTTAGTGGGTCGGTGGGTTTGATCCCTTTTAGACGGGAGATGATGCCATAAAAGTCACTTGCACGCTTGCATCTTACTTTTTCTTGCACTTAAGTTTTGTGCAAGATTCATCAAAACCTTGGTTTTTTGAAATGGTTAACTTATACACTCTATAATCTTGTTTCCAAATTTATATTTCTATCATCATATGACTTGAACTTTAACCTCTTGAGAAAAATACCTTTTCTATTGTTAGAACAAAAAACCTTTGTTAGAAACTTACACATTGATTGTGATAATTTCTAGCACGACTCACTAAATGGTGAAATTGAGTGACCTAAGTTGATAAATTTATCAAGTTGAGTTTAGTTTCCTACTAAGTAGTAATTAGCAATGTTTTCAGGACCAGGTCGGACAGTGAAGATGTCGTCTTACTGGTCGGACCGGTTGAGTCAGGTTTGAACGATATAAATAATAAATAAATATATATAATTCAAAGTACTAAAACTTTAAATATAAGTCGGACTCTCAGACCCAACTATTTTAAGTTCTAAAACCAAAACACAAACACATTAATCATGTTAAACAAACACCCGAGATTAAAGCTTAAACCTAATCCAAATTCAAACAAAATACCGTGAGTTTAAACAAAGATGGTCCCAAGTTTAAAGACACAACCAACTTTAAGAAAACCTATCCAATAACCAACCGGCCAAATCCTGGTTCAACTGGTTGTTCGATTTGAACCGGCCGATTTTTTGTGCAAAAAACAAACATATGTGGACCGGTTCGGTGCCATCTATGAATCCCGGTCAGACCGGTTCAAACGGGGTGAACCAGACCTGAAAACATTGGTAGTTAGTATTATAGTTGAGTAGCAATGTAACAAGTTGGTTATATCCTAAAGTTTAGCTATTCTAATTGTTCGAGAAATCTTTCACTTTTTGACCATCAATTTCCACGAGCTCATTACCTAAAGTTGTTGTCTTTCATTGCATGAAATCTATCTAAAATATAATCTAGGGAGATTTTCTTAAGCAAGTATTTCTCAACGAAATAAGTACAACTATCGCTTAAGTTTTCATCTCTATCCTATTGCGCAAATCTGATTTCAAGCACTTCATTACCGAGAAATAATTTTCAATGGTTGTGGTTGCAAATGGCAATACTAGAGCTAGCTTCAATAATCGATACACCAATGTAAATGAAAGATGCTTCTTTGTTTTAACTATCAACTTTACAAGACTTGATAATTATTCAACTTGACAAACCTTGTATGCGTTTTTAAATTATCAATATATATATGTCAGGTGGTAACGTGGGGTGGGGTTGTAAGTTGTTCGTTATCTACTCTGTTGTAATATGTTTTTTTTAACACTATTCTATATGTTTTTTTAAGTAGTAAATTTGGTTTTTGCAAATTAGGCAAAAGTGGGTAAATTGGTGAAGGCAATTTGGAATGTGGGGATGGTAAAGGCTATTTGGATTATTGGACATGTTTTGGTTTAATAGAAAATTGGGCTAAATGTTGGGATGGGCTGGGCTGAATGTCGAGCTCCAATTAAAGGTGCAGTTTAATTTTGGTTAACTGGTTATTTAATACCCTAATTGGTTATTTTACTTTAACCAGTTCAGTTAATAATCGGTTAATTCACTGGTTTTTTATATTATTTTATTATTTTTTCGGGTTTTTTTCCGATTAGCCAGTGGATCAGTTAAAATTCGGTTTAAAAAAAACGGTTAATAACCGGTTATTCAAAAAAATCCCTAATCGGTTACAAACCTGCGGTTAAAAAAATACCCTAACCAATTATTCCTCAATCGGTTAATAACCGGTTACAGTTTCGGTTATTGAACCGGTTATTTTGTGCACCTCTAGCTCCAATAAAACTCTATATGAAAATTTTAAGACCGAACAAGGCGACACAGAGATGGTGGTTAAATTTTACGGGGTCGATCGAGATTTTAATACATGTATATGAATTCTTTTTTTTTCCTTTTTATGTTGGTGGGTACTCCCATGCTCACCCCTACTTGTATAGGTGACGACGCTGTAAGCGCATGAGAAGTGAGTACCCTCATCAAATACCCATAAACACTCTCTACCACTTAGTGTTTAAACATGACTCACTTATATATAATGTTCAAATACTAAAAAATGTTTGGAGAAATAGGTCTCGTCAACAAAAGGTTATCGAAGCTATTTTTAAGACAGTTCTTTGGTGTATTTGGTGTGCGTGAAACAATTGAATCTTCAGACACATAGCCCCTTGCCCAAAGAATGTCTTAGAGGAAACTAAAATTCTTAACTTCCTTTGGGTTAAGAATAGAGCAAAGCTGAAATGGTTAGAGTGGTCTATATGGTGTAATTTTCATGCATAAAATGTAACTTTTCTTTTTACTGTTGTACTCTAACCTCTGGCTAGTCTTTTAATTTTTATGCAATTCCTTCGTTAAAAAAAACCTATTGAGTATATATTGGATACTCACAAGAATCATGGTGAACTAGGAGTTGACTTCCTAATCGACTTAGGGGCTGTTTGGCAAGTCCTGAATGCATGGTTAAGTGCTGAATGGTTAAGAGGTCTGAATGGTTAAGATATTTGAATAGTTAAGTGCTGAATGATTAAGAGGTTTTGTATGGTTGGACATTTGAATGAGATTCTAATTTTTTTTCATTCACTTTGTCCCATATTGGAGTGGAAACAAAAACATTGTAAGCTTATATATGCAAGCCTTCATGGCATATTACGTTCTTGTGTTACATTTACTCTAGCGAGCTAGGTATCCATGCACTAGGGGGTGCAAATTTGGTTTGAATTTCTTGGCACAATGTTGCGACCTGCGGACACGAATGCAGCTCCGAAAATCCGGTCTTTTTTTACTCGGTTTTGTTTTTTTATATCGTTTGGTCGCTTCCTTCGTCTCCACCACGTCACAAACTTCATTCAGACCCCATTCAGCTCTTTCAAACACGAACCAAAGTCTGAATCGCTCAGACCCTCGCTCAGATGCAAGGTCTGATTCAGTCAAACCTGTTGCTCAAGCCAAACGCTCTGAACCAAACCCAGCCTTTGAATCAGACAGATTCAAAGACGGTTCAAAGGTAAACAAACACACTATTAATTAGGTATAGGATGCTAATTAAGTATTACATATGTTTGACATGCTTAATTTTCTTAGAGAAATAGCACAAAGATACATTGTTTAATTGTTTCATTTAAGCAATTCGTATATATTAGTGACTGACATGTAATGTTATGAGTTAATCTGTATATATAAACCCGAGTTAAGGGTTCAATTGACTGTAACGTAACTAAGTTTATGGGTTAAGTTTTTTGTTGGTTATTAATAGAGTTATGGTGTTGATATTGATTAATCTTGAATTTTAGAAGCATATTATATATATATATATATATTGCTTTTAATGGTACGTGTTGATGATTTAACATCGATCCCTAGGCTAGGTTTGAATTAATAATGCTTTATATATATATATATATATATTATGCATGGCATGGGGTTAATTTCTTGTTGTTCACCACAAGCTGTCAGTTATCGATCAACGAGTCACTCCTTTTGGACCACTTTCGCCCTCCTGCCCACGGCCACCCTTTGCCGGTTCATCCTATTTATATTTATTTTTATATTTATTTATTTAAGCATGCATGCATATTCATGCATGTGTTTCTACTTTCTACATACATACATGCATGTATGTATGTGTTCTGTAGAGGACCACTTTGCAGATATGCCTATATACATAAATGTCTAGATGCTTTTCGTCTCAAATGATGTGATTTCATTTGTGTAACCTTTTATAGGTACGTGTTACATCTTATATTATTTTTATTATTATAGTATATTTTCACAAACACATTCTAATATATTCATCAAACCAGTATGTAATAATTACCCTTTTAACTGAAAAACAATTAATGTTTTTAAAATTTACGTAATTTTGGTTGAGATCAGGGGTATTTTGCTTGGCTTGTTCTTTTAATTTATAAGAATTAAACCGACCATCTCTTAATAGAGGAGAGGTATCTTATAATCGTGACGTCCCTAGGAACGTCAAGCTTAACTGGTGCCATCGTTCTATAATCATTGTATGTTTGTACATAAAATATGTACGTACACTACGAATCAAATGATTTTCAATGATAAGAAGAGAACTGGTGCCATCGTTCAGTAATCGTTAATTAGTGCAAAGTAAATAGTTCACACACACACACTGATCTATGAGGGACTACGCACGCCTCATAGATGGCTCACTGACCGCAGACTGATTACCAATGAGTCATCGTTGGCCATAGCATTAAAGAATAGCGAGAGTACGTAGATTATGTTTTCTAAGAGTGATCTAATTTCTATCAATTACAGTTCGTTCGCGTACAAATTATGTTTTCTAAGAGTAATATCCAAATGTAAAACACCGAAACCTACCTGAATCATTTGAAACGAGTAGCGAGACGGGTATATAGTTTATTATAGTATATTTGATTGTTTAATTGGAAAAAAATAAGAAAACAATCATCCACACAAGTCACTTACCTCCATATATAATCATTTAATGGGTTATTGTCAATACGTACAAGCTAGCTAAATCAAACTAGTACGTACTGTCAAGTGTTTGTAGGTATATGGATATTGATATATACATCTATATATGTGGACGTAGACATATGTCTACGTATACATTGTAATGGTCCATGCATTTTTTTATTTTTTATGATAATTAAAGTACTTTTGCTTGAATTATTTGAAGTCATTTTCCATGTAGAGGGGGGCCATACATCCCATAAAGTTGTCCAAGCTTCTCTCTGTCCATTTTCTTTTCTTTTAATGCTATTAATCTTCTCTCTTCTTTTTAATGGTTTTATTACATTAAATATGTACATATCCTTTATGTAGCATTATTTCTCAGTAGCTCACTAAATGGATGAAGTTACCAGAAAGAGTCAAAAGTCAAAAAGTCAAACTTCAATACATTGCTGGTCAATAATGTGTGTGTAATTATATAAATTTTATTACTTTTAAATTTGTCATGAAAAGTGGAGCAATACCATGAGAATGTTGGTTCTTAATTTAATGTGAAAGACATTAGACATGGCCTAGCTTTGGTCCTCAATCCCTAGAAATTGTCTTACTATATATATCAAATAATCCATGCATAGTGGAGGGTAACTTTATTGGTTTATTTTACTTTATTACTACTTACTTAGTTTACTACATATAGTTGTTTATCCTATGGGTTTACAGGTTGATGTTGACGTGTACGCCCAGATAAGTTAGTGGGTTTTTTCGAATTAAAATCGAATTTTCTTTGAAATATATAGGTTTGGGTTACTTAATGCTGTCTGTGTTCAATTCGTATAATATACGTATAAGATTGTCTTTCGCCATTAGGTTACTCTGAATAACTGATCTTTATTTGTTTCTTTGTAAAAAATAATTTGTATGTCATTTATCCGAAGTTTTATTTAGACAAGATTTTCATACAAGAGGGATGTATTTGTATAAGGTGGTAATGATATGAGTGTTATTGTTTTAAAACCACATAAACTATTAGTATTCATAAATATATGTTAGATATTAAAAATGTGAGCGGCTCAACCACTATAACATGTAATTTCACACTGCAAAAATTATCACTCTTTGAATTCACACCCCTTTAATTACACACCTATACATGTCACATTAGCACCACGTTAGATTTCTTCATTTCTCCATTTTTTCGTGTATTCTTTATTTATAGCCGTAAAATGAAGCTACCACTTTCTGCTTCATAGAGCAAATCATGAATTTAAAAACTTCTATATGGGGCATTAATATCAATTTCGACACTTTCGAAATCTACTAACGAAATTTTAACGTTAAGTGTGTGACAAACCAGTAGGGTTGCAAACGAGTCAAGGAGGCTCGCAAGCTAAAAATAAAGCTCGTTTGAGTCGAGCCTTAATGAGCTCGAGCTCGATCTCGAACCTAAAATAATGTTCATTTTGTTATCGAGCTCGAGCTTTGTATTCAAAAACTTGTCCAGCCTTAACGAGCTTTCTGTTTATATATTAGACTCGTCTCGTTTACACCCCTACAAACCAGGATCTCGATCAGTTATTAGTTACACCAAACGACACTATATGAATTTAACATATATGTGTCTTATTAAATGAGAAAAATACAATACAGAGTTAATGTTTAAAACTTTTACGGAAGCGTAAACGTGTAATGTCAAACATTTAATGTAAAGTAAATGCACAAAACACGTAACCAAAAGTTGAAGACATAATTTAGAAAGAAAAGAAATATTTATGATGTAAAAATCAAGCATTCATGCCATGCCCTAGCATGTAGTGTAACCAAAAGACCTAAGAAAAACATTCTAAAAAGTGTCAACATACAAAGGTTAGTGAGTTCACATGTAATTGTAAAACAAGCATACATGTTTCAAGTAGATAAGTAAATAAAATGTGTTGGTGCATGCAGTTAGCTACTAGTGTCAAAGGTAATCGACCGAAGCTAACGTATTATGTATATTTTACCCACACCATGGTCCAACATGACATGGATGAAAGTGAGTTAGGCTAATTCAAACCAGGTTATGAAAGATCTGGGATCATTGTAGGTTGGATTTTGGTGACTTTTACATTTAAGATATTACTACAAGACCACTTGAAAAACCTTATAGAGTCATACTACTATTTCTTGTAAAATGTTCAAGTTACCAAATTGAACATGGAATGAGTTATGACTCATGCAACAATAAGTTTTTGTTTTGAATTTAGTTTTGACAATTGTTTTTATAAAATAAAAAAAGTCTAACTAAATATCCTTTAAAAATTCATTGGTTTAATTTTCTAGAAATTAAAATCCTTAATCTACAATTAAGACTCAAGAATGGACCACTTTGGTTCGGTTTTTATCAAATTATGATTTTATCAGAACTTTATCATTACCGATTAACGAAATCTAAATGGTTTTTTAGAACATGTTTATCATAATAACAATCTAAACAACAAGAATTTATGTATTTCCCTCAAACAACGCAAAAATTCATTAAGAATCTCAAATCATGATATACTAACAATCATCTAAGCATGATTTCATCACCAAACATCTAACAAACATTTTTAAGCAATATATAACTAACCAAGTCACCATCAATTTTACACACAAATCATTAATTGCATAAGTTTGAATGAACTATGGTTTGTGAGACATGTGAAAAATGAATTTTAACAATAAATTAATAAAAAAAACTTACTTAAAATCAATCTATTTGGCTTTGAAGATGCTAGAAACACCTACTAACATTTCCAACTCCAAGATCAAAAGTTCAATGGCTTGTGTGTGTTTGTTGAAAACCGTAGGTAGAAGAAGGAAGAGGGGAAGGAGATACGTTTTTTATTTTATTTTTATGAAGTAGGGTTAGGGTTTTTTTCTTTTAATAAACTATCGTGGGTAAAAGATGGGTTTTGGATCACACTCATGGACCACCTGGGTGATCTATGAATCCCCTTTTAATTAAAGTTTTTAAAATAACAAGTAAAATATACTTAAACGTTAAAACAAGTAAAATAAGTTATTTCACCAAATTAAACACGTAAGCCACATAACAAAAATTTTACCTCACTTATATTTATTTTATTTCCCTGGATTATTATTTAGTTAATTAACCAGGGTTGAGTACAAAATCGTATGTGATCGGTAATTCCTCGAATTACTGTTATGTGAGTGGTTGTGCAATAACTGATTAAACAAACACACTTAATAACCCTAATTAAATACAACACATGATTGAGATAATAGAATTAACAGAGTTGTGTTGAAACGGAGTTATCCTGTAAATGTCGGTAGTCACAAGTTTATCTCTCTAGTTTTCTCTACGTCTATCAAATTAATTACTATTTAATTTCGTATTTATATTAAATATAAGATGTTTAAAATAAATAAGATATAATAAAAAGGGCCGCGTGATGCGGCAACTGAGTCTTGCGCGCGTGAAATTGTCACGAATGTTAATAAAAAAAATTTCATATATCTCACTTTACGGTGTAAAGTCGTAATATGTCAAAGCCAAATAGTAGAATACGAGGTCAAAGTCATAAATATGTCAAAGTAGAATAAGGGTCAAAGCCGTAAATATGTCAAAGTTGAGTTAGGGGTCAAAAGTGTGAAACTAGCAAAGTATAAGTACTGCGCCAGTTAGAAAGTTGAGTTGACGGTAATATTGCAATCTTAAAGCTAGTGGGTGTGAAGATAATTTTACGAGTTGTAAAGTGTAAGAATATCGTGCCTGATTGTAAACGTGTAAGAATAACATGCTCCTCGGAATTTAACATGTTTTAAAGTCAAAAATGCAAATTGTCGGGGTCGAGTTTCCCCTACGTCTACGTCTCCTCGTCATCCACTTCAATTGCTCTTAGAAAGCTCTTTTCTCCCACTTGAATATGTAGTTTAATAATAATGCTAGTGGGCATGCCCATAGATTCAAGGTCACCACTAACCCGCACGACTACAGTACCTCCGTCCAAGCGTGTAGGGCGTGGTCGATGTAACATGGGCTCTCATACCCGCACATCACCCCTCACAACATCTCAATTTTTTTTTGTCTTTTGTGCACCAATAAATGTGATGGTAGAAAAGAGTAGGGATGCTATTAATATTTTGATATGTAAAATACTTAGGAGGTAATAGTAGGAGCAGTCTCACATTTCTAAGAGTTAGAGATTTTTTAGAAACACCTAAATTCAAATATGACGGAAGTAATTTACGAAACCGAAAAACAAGATATTTGTTGTTTGAGTTGTTGGAAACAAAAAGCCAATGTTTTGAAAACCGGATTGGTCATTGAACTAGTTCGGTTCCGAGTATTTTACATGTTTTATTCTGATTGGCTGGTTTGAACGGAAAATGGCGATCGAACTTGGAATTGACAGTCGATCCTGAAAACTGGATGGTTGAATTGGAAAAATAAAAGGGTGAACAAAAATTTTTAAAACTTTTTATAATTTATGTATTTATATTTATAGAAAGTAAGGACTATGTGCACCTTTAGGTTGTAAGAACTTAGTGTATTACTTTATACATGCTTATTATTTTATATCTGTTTGGTATGTCTTTCTATCATTTATCTTTCATCGGGATTGACAAAGTTTTATGTGTTATCCATGAGTTTTTACGTGTTATTTTTAAGTCATATTTTGAAGTTGCTTCGGTTGGCATGGGCTCTCTTTGTCTTGATATTGGAATCGGGGGTCTCACAGGAGTTGCCCCTCTATTTCATAAGATAGGGTCATGGTCGGCCCTTTCTTCAATTCTTCCTAGTCCCTACTCTTGAAGTGATATTATCACTAAGTAGATGAGATGAGATTTATGATCCAGTTTTTAAATTCGATCGATCTGACAGGTAGATTGGTAAAAAAACCGGTTAAACGTCTAATCTGATTATGAAAATATTACAAAACCTAAAAAGTCTCCTGTCATTAATTAAGTCTTATGACATTTAATAATTTAATAATTTGCTATTAATTATTTGCATTATCAATTTGACCAACATTATGTTTGGCCCCATTCTACTATACTTATAATTTATTATCTTGAAGTGTCCAAATGGATGTTTTGAATACCAGGCTAGGGTTTAAAGTCTTTGGTGATCTCGTTTGGGGTTTTCAATCGTTTTGAGCCTGAATAATTTATCGGACTAAAAATTGTGGTCTAACTAAAAAACCGGGCGGATGAACTAGAAAAAAGAGGTAGGAAAGAATTTTTTTTTTTAAATTTTTATATTTTATGTAACTATTTAAAACATGAGTTTTTCTAAAAGTGCATTTATACACCTCGGAAGGGCACATAAAAGTGCATTTATACACCTCGGAAAATCTTTTTTTAATGAAACATATATTTCTCAATCTACAAAAGAAACTTGTTACGTTTTACAATTATCGATGAGTGCAATTAGGGTACATATTAGACAAACTTTTAAAATATTTTTGAAAAACTTTCAGTTTTTAAATATGATCCGACCAATAAGCCAGTAAGATCGATGACCTAGTTACTGTTTGGTTTTGAAAACATTAATTGAAACAAATACTAATATACATGCGAAAGTTTCACAAGGAGTGATAAACAGATAATAAATAAACGATAACATGTAAATAAACTTATAAGATAGATTTGCACCTTGTACGATTGATTCATTATAGGATTATTAATCTTTAACATGAAAGTGAAACAAAACAGCATTTGTACAGTTGTACTGTTTATACATATGTAATTACGAACTATAAAATACAAGATATAAGCACACAAAAACTAGATGTAATTATGTAAATGTAAATAAAATAAGAACTCAATTGAATTATCGTACACACTATATTTAGTCTACCTATTTTATTCCAACTTTTGAATTTCATGGCTACAAACACATCTTTGTGATTTTTAAAATATCCTTAAAGAGTACCGACACAAACAATATTCATTCCCAACTTTTATAAGCATCAAAACATGTGTTATCAAACGTACGTCTTTGCTTAACCATAGATCATTTTTTTTGGAAAATTATAACAAACTATTTGACAGGTTCCGATATTTAAGCTGGCCTTCTAATTAACTTCATCTTGTTGATTAAGGTGATAAGTGAGAAGTTGGTTTTCTTTCCGTATTTCTTTAATTAAAAATTTAAAACCAAATCAAACAAGCAACTAAATATATAAATAAACATACATGTTCAATAGCAAATAATATTAGACTAAATGTAATGGTTAATGTTCCCTATGGGCATTTCACGCCATGTGAATGGTGATTAGGCAAATAGTTTTATACCAAAAAATGACGTAATGTTATAATGCCTCTCAATCATTAGTAAGAGAGAGAAGTGAGTGAGAGTGTGTTAGATGAAGTGTGTCAACAGCAAATCACAAACCGCATTCGAATTTGATTTTTTTTTTCAGTTTCAACCGAATAAACTGAATTTTTGTTATTAGGGTTTTTCATTATAAATAAGGTTTATTTTTGTTATTCAGGTTATTCGGCTATATATAACTGAATTCATTTATTTGATTCGGTTTAATTGTTTTTGGTTTCATTTTCGGTATTAATTGTTCTTTGTGTTTTAGCAATAAGTCAAGGACCTATGAGTTTTCAAAAAAAAATTAATTTAAAGGAAAATTGGATTTAAAAAATCTAAACTTTGATATATTAACCGGCAAATGTCATAACTGAGAAAATTCTCGATAGATGTCTCGACTTTCTAAATTTTATAGTAGAGGTCCCCTGTTAAAAACACTTAACGTCATTAGTTTTGTTTTTGTTTCAAACTAATGTTTTAGGCTTTTCATCGGGATAAGATACAAATCGCTTGATGTAAATTATCTCGAAACGGTGATTAAAATAACGAAACAATGCTTCAGCCGATGTAAGTTTTACTGTTTTGTAAAACCATTACATCGTTTGGATCAATCGATTTGTATCCTGCTCCAAATCAAAAGCCCTAAAACAGTAATTTGAAATTCCAAAAGAATTTAACGATCTTACATGTTCTTTAACGAGAGACATCTGTTAAAAAATATCAGAACCTTTACCAAGAACTTTCTCTGTTAAAACCTCTGCCGGTCAATAAGATAAAGCTTGAATTTTTAAAATCCATTTTCTTTTAAAGTAAAGTACAACTTCACGTAACAAACTAGTAGTTTTTAACTTTTTTTTCTCTTTGTAAAAAATTTGTTTAAATTGTCAGAAAAATCAGAAATTATACTGTTAGTTTCTCTATTTACCTTTTTTTATATATAAAAGACGGTTGGTGTGGAAAATCCAAAGAAATACATCATGCTTCGTAAGCTTCACAAAGTATATGCAGAGATCCCACTTGAATAATTGAATTGTATAAATTAATTCATCAGTTAAGATATCATTGTCAGTAGGTAAAAGGTGCCCCTTGATTCGAATTATGGATTATTTTGTCTTTTAAGTTTTGATTACTAAATTGTTAATGCATAATTATTAATTGTACTCAATAAATTAAGGCACGGATCTCTTATGATTCCAAGGGGAAATTTATACAATCCAATTTGTTAAACTCCAAATAAAAAACATGGTCTCACACGAAACTATATGTTTTTTTAAGGTTTTTTTATATATTTCCCATTCCTAAGTCCATCAATTACATATTTACCCAAGCCTAAAGTTTAATTACATATATCCCCTTTGACATAATAAATTACTCATTTACCCTTCTTTTACACAAACCATAAGAAAATATAAAAATATATTTATGAAGATCATTAAGGGTAAAATAGTAAATCAAAAGGCTATTTTAAAGAAATTGGGTAAATATGTAATATATATGGTTTAGGAAGTGGAAATATGTAATTGAATTTAAGAAGTGGGTAAATACGTAATAAATGATCTTAAGAAGAGGATATATGTAAATGCCCATTTTTTTAACCATAAAACCAAAACCCAAACTCTTTCTCCTTAGTCGCCTCACTCTTGTATCACTAGACTAAAAGACCATTGATACAAAATCTATATATAATTGATAGTTTAATTAACTAGGTTATTGTCATATATTACACATAAGTATATATTTTTTTAATAAAATATGGTTTTAGAGGACACATATCATTCATTAGAGAATGTGTTGAAGTGTTTTCCCGCTCAAATATAAGAATATTATTTTTTAAGCTTTATATATAAAAAAATCGATAACATGAAATCACCCATAATATCCTATTTTAAAGTTTTAACCTACCTTATTTTCATACCTGAAATCACTGTGAAAACTTAAACAAATAACTCATCGCAGTTTACGACCCATTCCCATGCGTGCCGACCCGTACGCTCGACCCGATACATATGAGTGTCACCATCAATTATGCCGGATATCAATCAACTGATTTTTTTGTATATATGTTTCTATTAGTCTTTTTTATATAAAATAATTGATATGATTTATAAGGCAGCTAATTTAAAATCGTTGATATCTAATTTGCAGCTAATAGTGTGTTTGTAATTTAAGTATATTTGTTTAAGGCCCATCTTAGAGTTTGTATGAAACTTGTCTTTCTATTTTTACATATCTTTCATGTAATATGTATTATTTTTAAATCTTATTTTTTTTTGTAAAGTTTTAGAACTATGTGTTTTGTTATATAATCCGTGTAAACACTGGATTTAATTAATCTGGTTGTTATAATAAATAACCCATATACCGAATATATTTATTCTTTAATTTTAAGGACGGTGGATTTTTTTTGTTATTTCGTTATTATTTAATCGAAAAATCATCCTTTCATAAATACGCCTCACCATTTTCATAAGCCTTTAACATCATATTGTCTAGTTATCATTATTTCATAGATGTCTGTCAATTAAATAATACTTATTTTATTTATTTATTTGGGATTTCTGCATATATCCTCCTACAAACTTTAATATTTGCGTATTTACCAAATTCAAAATTAATATTACATATATCTCATTTTTTATAATAATTCTCATATTATCAAACTACATTTGATAATATTAAAAACCATATAACCTTCCAATTAAATATATAAAAGTTAAGTTAATATTTAGAAGCAGTGTGTTTGAATTTGTATTATGAAATGGCGAAATGTTGGGTATTGATTTTGTAGTTTACGAGTATTCCCAACTAAAATATTTCCTACGCTTTTTATACATTAGTTGTTTTTATAATAAGATATATGTAACTAGATTAGTATCCGTGTACTGCACGGATTTTAGTTTTATAGGTTTTAACTTAATTTACATATCAAATTTAATTTTAACATATCTCTTATTAAATCGATTTGGATATTTACAAATATATTCATACTAGTTTAGTGCCCGCGCTACGCTCGGGAACACAATTCAAGTGATGGTTTTAAGGATGTTCATGAATGTTCCATTTAGTTTTGAGACAAAACCGTGATAAAACGGAACACATGATATATTTTTAAAAATTAGATTTTTAGTATAGCAATATTATACTCAAATTAAAGAGAATAAAGTGCTTAGTTTTATGATGTAGTTTAATTTTTTTTAAATCATATAATAATGTTATGTATATTTATAAAACACCGAGGTCTTTAATTGTACGTTATTATTAAATTTATCCATAAGTTTCATTTTTAAACCCTATCAAATAGAAACCGACTCACATACACCCCTTGTAGTAAATGGTTAAAAATATAAACACTCTTAAATTTTTCAGAATTCTCCAAAATATTAGGGGACCAAAAATGTAATTAGTTTTATTATATTAAATTTTATATACATATTTTAAATAAAAAATCATTATTGTGAGATAACCTATCAAATAATGTCACATAAGCTAAAAGCTATGAAAAGATGCCACATAAGATTTTTTTGTTTTGGTATATTTGTAAGGATATTATATACTGGGATAGTGTCCGCGTGACACACGGGTTTGAGTAAAAAAACTTTAATAAAATATTTTTTTTAAAACACACGTAATATATATGTAATTTAGAATTTGAATCTCATGAGGAATATAACTACAAAGTAATCCATCGGTTAATATGGATAAATAAATATTTTAAAAACTTAAATTTGAACACTTATATGATTAGTTATAAACTAAGTAGATAGATACAGAAAAAGATAAATTTGAATATATGAAAATATATGCGGGTAGTATTTTTAACCCGAATAGGGTCCATGAGGCTTATAGTCATAACGAAAGAAGCACTATGGTTTGGAAAACAACACCCAAGTGGTGATTATAAGAATATTCATATGGGCATAAACGGTTATAATTAGTTTTGAAACAAAACCGTTGTAAAACCGGAACACAAGATTGTTTAAAAAAATTGTTCGGTTGTTATGCCAATATTATACTCAACTTAAAGAAAAATAAATGCTTGATCTTATAAAGTAGTTTTTTTTAAAATATAATTTCGTATAAGAAAGTTATTTATGGTTATAAAATACTGAAGTATTTAATTGTAGGCAATTACAAACTTTATATCAAAGTTTTATTTTTATATCTTATCAAATATAAACTGACACATTCTCACCCTAGTAGAAGAGGGTTGAAAATATAACTATTCTTAAATTTGTTAAAATTATACTAAATATTAGGGGGTCAGTATGTAATTAGCGTTATTAAATTATATTACTGTATTATATATATTTACATAATTGTTTTAAATATAAAATTATTATTATGATATAAAGTCTCAAATAATGACACATAAGCAGAGAAGCCTTTAAACAATGCCACCTAAGCAAAATTGATTTTACTTTATTATAATAGAGATAAAAAATCATATGTTGCAATAAAGGATATGATTTATAATAGTTGGTAAATTTTTATTGGAACATATCGGGTTATGAGATAATTCACGATAATTGTTAATTTTTTTATTTAAACATATCGAGTTATGAGATAATTAATGATAATTGGTAAAAATTTAATTTGAACATATCGGGTTAGGATAAATCATAATAATTGATAAGTTTTTTTATTTGAACATATCAGGTTAGGAGATAATTCATGATACTTGGTACATATCGGGTTAAGATATAGATCATGATAATTGGTAAATATTTGTATTTGAACATATCGGGTTAGGAGATAATTGATGATAATTTGTGAATTTTTAATTTAAACATATCGGGTTATTTCTAATATGGAGCATACCATGACCCATCTAAAAATTCTCAATCAAATTAATTTAGAACATGACACCTAAGCAAAATCCCATGTGGAATAGTTAAAATAATGACATGTGGATGTGTTACTCAATTATTAGAATAGATAGATTTTATTGTTATATAGTTATATTGAGTAGAAGGGTAAAATTGTCAATATATATGTATTAATTAATAAACTAAATTAAAATGGGTAAACATGCAACAATTTTCAATAGACAAGGGGAAATATGCAATAAAATTAAAAGTTGGATATATGCAATTGTCCCTATTTATTTTGTTATTATTTTTTCTCTTTCTTCAGTTACAACAATATCAAAGGAAAGATGTGGGTGAATAGGATCTCTCAAACATGGAAGTATCATATTTCCCCCTAAAAACTTAGAGGATAAAGTATCCAATATAAGACTCAAATAACACAAATTTTCACATTTTGTTTAAAACTTAGAGATGAAATGAGTTCAAGCTTCTATTAGGAATGCTTTTAATACTTCAAGACCTTATCACTATATTAAATCCAATTTTTTTTATAATTAAAAAACACATTTTATTTATACGACTTGTATGAATAGTAAAATCATAGTGGAGGCCATGTATCGGATTTTAATTGTGTCAAGGTTTTGTTTTTCTATTTTTTATTTTAGAGATATTATATTTAATTTGTGTGTGTAACAAAAAAGAGTTTTAGGGTTGTCCCACTAGTTTGATACATTGTTACCTTCAGCTACAATATTCGCTCTAGAAATCATGTATGCAAGCGGAATTCACTTGGTAATAGATTTAGCGAACCCGACGTTGACTTGCTTAACTAGGTTGATCAAACCCTCAGCATGTACTTCCATAATGTACAACGACCCTTGTTTTTCAACCCAGGAACCACCCGATTCCCATTGATCACCCAGCAATTTCCACCACCAAGCCTTATAACTTCCACTCCTTGTTCATCCAACTAACTAACCAAGATCAAATTCTTCTTTAGATCTGGAATCACCCTGATATTCTTCATCTTTAATGTACTTCCCAATGGAGTAATCAAATCAACATCACACATTGTTATAACATCAAGCATCTTTTCATCAGAATGACACATTTTTCCACAGTCGCCATTGTTCAGATTCACCATTGATTCATCGCCATCGATTCACTGTTATGTACGACGTGAAACAAAAAACTAGATCGAGGATCCAAGAGACCACATTACTTTCAGTGGAGAGTATTATTACATCACAATATACTTATCCTCTATAGCAGCATTCAATGTTTTCTTGCATTGACTCTTAACATGTCCATCTTCATTACAACCCTAACATTTCACGTTCTTTCGAGTTCTACTCTTCCCACCGACTCCCACTACCCTTGTTATTTACCCTTCCCCTACCTACATGTACATCTTAGTTGAAGATCTAAAATTTGCACTTTTCGTACGAATCTATACACCTAGTACAATATCTTGAATCTTGTTAAATGCAATCATATCAGTCCCAACATAACTAGTAACCGCAGTCACTATTCTAGACCAACTATCCGGTAGTGAAGATAACAACACAACTTTAATCTCATCATCGAATTCATTCCTACAAATCTTAATCTACGCAAAATGGAATTATGATTGTTGATGTGAGTAGTGACTGGACTGCCATATTTCATCCTTGTCATGAACAATTCCTTCATTAAGAACACTTTCTTAGTAGCAGACGAATTTTCATACATGTTTGATAGAGCCGACATCATTCCATACACATTGAACTACATGTCCTTGGTAACCCAAACTGCTTCTTCAGCTTTCTCCTTTTCTCTGGTTTCTCCTCCAGTAGAACATTCACCTAAAATAAGTACCATTAAACCTTTCGATCGTAGAAAGTTTCCCGTCTTCTGCCAAAACAACAAACACAATACCACTTCGAAAGAATACAAATTACCGAGCAAATGATAAATCATCAAAAGATTGAATAACTGAACACACAAAAAACATCCTTAGTTTTGCAGGCGAATTTACAAATTCACTGGTGAATTTGCCAATAGTTTTGTTCGTAAGTTCGCTTGACAACTTTGTTCGAAACTAGTAGTTTGGCTCGACAATTTCGCTGAAAATGAACTTTCGTTAAAACCGTAATTCGGCAATAGTTTCACCCACCAATTCTCTAGATGAAGCAACACATATGAAGCTGTTTGCACGTAAATATACAAAATCAGCTCTAAACTCAATAAAATCACTGTAGAAGACAATCAATAATCGAAGGGATCAATCACTAATCGATCAGGTAACAAAGAACGACTTCAAACTCTGATTTTTTATGGGAAAACATGAATCTAAGTGTTTTGGAGAAAACCCTTTTCGTAGGAAATAAATAGAATGAGATGTGATGATTGATCCAATCTAATACACGATCTATATAGTAGCTCCGCCTTCTTTGAACCCTGGAATCAGGTGGGAAAGATCGAATAAAAAACAATCCTAAAAGATCGGATACTAGTTGTTGGAGAAACTGGTACAACAGAAGAAACATAATAAAAAACACACAAGAAAGCAAATAAAAACACATGAATATAACGTAGTAGTCCAAGTTGACATACAAAGTAGAATATTTCTATTACTACCCAATGTTTACAACAGAAGGATTACAATATATAATGAGGTATACATAGAGATGCTATTAGGGTATGAAACTTAAGGACCACGAAAATTATGGTAGGTCAAGCCTATGTCTTCTAATATCACCCGTTTGGCTTTAGGCCTTCACCACATGTATTTTTTCTTCTTTAGAGGTGTATTTTAAGAAAAAAAAACTTTGAAAAAACTATGTGTATTAGGCTTGACCCTTTTTAAATTAAGTTTTTTATAATTTCGACCCCACAATTTAAATGTTTAAGTTTCGACACTAGCATACAACAACGCATACACACATTGCCAGGTAGGGTTTATAATCCTAACTTCTAATCGACGTGTGGTTTAATTTAGAACACGACACAAACTTACATATTTATATACCACAATTATATTAAGCAATGAACTGAACCAAGGAATTTACAAAAGAATGACAAATAAATCGACAATAAGTTGCACCACAACCCAAATATATATATCTTCAAATATAAAATTTAAAACATATATAGGGTGTTTTGCAAGATGTTATATGTCAATTTAAACACCATATATAAATATAAAAACTAATAAATTGTAAAGAAATATATATGTTGATAACATGAGATGGCGTTGAAGAACAGCGACTGCTTATTACAAAGTAGTTCGTCTCTTTCTCTCTCTATCAAGAAGGCGATTGCAGAGAACACTTCTTGTTAAAGAGAAAGAAAGAAAGAGTATATATTCATTCATATCAATTAAGTTGAAGATCGATTTTATTTACCTATCTTCTTTAAATTTAATTATCATATATATTTGACAAAACCATCAACAAACATCCATTTGATATATACATATATGCTTTCTGTTTTACACCTTTTTCTGTCTTTAATCTCCATCATATATCCTCAATCTTTGCAGAATATATATATATAGCCTCTCAAGTACTTTCATCAACATGAGTTACATGACATCATGCAAGCAGTACTAGCAAATTCACAAGCAATTGTGTACTCAATTCTATGTCACAAGATTATATTTTCAATTTTTCACATGGGTTTGAGAGATCATCGTCAACATCTTCATCTCAAGATCAGATCCGGCGAGATAAGTTGAGACTCCAAGGGTTTGAGCCACCACCGACGGTCGGATTACAACAAATGGATGAAGAACATGGTGGTTTACCGGCGGTATACGACACCGGAGTTGGGATGTTGTCAGAAATGTTCAATTTTCAAACTAGTGGTTCTAGTTCAACCTCCGCCGTTGAATTGTTAGCAAACCAGATGAATTATCAACACCACCACCATACTCACCGGCCAACCACCGCCGGAGATTGGTATGGTAACAGTGCTCAAGCCATGCAACTTTTCTTGACAAACCCATCACATGATCAATCACCATCTTCACATCATCAAGAAAGCTTTGGTGGTTCAACGAGTAGCGGACAAGGGCATTTTGGTCATTTCACATGGGTTCCTCCTGGAGGTACCTCTAGTGAAAATGTTGGTGGAGTTGAAGGGCTTTCACTTTCATTATCATCTAGTTTACAACACCTTGAAGGAGCTAAAGTTGAGGATTTGAGAATTGGTGATGAGTCGGGTGGTGCCGGAATGTTGTACTTTAATCAAGTTAGTGGTAGTGGTGATCCTTACCGGAATAATTTGCATATGCAAGGAGGAAGTGGGGTTATGGGTCCGACCCATCAACCGATCCATATGGGGTTCGGATCCGCTTCGTTAGGAGGTGTCAAGGTTTTAAGAAACTCAAGGTATGTTAAGGCAGCACAAGAATTACTTGAAGAGTTTTGTAGTGTTGGAAGGGGTAGTTTCGTCAAGAAAAACAAATCCGGGTTGAAACGTAATAATTCCGACCAGAATCCGACGAGCAGTGACGGTGGTGGTGGCGGCGAGTCTTCTTCAAAAGATCTTCCTTCTTTATCATCAGCTGAGAGAATTGAGCATCAAAGACGAAAGGTCAAACTTTCATCCATGCTTGATGAGGTAAGTCAATCTAGTATTATGGTAACTATTAGAAACAAACAAGCATACTAGATAATATCTTATATATGGTGAATTAAATGAGACAAACCTTAACTCTATCCCATAGATAAAAAGACTAATGGCTAGATTAAAAATTGTCCATAAAAAATGGTTCAATGAGAGATTATGCTTGGTTTAATTGGTTTGCTCTAGATTCAGTTTTTTATGGTTTTAAAGAAATTATTATAAAACAATGGTTACATTTATTTTAGATTTGGTAGAACCATGACAAGGTACTTACATACTCTAATCATCATCTTAGATTTTAATATTAGGGTTTAGTTTTTTATTCATTATAAAAATGGTGTCTTCTTTCTTTGGAAAATTCATAGCATTATTGCAAACTTAAAATTTTCCACAAATCATAAAAAAGTTCATGGTATTTAGTTAATAATATAATGTCAACAGTTAATCTTTGGATGTATTGAGAAAAATTAAAATATACAAACATTTAGAAATACAATCTTGTTAATTAATGTCATTTGTCACCAACAGGGATTCTTTGACAATTAAATTAAATAACTATATTACAATGTAGGTGGACAGAAGATACAATCACTATTGTGAACAAATGCAAATGGTGGTGAATTCTTTTGATTTAGTGATGGGTTTTGGTGCGGCGGTGCCATACACCGCGCTAGCACTAAAGGCTATGTCTCGTCATTTTCGATGTTTAAAAGATGCGATAGCAGGCCAGTTGAATCACACATGTGAATTATTAGGAGAGAAAGATCCAAGTTCTTCTGGGGTGACGAAAGGGGAGACACCGAGGCTTAAGTTGTTGGAACAAAGTCTACGACAACAAAGGGCCTTCCAACAAATGGGCATGATGGAACAAGAAGCTTGGAGACCCCAAAGAGGATTACCTGAACGTTCGGTTAATATTTTAAGAGCGTGGCTTTTCGAGCATTTTTTACACCCGTAAGTATTTATTATTTTTTTACTAGTTAAATAATCAAATAAGAAAACAGAAGTATCAGTTTGATATTTCTGGTTTCTGGAGTTTGATTATTACTATACTTATGAACAAAACAATTAGCAATGTGAAGGTAATGTGGATTTTTATGAAAATAATTAGACAATTAATATTCATCTCCAAGTTTAAACAATACAAATATGCTATAAAACCTAAACACACACACACACACACACATATATATATATACTTTAAAATTTAAAAGTATAATAAAACTTAAGTCATACATATGTTGAAATAATCTCAGGTATCCAAGTGATGCTGATAAACATTTGTTGTCTCGACAAACTGGATTGTCTAGAAATCAGGTATGCTAATTCATCCACTTTTATCATAAATTGGGTTGAAATGATATCACTTTCTCTCATTAGTTAACATCTTTTAGATTAATACTGTTTCACTAATACATGTTTTAATAATATTACAATCTTGGTCATTAACTCATTATATGTTGCAACTTATAGTTAGCTAGGTTAATTAAAAAATAAGTATATATGATCGAGTCCCTAAACATTTTATTTTACATCAAATAAGCTTATGTTAAGTTGATAAGAAAACTAGTTAATTAAATAATAATAATAGTGGCTGGCGGTATTAGTTAATAGAATATAATTTGGCATATATATTTAAAAGTTTTATTTTAAAAACTTACTACAAAATTTAATTATAGATCAATACCATATGTAAGTTGCAACTTACACTATATATAGTTAATATAAGTCATTTGAACATAAACTTAATTTCTGAAATACTATGTTTGTTTCTGTGGGATGTTCAACAATTTCATATAAAGTATATTATTAACCATCCTAATTTGAGAGTAGTTAACAATATATAACAATCCTAATTTTTGTTCATTTAACTAATGACTATTCAACCAATTTTCTACGCGCCAAAAGCATTTAATTAATAACTAATATTTTTCACACATATAAGAAGACAATGTACAATTTTAATGAAAGAAAATATATTTTAATCATATGCCAATAATTGAACACAATCATTAATTTGTACAAGAAATTAAAGAAATAGTCTTGGGTTGGTACCAAAAATAGGGATGCTACACTCGTAAACTGTGAAGAAGACAAAGCAACTAATTGATCATAGTTGCTGTTGAGACAAGACGTGTGATTTTTTTTTGCAGCACACGTACTGCAATAAATAATTGGTACAACAAATATATAGACAATACTTTCTCTAAAGTTGCAAGTGAACGTACACTTAATATGACTTGAGTTCTCCAAGGAGACTCAAGTTCTATCCCCACTAGTGACACTTTTGGGAGATATTGGCAATGAAGCTCATCCCGGGTTACCACCCGGCTTCGTGTCTGAGCCTGAGGGTTTTACGTGGCATGGTTAAAGGTTCCTGCCCGGTTTTTCCCTGGAACAGTTGGTTGACGAGTTTCGACTCCGATCAACTTGGCCCGTAAGGAGGGTTGTGGTGAGCCTCCGCTGCGTTTGCAGTAATGGGGGAGCCCCAATGCCGACGAAAAACATCTATTAGTGTTAGAGGCGGGGTTTCGATCTCGGTCCTTGCACCTCTGAGTGCTTCGGTCATAGACCGTTGCACCAACCGCCGTTCTAAAAAAAAACGTACACTTAATATAAAGTATTATAATATTACCCTATTTTCTTTCATTTTCAACTTCAAGTTCATGTTATTGTGTAAATTTCGTAAAAACTAAAAACACACACATGTATATAGAGGCTACACTTCATATATAATAATATTTGTAAATATATTAGGTGTTAGAATGTAAACATCAACTTAAAGTTTAATTTATAACGTAATATAATTCAACCTAAAAAATTGCACCTTTTACCAAATAAAAATGTGACATACCACCAGATAGTTAAAGTTTTTATTTGTCATACCTATTTGAATATTTTGAATTTAATTAAATTTTTATTTAAAAAAATAATAAACTTACACCGTAGAAAACTCAAATTGATTTTATAGGAATAAACTACATTCAAAAGATATCATTAATTAAATTGTCCTCATATTTTTTGTATTAACACCATTTACATATCATTATTCGAGTGTTTTTGCATGTATACATACTGTTTAATTTTGTATATTAATACAAACTTGTATGTGCATGAAATGGTGATATGCATGATTCATACTAATTTAATTATGAGCCTCAATTTTTTAAAGGGTAGAGTGTTAATTAGTTAATATATTATATTGAAAGTACCCTTGAGTTCGATTCATGTGATGATCTCAGAAGAAAAATGACTGTTGTATTGCAGAAGTATGTCTTTTTCAATGTACCGGTCATGATGACAATAAATATATATATAAACATGGCTTGTTTTAATATTATATACTATTCATCTCACTTCAATATTGTACTATTTGGTTCTTCCCCTGTGTTTTTATTTGAAACCTTTTCATTCAACATTAGATTCTTATATTCAGAATAATAATAATAATTATTATATACTTGTTACATACCGCATTATATTTTACTGAATGTACCCATTTTATTTTCAACGTTTATAAGACTCCTAAAACCAAGTTTATAGACATAAATAGATGTATGTGCAGATGTTTATTTTATATATGTTCTTTCAACCTTTTTTATTTCCACTTATAGCAAATAACATTTGAGTAAGCTATAAAACATTGATATACAATTTATCAGTTTTTAATAAAGACAACTTGTTGTATCCGTTACTTGTAGTCAATAGAACTTTTTTCAACAGATGAAGACACACACTCTCTACGATACACTTACATCCTCCTAAAATTGTCATATCAACAATATAAAGGATTTGAACTCAAAATCTTTTGATGTATCATTTTACACCAAGATGTCCTCTTATTTAAGTTTTAGACAGTACTCGGTAAATTAAAGAATCTTATGATAGCCCCATCAGCCGGCCATTTAATTAGCTATATATATATATATATATTTCCATGCACACCAAATCAAGATATGACATTAAAAAGCAAAACTTAATGCAATTGCTATTAGTTTTTGAAAGTTACAAGGATCTAAATGGTCCTGCATGCATTGTGTTTATTTTGCAGGTTTCAAATTGGTTCATAAATGCAAGGGTCCGGTTGTGGAAACCCATGGTGGAAGATATGTACCAACAAGAAAGCAAAGAAGAACAAGGTGACCACATGAACCACAATCAAGAACAAGAACAAAAACAAAACCAAAACCAAAACCAAAACCAAACCAACATTAATTACAACAACCAACACACAAATGGTCCATCTTCATCATGTTCTTCTGCACTCCCACATCCTCCAATGCCTCAACCACCACCACCAGTTACCACCACTACACCACCTGTAACAAGATCCGAAATCAATGACCCCGAAAACGACCCATCAATCCTTGCAATCAATACACAAAACTGCTCATTAGAAAACCAAGCTAATGCAATGTCCTACTCTTACACTAATACCACCACCTCACCGCCATTTTTTCCGCCAACAGGAGATCATGCTGCTGACATTGGCTCAACAGTGGTCAGATTTGGTACGAGTGCTGGTGACGTGTCACTCACTTTAGGGCTACGTCATGCCGGAAACCTACCGGAAACAGCTTCTTTTTCAGTTAGAGAGTTTGGGGAGTGTTAAATACTTAAATTGCTATATGCATGTCTATATAATTAAGGTTCGTAGTAATTTAAAATAATTTTTTAGGCTGTTTTTTTATATATATGGAGATCAAGCTCATAAATTTTCTGTCATTTTCATTAGTTTAGTATTCATTTTATATAAAGACCAAATGAAGTTTTACACTATGATAAAAGTAAAAGAGTGTTGTGTTGGCTAGTGTCATTGCATATAGTACGTACCGTGTATTTTTGGTCTTATTTGACAACATGTTTTAACCGTTTACCCTTGTCTCTATTATCATTCAAATAAGTAGATCGCAAAATCGCAATATATATATATATAGGATTAAGTTCATTTGAGAAGACTTATATATTGCAAGAAGAAAAGAAAGAAACCTAAATCACTAAAAAAACTTATTAATGATTTAATTTTTTTAAATAAATTTACTTCCTACATACAAATGTGTAATGTATAAACTAAAAAATCAATTAAAATATTTTTTACGTATGTATTTTACCTATATATATATATATATATATATGGATCCATTCAAATGAGAACACTAGCTTTTAACTTGAGAATAACTTGGGAACCGCTTTAACTGTTATATTTATTATAATACAAATTGACCAAAATGCTTAAAACTAACCTAATTTTAACATCTATTTAAAAAATATATGATTTTAACAAACGACTTCACGAATCATATTTTTTTTAAATAGATGTTAAAATTAGTTGAATTATAAGTATTTTGGTCAATTTATATTACAAAAAATTCAACAATTTGACTCCCTCTATGATTCGTTAAAGTTGTACTTTTTGTACTCAAGTTAAGAGGTGTTCTCATTTAAGTGTCTCTCTCTATATATATAGGGGAGAGTTCATTTGAGAAGACCAAATATATATTGCGAAAAGTAAAAGAAATAACTAAATTCTTCATTTTTTCAACAAAAAACGTTTTTAACATACAAAAAAATGATAGAAATGCAATATTTATTCATTAACTTTGACATACAAAAAATAATTTTGATTAAATTTCGTTTATTTGTTAAACCTACACATGTGTAAGTTATGTTACTTACACATAGCCTACACATGTGTAGGTAAAGTTAAAACGCTAAAGATGCATAAGTAAAAAATATTTTAATGATTTTTTTAGTTTATACGTTACACATTTGTATGTTGAAAGTGAATTTATTTAAAAACTAAACCATTAATAAGTTATTTTAGTGATTTAGGTTTCTTCTTTTTATTCTTACAATATATGAGTCTTCTCAAATGAACTTAATTTAAAATGTTAACAATTAAACTAAATCTGGACCATTCATTTATTTTCTCCATTTTTATATTATCTTAATCTTTAAAGAGCATAAGAGTAATTTCTCATGTCTCTCTCTCTCTTTAGATCTCAAGACCACTTTATATATATCTCTCTCTTTCTCTTTAAACCTATCTTCTTTCTTTAATTTCTTTATAATCCACCATGGCACCACAAGAGCAACACTCATTACATGTCTCGTTTAACATCTACATATCTTCTTTCTTTAATCTCCTTCAATGACACTATCATCTTCAGATCTAAGAAAAATATATGTTCGTTATTTTGGGTATTGCGCGAAACATGTTCAGATCTGAACCAAAATCATCGTTATCGAGCTCAGATCTGAAATCACAGCAAGCACTACCACCGTCATTCACCACCACCATCGTCTTCTTTCTTTGACCAGATCCGACGATTTGCGACGCAAGCAATGGTTTCTGTTTTTTTTTTGCACAGATCTGTTTTGGTACAAGTTCCGATCTATAAACACAAGATACGTTGATGTTGTGTTCATTATTTTAGTAGGTAGGTGAGTGCTCTTTTTGGGGGTTGTGAAACTTATGCACACCATGTGTTCGACAAAATGCCTTTGAAGTTTTTTAACATAGGTGCGTAATTAGAAGAAGAAATTTTTTTAATTATTATTTATTGTTAATTATATCTTGTGTTTGTATGGTGGTAACTTGAATTGTTGATTCGATAGTGTTTGTACTCATGGGTTTCTTACAATTTATTGAATCTACACATGTGTTTTATGGATTTTCTCATGCATTGAATTTCCTTGAATCTAAACATCGTACACATGTGTTAGTCAGTTTTTTAGTATTTTTATTGCTTTGTAGATACACTAAAACACATGTGTAACTGAGTGGTACACATGTGTTAGTCTCGTTTTTCTTTTAAGTTATTAAACCAGATGTATAAAAAGTAGTATATTATGCTTAAATAGTTGTACATAAACCGGTTTTTAATGATACAAATGTGTAACTTAGTTGTACACTTGTACACATGTGTTAGTCTTGTTTTGCTTTTAAGTGGCTGTAAAAAGTGCATAAATAGTTGTACTTAATATGATTTTTTATTATACACATAAAAAATGAGTCTGTACACATTTGCAAACTGAAGATACACATGTGTTATAGTTGTACATAAACTAAATTGTACACATGTGTTAGTCTAGATTATACACATAAAACCGGAGTTTGTACACGTTTGCAAACTGAATAAACACATGTGTTAACATTAAAAACGAGGAAACAAGAATAAATATGTGTATAAAAAATAATGAAAGAACAAAAACACAGATGTGTTTAAAAGAAAAAAATACTTATAAAGAGAGAGAAATTAAAAATAAAATAAAGAAAAAGAATGAAAAAATAAGAAAGAGAAACATCAATGTAAAATGACCCTTTTACCCATCATAATATTCTTGTCCACATATTTAATATTAAAAATAATAAAAAAATCAAGAATTAATATGATCCACATATTAAAATAATCAAAAAAATACTTGTGGTCTAGAATTGGTTTAATGGTTAACATTTTAAACATTGGTTTACATTTTACACACACCCTATATATATATATATATATATATATATATAGGGTAGGGTTCAAGAGAGAACTCATTTTAAGTTGAGAACCAGAGAACTATCAAAAATACAAGGGATGAAATTTTAAAAAGGAAGGGTAAATTGGAACTTTAAATATATAAATCTTTAAACATTTCTATCTTTTGCATACGTTAATATTATTTTAAAAAAATTGCACCATTAGACCAAGAATTTCATTATCTTTCATTTGAGTATAAATAACGTCATAAAAAATATTTTTTTCTCGTTTTTTTAAATTTCATACTACATATATGTAGTATTGCGATATTGTATTTGATTATATTTTTCGTTAAACGTTACTAACTTTTTCATACGTTATTTACATTAAACAATTTTGAAAATCACATTTTGGTTTTTTTGATACTACATATATGTAGTATCAATGTACTTGATGCATTTATTAAGTGGTCAAATGACTCAAGAGTCTAATAATTATTTAAAGTGTACATATGATCTCAAATAATCAATAACAAAGTTTATAAGATTTCATATTAAAAAACTTATGGCAAATGAAAACAAAACCAATACTTATACTATGTCTAAACATAAAGATAATAATAAACTAATAAACCAATGATAAATATCATAAAAAAGTAAAAAAAAAAACTTGAAATTCAAACTATAAAATAAAAATGCATCAATATTGCATATACTGCATATATGTAGTACTTTGATACTACATATATGTAGTATACGATACTGCATATATGCAATACTATAAAATTTAAAATGGGATAGTGAATATGGTGATGTTATGCACCTAAGTTACACGTAAAACCATTAAAATTGCGTAGCTTTGATAAATTAACTTAATATTTTTTATTAGAAAACTTAACTCATTGATCTTTATTAAATGTTAATGGGCGACTCAGTCTTCTCTCTTCTTAGATCATAATTTTTCTCTTTCTCATTTACTCAATAATCTTCAGTCCTTTTAGTAAAATATTATCCGCCCTTTAAAAATTGATCGTAACTCAATTTGGCTTCTCAATTCCAACTAACAGATTAATATAACATGACTCATATAATTGATATTATGATATGCGCATGCTGCACATATTCATACCACATCACATAACGTGAACCAAGTTATTGCTAGCAATGTCAATACGATCATATGAGAAAATCCAAATTTGGAATTGAGGCATGATGATGTTGTTTTTTTGGTGATAACGTCATCGAAATCAATGCCCTTGAACTTTTGATATTTTATCAAAGTATGTAGTTTTGATGGTTTCTTGGGTAATTTAGGTTCATAACAACACCGTATTCATTTCCCAAATTTAAAAACATACGGTATCATATATTACATATATGCAGTATTGAAAGTAAAAAAAACGAGAAAAAATTATGTTTTTATAACGTTATTTATACTCAAATGAAAGATAATGAAATTCTTGATCTAATGGTGCAAAAAAATCTAAAAAACTTAACGTATGCAAAAGATAGAAATGTTTAAAGATTTACATATTTAAAGTTCCAATTTTACCCCTCTTTTAAAAATTCCATCCATACCTATTTTTAGTTCTTTAGTTCTCAACTTAATATGGAGTTCTCTCTTGATCCCTCCCCTATATATATATATATATATATATATAGGAATCCATTCAAATGAGAACACTTTTAACTTGAGAACAACTTAGGAACCGCTTTAACTGTTGAATTTTTTATAATATAAATTGAAAAAAATGCTTATAATTAACCTAATTTTAACATCTATTTAAAAAATATATGATTTGTGAAGTCGTTTGTTAAAATGCATATATGCACCCACATTACTTGTACACAAACACACATTGTGGGTGCATATATGCATTTTAACAAACGACATCACGAATCATATTTTTTTTAAATAGATGTTAAAATTAGTTGAATTATAAGCATTTTGGTTAATTTATATTACAAAAAATTCAATAGTTTGACTCCCTTTATGATTCGTTAAAGTTGTACTTTTTGTACTCAAGTTAAGAGGTGTTCTCATTTGAGTGTCCCTCTATATATATATATATATATATATATATATATATATATATAGGCTATATATATATATATATTTCAATAGCCATTTTGGTTAGTTATTCTTACACTTAAGTAAACTAAATTAATGAATTTAAAAATAAAAAAATTAGACGTGGTATTGGCAATTGGAGGGGAACAGAATTAATATTTGTACAACTTTTGTAATGAAGTAAAGCTCGTTGGATCAATATCATACGTGTTTCCATCAATGAAAGAAGTATGAATATAGGACGTTAGTGTATATATGTAGTATTGAAACAAACCATTAATAGTTTAAACCAAACAAGGATTTTAATCCAGATGAGAAAACTAATTATATGATTTTTTTAGTTGAAAACTAAATAAAATAGGATTGCCTGAAACTAGGGGTGTTTAAAGTCGGGTATCCGGATTTCGGATAGTGATTCGGATACCTGAATTTTCGTATCCGAATCCGAAATTTCGGATATCCGGATTTCGGATACCTCAAAGTTCGGATACGGATTCGGATCGTATCCAAATATACGAAAATTTTGATTTTTTATTTATTTTTTTTTTTTTGCATTTGTATTTGCATTTCATTCAATCTAAAATTAGCCTTAATGTTAAACAACTAACCAAAAAAGTCTTAAGACAATTATAATCATAGTACAAATATCTAAATAACAAGTTGTTTTAATCAAACATCAACTCCAAACATTTCAATACATTTAAATAATCATCCACTCTATACATCTGACAAGTCCGCTACTTGTCTCATGACCACGACTTATAAGTCGACAACAAAAAAAACTAACTAAAAATCAAATACTGGAATTTCGTAAACATGAGTACATGATTATGAAGTTTTTTTTGTAGTTTCTCAAACTTTTGAAAAACTAATAATGAAATCAAATATAAGTTATGTCTTGGTTATTTTAGAAAATAATATTAAAAAAGACTATAAAGAATACTATAAAAAAGTACAAATGCATTTACAAGGTAACAACATGATCGAAGGCGTGCACCGGTGGGTTTTCGACTTGTCGGAGCGTGCGACAGTGGGTCGTCGGAGCGTGCACCGATTTGAGGCCGGCGGGTAGAGGGCGTGAATGTAATTGAAATACTAAATACATGTTAACTTTAAAGTTTATAAGCATAGTTTTATAAATATATTAAATACATAATCTAAAAAAAATAAAAATAAAAATTGGATTTCGGATAATCGGATAATCCGAATATCCGAATTATGCCAAAATCACTATCCGAACCCGAATCCGAAATTTCGGGTATCCGAAGTTCGGATATCCGAATTTTCGGGTATCCGAAATTTCGGGTATTTCGGGTTCGGAATATCGGGTTTTCGGATGCGGATATTTTTGAACACCCCTACCTGAAACTCCTAATTAGTAATATTATAAGTTTAATACTTGTGTATACACTAAAAAACACATGTGTGTTTGATATCTTAAGGGCTTACATTGTGACACCTCACCCGATGACGAAAACATCGGGTTGTTATAGAAATGGATATCGTTTGTAAACAAAACACACAACATCTTTTTATTAAAGTCTAATAATGGTAATCATAAGTTTGGAACATAATTCTTAAAAGAAAAACGACAAAAGTCATAAAAAATAAGTAAACGCAATAGAGTCTTTATTATTAATCTAAGTCTAAGTCATCCATATGTCTTGGTAAATTGCAATAAATCATAATCAAACACCACTTGAAATATTTGGAAAACAAAGTTAGCTACACAAGCTAGTGAGTAAAAACACAATTTATAACTAATAGTATTGAAATCCGAGATCAACAAGATATGCTGCGCAATCTTAAATATATAATCATTTCGTAAATATTACTCAATCATAACCGCTAGAATAGAACACAACCACTTAGAAATCCACAACATTTCGTTTAGCCATTTTAACATGAAGAATGGTATATGAGATATGCACTATCCATTCTTAGCTAAGCCACCTCGACTTACTTAGTGCCCTCGGGCACCTAACGCTCTTGCATCACGAGCTAAAATACGACAACGAAAACGTTGTTAGTCAGTATGTACAAAATAATTTCACATCTTACAAGTCAATTCTTCAACACCACGGCTCGCCGGCTTAGTATGTGTTAACATATGTGCCACTAGAGGTATGTAAGAAAACATGTGGGGCTTGCCCCATCAAGTAGTCACTCGGACTACTACATATATAACGACCACCGGGTAAACATTTGGTCAACGGACCTTGTGATCCTCGAATAACCTAACCTTTACCTGACTAGTAAGACTTGCTATACATCTTACTAGACGCACATGCATCCAGTCACACCACGTTTGATGATGCAATCATGGGGACAGCTGAAACTGAATCATTTTATTCATAACACATAATACTTAAATGGACAAAAATAACTAAGATCTCATTTATTAAATCAAACAACCATGATGGTATCCAACAAAATAAGCATAAATTACAAGAAATTGTCTTAACTATTCCATTTATTAAACTAGGTTCATGATCCTAGATATATAGTATTTAAAATAACCATATTAGTTGTGCGACCTAAATATGTGAAAACTAACTATATATCAGCTAATTATATTAGCTGGTGAGCATTTATATACATAATTATATTAAATAAAACGGTTCAAAATAGATTCAATTCACATGTTGTATAAAAAACTATTGCAAAGAGTGTTTATCATTTTTAGAAAAATAAAGCACAAACAACTCTTGATGACTGATTAAACACTTAATCACACAAACTAATCAAATGAACATAAGCAAGAAAATGAAACAGTTCCAATCACCCGAGTCTACTGATATTCGGGGTGTTCATTATTCGAATACCATTCGAATTATTCGAAATTCGATTCGAATCGAATTCGATTAAGGCCATTCGAAATTGAATTTTGGTCATTCGAATTCGATTCGCATTCAATTCGAACAATTTTGTCGAATGTGGACCGAATACGAATACGATTTTCTGTATTCGCATTCGATTCGCCCAATTCGAATAAGAAATTTATATATTTTTAATATATATTTTCAATATATCTAATTAATTATCTATATATGAATATGATTGAATGGGCTTGAAGTAAAGTTAAAAATACCCAAACCCAACCCATTACCTAATCTTAATTTTTGTTATTGCATATGAACATGATTTGGTGTTTTAGCAACTGCTTAATTGTTGATTCTACATGTTTTAAACTTGTTTATAGTCTTTTTTGTGTTTGATTATGCAGTTTTAGACCTTTTGTTAACATGTTTTAGACTTGTTGATGTGCTAGTATTTTGCATATTATTTGGGTGATGTTTTACATATTGTTTGGGTGATGTTGTAGACTTATGTTATGTTGGTGCTACATTTGTATTGTTACTTGATGTGTTTGTTTATTTATATTTTTTTAAAGCGAATACATTCGAATCTATTCGAATTCGATTCGAATTCGAATAACTTAATCGAATCGAATACATAGATTTTTATTCGAATGTGGATCGAATACGAATACAGTTTTTAAAAGTCTCAATTCGCCCAATTCGATTCGCCTAATTCGCCCAATTCGCATTCGATTCGAATGAACACCCCTAACTGATATCTGTCATTGTTACTTGTAGTTTGACTAAATTAATCATTATGCCAAGGTTACTTATAAAATAATGTACACATAAATTTGCAAGTAGAAACAATAGCATGTATAACGAGTTGATGAACTTAAATAAAGTGAATAAAATAAATATAAGAATGAACAAGCAATGTTGATTTAGGTCATATGTTCCGCTCAAAGTAAAACAATGGAAAATAGTATAAAATACTCACATGGAATTAGACAACTCGAGGAATAAGACACCTAAGGGTCTTATAAAAGTCAAACTAAAGAACTTTGTCTTAACATTACAATGGTGAACTTAGAGTTTTAATGGCGATTTGAGAACTAACTAGGGTTTCTAATATGAATTTGAGGTTTTAAAACTACGTTCGTTCGTGGTTTCGAGCATATTTATCACTCTTTCGTGTGGCGCGAAGGGCTTCGCCACCTTCTTCGTGTGACGCTAAGATCGCCGTTTGTCAAGTATTTGTTTTCCTTTTATTTTTATTAGCATTTTGCTATCGTTAGGGCCGGGTATCACATTTTCAAATAAAATCAAAAGCCAAAATTAAGAATTGTGTTTCCTGTCTTTTCATCATCAAATTTGCAATGATTCTCCAAGATCGTACTCCACTAGAGTGTGCTACGAATTTTATTACCATATAAAATTAAAGACAGGAGGAGTAAAGATGATTGTGTATGTTTTGGATCAATAAAGAAGAGGAGTTTTCATTTGGATTAATTAAGCCAAATGATTATTTCTAGAAAATTTCCACCACCATGGTAGATGAATACAACGCTTCATCATACATAATCTGCATCAGTCTGATCTCATAAAGATCAATATATTATCATCATATACGTACGTACGTAAAAATGGGATCGATATAGATCAACAACTTACCAGATACTATTATTCTGATTCTCAGGTCAAAAGCATTTTTTAAAAAGTTATGTATCTAGATGACCCTTAAACTTTAGATATTCGTATGTTTTTCAACCAAATACTGGTTTTCTTCGTTTTAAGACGGATCATATATATTCTTTACTTGAAATTAAGTGCATACCACATCGCGAACCTTGTGTTCGATCAAGAGATTTGATAACCTATAGTATAGTTTTGTCCAAACAATATGAACAAACACAACGAATCTAACAACTTTGATAAAGTAAAACGGGGAGGGAGAAATTAGTAATTCTCTTAGAGATAGTAATTCCAAAACTCTTTGAAACTTTATTTCAAATAGTTGTAGATAACAAGCAAAGAAGAAAAAATAGATAAATGTGTGTGGGGATAGTGTGACTTTTAGGACCACTCATTTTAAGTTATTGTTTTAAAACACTTTCCAAAACCTTTAGCTACGAAGTTTGTCAACACCTGGACAACAATGTATGAGTACAATTTGTGCATGATGTGTGCGACACTACGTCAATAAAAAAATGTATGTAATGATGTGTTTTAATCACCTTAGCTATATATATTATAGAAAGAATTGAAGGGGGGCTATCAAGTAGTTAAAAACTTCAATAAAGTACAAAAGAAGACAGAAAGACAAACAAACAGAATGAGAAATTAACTAAAAAGTAAAAGACAATAAGAACATATTAACCTGATCATAAGGAAAATATGTCAATGCAATGTATGTTCCCCTTCGATTTCTAGACTTGAGCCAAAGAGATCCACCACCATTATCTCACAAAGTACCTTATTTGCCGACGGCTCCACATTGCCGAAGATGGTTTCATTAATTCCGATGCCTCAATAAGCTCCACGTAGTTACCACGAATATTGCATGAACCGCTTGTTTGTGATTTGCATACCCCCATTAAGAAAAAGGGAAGCCCTCTATAAGATCCCTAAAAGAGAACGTATCGACAGGAGAAATGTTGCACCATGATCCCACATTTGCCCATACAATTAAAGGCAACTCGCAAGCTGTTAAAAGATGCTCGACAGATTCAGGAATTAAGTCACAAAATTTACAAAGTGGCAATTCAATAGTGATGTTTCTTTTAACAGGGGAATCACAAGTATGCAATTGATCTATGTCTGCACTCCAACTTAGAAGGTTTGCTTTGTAGCTAGCTATGTGAGTAAAGTTTCAAAACAACTTGAAATTAGTGGTTATTGTTGAAAAATTTGATTCTAGAACTGAAATGTTTATAAGTATATTACTAATTGTTATCATGTTAACTGTTAAAAGAGTTGGTTGTTTTTTAATTAGAAGTTAAACCAAACTTAAAGAAAACACAATTGAAACGTAACTTCATGTTAGGGTTTTATAAAAATAATGCGTGACCTAATGAAATATCAATTTGATAGTTACATAGACATAACTATGTTCAAACATTATTAGATAGGTAATTACAAGCCCACAATTTGGTTTGTGTTGACTTAATGGTTAAACAAAACAAATGAAGAACACACAGTGAGATATTATCTAAACAAAACCAATTAGTTTTTTTTGGACGGCAAATATATATTATAAATATAGAAGGGGGCTAACAAGTAGCTAAAAACTCAGACGAAGTACAAAAGAAAACAGAAAGACAAACAAACAGAAGGACAAACTAACGAAAAAGCAAAAGACAAGAACAAATTAACCCGGATCATAAGGAACACCAAATAGTTAATATTTAAGAAACACCAACATCTAAATTCACTATTGACTGATGAGATATCAAATATGCAACTGACTATTTACTCTACTTTATCATATTTACAACTTTAGTTAGTTATCATTTTTAACTTTATGTTTTGATGTATCTCCGTATTTTATTATGTGATGCATTATGATTTTTCACTGTAACGTGTTAGACATGAATTTTTTTTCAATGCATGTCACAAAGTCACATCTCCAAAGCCTGGACTCTGCATCACGTGACCCAACTCATAAATAAAATAGAATTAAGAAAAATTGAACAATATACAGTTTTATTATAAATAAAATGGACAAAATATTAATGTTGTATATTAATTCTAGTTGGTACATTAAAATAATAATAAGGATTATTATATTTTAATAGTCTGAATTTTAATGTATTAGTTGATATTAATCTAACTTAAGAATTTTCGTGTGGCGGTCTCATGTTATAAATTATTTTCTTCTATCAAGTCTTTTGTAACAAGCTATTTTTGTTTCTCAAAAAACTTACTAGGCAATTTATGGGTCTAATAATAAACCTATATGGTTGTCATTAATGTCAGTAAAAAAATAATTTACAAGTTGAAACTACAACATAAAATTTCTTAAGTTATGATTAATATGACAATCAAGTAAAATTTAAATTATTAAGATCCAATAACACAATAACATATGATAAATTAAAAGATACATTTTGTATATTGTTACAAAATATTATTTTGTAAAATGCACCTAACTAGAAAGGAATAATCCACACGACCAAAAATTAGGGACACACTACCAAAGTTGTTAGGTTGTCGAAATCGAAACCAATTGCTGTCATTTACTTTGAAAACGCAAGAAGTTATAATGGTCAGGTTATGTGGCTTGTCTGATATTGTTATAGGAGTAAATAAGTAGTTTATCCATCATTCTATACGAGTATATCTATATATATACTTCGATTTTGTTATGTAGTATTCACAAACGACATTCCCTTAGGGGCTCGAAATTTTTAAAATTTTTTATTAGTACTTTTATCGATGACACAAGAGCCTTTTTCTGTCGACATAAAAGACTTTTAACGACGACATATTGTTTCTTAATTTTTGTTTCTTTGACCATATACTTTTAGGAGCTTTTTTTTATCTCGTCCTATATACTTTTAGTAGGTCATTTTTTATCTTATCCACACCTAGAGCTTCTATACAGGTAATTATGGGTGATATTCCTCTAAATTAAATTAGGTAAAAAAAGTAAATTAATGAAGTACTGCGAAACAATTCCATAAATACCCCTATGTTGTATCTGCTTATCAAATATGAAATAGCAGCTTCCTAGGTAGGTTAGTTTAAGTGATTAATTGAAACAAAATTGAAACTTATTTATGTTACTGTGACATTTTCCCTTATTAATTTGATAACTTATTGTAATATATAGGTATAGTACACGAGTCACTAATCCATATAAAATTTCCTATCTTAATTAATAAATAATTAATTTAATATTTTCCTTCAATTCGTATAGTACATGTGTGTCTAATCTAATATATTATAGTATATTGATTGCGGTAGAAGTATTTTCATACATTCACTTACTCGATTATCTATGAACACATTCACTGCCATATTTTAATGTGGGTTTCATTTGGGAATTTAGAGGGAGCTAGTCAAAATATTTTAATTTTTTATCTATTATATATTTATTTATTATTTTATTATGGCTTTGTTTAATGGTACACTCAAAACCTCTTATTTTATTTATCACTTGTATTTTAGCTTTTCTAGCTTTTTTTTTTTTCTGTTTTTACTGTCTTAAATCGTTCTTTTTTCTTTGATAGTTGTTAATATGTGCATAAATAATATTCTCTACTACTTTCACCTATTAGGAGTTGATGCCAATGGGTTCTCATTCTCTTGTTTAGTTGCGTCATGAAATATGAATCAAATTTGAAGAATCAAAATGACGTTTTGAAATTCATTTAGACCAGTGACCATTTGAATCACTATTATCTGCTCGTGTGATAAAGATTTATGTGGTCTTAATGTCACAAGTTTAATCTCACTAACGCTAAAAATCTTATTGCCATTAATTAACATGGGTTGTTATATATTAAGCTCACCAGACATAGGCAAGCTAGAGGTGTTATGTGGCAGCCGGTTTCCTCCATAAACGGGTTAGTTGGCGCCATCCTCAAGAGTCAAACTAACGACTGACAGTTGAAATCACGTCTTAATTAGGTATGAACATACCTAAGACATGAAGAGACATATCGTTGAGCCTGAAAATCAACAGACGTCTTGTGGTGTCTTAAAACGCACGCCAATTGACCATAAGAATTTGCATCAACATGTGTTTAAACTTGATTGCTAAGTTCTTTAATTAAAGACAAATGAAAGAATGAAATAACAAGTTAGGTTTGTATTTGATCATATATTTGATAGACGTCAGACTGATAGTAAGCCTGCAGTGGACAATCACATTGATCAAATTATGAATGTATGCATAATTATTCATTTCGATTCAGAATGGTTTATTTGTCTTGTTGAGTGTCCTATATCATTAATTAATATACCTTCACTTTGTATATCTACTCGATCGATCATATAATTTTGTGGGTCCGGCCTTTTCATCTTAATTTATAGCAGGAGCCTTCTCATGAGTATTTTGATAAAGACGAAATTGGCAGCTGGTGAGAGAGAAATTAATTAAAGAGAGTTACTTGTGACAATAGCTATGCACATTTATGCTGTTTCCACCAGGCTAATTCGTGGCACACTCTTAATTTGGATGGAGACATTCTAACCCTACCTCTTTCAATTTGAAAAGACGAAAATGATATGATAGCGATCGATGCATGCATGGTAATATTATTATTGTAATAAGTTAAATTTTTATGTACGTAAAAAGGGGACGTACATAGTTACGTACGTACATGTATATAGTTTACAAATATAGATATTTATAAATGCGGTGATGGTGTTTTTAGTAAGTCTGAAACTTAAGTTATGGTCATGTATGCGTTTGTGACTACCTTATATAGTATGCAATATTACGCAATGTGGTAGTGGTAATTCTTTGGTGTACATATGCATCGTTGGATGCGTACGCTACATGTATGTAAATATAATGTTTACGTACATTGGCAATAATTTTAAACCATACTTTCAGGGACGGATTTAGGCTGTCTGGGTGGGTTCACCGGAACCCACCGTGTTTTGGAATTTAAGTGAAAATTGTATAGAAAAAGCGTGAGTGAACCCATACGTATTGTTAGAGGTGAATCCATATGTATTATTGAGAGTAAAAATAGTTTATTCCGAGCTTTTCTGACCAGTGAGTGGCAACCTCTGTAAATCCTCCGGTAAAGAAAAGAAGAGGAAGAAGATGTTCTTGGCGTTGGGATCTCAATCTGAAGTAAACTAATAAATAATAAATATATTAAATCTAATCTATCTAATAAATCAAGGTTTTAGAGGGCAAATTTTGGAGGAAATTTTTTTAATTCATATTAGGAAGTTTAAGAGGGAAAATATTAAGTGTCATGCATGAGTTGGTTGAACAATATCATTAAATATTAAATATTTATAAATTACAAATCTTTTAAATAATGATAATGATTTCTTTATAATATTATTATTTAACCCGTGTGTAACACACGGGTTTAAAACTTAGCTTTATAATATATTCTAGGACAGACTACTATTGAATATTGATAATTTATCATAGACTTGTCAAATCCTTATTATTTATTTCTAATTTAGGATTTTTATTTTATTTAAGTTTTGTCGGAAAAAAGGATGTTTACATTATCTTGGTTGCCTAAATGCAAAGTTATAATGTTAAAATTACTATTGGAGTCGATGAGCTTGATGACTTGTTAACAATATGCTTATGTCTGAAACACTAAGTCTTAAGTTTAAAATTTAGAAACAACATGTGACTTGATTTTATTTGATGTAACATAATTGCTACTGTTAAAAAACTACCATGCATTGAATACTAATTTATTTTAAAAAATCTCGTATAACATTCAACAAATTAATGATGAATAAATCTAAGGGCCTGTTTGGCAAAATCTAAATCATTAAATGTTGAATGGTTAAGAGGTCTAAACCATCAATGGAAGTGATGTTAAGGTAAAACTTCAGATAAGGATAAGTTTGGTACATGTTCCAATCAGCATCTCTCTGTCTCTTAACCATTCAACATTTAACTGAATCATTCATACTTTTTATAAATCAAACGCCCTGAATGTTCAATCTAAATGATTAAGCACTGAACCGAACCATTAAGAGGTGAAACAAATAGTCTCTAACTAGTAACACTCATTTAAGGACTAATGCCTTGTAATAACCCACCTAGAAGTAGTTTTCTTTTTAACGGTGCTTAAAACTAGTTGATATTATGGTTTTAAATTTCTAATGACAAAATTTTTAAATAACGAATAATTGTATCATATTATTATTATGTCCGTTTCTCTTAAAATTAAACCCGACCCGAACCATGAAATTGACCCGTAAAATTTATGTCTGGATCTATTAAATATTAACTATTGAGCAACTAAAAATAGTGAACCCATCAACAAATATTCCTGGATCCGTCACTGCATACTTTGTTAAGAAAGAAGGACTCTCATATAACATGATATTCAACATTAGTAGAGCCATCTCAATGCATGTTTTAAGGGGTCTCAATTGAACGACAATAATGGGACGCCTTTCGCAAAGGATAATAAAAAAAAATTTCTAGGCTTTAATACCGACAATAATAAACTAAAATGTTTCAGTTTATTTCTTCAAATAAATTTATATGTTTGTGTTCATCAAAGTTTGTAGTATTTCTACTTGTAAATATGAGCATGGATACAACAATTGGCCTTTATATTTAATCGCGTTGCACCAAAATGTTTATATTCATGGTATGATATTTTGGTGTGCTACAAATTTGAGGGCCTGAAATAATTACTTTACTTATTAAGCCTATAGAGATGACCCTGAACATTAGGGATGTATATAACTAATATGATATTGAGTTGTTATCATACATGCATGCATGCATTTTGCTCTTTTTGGTTATAATTAAACAACTACTACCGGCCACCATAATATGCATTTATCAGGAGATCGACTCATAGGACATTTACATGTCACTAGGTTTTCATTATTTGCAAGATAAAACAAAGAAATTAAGTAACAATTGAGGGGACATGTTCCTTGATAGAGGACCACGTACCCATTTGTATTTAGGAAAAAGACGTGCTTAATTGTGTTTGTATTTGTCTTGTATGTATATATATATTGTAATTAATCAAACGTACGTCTGTTTGGACCATTGGATGGAGAACACATATAGTACACAAAATTTATAAGGAAGATAGTTACATGTATGAGATTATTTCAAGATTGATTCTTGAATGCGATATAAATATAGGCCGGGGCCGGTACGTAACTTATTTTTTTAACAAAGTTGTTAGATTTTTGTTACGATAAGCACACGTTTCATTATTTGAGGCTTTCAAAAGTCTATTGGTGAGTGACCACTCACTTAGTGAATAACTTGCGCGCCTTTCATCTAGTCGCATTATGGTGTGAATCTTACCGTCGACATTGGCTATCAAGGAACGATAGGATGATTAGGATCGTTCTTAAATGCTATAAGCCAATTTGTCATCTAAAAATCGTGGAAGAAACAAAGAAATTTTGCTTTTTATGGAGTTGTTAAACCTAGATTAATTGGAGTGTTTACTGCAATATTAATCTTGTGTTTTGGTTCATTTTGGTGTTTGATGTTCCTATTTTGTTGAGCTTCTTTGCTAATTTGTTAAAGTGGTTACCATTCATAAAAGAAAATCTAAACCGTGTCTTTGCAGCATAGAAAACAATATTTTAACTTAAAATAAAATTTCACATATATAATAATAACTAAGTTTCAAAAGGGTTCTAGATATGTCACACATGCATGTATTAATTAAATTAGGTCGCTTAACCTTCAAATCAAGTTATTATCGAAACTTTTAAAGTTAAGAAATAAATGAAAGAGAAGATGTGATGGTCGTACGTGATAACCAATACATTTAATTATAATTTAAAAAACTTAAAAACATGTTAATTACTTTAAAAGACAAAATAAAAATCTAAAATCCACATCACAACTTTACATTAGTTAGCATCAAAAAAAGAAAAAAATAATGTTTTCTAATCGAAACATTAAAAAAATATGCTAAAAACATGGTTTACCCTATAATTTAAATAAAATTTGAAAGTTGAGTGACTTAATTAAAATATACTTTATAAACTTGTGTAACTTAATTAAAACACATTTAAAACTTACTTATTATTTTACAAAGTTAACCCAAAAAACTAGATTATATTGTGTGAACATGAGTATATTGCAGTGTTGGTCATATTTTTTAGTGTTAACAGATTCAGTCTAACCTTAACATATTACGTCCCTAACATTTCGTATTTTAGCATAAATCATCCATAGCCTAATTTTCATCTATGATTCCGTTAGTTAAATGAAAACGGATTTAAGACTTTTTTCATATTTACGAATGGTGGGAACGACGCCTCTCTCGTGTGAGACACATGGCGGGAAACTAACAAATTAAAATTATTGATGAAAGTTAGATTATTGACAATTTTTTTTGTTAAAACATAAAATGTTAGCAAAACCTAGACACGAAAACTATAATTTATTATGTCAATGATGCGCGTGTTGGGTTATGGCCCATTAATATAAGTCCATTCTCTAATAACTACTTTTAATCCTAGCCCTGTTGCTGTTGACGCTAACCCAAAGAACTTCAAGCCCAATACCATTTAACAAAATAGAAAACACACAAATGAGAAAAAATATTTGCTACTGTGTTTGACCTGACGTAGCGTAATGTTGATTGACCAACAACCCCTTTTTATAATAACACGAGGAAATTTTTAATAACCATTAGCACGTAGTTATTTTTAATGAAGTTTCGATAATAATTTTTATTTGGGATAGACTTATGTCAACACTAGCTCATTAGCATGCCGGGGCAGCGGCGATGTGACCGACGACCGTCAAGGACACTATCTCAATGGGACACCGATTTAAAAATCAGAAAATATAGTTACAAGGGTTATATAGTTAGATTTATCTTTTATTTTAGCATTAGTATCCACAACCTGTTGGTTTAAGACTCTACTCCCACTAGCTGGTCAATTTGCTATGAAGAACGTTTAGAAAGCTTCACAAGCTATCGGATAAAAAAGGTTAAATAGGAGATACTTAGATAGATTAAAACTTAAAAAACTAGAAGTGAGTCCAATTTGGTATGAAGAATGCTTGGATAACTTCACACATTATCGGTTAGGTATTACGATATGTTATCTGAATACTTTGATTTTGTTATGTTTATATATCAAACATTTGTTTTTCGGTAAAAAAAGTTAGTTTATATAATTTAGCATACCGGTGCTCGGGGGCCCTTTTCCGGCTCACACATGACACCAAATCCTTAGGACCGACCCTGCTCATAAGGTTCGCTAAATCAACAAATATGCAATACCTTATTAATGACAACATGTGTTCTTAATTCGTTCCTCATGTACCCATGATAACCACAGAGAGGTAAACAGTCAAACTGAGATATTTGTGTTTGCTTCATTCGGCTACCACAAGTCGTTATAGCGCGCAGTTGCTAGAATGAAATCGTGGAGGTGGTGCCAGTATAGCTGCCCTACTTCAATGAAGTCGTGGTGTGTAGCCGAGTGTGCCCCTTCCAACCTAAAGACTTTAGGCTACTTGTTTCTCAAGTAAGGATTAGATAATATATATAGTAACTAAATGTTCTCGCCTGATTTGATATCATCTAAAACCAGTTATATTTGTTAATTTTGATTATACGTGAATATTGTTAGTTCATACTAAAACCAGTTAAAAAAACAAAAACATATACAAAACAAAGACAAGGTAATTAAAGCCGCTTAATCACCATCTTTTACAAACAGATCAAAGTAGAGAATTCAAAGTCTAACTGCAAACATAACATTCCAGGACATTAAACATTATTCCTTACTAGATCAACAATTACATGTGCCAAGGACACGATCATATCCGGCACCAATTACTCTTTATTCGTCAATAACACACAAGCTTCCAAACGTATCCACGTTCCCCTCACCGTCACCATCAGCTTATCCTGAAAATACAAAGTTCAAATCTTTACTTGATAAGGAATAGATGTTTTTGTTTCCGGAACTAGAATTTTAAACGGAAAACAAACAGAACTAAAAATTTATTCCTAATATCCATCAAAATTTCAATTTTATAAGACTTGAACCCGCACCAATATGATGGGGGTATGTAAACACTAAACACCTAACACCACAATAGGCAATAGGTAGCTAGCTTTGTTTGTTTGTTTGTTTCATGTATAACTTATATATTGAGTCAAGGAAACACTCATTTCGATCATATAAGGGATGTTTGGTAAAATCTGAATCATTAAGTGTTATATCAATGGGAGGGATATTGAGGTAGAACTTCAAGTGATGGTAAGCTTAATATATGTTTCATTCAGTTCCATTTAACATCTTTCAATCTCAACCATTCAGCACATAACTAAATCATTTAGGGGCTCTTTTTTTATGAAACAAACGCTCTGAATGATGAATTTGAATGATTAATCACTGAACTGAACCACTGAGAGGTGAAACAAACAGTCCCATAAACTTATGTAATCAAAGCATTAGAGAAATCTTATAAAATAAACACGTCTATTAGCGTTGATAAATAATACTACTAATATTAGTACCTGCAGTGGTGGTGGTAGTGGTGGTAGTAGTTGATGAAGACGCCGGCTTGTCAGACGAAGGGATGACAACCCCAGGCCAAGAACGACACATGCAATGCTTACCCTTCTCTATGCGTGCATAGACCTGCTTCACATGATCCCCACACCCACCCCAACCATAGTTCCCACATTTGCAAGCCACCTCGAAACACATTGTTGTTTTCGAGTTCTTTTTCCGCAGCTACTGGTTTGAAATATTATGTTGTTTGCGGTACACTCTAACGTACCATATATATCCTGCTTTTATAGAAGAAGATGAGAGAACTAATTAATACGGATACTTTGGTTGCATCGAAGCTAAGGTCCCTAGTAGACAATGAAGATAACGATATTCATTGGGGATGTACATCGTTATAATATAATCAAATATAATATATGCATGCCTAGGAAACCAATGATTCTACATAAGACTGAACGAACAAGAGAGGTTACCAAGTGAATTCAAATAGGACCAATTAAAAACATGTAGAGCTAGGTACGTGCTATAATAACTCTCGGATTGTAAAACACATAATAATTTGCGGTATCGTGACGAACTGAATCAATTATGATTTAACATCAGTGCCAATTAATATTAGCGTAGTATATATATTTACTTTTATGATTCTAGATAAGTCGAACAGATGACAAAAATCACGTCACGTGTCAAGGAATAATGACCAAACTTCCACCACGTAAGATAAGAGGGAAAAAAACTAGTTTAACAATATTGAAATGGATAATATCTTATAATTAAGCATCTTCGACAAAAACGGCCTAGCTTGGTCATTTAAATAACATTCATTGCTAGGGATAACGTACATTTCATAATAAACAAAATAAGACGTACGTCTTCAAAATGGTAAGACGAGATCTTCCAAGTTCAAAACCATGAATATGCCATGGCATAAGACATCATTGACCAACACTCAATCACCCTAACTAGATTTGACTTGAACTCGATCATTCGCTTCTTGCTAGACCCAGCCTCTCTTGCACGATCAATAACCAATCGGTTCTTGAACACATGAACACGATGGATTTTATCTTCAACATCATTAATCGCACAACTGTCTCCTACATTCACCCTAATTATTATCTTTCGTGAAATCACTCCATCCTGATCTAATGAATGGCATCCGGTTCTTCTCACACCTTAAACTCACATCCCACGTCTTTCCTTTCTTATTCTCGAGTCGCAACTTGTCATACCCATTCATTCCAGCCACTTTCACGAAACCCGTCGACGCAATAATAACCGCGCTTCAATAATATTAACTATCTTCATATTTTTTGTTGTCCATATATACACGGGAACAAATTTAATTTGCATGGGAAAAAAACATGCAATAAGTTAAAATTTTACGTTAATCATCTAATTGTTAAATGCTTTTTTAACAATATCTGTTTTTAAACTAGTATCTAATGTAAAATTTTATGCACTGTTAAAAAGTTAAAATTTTACGGTCTTTGTTTGTGTACACATGTCACCATATGCATGGTTCTAGAGATGGTTCACGCGGAAATGACAGCAATTTTGATATCAAAACTTTATGGCGGCGCCTCCCATCTTTAGCCTACAGGCATACAATTTTCTACATTGTGCGTTTGGGTAAGTATTTATACTTCACCCAATAAAAAAAAGTAATTATACTTTTTTTCTTCTTTTTTACTTCTAACCACTGAAATGAATGGTCCATTAATAATATATTTATATTAAAAGCGTTAGATCTTAAATTTAAAAAATTAAGGTGTTGATGTTTACAAAAAGAATAACGATACTCGTAAGGTTATATGCTAGTGGCCTAGTGTAATGGTTGTCTGAAAATTTCTGAATTGTTAAGATGTCTGAATATTAAGCTATAGAGATTTCTTTAACGTTTTAATATGCTTAATTATATCATGAAGTTTTGTGGGTTCTCAATTTCTCCTCTTAGGAGTAACAAGGAAAACCTTATCTTATATATATTAGGCATCAATGTAGATTTTAAAACTTACACTAGTTTAGAATGATTGTCACAAAAAGAAAATATAGCACACATCCATCTCTTTTTATAAAAATAAATCCAAGAAGTGGCGTTCTTCGCACATTCCTAATGCAACTCCATTGTGCATTAAACTGGAAAATAAATAAACAAATAAATATATAAAGTGTTGGGTTTAACTTATGCACTTTCTTTTGGGAGTTGTGATCATTTATTTTTTTTTAACAGCAACACCTTGATCTTCAAGGAAGATACACCATAACTTATGATCAGCAGGACTAGAACCCCTGACCTAGTGCTCCTAACACAATTGTGTTACCAATGGACCACTAACCCCATTGGCTTATTGAAACACCTTTGAGTTTGATTTGAGTGCTATAAAAAAATGAGCTAAAAACATATTAATGTCTCCTTTTATGATAGTGACTTAGAGATCACACTCATGGGTGCGGTAAACTTGAAAAAAAGTTTATGCTCAAAAACTTCATCCATCTTCATCCATAATTCCATTATTCATATGTGGGAATAATTTTTTACTTAGGATAAGTTCTTTAGTTTATACTAGTAGGAAGAACTAGTATAGTTTAACTTGTGCATCGTGATGAAAGAATAAATAGCTTGAATTATGGCCATTTAAATGTGATGTCGTTTAAATGAAATGATATCATTTGTACCTAAAACAAACACGAAAAGATACATAATTAGTTAGTGTTATTGTTATTTAGAAAAAATTACTATGATGTATTGCCTTGTTTGTGAACGTAAATACAAAATTTTAAGCAATGAAAGTTGATTCCCTGTTAAGATTCCATTGCATGTCTTTTCGAGGACGAAAAAAGTTTTCAAGCGTGAGTAACTTTGGTGTATTGCAAAACACATTACTTTTTATGCACGTTTTAGTTAGTTTTAATAGTTTTTTATTTGTTTTAACTTGTTTTTAGTTACTATTTAAAGTTTGTCGGTTTTACAGGTGTTCGAATGCAAAAGGAGCTTAAATCGAAAGAAATACGAAGAAACGAACACATGGAACAAGCACACAAAAAATAAGAAAATTTAAAAATCTAGATTTTTGGTTCTTTGAGACACGCTCAGAACTTGCGAGTGTTTTGAGAAACACGGGAAAAAACAGTTTTTAAGAACTTGACTATTTTGTTTTTCGAGTCTCACTTAGAACTTGTTAATGTTTTGAGAAACACTCGAAAAACCCATGTTACTAGTAAAAACCCTATTTTTCAATATAAAAACAACTTGAAGGGATTCATTCGTTATCTTGGAGTACTAGTAGAGGTGTCAATCTTCTCGGGTTGGCAGGTTAGCAGGTTGACGGGTTGAATTATGCAACTCTAACCCGACCCATTTCCGTGTCAAAAATGTCAACCAAATATGACCCGTTTAAACCATGTATCTTAGCTTTGAAAATATAAAGATAAAAACTTAAATGGCAATGAATTAAAAAAAAATAGATGAACTAATTTTGAAACATAAACGGGTTGCCGGGTCAACCCGTTTTTTAAATGGTTCAACCCGAAACGACCCGTTTTTATACAGGTCAACCCTAACATGGCCTGTATCTTTAAACGGGTTATATTTGACAACCCAAAACCTTGTTGCTTTCGTGTCGTGTTCGGGTCGTGTCGAGAATTGACACACCTAAGTACTAGTTGTTACGAGTAAAAACCCTATTTTTCAAGATTTAAAGTGTTAAAAACCAAGGATTGAAGCTAAGATCATAGAATTGCTTGCAAACACTTAATCATGGGTTTTAATCTTCATAACTTTGTTTCTCTTTCAAAGTTTTGTTTGATGTTTTCTTTGAAGATGAGTAGCTATATCCATATTATACTACCTAAGAGGAAACATTAAAACAATCCATTATCTCCGAAATCACCCGCCAAATCATGCCAATATTGTTTATAAAATAAATTTGAAACTAAGGAGCAATCACCTTGGTCAAGTGGTAATTAAGCTTGTCGATACTGCAAGACCACACACCATATTTTATTTATGAAATAAGGAGCAATCACCTTGGTCAAGTGGTAATTAAGCTTCTTGAAATAAGGACTTGTAAATGTAGGTTACCTATGATCAGTTTCCAAGAACCATGCCATGTTAAATCATTTTACATTACATTAAGAGGGCAAAAGATGATACAAAATGCCACAAAAAAACCCACGAAACCGCAATACTATCTCCCTCCAAGAAAATGGCATAAGCAAGAACATACAAAAACTCAAAAGCTATCACATTCAGGGGCGTCTAGACCTGAGTCTTCTTGCAATGCTATCCTCCAACACGACAGTAACACGTCTCTTTCGTGAACCTGCCTTGGTTTCTGGAGTAAGCATCGCAGTTTTGACTTCATTAGTTATGTTGTTGATTTTATTTTCAACATTTTCACCTTCACTAATTTCTGGTGGAAGCATCACAGTTTTGACTTTATCGCCTGTGTTGTTGACTCTACTTTCAACATTTGACAACTCTAACTTAACTTCACACTCATTAACCTTGTTACTGATTTCTGCATTGGCATTGTCATCTTCCGATCCCTGATCACTCTCTGCTTTGACATTGTTGCATAAAGATTTGTCCGATGATCGCAAGTCAGTCGCTTTCTCATCAATGTTGACTTCTAACTCAATATTTTCGGTTTTTGCAGTAATGTCTTCGGACTCTGATTCTTCCTTTGAAAAGGGTAGTGACCTTTTAGCACAAGCTTGTGTATCCGTCTTCTCATTCGTCTCTAGATTAGGGTCAGATCGATGGGTTTGGATGAGATAATGTGCAACTGACTTGTATCCCTGGCTTGAAATCTGGTACAAAAACAGCCCACATAAACAGACTCTATAGATCAAACTTTATAAATGTTCATTTCGGTTTAACTTTTACAAAGAAAAAGTAACTACAAAGGAAACAAGTTATACAGTAAATTGCAATTTCGTCCGTGAGGTTTGCTTATTTTTGCCATTTTCGTCCAAAAAAGTTTTTTAACCCATTTTCGTCCCTGAGGTTTCTAAAATCTTGCCATTTTCGTCCCCGAGGTTTCTATAAAATTACCATTTTCGTCCCACCACTTAATACCATCTATATTTAACGTTAAATGAGGGGTAAAAACAGTCTTTTTACTCTTTAAATTTATTAATCATAATGTTTACCTAATGCTCTCCATTCATCTCCTAGTTGATAGTTCGATTGGTGGTGATTTTCAATTGTGGTGGCATCATAAAGAGCGAGAGTAGAGTTAATCTTGGTGGAGATTTAGTCGGGAAAGTGGGAGAAATAGATGGTCGGGAAGGTGATTAAAAGAGTAAAAAGACTGTTTTACCATCATTTAACGTTAAAAACAGATTCTGTTAAGTGATGGGACGAAAATGGCACATTTTTTGAAACATTGGGAACGAAAATGGCAAGTTTTTAAAAACCTTGGGGACCAAAATGGGTAAAAAAACTTTTTTGGACGAAAATGGCAAAAATAAGCAAACTTCAGGGACGAAATTGGCAATTTACTCGGAATTTAAATTTACTACATTAAATCTCCTAAATTATTTTATTCAAATAACTAGACTATAATTGTAATAATGTAACTTATGTAATTATATATTTATATTTAACACACTATGACAACAAGTGAACAAACCTTCCTATAAAGAGTGCCAGTAGGAGCCCAGCCTTTCGCCTGGCGGCACAAGCTGCAGTTACAGATTCCCCGACAGACCGGACAAATCCAATCAGGATTTTGTTTTGCTTCGAGTACATTCTCTCCATATCTGTATTTATTCATGCTAAAAACATCAAATTTTGCATCTTTTACAGTTTAAAACGGTGCAAGTAAAATCAAGACAGAGGATAATTGTTCGTGTAATCATGTATGATATCGAACTTTGATCGAGATAAACAATAGAAAAACATTTATATATGGTCTACCTCATATACAAACAATCACCACAAAATTGGCCTTGAACCATGTTGCATTGTATACAGTGGGTGCGATGACCGAGTGTTTTCTGCCTGCAATTAATTCAAGAAAAGTAGGATTGTGAATGAACCAGACGAAACACAAACGTGGGTTGGTTTAACTTTCACCCGAAACTGAATCTGTTTGTATTCGTTATGTTTGTTCATTGAAATTCTAAACGAACATGAATGGACACAAACAAACACCAATTAAAAGGTTACAACAATATTCAAAGTAAAGTCCAACGAAAATTAGACGATTCGAAACTTAAGTCAAATACAAGCTTTAAAAATGGAACCAAGCAACGGACATAAACAAATAAGTAAATGAGCGTAAATAATCCAAATTAATGAGTAAATGATCGTTGACCAAAGAAAGAAACAAACTTCAATGAACAAAATAAACGAACAGTAGAGCAATCACGAATGTAAATGAACGAATAGCACACGAGCTTATGCTTGTTCAGGATAACAAAATAAACATGTTCACGAACGGTTCATTGAACGTTAATTGTGTACCTGCATTGGTGACAAGTTTTCCCCCTGACTGGATCATAGATCCTTTTACCATCTTTCCCATATCCATCAACGAACAGAGTCCACTCGGTTTTAGTATCACCCAAAAGCTTTTCATGTTCGTCAGTATAAACCTCAGGATTCGAGTTCTTCGCCATAAACCTATCGTCACCATCTTCGACTTTTTTTGACAAAACAACCTCAGCATAGCTTACTGCTGGTGTACTCTGCAATCTACACAACAAAATCCACTTCCAAATAAGCCAATCAAATCACAATAATCAATAATCAATTCATCACTATTAACTATTAATGTTACAAATGCAAATCAAGAAAAACAGGGCAACTCTGTTAACAAACAGAAGATGAAATCAAACGAAAAACACATCATTTTAAACCTAACTATATAAAGAGCAAACACATCAGGGGAAAATTATACACTTCAGCATGCATATAAATCAACAGTTTTAGTAAAAATGAAAGAAAACAAAACCTTGATGATCGGCGAGTGGGAACAGAGGAGGGCAAAGGTGAAACACATCGATTAGGGGTTTTGTTCTGATTAGCCGAAAAGGGTTTATTGTTCTTGCGATAGCAATTGGGTTTAACAGATTTCATCTTAAGCGACAAATCATAGATGCCGAGCTTTTGCATTCGCTCAAGATTTTCTTTAATTCTTTGTTCTCTGCATTTTTCGTAATCGGAAGAAGGATTAGGGGTTGAATCGGTGAAGTTCATTTGGGGATTGTTGGGGTTTAGTGTAACCGGAGTTTGTGTAGGTGTGTTGTTGATCGACACCATTGTTGAGACTTGAAACAAGGTTGAATGTGTGACAATGGCGACTGAAGAGGTTACAACGGTCGGATTTGATATAATGGTGGGTTATTGGGTTATGGGTAAAAATGCAAATACAACCTCGTTTTGTGTGATAATGGGCGAACATGAAAAGACTTGAACTTGAGGTTGATATTGGGCCCAAACCGGGTTTATTTCCTACGGGCAAATGGAACTCATGTATACCCAACGGTGCGGGTATACCCAACGGTGCGGGTGCATTGATTCCGGTTCTGGTTTGAGTATATCGGGTTGGTTTTGGAATCGGTTTTTTTGTATGGCTAACCGTATTGGTTAAGAACTGGTATCGTAGAAGCTGGTTAGGAACCGATAAAAACCGCTAGTTGAGAAGCGGTTGGCGTTCTTAATAAGACAATGGGTTATAAAATTGATTTTTAACAGCTTAAAAACTAGTTGGTAATTGACCTAATAGGTTTTCTGGGGCAAGGTTTTATATTTCTTCAAACAGACTTATAACTAAAGCAGATAAAAAATGACCATTTTGAAAATTTTACTATTAGTATTTACTAACCGGTATAAATAAAAACGAGCTTTTTCTTTAAATAAATGATTTGACAACTCTAAAATAAGATAAAGGTGTGCAAATTGAGTCTTCACGCAAAAAAGTTAGGTTTGAAATCGGTTTAGATTGGGTACAAAATGGTCGAATGCCGAATGGTGTTTTTGTTTAAATTGGTTTAGGATGAAACCGGTATTTAAGGGGGAAAGGATTCAGTTAGACCGGTTATGAATCACGTCTAGGCGATATAGTTTGGGCTCGACGGATTTTAAAGTATAAGGATATGAACCGATTCTAATCCTTTTGTTTGGGTATGAACTTAGTTCAACCGATCCAGGTTTTGTTACCTCAACCTAAATGGTTTTTTATTTTGAGAAATTAGAAATGCATGTAATTGTAAAATATTATTTATTTTTCAATTTAAAGAGTCTGTGGAGCATATAAGATAACATATTTGAAGGCTCTAGGTCCTGTATGTTCTAATGGTGTTACCACTTAATATTTGGACTAGAATTGTTTGTCAAAATCTGAATCATTAATGTTGAATGGTTAAGAGGTCTGAACAAGTAAAAGGCTCTATCAATGAGAGGGATATTAAGGTAGAACTTCAGGTGATGGTAAATTTGGTATATGCTCCATTCAGTCCATTCAGCATCTTTCAATCTCTTAACTATTCAGCACTTAACTGAACAATTTAGAGACTCTTTTTTATGAAACAAACACTCTGAATGCTGAATCTGAATGATTAAATACTAAACTGAATCATTAAAAGGTGAAACAAACAGCCCTAAATGTGTTCCTGAGAACTTATTTGATTAACATATATCTAACCCTTTTTATGAACTTGTTTTTGCTTTTGAGCCATCTCTTACATTAAAAGTTTTGGTTGTTTATGTAATAATATTTATTGCAAAACTTAAATGATTTTGACTAAGTTTTGAAGTAGAATTGTGAAATATTAATGGATAATGTAATTGACAAAAAGGATTATACACTATAGAGTCCTATGAAAATGCTTGTCTCCTTTCTAACATTAGCACTAGTGAAATAGAAAGTTATAGAACAAAGACATATTTGTATAGAGACAAGGTAGAACCTATGAACCGGGTACAGCCGGATCTTATAATGAGACAGATTTGGGTAAAAACAAAGTATAAGTCACGAATCTTTAAATTGAAAGGAGATATGAATATATTTTTATATTAAATAAATAAATATACTCTACGTGTTCTAACTTCATATATTATTAAGGAATTGAGTTTAAGTCGCATATGCTATGAGAAATGAGGTTTTTAAGTTCGGACATAAGAGAAAGGTTTTTAAGTTCGGACATAGGTTTCTCTCATAAGATAAATTTTCCCATAACGGGTATTGAAGATGATTGGGTGAATCTGTAACCAATCAATTATCCAAATGACAGTTAACTTTTGTATTAAACATAATACTTATAAAAAACAAATTACGATTAAGTGATGTACCATACGTCCATACGTTACGTTAGAGGAATATTATAAAAGGGGGTGATTCATGTTTTAACTCATTTCCCTCTATATCTAAAATAATATTCCAGAACCTTTATCTAAAAGAAATTAGATCCATCAAGTGACTTAATTCCACATTGAACACCAAATAGTTCACTCTTTTTTTAACAACAATTTATATATTAAGTAAATAAAATACATCACATCTTGTTTGTGATGTTTTAAGCCACTATATAGTGCTTCAAACATAAGCTAGTGTGTTACCAATGAACCATAACTATGTCATCGATCAGGAGATCGATATTTGCTTCCGTCTCTCCTTTGATGTCTGGAGATATATCATTCTGGAGAGACAGGCCGGTTTGACTCGTTCTACCGTTAGTTTAAGTAAAACTTTTATAACTCTAAGATGCAACAGTTATATATGTTTTTACAATAATCTATTTTACGAGCTATAAAGTCATTCAAAAATAAAACGTAAAGTTGTAAAAAGTAATTAAGATACAACAATCCCCTCTTCTAATAATTGGCTAAGTGAAACCCCCACACACTGCCACTTGGCACTCTCACATTCCACCTCCCAATTGAAACGGATCCTTTTATAATCCATTTATAAACCGACCCACATTAAAACAATATTCGGATCCAATATAATCTGCTTCTTACCCATTCCACTTTATTTTTGCACCACAAACCCTAAATCGACACAACTTTTTTCCTAACGCTCTGGCTGCTTCCTCCAAAAACCCTAAATCAAAACTATAGCCGTTGTTCTTTGAATCCATCTTTTCCGATAATCACAGCGCAATCACAGGTATATCCTTACCATTACATCATCTATGTTTCAGTTGTATCGTTGCTCTGGCTGCTTCCTAACAAAACAAACATAAGCGATTGATTTTAAAACTGTAAATTTAAACGTTTCATAATTGGTTTTGCACATATTACCACCATACCTGTATGACATTGGTAACTTTTTAATTCCTTTTAGTTCAGGTAATGCCTCGTGATTTCTTCCAGGTGGTCTGCTATACTCATATAGATGATCTGGTAAATAAACAATTTCCTTTTGATTTTTGTTAGATTGATCTTTTTTTAGTTCTATTTATCTTATATATTTTTTTATTATAGCCACTTCCTAAGAAGTGGGTTATAAAACACTTGACAGCTTTACAAAACCCATACGGTACTGTTTTATTCTACAAGATGATGTCCAAGTTTGGAATCTCAAACTCTCCATAAACAATCATGCTGATACTGTTTTAACCAATGATGGTGATACTCTTTTTCTTAATTTGACTTTTTATTAGATTGGTTTTATTTTTTGTGATAAAATTTGAATGGGTGTTGTGTTTTGGTGATAAAAATTGAATCTTTATTAAGTGGGATAAAATCAAATGGGACTATGGGAGCTATTTTTTTTATTAAATGGTGATAAAAATTGAATCTTATCAAATGCGTGCTATGTTTTGGTGAGAAATTTGAATCTTTATCATATGGGTGTTATGTTTTGGTAATAAACTTTGAACCTTTATCAAATGGATGGTAATTTTTGTTGATAAAATATGAATCTTTAGTGATGGTTTTTATGAACTTTCAGGAGTATAAAAAGAATTCAAGGGGAGTTCAACTTTTCACTTGCAGATGACTGCCTTTTAATTGCTTCTCCAAAAGCTCTTATCTTCTTGAATCATGTTTCTTATATCTATTTTAATGGTTAGTACCACTTTAGTTAGATACATCATATGACATCCTAATCACATGCTTATATTATATATTATCATTAACCTATCTATAAAAGTGAGTAGATGGACTGGATGGTGATCAACTGTCAAATTAGTTCAGTGTATGGCATATTGAACGCTCAAAACATTGATATAAATTGCTATAAAGTTAGTGCAGTATAGAGCAATCAAAACAATGCAAAATTTTGAAAATTATTGCTGTAAAATTAGTGCGGTTTCTATGCATATAGAGCTGTCAAAACAATAAATTTTTGTTTAAGTTTATTGTTGTCAAATTAGTGCAGTTTCTGTGCATGTATCACTGTCAAAAATCAAAACAATCAAAACAGAGCCAAATTCTGCGGTTTATTTATGTAAAATTAATGCAGTTTCTATGCATATATAACTGTCAAAACAATGCAAAATCTCTGCATTTTATTGCTGTCAAATTAGTCAAGTTTTTTTTTATGCATATAGACTTTCAAGACAGTGTATATTCATGCAGATTATTACTTTCAAATTAGTTAGCTTTTTTGGCATATAGATTGTCAAAACGATGTATATTTATGCAGTTTATTGCTTTCAAGTTAGTGCAAATTTTAGGCACCTAGAGCTGTCAAACAATGGAATTTTTTATGCTTGGTTCAAGAGTTACCAAAAATAATAGAAAACACCACATAAGGCAAGTTACTTATTGTTATCATGTTTGTGCCATTATTATGAATGGTCAAATATAAATAAGCTAAAAGTCAACTGCGCTAACTTCCTTCTTTTATACAAAGGGGTAATTTATACCTTCTGCCATTCTTGAATGAAAAATGATGGTAAAGTGTCTTATGTGATTGAATAGTATGTAACAAACTAACATGTTTCTGCCATTGTTATGAATTTATGATTTGTTTTTGTGACCAGGTAAATGTCTATTTTGTCATGAAATTGGAGGGATAGAAGTCTCGAACATGCATTTTATTGATTTCATGGTAATTAGTCAATGTTCATGCTTATGTGGTTTGAATAATGTCAGGTATCATAGCTGATTTGTAATGCATATGGTTCTAAGTGACTATGATTGATTTTGCTTTTAATTTGTTTCAGTGAGGATTCAATTTCGGGTTGCTACATTTTGAAAGGTATGTATATTTTTCAAACATGTTTCAACATTAGTATTTCGTAATGCATCAACATCTTAGTATGGAGTTCAAACTTGGGTAAAAATCTCAACAAAACTTTGTTCTGCTTGAAATACAAATCTACAAATTAGTTTCATTTTGAGATCATTCTTAGGGTATTCTTGGTCTTTAATCGTTAACTATTTGTTTGTATTGTGATAGTTTTGATCTAATTTAATCGTTAGCTTGAAATACAAATCTACAAATAAGTTTCATTTAGAAGTTCATCATTCTTTCTTTCATGACCAGTAGTTGCTTCAAAGAGGTATAGTAATATTCTCTACAAATGGGAGTGTTTGTGAAGGTTTTTATTTCTAAACATCTACAATTGTTTTTTTTAGTTTAGGTATTTTATCATAATGTCACAATTGCTCATCATTATAGTGACCGAAACATGTGAAAACTTTGATGTTTTGATTTTGTAGGTGATGGCATTTGATGAGACTGTTTAGGCTTAACCTGAAGCGTTCGAGTTGAATGAAACTCGAAAGGAAATGAACTTGATAAAGAAATCAAGAAAACAACTTGTAAATTCATTGTTAATACCCACATGTTAATAGTTCTCTTTCATGCAAAATATGAATCATCGAATGCTAATGTAAGGTCTTAAAAATTAAAATTAGTATTCATTAATATCGTTTCATCCCGCGTGAACACGCGGGTACTAACCTAGTTTCCTATAAATCTAAAAGACTAATACTGTAATACTCAAGGAGTCAAGGTTGGTGAGGCTTCTTTTAGTTATGTTGATACACTTAGACCCCACAACTATGATATAACTACATTTTTTATTCTTCAACAAGATCGGTCATAATTATACTTTTGATTACATAACTTTAAATATATACACTTTTAACCTCTTACTTTTAATACATAACACAATTTAATCTCTCAACTTTGACATAATTATAACTTTGAACTTAACTTTAACATAATTATCTATTTGACCACAACTTTAGATATAAACATTTTCAACTTTCATCTTTACACTAATTAAAAAAATACTCCATATATTTTTACAACTTTAAACAAAGGGCAAAACATAACTTTTCTTTATGTATCATTACTTTAACGTCACGTTCAACATGCGAGAGAAAATATTGTGTAATTTAAAAAGGAAAAGACTGTGAAAATCAAAACACAAAGTTTAAGACCCGACCCACGTATCACGGAGTATATATATTTTAAAAGGGAAATACTAAATCATCATACCTTATGTTTTTTTTAACAAACGTCCATCAACAACTATTTACTCATAAAAATACATCATACCTTTAATTTTGTGCACTAAAAGTCGCTTAATAGTTTTTTAAACAATAAAAAAGCTATATCACGTGTTAAACTTAACCAGGGTTAACTAAAAAAATTAAAACACGAAATTCATAGTATTTTGAATAAACCATTTTTATATTTTGTCATAATTTGTTAAATTTAACATTTGAAGATGTTTAAAAAATGATGGGCAATTTTTATAAGATAAAACAAATTTGTACGGTCTTATGGTGAAAAAGATTATTAAAAGACGTACTTGTTAAAAAGTTCAAGGAGGCTACTATAGATTTTGTTAATGGTGTTTGCCAAACTTAACAAAGTTGAAGTAACTCGATAACTATATGCGATTGTCACTCTCCTCGCAAACAATAACAATATATAATAACTTGTATTAATTTACGAAACAAAACTAAACCAACATTTCATAACACTAAAACCAAACAACACTTTCAACTTTTAAAATCTCATACTAAAGTCATCGATAACAAGTTAAGTAGCTACATCATCATAACATTTCCTATAATTAACAATCACTCTATTTTCATTCCACTTCCCGGTGTCGAAATCGCAAGATCCGGCAACACATAACACTCCCCACCACCATTCTCCAACTGCCACCCACCACCACCACCTCCAAACGGCCATATCATCCTTCCAAATCCAAAACCCACTTCTTGATCATACCCACACACTTCATGTCCAGGTCCTGACCCTGGCCCGGGACCGAAAAGTCCCGGGCCATGAGCATTACTCAAGAGTGACGTGAAACTCCCACCGTGCCCACTACCTAACATAGAGGCGGTGGTCACGGTGGAGGATGGAAGAATGCTGGCCGGTGAGTAGTTCCGGGCGGTGGCGTCAGTGGAAACACGTAAACGTTTGGTGTTTTTCCTGCTGCCGCCACCGACCGGAATGTCACGAAGAGTGCCGCCTTGAGTCCAGTAGCGGCGGCACGCTTTGCAGAAGTGACGAGGCTGAGAGAAGTTGTAGTTGTTGTAGTAACAGAATTTTGTGTTGGTGGAGTCGCATCGTGGGCAGGGGAGGTGTTCGGGTTCATGTGGTGGTGGAGTAACGGCGGCATGGTGGGTTTTGACGGTGGGTGTTCGACGGTGATCGGTGGTTTGTGTTGGCATTTTTTTGATGTGGGGTTTTTTAGAGGGTGAAAATGGGGTTTTAATGTGAAAGAAAAAGAGAGAGAAATGTGAAGGTGTTATATTCCTTCTATAGAGCAGGCTTTATCAGAGTTGGTGTTTTGGGAGACAAGTTTTTCAGACGGCTGCGACGGTGGGAGAGAGAGAGAGATGTGTATATGTATATATGTATATATAGAGAGAGTCAGAGAGAGGTGTATATGTATAGAGAGAGAGAGAGAGAAGTGTGTGCTGTGATTAATGATAACACACAGGAGAAAAAACAGAGAATCTGTTCAGGGATAAAAGGAATTGTAACATATTAATACATGCTGGTTTTTTGGAGGGTGTAAAAAAATATTCACTAAGTTTTTACAAATTCATTCATTTTTTTTATAACGAAAGTATATTTTATTAAGACAAATATATATAATTATAAAAAGGAAGTGTCTACACATTTTCCTATATATACTTGTTACACACTTTTTTAAAATTTTAGAAACTTTTCGAAATTTTCTCTTAATTATTGTAAAAATAATGTTGAAATTTGTTTTCGGAGCACATCTTTTGACATCTATAAAAGAAAAAAATGGACCAAACATTTACAGTCTGTAAGAAGACTGTTTGTTTTTAACATCTGTAGACTTGTAAAATAAACTGATGGTGGTGTATGGAGGGTGATGGTGGTGATGCTGATAGCTAGGCGGTGGGTGGTGGTAGTGTCCAGATGGCGGTGGTGGTGGTAGATTGTGGGCGGTGTTTAGGGGTGTAAACGAGTCGAGCCGAGCCCGAGCTTTACAGTGTTCGAGCTCGATTAGTTGTACTTTCCTTGAAGCTCGAGATCGAGCTCGACTCGAATCGAGCCTTTGTATTTTGGCTCGAGCTCGGCTCGTGATTTGTTAACAAAGCTCGAGTCCGACTCGAAAAAACTCAAACAGATCCTAAGCCAAATTTGGAATCATAAATCATGAACAGATCAGTAAATCAGTAAACCACCAATCCACCATGAACAGATCCTAAACAAACCGGTGAAGAAGGCGACTGGCGACTGGTCTCCGAGTGTCGAACAGTTGAAGGTCTAAACTCTCAAGGAGTCTTCGTCCTCTGCGACTTGCCGTAATGTCGTTGAAGGAGGCGACTGGCGACTGGCGACTGACGAGGGGAGTTGGGAGTTGCGACTTGCAGTTGAAGACTTGAAGGTCGTCTGAACTCTGAACTATGAAGGAGGCGACTGGATTTCCTGGCGACTGACGAGGGGAGTTGGGAGTTGCGACTTGCAGTTGAAGACTTGAAGGTCGTCTGAACTCTGAACTATGAAGGAGGCGACTGGAGTGGCAGTGGCGACGGCGACGTGATTGTGAAAGGAAACAGGAAAGTAGAAATTAGGGTATCTTTTAGATATTAAGTACGTATTGCTTGGGACTAGATATTATTATATTAAGTTTATATTAAAATAAAAATTTAAAACCTAATAAAATTCTATTAAACTCGATAAGGCTCGATAAGGCTCGCGAGTTTTGAAATGAAAGCTCGAACTCGAGCTCGATAATAAAACGAACAATATTTCAAGCTCGAAATCGGGCTCGAGCTCGTTAAGGCTCGACTCGTTCGGGCTTTTTACCGAGTCGATCTCGAGTTGCTCGCGAGCCGGCTTGACTCATTTACACCCCTAGCGGTGTTGGTGTTTATTCTTTTGCAGGTCTTAGAAGTGAATGTTCTTGGTCTGCATCAAGAAGAGCTTGTACATATTTTTTAATGAAACATCTTTAAAAAAATAAACACTCAATGGATTGCAATGTCTACACGTGATTTGCACATTATAAACAAAAGAGTCTGCATAGACTTTAAAAAAAAACAAACACCATCATAATCTCCATTTTAAGTTCTTGTTTTTTATCCTTTAAAAATTCATGACACGTCTATTTACTTCTTGTTGAAGCATATTTTATTATTCCGAGCTTTCTATATACAGTAACAAATGGTTAACATCTATTGATGTGTTATATTAAAACATCTTTTATTAGAGCTTTCTACATACAACAAACGATTGATATGAAATCGGTTTTTAAGCCATATGAGCTAGGCCAAGTCTCGAGTGGAATTGAACTAAACTCTCCGTGTGTGAAATTTTTGGTCTTGGTGATTTGCTTCTTAAAATAATTAAATCCATGTTATATACTTGTTACATCCCTTAAAAAAATATTTTCAAACTTTCTAAAATTTCCCCCTAATATTTGGTTGGCTTTTTTCTTTAAGAAATATTGTCTTTCTTAATAAAGTTAATTATATGCGTACAAATGTGTTTAATGTGGATGTTCTGTGGTATGCTTAACGATTTGTTAATTTGTATGAAATCTTTTTTCTTCTAGACGAACTAAATTCAACTGTTTTAGTTGGTTTTTTATGTTATAACTTTTTTCATAACGGAACCTAATAAACCTGCTAAACCAATTAGTATACTGTTGAATTAGTTTAAGTTATCCGTTGAATTAGTTTAAGTTATCCGACTATTAAATGGTTTTTTCGGATAACTAAACCAAATAAACCGTATTTTGTGTAAACAAAAAATTAATTCACAATTCGGATATAGTTACCAACTATACCGAAAACCAAAATTGCAATTTGGTTTGGTTTTTTCGGTTACAGATACGATTTGCTTCCGGTTATTTTGATTTTCGGTTTGATTGAACACCCTTAGTCGATACTCACCAACTAAATACAGTAGTTTAATAACAATAATATAAGAAATGGATCTAAATTTAAAAGAAAATTATATGTTTGTAAAAAGAGGTTGAATATGTATTTTGTAAAACCTTAGGGGTGTAACAAGTAGAAAAATTATGAAAAGGAGTGCGTATAGTCGAAATTTTTTTCCACTAGCGCAGTATTTGACAGAATTCTATCAACGCCTGCTCTTTTTAGCAAAGACATTTAATTTGATTAGTACCCACATTGACCATGGGGGCGAGATAGATGGAAGACGGAAGTATCACATCCACAGTCCATTGCCTAAGGTTTCGGTATCAAAATTGTTTTGCTCGTCAACTATTGAGAATAAACCCTCACAATCGAACGCCGTCACTTGTAGCTCTTCAAAAGCTTTCAATGTATATTTTCAAAGGCTCGATGATGGACTTTTTAAACTGAAAAAAAAACATGTTGGCAATTAATTAGTGAGTAGAGGACATGATCTAGGCCCATAAACAACCGAGTAAATAGTTATTTGTAAACAATGCAAAGTTTAATCCGGCTAAAGAATGGGGTTAGTGGCCCATTGGTAACACAATTGTGTTAGGAGCACTAGGTCAGGGGTTCTAGTCCTGCTGACCACAGGTGGTGGTGTATTTCTCCTTGAAAATCAAGGTGTTGCTGTTCAAAAAAAAAAAATCCGGCTAAAGACCTAACTTTGGTCTCTCGATATGATTTTCCCATCGTCATTTTTTCCACGCGATCCAACAAATATTGTTTAATTGACTCGAACTAGGCACCAAACAACGATAGATAGTAAAGAGGGATGCCCAATGGCTGATTTGATCAAAGTAATCCTTCTTCCAATCGATAAAGATGATTATTTCCAAATGGATAATCGGTTTGTTTACCTTTTCAATTATCGGGTCACATTTCATTATTGTGTTTATCGAGGTAACCGGCAAACCAAGGTATATACAAGATTTTACCTTCATGGCAGTGCAATATGTGCGCGTGTTGGTTTATTTACAGGCCTACATGGATTCAAAGGCCTTTTCAAAATCCTTTTATTTAAAAGGGAGGGCCTTCTTTTTTTATAATGTTTTAGCCACCTAATAATTTCGCTAATTACAATCAAACTATCAAGAATCAATCTCCCTTGAATAAAAGGCAATTGAGAATCATTAACAACTAAGTCAGTTAAGTATTTTAGTCGGGTCAAGAGCACATTTGCAATCAAGTTAGACCACGCTTAGTGGGGCTCTAGCTATGCCTCCCTCATAATGCCAATAACGTCCCTTACGCCATCCTTTGGGCTTTTATTAGGTCAAATTTGTAATTTGACAAAATGCATATCAGTCATACAAAAATAAAACCAACTAATCTCACAACTATTGATTTTCATCCCCGCACAATCATATATTTACAATGTTTTTACTTAAATAAAAAAAATACAAAAGAAGTATAATAATGTAATCATTAGTGGGATTACGGGTTTTATGCTTGCATCATTTTTTTATATAATACAATTGACTAGGTGACTATCACATGATACATAATGTAACTTAAGGGATGATGACTACACATGGTTTTATAAATACTTATAACTAGATAAATCCGTTAATATTCCTCTAGCACGAAGGAAACTTTTATATTAGGGACGAGAGCAACGAAGAGAGAATTTCTACCGTTTTTTATGATGACCGAGAAATGGAAGTAGTTTAGAACCTCTTTGTATCCATCTCCAATCACATGTCAATACTATTTTATGGTTGAAGATTATACCAGGATTCGGCACTTTGTCATTCACACAATAGCACACAATTTCTTTTATGTCCGATAAAGTAAATTGACCGCTAAAGAAACATGCTTTGCAGTTTGAGGGTTTTTAAAAATTGTTGTGTAACAATTTTAGAGCCAAACATTTTATTTAGTGATCATGTTCGTAAAATGCCCAAAGGCTTCAAGTTTTATGGCATTAAATTCCATGACTAAGCCATTGATACAAATCATAACCATGTTTTTTATTTAGTGATCTAGTCTTTCCTTTATTTTTCATACGGGTCTAATGTTTTCATGTAGGGGTCTTCAAAATATCTGAAATCCGAATAAAATTGTAATATGAACCGCATCTGAATCCAAAAAACTAAAACAAATTCCTTATTTAGATTCGGATCGGATCTCATCCGAATCCAACTTCTTTTTTTTATTTCAGATTGGATTCAGATATAAAAAAATTTAAATTCAGATCATTCAGGTTATTCTGAATAAGAAGTTAAGAACCATTATGTTTGTATGATTTCTTGCCCAATATCCATTATTGTACTATTCTAAAGTTTGTAGAAATGATAATTGTGTAAAAAGATTTGGTGACATATTTGGTAAGCTTATTACACACATAATTAATTAATTTTTGTTATAATATAACTATAATTATCACAAGATTAGTGACTAGACTTAAGAACTTTAGAGAGAATTGCAAAAGAAATGAGAAGAGAAATGTATACTCATACAAGTGTATATGAGAGGTGTGTATATTCATTCACCTTGATGGGGTATTTATACTACAAAGTGTAAATAATTGGTAGACAAGTAAAACTATTTAGCATAGTACATTTTATCTCTAAGTTTGACAAAGAGATCATCCACTTGTTGTGGTAATTAATTATAACACTCCCCCTTGGATGACTCTTTTTCAAACTTTGGGGTTTTGAAGTACTGCCTCATTAAAAACCTTGCTAAAGAAAACCCAGTGGGAAAAAACTTTAGCTAAGGGAAAAAGAGTGCAGTCTGTAGCTCCCCCTCAAATTGTGCGTACGTGTCTCATGCCAATATCATGAACGTGTTTTCTGAAAGTTGCTGTTGGAAGTGCTTTTGTGAAAAGATCAGCTGAGTTGTTGCTAGATTTGACGTATCTCATTTCAAGTTGTTTTTCTTTAATCAGGTCTTGAGTATATGAAAAGAATCTTGGAGGTATATGTTTTGTTCTGTCACTTTTGATATACCCTTCTTTCATCTGCGAAACACAAGCTGCATTATCTTCATAGATTGGAGTTGGACTTCTATCTTTTTCTATTCCGCAAGAATTTAATATGAGTTGCGTCATAGATCTAAGCCAGACACATTCTCGAGAAGCTTCGTGTAGTGCAATAACTTCAGCATGGTTTGAGGACGTTGCAACAAGTGTTTGTTTCTGAGATCGCCATGAAATTGCAGTTCCTCCGTTCATAAATACGTATCCAGTCTGAGACCTTGCCTTGTGAGGATCAGATAAATAACCTGCATCTGCATAACCAACTAAACCTTCTTTTGAATCATTAGGATAAAACAAACCTAAATCAACAGTGCCTCGAAGATATCTTAAAACATGTTTAACCCCATTCCAATGTCTTTTTGTCGGGGATGAACTAAATCTTGCTAACAAGTTAACTGCAAAAGAAATGTCAGGTCGTGTACAGTTAGTAAGATACATAAGAGCTCCAATTGCACTGAGATATGGTACTTCTGGACCGAGAACTTCTTCATTGTCTTCACAAGGGCGAAATGGATCATTGTCTACATTGAGTGATCTAACAACCATTGGAGTACTTAAAGGATTTGCCTTGTCCATATTGAAGCGTTTTAAGAGCTTTTCAGTATAATTTGATTGATGTACAAGTATTCCATTATTCATATGCTCAATCTGTAAACCAAGACAATATTTGGTTTTTCCAAGGTCTTTCATTTCAAATTCTTTCTTTAAAAGAATAATTACTTCATTGATTTCCTTTTGTGTCCCCATTATATTTAGATCATCAACATAGACAGCTATGATCACATATCCCGGTGTGGTCTTCTTAATAAAGACGCATCACTACAAAAAAGTGATCATCAGAGACTAAATTATCAGGGACTAATATATCAGTCTCTAATACCTAGTATTAGAGACTAACATATCAATTGCTAATTGCATTAGGGACTGTTTTTTTTCTTACTCGATTTAGTGACTGGTAGTTAGTCCCTAATACTTTGACCCATTATTTAAGACTAAGATTCAGTCATAAAAAAGTTTAAACAATACAAAAAGTTGGAGGTAAAATTTTTGGTAACTGAATTTCACTCACAAGTTAGTGCCTTAATTGATAATAAGTAGATGTAGTGTAAGGGTAACTAATATTCAGTCTCTGATAAAGAGACAACATATTAAAGACTAAATATCAGTTCTTAATGTTCCTAAATGTTCATTCTTTAATGTGTTGTGTGAAAAAAAATATTAGTAACTAATTAATAGTCTCAAATTATTTGACGAAAATTATATCAATTTAAGAGATATAAAGTAGACTGAAATTCAGTCTTGAATATGCTCTAAGTGATCGTATTAGAAACTGACAATCAGTCTCTAACGTAGTGACTGATATTCAGTGGCTAATAATGAACACAAGTTATACTATTTTGAAGGAACATATTTGGGACCAAAATCAAGTTCTTAATATTCCTAAATAATATCTTATTAGGTACTAATGTTCAGTCTAGAAAGAATTTAAAAAAGAAAACGGATAATAGCTGATTTGTAATCAATTATTATTAGGCGTAAAGTTTACCACTTTAAGATAGGTATCGAAGACTGAAATTATTCTTAAGTTTGTTGAAGGCGACGATATTTGAAACCGGTATTTAGTTTCTAAATTGGTTTGTAGATGAAATAAGTAACGACTTTTATTAACTCTCCAATAATGGAAAGAGTTTTTATTGTTTAAGAATAAGTGTCTGAAGTTAAAGTAGTTCCAAAATGAAAAGAGTAAAACTCCCACAAGACTAACTATTAGACATATTTCCTGCTATAAACTGCCGAAACAAGTAAACACAGTACTAACAATCAAGTTCAACGGTTGCTTCAAAACCTAAATTGGTAATATACGTCTAACATGATATAATATGTCCAAGCCAAATCGAAAAAAATAGAACAAAATAAATTCGAAGTTTGAAAATTCATAAAATGTTCGTTAGCATCCAGGTCAACTTGTAGTTCCATCATATCAACAACTTGTTAATGTCCACGTAGCACAAGCCTCTAAAACATGTTCCTTCAAATTCTAGCCATGTCATAAATCTGAAAACACATTATAGTCACGTAAGTTAAATCGTTATACATAAATCCGTAAAATATATAACAATAACAAAAGTTAAACATGTTTATGTTTATGCTTGCATGAGTGTTGTCTCCCAATAAACCCCACGAAAAAAGAGACACCTATAGTTTTTGAGATCAAAGTTCACACTTTGTTTTGTATAGTTAGAATTAAAAATGTTTTAGTTGTTTTGACCCGTTGGAAGTAAAACTCGACTAATATAACTTCATTAAACAAATTTGGGTCGTTTTGAAAAAAAGCCTCTTTATCCCTCTTTATCTCTCTTCGATCTCACAAACTTGTTCATCCCCACAACCCAAATCGAATGCCAAAAAAGGCATTAAAGGCACTATATTGAATGTCAAAATTGCAGCCAAAATGGAAAAAAAACTAGTTTCGGCAGCCATTATACAGTAAAAAATGCAGTCAAAATTGCAACCTATATGCAGTCAAAACTACAACAAAAAATGCAGTCAAAATCGCAACCAATATGCAGTTAAAAAGCAGCAAATATGCACTAAGAACTGCTTTTTTATCCAAATTGAAGTCAAAATGCAGACAAAACCGCAACTGAATTGAAGTAAAATCTTAAAACATGCAGTCTAATTTCCAATACCAATAAATGACGCAAAAATCAATAGTAGTGTACCAATTTCCCAGCAGGCGAGTAACTTACACAGAGACAAGTTACATGATCCTTAGCTTGCTGCAATTCTAGTACACAATCAACATCACATGACATGTAAAATTCAAAACACACTAATTTGGAGTAAAAGTCAGCCTCTGTTATTCAATTCACATTCCTAGTGTTTAAAGAGCAGTAAGATCAACATAATAAAACTAAACCTCATGTACGTTACAAACATACACATGTATGAAAATTTTCTCATAACTATATTAAGCACGTTTGGGTCTTCTTGACCCATTAGATTTAAATATCGATTAACTATATTAAACATGTTAGGGTCGTTTTGACCCATTAGAATTAAAAATTAACTGATCTAGCTTCAATAGACATGCTTGGGTCTTTTGACCCAACCAATAAGATGGCACCAACTTATCAGTTTCCAAATATGCAAGTTATTTTTTCTAATCTTGATGGTTGCACCAGCCTAATTGCCACCTTAACCTGCAGGCACAAATATGGCAATGACTTGCTTGATTTCTTAATTCATATGTTTTAGCCATTATACTTATTCTCATAATCTATTTATTTGATTGCAAAACATAAACAAGCAAAAAAATATTCTTTATGTGGTTTTATACTTTTTGGTTTAGTACTCTGCTGCACATTATTATTCTTGTCGATTTCCATATTAGCGAAAATCTTTTGAATGCACCAGAACCTTATAACAACACTTTACTAGATATCAAACATAGATGTTGGTTACTATTTATGTGGGTGGGGCTAGGCTTAACTGGAAACTTCAATCCTTTTTAAATACACGTGAAAGCTGCAAGCCTAAATATACATAAATAAATACTGAAAGCCGAAATGTTACACAAAGATTTTATTATGTTTATGATTAGTTCAACAACATGTTAAAGCAGCAATGCGTGAGTGTTTGAAACCGATGCAGCATGAACAATTATACAACATGATAAACAGCAGCATGTAACAACAACATGAAATGATCAGAATTGCATCAAAATGAAAGACAGCATCAGTTATTGATCAATGTATGCAGCTGGAAAATAACTAGTGAATGCGATCATGACGTATAGGTAAAAGGGCTTAACATTACATGTATTTTAGTAAGAATAAGACTAGTATATGTATAATAAGTTCAAATAATCAAAACACTTGACTAATATATTACTTTAGGTAAGTGCAAAAATTCAACCTCTAAATAGCAAAAAACACTAACATCATTAACAGAAGACAAATTAAAAAACAAATTAAAGAAGGGTTTTAGAGCTGAATACATACCGACATGAAATCAAAATGGATGGGCTAAACAATAGATGAAGAGAGTAGCAAATCCCAAACCAACAAAAGCCATAACCTGTGAAGAAATTGACATAACATATTTAGAACTCTTAAAACACTACACAATACAGTTAACTTGAAATAAAAATGATCTGGAAGCCATACATGAGTCAATGTAATTGAATAAGTACTTAATGATACCATAATAGTGATGTGCAAAAGTGTTCGCACATCTTTTAGATAGATATGTAGATGACAGAAACAGATGCCAGAATTCATGATCTAACAGCAGGTTATTATGTTCTATGATGTGTGTATGAATGCTGCTACATGATCTAAATAATCATATGTAGAGAATAACCGCAGATCAACATACTTGCATAATATTTAACAGCAGCTGCAGAACTGATTAACAACAGCAGGTTGCAGATTGATGTTTGTGTTGAATTATGATGTTATGATTAGTTCAACAACATGTTAAAGCAGCAATGCGTGAGTATTTGAAACTATTGCAGCATGAATAACTATACAATATTATAAACATCAACAGGTAACAATAGCATGATATGATCAGAATTGCATGAAAATGAAAGACAACATCAGTTATTGATCAATGTATGTGCAGCTGGAAATTAACAAGTGAATGCGATCATGACGTATAGGTAAAAGGGCCGAACATTACATGTATTTTAGTAACAATATAAGACTAGTATATGTATAATAAATTCAAATAATCAAAACACTTACAAAAATAAAAGATGAACATTACAAATCATCATCGTCTGACTCATCATCTTCAATCTCATTACTGGACTTATCGTTGTCCGAGTCATCGAAATTTGACTCTGAACCAAAATCTTCCATACTGTGATCAGAATCATCTATCTCATCATCAATAAAACCATCTATAGCATTATCGGAACCTTGAATATCATCATTTTCAATGATTTCTTCTACATTATCTTCACGAACAAGGTTAACATCTTCTAAAGTATCTTCCGCATTGTTGGAATCTGGGACATCCCACAAGTGCCTATGGGCAATTCTTTCAATGATTTTCCAATGTGAATTCGGCTTAAGAGAATCGTTTATATAAAATACTTGTATAGCCTGGTTTGCAAAAATGAAAGGATCTTCCTTATGAGCATTCTGGGATGTGTCTATGCTTATGAAATGAGGTTCATGTATCACGTGTTTGTTATGACGATTAATGTCAAACCATGTGCATTTGAATAAAATAACATGATAACCTCTTATAAATGACAATTCAATTACTTCATCAAGATATCCATAATAGTCTACTTCGACGTCATTAAAAATGCCAGGAACCGTAACTCCACAATTTTGTGTTTGCCTACAGTCATCTCTTGACTTAACTATAAATTTTACACCGTTCACTATGTATCCCTTGTGTAATGAAACTCGATTATCAGGAAAAGAAGACAGTGCATACAACTCCTCGTTAATTTGTGATGGATTTAGCGTATATATCTCTCGAATCTGTTCTCAAAGTTTAACATATGAATCATGTTATTAGAGTGCAATACAACATCACAATTTAAAGTAACTAAAGTATAGTGTGATTGTTACCCGTTTTGAAAACCAATCCTGGAATTTACTTTGTTGCAGCTTTGAAAAATCTGCTGATTCTGGATGTTCAGTTTGTAAAACCTGTAAGTGTTCTCTGCCACGTGTAGATAAACTATAAATTTATTGACATATAACACTCAATACTATTTGACAACCAAAGATTAAAAGAACATACTCTAAGTACGGTTGTATCTGTTCACAATTGTTGAAGATAAACCATATTGCTTTTTTCATCATATTATCCGGAAGGATACGGACATCTTTCTTTCCAATACCTCGCCCATTCAATCTAAAAACATCCAAGGCAAAGCTCTGAGCACCATTAGAGGTTTTGTCATCATTTATGTCACGTCTATCCAGCTTTGATTCAACACCTCGTAAATAGTGTGCACAAAATGTCATAGCTTCTTCAACAACATAACCTTCTGCTATCGAACCTTCAGGTTTAGCTTTGTTTCTCACATATCTCTTTAAATGGCCAAGGTATCTTTCAACCGGATACATCCACCTTGATTGCACCGGTCCTCCTAAAATTTCCTCTTGAGGAAGATGCACACACAAGTGCACCATAACTGTAAAAAACGATGGAGGAAATATTCGTTCAAGCTTGCACAAAATCTTAACTATTTCCTCCTGTAACGATTTCAACTCCCTCACATATAATGTTACCTCAGTAATTTTCTTGAAAAACAAAGATAACTCGGTCAACGCATCACGGATTTGTTTTGTCAAAAATGGACGAATTGCAATAGGAATTATGCGTTGTATTAAGACATGACAATCATGTGATTTAAGCCCGTATACCTTTCCTTGATCAGCAATCACATTTTTAGCTAAATTCCCTGCATACCCGTCAGGAAAACGCACAGACTTAAGTAAATTACAAAATTGTGTTCTTTCCTCTCGAGTTAAAACATACAAAGCTTGTGGTTTAACCCAACGGTCATTCTTCTTCACCAAGTGAAGCTCCTTACGTATGGCCATATCTTCCAAATCTAATCGAGCTTTTTCAGTGTCTTTCGTCTTTCCTTCTATGTTTAACAGGGTTCCTAACACATTCTCACACACATTCTTTTCAACATGCATCACGTCAATGTTGTGACGAATTAACAACTTAGGCCAATATGGGAGTTCGAAGAAGATGCTTTTCTTTGACCAATTTAAAACATGTGAATCTCGTTTTCTTTTTTTCCCGCCATAAGAATGATGTTTTCCATTATGATGTATAGTGAGATGTTCTAGCTGGCGTAAGCAATCATCTCCGCTGACAGGTTTGGGTGAAAGCCTAGTCTCCTTATGTCCATTAAAATCTCGCGATTTCCTAAAAGGGTGATCAAGTGGGAGAAATCTCCTGTGACCTACATACGCTATTTTATCTCGAATACGTATACTGCTCGAATCTTCATTGCATATTGGACATGCCTTGTATCCACTTGTGCTCCATCCAGATAGGTAACCGTATGCGGGAAAATCATTGATTGTCCATAGAAGTGCGGCACGCATGTTGAAATTTTGTTTTGATTCACAATCATATGTTTCAACACCCTTATGATCCCAAAGCAGTTTCAACTCATCTACGAGTGGCCGTAAAAATACATCAATATCCTTTCCTGGTGAATCTCTTCCAGGAATCAGCAATGTTAACATAAATGAAGCATCGACCATAGACTTCCAAGGAGGCATATTGTAAGGTACCAACACAACAGGCCACATACTATAGGAAAGACTCATCGCCCCAAAAGGATTAAAACCATCACTAGCAAGCCCTAGGCGAACATTTCTTGGATCATTTGCAAAATCAGGAAACACTTTATCGAAGTGTTTCCATGCCTCCCCATCTGCTGGATGCCTAAGAACCCCCTCCTCTTTTTTTCTGTCTCGTTCATGCCATAACATAGCAGTGTGACTTGAGGCATATAAGCGTTTAAGTCTACTTGTGATGGGAAAGTAACGCAAGACTTTTACCGGTTTCTTTTTCCCCTTATTATTTTCTTCATAGCGACTACTGCTACATACCGGACAATTTTCTAATTTTGCATTTTCTTTCCAAAATAATGCACAATCATATTTACAAGCATGGATAGATTCGTATCCCAGTCCTAGTGTACGCAAATACTTTTTCGCCTCATAATGGTTCTTCGGCAAGTTTGCATCCTTGAATGCCCGGCTAAATAAGTTTAGTATCATATCCATTGACACATTTGTCATTTTACATGTAACCTTCACGTTCATCAACTCTAGCAGAAAGCCTAGTACGGAAAACTCTTCACAACCAGGGTATAGTGGCTTCTCCATATCGATAATGAGCTTATCCACATTAGGATTATTACGTAAATTAGCATTGTCACTGTAGTTTTGAGCTTCAGATTCACCGCTCGTAGGAAAAGCATCATGAAGTAACTCATCAACACCGTCGTTTGATTCGCTTTCATTTAGTTCACGCTCATTGTTGGTTCCATCTCTTTCATAACCAGGTAGATGTTCACCATGATGTATCCATACATTATAGGTTGAATCAAAACCATTATGTATGATATGAGTAGCAACATCTCTAGGAATATGTTTTCTTGCATTGACACACTTTCTACATGGACAATATATCCGACCCTCAGTATCAACATACGTTTCACCCCTGTCTGCAAAAGCTAACGCTCCTTTAACGAACGTTGCATCTACCTTATTAGTGATTTTAGTCCAGCTCTTATCTAATGTCATTGCAAAGTCCTAGTTAACAACAAAAATATTTAACGATTTTATGTATATATCACTTGATGCAAATTAGTGAGTATAAATCTATATGTATCACTTGAATGAGAGACGGTGCACTTTAAGTGATTTTTCTATAAAAACAATTTTCATATGATAAGTTTAGACAAGGATTAGGTGATTCAACAACTGACTCAACAAAGGGTGAATAAACACACAGTACTCAATTCTAGTATGAATTACCCATATTAACTTTTATATCAACAATTTACTTTTAGGTTTTATACTCGTATTAACCCATCAATTCACAAAAAGCGCTCACATAAACCCAAATCTGACCGCTCAAGTTTACTTTGCCAAGTATACACAAAACAGTCTTCTAACAACCCTCCAAATGTTGACTAATGACTAATAATAGTCAAACTACACATGTTTTGCGTTGTATGCAATTTTAAATATAATGTGATTCTTGATTGATACGAATTACAATGACTAAGTTTTATTGTTATTTTGACATGTAAAACAGACCTATCAGATATTGCAAACCAATATATATTGATTACACAACTATTTTTTTTGGCCCAAAATCACATTCAATATAGTGCAGTAGCAATAACATAAATAAACCTTCAAATTACCAAAACCTATCAGATATTGCAAACCAATATATATTGATTATCACTATTATGTGTAGCACACACTATATGTAATCAACAATTAGTAGTTATATACTGAATATCAAGTTCAAAATTATCCATAACGGAATAGTATTCAATCGAATAAGATTGTATTCACTGATTATCACATCCAAAATTATCCATAACTGAACAATATAGATTGATACAAATATGTAATTTGGAAATGAGGAAGAATCACAATACCAAACGTGTCTGCGTTCCTACGATCTGGGGCGTCGGGCCGAAATGCAGAAATTGTTGATGACGCTTTGAATCGAACGATCGGTGATGAATGATGATGAACGATTATAGAAGAATTTGATTGATCACTATTGATGATAAACGATTTTTGAAATTTTGGAGGCTGAATGGCTGCTGATTATAAGTCGACTATATATCACTGTTATAACATGTCATATGTAGGGTTATTAAGTCATATATGGGGGTGATTGATTATAGGGTTATATTTTAATTTACTTGGTGCAAAACTTAAACAATTATATATGTGACTAATAACCGTCTTTTTGTAACATTCCAATTATTACAAATTTGTTCATTGAGTTTGTTTGCGGATTCTAGTCGTTTAAAGATATACCAATAGTGACTAGGTTTGACATTGTTTGACTTTTCTTAATAAAGTCTAATTTTGGTAAACCATTATAAGTCTTAGGGGTTGTTTGGTAGCCTCTGAATAGCCTCTGAATAGCCAGTAATAATATATCTCTTAATGGTTTAAAAATCCATTATAATGTAAGTTTTAAAAATAAGATAAATAGGATGAGGTCTTACCATTCAGAGGCTACTTCTTAATAATTCAACATCTTTTTATCACTTAACGGTTTAGAGGTTTTGAACCATTATAAGAGTTAAGCCTCTGAATGACTATTAAGAGACTACCAAACACCGCCTTGAGTTATAAAGAATCGTCAAATGAAAGATTGAAGGTGAGTTATAAAGGAGTAATTGGGTCAACTAGGGAAAAAGCGGGAGTATTCGGGTCAACTAGGGAAAAAGCGGGAGTATTCGGGTCAAATGAGGTAATTAGGATTGGTATAAGTCAGAACAACATAATGCAACATAATGCAATATATTACCTATTAAGATATGTACGTGTTAGTATAAATGGTCGGTAGTGGTTAACTATGTTTAATTAGAGTCATTTATTATCAATTAGGGTCATAACTATATTTAGGTTGAATATTGGTTACTTATTATTATTAATGGTCAAGTATGGTTATTTATGATCATTGATGGTTGACATGGGCTAATTCGGGTCAACAAAAAGTATTTGTATCAATTAGGGTCGATATTATCAGAAGTATTAGATTATTGGGCACTTAAGAGCAATCTACGTCAACATTATGTTATAGGTACTCATTACAAACATAACATGACTGTTAAGTCCCATCCACTAATTTAGTAAATAAATCGGGACATATATGACACATTAAGACATGTGTAACTTGGTAACTCATTACAACATAAATGACATGATCCATTAAGATATGTGTGAGTTGGTACAAACAATCAATGTATCAACTATGTTCATTTAGAGTCATTATAATGAACTCATGTCACAAAGATTTCATTCAAGATAAATGATGATTACTTAGTTTTATTAATTATCTAGTATGGTCATCTATGATCATTGAGGGTGACATAATTGGAGTAATCGAGTCATTAGTGTCAGTTGTAGTCAATAATCACATATTATGGCAACTTTTGAGAACATTTGGGTCAATTAGTGCCGATCTAATCAATAATCACAAATTATGGCAACTTAAGGGTAATTTAAGTCAACGATGATTACATATAATTTATTTCAATCATAATATGACCATTAAGGCTTATCTACTAATTGTAGTAAAAAATTCAATCCACATAGGATCTAGGATATATATGACTTGGTATAATTCCCAGCAATAGAAATATAACATACATCCCTTTAAGATATGTATATGTTGATATAAATATTCGCTGAAGGCCAAGTGTGATCACTAAAAGCTATGTACATTGAACTATGGTCACTAATATTTCAATCAGGATAAATGATGATTAGTTGGCGTTATTGATGTTGCGTGTGTCATTTGCAAATTAATATACACTAGTAGCTTGTCCTATGCTTCCTTGTTGGTATGGCTCGTTGCGCTAGGTTGTTATGTGTTAGTTTGTGCTATTTAAACATGTTTGACACATAATACGCTGGTATGTTAAAATTTATAACGTTTATCTTGATGACATTTACTTGAGAAAAAATCAAAAGAAATATAAAACTTCAAAAAAAACACGTGAAGATTAAAAAATGATAAAATAAAAAAACGGATTTAGATGATTGATAATCAAATAAAATACTATGGATAAATATTATTCAGAGAACCATAAAATTGTCTTTTAATTCAAGAAAATAAAAGGATGGTAGAATATAATTTTCAATTGTACTGAATGAAAAGTTAAGAAAAATTTCAGTTGTATTGTACACGGTTTTTATTGTAATATTATCATTAAATTTTTATATATACTAAAATGCAAGGTCGGTTAGACCTTGCATATTAGTCCCCCAAATTTGATAATTTTACAATTTGACCCCCAACTTTTGATATAATTACAACTTTGACTCCTGTTAACCGATTTACAAAATTGACCCAATACTTTAATTTGGCATATTTACAAATTGAATTATCCGGTCTTGACTCGGTTACCGTGACGTACGACATGAACCTTTTTTTATCAATGTATTTGATAAAGTGACATACGTGATCACGTGACTCGACTGCAACATCAAACGATCTGATCTTAACTTTAGTTAAATTAAAATTAAATAATAAAGTAATAATAATACTAATAAAATAGGATTCATAAGTATGCAAAACCCTAGCTAATTCATTATCTTTTCAATCATAATATTCTCCACCATCCCTCCCTCAACCGAATTTCTTGCAAAACCAACCAGAGAACTCGGATGTCTATTTCCACGTTCCATACCAATGTATCAAGACCCATCACGCTTCAGTTACTCCCTTACGGAACCGTTTGCTCTGATTTCTCTCTGTATGCGCTGTTGCTTCTGTGCGAACTAGTTTTTGCCAAGACTCTCTCAGTTGATCAGTGTTTAAAGCTTAAGGTATGAATTGAACGATTTTTTGTTATCTTAAACACTGACCACTCATTAGGTAGGCAATAGATGATATGTGGTTAATTTCACTTCCATGTTGAATTGTCTGTTCATTTGGTTTTCACTTCGATTGCTCTTTTCTACTATGATTGTTCGATTCTTTTTTACTAGATTAGGCAACTGATATTGATGATTCAAGATTTTGTGTTTCATTTGTTGATTTACTTGCGCTTGATTTGATCCTCATAACTTGATTTGATAGAACAAATTCTATATAATAGTGTGTGCAACGGTGTAAAGGGACTCCAATGAAAAGCTGTAGATATAATGCATAGTTAGTTTGTGTGTGTTACCTGACGATAAGACCTATGTGTTTGCAGTTCTTGGATATAGATACAAGTATAATGCCTTAGTTGACCAAAGTTAGAGTGTAGCTGCATTCGAAATTGTTGCAACATATAAGGTGCGTCAATTTAACATAATATCATGATAATATACTTAGTTATATAGGTAGTCAAAGTGGGATTAAACTGTTCTATACCGGCCTGGCAGCCATGGTGTAGCATAGAAAACATCAGGCTTGTTATATTTCCCACGAACAAATGTCTTGGTACGGTTCTGAGTTTGCTCTGCACGCGTCATAGTATTCTGCAAAGCATAAAATGCAAGAATCAATATAATTGTTCACGGTCTCTGCTCCATATACTAAAAAAAAAATATCCTTTCAAATTTTAAACACTGATCGATGCTTCAACATCCATAAATTTATAACAAAATTCATTATGCTAATAAAGGAAGATGCATGTTAATAAAGACAATTCACACTGATATTTCAAGGGCAATTTGTTTATGTATATATTGACCTGTTTTCTGTTTTCTACATATTTGTGGATTTGTAATTTAAGATTTAATTTGTTTAAGCATTTAATATGTTTAACATTCTTTTATAATTAAGAGACTAATATTATTAGTTTTTTGCAGTATAATGTGGATATTAATGTTGGTAATGATGGTTGCTCCTCTTACAAGAAAGAGATCTCAAGAACAAGATTTAGCTCAACCTAGAATTCAGTCACCGGTTGATGGAAGTTCATCTCAGATAGTACAACAACCCACACATAAACGTAGTAGTCGTATGCCTATAACTAAAGCTAGTGGTAAATTTCTATTTTGTTTATATAGTTTAGTATCGACAATAAGGACAAACACAAAGAGTTAGTGGGGGAGGGGTTAGGCACCCTTATGTATCATCTAGTACTTCAAAAGGTTATTATTTATACAATTTATACCATTTTAAACTACTCGAGGGGGTTGATATTGTCTCTAAGGTGCCATTACTTCTTGGCCCAAGGGCATAATTACAGATAGTTTTGTTTTTTCTTGGTAAATAATAATGTTTTTATGTATAACAAGCAAATTCTTTTAGTTTTTTTAAAAGGTGCATAAAATTTTTAGCTTTTTACATTGAATTTATCAGTACTAATGTCTAAGAATTCAGTTCTCCAAGTTATTTTCTTTCCAATTATTATTGAATTTAGGATTGGTTTAATTGATTTTTAATATTTCATTACCAAATTTACAAATAAAGTTTTGAAGTTTGTTTCTAGAAATTGTATTAATTTATTTTATAGATATATGTTACGTCTTATAAGTTTTTAGTATTTTCATTGTTACTTAATAATAACATATATATGTATATATAAATTGCAGCTGCTATAGTGGCACCTATTCCACGACCAGGTAACTTTTAGTTTTCTGTAAGGTTAAATTCAATGTATTGGTGTTGCACTGGTTTATCATCAGTAGAAATTGTGTAAGCTATTTGTTTACACACACCATAAACATGATAAGTAACATACACATTACACATTTGTCCTTCTCATGATACTTTTATGAGGTTACAATTAACACTTTAAATGGGTAGTAAGAGATGTTTCAGAAAAAAATATGAATTAAACAAAAAACTTGAAATCTTAAACAGCAATCTGATAAAAAAAACATAATATAAATATATATAAAGGCCTATAAATGTTTTTAGAAAGAGCCTCTTATTTTACCAAAGTCTGTTTGCTTGACTTTATAAGTTGAAACTGCTCCTTTGACTAAAACTGCTTTATGTATTACCTTTGATGCATCCCTTATTGTAAATCAACACTTAGATGCAAATCAACCCCCAATTCATCCAAGAACAAGGCGTGGTCCAAGTCTTAATCTAAAAGCAACAGAGACATTGGAGAATTTGCCCAAGGGTTCCAAAATTCGATTAACAATGGATACCCGTACAAAGGGATTCGTTGGGACTTCAGCTACTCAGTTTTCAACTGAGTGTGGGATTGTAATACGTACTATGTGTCCGATGAAGTATCATAAATGGGACTCCATACCTTCCGATGAAAAAGATATTCTATATGAGAAGCTAGAAGTAAGTAGAGTATATTTTTACTTTTTTTTTAAAAGCTATTAGCATGTTATATTTTCATCTTTATTGCAGACAAAATTCAATTTATTGCGATTAGATAGAGTTTTTATGGAGTATGTGAATGATAAACTACATCGCCAATGGAAACGCACCAGAGGAAAGTTGAGTGAGTACTGGAAGAAGAATGGGGGGAAAACCAATCCACGGTTGGCAAGATCAAAAATGAAACCCGACTGTCGTAGTACGGAAGATTGGGACCATTTATGTAATTATTGGGAATTGGAATCAACTCGGGTAAGTGTTCTTAGTCCTTGAAACAAATTTATATAGAAATTTAGATTGCAAATCCTTTATCTTAGTTTAGCTTAATTATTTTCTTTCACATAAGTTAAAACAAGTTGTAGGCCCCTGGTGCCTAACATGGCACATCGTCTATAAAATCTACTATCAGGCACTCATTCTCTTACTTTTGCTCTTTTCAAACTACTGTCCTAGTTTTCTAGGAATTTTCTAGAATGTGAGTTCAAATGGAGGACTTTAATGTGATTAACTTGCTCTTTTCTTTTTGACAGCAACATACAAACATTATTTATGTTGACATCCATTTATAAACATGAGTATGAACTATGAAAATGGTGTTTTCTAAATGTTATAAAAAGACTAAGAAGATGGTACATAACTCTTGTCATATTCCTCAAAAGTATGTAATTAAACTATGGGTTTAAACTAATAATATATAACAAGTAGCATGTTTATTGTAATCAACACATGTACATAGAGAATGTAAGCAAAACTACGGTGGATCTTTTATGATATGTTTTTGTGATTAGTAAGACTTTCTATTATAAATTTTTGTATTTGTTTGTGAGATCTGACATGTGTGGTGGTTTTATAGACATATAGTGATCAAATGGAAGTTAATCGTGCAAAGCAAGTTATTGCAAGTAGAGGAGGCTCACGATCAATCGCCAATCATGTATTCCACATGGTACGTTTTGAAGATATATAGTTTTACATGGATTTATTTAAACTAGAAAAAAACGAGTTAGGATACCACATAAACAGTCATATAATGAGCACTATTGTTTGCACACACTTGGTGTAGTTAGCTTATTGTTTGAAAACCTCAATAAAAGGAAAAAAAAACTTTTATATCATGTGAAATGTTAACTACTTTGTCGATACTTTTATATGGCAGTTAACAACTGTGTTAGGGTGGGCAAATTCTACTTCTTTTATATATTCAAATATGATTTTGGCATTTGAAACATTGGTTATACTACTGTTAATTGCGCTTGCTGCTAATTAGAGATACTTAGTGAAACTTGATTTATCAATCTTTAAAATTTTTTAATTTTTGTTCTCACAGACGAACCATGAGACTCAAGTGCAGCCTACTCCTTTAGAATTGTACCACAAGTTGCATTTTAATGCTAAAAAACAAGACTGGGAGAATGATGACGAACGCATTCAATATGTAAGTTATTACCAAGTTTCTCATTGTACTTTTAGTTACACTTCCAACACTGCATTAGCTTTATATTCCTAATACCATGTGTTTTTGTTGTTTATCACTTGTTTTATTAGGGATGAAATATCTAAAAGGGGAAGTGAATATGAGGATGTCATGCATCTAAGCTTAATTGCGAAACCCACTTAAACTACGTCGTTTTGATTTTGAAATCTAAGTAAATAAAAGCACGTAGTTTTATGGGTAATTTCTCAAAATGACGTTGTTTAAATGGCTTGCACATCTAACTTAGATGCGTGATAGCCTCATTTCAATATTCCCTCACTATAAATAATAGCTACATAGTTAAAAGATTGATTGCAACCCAATCTAACCTGGCATGCCCCTTTTTAACGCATACAAGAATTGATACATCTTAACCTTTATTAGTTTCTTTCTTAAGATCTTGTCTTCCATTTATTATCTATAACCTTGGGTGGTTTGGGTATAGGCAGGTTTTATACATGATTTTAGTTTGTTTTAGGGCTGGTTCTAGGTATCTTTGGGGCAGGCCTTTGGGCTGTATTTTTACAGGTTCGGCCAGGTTTTAAACATGTTATTTGGCAGTTTTAGGGCAGGTGTTTGATAGAACGATTTTGGGTTGTATATTTGCAGGTTTTAAACAGTTTTATGGGTTGTTTTAGGGCAGGTTTGTGGAAAAATTTGGGGAAGGTTTTTGGGCTGTTTTTTTGCAGGTTTGGGCAGGATTTATGTATGCTTTTGGGTTGTTTTAGTGCAGGTTTTTGGGTAGCTTTAGGGAAGGTATTTAGGCCATATATTTATGGATTCGAGTTGAATATATATCGGGTTTTACTTTATTTTGGGGGTGTTTTGGGTTGTGTTTTAGCAAGTCTTTTGAAGTTTAAATCTAAGTAAATAAAAGTACGTAGTTTTATGGGTAATTTCTCAAAACGACGTTGTCTAAATGGCTTCCGCGTCTAACTTAGATGTGTGATAGCCTCATTTCACTATTCCCTCACTATAAATAATAATTATATAGTTAAAAGATTGATTGCAACCCAATCTAACCTAGCATGCCCCATTTTAATGCATACAAGAATTGATACATCTTAACCTTTGTTAGTTTCTTTCTTAAAATCTCGTCCTCCTTTTATTATCTATAACCTTGGGCGGTTTGAGTATAGGTAGGTATTATACATGGTTTTAGTTTGTTTTAGAGCTGGTTTTTAGGAATCTTTAGGGCAGGTTTTTGGGCTGTATTTTTACAGGTTTGGGCAGGTTTTATAAATGTTTTTGGCTGTTTTAGGGCAGGTTTTTGATAGAACGTTTTTGGTTGTATATTTGCAGGTTTTTAACATTTTTGTGGGTTGTTTTAGGGCAGCTTTTTGGAAAAAATTGGGGAAGGTTTTTGGGCTGTATTTTTGCAGTTTTGGGCAGGATTTATGTATGCTTTTGGGTTGTTTTAGTGCAGGTTTTTGGGTAGCTTTAGGGAAGGTATTTAGGCCATATATTTATGGATTCGAGTTGAATATATATCGGGTTTTACTTTAGTTTGGGGCATGTTTTGGGTTGTGTTTTAGCAAGTTTTTAGCAGTATTTTGACAACCTATTGTGTTGTAATATGACATATTTTACAACTAATAACTTATTATTTTGTTAGGAAAATATTATTCGTCATAAAGACGAGGCGATGACTAAGTTAATTTCAGAAGGTACTGCTATAACAACTACCATGCACCATAAGCTCGAAGAAGAAGCAATCGAAAGTGTGTGTGGAAAGGAGAAAACAACCAAATCTGGATGGAAGGTAGGTGTCGGTCCGGTCTTAAGAAAAAAAGACTTATGGATGATATCAGAACCTGAATCGTCTCAACCATCTTCTAGCGAGACGGAGGCTCTTCGAAATCAGGTAACTTCGCTCAAAACGGAAGTGAATGAATTGAAACAAAGCAATTACAAGTATGAGAAACTGTCAAAGTTTATGAGCTTGAAGTTTCCAGAATTTGAGAGTTTAATGTCGTCACCTGTGAGTAGTGAAGCAAATGATTCAGAGTAGCAACTAAATGACGGTGATAGAGACAAATTGATCTATGATGTTAGCTAAGACTTTATTTTCGTATTTGTTTTTTATTGTTTTGAAGTTTCGAATTAATTAGCACGCACTATTTATTTCTATCGTTGATTAGCACTATTTATTTATATGGTTGATTAGCACTATTTATTTTATGGCTCATTGTTAATGTTTTGAGGTTTGGAACTAGCGTGGTTTAATATTATTTACATGCACGATGTGGACTAATAAATATAGTATTGAAGACTATTTTTAGTTCTTCAAAAAACATTTTAAATATGTTATAGTATTAAAGACTGTTTTTTAGTCACTAAATTAACATAATGTACTGATTTTCAGACTCAATAAGTATACTAAGGACTAAAGTTAAAAGGAAGTGATTATTAGTCTCTAAAAACATATTTTTAGGACTGAAAATATATTTTGAATATATTAATTCTCGGTCTTTAAAAATATTTTTAAGGTAAATAGCATGACATCTAAGATTGTTTTTCAGTCCTTAAAAAATATATTAAACACTGAATAATATTTGATCCGGGACTAAATCTTAGTCTCTATAAAATCATATTCGGGACCGATAAATCCTTAAAGAACACATACTTTTAGTCTCTAAAATATATATTCGAGAATAAAAGCAGAACATATAAGAGTGTTTTTTAGTCCCTAAAATATATATTAACGACTGAACGTTCTATTATCAAGGACTACTTTTCAGTCTATATAACGTCTTATTAAGGACTGAATTGAAATGAAATCTGAATCTAAGAAAAAGCATCTGGGACAAAAATCACATGGTTTAAGTACTGGGTTTCAGTCTCTAGAAAGTGCTCATCAAAGACAGATAGTTTCAGTCACAGACGTTATGTATTAGAGACTGAAATAATGTGATGTTGTGGGGTAGTTTAAGGACTGAATATATCAGAATGGGAGACTGAATGTTAGTCCCTGTTTACGTCATACAATTGAGACCAATCTTTAGTTGCTGATGCTAGTATCAAGGACTAGACAAATAAGACTAGCAAAATCACTCCCTGTTAGCCATTAGAGACTGATTCGAAAGTATTCGAGACTGATTTTTTAGTCCTAGATGAACAGTTTTTTGGTAGTGCATGGACAAATAAGATTATTTGTATAACCTTTACTTATCAAATAATCACTCAAACGATTGTACCACATCCTTCCAGATTGTTTCAACCCATATAAAGATCTTTGTAATTTGATTGAGTACATTTCATTGGGTTTTGAAGTTGATGCTTCTGGGATATTGAATCCTTCAGGGATTTTCATATAGATGTCACTATCAAGTGATCCATACAGGTAAGCTGTAACAACATCCATAAGATGCATTTCTAAATTTTGAGAGACTGCTAAGCTGATTAAGTATCTAAAAGTAATTGCATCCATAACGGGAGAATATGTTTCCTCAAAATCAATTCCCGGTCTTTGAGAAAAACCTTGAGCTACGATTCTAGCTTTATATCTAGTAATTTCATTTTTCTCATTTCGTTTCCGCACAAAAATCCATTTATACCCTACAGGCTTTACGGCCTTAGGTGTAACAACAATGGGTCCAAAAACCTTTCGTTTGTTGAGTGAATTTAATTCAGCTTGCATAGCATCTTTCCATTTATTCCAATCATGTCGATTTCTACACTCATTGACAGATTTTGGTTCGGGATCATCATCTCCGACCATAATATCACTTGCTATGGAATAAGAGAAAATCTCATCAATATTTTCCATCTTATCTCGGTTCCACAATATATGTGTATGGCCGTAATTGATAGACATCTCTTTATTGTCATCATTTACTTCTTCGTTGGGAAGAGTTTTGTTGCTTGGTGTTTCATCAGAATCATTTCCCTTAAGATTAATTTCCTTTTCAGGCCCTTTTCTTTTTCTAGGATTTTTATCCTTTGAACCGATTGGTCTTCCACGCTTCAAACGCTTTTTAGATTCATGAGTCATATCATAATCTATTTGTTTATTTGGAATCTCGACTCGAGCTGGTGCATTAGCAGCTGGTATATGAGATTTAGTTACTCTTTGCGTATCAGTAAATGCATCAGGTAATTGATTTGCAACTTCTTGCAAATGTATTATCTTTTGAACCTCTGTTTCACATTGCTTTGTCCTTGGATCAAGATATAGCAATGATGGTTCACACCATGACACATCCTTTTCTTGGACTTTCTTTTCTCCCCCTAATACAGGGAACATTGCTTCATCAAAATGACAATCAGCAAAACGTGCTGTAAAGACATCACCCGTTAATGGTTCTAGATACCTTATGATGGATGGTGTTTCATATCCAACATATATTCCCAACCTTCTTTAAGGACCCATTTTTGTGCGTTGTGGTGGTGCGATAGGAACATACACCGCGCATCCAAAAATTTTAAGGTGGGAAATGTTTGGCTCTTGGCCAGAAGCAAGCTGTAAAGGGGAATATTTATGATTTGCACTTGGCCTTATACGAATTAATGATCCAGCATGTAAAATTGCATGCCCCCATATAGACACGGGGAGTTTTGTTCTCATTATCAATGGTCTAGCTATTAACTGTAGACGTTTGATCAACGATTCGGCTAAACCATTTTGTGTATGTACATGAGCAACTTGGTGTTCAACAACAATTCCAACAGACATGCAGTAATCATTAAAAGCATGTGATGTGAACTCACCTGCGTTATCAAGTCTCACCCGTTTAACAATATAATCAGGGAAATGTGCTCGTAATTTAATAATTTGAGCGAGAAACTTGGCAAATGCTACATTACGAGTTGATAATAAAGAGACATGAGACCATCTGCTTGATGCGTCAATTAAGACCATAAAGTATCTAAATGGTCCACATGGTGGATGAATTGGTCCACATATATCACCTTGAATTCTTTCAAGAAACATAGGTGATTCCTTTTCAACTTTTAGTAGCGAAGGCCTTGTAATTAATTTTCCAAGTGAGCAAGATGTACACAAAGGTATTTTATCCGTTTGCGGGATCCTTTGATCTTTCAATGGATGTCCATGTGTACTTTCAGTTATCTTTTTCATCATTGTAGACCCCGGATGGCCTAATCTGTCATGCCATAATTTGAATATCTCGGGATCACAAGATTTTTCTTTAACTACCATATGTGCTTGAGGCACATCAATGTATGTATAATGCAAACCAGAATGGAGCATTGGTAGTTTTTCCAGAATCCGACTTTTGCTCATGATGTGCAAATATTTTTCATTGTCAACAGTCCTTGACTGAGTATCATATCCATTATGATATATGTTTTTAAAACTCAACAAATTTCTTGTTGATCGTGGGGAAAATAAAGCATTCTCTATTAAAAGTTTGGTACCATTTGGTAATATTAAACTTGCTTTTCCCACTCCTTCGATCAAGTCTGTAGGACCCGATATTGTATCAATGGTTCCTTTTGTTGGTTTCAATTCATAAAAATATTTCTTTGATTTAAGTATAGTGTGTGTGGCTCCACTATCCGCTATACATATATCTCCATCATTTGTTTGATCTTGTGCTTCAAAGAGTTTCATTTTAATCTTTAAATATCAATAAATTAATAAGTGTGTAATTAATGAATGATATGAAATTTCTAACAAGAAATCCACTTATTTAGACAAATACGATATATGAAAGTGAAAGTAGTTAAACATAGTTGATAAGATTGTTATAAGAAGGGAAATGCAGTACTTGAAACTGAAACAGATAGAACATAACAGAAAAATAGTTATAACAAGGGAAATACAATACTTATTGCACATAATTATCATGGTTTAGCAACATGTCTTTCAGGTTTCCAAGTCATTGATAAAGTCTGAGGTATTCAGCTCAATGTTGATATCATCAAAGTTATCCACGTGGTTCACTTCCTTCCCTTTTCTTTTAAGAGAGGCTTGGTACAGTTCACACAGATGTGATGGTGTGCGACAAGCCTTTGACCAATGGTTCGCACTTCCACATCTAAAACAGGAACTACCATTATTTTGGGACGTACCAGCTTCATTTTTAAATTTGTTTTGTTGGCTGGTAGTGATAGTTCTTTGACCACGGCCTTGACCATGACTGTGACCACGTCCACGACCACGGGAAATACCTTGGTAACTATTGTACCGTTTAAAAGTATGGTTGCGACCATTCAAACGAGTTTTGACGAAATGGCCACGACCACGTCCACGACCTTGTGCCCATTTGCGTCCATAATTTCTGGCATCATGCGTGTCAACAGCATTTGCTTCTGGAATAGCCAGTGAACCAGTGGGACGAGCTTGATGATTTTTCATCAACAAGTCATTGTTTTTCTCTGCTACGAGGAGAGATGAAGTTAGCTCAGAAAACTTCTTAATCTTTTGCAATCGGTATTGGGTTTGCAAAAACATATTTGATGCATGAAATGTGGATAGAGTTTTTTCTATCATATCATCATCAGTCAAAGTAACCCCACAAAATTTGAGCGTTGAACATATTTTGAATACATTAGAGACGTACTCATTTACTTTCTTAAAATCTTGGAACCTTAATTTGTTCCATTCGTCTCTAGCAGTTGGAAGTAAAACTTCCTTTTGATTGTCAAACCTGCTTTTCAAATCTTTCCATAACTCGGAAGGGTTATCAGAATTTGAGTATTCAAACTGGAGCATCTCATCAATGTGTTTGTGGAGAATGACATCGGCTTTCGCCTTGTCTTTCTCTGAGCATTTATTGCCCTCCAGTATAGTATCATAGATACCCTCTGATTTGAGGTGCCTTTTTACATGCGCAGACCATTGTATATAATTTTCTCCACTGATGCTTAAAGCAGGAAATTCGAGCTTGGATAGGTTTGACATTTTGTTGCTAAACAATAATTGAGCAAATAATAAGATAAACATTAGAATCCATATATATCAATAAACAATGCGATACAATAGAATGGTAGAGCTACAAACATATACAAGAATATGAAAAGTTTAAACTCTACAGGTGAGAGTTCAGTAATAGGGATAAGAAGTAGGATCATCATTATGGTGACTAATAACAAAACCGGATGGATCATCTTTGAAAAAAAAAGATATCATGTGTATTATGGAGAAGAAGAGTGTTTATTGTAAAGGAAATGAGGTTGATAATTGGTATTTTATAGTGGTAAATTCATTACCGTTTTACAACGGTTATATTACCGTTATATAACCTTTAATAAAAGGTTATATATATATATACATATAAAGTTTTGTAGATAAATGGGTAACGAGTTATTAATAAAATTGTCATTTAAGATACAATAATAAGAATAAGAATGTTAGTAAACATAAATAAATGTTAGCATATGAGTAAAATATTAGTAAACATAGTTAAATGTTAGGTTGCATAAATAAAAGTTAGATTGCATAAATAAAGGTTAGTTGACATAAAAGTAAAAGTTAGATGCATAATCAAAAGTTAGATACATAAATAAAGTGTTAGATTGTTAGTAGTCCCATGTCCATTATAGTATGTCATTTGTACTTTATATTATTTAGTATGACATTTACCTCTTATATAATATACTTAATGAATTGTTTACCTTGATTATGATGTTGTCTTTGTCTTCTTGATTAGAATATTAGAGCTTCGTGCTGATAACGTGTTATAATATAACTATAATTATCACAAGATTAGTGACTAGACTTAAGAACTTTAGAGAGAATTGCAAGAGAAATGAGAAGAGAAATGTATACTCATACAAGTGTATATGAGAGGTGTGTATATTCATTCACCTTGATGGGGTATTTATACTACAAAGTGTAAATAATTGGTAGACAAGTAAAACTATTTAGCATAGTACATTTTATCTCTAAGTTTGACAAAGAGATCATCCACTTGTTGTGGTAATTAATTATAACAATTTTTTAATTTTTATGAATTATTATCTTTTATTTAGACTAGTTTATATATAAAGTTTGAACAAATATGTGGTCGAGACTATGATTCTATTATAATTATTTCTCAGTTAATATGTTTTACTATTGTAACACTAAACTAGTATACGATAGAAATAAAAAGTTAGAAAAATAGGAACAAAAAGTAAGAAAAAAGTTGTGAAGTTTTATTTGGATTTATCCGAATTGAAATCGGATGGGCAATCCCTTATTTGGGTTGAATCAGTTTCGAATGGGGTTCTATGATTTTCAAATTTAAATAATCCGATATTCGGTGAGAAGAAGACTTCCACTGCAATGGATTCGTGGGCTGCAATTTTAATTTTGCGCTGATTTTTCCTATTCTTCTTTTTTCCTTTGGGTAACTGTAACTTTACTCAATTTTTTTTTTCCTAACGAACAATTTTAAAAACCATTTTTTTGTTAGGATTTGTAGTCAATGGTGGGGATCGGTTTTGACTATTTTGCCATATCTTATTCTGAATCACCCTCCCTTTCGCCTACCATTGTTCCCATATGTTGCAGTAATTTTTTTGACAGTAAAACGCCTAAAGCCCAACTATCTGGGTAACTCAATAACAAAAGGCGATCCTAAACGCTCTGTGAAGCGTTGGGTAGCCGAAGACCACCTATTTTAGTGAAAAACTGACTCCAATTCGAGGGAAACCCACTAACCCGTCCGTCTGTAGGCACGAAAACAAGCTATTTCGGGGAAAACCTAACTCCAATAAGTTGCCCGTAATTAATTCGAAATATATTGCACAAGTTTTCTTTTTTAACACTCAATGTAGGTAGGGTGCGTGAAACCCATTTGATAATGTTCAATAAGGTAAAAGAAACAGTAAGTTAATAAATTGAGTTAAGCCTAAATAGACTTTGGAAGTTATAGTTATCTAAGCATTTCGCAGAAAATTCATAACTCAAACAATGTAGGTATCATAGGAATTGAAAAAAGCTCACATAGCTTTATGTATTAATCCTACTTCCTCATTCGCATCCTAAGTATAAAAGAAACAAAATACTATTAGTATATACAAATTTAAAAATAAGAAACCATCTAAATTCATTAAATTTTAAGGGGTTAAAGCATGTAGAGACTGGTAAAATTATTAAACATCCAAATTCAATCAAAAGTATCTATGAAATTATATTTATGCAATTAAAAATTTCATGATAAGATACATCACATGAATAGTTTTTTTTTTAATCTGAAAGAACAGAGAACATCTAAGTTCACAAAAATCATATATTGGAGTTGGACCAAATGAGTTATATGGATGAAATATCCACATTCATAAATCGTTCATCTTCCACAATAAAGTCGTCATTGTTTATGTTCAAGTCAATGAATGTGCGAGCGTTGGAAGACTCGCTTTCGATACCTTGAGAAGATGATGTTTTTTATATATTTTTGTTGAACGTGTTGTCTTCACATTCATGCTGAGAGTTCTAAACACTTGAGGCTATTCTTTAAAAGCAACCAACAACTCATGTATAGGGGTTGTTTTCTCGTATGCTGGAACTCTTTCAGCACTCGGTTTGTATGTCTTTGTCATAAACACGTTTGTAAAGACCATTGAATTGATTGCACTTGAAGTTTATGTCCGACCATTTTCCGGATATTGAATCAACCGTACGATCCTTACCCGAATTCTCGGCGTGTGCGACTCTTACATGACTCCGAAAAAGTTTCTATCTTGATAATTACCTACATATAAAAGCATATTATTTATAAGAAGTTAAAAAAACATAACATTTATAAAACTTAATATTTAAAACTTAAAATGCACCAGATCCTCGGACGTATCTAATCAACATCTCATCAAATACTTGTAGTCCTCTTGCGCCCATGGAATCATGATTTTGTAGTCTTTGGCGCATCACTACTCTTCTTTTTTTGTGAACGCCTCCTAGGTTGCGGGTTTTCGGGTTGCGATGACTTGGGTACATTTGATGGTTGTTGTTTGGCTGGTATCTCCAGTACGGTTTCCGGTGGTGTATAGGTTTGTCGAACGCTACATTGAGTTTGTTGGAATCCAAATTGTGTTTGTTGAACGCCAAATAAACTTTGTTGAATGCCATATCGGTTTGGGTGAATGTAACAAGGGTTAGGTTGAACGCCAAAAGATTGTTCATTGGAGACAACTTTGCAATGTAGTTAAACAACAGGTCGCTTTGGTTCGGTTGTTGATTGATTGGGATAATGGTTGTTGCTAAACCCGAAGCCGTTAGAATACATGGTTGTTGAGAAGAATTGTAAAAGATATTTTATTGTAGAGAATGTTGTAGGTTGCTGTGTGTGGTATTAAAAAATATTTGGTTCGTATTTAAAGGAAAATATAAGAAATTAAAATATTAAACTATTAATTTTTTTTGAAAAATACCGTTTCCAATGGCTCTTTCAACGAACAAGTTCTTAATTTTTCCAACTTTGGGGCGTTTTGTAGAAAACATCAATCCATTTTTTTTTATCAAAAGCGCTTAGGGGAGTGGATCTTGGGGCACTTTCGGGCTTGATGGGTAGGAAAAACGCCCCATTAGAAACTATCTAATTATTCTTACCTACTCATCGTTCACATGACAAACTTTGACACCAAGGGGTCTAAGCTATTACACATGGTCAAAGAGTATTCTAAAATATAAAGCTGTTTAGCATCTTTCGATACCTAACAATGTGTAGGTTTTTCATGTTTTATTAAAAGTATATTGGTTTTTACTGGTCCTAACTATCACCTTTTGTCTTCTACCGGCCCCAACTATTGACTTGGTTGTCAACGGTCCCAACTTTTATCACTTTGGTAACCATCGGTCCGTCGTTAAATTTTTTAACGCTGTTAAGTTTTTCCAAATTCAATACCGATGTTTTAAGCCTTTTGATCGGAAGGATAATACAAGTTGATTGATGGAAAAGTTATCTCGAAACGGCGCTCCGAACAACGAAATAGTGCATCAATCGGTTGTTTAACCTAACGGTGCTTCAAGTGGAGGTAAAAATTTTATTGTTCAGAGAGCCTTTTCGAGAAACTTTTACATCAATCGACTCATATTATCCTTCCAATCAAAAGGCCTAAGCATCGGTCTTGAATTTGAAAAAAACTTAGCGCCGTTAAAAAAAATTAATGATGGATCATTGGTTGCCAAAGAGATAAAAGTTGGGACCGTTGACAACCAATTTAACAGTTGGGACCGGTAGAAGACAAAAGGTGATAGTTGAAACCAGTGAAAACCAATATACATTTATTAAATATACTAGTTTGATTCCTTTGTTCTACAAACGGGTTAAATAAAAATATTTTAAAAATAAATATAATTATTATATTTAAAATTTGTAAATATTTAACACTTAAGGATTTGTAAATATTTTTATAGAAACATCATTAATCACAAAGTTTTGGCTCCATCAAGTTTCCTTCTCAAACTTCCTTATTCTCTTCCTTAATTTCCCCCTCATTTCCCCGTCCCCTCAAATAGCTCTTGATGACCTTCCTTAAACCTTGATTTATTAGTTAAACTAGGTTTAATGTCCGTGTGTTACACACGAGTTAAATAATAATATTTATAAAGAATTTATAACCATTATGTTTAAGTATTTGAAAATTTTTAATATCTAACTATCTAGTTTATCAACTTATGCATGGTGATAAACTCCACTCAATTTCCCTCCCAAAATTCCTATTATAGATCAAATACTTTCTTCCCAAAAATTGCCCCCTTAAAACCTTGAATTATTAGATAGACTAGGTTTAACACCCGTGTGTTACACACGAGTTAAATAATAATATTTATAAAGAAATCATAATCATTAATTATGTTTAAAAATTTGTAAATATTTAAGGATATTTTGCTTCATCAACTCATGCATGGTATTTCATATTTTCCCTCTCAAGTTTTCTATTATGGATTAAAAAAAATTCCCTTCAAAAATTGTCCCCTAAAACCTTAAATTATTAGATAGATTGAATATGCGTTTCTTTTGTTTTTTTTATATTTAAAACATGTTTTAATAAATAATATGAATAGTAAAAATAAGAAAATAACAATAAAACAGTTTTAAGAATAAAAAAATTATATTTTAAAATATAGAATTAAAAAACTCCTTTAAGAGAATATAGAGGATGAATGAGGTTGGGGTTGTTTTTGTTAATTTTAATAATTACATTAGTAACTTGTAAATATTAAAAGAACCTCGTATTTAAATATTAAATATTTAAGGTAAATTGACCTAAAATAATCCCAACTAACACCTATTGTCCGAAAATAATCCCAACTTAGTTTATTCTCTCCAGTAGTCTCAAATCCAACTTTTTTGGCCTACAGTGGTAACGGCCGTTAACTTTTTTTCTATTTTTTTCGAATTTCAAACCGATATTTTAAGGATTTTGATCGGGAGGAGAATACGAGTCAGTTGATGTAAACCTTACATCCAATTGTTGCTCCAAATGTTTAATTTTGATATTCGGTTAAAGCACCGTTAGGTTTTAAACACCCGATTGAAGACCGTTTTGTCGTTTGGAACACCAGTTCGAAGTAAGGTTTACATCAATTCAATCGTATACTCCTCCTGATCAATATCAATAAAACATTGTTTAGAAATTCGAAAAAAATAAAAAAAAAAGTTAACGACCGTTAAGTGCACTTAACGGCGGACCACTGGAGGCCAAAAAAGTTGGATTTGGAACCACTGGAGGGAATAAACTGAGTTGAGATTATTCTCGGCCAATAGGTGTTAGTTGGGATTATTTTTAGCCAATTTGCCAATATTTAATTATGACATAGTGTTAAGATGATTTGGGTTTTTCATTAGAGACCTAAGTTTAATCCTTATTTGTGTCATTTTTTGGTGGATTTAGGCAATGAAGCTCTTTCCGGGCTACCACCTGTATTTGTGTCCGAGCCTAAGAGTTTTACGTGGCATGGTTAAATTTTCCTGTCTGGGTTTTCCCCGGAACAGTTGGTTGATGAGTTTTGACTCCGATCAACTTGGTTTGTAAAGAGGGTTCGGATGGGCCTCCGTTGCGTTTGCAGTAATGGGGGAGCTTACCGCCGACAAAAAACACCTGTTGGCGTTAAAGACAATGTTTCGATCTCGGTCCTTGTACCTCTGAGTGCATCATCATAAGCCGTTGCGTCAAATGATCTTCTTAAAAAACTTGTATAAATTACTTCTGAGGTATAAAAGTACTATACTACCCTTGTATTTAATTGAAAAATTGTTAGTTAATGCTAGGATCAATACCATTACAAAATGCAACCTAGGGTTGATGTGCCAAACTATTCTTCTTGGGTCAAAAGGGTTAATATGTCTAAATTTAAACGACCAAAATAGTAATTTCATTTTTTTTAAAATAAACGTATTATTTTTCTTAAGTCATAAGCTTCTGCACTACTAGAAAATAGTTTTTTGCTACCACTTTTTGCCATAAATTTGACAAATTTTTAATAAAAGCTACCATGCCTAATATTTCACACAAATTTATGACAAATTAGCTACAAAATCATAAATATTGCAAATTTGTGACAAAACAAAGAAATATTAGCTTTTGTGCAAATTTGCCACAAAATTCAAAAAAAAAATTAATATAATAACTATAAGTATTTATGGTAAAATTGTGATAAGTGTAAAAATAACAATAAAATATTAGATTGTGCATTTTTGTTGCAAAAATTAGTGACAAATACGTTTTGTTGGAAATTTGAGAGAAGTTTGGTAGCATAATTGTCAAAAAATATGTAGCAACTTGATTTTTTTCCTAGATCATGTTTTTTTGTCAAATTTGTTGCTATATGTGTTTTGTGACAACTTTGTCACGATTGTGTGTGTACAAAAAGTCAATTTTTTTATATGCACATATTCGTGACAAGATGTCACAAAAACACAATTAGCGACAATTTCTCACAAAAACATGGTTGTTGGAAAAAAGAAATGCCAAATATTTTCTAACAACTTTGACACAAAACTTATCACAAATTTACAACAAAATGCATTTGTCACTAAATTTTGCAACAAAAACCACACAATCAATTATTTTCTTGTAATTCTTATATTTGCCATAAAACTTAATAGTTATTATATTTTATTTTTTAAAATTTTTAACAAAATTTCCACAAAATAATATTTATTCTTTTTGCACATATTTGTAACATTATTTGATCTTGTAGTTTGTAAAACAATGTGTGAAATATAAGGGTTGTTAGCTTTTATTGAAAACTCTGGCAAACTTGTGGCAAATATTGTGTTATGACAAATACTTGTAGCAAATATTGTGTTATGACAAATACTTGTAGCAAAAAATATATTTTCTAGTAGCGGTGGTATGATGTATTCATTGAAAAACATAGCTATCAAACAAGTTTTGAAAGATAAACCTTTTCAAATAACAAAATATAGCCTACTAAAAAATAAAATTTTACCCTTTAGAGATCAAAGCATTGCTATACATAAAATACGTTTTAGAACATGATATAGTTTTATTAAGAAAATAATAACCTATTAAAACATTACGAATGTTTAATAAAATTGAAGAAAGTTTGTAAAAAGTGAAAATACCCAACATTCATTCAAATAAAAACCTTTAAATAAGAAGCATGTGAGTCCCAAAAGGACAGTTGAAGTGGGCATGGTGCCTGCTAGAAAAGTTTAACGATAGCGGAAATATGAATCTTTGAACCTAAAGGTATATCGATACATAAAACGAAGAGTAAAATTAAATTTTTACTATAGTTTTATACTTCGCCGGAAAAGTTGAGAGGTAACGACCTCTACCCTTGTCCGTACCCTAGATCCGCACCTGGTTCCTAGTCTCTATAGTAGTAGTGAAAGTTTAAATCATATAAGTGCCAAAGTTACGGGTAATGTAGTACCCTAGAAGCTGTTGACGGGGTCCGGTTTATGAAATGTGTCATGTTAATCTGATCGGGATGAATTTAGTGTTAACAGGACCCAAACATTAGGGTGTCAAATTTGAGATAGACCCAATGTGCGTTTGGAGTAAACAGTTGGGCTTTTGGATTGAAATATATGGGCTGCTAAATTGGTCCAAGTTCAACAATTAGGTAATGCCAAAGCTGCAAAATTATATATTATATTGCTCCCACTGAGTGTAACCACCCGGGAAATTTAATCTCGACCGTTCATCATGGCTGAAACAAGATCCTGACCGTAGAAACCCTGCGGTTGAGTTTTTTTAGGGCAGTTTTTTTGACGGTTTTCTCCTCCTTTTTTTCCTCCCCACTCACTGGTAACCTCCGAGTACCTACCTATATTCTCTTCCCTCATCCTTCCTCAATTCCCTCTCACATAAAATTAACCTCCGACGAAACCCATCCCCTCCCCTCCTCAAATCAACAGCCACTTGACAAAACTTTACCATCCCTTCCACCCACCGTCATCACAATCTACAATGTCGTAACCTTTACACAACCGATGAACTTACCAATCCGGTACCTTCTTCTTCCGAACGGGAGGTGGAAACCGGTTCCGACTCCAGCTGCCGGTGATGATGAACGAAATCTGATAAAATTGGTTTCTCAGTCCCTACCCTATTTTGATGTTTCACCGAGCAGACAAGTTGTGACTAGAGTTGCCTTTTCTATCTAATTTTCTGCATATCTATTAAACCACCGTTTGTGTTTTAGAATAATTGACACACGATCACTGGTATGATTCTTAAATTGCTTACTTTTGATGTTTATCATTTTATTTTTTAACCGATTTCTAACCTTATTGATGTCAGTGAAAGAGTTTGGTTGGATGGGTAAGTTTTTTTTTTTTTTACTTTTGCGGTAGATTTATGCTTATATGACTACATTTTATCCTCATAAATCAAGATGTCAAGATTGAATTCTATATTTTGTTGCATGCTTCAGTGTGAATAAAAGTTTCTGTCATACTCTGGTGGTGTTTAAATATACAGACTCAAGACATGATTTTTGATCCATGGAGATAACTTATTCGTGACTTTTTTTACTTTTAATTTCTTGGTACAGGGGAGATGTTGTGATGACATACAAACGCCAAATTTCCTTGCTTTACATGCTTTATTAACTTTTGCAGCCGAGCAAAATATGTGAGCTTCACTTTCCAATAACCAAAATAAAATATTGTAATTATAAATATAATATATCCTCATCATGTTTTGGATACAGGTAAATGTTGATATTATGGAAGTTGGATTTGGTGGAAAGTATGATGCTACAAATGTGGTATGCAAATATATTTGTTAGTTACAAATGTGGTATGCAAAGAAAAGTGTTTATGTTTGTGTGCTATCTGAAGCGTCCGGGGCGTGGCCGAAAAAATCTAAAGCGTCCGGGCTGTGAATTGGGCAGCAGCAGTGATGTGGTGGTGGTGGTGGTTGAAGATGGTGGTGGAAGAGTTTTTTGTTTTTAAATGAGTTAATTGCCAAAATGGTCCCCGGGGGCATTTTGGTCAATTCCTAATCAACTAACAGAATTTTTTTTAACTCCGTTAGTGCCGTGGACCGATTTCGCAACAGGTTTTGGCATGTAGGGACTATTTATGCAAAAATTCTTAAAAGTGTCTAAAACTGCAAAATCTTGTAAACCTCAGGGACCATTTTGGCTATTAACTCTTCCTTTTACTTGTAATATAATCTGAAATTTTTAAATAAATTTTCAGAAAACATTATTTTATAAAATTAATTATTAAACCAACAATTTTTTATAGGAAAACTAAGTAATTACTTAAATCAAGTAGTTGAATAGTGAATACTCAACATCACATACCCAATCTATATACCCATCTATCTTTCCATTGTTTTTATTTCATTTTCACTTTAATTCATTTTTGGAAATGTTCCAAAATATAAACCCAACCTTATTAGCTTTTATTAAGTAGAAATTACACGTCTTACAAAACCTATTTTTCATTACCGTGGGTGAATAGTTCTATTCAATAACCCATTTTGTTATAATTTTTTTCAATTAGCTATTTTATGTTATAAGTTATTCCATAATTTTATATTTATTGAAGTATCAAATTATCATTGTTTGCCTATTAATCAACTAATCTATCTAATAAATCAAACTTTTAGGGGGCAATTTTTAGAGGGATTTTTTTCTATAATAGGAAGTTTGGGAGGTAAAATTTAGCTAAATTTTTCACCATGCAAGTTGATGGAGCCAACTCCTTAAATGTTATATATTTACAAATTGTTAAATATAATGGTTATAATTTTTTTATAAATATTACTATTTAACCCGTGTGTAACACACGGGTATTAAACCTAGTTGAATTGAATATACCTCAGACATCTTATTAAGTTATTCGCTCAAATATTTAATTACTAGGTTTAACACTCGTGTGTTATACACGGGTTAAATAATAATATTTATAAAGAAATTAGAATTATTATGTTTAAAAATTTGTAATTTGTAAATATTTAATATTTAAGGAGCTCCATCAACTCATTGCATGAAACTTAATATTTTCTCTCTAAAACTTCCTATTATAGATTAAAAAAATTTCCCTCTAAAAATTGCACCCTAAAAGTTTGATTTATTAGATAGATTATTTATCCGGTTACTATTTTCAAATACTAGTAGCTTCATTTTAAAACTATTACTTATCAGATATTATCAAAAGTATCATGTATATTATTATTATTATTATTATTATTATTATTATTATTATTATTATTATTATTATTATTATATTTCCAATCAATTATCGAAAGACCATCAAATTCTTATTAGAAACCATAGTTCTCAAATTACCTTAGAATCCTAATTTTCAATTCTAGTTTTTTATACTATACGTTTTTGCTAAGTTAAGATTTATTTATTACTTAGGTGATCCTAGTATTTGGATATTATTTGATTCAATCTGATCGGTCTACTATTTATTCCATGCTCATAATTTAAGGTGAGTAAATTCACTCCCATTTTTACTTTTACGTTTTGGGGCCGTAATATGTGTTATGTTACTATCAATGTTTTCAGGATCGGATCGGACAGTGAATCGGTCGCCTTACTGGTTCACTGGTTGAACCGGTCGGACCGGTCGAACCGGTTGAATCGGTTTTGAACCATATAAATAATAAATAATTATATATGTTTTTCTAAAGTATTAATATAACTTAAAATATAAGTCAGATACTCAGAAACAACTTTTTAAGTTCTAAACTTCAACACAGAGACAATATTATCTAAAGTTTAAAGGTTAAACCTTAAACAAACTTAATCTAAATAAAAAATATCACAAATTTAACCAAATAAAGTCAAATTTTTTTAAAAAAATTAATTTTCCGAACCGGTCCGAACTAGCCGAATCCCGGTTCAACCGGTTCGAACCGGCCGATCCTTTGTACTAAAAACGAACCTATACGGTTCGGCCCGGTCCACCCTCCGAATCCCGGTTCGACCGGCCGAACCGATCCGAGCCTAACAACATTGGTTACTATACTACATTTTTCTATTCTATTTTATTTACAAAAGAGATCATACAAATATGTTAATCTTGTCCGCAGCATGATGCAGCCTTATGTGGTAGTTTAAAGTAGTACTATTGCTTGGTAATCCCATCGGTATAATGTTAGCGCTAATGGTTTGACAAACTCACATACGTATAATACATCGATAGGTGATTTAAATCGCTCCATTCTATTCTATGTTCTGTTCGAAACTACCCATTGGCCGGTGAGGAGGTTTACTAGTTGCTATGCTATGATGTTTGTTGTTATGCTATGAGGCTTGTTACTATGTCATGTCCTTAAAGTTGCTAAGTAATTATTAATAACTTATATATTGAGACGGTTAATAGATAGTTACGTGAAAAGTTATCAATAATTTAAACATGAGTGGTTACTCATGATAAATGGCTAAAACATATATTGTGGGGTTTATATACAATGGTGTTCTATACTATTCTAGGGGTCATGGTAGACTAATATTACGAAATTGCTATACATATAAGATTGCTCAACATATTTATGATGATCTTGGATTTCTATACTATTATTTATCAATTGCGGTTTACTCACTAGCTTTTATAGCTAACTTTATTTTACGCATATTAATTTAAGGTGGTGTGTGATGATTTACTATTTACTATTTCCAAGACATAGGAAGCGTTTCAGACCTAGAAATTAATAAACAATAATCGATGCCTTGTTTGGATTTTATTTATGACTTTTGTCGGTTTTCATTTAAGACTTATGTTCCAAACTTATGGTTATTATTATCAGACTTTAATAATTGGTGTACCATGTACTTTGTACTAACGATATCCATATCCATGACAATACCCGATGGGGTGTCACACAAACCACTACACATCTTCATCTTCTCCACCCTACCACCACCACGGGGTGTAGTATTATGTTTAGCACGTTGTAGTGTTAAAATCCTAAAAGTAATATACGAAATTTAACATATATAGTAATAGTAATAGTAATTGTAATAGTAATAATAATAGTAATAATAATAGTAATAATAGTAATAATAATATTTATTAATAACAATAAAAATAGTAATAATAATAATAATAATAATAATAACGTTATTAATAAGGTTAAATTACGATTTTGGTCCTTGTGGTTTAGTCAAAAATACTATTTTGGCCCAGAGGTATTACTGTTTTTCAACAAATTTAACTGGAAAAATGGATGGTCGTTAGTGGTGTGGACTAAAATGACAAGTTCATGTGAAACTAGTGGACTAAATTAGTAGAAAACAAACTATTGAATTACAACCGTGATTTTGACCAAACCTCAGGAATCAATATAGTAATTTCCCTATTATTATAATTGGAATATAAGCTAATTTAAGAGGTCAAATTCATTTGAGTCCAATCTTATAAGTAGGCCAAGCCAAATGGCATTTTGGCCTTTTGGGGTTATCTCCTGTTCGTCCACAATCTGGGGTAAGGTTATTCCCTTCTCTCCTCAACTCTTTCTACACTATTGCATATGATTTTTGTCGTTCTGATCACATCATGATAACTCATTTGAGTTGATGAAAATAATATGTGGATGGACATATCTTCCTCTTTACCTGACTTTCATGGAGCATCTTCCTAGGCTTCCGAACAACATGAATTTGCTTCTTCAGTTTCGTCAAAACTCGAATCAATCAAGCTTAAACAAGACAACCTCAACTAAAATTTAAATTGGACATACTTCATTTAAATTGTGTGTTCACACATTGAGATTGATTTAAAGGAAGGTTCTAAGCATCAAAAGATGATCGAGGTGATTTTGAAATCTACAATTTAATGTGTTTGGAAGGCTAGGAGCAGTGATCGCATCTTTAAAAACTCGAGTTCATCTGTCATCAAAATCTTGATAGACATCAAAATTCTTAGTTTTAATTTTTCAAATGACTTGTAATTTTCTTTTCCTATTTCTCTAGCTTCTGGCTAGCTCGTTTTGTTCTTAATAGATTCCTGCCTTTCAAAAATAACATTGAGATTGATTAGCTAGACTGATATATGACGTCTACCCAAATATCTCATTAGTGTAAACATGCACAAGTGATGTAAAGTAACGTTAAAATAAGTGAGACAACGTGACATGAAATTAATAATGTAATGCAAAGTAATATAATTTATAAATGTAAAATCTGGAATTATGATCAATGACTTTCTTAGCGTAAAGAATTTATTGATCACCGATGTTTTAGATATGAAACTTGAACAAAAACTTTTAGCTAAAAGAAAATAATATGTTTTACCAATTAATTAATCACATATTAATAACACAATTATGTGTTTAAGTATGATATTCAATAGAAAATGAGTGACTAGAATATAAAAAAATGTTAAATTAAGTAGACTCTAAACATCAATCATTATTTTACCAGTGGGATTCATTTTTATTAGTCTACGTTAGAGTATTTTTCGACTATATATATCCTTATATAATATAGCAAAACAAAAAAATCTTACGTGGCATCTTTTTATAGTTTTTAACAAAACAAAAAAATCCTATACTAAAAATCTAATTTTTAAAAATATATCTTGTGTTCCGTTTTAGCACGATTTTATTTCAAAACTGAATGAAACATTCACGAACATCCTTAAAAGCATCACTTAAATTGTGTTGCCGAGCGTAGCACATGCACTAAACTAGTAATATATATGTCAATTCATCATAAATAAAGAACACATGCATTTTTGTCTGTTACATATTTAACAAATAGAGAAAATACAAATAAAGCAGATTTAAGATGCAAATTATGTAAAACATGTGAGTACAAATATAAGTTTTGAATATTATATAGTGATGCAATTAATTAGAAAATAAAATCATCATTATTATATGTCAATATCAAGAAGGCAAACACTTAGTTGTTTTGGGTCACATAACATTGGCATATGATCAACATGTTTTAGTTCTTTCACCTCCTCAACCACATTATTATCAATCATCCATTGCTGAAATTCTGGCTTGATGCCCTTATCTTGATCACAAACCACATACACTCGTCTCACAGAACCAAACCCTCCTTTCGTAAAGTGTTGCGCGTTCTTTAGATCTTTCATAAATAACGAAGAAGGCCTGATCAACGTTTTCCCTAATTCACGATCCTACATTTATATAAAAGGTGCACTATTGTTAATAACTAATTAAGCAAAGTATGTACTTATGTTAAAAACACCTAGAAACAACTTTATTCGATCGTGTATCAAGAAATAAAATAAATTAAGCTCGAGGCACGTATTTAGGCCTTCAATTCTATCTTCATACGTCTAATTTTCAAGTGTTAAAAAAAGAAACAAAGATTCAGTGTTGTTAAACAGTCCTTTTATAAAATCTCACACTACTAGAAAACGAGGGCTTCGACAACATATAGGCCAGACCAATTGGTACCGAGCAAGACACTCGGCCAGTTAGTAACCTATGGACAATCAGGAGCGGACGTATGAACAATTCAGGGGTAGCCCGGGCTACGGCTGAAATTTCGTTGCGAAGCATAAAAAATATATATATTTTCCGGTTTTATGTATAAGGATACTCCTAAACAATTAAAAGGATACCCATGAATCTTTGATTTTAAGCTATAAAAGAACAAAGGAGATAAATCTATTAGGTATTTTTATAATTTTGTGGTGTTATTTTTTTACTGTATAAAACACCCGGGAAATTTTTTTTTTCGAAGCTGTGGACAATTATTGTCATCACGTACAGTTAAAACTAGTAGTACTATTTAAATATATGTGATTGTGTGTCATTTAGAAACAGGGTTGTCTACAAAATTTGGGTGCCAAATATTCCACATGTTAAGCATAATATTCACATGTTAAAATTCTAAGCGGAAAATTATTGTTTTCTTCGTAAAACAACTTCGCTTTTAGACCCCTAAATCAATACTTGTTCGTCGCATTTTAAATATCTATTTTTTTATTGTTTTAACTTAAATGTTTATTTTAAAAATAAAAGTATAATTTTTAATTTTATCCCTAATTATTTAATACAAAAGCTACTTTTTAACTAAAAAACAAAATATTTTAATGGCATTATTGTCTTTATAGGTTGAAAATATATAATAATCAATTTTTTTTTTATCTTGTGTTGTTGTCACATGAGAGTTAAAATAGGACGGAAGGAGTATAAATTTAAATGATGATGATAGGTTAACCTCATCGGAGCAAAGTTGATAGAGCTTGGAGGATAGAAACTTGGGACCGAAAAACATCGACGTTTCAGACTCGAATTCAGGGTTGTAAGGCAAGAACTGCGTATCCATCCAAGCTTCCGTGGGAGTGATTTGATTATACTTAAAAACCAAGAAAAAACAATGAGTAAATTTAGATTAAAATCTAAAAAAACACAAAAGGAATGAAATAAGCAATTACCTTGTCTAAAACATAAGAAGGGTAATGATCCGTATCCGGCATAAAGGCCGTGAGAAACACCGCGACCGACACTTTTTCGGGGAACTTTTCCATTGCAAGAGCAATGTTCATGCCACCAAGACTATGACCAACCAACACAACCTTCTCGTCCGGCGAAACGGTGGTCATGAATTCGAGCAATGGCCTTGAGTAGTCGGTAAGTGTAGCCACTTGTTGTATTACTTTTGTATTGGTGCCGGAGGCCGCAAGATCAAAGGTGGATACGCGGTGGCCAGCGGCTTCAAGAAGGGGCTTGAGCTTGAACCAGCACCAGGCTCCATGGCATGCACCATGGACCAGGACGAAGTGGGTTGTTTGATCGCTAGTGTGTGACATGTTAGCTTTGTATTGATATTTGTTGGGTAGACTTGACCAATTTGGCAATTTATAAAGTTGTCAAAATAAAGAGGAGAATATATAGAGTAACATTAGATCGGATTTTAGGATACAATTTTTTTATATAAAGGCGCCTAACTTTTTTTTTCATTTGTTATGATTAATTAAGTTGGTGAAAATCATCAAAATAACGTGTTTTAAACACAAGGTTTTTGAGGACCTTGACTTTTAGGCGCAACTTGGTTAGACATCGGGCCACGTGATGTGACGATGGAATTTTTTGTATGTGACTTCATTAAACGCTTTGATAAAAAAAGTTACATGTCTTGTATGTTATGATGTGAAAACACATATTAAAAGGGGGAGAAAAATATCCAAACCTAGATGTCAAAACCGGTGGTAAAATCGTAAATATGTTAAAATAGATTAATGGATCAAAGTTGTAAATTAATTAGTTGAGTCATCAGGTGTCAAATAATAAGTCAAAGTCACAAATAAAACCGTAAATAATCAAAGTTGAAGCTAAACTCAAGCTTTGTTAGTGCCCTTTACTATTAGATGAGTCATATCTAATTATCTTTCAAAGCTAAACTGATCAAGGTGTGTTTTTCTAATTAATGACAAGTTTTGTAGCCCATCTAGACATGTGACGTAATCCAACTTGCTAATTTAAAATATTAAGCTATAGCGTAGCCCTAGTTTTTTAAATTTATGGCGTGGTGTGCATTAATTGCGCCACGTGTCCATACGTGCTTTAAACTAGCCGTTATTATAAATGGAACATCCGATCAGATTTTAAACCTCGCATGAGAATTTTATTTATATATTACTAAAAATTATGATCGTTGGTGCACCGGCCAACCATCACCGTCATGTGTCACGTTCAGTGGCGGAGCCAGCCGAGAATTTCAGGGGTATCATTAAAAAAAAAAAATTCACGGATGTCCATACAATAATAAAAATAACACCACAAAATTAAAAAATACCTAATAGATTTGTCCTCTATGTTCTCTCATAGCTTTAAATCAAGGATTCAGGGGTATCCTTTTAATTGTTTGGGGGTATCCTTATACATAAAACCGGAGAATATATATATTTTTTACACCTCGCAACGAAATTTCAGCCGTAGCCCGGGCTACCCCTGCCGCCTTCATACATCCGCACCTGGTCACGTTCCTAGCTATTGGCCGGTTATTTTTTTTGTTTTTTCCAAATTTGGAAACATAGTGTTACTATATATGATGTTTTTTTATGTTTTTTATAACAAAAGTGTGCGTAGTTCTTTTTTTTTTAACGGCAAACTACATTTATTGTTACATTAGACCACTCCAAACTAAATTATACCAAAATATCACCTTGCCAGGGATATAACCCACGACCTCCCATCTAAAAGACAATGCGTTTGCCAAGTGAGCTAGCCCCAGATTGACACGTACGTAGATCAGTTGGCAAAAGCACTACTCTTTAATTCTAGATGACACGTGCTCGATTCATGTTGGGTTTATTTTCTTTTTTTTTTTAAATAAATTTACACTTTTAGCCCACAACTTAAAATAATTAGCTATGTCATTAGGGGTCAAATAATAAATAAATCACAAACAAAACCATAAATATGTCAAAGTCAGAGGTCAAAAGCTAAACTCAAGTCGTGTTACTGACCTTTACTATTAGATGAGTTATATCTAATTATCTTTCAAAGCTAAACTCAAGCCGTGTTTTTTTAATTAATGACAAGTTTTGTAGCCCATGTAGATATGTGACGTAATCCACCTTGTTAATTAAAAAATAAAGCTATAACGTAGCCTTAGTTTTTTTAAATTAACAGTGGGGTGTGCATTAATTGCGCCACGTGTCCATACGTGCTATAAATTAGCCGTTATTATAAATGGATCGAGTATCCGATCAAGTTTGATATCTCAAATGAGAATTTTATTTGTATATTACTAAAAAGTAGCACGTATGGACACGTTGGTGCAAAAGAGGGGTTAATCCTTGCATATTACGAGTATCCGATCAAGTTTGATATCTCTAACTTAACTTTTACATGTTAACGACTTTAAACCCATATTCCACTTTAACATATTTTCAACTTTAAACATCCAGTTTTAATTTATTTGTTATTTTGACATTTAAGTATAGATATATCTCTTAATCATATACACTAAACCTGGCAGACGTGTCACGTGACCCGGACCTATATCTAGTTAGGACTAAAAATCAATGTTATTATGATAAACCGTGTGATCGTTTTGTTATATTGATAAAACTTCATAAAAAGAATGTTTTTGGTTATTTTACCTTTTTTACTTCGGCAAAGGAAGTTAGGTATATGAAGTCAAAAAGCAATTTTTAGTGATAATTTACTTTAATCAAAGCAGCCAAAAGGAGGTTGGTATGAAAACAAAATTTATAGAATGATGGAATCAGTTAAAATTAAATATAGGCCGAAAGTAGAGGATTGTTATTTTAATAAGGCAAATTGGCCTAAAATAATCCCAACTAACACTTATTGGCTGAAAATAATCCTAACTCAGTTTATTCCCTCCAGTGGTCCCAAATCCAACTTTTTTGGCCTACAGTGGTCCGCCGTTAAGTACACTTAACGGCCGTTAACTTTTTTCTTATTTTTTTCGAATTTCAAACCGATATTTTAAGGATTTTGATCGGGAGGAGAATACGAGTAAGTTGATGTAAACCTTACTTCCAATTGTTGCTCCAAATGGTTTAATTTTGATATCCGGTTAATACACCGTTAGGTTTTAAACACCCGATTGAAGACCGGCCGTTTTGTCGTTTGGAACACCAGTTCGAAGTAAGGTTTACATCAATTGAATCGTATACTCCTCCCGATCAATATCCAAAAAACCTTGTTTTGAAATTCGAAAAAAATCAAAAAAAAGTTAACGGCCGTTAAGTGCACTTAACGGCGGACCACTGGAGGTCAAAAAAGTTGGATTTGGGACCACTGGAGGGAATAAACTGAGTTGGGATTATTCTCGGCCAATAGGTGTTAGTTGGGATTATTTTTAGCCAATTTGCCTTTTAATAAATTAAGGGGTATAAATTCAACTATCTCTCAAATATTTTATGCATATATTAATATATGACACATTAGCCTTAAATAATCCTAACGTTAAGAATAATTCAAACTCGTTTATTCCTTCTAGTTGTCTCTAGTTTAACTTTTTTCATACAGCGGCCCGGCGTTAAGTGCACTTAATGGTCGTTAACGTTTTTATTATTTTTTTCGAATTTCATATCTATGTTTTAGGGATTTTGATCGGGAGGTGGACACGACTCAAGTGATGTATACCTTACCTCTAATTGTTGCTTCAAATGATTTAATTTAACATCTGATTGATGCATCGTTAGGGTCTAAACACTCGATTGAAGAACGTTTCATTGTTTGGAATACAGGTTCGTGGTAAGGTTTACATCAATTCACTCGTATTCTCCTCCCGATCAATATCCATAAAACATCGGTTTGAAATTCGAAAAAAATCAAAAAAAAAGTTAACGACCGTTAAGTGCACTTAACGGCGGACCACTTTAAGCCAAAAAGGCTGGATTTTGAACCACTAAAAGAAATAAACTAAGTTGGAATTATTATTGGCTAATAGGTGTTAGTTAAAATTATTTTAGGGCAATTTAGCTTAAATATATATCACAAGGTATGTGCATAAGAGGAAATTAGGACACAATATATGGCACACGACCAATAGCTATTCTAATATGATACATATTAAATGCAGAGTAAATTCTCATTTGCATCCCTGTGGTTTGTTGATTTTGACCATTTGCATCCCTATGGTTTTAAAATCTCATATTCACCCCTAACGTTTGCATTTTATTCCCATTTGCATCCAAAAACTAACTTTGTTAGACTTTTCAGTTAACTTTTTTCATTAATGACCAAATTACCCCCATGGATGTAAATGGTCAAAAGAAAAACTTCAGGGATGCAAATGGTAAAAACTAATTGAAATTTTAACATATATATATATATATATATATGTGTGTGTGTGTGTGTATAATTTATATGGTAAAAAGACTGTTATTTTTGTATATTTTAGAGAAAATATTTTTTTATCGGTAAAAACATTGTTAGTTTTGTATATTTTATATAAAAAAACTTTTTTATCTTTAAAACTATTTATTGCTGTTTTATTTTTATTATTATGGTATTGTTCTTGTTTTTTAAAACATGTTTTTAATATAAAAAAATAAATACTTATTTATTAAACCCATTATAAACTTTTTTTTACATCGTTGATCTTCTAAACTTTTTTTACGATCCCTCGTTTTGTAAACCAATTCTATTTCTAACTGTTCATTTATAAAAAAAATCATTCGTGTTATAAACATGTTTTATGTATACAAATAAGTATGCATTATATAAAACCATTCATTTTTATAAATGTCTTTTTTTATATGTTTCATTTTCAACATAACTGTTACATTACACTTTGAGGCTATATTGGTGGCATATGCTCATAAATTTGTTTGGTAGTATCTTTTAAAAATAAGGTTTTAAAAACCAACGATTAATGGTCTAAAAAAATGAGTAATGTATAGAAAAAGTAGTTTCGAATACATGATTTAGAAAGATAATAAAAAGTATTTAAAAATATCTATTTATTTGTATATTAAAAAATGTTTTATAAAATAATAAACTGAGAAAAAAACTTAATAATAATAAAACTATAATAATAAACACTTTTAATTATAAAAACATTTTCTCTTAAATATACAAAAATAACAGTGTTTTACCTTATAAATAATGTATATATATATATATGCACACAAACATATACATATAAATAAATGTTAAAATTTCAAGTAATTTTTACCATTTGCATCCCTGAAGTTTCTGTTTTGACCATTTGTATCCCTGGGGGTATTTTAGTCATTAATGAAAAAGTTAACTGGAAAATCTAACAGAGTTAGTTTTTTGGATGCCAATGGGAATAAAATACAAACGTCAGGTGTGAATATGAGATTTTGAAACCATAGGGATGCAAATGGTCAAAATCAACAAACCACAGGGATGCAAATGAGAATTTACTCATAAATGCAATTGAATTATATATTGTTAGAGAAAATTTTCATCTTGTGGTTCGCATTTATTGAAAAATATGGTTGTTCGGTTGATTACGAAACCAATGCAGAAGCTTAAGACGTAACGCACCTTAGGGGGGGAGGAGTGGTCACGAGGTCGACGAGCTCGCGAGGTGGTTACACCGGGCCAAACGAGGATCATCAACGAGGTGGTCACGAGGAAACAAACGAAATTCAAAGCTCGTGGACGAGATCAAATGATTGCCTTTAAACCGTTGAAATTTGTGTTCCTTGTTGGACAACCTTGGGAGCACCACTCCCACCTCAAAAAGGTTCAAAGAGGTGCAAAATTGAAAATTTTGTTCTATATTCTGATTGGTTGGAGAAGTATCTTGTGGGAAGCTTGGGAGGACCACTCCCTCCTCCTTTACGTTTAGTGAACCTTTCGTGAATCATTCGGCTTGAATTTCATTTATTTAACATAAATTTTTGTTCATTTAATTAAATGAACAAACATTAACATATGTTACGTTTGTTTATTTAATAGGTATGTTTGTTCAACTATATATATTTACTAGTTTAGTGCTCGTGCTATGGTTGGGAACACAAACTCAAGTGGTGATTTAAGGATATTCATAATAGTTTCAATTAGGTTTGAGACAAACCCATGATAAACCGGAACAAAAGATTTATTTTTTAAAAATTACTAATTAGTATAGCAATATTATACTCAAATTTAAAAAAAAGTTAAGTGTTCAAGTTTATGATGTAGTTTATTTTTAAAAGTTTTTTTTTTGTATAAAAAAGTTATGTATGTTTGTAAAACACTAAGATGTTTAATTGTATGTTATTATCAACTTTATCATTAAGTTTTATTTTTATACATTATCAAATACAAACAAATTTATATACACTCTAGTAGTAGAGGGTTGAAAATGTAATTACCCTTAAACTTTTTTAAATTCTCCTAAATATTAGAGATTTAAAATGTAATTATTGTTATTATAATATATTTTATATACATGTTTCAAATAAAAAATCATTATTGTGAGAGAAACTCTCAAATGATGCCACATAAGCCAGAAGTTTTAAAAAGATGTCACATCGGTTTTTTTCGTTTTCCTTTATTATATTAGAGATTTAGTTATGTTTGTATATGTTCGTTTACGTGCATGAACTATTCGATTATACCATTTTCGAACAAACATGAACATGTTTAGTTTGTTGACGAACGAACACGAACAGAAAAACCTCGTTGGTTTAATTTTTTTGTTCAATCGTTTATTAGTTTAATGGTAAATGGACGAAAACGAACGTGCTTTGTTTGTGTTCGTTCGATTCTTGTACATGCCTAGACTTCACGTTGCAACTTTTCATATAATGACTTTTTAGTATTTTATTTTGTATATAATAATGTTCCAATTGTAGTTTGTGACATTCCAGTGAATTGACATCATATGCATAGATAGACCTTGTTCGAATTCATAAATAATGGGTATATGGAAATTAACTTATGGGTGGTATCGAAGAAATCGACCGATTGTGATCTAAATGACGTACAACTTTAAATATTTTTTAACAGCCATTTTGTAAATAATAACTAGCAAATTAACTACTATAAAAACATCATAAACAACTAATATGAGAGGGAAAAATTCATATAAAGGTAACCGGTTTTAAAACTATTTTAATTAAATATCTTACAACCTTATTTTGTTCCGATATAATACCTCAAGTCCTCAACTTACATGTAACTTGTTATTCTCGTATCTATGACTTAATATGACACTTTTTACTTTTCTATTTTTTAAATCTTTCAATAAGATATTCAAATAAATATGTTTTAAATCTTAATAAATTTCTTTCAAACAAACCAGTAATTGAACGTGAGTCAATTAATTCTTAACTAAAATTTATCCAACAATAAAGAGAATCATATTTCTTGAAATAGATTGTAATTCATTTTAAATATTTTTTTTGGCAAAACGAATAAAGTGCGGTTATTCGGGATAATTTATGGCGAAAGACGACCTCACGCTAGGCAAACACAGACAACACTGAGTAGTAAATCCCACTTATTTCGGGAAATCCCGACTCCAATTCGGGGAAAAACTCACTAACTTGTCCGCCCATAAGCAAGACACACGACAACAAGTTAGGGGTAAACTTGTTAGGCTCAGGGATTGAACTTGTGTTACCACAAGTCTCTTTTATTACCCGCAGTGTGCTGTCAAAATGGTGCTAGTAGAAAATGAACATATGTATATTTTAAAAAATTCAAACCTCCTATTACTACACCACATTAGAAGTCGCGTAATTTAAATAGGTTATTGCTTATAAAAGTATAAAAAGTCTATTAGCAATCGACCCAAACATCAAGTAAAAAAATCGCACTTACTTAAGGCTGAATCATATGTACAAATTAAACAAACACCAATCACCAAACTGAACATATATGCTGCTTAGAAATACAATTAGAAACGAATACGATGAAACGTTGCTAATCGAACCGTCCTATTTTATTTATCTCACCGCTGATAAAGAGACAAATCTTATAACATGGTAGGATCTAGGGACAAGCGTTTGGTACCTAAATACCGAACCGGTACTGATACCGTACTCGTATCGTACCGATAGATTCGGTACCAGTATCGGTGTTGAAACTATTATGTTAAAATAACAAATATTCATTTTTATTATGTGAAAAAACAAAATAAAAAATTGAATTGTTGGTTGTTTCACATTGAATTCAAAAGAATGTTATAACATTGAATTCATTTAGGTGTTTCAACTTTATATTCAATGTGATGTTTCATCTTTTGAGTAAAGATGAATTTTGGTTTCAATATAAATACCAAGGTGATCCATTGTTGTGAAAGAGACTTGAACACACATCAAAATCATCTATATGATCTCTCTCATTCTCCAATTGTTTAAGAACATTCTCTTTTTCTCAAAGTGCATTTTCGGGTGTTAGAGTCCTCCATGGCTGTACACACAGCTTCGACCGTTGTACACTGGGAAACATTCGAGTTCTCTTGGGAGACTCGAAATTTGTTTTAAGGGGCCCGTGTCAATACACGAAGCCTCGGCCACCATGTTTTTTTTCATCTGTCGTACTAATCGTTTTCTTTATTTTTGTTGTAATTTTCGTATTGTAATTTACTGTTTTATTTGTTTTTTGCATTTTAGTTGAATCAATATAATCAATTTTAATTTTTTATTCAAACGGCTTTTGCAATCTTAAAACAATTTTTTTAAATCATCGTTCGTATTTAAAAAAAACATTGTTCGTCTCTCAAGTTGGACTTAGAGAACTACATTTAACTCTTTTCTAGAATTGGTTTTTTATTTTTAAAGAAAGTTGGTTATCTTTTACCATTTGTTGGTCTTTGTAATTGTTTTGTTTAATTTTTAAAGGTGGTTTTTTTTACTTCATACATAAAACCTTTGTTTTGTGATTATATTTTGTGATTAAAAAGCTTACAATTGGATTTTGTGTTAAATTTGTTTTCTCTTTAAAGCCTCTATAACCTTTTGTTGGTTATAATATTTTATTTTTTCATCATTGATTCAATGACTCTAAACCTCAATAAATTTTTAGTAGGTTTCATATAACTAAAAAAATATATATTAACTATGTGTTAACTATTTAATTAAAGACATTTTGTTTTCTATTGAAGTTTTTCTAAACCTTTTGTTGGTTTTAGCATCATACATTTATGTTCTAACATGTAGGTTAAATATTTAAACCATAAATTTTTTTGTGAACGTTAAATTTCTAAACATCGTATTCGGATTAGAAATCAAACGGGTTTGTAAATTAACGTTAATAAAAAATGAGCATGTCATTATATGAAATGAATTTTTATTTGACTCATAACTCATGTCATGAATAAAAAAAGAGTTTTAGTTTCTTTTAAATCCATAATTAATTGTGATCAATACAACTTTAAATATGGAGTTGGGTCATATTAGTTATGACTAATAAAGATTAAGTTATGAAGTTTTGTCTTTTTTTGTGTGAATGAAATATGAAATTAAAGATTCATTCTTATTAAGTTGTAGATATAGATCACACATTGAAAAATAGAGAAAACAGTTTTTGTAACCGTCGAGAATCAAGTAGGAAATGTTTAGTTTATATAAACAACAAAACATTAAAATGGTTTTTGTAATCATTTATTTCTAACAAATGTGTTAGAAAATGTTTATATTATATATACATACAAAGCTTTATAATGATTTTTGTAATCATTTATGTCTAACAAATGTGTTAAAAACATGTTTATTTTATATAAAAAAACAACACTTTAAAATGATGTTGTAATCATTCATGTGTTCTGGAAAATTGGAAGGAAATTAATTATTTTATAATCAAACTAAATTTTATTTAGTATGAAATTAAATTAAAACTCATTAAGTATGAGATTAACTCGGTTGTTTATTTTATAAACACATAAGGCTTAAAAATGGTTTTTGTAATCATTTCTATTTAACGATCGTGTTAAAATAATTTATTGTCTAACAATATGAAGCTCTAAACGCGATTTTAAGCAATCGCTTAATTTCTAAGAAATGTGACCCAGGGGTGGAGCCACATAGTCGACACTAGGGTCAACCGACACCACTCTTTTTTCGATGGGTAATGTAAAATTATATACCACTCATCCAACTGACACCCGTCTTTTTTTATTCTTACCCCAATGTTATCTAAAAAAATATATTGCACCATTGCCAATTTATTTTCTAAAGAAATTACACAACTTTTAAAAAAATATAAAAATTTACTCGTGAATTGGAGTTGGGCTACATAAAAGTTAACACTATTAGGTTAGCATGGGTGAAATCCACTAAATATAATAATCACATCTACGTATAAGTTGACATTGAAGATGTTATGGTGTGATTTCAAGATATGAAAAACATAGAGAACAACTTAAATATGTTTTTGATAATCTTTATTGAAATTTTCTCGTGTGTTTATTTAATGACAACATGTCTTCTTTTCGTGATTCGACCCAACCCAAAAGTTGACCGAGCCGAAAAATAATGTCTAGCTATCTCGGTTGTTGAAAATCTAAGAACTTAAAAGTTCTGACACCACAGGAAAAAAATACCTGGCTCCACCATTGGTTAGACCCGATTTATTTTACATAAATCATTCGGAGGCTATCTAATAACTCGAAAATGTGGGGGAAGGTCATACATGCAGTCATTTATCTTTTAAATAAGATACCTCACAAGAAAATGAATGAAAACCCTTATGGGATATGGATGGAAAAGAAAACCATTATACAAATACTTGAAAGTGTAGGGGTGTCTAGCAAAGGTATTTGGATACTATACGTTAGAATCCTAATTTTCAATTCTAGTTTTTTATACTATACGTTTTTGCTAAGTTAAGATTTATTTATTACTTAGGTGATCCTAGTATTTGGATATTATTTGATTCAATCTGATCGGTCTACTATTTATTCCATGCTCATAATTTAAGGTGAGTAAATTCACTCCCATTTTTACTTTTACGTTTTGGGGCCGTAATATGTGTTATGTTACTATCAATGTTTTCAGGATCGGATCGGACAGTGAATCGGTCGCCTTACTGGTTCACTGGTTGAACCGGTCGGACCGGTCGAACCGGTTGAATCGGTTTTGAACCATATAAATAATAAATAATTATATATGTTTTTCTAAAGTATTAATATAACTTAAAATATAAGTCAGATACTCAGAAACAACTTTTTAAGTTCTAAACTTCAACACAGAGACAATATTATCTAAAGTTTAAAGGTTAAACCTTAAACAAACTTAATCTAAATAAAAAATATCACAAATTTAACCAAATAAAGTCAAATTTTTTTAAAAAAATTAATTTTCCGAACCGGTCCGAACTAGCCGAATCCCGGTTCAACCGGTTCGAACCGGCCGATCCTTTGTACTAAAAACGAACCTATACGGTTCGGCCCGGTCCACCCTCCGAATCCCGGTTCGACCGGCCGAACCGATCCGAGCCTAACAACATTGGTTACTATACTACATTTTTCTATTCTATTTTATTTACAAAAGAGATCATACAAATATGTTAATCTTGTCCGCAGCATGATGCAGCCTTATGTGGTAGTTTAAAGTAGTACTATTGCTTGGTAATCCCATCGGTATAATGTTAGCGCTAATGGTTTGACAAACTCACATACGTATAATACATCAATAGGTGATTTAAATCGCTCCATTCTATTCTATGTTCTGTTCGAAACTACCCATTGGCCGGTGAGGAGGTTTACTAGTTGCTATGCTATGATGTTTGTTGTTATGCTATGAGGCTTGTTACTATGTCATGTCCTTAAAGTTGCTAAGTAATTATTAATAACTTATATATTGAGACGGTTAATAGATAGTTACGTGAAAAGTTATCAATAATTTAAACATGAGTGGTTACTCATGATAAATGGCTAAAACATATATTGTGGGGTTTATATACAATGGTGTTCTATACTATTCTAGGGGTCATGGTAGACTAATATTACGAAATTGCTATACATATAAGATTGCTCAACATATTTATGATGATCTTGGATTTCTATACTATTATTTATCAATTGCGGTTTACTCACTAGCTTTTATAGCTAACTTTATTTTACGCATATTAATTTAAGGTGGTGTGTGATGATTTACTATTTACTATTTCCAAGACATAGGAAGCGTTTCAGACCTAGAAATTAATAAACAATAATCGATGCCTTGTTTGGATTTTATTTATGACTTTTGTCGGTTTTCATTTAAGACTTATGTTCCAAACTTATGGTTATTATTATCAGACTTTAATAATTGGTGTACCATGTACTTTGTACTAACGATATCCATATCCATGACAATACCCGATGGGGTGTCACACAAACCACTACACATCTTCATCTTCTCCACCCTACCACCACCACGGGGTGTAGTATTATGTTTAGCACGTTGTAGTGTTAAAATCCTAAAAGTAATATACGAAATTTAACATATATAGTAATAGTAATAGTAATTGTAATAGTAATAATAATAGTAATAATAATAGTAATAATAGTAATAATAATATTTATTAATAACAATAAAAATAGTAATAATAATAATAATAATAATAATAATAACGTTATTAATAAGGTTAAATTACGATTTTGGTCCTTGTGGTTTAGTCAAAAATACTATTTTGGCCCAGAGGTATTACTGTTTTTCAACAAATTTAACTGGAAAAATGGATGGTCGTTAGTGGTGTGGACTAAAATGACAAGTTCATGTGAAACTAGTGGACTAAATTAGTAGAAAACAAACTATTGAATTACAACCGTGATTTTGACCAAACCTCAGGAATCAATATAGTAATTTCCCTATTATTATAATTGGAATATAAGCTAATTTAAGAGGTCAAATTCATTTGAGTCCAATCTTATAAGTAGGCCAAGCCAAATGGCATTTTGGCCTTTTGGGGTTATCTCCTGTTCGTCCACAATCTGGGGTAAGGTTATTCCCTTCTCTCCTCAACTCTTTCTACACTATTGCATATGATTTTTGTCGTTCTGATCACATCATGATAACTCATTTGAGTTGATGAAAATAATATGTGGATGGACATATCTTCCTCTTTACCTGACTTTCATGGAGCATCTTCCTAGGCTTCCGAACAACATGAATTTGCTTCTTCAGTTTCGTCAAAACTCGAATCAATCAAGCTTAAACAAGACAACCTCAACTAAAATTTAAATTGGACATACTTCATTTAAATTGTGTGTTCACACATTGAGATTGATTTAAAGGAAGGTTCTAAGCATCAAAAGATGATCGAGGTGATTTTGAAATCTACAATTTAATGTGTTTGGAAGGCTAGGAGCAGTGATCGCATCTTTAAAAACTCGAGTTCATCTGTCATCAAAATCTTGATAGACATCAAAATTCTTAGTTTTAATTTTTCAAATGACTTGTAATTTTCTTTTCCTATTTCTCTAGCTTCTGGCTAGCTCGTTTTGTTCTTAATAGATTCCTGCCTTTCAAAAATAACATTGAGATTGATTAGCTAGACTGATATATGACGTCTACCCAAATATCTCATTAGTGTAAACATGCACAAGTGATGTAAAGTAACGTTAAAATAAGTGAGACAACGTGACATGAAATTAATAATGTAATGCAAAGTAATATAATTTATAAATGTAAAATCTGGAATTATGATCAATGACTTTCTTAGCGTAAAGAATTTATTGATCACCGATGTTTTAGATATGAAACTTGAACAAAAACTTTTAGCTAAAAGAAAATAATATGTTTTACCAATTAATTAATCACATATTAATAACACAATTATGTGTTTAAGTATGATATTCAATAGAAAATGAGTGACTAGAATATAAAAAAATGTTAAATTAAGTAGACTCTAAACATCAATCATTATTTTACCAGTGGGATTCATTTTTATTAGTCTACGTTAGAGTATTTTTCGACTATATATATCCTTATATAATATAGCAAAACAAAAAAATCTTACGTGGCATCTTTTTATAGTTTTTAACAAAACAAAAAAATCCTATACTAAAAATCTAATTTTTAAAAATATATCTTGTGTTCCGTTTTAGCACGATTTTATTTCAAAACTGAATGAAACATTCACGAACATCCTTAAAAGCATCACTTAAATTGTGTTGCCGAGCGTAGCACATGCACTAAACTAGTAATATATATGTCAATTCATCATAAATAAAGAACACATGCATTTTTGTCTGTTACATATTTAACAAATAGAGAAAATACAAATAAAGCAGATTTAAGATGCAAATTATGTAAAACATGTGAGTACAAATATAAGTTTTGAATATTATATAGTGATGCAATTAATTAGAAAATAAAATCATCATTATTATATGTCAATATCAAGAAGGCAAACACTTAGTTGTTTTGGGTCACATAACATTGGCATATGATCAACATGTTTTAGTTCTTTCACCTCCTCAACCACATTATTATCAATCATCCATTGCTGAAATTCTGGCTTGATGCCCTTATCTTGATCACAAACCACATACACTCGTCTCACAGAACCAAACCCTCCTTTCGTAAAGTGTTGCGCGTTCTTTAGATCTTTCATAAATAACGAAGAAGGCCTGATCAACGTTTTCCCTAATTCACGATCCTACATTTATATAAAAGGTGCACTATTGTTAATAACTAATTAAGCAAAGTATGTACTTATGTTAAAAACACCTAGAAACAACTTTATTCGATCGTGTATCAAGAAATAAAATAAATTAAGCTCGAGGCACGTATTTAGGCCTTCAATTCTATCTTCATACGTCTAATTTTCAAGTGTTAAAAAAAGAAACAAAGATTCAGTGTTGTTAAACAGTCCTTTTATAAAATCTCACACTACTAGAAAACGAGGGCTTCGACAACATATAGGCCAGACCAATTGGTACCGAGCAAGACACTCGGCCAGTTAGTAACCTATGGACAATCAGGAGCGGACGTATGAACAATTCAGGGGTAGCCCGGGCTACGGCTGAAATTTCGTTGCGAAGCATAAAAAATATATATATTTTCCGGTTTTATGTATAAGGATACTCCTAAACAATTAAAAGGATACCCATGAATCTTTGATTTTAAGCTATAAAAGAACAAAGGAGATAAATCTATTAGGTATTTTTATAATTTTGTGGTGTTATTTTTTTACTGTATAAAACACCCGGGAAATTTTTTTTTTCGAAGCTGTGGACAATTATTGTCATCACGTACAGTTAAAACTAGTAGTACTATTTAAATATATGTGATTGTGTGTCATTTAGAAACAGGGTTGTCTACAAAATTTGGGTGCCAAATATTCCACATGTTAAGCATAATATTCACATGTTAAAATTCTAAGCGGAAAATTATTGTTTTCTTCGTAAAACAACTTCGCTTTTAGACCCCTAAATCAATACTTGTTCGTCGCATTTTAAATATCTATTTTTTTATTGTTTTAACTTAAATGTTTATTTTAAAAATAAAAGTATAATTTTTAATTTTATCCCTAATTATTTAATACAAAAGCTACTTTTTAACTAAAAAACAAAATATTTTAATGGCATTATTGTCTTTATAGGTTGAAAATATATAATAATCAATTTTTTTTTTATCTTGTGTTGTTGTCACATGAGAGTTAAAATAGGACGGAAGGAGTATAAATTTAAATGATGATGATAGGTTAACCTCATCGGAGCAAAGTTGATAGAGCTTGGAGGATAGAAACTTGGGACCGAAAAACATCGACGTTTCAGACTCGAATTCAGGGTTGTAAGGCAAGAACTGCGTATCCATCCAAGCTTCCGTGGGAGTGATTTGATTATACTTAAAAACCAAGAAAAAACAATGAGTAAATTTAGATTAAAATCTAAAAAAACACAAAAGGAATGAAATAAGCAATTACCTTGTCTAAAACATAAGAAGGGTAATGATCCGTATCCGGCATAAAGGCCGTGAGAAACACCGCGACCGACACTTTTTCGGGGAACTTTTCCATTGCAAGAGCAATGTTCATGCCACCAAGACTATGACCAACCAACACAACCTTCTCGTCCGGCGAAACGGTGGTCATGAATTCGAGCAATGGCCTTGAGTAGTCGGTAAGTGTAGCCACTTGTTGTATTACTTTTGTATTGGTGCCGGAGGCCGCAAGATCAAAGGTGGATACGCGGTGGCCAGCGGCTTCAAGAAGGGGCTTGAGCTTGAACCAGCACCAGGCTCCATGGCATGCACCATGGACCAGGACGAAGTGGGTTGTTTGATCGCTAGTGTGTGACATGTTAGCTTTGTATTGATATTTGTTGGGTAGACTTGACCAATTTGGCAATTTATAAAGTTGTCAAAATAAAGAGGAGAATATATAGAGTAACATTAGATCGGATTTTAGGATACAATTTTTTTATATAAAGGCGCCTAACTTTTTTTTTCATTTGTTATGATTAATTAAGTTGGTGAAAATCATCAAAATAACGTGTTTTAAACACAAGGTTTTTGAGGACCTTGACTTTTAGGCGCAACTTGGTTAGACATCGGGCCACGTGATGTGACGATGGAATTTTTTGTATGTGACTTCATTAAACGCTTTGATAAAAAAAGTTACATGTCTTGTATGTTATGATGTGAAAACACATATTAAAAGGGGGAGAAAAATATCCAAACCTAGATGTCAAAACCGGTGGTAAAATCGTAAATATGTTAAAATAGATTAATGGATCAAAGTTGTAAATTAATTAGTTGAGTCATCAGGTGTCAAATAATAAGTCAAAGTCACAAATAAAACCGTAAATAATCAAAGTTGAAGCTAAACTCAAGCTTTGTTAGTGCCCTTTACTATTAGATGAGTCATATCTAATTATCTTTCAAAGCTAAACTGATCAAGGTGTGTTTTTCTAATTAATGACAAGTTTTGTAGCCCATCTAGACATGTGACGTAATCCAACTTGCTAATTTAAAATATTAAGCTATAGCGTAGCCCTAGTTTTTTAAATTTATGGCGTGGTGTGCATTAATTGCGCCACGTGTCCATACGTGCTTTAAACTAGCCGTTATTATAAATGGAACATCCGATCAGATTTTAAACCTCGCATGAGAATTTTATTTATATATTACTAAAAATTATGATCGTTGGTGCACCGGCCAACCATCACCGTCATGTGTCACGTTCAGTGGCGGAGCCAGCCGAGAATTTCAGGGGTATCATTAAAAAAAAAAAATTCACGGATGTCCATACAATAATAAAAATAACACCACAAAATTAAAAAATACCTAATAGATTTGTCCTCTATGTTCTCTCATAGCTTTAAATCAAGGATTCAGGGGTATCCTTTTAATTGTTTGGGGGTATCCTTATACATAAAACCGGAGAATATATATATTTTTTACACCTCGCAACGAAATTTCAGCCGTAGCCCGGGCTACCCCTGCCGCCTTCATACATCCGCACCTGGTCACGTTCCTAGCTATTGGCCGGTTATTTTTTTTGTTTTTTCCAAATTTGGAAACATAGTGTTACTATATATGATGTTTTTTTATGTTTTTTATAACAAAAGTGTGCGTAGTTCTTTTTTTTTTAACGGCAAACTACATTTATTGTTACATTAGACCACTCCAAACTAAATTATACCAAAATATCACCTTGCCAGGGATATAACCCACGACCTCCCATCTAAAAGACAATGCGTTTGCCAAGTGAGCTAGCCCCAGATTGACACGTACGTAGATCAGTTGGCAAAAGCACTACTCTTTAATTCTAGATGACACGTGCTCGATTCATGTTGGGTTTATTTTCTTTTTTTTTTTAAATAAATTTACACTTTTAGCCCACAACTTAAAATAATTAGCTATGTCATTAGGGGTCAAATAATAAATAAATCACAAACAAAACCATAAATATGTCAAAGTCAGAGGTCAAAAGCTAAACTCAAGTCGTGTTACTGACCTTTACTATTAGATGAGTTATATCTAATTATCTTTCAAAGCTAAACTCAAGCCGTGTTTTTTTAATTAATGACAAGTTTTGTAGCCCATGTAGATATGTGACGTAATCCACCTTGTTAATTAAAAAATAAAGCTATAACGTAGCCTTAGTTTTTTTAAATTAACAGTGGGGTGTGCATTAATTGCGCCACGTGTCCATACGTGCTATAAATTAGCCGTTATTATAAATGGATCGAGTATCCGATCAAGTTTGATATCTCAAATGAGAATTTTATTTGTATATTACTAAAAAGTAGCACGTATGGACACGTTGGTGCAAAAGAGGGGTTAATCCTTGCATATTACGAGTATCCGATCAAGTTTGATATCTCTAACTTAACTTTTACATGTTAACGACTTTAAACCCATATTCCACTTTAACATATTTTCAACTTTAAACATCCAGTTTTAATTTATTTGTTATTTTGACATTTAAGTATAGATATATCTCTTAATCATATACACTAAACCTGGCAGACGTGTCACGTGACCCGGACCTATATCTAGTTAGGACTAAAAATCAATGTTATTATGATAAACCGTGTGATCGTTTTGTTATATTGATAAAACTTCATAAAAAGAATGTTTTTGGTTATTTTACCTTTTTTACTTCGGCAAAGGAAGTTAGGTATATGAAGTCAAAAAGCAATTTTTAGTGATAATTTACTTTAATCAAAGCAGCCAAAAGGAGGTTGGTATGAAAACAAAATTTATAGAATGATGGAATCAGTTAAAATTAAATATAGGCCGAAAGTAGAGGATTGTTATTTTAATAAGGCAAATTGGCCTAAAATAATCCCAACTAACACTTATTGGCTGAAAATAATCCTAACTCAGTTTATTCCCTCCAGTGGTCCCAAATCCAACTTTTTTGGCCTACAGTGGTCCGCCGTTAAGTACACTTAACGGCCGTTAACTTTTTTCTTATTTTTTTCGAATTTCAAACCGATATTTTAAGGATTTTGATCGGGAGGAGAATACGAGTAAGTTGATGTAAACCTTACTTCCAATTGTTGCTCCAAATGGTTTAATTTTGATATCCGGTTAATACACCGTTAGGTTTTAAACACCCGATTGAAGACCGGCCGTTTTGTCGTTTGGAACACCAGTTCGAAGTAAGGTTTACATCAATTGAATCGTATACTCCTCCCGATCAATATCCAAAAAACCTTGTTTTGAAATTCGAAAAAAATCAAAAAAAAGTTAACGGCCGTTAAGTGCACTTAACGGCGGACCACTGGAGGTCAAAAAAGTTGGATTTGGGACCACTGGAGGGAATAAACTGAGTTGGGATTATTCTCGGCCAATAGGTGTTAGTTGGGATTATTTTTAGCCAATTTGCCTTTTAATAAATTAAGGGGTATAAATTCAACTATCTCTCAAATATTTTATGCATATATTAATATATGACACATTAGCCTTAAATAATCCTAACGTTAAGAATAATTCAAACTCGTTTATTCCTTCTAGTTGTCTCTAGTTTAACTTTTTTCATACAGCGGCCCGGCGTTAAGTGCACTTAATGGTCGTTAACGTTTTTATTATTTTTTTCGAATTTCATATCTATGTTTTAGGGATTTTGATCGGGAGGTGGACACGACTCAAGTGATGTATACCTTACCTCTAATTGTTGCTTCAAATGATTTAATTTAACATCTGATTGATGCATCGTTAGGGTCTAAACACTCGATTGAAGAACGTTTCATTGTTTGGAATACAGGTTCGTGGTAAGGTTTACATCAATTCACTCGTATTCTCCTCCCGATCAATATCCATAAAACATCGGTTTGAAATTCGAAAAAAATCAAAAAAAAAGTTAACGACCGTTAAGTGCACTTAACGGCGGACCACTTTAAGCCAAAAAGGCTGGATTTTGAACCACTAAAAGAAATAAACTAAGTTGGAATTATTATTGGCTAATAGGTGTTAGTTAAAATTATTTTAGGGCAATTTAGCTTAAATATATATCACAAGGTATGTGCATAAGAGGAAATTAGGACACAATATATGGCACACGACCAATAGCTATTCTAATATGATACATATTAAATGCAGAGTAAATTCTCATTTGCATCCCTGTGGTTTGTTGATTTTGACCATTTGCATCCCTATGGTTTTAAAATCTCATATTCACCCCTAACGTTTGCATTTTATTCCCATTTGCATCCAAAAACTAACTTTGTTAGACTTTTCAGTTAACTTTTTTCATTAATGACCAAATTACCCCCATGGATGTAAATGGTCAAAAGAAAAACTTCAGGGATGCAAATGGTAAAAACTAATTGAAATTTTAACATATATATATATATATATATATATGTGTGTGTGTGTGTGTGTATAATTTATATGGTAAAAAGACTGTTATTTTTGTATATTTTAGAGAAAATATTTTTTTATCGGTAAAAACATTGTTAGTTTTGTATATTTTATATAAAAAAACTTTTTTATCTTTAAAACTATTTATTGCTGTTTTATTTTTATTATTATGGTATTGTTCTTGTTTTTTAAAACATGTTTTTAATATAAAAAAATAAATACTTATTTATTAAACCCATTATAAACTTTTTTTTACATCGTTGATCTTCTAAACTTTTTTTACGATCCCTCGTTTTGTAAACCAATTCTATTTCTAACTGTTCATTTATAAAAAAAATCATTCGTGTTATAAACATGTTTTATGTATACAAATAAGTATGCATTATATAAAACCATTCATTTTTATAAATGTCTTTTTTTATATGTTTCATTTTCAACATAACTGTTACATTACACTTTGAGGCTATATTGGTGGCATATGCTCATAAATTTGTTTGGTAGTATCTTTTAAAAATAAGGTTTTAAAAACCAACGATTAATGGTCTAAAAAAATGAGTAATGTATAGAAAAAGTAGTTTCGAATACATGATTTAGAAAGATAATAAAAAGTATTTAAAAATATCTATTTATTTGTATATTAAAAAATGTTTTATAAAATAATAAACTGAGAAAAAAACTTAATAATAATAAAACTATAATAATAAACACTTTTAATTATAAAAACATTTTCTCTTAAATATACAAAAATAACAGTGTTTTACCTTATAAATAATGTATATATATATATATGCACACAAACATATACATATAAATAAATGTTAAAATTTCAAGTAATTTTTACCATTTGCATCCCTGAAGTTTCTGTTTTGACCATTTGTATCCCTGGGGGTATTTTAGTCATTAATGAAAAAGTTAACTGGAAAATCTAACAGAGTTAGTTTTTTGGATGCCAATGGGAATAAAATACAAACGTCAGGTGTGAATATGAGATTTTGAAACCATAGGGATGCAAATGGTCAAAATCAACAAACCACAGGGATGCAAATGAGAATTTACTCATAAATGCAATTGAATTATATATTGTTAGAGAAAATTTTCATCTTGTGGTTCGCATTTATTGAAAAATATGGTTGTTCGGTTGATTACGAAACCAATGCAGAAGCTTAAGACGTAACGCACCTTAGGGGGGGAGGAGTGGTCACGAGGTCGACGAGCTCGCGAGGTGGTTACACCGGGCCAAACGAGGATCATCAACGAGGTGGTCACGAGGAAACAAACGAAATTCAAAGCTCGTGGACGAGATCAAATGATTGCCTTTAAACCGTTGAAATTTGTGTTCCTTGTTGGACAACCTTGGGAGCACCACTCCCACCTCAAAAAGGTTCAAAGAGGTGCAAAATTGAAAATTTTGTTCTATATTCTGATTGGTTGGAGAAGTATCTTGTGGGAAGCTTGGGAGGACCACTCCCTCCTCCTTTACGTTTAGTGAACCTTTCGTGAATCATTCGGCTTGAATTTCATTTATTTAACATAAATTTTTGTTCATTTAATTAAATGAACAAACATTAACATATGTTACGTTTGTTTATTTAATAGGTATGTTTGTTCAACTATATATATTTACTAGTTTAGTGCTCGTGCTATGGTTGGGAACACAAACTCAAGTGGTGATTTAAGGATATTCATAATAGTTTCAATTAGGTTTGAGACAAACCCATGATAAACCGGAACAAAAGATTTATTTTTTAAAAATTACTAATTAGTATAGCAATATTATACTCAAATTTAAAAAAAAGTTAAGTGTTCAAGTTTATGATGTAGTTTATTTTTAAAAGTTTTTTTTTTGTATAAAAAAGTTATGTATGTTTGTAAAACACTAAGATGTTTAATTGTATGTTATTATCAACTTTATCATTAAGTTTTATTTTTATACATTATCAAATACAAACAAATTTATATACACTCTAGTAGTAGAGGGTTGAAAATGTAATTACCCTTAAACTTTTTTAAATTCTCCTAAATATTAGAGATTTAAAATGTAATTATTGTTATTATAATATATTTTATATACATGTTTCAAATAAAAAATCATTATTGTGAGAGAAACTCTCAAATGATGCCACATAAGCCAGAAGTTTTAAAAAGATGTCACATCGGTTTTTTTCGTTTTCCTTTATTATATTAGAGATTTAGTTATGTTTGTATATGTTCGTTTACGTGCATGAACTATTCGATTATACCATTTTCGAACAAACATGAACATGTTTAGTTTGTTGACGAACGAACACGAACAGAAAAACCTCGTTGGTTTAATTTTTTTGTTCAATCGTTTATTAGTTTAATGGTAAATGGACGAAAACGAACGTGCTTTGTTTGTGTTCGTTCGATTCTTGTACATGCCTAGACTTCACGTTGCAACTTTTCATATAATGACTTTTTAGTATTTTATTTTGTATATAATAATGTTCCAATTGTAGTTTGTGACATTCCAGTGAATTGACATCATATGCATAGATAGACCTTGTTCGAATTCATAAATAATGGGTATATGGAAATTAACTTATGGGTGGTATCGAAGAAATCGACCGATTGTGATCTAAATGACGTACAACTTTAAATATTTTTTAACAGCCATTTTGTAAATAATAACTAGCAAATTAACTACTATAAAAACATCATAAACAACTAATATGAGAGGGAAAAATTCATATAAAGGTAACCGGTTTTAAAACTATTTTAATTAAATATCTTACAACCTTATTTTGTTCCGATATAATACCTCAAGTCCTCAACTTACATGTAACTTGTTATTCTCGTATCTATGACTTAATATGACACTTTTTACTTTTCTATTTTTTAAATCTTTCAATAAGATATTCAAATAAATATGTTTTAAATCTTAATAAATTTCTTTCAAACAAACCAGTAATTGAACGTGAGTCAATTAATTCTTAACTAAAATTTATCCAACAATAAAGAGAATCATATTTCTTGAAATAGATTGTAATTCATTTTAAATATTTTTTTTGGCAAAACGAATAAAGTGCGGTTATTCGGGATAATTTATGGCGAAAGACGACCTCACGCTAGGCAAACACAGACAACACTGAGTAGTAAATCCCACTTATTTCGGGAAATCCCGACTCCAATTCGGGGAAAAACTCACTAACTTGTCCGCCCATAAGCAAGACACACGACAACAAGTTAGGGGTAAACTTGTTAGGCTCAGGGATTGAACTTGTGTTACCACAAGTCTCTTTTATTACCCGCAGTGTGCTGTCAAAATGGTGCTAGTAGAAAATGAACATATGTATATTTTAAAAAATTCAAACCTCCTATTACTACACCACATTAGAAGTCGCGTAATTTAAATAGGTTATTGCTTATAAAAGTATAAAAAGTCTATTAGCAATCGACCCAAACATCAAGTAAAAAAATCGCACTTACTTAAGGCTGAATCATATGTACAAATTAAACAAACACCAATCACCAAACTGAACATATATGCTGCTTAGAAATACAATTAGAAACGAATACGATGAAACGTTGCTAATCGAACCGTCCTATTTTATTTATCTCACCGCTGATAAAGAGACAAATCTTATAACATGGTAGGATCTAGGGACAAGCGTTTGGTACCTAAATACCGAACCGGTACTGATACCGTACTCGTATCGTACCGATAGATTCGGTACCAGTATCGGTGTTGAAACTATTATGTTAAAATAACAAATATTCATTTTTATTATGTGAAAAAACAAAATAAAAAATTGAATTGTTGGTTGTTTCACATTGAATTCAAAAGAATGTTATAACATTGAATTCATTTAGGTGTTTCAACTTTATATTCAATGTGATGTTTCATCTTTTGAGTAAAGATGAATTTTGGTTTCAATATAAATACCAAGGTGATCCATTGTTGTGAAAGAGACTTGAACACACATCAAAATCATCTATATGATCTCTCTCATTCTCCAATTGTTTAAGAACATTCTCTTTTTCTCAAAGTGCATTTTCGGGTGTTAGAGTCCTCCATGGCTGTACACACAGCTTCGACCGTTGTACACTGGGAAACATTCGAGTTCTCTTGGGAGACTCGAAATTTGTTTTAAGGGGCCCGTGTCAATACACGAAGCCTCGGCCACCATGTTTTTTTTCATCTGTCGTACTAATCGTTTTCTTTATTTTTGTTGTAATTTTCGTATTGTAATTTACTGTTTTATTTGTTTTTTGCATTTTAGTTGAATCAATATAATCAATTTTAATTTTTTATTCAAACGGCTTTTGCAATCTTAAAACAATTTTTTTAAATCATCGTTCGTATTTAAAAAAAACATTGTTCGTCTCTCAAGTTGGACTTAGAGAACTACATTTAACTCTTTTCTAGAATTGGTTTTTTATTTTTAAAGAAAGTTGGTTATCTTTTACCATTTGTTGGTCTTTGTAATTGTTTTGTTTAATTTTTAAAGGTGGTTTTTTTTACTTCATACATAAAACCTTTGTTTTGTGATTATATTTTGTGATTAAAAAGCTTACAATTGGATTTTGTGTTAAATTTGTTTTCTCTTTAAAGCCTCTATAACCTTTTGTTGGTTATAATATTTTATTTTTTCATCATTGATTCAATGACTCTAAACCTCAATAAATTTTTAGTAGGTTTCATATAACTAAAAAAATATATATTAACTATGTGTTAACTATTTAATTAAAGACATTTTGTTTTCTATTGAAGTTTTTCTAAACCTTTTGTTGGTTTTAGCATCATACATTTATGTTCTAACATGTAGGTTAAATATTTAAACCATAAATTTTTTTGTGAACGTTAAATTTCTAAACATCGTATTCGGATTAGAAATCAAACGGGTTTGTAAATTAACGTTAATAAAAAATGAGCATGTCATTATATGAAATGAATTTTTATTTGACTCATAACTCATGTCATGAATAAAAAAAGAGTTTTAGTTTCTTTTAAATCCATAATTAATTGTGATCAATACAACTTTAAATATGGAGTTGGGTCATATTAGTTATGACTAATAAAGATTAAGTTATGAAGTTTTGTCTTTTTTTGTGTGAATGAAATATGAAATTAAAGATTCATTCTTATTAAGTTGTAGATATAGATCACACATTGAAAAATAGAGAAAACAGTTTTTGTAACCGTCGAGAATCAAGTAGGAAATGTTTAGTTTATATAAACAACAAAACATTAAAATGGTTTTTGTAATCATTTATTTCTAACAAATGTGTTAGAAAATGTTTATATTATATATACATACAAAGCTTTATAATGATTTTTGTAATCATTTATGTCTAACAAATGTGTTAAAAACATGTTTATTTTATATAAAAAAACAACACTTTAAAATGATGTTGTAATCATTCATGTGTTCTGGAAAATTGGAAGGAAATTAATTATTTTATAATCAAACTAAATTTTATTTAGTATGAAATTAAATTAAAACTCATTAAGTATGAGATTAACTCGGTTGTTTATTTTATAAACACATAAGGCTTAAAAATGGTTTTTGTAATCATTTCTATTTAACGATCGTGTTAAAATAATTTATTGTCTAACAATATGAAGCTCTAAACGCGATTTTAAGCAATCGCTTAATTTCTAAGAAATGTGACCCAGGGGTGGAGCCACATAGTCGACACTAGGGTCAACCGACACCACTCTTTTTTCGATGGGTAATGTAAAATTATATACCACTCATCCAACTGACACCCGTCTTTTTTTATTCTTACCCCAATGTTATCTAAAAAAATATATTGCACCATTGCCAATTTATTTTCTAAAGAAATTACACAACTTTTAAAAAAATATAAAAATTTACTCGTGAATTGGAGTTGGGCTACATAAAAGTTAACACTATTAGGTTAGCATGGGTGAAATCCACTAAATATAATAATCACATCTACGTATAAGTTGACATTGAAGATGTTATGGTGTGATTTCAAGATATGAAAAACATAGAGAACAACTTAAATATGTTTTTGATAATCTTTATTGAAATTTTCTCGTGTGTTTATTTAATGACAACATGTCTTCTTTTCGTGATTCGACCCAACCCAAAAGTTGACCGAGCCGAAAAATAATGTCTAGCTATCTCGGTTGTTGAAAATCTAAGAACTTAAAAGTTCTGACACCACAGGAAAAAAATACCTGGCTCCACCATTGGTTAGACCCGATTTATTTTACATAAATCATTCGGAGGCTATCTAATAACTCGAAAATGTGGGGGAAGGTCATACATGCAGTCATTTATCTTTTAAATAAGATACCTCACAAGAAAATGAATGAAAACCCTTATGGGATATGGATGGAAAAGAAAACCATTATACAAATACTTGAAAGTGTAGGGGTGTCTAGCAAAGGTATTTATACCGGAGCCTAAGGTTCAAAAGATAGGACCCAAATTTGTTACGTAAACACAATAAGGTACTCTCATTGGGGTTATCACGATTGAGTATGTGAAGTCCAAAGATAACATTGTGAACCCACTTACAAAAGGCTTAATGATGAGTGGTATTTGGAATGATGTTTTATGTGTTTAAATGCTAATTTTTATATGTTTTATATGGTTAAATCACCTGGAATAGTTTGACTATGTTTAAATATGCTTTTGTTGGTTAAACAAGTGATTTGGGGGTCTTAGGTGCCAAGTTTCAAGTCAGAAGGGCCAGAAAGAAAACAAGTATATGAATTTTTCCTTTTCAGTAGGCTACGGATTTTCAGGAGATTTCAGTAGGCTACAGGACTGGGGACGGAAATAAAAGATAAAAGTCAAAATTTAGGTCAAACTTATGACCATCTTTTGCCTCCAAGCCTAGGACAAACCCTAGGAAGATTTTGGGGCGTTCTCTACTTCAAAGTTCAAGATTTCAAGCCATTCAATCATCATTCCATCACCAATCATGTCTTCCAACATCAAATCTAGAGACCAATTCACAAGCATAAGCGGCTAATTCTATTTTGGTTATTTCCGGGTGAAAGATTCTTCTAAGACATTTGTTTGGTTCTATGCAACGCTGTGATTTATTGATTGTTACAATAACTATTAAACTAATTGATTGATTTTCGGTTTTCAACATTTTCGTTGTCCACTCATAAAGATTAGGATTGATAGTTGTTTGATAATTAATTGATCATCGTATAGAAATCATATTTTCATGTTCAAAACCTAATTGGATGAACTTAACATTGTCTTTGAATCTGAATCCCGGGAATGACTACCTTTTGAATTCATAGTTAATTCATAGTTTAAAGTTATTTTCTTTCAAATTCAAATCAATCAAAACTCAAGGTTTACATTTATGCAATTGTTTAGTTTATTTCTTTGAACTCAATAATCGATTAGTTACATTAAACATTGACCACAAATTTCTCATGGACTCGACATCCTACTTATCTTTACTATTAAGGGTGAATAGGAACTCTATTTACTTTATTTTTTGACCGACCAAACGATCTCGATCACTTAAGCAGAGAGTTAGTACTCAAGTCGTCAATTGGAATGTGGCTAAACCCATGAGATAAGTGAATGCGAAGGAAAACCTAATCTATGTGACTCGAGATCCCAAAATCTAGGTTCAATAGGACAACTTAACTGCATAAACTATGGTCACTATGGGGGTTCTCCAAACACAATAAAGGGAGTTAACCTTAACACTTCCTAGCACATTCCTATAATCACCAGTGACATGACGTGAGGATAAGCATAACATATGGTTATTGATCTAGTGAAATCATTATTACCTTAATGCTTTTAGTGATTTTTATAAACACCTATGTGAGAGAGAAGTGGGGTCGCTTCGAATGGATTTGTGGGGAGCGCAAATCCTAGAGCTTTCACAGAACCAAGCTAGTGATCCACGACATAATGGACACGACAATGAGGGGTTGACCAGACCAGGAATAGTATTGTGTATTGCGTATTGTCGTCTACATAAATGGTGGTTGGTTCAAATACATCGCGTCTACCAAACCACTAGGAGACTAAGTATGCATCACAACGGAAGGTTCAAAGCTAATCACTATCTATCCGACAATATTAAACAGCTGAAATTGTATGTTGATATTAAGAGAGTATGGATTGTTGGAGAAATATATGAAAATGTGTTTTTCACATGAGCAAAATGAAATTTGTTTTTTCATGTGAGGGATTGTTGGAACTATTTTGTTAAAATAACAAATAATTATTAATATTATTATGTGAAAAAACAATATAAGAAATTGAATTGTTGGTTGTTACACATTGAATTCAAAAGAATGTTGAATTCAAAAGAATGCTACAAAATTGAATTCATTTAGGTGTTTCAACTTTGTATTCAATGTGGTGTTTCATCTTTTGAGTAAAAATGAACTTTGGTTTCAATATAATAACCAAGGTGATCCATTGTTGTGAAAGAGACTTGAACACACACCAAAATCATCTACATGATCTCTCTCATTCTCCAATTGTTTAAGAGCATTCTCTCCTTCTCAACGTGCATTTTCGGGTGCTAGAGTCCTCCCGGCTGTACACACAGCTTCGACCGTTGTACCCTGGGAAACATTCGAGTTCTCTTGGGAGTCTCGAAATTTGTTTTAAGGGACCCGTGTCAATAGACGAAGCCTCGACCACCATGCTTTTTTTTATTCTATCGTAATAATCGTTTTCTTTATGATTCTCGTATTGTAATTTACTACTTTATTTGATTTTTGCATAGTAGTTGAATCAACATAAGTAATTTTAATTTTTTATGCGAACGGCTCCTATAATCGTACCTAGTTTTCTATAAATTCAGTATCGGTATTTTTGGTTTCGGTACTGGTTCGGTATCAATACCTTAAATTTTGCCTAAAAGTACTTGTTCCATACCTATACCATACCGATACCATATCGATAAATTCGATATCAGGCCGGTAGCCACTTTTCCTTGTATTCGGTAGCAGTATTTTCGGTATCTCATCCATATTAAGATCCTGTGATGAAAGCTTCCACATATAAAAAAACCTTCTAGAATTTGATTTGATTTGATTGGTCCCTAAATATCTTAACATAAATTTGTTTTTTTAACATTTTTACCTGCTAAACTGATGATAAATATGAAAATTGCAAGTTACATGTAAGTTGAAGCATTAAATCAAGAAAAAAATAAGGTATATAATTAATGTTGTCATGAAAGTTGATTATCTTTCTATCAAATATTTCTGAGACGGGATAAATTATTCATATTATCCTTCAATTTTTGTCCACGACCATGTAACATTCTCTTAGATTAAAAAAAAACTTGTATTTACTTTTTTCTTTCTCTTTGAAATTAGAGTATTTTATTTCTTTAGTTACTAACTCTTTTAATGATTTGTCATTTTAATAGCGTCACAACTCACAAGGGCAATGTGTAAAAAAGTACCCAGTTAACCATGTTTTCATGATAGTTTTTTTTCCTCACATGTAGGGGTGTGCAAAATAAACCGAATCCTAATTATTCGGAAATTCGGATATCTAAATTTCGGATAATCCAAAATTTCATATTCGGATGTGGATTTTGAAAATTTTCGGATAATTCGGATATCCAAATTTTTATTTAAAAAAAATAGTAAATCTTGAATATAATATAAAATCTAATCTAATGTTTTATTATAAAAAGATTTTAAAAAGTAAATGTTTATCACATCAAATTAGGGTTTTGTTCTTCCCCATTCTTCCCCATCTATTGTCATTATCCTCTCGTCCCCGTAAAGCGTCGTTCTCCATTCAATCTCTGATAGATTTTGGAAATGTATCATGTATTTGGTGAATGTTGTTTTATTTCCATTGGAAATTAAAACACTACATGCAGATTGAATTTATCTAATACAAAAAATATACGTTTTTTAATTTTTTATATTAATTCGGATAATCCAATGCAACATCCGAATCAGTCCTGAATTTTCGAATAATCTGAATTTGGATGCTAAAAACCACTATCCGAAATTTCGAGTTATCCAAAATTCAGATATCCAAAGTTTGGATAATTCGATTGGAACACTCCTTCGGTCACATGTATAAGAGTATACGACGTGGGGTTTAAAAACACAACATTGACATTTTCACACTTTCACATCACGACACTAATATAAAAAGAAACTGTGAATGAACCTAAATATATAGATGGATTAAGTTATTCTTCTTAAATTATTACTCCACAAGATTTTTCTTGACATATTTAGCAATCCAACCTTAATGTAATCTATTTGTGATTTTCTTTGTTTGTTGATGGCTCTTAGCGTCTTGTTAGTGACATTATTAACAATAAATCGTTATTTAAAAAACAAAAAGAAAGCATATAATATATATATATATAATATTAATTATTTGTCCTTTTTCATGCTTACATACCGTAAATCTAAGGGAAAATGAAAGATACGTCTCGAGGGATTTCGATAGGGACGCAAAATCTTTGCTTAGATCATGCGTATCTTTTCTTTATATTTTAAGTCCACAACTTTAACACAAGATTAACTAACCGGAAAAAGTCTCGTTGAAACTTTATAATAAAACTAGTTTAGTGTCTGCGTTATAATTGGGAACATAATACCCAGATGATTTTAACAATATTCATGGGGCATGGAAGGTTCCAATCAATTATTAGACAAAACCGTTGTAAAACCAGAACATAAGATTTATTTAAAGACTTTTTTTAATTTAACAATAATATACTCAAACTAGCAAATGCTTAGTTTTATGGTGTAATTAAAAAAAATAACTTATAAAAAGCTACGGATTTAATTATAACACACAGGGGACAAGAGAAATAAACTAATAAATAGGAAAAACAAATAAAAACAAAAAAGTTTCAGTTCAAAGGAGCTTCGAACTAGAGACCCCTTGTAAGAAGAAACAAACAAAAAGCCAACTTAAGCTATAAATGGTATATCTTTTTTGTCTAAAAAGAAGAAAATAAAAAAGAGTAAATTACAGAAAAGGTCCATTATGTAAGTATTAAATTACAGGTTTGCTCCTTAATCTTTACCAATTACACTAAACATTCTTTATGTAAAGGGTTTGTTACACGTTATATCCTTTAGCTTAACGACTGTTAGATTTCAATTCATGTTTTAGAAAATGACTAAAGATTGTCATCCTTAAAAAACAAAAAACTAAATATAAAACGTCATCATCTTCATCTTAATTAAAACTTGGACCACTAAAACTAAAATGAAAACGATCCAATATTCAAAGTCAGATCAATTTAATTAAATGTAGAGGCAAAACAACAATTGATAGCTTGCTCTTTAAGAATCAAATAGCCTAATATATAATATCTAGAGGTTATAAATTTGAAAAGATGTTTTGCTTCAAGATCACTATACTTACACCGTACCTAAAGAGAAATGGTGCATGGGGATTGAATCTCTTGAAAACTTCAATCCGCTAAAATAGTAAATGTATAGTAGCTCTTTCTTTTTTTATAATGGCAAACAATTTATTAAAACCGAAGCTAACAAGGTGCTAAAACCTCAAACATACGAGTAGCTAATGATAAAAATACATGTCTAAATTTCTCATTTGAAATCTCACTAGTAACATAATCTCCTAAGAAAAATTTAGAATAACTATTAGTCTAGCTATTATCAAAGCAACCATACCTATTCTATTACTTTGTTAAACAACAATCACATTTGATTGATAATGGCTTAGGTGAAAAGATATCACACCAAAGTGTAAGGTAATAAAGAAAAGCAAGAGGGCATATAATTAATTTGTATCAACACCAAAGTCTACTACCATTTATATTTTTTTAATGCCACCAAAGTCTATTTCGTAATATATAAATTTGATGACGAAATGTTAATTATCTTTATACCATATATAATTGGATAAATAATATAGTTTTCTAAACACGAGTTTTTTTAGGAATAAAATATCATTCCGTTAGTTGCACACCATGCTTACGTAGGCGTTTACCTTTTTATTAATTTCCATTGATAAATTATGTAGAACTAAATTAAGCATATTTGGCAACACATCTATCTATCTATCAATGGAGTTTCTAACTACTGTGTGCCTATTGATCATATCTTACATTATCATACGAGTCAGTTTCTCACTTTTCGGCATCGGTGTACCCACGAATTTACCTCCAGGCCCATTGCGGCTGCCAATCATCGGAAACATCCATTTGCTTGGTGATCAACCACACATATCGCTAGCCAAGCTAGCTAAAACCCATGGCCCAATAATGTCGTTAAAGCTTGGTCACATCACCACGCTTGTCATCTCTTCTGTCGATGCCGCCAAAGAAGTACTCCAAAAGCAAGACCTGGCTTTCTCTGATCGTTATGTTCCTGACGCCCTACATGCGTGTAATCACTCCCAGTACTCGGTTGCATGGATCCCTGTTTGCACCGAGTGGCGCACCCTTAGAAGGATCCTAAACACCAATATTTTTTCCCACAACTCCCTTGAAACCACCCAGAACTTGAGGAGCCAGAAAGTTGAAGAGCTAATAGCATACTGCCGAAAAGCGAGTCTTTCGAATGATTATGTGGACATTGGCCGTGCTGCGTTCAGAACCTCACTGAATCTTTTATCAAACACTACTTTCTCTAAGGATCTAACGGATCCGTATGATGATTCAGGAAGAGAGTTTAAGGAGGTGGTTGGAAACATTATGTTAGAGGCCGGTAAGCCAAATCTTGTGGACTATTTTCCCGTGTTGAAGAATATTGATCCACAAGGGATTAGGAGAAGATTAAGTCGTCATTTTGGGAAGGTTCTTGAGATATTTGAGGAGTTAATTCAAGAGAGGATGCGAATGGGAAGATTGAATGAAGTTGATGTATTGGATGTGTGTTTGAAACTCATTCAAGATAATCCAACCGAGATCAATCAAACATGCATAAAGAGTTTATTTTTGGTTAGTAAGTTGTTTAATTCCATTGTATTTTTAAAGATATAGATGTATTTGATTATGATACTAACCCACAAAGTTAGCATACAATTAATTCCATATGATGACATAGGATTTGTTTGCTGCTGGCACTGATACAACCTCAAGCACGTTAGAATGGGCAATGGCAGAAGTGCTACGGAAACCACACGTCATGAATAAAGCCAAAAATGAACTAGAAGAAGTTATTGGTAGAAATAAAGTCGTACAAGAGGATGACTTGTTGAGGCTACCATACTTATCGTGCATTGTGAAAGAAACCTTACGACTACACCCTGCAGTTCCCTTTCTCCTTCCTCGAAAAGTCCGTACACAAGTAAAACTCAATGGATACATCATCCCGAAGGGCACACAAGTGCTTGTTAATGCATGGGCCATAGGACGAGACCCAAACGTTTGGGAGGACTCACTAGAGTTCAATCCAGAAAGATTTTTGGGGTCAGGGCTTGATGTCCGAGGTCAAGATTTTGGTCTAATCCCGTTTGGTGCTGGACGAAGAATATGTCCTGGTTTGCCACTTGCAACACGTATGATCCCTATGATGTTGGGCTCGTTGCTAAATAACTTCGATTGGAATCTTGGCAAAAGTATCCAACCTAAGGATTTGGATATGACTGAGAAATTTGGAATTACCTTAGCAAAGGCTAATCCTCTTTGTCTTGTTCCAATACCAATGGCGTATTAAAATTTAATGTCACTAGCTTATGGCTATTTATGTACTAAGGTTATATGTAAGGGTCTTTATGTAAATATTATAAACCTAGAACTTTTAGCAGTTATAGATAAACTGCATTATGTCAATTATGCCAACAATTAGATCCGCCAACAATTATGTCAGTTGGATGAGTCGATTGGCAGCATATATATATGCATGATATCAATGTAAACTTTTATCGATCACTTATCTATCGATAAAGTTATGTTCTTATACATCAAGTGTATATTGTTAGATTGTTTCCATCATGGTTAAATCAATGTCTAGATATAGTCTGATGCATGAATATGGTGCTAACATGGTTAGCCACCCGTTATGAAGGTGTTTGCTTCTTTATATATGGTTTATGTCGGATCTTGATGTATTATAATGTATTTGTGGTTTAATTTTAGTCTACATGTATTATTTTTGGTTTACTTTAGTCTGCATATGAAGAAAAAGACGGATAGAGAGAAGCTTATGTATCACTAGAATAGAGTAGGGGCGTACCACCCTTTATTGATGAAAATGCTTGCTGTAATGGGACCACTTGTAATTGTTGTGGTGTCGGTGGTGTTTTGAGACTTGGAACCTGCATTTTGTTTTGATGGAGTCAATGACTGGAACTATCCTGTCAACAGTGCATTTGGTGCGATTGGTTTTATCATTCTTGTATGCTTGAAGAGAAAACTTGACACTTTTGCCAACGCAGTCTTGAATCAGTGTTGGTATTGTGGTTGTGTTATTATGTTTGTTTGATTCTACCAGAAGATCCTCAATAAGTTGTGATACTACATCATCAAATATGATTGCACTAATTCTTGCATGCACAACAGTGATTATTGTAGATAGTCGGTGGCTGTAAATGTTAATGTTAGTAATATTACGGTTTTTAAGAGATTTCATAATGAAAAGTTTTACCTATAAATTGCATCATTAACGATATCATCCTTGGGACGAAACCATTGGTCGTCAACTTCACTTAAGCCATTTGTACATATTAGGCAAGCAATATAACACAAATCATTATAAGTAATGCTACTTATTTCACCATAAACCGATAATTTTTACCTTGAAATAGGGTATGGTTTAGATTATTGCTTGTTAGAATCAATTTGTGATCTTGTTTTACGTAGTGTTACCTTGAGTTTTATTGAGCTTTTGTTCAAGATGTCCCTAATTGTGATCACCGGTTCATTTAAATGTAAAGGTCGACTTATTGAAACCTCGGTCATATTGGGGTTGTGGTATCTATCATATCAAAATGCCAATATGGTTTAGTTAGCAATATGTAAGCTTGTTTTTCATCAACACTTTCTCTTTTGCTTATACCATTATTCCTATGTAGTCTATACATAATACTGTGTTAGTAATGTAATTTATAAAAGAGTTATTGGATTTAATCACCTTCAACTATTGGTTATTGGCCGCTGTCACCCTTAAGTATCACTTTGGCCAATATAACTCCCAACTAAACACTTTGGTGTTTGTATCACCAAAATTTAACAAAAATTAACTAAAAATTAACCAAAAGTGACTTGAATTGGTTAACTTTTGATGATACGATGTCCGTAACACCAAAAGCTAACCAAAAAATAATCAAAAGTTAACCAAAAGTGACTTGAATTGGTTGACTTTTGGTGATACGGACACCAAAGTGTTTAGTTGGGAGTTATATTGGCCAAAATGATACTTAAGGGTGACAACGGCCAATAACCAATAGTTAGAGGTGATTAAAACCAATAACCCTTTATAAAATATATAAATACTAAAGGCGTTGCACATGCTTTCCATTCTTTCTCTTGAAGCGAAGTCAAAGTATTGTCTTGGAATCTCATCCGTATCTGCAACTGCTGTAAAACGAGTTGTACCTCCAAAGAGTAAATGCGTTGAATGTGTAAGAACATTGCAGTAGCCATATATTTCAAATCCGCATCAACATGAAAATAAACACTTTCCTTGCGAAGTATAAACTTCCACGTAAGTTAAGAAATACCATTAAGTATGTTTAAAAAAATAAAAATGAGAAAACTTACTTGTGGTGTTCTTTAATGTTGCTCAGATTAGCATCATTGAGTCAAGCTTGCCAAGGTAAGGCCATGAGTAGCCAAAAAGCCTCTCTACCAGGCATTTTACGCCACGTGGCAGAGAGGCTTTTTGGTGGCTTTTTGGCTTTTAGGGGTGTACCCAAAAAGCCTCAAAAAGCCTCCTCCCATCATTACCCTATCATTTATTTTTTATTCTTTTTTACTTTTTTAAATGAAATTAAAGAATAATAATTAAAAATAACATTTTTAATTGTAACACATAAAAAAAATACTAGTCGTCGTCGTCGTCCTCGTCACCGGCCCCCTCATTTGGATTCTCGTCATCGGTATCGTCTTCGTCAACCTGTTCCTCGATCACATCTTCATTATCACCTGGCATCCTACGAAACATCCAAACATGTTCGACCAAATCCTGCTTTAGAGCGTTATGTAATTCTCGTGACCGCATATAATAAGAGTTGGTTACTCTCTGCTCCATCGTTGCTTCTGTTCGGGGTTGAGACGGTATAAAAACCGAACATATTGCTCTCCCTTTATGTTCGACGATCATGTTATGCATTATAATACACGCGTACATAGCATTCCTCATTCGCTCTAATGTCCCCATACGGCAGGGTGTTTTCACAAAATGCCATTTCTTTTTAAGAACCCCGAAACTCCTCTCAACATCCTTTCGAGCAGACTCTTGTACCTTTTTAAAATGATTTCTTTTTTCATCGATCGGGTCGCTAAACGTTTTCACGAAAATAGAGTACTCCGGATATATCCCATCACCCAAATAGTAACCGTGCTCGTATTCGTTATTGTTGACCCAAAATGAAGCGATATCGATGGTGCCGGAGACGTATCCCTCAATCACAGGAGATTGTTCGACAACGTTTATGTCGTTGTTTGAGCCAGGTGTACCAAAGAACGGTGCCCAAATCCAAAGATCCTGTGAAGCAATTGCTTGAAGTATAACAGTTGGTCCTTTTTGATCCCCACGAGTGAATTGACCTCGCCATGCGGTGGGACAATTCTCCCACGACCAATGCATACAATCTATACTCCCGATCATGCCTGGTAAACCATGCTTTGTTGCATGGTGCTCGTATAATCGTACTAGATCGTTCCAGTTGGGCATTCTTTGGTAACGTGCCCCATATAATTCTATTATTCCTATAGTAAATGATTAACATAAATCAATTTTATATAAATACTATTTACAAATATTATTTAATGAAAAATAAAGAAATAATTCAATTTATATACACTAAATAAATAAATTATATAAGAAATAAGAATATACCTCTACAGAAATTCTGCAACGTGTCGCGAGAAGTTTTATCGGCCATATGTAAGTAATCGTCGTTGATGTCAGCCGTCGTTCCAAACGCGAGAACTCGTATTGCGGAAGTAGTCTCCAAACAAACGAGCATGAGCCTCCGCATGATCTCGAATCACCGGATTTCGACGTAACACTGGACGAGGAGGTGCACGAATAGAGTTTACATAAGTCGCCATAGACGACGCCGCAAACGCAAAAGCTTTTTCCTCCCTCGCCTCTTCTTCCACAGCATCGGATCCAAAGAAGAGATTGTATATATCTCTAGGATCACTAGAACCATCCATAATTATGAATTTTGTATAAATTTGGATGTTTATATAAATTTGGGTTGAAGTTTGGTTGATTTTTGTATAAATTTGAGTGTTTATATAGGGAAATTGGGAATTTTTTTTTTATTTTATAGCCGTTTGATAACGGTCAAATGAATATAATATTAATTTTTTCGCCTCAAAACGCGTGTGAATCCGCGTTTTCCACAAAAAGCCGAGGTCAAAACGCCGGCCAAAACACCGGGCCGTAGCCAAAACGCCGGCGTTTTGGCCCGAAAACGCCGAAAAAGTTGTCCGCTACGCATGGCCTAATGCTTTTAATCTTGAAAGGCATTGAAATATGTCATTATTATATGGACAAAACCAAACTGGTAAGGGTCTAAAAAACTTTGTCTTTATCCTTCAAAATATATATGCTAATATTCTAAAGGCGCATTGCCCTTAGATGTATGGCAACATTGGCAATGATGATTTTTGTATGGTTTTTTTCAAAAGATAAATAAATGAGGGGATCGATGAGCCTTAGAAAGCGAAAATGATGGGTCATTGTATTCAATGATGTAAGAGGCTATATGAAACTACAACCTACTAAATGTTGTTTAATGATGGAATGGGCACCTTCATAAAGTTAGGGGCTGTTTGATAGCATTTGAATAACATTTAAATAATCTGTAATAATCTACCTCTTAATGGTTTAAAAATCCATGATAAGGTAAGTTTTAAAAATGGGGTTATTGGATTTTAATATTCCCAACTATGGGGCATTGGCCGCTGTCACTCCCAACTTAACACTACACTTGTTGTATCACTCTCGTTGTTAAAAAACACTAACATCGTTAGTGTTTGGGCCAAAAGTGTCATTTTTTTAACTTAAGGGGGTAAATGATTGTTTTGTTTAATATATATCCCAACACCCTCTCCACCCAACACAACTCTCCACCCAACCAAAACCTCACCATCAACCTCTACCACTCACCGGATGAATTTCCGGTGGACCACCTTTCTCTATCAACACCCACCACCATATCCATCGTCCTACCACTCTAACAACACCTTCTCCCAACCATTCTCTCGGCGATCAAACACCACCACCATTCTGCCCTTTCATTTAGGTTTCTTATAATCAAATAGATCTAGAAACAAAGTTTGGTGTTGGTCTGGCAGTGAAGACATGTTGTGATTTGGGTTTCACAGTGATACGTATTCGATGGTGACGATGAATCTGACAGTGAAACGTGAGATTTGTTGAAACTTGGGATTCCGGTGAAACAGGTGTTTCAGCTGACGAATCTGGCGGTGAAAGGGTGGTTGGATTTGTTGAGTGGACAGAATGGTGGTGGAAGTGGCAGTGGTTCTGGTAACAGTGTGGTGGGTGTGGCGGCAGCGGTGGGACGATAGGTGTGGTGGCAGGTGTTGGTGGTGAATGATGGTCCACTAGAGTTCTTTCAGTGAGTGGTGGAGGTTGACGGTAGAGTGGTGGTTGGGTGAAGAGTGGTGTTGATGGTGATGACCAGAGATGTTGGATGTTGTGGTGGTGGTGGAGATAGTAGTGGGTGTGTATATATATATATATGTATACTTTTTAAACAAAACAAACATTTACCCCCTTAAGTTAAAAAAATGACACTTTTGGCCCAAACACTAATGATGTTAGTGTTTTTTAACGGCGGGAATGATACAAGTGCAGTGTTAAGTTGGGAGTGATGAGAGTGAGGGTCTTAGTTGGGAGTGGCAACGGCCAATACCCCATAGTTGGGAGTATTAAAATTCAATAACCCTTAAAAATATGATTCATTGGGTGAGGCTTTACTATTTAGAAACTACCTTTTAACCATTCAGTATCTTTTTTATCACTTAATGATTCAGAGGTTTTGAATCATTAAGAGATAAGCCTCAGAATGACCATTAAGAGGTTACCAAACACCCCTTAGTGACATTAGGTTATTAGAATAAGATTCCTTCATAAAGTTAGTGACGATGGGTCAGCATGACATTTTTTAGTGAATATTCTATTCATTAACCTTTTCACCTCTAGTGATATTTTTTTTTTTTTTTTTTTGGACGGCAAATAGATACTAAATAGAAAAAAAAGGGGGCTAACAAGTAGCTAAAAACCCCAAAGAGTACAAGAAAAAAACACAAAATAAACTAAAAACAACACTCATAGCAAAAAACATCTTAACCCGGATCAAAAGGAAAATTTGGTATGGCGATGTAAGTTCCCGTTCGAGTTCTAGTCTTGAGCCAAAGAGATCCCACCACCATAATTTCACAGAGAACCTTGTTTTCCGACGGCTTCACTTTGTCAAAAATAATTTCATTTCGATGTCACCACAAGCTCCAAGTTGTGACCATAAAAATTGCATGAACCGCTTGTTTGTAGTTTGCATCCCCAACTAACAAATATGGTAGTTCCATAAGATCCTTAAAAGAGAAAGCATAGACCGATGATATGTTGCACCATGAGCCCACTTTAGCCCAAACATTTAAAGCCAACTCGCAAGCTGTGAAAAGATGATCAACAGATTCAGGGACTAAGTCACAAAATTTGCAAAGGGGCGAATCAACAGTGATGTTTCTCTTTGCAAGGGAGTCGCAAGTAGGTAACCGATCTCTATTAGCTCTCCAATTTAGTAGGTTTGCTTTCTTGGGGACCCAATTGTTCCAATGGAAATTAATAATATCATTAACCACAATCTTGTCGTGAATCACACGTTTTATGTAGCTTGTATCAAATCCATTTCCAGTAGTGTTTTTGCACTTCCAAACGTCATCTTTCAACGATGGCCGGATGAACTGGATTTTGGTCCAAAGTTGAGACCAATCAGCAAGCTCTAGCGGCAACAACGGCTCTCTCTTCCACCTCCAATACCAGCTCCAAATTTGACCCTGTAACCTGAAACATTCACTTATACAAATATCTTTAGAGCTTTCAAGGATAAACAAAGAAGGAAACAAGACCTTAAAAGGGACTTCCGTGGCCCAAGGGTCCAGCCAAAACCTGATACGATCGCCCTTCCCCAAAACCCCAATAAAGAGACAGTTAAGGTCGATGTTGACTTTATTAAAATCATCTGAAACCTTAAAAATATTACGCCAAACGCCACATGAAGAAAGCTTAACTGGCAATGGATTCCAACTCCTTGTTGAGTGATGGAGTGACCAAATAACGTTCCACCATAGTGAGTGCTTTTCATTTTTGAAGCGCCACCACCATTTAGCGAGCATTGCCATGTTAGAGTATTTTAGCGATGTAATTCCAAGACCCCCTTTGTCTTTTGGTAATGTAACTGTTTCCCACGCCACCCATGGTATACCATGTCTGTCCTCTTTTCCTCCCCATAAAAACGATCTCCTGATTCTTTCAAGGGAGTCAATAACACCCGACGGAGCACGGTATAAGGAAAAATAATAGATTGGTAGAGATTCTAGTACCGACTTGATTAAGGTAACACGACCCCCCATTGAAAGAGTTTTCGCCTTCCAATTTGAAAGTCGAGCCCTGAAAATATCCAGCAAAAAGAGTTTTCATTACCTTGGCTAATAATGATAACATATAGCCTTCCAATTTTTCTTATTAAGAGGCTATATACTAATATTCTATAAGTAGTATCTAATTAAGAATGCTTTGTGTCGAATATAAAAATTACATAAGTGACTATATGATTCATGACTAATATATAGGGAAGTAGTTAGAGTTCTAATGTAAACCATGTTATGAAGCAAACATAAATTTAAGTTAGTGAACCAACAAGATTAAGATCATGTGCCGAGACTGAAATTTAAAACCACCCTCAAAATCACAGCAACCATCTCCGCCCGAGATAGACTACCTGACGCCACCATATCTTATTACAATTCCGATGGTGAACCCAAACCGCCTTCACTTGGGTTGTGGCTACTATTATGTTTCAAGAAATTTAGACGTGCACACACATACATGTTTAGAAAAATTGAATAAACAACATACTAACATTTAACTATTAGTTGAATATTTACTTGTATGGAATGAAATACCTTTTTTATCTCATTGGAATTTTTAAGAAAGAACCAATATCAGAGTAAATGTTCTTGCAGATTAAAACACCAAGCATATGTATTCAACAACCTAACTTTAATTCAAAGTACTAATCTTCATATGTTTAAGCTAACAATTTAACATTAGTATTTAACTATTAGCCAATGTAATAACCTTATTTATTGTCAATCAAATTTAAAACCTTCAAACATCAAACCTACATAAAATAATTAAAAAGAACCCAACTGGGTTGCAATATTAATTAAGATATAAAAAAACCCAACACGTGTTTGCAATGCAAATCAAGTGCCTCTACACCAAATCCAAAATTGCTCAAATATCACATTCACAAAGATAATTCCAAATATATCCGTGCTACGTTTGATAACATGTATCTTTTTATAAATATAATATATTATAATAATACTAATTATATCTAAGAAAATTTTAAAAAATCTAAGATTAGTTACATTTTCAACACTCTACTACTATGGGTGTACATAAATCGGTTTGCGTTTGATATATAAAAATGAAATTTAGGGATAAAGTAGGTAATAATATACAATTGAAGACTTTAATGTTTTACAAAAATACATAACCTTTTAATTTTATGAGAAATTATTTTTAAAAATAAACTACATCATAAAACTAAGTACTTAATTCTCTTTAGTTTGAGTATAATATTGTTATACTAAAAAAGAGTTTTTTAAAAATAAATTAATCCTGTTATTGCGGTTTACCACGGTTTTGTCTAAAATATTATTGAAACTATCATGAATATCCTTATAATCACCACTTGAGTGTTGCAATCCCCAGCGTAACGCGACTACTAAACTAATATTAAATATTTATAAATCTTTAAATACGATTATTATAACATTTTTAAATAAATATTATTATCTAATCCGTATATTATATATAATATATAATACTATGCAAAGTTAAAGTCTTAAAAACATGTGACGTAATATTGCATGCCAATGTTCTCAGACTTCAACAATGCTTTTAACAACACTAAAAATCAATTACGATCATTAAAAACTAAAACCGACAATTAGACCTTTAAACACATTAATGGAAAAGGTCCTGTTTCACAATAAATTGGTATGTGTTGGCAGGTAAGTGTGACATAATTAAAATTCACAAACGTTTTGTTAAGAGGTTGGCTTTCAATGTGTAAAAACCTAGGTTTTTACCCCACAAGACTATAATTGTTGGAGGTGGCCAATTACCCGGTCATGACAAGGATTGTGTGGTCAAAATCAAATATTTAAAACGATCGTGAGGCATCAATAGTACGTAATTTAAACTTCTTCCATACCCGTTACACACGATTTAATGTTAATGCGAAATCTACAATGTTTCCTATGACGGGATACCACAAAACCTTTATGTAGAGGTGTTAAAAAAATCTGAAATCCAAATAAAACCGATATCCGAACTGAATCCAGTAACGGACCGAAATCCTTATTCGATTTCGGATCGGATCCGAATTCTTTATTTGGATTTCGGATGACATTATTTTTAATTCGGGTTATTCGGTTTATTCGAATATCCGAATAAGAACCCATTATAATTTTAGGATTTTAGCACATACCCATAGTGGCCTAACATATCAGCCCAATACTCACTATGTTAACTCTGAATGGTGTCGATCGAGTGAAAAAAGTTGGTGACATATTGGTGTGATTGCTAGGAACCTCTAGACGTATTAATCTTTATAACTTATTTCTTTATGTTGGACTACTTTATCTTTGAACAATGAACTATATTTGTATCTTGATTATTTTCTGGTTTTATATGGTTTACTATTGTGACTTTAAACTAGTATACATTAGGAATAAAGAGTTAAAAAAAAGAATAAGAAGTTAAAAAAAGTTGTTGTTCGGTTTTATTCGGATCCATCTGAATCCAATCCGAATTGAAATCGGATGGATTTAGATCGGATTAGATATGGACGAGGTTCCAAAATTTTCAAATCTTAATAACTCAACTAATCCGACATGGGGTTGGATTGGACCTTTATGCATGGCACGTGTTAACATAAACTATGGTCTAAAGCTTGTTAGAAAACAAACCAATTTAAAAACTTCATGTCGATAAAAATAAACATGTTACAACGACACAAAGTTATAGACATCCATTGCCAATATTCAATAACGACTAAATTGCATTAAACATGTTTATATATTGGTGGGTACATAGTAAAAACCAAATTTAATAATTTGTGACACACTAAATTATCAAATTTCTAATATAAGTAGTAAAAATTTCTCAGTTGAAAGCAATCGGAAAACTAAACCTCCAAGAAAACTTAAAATAACTATTTTCAGTTTTATTTTCATAATCTCCATCATGATTCATGAAATGTGTTTCCTATATATGATGATGTGAGGGATAATAAAGTATACAAATTTTGAGCTGTTTAAGGAATAAAACAGGTATCATCCCCCCTAGCTGTCTCTCATATATATATGTAAACATTTTTCCCCTTGTTTATATATAGAAGTATATATATACCTAAATTAATTAGGCATCCTTGACAAATTCACAAAGCTAGACATCCATCAATGGAGTTGCTAGTTATTGTGTGCATATTCTTCATATCTTACTTTGTTATCCAAGCCACTATCTCAGCTTTTGGGATCTACGAACCGAAAAACTTACCGCCGGGTCCAACACGGCTGCCTATAATCGGAAACCTCCATTTGCTAGGTGACCAACCACACCGGTCCCTAGCCAAACTAGCCGAAACACATGGCCCGATAATGTCATTAAAACTTGGCCGCATCACCACACTTGTCATATCCTCCGCCACAGCTGCAAAAGAAATACTTCAAAAGCAAGACCTTGCTTTCTCCGCTCGTCATGTCCCTGACGCACTCCATGCGTGTAACCATGCCCGGTTCTCCGTGGCATGGCTCCATGTCTGCCCTGAGTGGCGGACCCTAAGAAGAATATTGAATTCCAATATTTTCTCCAACAACTCCTTGGAAGCCAACCAACACTTGAGGAGCCAAAAAGTTGAAGAGCTAATAGCATACTGCCGAAAAGCTAGTCTTTCGAATGATTATGTAGACATCGGCCGTGCTGCGTTCAGAACCTCACTGAATCTTTTATCCAACACTATTTTCTCTAAGGATCTAACAGACCCGTATGAGGATTCGGGTAAAGAGTTTAAGGAGGTGGTTGGAAACATTATGTTGGAGGCTGGAAAACCAAATCTTGTGGACTATTTTCCGGTGTTGAAGAAGATTGATCCACAAGGGATCAAAAGAAGATTGAGTCGTCATTTTGGGAAGATTCTTGAGATATTTGACGACTTAATTGAAGCAAGGCTGCGAATGGGAAGATCGAATCAAGATGATGTATTGGAAGTGTGTTTGAAATTCATTCAAGATAACCCAACTGAGATCAACCGGACACACATAAACAGCTTGTTTTTGGTGACTAAATTATGTTTTCAAAAATGTTACATCTAGCTATTTGAGTATATATGATACTAATTAACCAGTCAAATTTACTTCTTCATAATTAACTTCATATGATGATTTAGGATTTGTTTGGTGCTGGCACTGACACGACCTCAAGCACATTAGAGTGGGCTATGGCAGAAGTGCTACGCAAACCACACGTCATGACTAAAGCGAAGGAAGAGCTTGAAGAAGTTATTGGAAAAGGTAAAATCGTAAAAGAAGATGATCTCTTGAGGCTACCATTTTTATCGTGCATTGTGAAAGAAACCTTACGTTTACATCCACCAGTTCCCTTTCTTCTTCCTCGAAAAGTTACAGAACAAGTAAAGCTCAATGAATACACCATCCCAGAGGGCACACAAGTGCTTGTGAATGCATGGGCCATAGGTCGGGACCCAACCGTATGGGATGACTCACTAGAGTTCAAGCCAGAAAGATTTTTGGCCTCTGGGCTTGATGTCCGAGGTCAAGATTTTGGTCTAATCCCGTTTGGTGCTGGACGAAGAATATGCCCCGGTTTGCCACTTGCAATACGTATGATCCCTATCATGTTGGGGTCACTACTCAATAACTTCAATTGGAAAATAGACACAAAAGTTGAACATGAGGCTTTGGACATGACTGAGAAATTTGGAATCACCTTAGTGAAGGCCAAACCCCTTTGTGTTGTTCCAATAACACTGAATTAGCTTCCCTAAATTATAATGATATTGTATTATTGTGATCCATCGCCATTATGTTTTATGTTGGATTTATCGTAATAGTGATCAGAAGTTTAGACACCAAATAAACAAATAAATATAGCTCCGTTGACTTTTACTCAGTATAAAAAATTAAAACTTCAAACGTTATAGCATGTGATCGTACCTTTTATGAATATTAGAATATGTCTATTTGCTATATAGAAATTGTAAACAGTATTAAATCAATCATTAAATTATATATCTAAATAATTCATAACTTAACTGTCAACAAATATATATAAATCTTATAACTAAATAAGAAACAGAAAGAACGTAATACGTAAGCTCTTTAATAAAAAAACGCAATCTTAGATAATAACCTGAATGACGAATAAAAAATGGTTATTGGATTTAATCACCTCCAACTATTGGTTATTAGCCGTTGTCACCTTCAAGTATCACTTTGCCAATATAACTCCCAACTAAACACTTTGGTGTCCGTATCACCAAAAGTCAACCAATTCAAGTCACTTTTGGTTAACTTTTGATTATTTTTTGGGTAGCTTTTGGTGTTACGGACACCGTATCACCAAAAGTTAACCAATTCAAGTCATTTTTGGTTAATTTTTTGTTAAATTTTGGTGATACAAACACCAAAGTGTTTAGTTGGGAGTTATATTGGCCAAAGTGATACTTGAGGGTGACAGCGACCAATAACCAATAGTTGAAGGTGATTAAATCCAATAACCCAATAAAAAAACACAAATTATGTTCCAAACTATAACATACAAACAACTGTGTTTGCAGGTTTAGATACTAATCCTAGCTGACCAGATGAAGACTAGCTAGTGAGACAACGATGAATGATTCTTTAATGTTAGCAAGCATTACGTCATGAGACGGCGTAGTGAAGAGTTGACTTATAGAAACTCATGATACATAGCTCATCTTATAAGTGACATATACGTTAGCAAGCATTACGTCAATTGACGTCATGAGACGGCGTAGTGAATAGTTGACTTTTAGAGTATACTTACCATGACAAATATGAAAGCTGGTGAATGATTTTTTAATGTTTTACGTCACTGGTTATGGCTCACTAATTAATATATAGTTGTTGATGTCTTTTAGCTCATGATGCAGGTACAAGGAATGTCAGTGGATAATAGCTAGCTAGGAAGACTTAGCTAGAGATGGACGAGTGATGTTCTCCACATATGGGATGAACCTTTAAGTTGATTTAGTTATAGTTTTGTTGTGACACACTCATGAAGAGTGTTAGACATATGTTAACTTATTTTAATTAAGACACTATGAAAAATTTGAAATTGAATCTATAAAACCGGTCTTTTATTCAGACCGTTGTATGAGTTTAGTTTACCTCCCACGTTGGTGATGAGTAGAATTTCATCTTCAATTGAAGTAACGTTTGCTGAAAAAACTAAAAAATGTTGGTATTGATCTTTTTCAAACCGGGTATAGGAGTGTTCTCGCTGTTGACAAAAGTTGCCGTTGTCCTGATCATGGTATCGATACCCGTTTTACTATAAATTCGGTAACAGTAATTTAGTACTAGCTAGTACCGGGTTGGTATCGATACCTTGTATTTGGTCACGACAGAGCCGGCCCTAGGGGTGTGCGGGGTAGGCGACCGCACAGGGCACCATCTCTCCGAGGGGCACCATGCATCACAGAAAGCGACCCAGTAGTTTATAGGGGATGGATTAATGGTTTGGATGATGTTCTAGAGTTCGAACCATGTATTTTAAGGGTTTAGAACTGAAAACAATGATTAATTTCGTCTAAAAATGAGTTTTCAGCGTCGCCGGAGTTGCTGCCGGAATCCGGCAACTCGCTGGAGAAGACAACTGAAACAGGACGGGGTTGGGTGGGAGGTTTGGGTGAATTAATTTAAATTTTACACTTAAACCCCTTTAAGTTTAATATTGTTATATTTTTATTTGAAACTTTAAAATGAGTTTTAAAACTTGTCACTTTCGACCCAATGTTAAATAAAACTTTAATTCAACCAACTAACTTAACGAACTTAGCTTATAACTTTTATGAACTTGACGTTTTATGTAATTACGTTCTTTTTTACGTCAATGGTTATTTTTAGACTTAATAGTAATAGTCCCGTTATTGTTTATAAACTCCATTTTATAATTCAACTAACAAATCGAAACCAACTAAGCCCCCAAAAACCCACCAAGACATAATAGGGGGCACTTTTTTTATTGCTCGCACAGGGCACCGGATTTCTCAGGACCGGCCCTGGGTCACGAGTACCTTTCCGTACCGATACTGTTCCGGTACCGGTACCATCACATCCCTAAGCAACCAAAAGATGGGTTGCTGGTTTATTAACAAAAATCAATAACAGATCATGGTAATTCTTCTTTTTGCATGATGACAACACTAAAGCATCGTATGTGAACGGCATTAGCTTCTTGCTTTGGTGTTTGGCTTGAAAGGACTCGAGTTTTGGTTTGGTTGAGCGGCGCAATACCCGCTCTGATACCATAACAATTTGGTATATTGGTTTTCATTGGTCCCAACTATCACTTGTTGTCTTCTACCGGTCCCAACTATTGATTTGGCTGTCAACGGTCCCAACTTATATCACCTTGGTAACCACTGGTCCCGTCGTTAAATTTTTTTAACGCCGTTAAGTTTTTTCCAAATTCAATACCGATGTTATAAGCCTTTTGATCGGAACGATAATATAAGTCGATTGTTGTAAAAGTTACCTCAAAACGGCGCCCCGAACAACGAAATAGTGCTTCAATCGGGTGTTTAAACCTAACGGTGCTTCAATCGGATGTAAAAATTTTATCGTTCAGAGAGCCTTTTCGATAAAACTTTTACATCAATCGACACGTATTATCCTTCCTATCAAAAGGTCTAAAACATCGGTCTTGAATTTAGAAAAAAACATAACGGCGTTACAAAAAATTTAACGACGGGACCAGTGGTTACCAAAGTGATAAAAGTTGGGACCGTTGACAACCAATTTAATAGTTGGGACCGGCAGAAGACAAAAGGTGATAGTTGGGACCAGTGAAAACAAATATACCTAACAATTTTGATAACCTTTTAATTTTAGTTTTTTGAATAAATACATCTATGAAGAAAAGAGAATAAAAAGAGATGCAAATCTATATATGGAAATACATAATTATAATTAACGTTAAAAGATCCTTCTATAACTTGTGCATTATAATTTAACCATCACTTACACACTTCAGAATATATAAAAACTAAAACATGTGTTTTAGCTAATTAAGTGGTTTTGGGGCAACACAAAGAGGGTGAGCCATCGATAAGGTGAGCCCAAATTTCTCATTCATGTCCAAACCCTCCTGATGAATTTTTAAGTCAAGATTCCATTCAAAATTATTTAGTAGTGAGCCCAACATCATAGGGATCATACGAATTGCAAGCGGTAAACCAGGGCATATTCTTCGTCCAGCACCAAACGGAATTAGGTCAAAATCTCGACCACGGAAATCAAGCCCAGACTCCAAAAATCTTTCTGGTTTGAACTCTAGTGAGTCATTCCATACAGTTGGGTCACGTCCTATGACCCATGCATTCACAAGTACTTGTGTGCCTTGTGGGATAGTGTATCCCATAAGTTGTACTTGTTTAACAACTTTTCGAGGAATGAGAAAGGGGGCGGGTGGGTGCAAACGTAACGTTTCTTTCACAATACATGATAAGTAGGGTAGTCTCAAGACATGATCCTCTTTCACCATTTTACCCTTACCAATAACTTGCTCAAGCTCCTCTTTAACTTTAGTCATGATCCGCGGGTTGCGTAGAATTTCTGCCATTGCCCATTCTAATGTGCTTGATGTCGTGTCAGTTCCGGCACCAAACAAATCCTACATCAAAACAACAATAGAAAATAACCTCATATTCAGTAAATTTGATAGTTTAAATAGTACACAATGCATGTCCGAATAAATTTATCCTAGTTAAAAGGTAACTTACTCACGTACCAGAAACAAGCTCTTTATGTATGCCAGGTTGATCTCATTTGGGTTATCTTCAATGGATTTCAAACACACTTCCAATACATCATCCTGATCATTTAAGCGTCCCGATCCCATTCGAGATCTCTCTTCGATTAACTTGTCAAATATCTCAAACATCTTCTCAAACAAACAACCCATTCTTCTCCTAATCCCGTGTGGATCAATCTTCCTCAACATAGGAAAATAGTCCACAAGATTTGGCTTTCCAATTTCCACCATAATGTTTCCAATCACCTCCTTAAACTCTTTAGCCGAATCCTCATACGGGTCTACAAGATCCTTAGAGAAAATAGTGTTGGATAAAAGATTCAATGAGGTTCTGAAAGCAGCACGTCCGATGTCCACATAATCATTCGAAAGACTCGCTTTTCGACAGTATGTTATTAGCTCTTCAACTTTTTGGTTCCTCAAGTGCTGGTTGGCTTCAAGGGAGTTGTTGGAGAAGATATTGTTATTAAGTATCCTTCTGAGTGTGCGCCATTCGGCGCACACGGGGAGCCATACCACGCCATGTTGGGCGTGGTTATAAGCATTCACCGCATCCGGGATATGACGGGTGGAGAAAACAAGGTCTTGCTTTTGAAGTACTTCTTTGGCTGCAGCAGCGGAAGAGATTACAACTGTAGTGATATGACCAAGTTTTAAAGACATTATCGGGCCATGTGTTTCGGCTAGTTTGGCCAGGGACCGGTGTGGCTGGTCACCAAGCAAATGGAGGTTTCCGATGATCGGCAACCGTGTCGGGCCAGGAGGTAAGTTCTTGGGTTCACCGAAACCAAAAAGAGAGAAAATGGCTCGGGTAAGAATGTAAGATAGGAGTAGCCACACAATAAGTAGGATGTCCATTGATGGATGTGGGGATGTGTAGCTTTTGGTGGTGTGGTTTTAATAACAAACAAACCATTAATAAGGCATCACCCTCCAATGCAAGGCAACTCACGGAAATTTTCTCTATCCAATGATACATATATATATACTTCTGGATAGAGATGAAGATTGGTGGGTAGCTAGCTAGGAATAGATCAAACACATGCATGTAAGGTTAGGTTAGATTTGTTAGTAATTGTAGTTTGGGGTTCGGATCAACAAGTTTTGAAAATAAATATAGACTAGATCAATAGTTGTTTAGAGTACTATCGACGATTTTGTTCATGTGTATTGATAATAGCCAATTCCCGGCCATGTGTTATATAGACTAGATCAATACTTTGATATGACATTTCGATTGAAAAATCAAGGTTTAGTCATTTGTTCATCTCTTACTAAGTTTATCGCATGTTTAATATGACATCTTATATTATCTGACCTGACCCGACCTGATATTTGACCGATTCAAAAAATTATAACATCTAACTATCTTAGTAATTAATATCCAATAATCAAAAAAATTCTAACACCATACTAAGAAATACATGTGTCCGCCGTTGATACCATACATTGATCAGAATATTATTAAAAAATTACTTTTAATAGCACTCATTAAGTATACCAAATATAAAATTAAACCACACATATATGATCACATGATATTTTCATACATATGATTTTCATAAACTGATTATAAAAGGACATGTTATTTCTTCTGAATGATTCGGTCCCTTCACCCCACACACAGCCCCGTCTTTCTTGTCACATGTTATGTCTCTGAGTCACCGTCAATGGATGACATGACACGTATAACCCTTATATACACTGCTTAAATGACATGTCTTATACTCGATTTAAAACTTGTTAGGTATTTATTTGTTTTGAACTGTTTCATTGGTTTTATTTTAAATGTCCATCTTTTTTGTATTTCTTTATTTAAATGTTCATTTAAAAAATAAAAGTATAATTTCTAATTTTACTAGTGTTTTGAAAACCGGACCGGACACTGAACCTGTATTCTAATTTTACTGGTTGTACCAATTGAATCGGGGTCAAATAAAGTATATATTTATCAAAGTAATACCATAAAAACTCTAATTTAAACACAACATAAGTTCAATAATATTAAGTTATACCACAAAAGTAATAATACAAACAAGTTCTAACATCAAGAATCACAAAAAATCATAATTTAAACAAGTTTTAGTGCCAAAATAAAACTAGTTCATCAGCTTTATAACTTAAAACATTAACATATTAACTTTCATTACAAAAGAACACAAAAATAAATATATGTAAACATAAAATCTAAGAAAACAAAAATATAAATTTTAATGCTAATCCGGTTCAAACCCGGTTCAACTACGGTCCGGTTCCAGTTCAACCGGATCGGTTTGAGTGGTTCAATCCGGTTCATATACACGTATCGAACATGTCTCTTTGAACCGGGATTCCTAAAAAAATAAAACACAAAATTTTACCCTAATTATTTGACACAAAAACTACTTTATGACTAAAAGACAAATGACAAAAGACTTTAATGACATTATTGTCATTTTATAGGTTGAAATATATATATATATATATATATATATATATATATATATATATATATATATATATATATATATATATATATATATATGGGAAAAGTGAATATGAGGCTGTAACGCATCTAAGCTTACATGCGAAACACTTTAAAACTACGTAGTTTTGTTTAAATCAACATCAAAACTACAATTTCAATTAGTTTAGTTCAAATGATATCTCCTAATTAAATTCAACATCAAAACTACAATTTTAAAAGTAATGCGTGATTTTCGAATAGTCTTCTTTGTTCGATCCATTCAAATCACATATTGATATATATCACCAATTTAAAATAATAAAATTTACTACATTCTCTTGATCCTATATGAATTTCCTTTCGGTTGGTTAAATACATTTTTTAAATGCAATGATTCATTTTGAATCAATAAATTACAGCATATATATTGAAATATAGTATGCATATTATAATCGTAATTGTGAACCTAATAGACGAGAAAGATACGTGATAATAAGGGAGTAATCTAATAGAGTTAAGGAATTCTAGTTAAATCTAATGAATCTATTGGCTGGAACTACGTAGTTTTGATGTTGATTTATACAAAACTACGTAGTTTTAGAGTATTTCGCATGTAAACTTAGATGCGTTACAGCCTCATATTCACTTTCTCCTATATATATATATATATATATATATATATATATATATATATATATATATATATATATATATATATATATATATATATATATATATATAATAACCCACTTTTTCTTAAACTTTGTGTTGTGGGTCCTATTACACTTAAAATGGGACAGAGGTTGATATGTGTCAAGTTCACGTCACCATACATCATCCATGTCCCTTTTATTTATTTATTTTCCTTAATTAATTTAATGGTAGTTATTTTTTATTAGTGGTCAAATGGTAAATGTTAGTGGGTCTAGTAATGGGTTAGTAGTTAATATTTGTAAGACTATAAATAGCTAAATGTTCTTTGAGTTATGGATGAATGAAAACTGAAAAGTATTAAGAAACTTGGTTTAAGTTTATCCATTTCTTCTTTATTTTTTTAAGAATGTTTGCCTACTACAAAAAACTAATTATCTTGGAAGATTGATCATCTCAAATCGATCTATAAGAGATTAAGAGAGGGAGTATACGTTAACGGGTATACTAACTCATTAATGTAACAAAGTTATCAATCGGATATCTATTAAAATTACAACAAATTATAATATAAGAGTATAGACTTTCAAAATTAGGTTCAACTATAATATTTAATTTTTTAGAGAACATGAGAAGGAATGTGGTAGATAAAATTTGACATTTTTTTAAAATTAAAAAAAGTAATATTGATAATGTCTTATATTTCAACTTTTATTTTTTTAAAACATTTATATGTTTTACATAAAACATTGTTATTTTAAAGCTACACCTAAAAAGAGAGCATTTTTTTTATCTAAAACATGTATAATATTAATATAAAAAATCATGTTTTGTTAACTCATTATTTAATCCGTAAGTCATTGTGTAATCTTTTCGAACGATCAAAAATTCCAATGACATGATGAACACACAATGTGTACAAGAGTAATATAAAAAGTTGTGTTTTAATTACCTCTTATATAACAAAATCACACACTAAAAGTGAAAACCTCACAAGAAAAATAGATCATTTGTGCTTTTACATGTTAGACAATAAAATAACACAAAAAATCTATTTGTGTTTGTACGTTAGACTGAAACATATCACATTTCATAACTAAACAATATAACACAATGACAGTGATGAACTTTAAAAAAAATGAATATATTGTGCTTTTACATGTTAGACAACATAATAACACAATAAATTAATTTCGTTAGTACGTTCGAGTGAAACATCAAAATTCAAAACTAAACAATTAAAACAAAATAACACAATCACAGAGATGAACTTCATAACAATGCTATTATATATTTTACATGTAATCTTACAAAATGTATCCATTTTTGTTTGAGCATTAAAGTCAAAATCTTACAATCTAGAACTAATTAAACAGTTCGAACAAAATAACACAACGATAGTAAGGAACTTAACAAAATAGATCTATTGTGTTATTGTGCTTTTACATGTTAAATAACAAAATCACAAAATAGATCCATTTTTGGTACCGAGTACCGGTATCTTACCGACTGAGCAAAATCGGTACTGGTACCAGTACCCACTTTTCCTAAAGCTCAGTAACGGTACTACGCGGTACAGGTACTGGTACTTTACCAGTTATTACCATGTTGGTATCGGTTACGTAAAAAATAGTTTTTTAATATATTTTAAATAATTTGGGGTGTTATGAATGTTTTGTATTAAATGTTTAATGTTATAAATTGTTTTCTCTACAACTTTGAGTCATTTTGTAATATTTTTTTAACTATCAACTTTTAAATCGAATGAATTTGATATGATTTTTAATTAATTTGTACCATATTTCATTTCTTTTTCTTATATTCAAGCATATTATATTATAGTTATGTTAAAAAAATATAAAATTAAACCGAAATAAGAGAACAAATTTTATTAAAAAAAGATAAAATATGAAACTTGTACCAACATGGTACTAGTACCGAAAAACCGGTTCCGGTGCCCAAATTATCCAAGTCCAAAACCGAATTATCCAAATCCAAATTATCCGAGTCCAAAACTGATCCGAATTATCCAAAAAGTCAGGTACTCGAATTTCGAATTCGGATGCGAATAGTGATTTTAAAGATTTTTTAATATCTGAAAATTACTATTTTTATAACAAATAAAATAAATGAAAAAAGAGGTTTCTATAAACCAGCGATAATATCCATAATATCCAGCGCTCATTTCACATGTTTCTTCAAGTTTTCAACTCTAACGATGTCAATCGAACATCCTCGTTCATATTTTAACCCCGGACGACAATCACCGTATACCTCTGTTCAACCTTAGCGATTGTCGCTGCACGTCTCCGTTCATCTTAGTCCTTTCACTCCGTTCAACCCAAGAAACCACCACAGCTTAACCAAATTACCCAAGTTTTCTAGTAGTCGTTGCTTTGAGTGTTTAGTAGTTTAGAAAATTTATTTGGATTTCACTACCTTTTAGAAACTTTTAAATTCCTTATACGCACCCTAACCCTAACCTTAACCTAGTGTTACAACCCTACTAAAAATCTTATGATTTGTGCATAATTTGGTTAAGTGGTGGAGTTAATTCTGACTGTTAGGCAAGCTTAAGGTAATTGTGTTTCTTTTCTTGGTCTAAGAGTATTATAGATATATACTAGTGCATCTTTCACTAGTCCAAAATTAAAGACGAGAAGAGCGATACCTGTGAGGGGTGTATTTGCTATAAGAAATGCTTGAAAGCTTATTAAGCCCGGGTAAATACACTTTAATTCAAACGTGAAACTTTGCTTGCAAAGTATGATGTGATTAATGGTGTGATTAAGTTAGACATGAATTTGGACCTTAGGTAGGATTAGTAAAACTCGTACTTGTAAACAAAAGTCATAGTCCAGGCTCGGACTTCCATATACGCTCAATTAAGCTGATTAACTATAGCTCCAGAGTTCACTGCTGCACCTCTTAGCTCTTGAATCAACGACCCCGATTCTATCATTTGTCTTCACAGGGTGGTCACATCCCTAGATGGAACAATTACCATAAGATACAACGACTCCTTCTTGAAACTGTTAACAATCCCGAGATTATTATTGACCACTCTCTGCTTTCCACCACCAAACTTGACAATCTGGACAAGATAGAATTCAAATTATTAATGTGTTCGGTCACTTAACTTCCCTATTTCATTCTCATCGTGAATAGCTCTCTTATCAAAAACATTTTTTTAACAGCCGAGGGCTTTTCAAACATATTTGACAACACCAACATCATAGTACGTGCAGTGGTTTCAGACATGATGTTATAAGTAATGTTTCTCGTCAATACCAATGTAATAGTACCTCTAAATTTCTTGTCCTTAGCGTTCCACTCAGATTCCTCCACTTCAGTCATCTTTGCATGTTTTTCTTTAAGTACCACATCTAAATCTTTTTGACAAAGTAATACATCTTCCACCAACTAAAATCTTTACCGTCAAACTTTCCAATCATATATTTTCCGTTTTCAACCATAATGGCAAAACATAAAAATAGTCAAAGTCACCCGGCACCAAAAGTTGAGTTTCCCGTCAAAAAACTTGATAACCAAAACTTTAACCTTTACCCGACGAAGAGTTTTACAACAAACCCTAATCGACAGTCTCGAAGAGTATCAACTCAGTACGAACGAAGCAACAAAATATATTATTATTATATATGTTTCAAGTATTTAGGAAGAATAAATAATGTAAGATAAATGAAAGAATGAATTAAGAAAAGTGAATGAAGAAATTCCGAAAAAATGAAAGAAAAAAAATAAAAATAAAATAAAAATAAAAACTCACAAGATGTTCATGGAGATTTCTTGCAAAGAAATAGGTGGAGTTTTTGGAAGGGTTGAGAGAGTTTGAGGAGAGAGTTTGAGGAGAGAGTTTAGAGAGGTGGGAGTGATTTATGAGTGATATGAGTTGGTATTTATAGAGGAGAATTAGGGTTGAGCATTAAAGAGGGTGGTTGGCTAAAATTTCAAATGTGGCCCTCAATTTATTTATTAGTTGTTTTGTACCATAAACTTAGATGTAAGTATGTTTTTGGGTAATTTTAACATAAGAATCATAAATACTTATAAAATCATCTCTCGAAAAATATAAATCTTGATAAGTTGGTAAATTTTGCGTTAAAATGTGTATTCGAAATTATTTAAGCGTTGTGGAAGAATATAATCAAGAAGAATGATATAAAAAGAGTACCTTTACTATGATAAAGTGTTGACACTATAAAGAATGAATAAAGAGTATGATTACATTTGAAATAAAAAAAACAATAAAATATGGGACGTTACATGTTATACGTGGGCATGGGAAGGGATAATAAGCGAAGTAGTGGGAGCAAGTCAGGGAGGAGCTCGCCTAGAGCTAGGCCGAGTGTGCGTTGTTGGAACTGCAATGAAAAAGGGCATTGTAGATGTCAATATTCTAAAGACAAGAGTTCTGAGAAAGAATTAAGCCCTACTGGTAGTTATTCTTGTGATGATGTAATACTGCTTAATGGTTAGTGTGGTGTTGTTTCATTGGTTATGGATTTCGATGCATCATTCATACTACCTATAGTAGTGATGTCATGCAGAATTTTAAAAATGAGATTTGACAAAGTTTTGCTTGGAAACGGTGAATTTCTTGATGTAACTGTATAAGGATGTTAACTTGGATACCACTTTGGGCACTACTTGGACTTTAGCTAATGTCCAGATCATTACAAAGCTTGGAGTGAAAGTAATCTCCGTTGGGCAATTGGAAGAGCATGGTTTAGATGTCAAGTTTGGTGGTGGAAAGTGGAGAGTGGTCAATAATAATCTCAGGATTGTTAAGGGTTTTAAGAATGGGTCGTTGTATCTTGTGGTTGTTCCATCTAGAGATATGACCACCCTATGAAGATGAATGCTAGAATCAGACTCGTTGATTCAAGAGCTAAGAGATGTAGTAGTGAACTCTGGAGCTATAGATAATTAGCTTGAGGGAATTTGGAAGTCCGAGCGTGGACTTTGACTTTTGTTAACAAGTACGAGTCTTCACTAATGTTAGCCAAGGTCCAAAGTCATACCCAACTTAATCACACGTTTAATCTCATCATACTTTGCAAGAAAAGTTATCACGTTTGAATTAAAGTGTATCTACCCGGGCTTAATAAGCATTAAAGCATTCCTTATAGCAAATGCACCCCTCACAGGTGTCGCTCTTCTCGGCTTTAATATAATACTCTTAGAGCAATAAAATTAAGAAACACAATTACCATAAGCTTGCCTAACAATCATAACTCCACCACTTAACCAAATTATGCACAAATCATAAGGTTTTTAGTAGGGTTGTAACATTATGTTAGGGTTAGGGTTAGGGTGCGTTTAAGGAATTTAAAAGTTGCTAAAAGGTAGTGAAATCCAAATAAATTTTCTAAACTACTTAAACTACTCGAAAACTTGGGTAATTTGATTAAGTGGTGTAGTTGTTGAATGGAGATGTGAAAGGACTACGGTGAATGGAGATGTGCAGCGATAATCGCTAAGGTTGAACGGAGGTGTACGGTGATTGTCGCTCGAGGTTGAAATGAACGGACCTGTACGATTGACATAGTTTGTCACACCCTCAATTTTTCCACAAACGGGGTATCCGTTAGGTGTGTGACATACCAGGATCTCAAGCCATTAGTTACACGAACTTTGACTCAACGTTTATAAAAATATTTAACTTTGTAAATAACCAAAGGTTCAGAGTTTAAATGTTAAAACCAACTTTTAGCGGAAGCATAAATAAATCCAGTACGCAAAATCCAGCGCACAAAATATTAAACCAAGTCAATAAAATAAGTATTAAATGTAGTTTTGAAACAGTCCAAAGGACGACCCAATGCATGCATGCCCTACTCGTGCTCGTGCTCCTTAATTACCTGAGAAAACATACTAAAAACGGTCAACACATAATGTTGGTGAGTTCAATGAGATTTGTACATAGATAAAAAGTACCGTTATAACATAAATAAACCAATTTTATTTTATTAGGCAGTTTGCAAGACCGAATGCTTATTGCTTGTCAACACGTCGAGATGAAAGCTAAACGTTACTTTTGCCTTGTTGTCATCTAACTAGGATGACCCATAACCTTTAAGGACAATTTGCACCACATGACGCCCAGTCAAGGGTGGGGTGACGTCGCAACCCGGTAGTATTACTCAAATTTCCCCGCTATCATATATTAATCAACCTCAAACTTTTATAAGGACTTGAATGTGGTTCCAATTCGTGTAAAGCACTATAAGCCCTAATAAAATCCTGCCCGTAGGCATTTATACTTTTACCAAAACCTGCCCGTAGGCATTTATACTTTTACCGAAACCTGCCCGTAGGCATTTATACTTTTACCGAAACCTGCCCGTAGGCATTTATACTTTTACCGAAACCTGCCCGTAGGCCATACCCGAAGGTATAAAATGCAGCCTTAGTTGGCTCCGCCCGAAGGCATAAAGTTTTACCCGAAGGCCCTGCCCAAAGGTATAAAAATACAGTCCGCCCAAAGGCACTGTAAAGTAGTTTGCCCGAAGGCTCTGTAAAATCATTTGTATGTTTTCTCCCCGAAAAAGATTTAAAAGCGGGCAAAGAACTCACCTTTGAAGCGCACAGCTATTAACAGCAAGATATGCAAAAAAGAACTTAGACCGCTCTACGACCTGCTTTAAGATCATACGCTAATTATTAACTAAATCTTGTATGCGTATATAATATATAGTATCCGCTAGGGTTTCGCGTGTTCGGTTCGGTTTCCCATATAATGATTTGTCACATAATGTTACGCATATATCAAGTATAATAATCTCATGCTTGTATAAACTACCATGCAACTTATCTTATGAAGAATGCCTTGTTATAATACAACTCAATTTCATGCAATATGATTAGTATTTATACCCATACTACACAAACAACTTACGTTTAATTACGTTCAAACTTTTATACCCATGCACGCATACATTTCACATACTACTACATACATGTATTCATTCATCTCCAGTGTATCACGTATGAGCAGACTCATTACAACACACCTTTATGCTCATAGTTACATCCATTATTATCATTTATCAATATCACCAACATCTTACATACATATAACAATCCCAATTATACATGTCAATACATTCCTACATATTCTTAACAAACGTTATGTTATTTCCTATAGATATATATTTGTTCTCGTACACACTCACACACGTATAAAATTTACTATTGTTTTCCATACATACAATTACACACGTTTGCAACATTTAAACAAATGCATACCTAGCTACTTATTCGACACACGTTGCACATAAATCATACAACATGTATTTTCTTTGACATATACATACATAAAATACATGTTTCTTGCTGGAGTGATGCTTCCATATACACTTTCATCAATACAGTAGTGCACACATATATAAACATGTGTATAGGTTTCTTGTTGCTCACATATACGCATACAACATAACGAACACATTTGTACATACATGGAACACCTAATATTGTTGCTGCTTCATTAAATGTTCCTATACATCCATCTATAACCGTATCTGTTGCTACTTATTTTGGCTCATACACCCATTTAAAAATCACATATACATACATACACATATATGCAGCTGCAGCTGCTTCTCAATCCATACATATATATAGGCATATATCCAAAGTCGAACTCTATACACACAACCAACATACTGATTTTTCACGCATACATACCGGAACAATATATACATTTGTCATTGTGTACGGTTAACATGCTATACTTACAATTATATATTCACGAATCACAGCACCTATCACAATTTACATACATACCTACGGCTACCTATACACTTAACAGTATGCCATTCGCCCACGTATGGTACGTATAATTGAACCGAAACAAAACCCGAAACGTAAACCGAAGACGAAACCGAAACCCGGAACGAAACTGTTAGATTACGAGTTCTACAGTTGCTGTTGCTTACCGTATGTCGAGAGGGATGAACAAGAATGATTTTTGGACGACCACTGATGATGAATGGTGGCCTGGTGACGCCGGAAAATGATCGGAAAACAGTACGAGGTTATTGCGGCTGTTTCTGTTTGGTTGCGGCTGCTGCACTCTGTTTTCCGGCGACCAGCGATGAAGAAAAGGATCGAGATGGATGGGAGATGATGCAGCCGAGATGTGTGTGTGTGTGTTATTGCTTGGAAACAGTCGACGAGGAGATGACGGGTGGGGACTAGGGTTGGGTGTTTATTTATAAAATGTTACACTTAGGCCCCTTTATCTTTGTTAGGTTTCCTTTTAGTTCTAACATAATTACAAAACAAGGTTTAGTAATTTGCAAAATACCACCTAAACTGTATAAGACTCGATTAACAAAAGCGAGTAAGTAACTTACAATAAGAATTTAACATCTTTTAACTAGAATGAGTTAACGGTGTTAACCCTAAATTTAAGGGTTGTCACATAGTTGGAGTTGAAAACTTGAAGAAACATGTGAAATGAGGGCTGGTTTATAGAAAGCTTTTTTTTCATTTATATAAATTTGTTTTAAAAATAGTAATTTTTAAATATTAATTAAAATCTCGAAAATCACTATTCGCATTCGACTCCAAAAATTTGAGTACTTGACTTTTGTAAAATATCAGTTCAAGTAGGTTGTTTGATGTTATTATGAATTTATGAAGGTGTTTGATTGAGCTTTTAAATAGATAATAGTATAATTTAATATTTTTACACTACATTTCACCGATGAAGATTTAGGGGTTGTTTGTTTAGGTCTGAATCACGATTTGAATGATTCAATCACGTGCTGGTTCAGACCATTTGGTTATAGGCGCATGACTGATTTGGCCAGACATCGGGTCAGAGCGAGCATATGATTCGGTTAGATGTTGGATGAGTCTGCACGAGCTCTGAATGGTGTTAAATGTTTAAGTCTTATGACTTAATTATTTTAAACAAATTGAAAACTACAATGACTAAATTAATGAAACTAAAACAAATGTACTCAAGCAATTAAAATTAGGGATAAGATCGAGAACGTATTGATCTTTCACTATGCTTGAAGTGAAAAATGTTGTATGGGACTGCCCCGGAAACAAAACGCCATGTCCAGATGGCTTTAACTTCTTGTTCATACGGAGGTATTGGAACTTTTTAGGAATATATTTTTTTAACATTTTGGTGCACTTCCATAATAAGGGCAACATTACTAGTGGATGTATCTCTTCATTCCTACCTCTCATCCCCAAATGCAACGACCCACTCACGACAAATGACTCGAGACCGGTAAGTTTAAATGGTGTCATAAATAAAGTTTTAATGAATAGGTTGAAAGGATACACTGGGCTGGTGATCTCAGATCAACAGTTCGCTTTTATTGCCACTAATCATAAACGAAATTATGTCATGGCTCAAAAAATCTAAAAGAAAATGCGCTCTCCTAAAGCTTTAGGCACCTTGGAATGGGAATTTTTTAGACCGCATACTTGTTCTGATGAATTTTACTCCAACTTGGAGGCGTTGGATTCAGGCGATCTTATCTTCAAGCAAAGCCTTGGTCTTGATTAATGGCATCCACACAAATGAATTCTCATGTCAAAGGGGCCTTAGGCAGGGTGATCCATTGTCTCCTTTCTTGTTTGTTATTGATATGGAAGCTTGGTCTTGCATTTTAAAAAAAATCTATTGAGGTGGGTATTTTTCAAGGCATGCAACTCCCTAACAATAGGCCTCTAATCTCCCATTTCTTATTTGCTGACGATGTCATCATTGTTAGCTAAGGTAATGAGAACTCTTTTAGGAACATTACGAGGTTGTGGTGGGGTTTCTATTTAATATCAAGCTTAAAAGTAAATCTCATGAAAAGCTCTCTCTTTGGACTGGGGTGGGAATCTACTAAATTGTTATCTATGGCGTTAACCATTCACTGCAATGTTGGGGAATTCCCCCTTTCTTATTTAGGACTAAAGGTTGGTGCCAATATGAACTTATAAAGAGTTGGGATCCGGTTGTTGATATATTCAGGGCTCGTCTCTCAAACTGGAAGGCAAAAAACCTCTCAATGGGGGGGGGGGGTCGTTTTACCCTAATTAAATTAGTGCTTGATGCTTTGCCAATCTACTATTTTTCCTTATACCGTGCACCTACAGGTGTTATTGATTCCCTTGAAAAAATTATGAGATCGTTCTTATGGGGCGGAAAAGAAGATAAGCATGGAATCCCATGGGTGGCTTGGGAAACAATCACCTTGCCAAAAGACAAAGGGGGCTGGGAATAACTTCTCTAAAGGATTCTAACATGGCAATACTCGCTAAATGGTGGTGGCGTTTCAAAAGTGAAAAGCATACACTATGGTGGAATGTAAAATGGTCTTTCCATCACTCTTCAAGGAATTGGAACCCATTGCCAATCAAGCTTTCATCATGTGGGGTTTGGTGGAATATATATAAGATTTCAGATGATTTCAAGAATATCAACATTGACCTAAATTGCTTTTTCGTCGGGGTATTAGGGAAAGGGATCGTATCAGGTTTTGGTTGGACCCTGGGCCGCGGATGTTCCATTACGAGTCTTGTATCCCTCTTTATTTTCTCTTGAAATTTGTAAAGACATTTGTATTAGTAATTGTTTCAGATTATAGGGGCATATTCGGAGTTGGAATTGGAGATGGAAGAGAGAGTCGTTGCTGCCGCAGGAGCTTACCGAGTGGTCTCAATTATGGGCAAATGTTTACCTCATCCGCCCAACAACGGAAGATGATGAGTGGAGATGCCAAAATGCAAAGGATCATGGTCTTGATACAAGTTTCATAAAGCCACAGTTCAAGATAATATTGCATTCAGTGATATTATCAATTTCAAATGGAACAATTGGGTGCCTAAGAAAGCAACCTTCTAAACTGGAGAGCAAACAGAGATCGATTGCCTACTTGGGATTCCCTTGCTAAAAGAAACATCACTGTTGAATCGCCCTTTGCAAATTTTGTGACTTAATTCTTGAATTTGTCGAGCACCTTTTCACACCTTGCGAGTTGGCTCTAATTGTATGGGCAAAGGTGGGATCATGGTACAACATTTCTCTGGTCTATGCGTTCTCTTTTAAGGATCTTATGGAGCTTCCTCTTTTGTTAACAGGGGATGCAAAACACAAACAAGAGGTTCATGCAATATTCATGGTTACTACGTGGACCTTATAGAGGCATCGTGAAGATGTTAATCTTGATTTGATCTAATAAATAGTTTTATTTATTTGAGATTATTAATTATTTAATTGAGTTAGTATTAGACTATAATTGAGTTTGATTATTTATCTAGGTTTATAGGTTTTATAGTTGGGTTAGGTTTACTATTTGTTTAGTATAAATAGGGGTTGAATGAGTTTTTGTAGGAGTCCCGGTTTATTTATCTAATACAAGAGTCGAACAGTTCGTTTAGTTTGTGGGTTCGTGTTTGTGATTTTGGGCCTGATTTCCAACAATTGGTATCAGAGCGTGGTATTGACGGTTTTGAGAGTCGTTTTCCGAGTAGGAGAGCAACCCCCCGCGGGGTTGCAAGTGCGGGGAGGTCGAAGACGAAGATAGAAAAAAGGGTCTTGTGAGTTTTCTTAGTTTTAGGTTTTGGCTCTTTGTTATCAACCTGGAGGTTTGGGGAGCTGTTGTGGCGATGAGATTTGGTCAACCGTATAATGGGGAGTACCATTTGGAACGGCGGTTATGACATGTGATCAGTTCAGTGATGGTTCAATAGTAATGAATTTAACTGCATTAGCAACTTTCTATCCAGATAAGATCAGACCCTGTCCTTCCTGCCAAGGATAAAACAGAATAACCAGGTAGGTTGTTTTTTGGCAGAAGTATCCGATCAGATTTGCGGATAGGCTGACGGTAGAAGATTCATCAAAGCGGGAGGCTTTGAATCTTGTCGTGTCTAGCAATGGAAGAAGAAAACGGTAGAAGTGAAAAGTTTTTTTTCTTTGATCGGTGATCAAGAATGGTGAAGTTCTAGGACCTAGGAAGAGGGATATCAAGATTGATCAAGGGATTGAAGTTGTTGATAATAATGCAGATTTGAAGAAACGGATCTTGTTTAAGATCCGGGTGGTACAAATCAAGATTAAGGGGGAGAATGAAGATGTTAATCTTGATTTGATCTAATAAATAGTTTTATTTATTTGAGATTATTAATTATTTAATTGAGTTAGTATTAGACTATAATTGAGTTTGATTATTTATCTAGGTTTATAGGTTTTACAGTTGGGTTAGGTTTACTATTTGTTTAGTATAAATAGGGGTTGAATGAGTTTTTGTAGGAGTCCCGTTTATTTATCTAATACAAGAGTCGAACAGTTCGTTCAGTTTGTGTGTTCGTGTTTGTGATTTTGGGCCTGATTTCCAACACATCGGAATGAAATCATCTTCGACAATGTGAAGCCGTTGGCGAATAAGATTCTTTGTAAGATAATGGTGGTGAGATCTCTTTGGCTCAAGTCTAGGATTAGAAGGAGAACATACATTGCCTTACCAAATTGTCCTTATGATCGGGGTTAATTTGTTCTTGTCTTTTGCTCTTTCGTTAGTTTGTCCTTTTGTTTTTATTCATACTTCGTCAATGCTTTTAGCCACTTATTATCCCTATTCTATTTGTAATATATATTTGCCTTCCAAACAAAAAATAAGAAGAAGAAGGAAACGAAAAGGAAATACATGTCATTTAAATAGTGTGTATGTGGTTAGGATAACTATACGTGTCGTGTCATCCATTGACGGTGAGTCTCATAGACATAACACGTGACAAGAAAGATGGGGCTGTGTGTGGGGGTGAAGGGAACGAATCGTTCACAAGAAATAACTTGTCCTTTTAGAATCAGTTTGTGAAAACCATACGTTTGAAAATATCACGTGATCATATATGTGTGGTTTAATTTTATACTTGATCAATTTGTTTTGACTTGTTAAAAAGAAATTGTATGACCAATTAATTAACAAAATAAAATTTAAAAAAATGTTACTCCCTCCGTCATATTCAAAATGATTTTTTATTTATTTTGGTGATATTAATTTAAATGTTAATTATAAAAATATAACTGTAATTTTCAGTTTTACCTTAATTATTGTTAAGATAAAATATAAATTTTCATAAACGTTTGGTTCATTTACAGACTTATTTGAATTCAGGCAAACTTTATTGAGATGTATAACCTTACGTAGTTCATACAATTTGATATGGTTATTTTTTGTTGTCATGTTTATATAATTGTTAAAACTTCCCCGTACCAAATCTCATACAGTTTTTTTATCATGACCTTCTAAAACATGAATAGTCAAATTTAAATATGAGTTTTATTCTTGAAACTCATATTTTACATTGAACTCATATTTTACACGGGTTATAGCACTTTTGTTTATATCAGTGTATGTGTTACATGGGCCTATAGTTATATATAAAAGAAAACAAAATGCATGTGTAATACTATGTGGATTACATTGTAGTATTTGTAATGAAACTCCATGTAACACATGAGGCGTATACAAGAACAAAATCGCCGATGGTACTCTAAACAACTATTGATCTACTCTATTTTTTTATTCAAAACTTGTTGAGCCGAACCCCAAACTACAATTATTAGCAAACCTAACCTAACCTAACCTTACATGCATGTGTTCGATCTCTTTCTAGCTACCCACCAATCTTCATCTCTATCTAGAAGTATATGTATCATTGGATAGATAAAATTTTCACCAGTTGCCTTGCGTTGGAGGGTGATGCCTTATTAATAGTTTGTTTGTTATTAAAACCACACCACCAAAAGCTACACATCCCTACATCCATCAATGGACATCCTACTTGTTGTGTGGCTACTCCTATCTTACATTCTTACCCCACATCCATCAATGGACATGAAGGAGAAATTTGGGCTCACCTTATCGATGGCTCACCCTCTTTGTGTTGCCCCAAAACCACTTAATTAGCTAAAACACATGTTTTAGTTTTTATATATTCTGAAGTGTGTAACTGCTGGGTTAAATTATAATGCACAAGTTATAGAATGATCTTTTAACGTTAATTATAATTATGTATTTCCATAGATAGATTTGCATCTCTTTTTATTCTCTTTTCTTCATAGATGTATTTATTCAAAAAAACTAAAACTAAAAGGTTATCAAAATTGTTATGGTATCAGAGCGGGTATTGCGCCGCTCAACCAAACCAAAACTCGAGTCCTTTCAAGCCAAACACCAAAGCAAGAAGAAGCTAATGCCGTTCACATACGGTGCTTTAGTGTTGTCATCATGCAAAAAGAAGAATAACTTAACATGATGTGTATAATTAATACCCAATAGATAATAATAATAATAATAATAATGATAATAATAATAATAATGATAATGATAATGATAATAATAATAATAATAATAACAGATAAAAAAAATTTAATAATAAAGAAATAAAAGGATTTAAAATAGGGAAAATTCCCATTTTGTCCCTTATGACCTTTGACTTCCCATTTTGTCCTCTTTGACTTACTCTGCCATAGGCGCCACGCCTGTAGGCGTTTTACAAATCGACTATCCATTTTAACCACTTAACACATTCCACGTGTCTTGCATAGTCGACGCCTATGAGAGCATAACCGACAACGCCCATCCCTTTAGTAGTCGTCGACGCCCTTCTGACATGTATGTCGTAGGCGTTCTCGACTGTCCTTTAGACTCATGGGCGTTTCGACTATGGGCGTCCGACTATATATAAAAACCTAATTTAATGCCCATAATTAATCTCCTTTAATTACAGGCGTCCGACTATACTTATTGCTAATCGACTATAGTCGTCCGACTATAGTCGTCCGACTATACTTATTGCTAATCGACTATAGTCGTCCGACTATACTTATTGCTAATCCGACTGTAGTCGTCCGACTATAGTCGTCCGACTATAGTCGTTCGACTATTGATAAGCCGAACTTCACACCTATAAATGCAAGCATTTAATTTCGTTTTCAATGCAAGTTTTTTTTAAAATGTCATTATTTTATAAAGTGTTAAACATCATTTTATTCAAAAATGATTTTAATTTTTCTCAATCAGATTTACTAAGTTTTATTTGAAAAGAAATTCACACTCACACTTGATTGGTTTTACACTTAAGTAATTGTGTTAACCAAGTAATTTATTTTATATTGGCTCCTTATGCAGTCAAAGAGGCAATATTTAATATTCAAATTTTTTCAGTTATTTCTTTCTTAGAGGCTGCTAGAGTACAAGAGTTAAAGGAAACAAAAACATTACAAATTGTTGCCAAGATTAAAGCCCACCCAGTGGTATCCATGATGTTGTCAAGAGATGAAGATGAGACGATTGGAAGTTTTAGCCAAACACCTACCTGTGTCCAAACCATTTTTATTTCAGTTATTATCTTAAATTTAGAGAGATATATTTATTGTATTGTTAGAATATTATGTTGTAATTTTGTTATTAATGATGATGTTATTATTAATGAATGATATTGATATCTGTTTATTAATATTTTATTAATATGTATGGATTATTATAGAAATATATTTTTCATGCCACATTGTGGTTTCGTCATGGTTTGTCTTATATATTAAATATCTTGAACTGAAAACCCCGAGTTTCAACACATTTAAAAAAAAGAACAAGTATCGACCATGTTCGTCCGCTCCCACACTTAGAGTACCCACTATTTGGGTTGGGTTGGATTATTATAATTTATTAAAAAAAGGCTATATTGGAATATTTATTTAACATTAATATTGAGAAAACTAATATTATTTATTAATATAATACCCATCATTAATATTCTTTATTTAACATGAATTAAACGTGAATTAATATACATCATTAATATTCTTTATTTAACATTATAGTCGTGAATTAAATATCTTAAACGTTATAGTCGTCCGACTATATCTTTAAGATACTCGACTATAGGCGTACGATCATGGTTGTAGTCGTCCGACTATATTTTTAAGGTACTCGACTATAGGCGTACGATCATGGTTATAGTCGTCCGACTATATCTTTAATGCACTCGACTATAGGCGTACGAACATGGTTATAGTCGTCCGACTATATCTTTAATGCACTCGACTATAGGCGTACGAACATGGTTATAGTCGTCCGACTATAACAATAAATCACTTCTCATTATATATATTTGGCTGTTTATTTCATTTAGGATGCATTTATTTATCTAAACTCATGTTGATTTTCGTTTAAGTGTGAGTGTGAATTTCTTTATAATATTTTTTTATGTAAATAAAAATTTATAAGAAATCCACATCATACTTAGATGGAAAAAAATATGAATATGATGGCCATCCACATAACTGATTAAGATAGAAGATTGAATATTTAAACCACTTAAATTTTTATTTTTTCTTAATTGCGCTTTTACTTCCAGTGATAATCATCGTTGGACCAACTTGAATCTTCCTCATCTGAATATGGGTTATGATATTCTTGCTCTTCGTTTGGTCCGTCTTCATCTTCATAAATCCAAGCTTTTTTTAATACCTCCGGATCATTCTCCAACTCTGGGTTTTCGTCCAAATATTTTGCTTCCTTCTCAAAGTCTTCATGATCAATATCATCTTCTGGATCATTAAAAGGTTGATACTCCACAACACCTACGTCTTCAGTAACAACTGTAATGTCTTTATTTTCAACGGTAATGTCATTATTTTCAACGGTAATGTTTTTATTTACAACAACTTCAACATGAGAGTGTTTTTCGTTGTAAGCCATAAGTTTTTACAAAATTACATTAGGCCTATATATAGACAAAAACATTAAATATTTTACACAATAATTTTAATTTTTAAATACCAATACCCTATCATGTGGCTTACCTTATAAGTACCACTAACATGAGCTTGGAAACATACAATAATGGGAAACTTTTTACAAAGTTGTTACTCAGAAGAATCAACGAATGTTGAAGACCCATGTGTCAATACCGAGCAAGACGTGAATTACCAAGTAGCACATTGTTCCTTTGAACATGATCCCACAATTGGTTTGGATGAACATGACGAACCAACCACCGGGGACGATTCGTCTGATTTTGATGAAGATTTCCTACTAAATTCACGCAGTCCTGATCCCTCAAGTGACGACACAACTGATATGGACGCACGCTTGAGTTTCTAAATGTAATCTATGTTATATTTGTATCATTTTCTGTATTTTTAGATATTGTGTATTTACGAAAACTGCATCAAGTAGAATTGTCATAATATTAAACTACTATCCATTAAAAGAAACCATTTTACATAAACTTATCCCATACAAATTAAACACGAAATTACAATTCTTCTATCAATTCCGTGTGATCCTTGATGTGATTCCAAAATGCTAGCAAGTCAAAGGGACGAGACAGAATAAATGCATATAGATTCAATGCATCCTCTGTCAGTTGTTGCTCGGTTGCATTGTTGGGGCTGTTTCCAGCAACATGAAGGTAGCACCTATAAAATCGACGAGTACGTTCTCTAACTGACTTCCATTTCTCCAAGATATCATCGATGTGCATATTTGGATGGCCACCAACACGATCAGCCACATGGTTGCTGAATTCAACCAAAAACTCACTAGTGGTGCGGAAATTGCTTGTACGGGCAAGTATCCACGCCATTCCAAGTTGCAAATCATCATCAATGGTCCACGGATTGTTTGCCATGTAGATTAGTGGTAAACGTATGTTTTGGTTAAAATCTGAGGTGGCTATGTTAAATCGTTATGTTCTATTTATAGGTGGTAAAAAATTAAAATTACTATTCATAATTAATAAGATATTATTAACTCATAAATAGAATAAACTTAAATTCAATAATAAGAAATAAAAGATAATAAAACAACCCCATCATAAAAGAAATAAATTACAGAATTTAAAATTACAAATTTTTGTTTAAACAGGCCTAGGTAAACAACGCCAAAAATAAAATTGATCAGCCATGAAACGCCTATATGTCATACAGGCTTGGTTAAAATTTTCACTGGTATTTAATTCTTTACCTGTAACTAAATGCTCCATTAACATACAAACGTAGATCCCTTCATTTCCCATCAACTGATGATAAGGTTGAACATACGCATCATTGACTTCATAGGATAGAACTGACTCATTTTTACCAGTGGTTTTCCAGTATTGAATATTCACCAACAAAAACGTAAAATATACATTTATCTTTTTAAACGTTGGATGAACTACCCGCCTATATTTATCAGAACTGAGATCATGGGAGTAGAATAGCATCAACCCCATCGTACTCGGATCCACCCGGATTAGTGCCCAATCTTGAACTTCAATACAAAACGGAAAATAAACGTAATCGACATCTATAAAAGACGGATATGGGTTCAATTTTCCATTTGCATAGCTAACAGCTGTCTTGTTACATGAGTCTACTAAACATTCGTAAAAGTTTGGTGGTAGTATCGTCCAACGCATTTCTTTTCTAGTAGATTTTTCGACTTCTCTCTGTCTCCAATACATCATTCTTCCAACCCAACCTTGTATATGCTGGAAAAAAAAGGTTAATTAACAGTATAAAATAAATATATTAAATTAATATAATAGGTCAGAAAGAATAATACAATTGACTCAATGTATCCACCCTTCAAAAGTATAGCCCAGAAACGCCTTTCAAGTTTTACATAAGGAAAAATTACAGCTGAGTAACAAAATGAACTATCTCCGTTGTTATAAAATTCAATAACATCTTTTGACCAATCTGTAGACACGTCGTCAGGAAACGCCCATTTGCGGTTGCTAACTAATTGTTGTTGGTTTAACATGCTTGGTGACGATGACCGAGTATGTTTTGCTGATTTTCTCCATTTCTAAAAAACCTAATCAGACAATCTCTCAACTGGTTGAGAACTATACTGACCTAAAGTATCTCTAGCTGATCTGTCAGCCATGATAAATTGATTTAAAATACTTGTTAAGTTTTGTTTCAGTATATGTATAGTTTGTAAACTTTCTTTTTACTCCTAAGGTTTGATTAAAACTACCTTATGCTACCTTCCTTTACAATATGTTTCAGTTTCACTTGAACCTACTAACTCCGTTAGTGTTTTTATTTGTCTAACAAGTAAACATTAATTATTTAATTTTTTTTATGTTATATATATATTTATGTTTAAAAAGTTAAAATTAAAAAACTTATTAGTTATAGTAAGTGTTATTTTTAAAAATTTATAAAGTTAAAAGTACAATACTAAAAATAATAAAAGATTTGTGCAGTTAGTGTTATTTTTAACAAACCTTAGGGGGATAATGGTAACAAACCATACTTTTGACCCGAATCGCCTCGTTTGTAGTGTAATAGTCGGACGCCCGTTGAATATAGTCGAGCGCCTACACTGCATTAAATTTCCATTAAATTTTTTAAATTTTTATAGTCGTTCGCCCTAGGTCTATAGTCGCCTCTCGATTCAATCAATCATAGTCGTGCGCCTACAAGTATTTAATATCTATAGTCGTGCGTTTCTAAATATTTTCAATCATAGTCGTGCGCCTACAAGTATTTAATATCTATAGTCGTGCGTTTCTTAATATTTTTAAGTCTATAGTCGTGCGCCTACAAAACATTAAATGTGTATAGTCGTCCGCCTCGATTCGCCCAAAGTCGCCTCGATTCTATCAACCATAGTCGTGCGCCTACGAAGCCATTAATTTCTATAGTCGTGCGCCTAGGAAGCATAAAATGTCTATAGTCGTGCACGTCCGAAGCATCAAACCATAATTTAACTTTTTCAATTGGGGACCACGAATTCACTTCTCTCGTTCTTTTGTCGGAAGCACGTGTGGTGAACGACCTTCGTCAACGCCTTTTTGGACACGTGATCGTTTCACAACGCCTTTGGAGACCACGACAGTCGTCAACGACATTGGGGACCACTGTTAGATTCGACCATGTCGAATATCGTGAAAGATTTGGTTCAGGTTTGTTTGCTTTCAATATTATCTTGAATGGTTTCGTTCACGACATTGGGGACCACTGTTAAATTTTTTCCTTAAAAATTTTTTGCAGGGTAACTGTAACAAAGGAAGTCCGACAGGAATATTATTCTTGTAAAAAAAGTTATCAATTCTAATAAAAACTTACGAAAAATTTGGGATCAACAATGCTTTAGTAAGTGGTTGGACCTAAAGTCATATGAGTTTGATGGAGATCTTGTTCATGCAATTTTCCAAATGCAGGAGCCTAAGCCTGTTGACCCAGAGTATTTTGGTTTGACTTACAAGTTTCCTGATGGTAGTCAATTTAATTTTGGTCCTCATGAGTATTGTTTACTTACTGGTTTTAGTTTTGGTAATAACGAAATTATTCTTGAAGAGTTATGTAAAAATACGGATTGTGTAAATTTTAAGGAGTCAGTCATCGAAACGTACATTAATAGGGATCCGACAGTAAACCAACTATATGATTTTATTAATAGAAGTTCTCAAATGTTACAAGATGATGAAAAATTGGTTAAACTATGTGTGTTATTGTATTTATATTCTTTTCTAATGGGTGTCGAAAATACCAAAAAAATAGAGCCGTTGCATATGTTTTTGGTCAACGATTTTGATGACTGGAATAGATTCAATTGGGGTAGCTACTTTTGGTCCCGGACAGTGAAATCGTTAACTGATACGGTGTTTAAGAGGCAGCCAAACCACCAAAAGGGTGGATGTATTCACTCACAGGATTTGTTTGGCCATTTAAGGTATTTGTTTCTCATCTAATTAACTGTCTAGTTTAAGGTAATTGTTATATTAAGTAACAAGTTATTAACAATATTTTCTTTCTATTATTTCTAGCTTTGGGTGTATGAGATATTTCCGTATTTTGCCACACTTACCAAGAGAGAAGTAGCCATTCCTAGAGCATTAGGCTGGAGTGAGAATAATATATTGTCATGGCCTTCGATCTTGAAAATTCTAGTCCAGTCATTTAAGGTTTGTTTTAATTTTTTTTATTTGTATTTCGTAATTTTTAATTTTTTTAATTTGTGATCATCAGCCGGGCTCTGCTTTTTCTCCAAGAAGATTATTCCCTACAGATGATGAGAAGAACGAAGTTTGGTGGATTAACTCATGTGCTTATTTACAAGAAATGTATGATCTAAAAGTTAAAAGCACGGGCCAAAATGTAGGGTGTGGTAAAGATGATGATTCACCTCCAAAAAAATTTGAGTTTGACAAGGTTTCAAGTTTAGATGATAATGAATTCGTTGAAGACGAAAACTTCGATATCGACAACTTAAACTTTGAGCAACAAGGTTTTTTAAATACCCTCCTTAACAAAGAAAACATCAATGCTAACGCTAATCCAAATCCGAACCAAACTTACAATGCAACTCACATCTCGAATGATCATTTTCAAGAGCTCCTGAATAGTGTCCAACGGATTTTACAGAATCAGAATATACAGGATACTTATTATAAGGTTAATATGTTTATTTGGACTAAATACTTTATAACTATATCACATTTATTTCATATAAGATATTATGTATTCAGGGTTATTTGGACCGGGAGGCCAAAAGTTTCATGAAAACCTCATTACAGAGGCAAGATGAAATATACCAAATGTTATTGGATATCTCGCCTATAAATTCGAAGCTAGAGGTAACTTTGAAAAAATAAATTTATTATTAAATAATGAAATTGGTAGGTTGTTATTTCTATGTACAAATATTTATTTGCTAATGTGGATGTTTCTATATACAAATAACAATAGCCTGAAACGGAAATTGAAGATGTCGAAGGGGATCTTGGCAAAGATGTACCAAACATGTCTGCAGATGATATGAGAACACCTGCCATGCAATCAATCCCATCAATTCAATCTGTAAGTAAAAGACAAAACTTAAATATTTTTTAACACACTTATACTTAATAGTTGTTTTTAAGAAAGTAAATGTTATTTTAGGAACCTAGGAGGCGGAAAAGTAAACGACAACGTTTTCCATCCAGATATTATGTAACGCCTTTTCGTCCTCTAGAGAACACACCACGTATAGAGAAACAAAAGAATAAAAACTCTATCGCGGATTCTGAGCTCGAGGAATTATGTGGAAGAAGTTACTATTGGATTTGGTCAACCTTACTCCCACAATATGCGATCGATAGTGAGTTTTGGAGAGTGCTCCTAGGTAAACAAGCTGGTGGGTGGATAGAAGATGAGGTAGATTTCCCATTTAAATAATATTTTTCTGATAATAAATATTTAAGGGTATATTTAATTACCAATGTGGCTGATTGTATAACCACAATTTGTTTTAACAGCATATCAACTGCTGGATTAATTACTTACTATTGAATAGACCTGAGGACGCCACATGGACTATATTGGGAAGGCTGATCCTGGAAACAAAGTTTAAAGAGGAAGAAAAAAGGAGCAACGATCGAGGAGATTGAATTTTTTATTATTCAAAGTATTATTAAATGTAGTAAACTATATACAAATTTTTTAAAATTTTTGGGTTATCTTATTGTTGGTAGAATATATTATAGTCGTGCGAGTGTACATTATTGGTAGAATATAACTTCTTGAAAAATATAAACACATAGTCGTGCGCCTATAACTTTGAAAAAATTAACGATAGTCGTGCAATTATACATTATTGGTAGAATACAACTTCTTGAAAAATGTAAAAACATAGTCGTGCGCCTATAAATTTGAAAAAATTACTTCTTGGAAAATGTAACCATAGTCGTGCGCCTATAACTTTTCGAATATACATAGTCGACGACCTATAGTCGTGCGCCTATACATTAGAATATACATCGTTAGAATATACCTTGAAAAATGTAACCATAGTCGTGCGCCTATACATTAGAATATACATCGTTAGAATATACCTTGAAAAATGTAACCATAGTCGTGCGCCTATACATTATTGGTAGAATATACCTTCTTGAAAATATACATATAACATCATTTTTTAACGTAAAATTAAAAATCTTTTAAATTGTATTCAAACTTTTGAGAATTTTGAGTAGTAGACATTGTATTTTCAATAATGTACTGACGAAAGTTTTCCGAGTTAACGAAGTTGGTTTGCTTTATGCTTCTCGAGCTAGAACCGACTTCGGAAGAGAGTGGCCGTCGACAGCGATCACGGGTGTGGCCTATTGCATGACATCTAGAACATTCTCTCGGTCGAGAATCCTCACCTTATGAGGGAATACGTTTATTTTCAGGGGGGCGTCCAGCTTGTCTTTTATTCATATGAGGTGTAGCAATTTTACTAAAGTCTTCTGGAATTTCCCAATTAAGTGGATCAGGAACAGAATACACAGACTCCGCATAAGTTGCACGATGAACTTCGCTTCGAAACCAATGTACAGCCCATTGACTACAATCACTTTCCTTTAAAAATGTTGAAGCTGATATTGCATGACAACATGGTAAACCAGACAATTGCCATATGCGACATTCACAACTACGGTTTTGCATATCTACTACACATCGACGTTTACCGTCGTCAACGTTAAATGCAGAACCATTTATCCCGGCAACTGTCCAAGATCTACATTTTCTTATCCTTCTAAATATCTTACTTTCAGCCCATGGAGTAAGGAAATTTTTATTTTTTTCTGGTAAAAAAAAAACTAATATTAATAAACCACACATCATAGGCAAAAACAAAAAAAAACATGTTTATTACTATAAAAATTACCGGCGGCTTGACGACGTTCAAAATACCACCTTTGTGTCACGTCTGTGAAAAAATCTAAAACTTTAGTGATCGGCAACTTTCTGGCTTGTACGGAGAGAGCATTTACAGACTCCGCACTGTTTGAGGTCATATAATTATAACGGTTGCATTGAGCGAATGCTCTTGTCCATTTTTCCGGAGGAATATGATTCAAAGTTTGTAACACATCTGGACGATGTTTAACAAGTATGTTTAAATGATGTTTAAAATCATTGACTGTGTAAGTTTTACATGTGGCCCACCACATGTCATTTTGAGCTTTACCATTCAAACCTAAAGACATTAACAAGTGGCGACAACAAACACAATGATAGGCCAAGGGAAAAACCGTTCTTATTGCCAAATCAATTGATGCTGCTCGGTCAGATATAATCAATAGGCTTGGATTTTCTCCAATACACTCTTTAAGTTTGGACATAAACCATATCCATTCTTCCCCACTTTCTGTTTTGCCAATTCCATATGCAATTGGTAAAATCTGATTGTTAGCATCCATACCAACTGCCAAAAACATTGTTCCTTTGAAAGTACCCTTCAAATGTGCTCCGTCAATAATTATTATTGGTCGCATATGCTGAACAAAGCTTCTTACCTGAAAATTGTAGAATTAATTCGGATTGCAAAAAATAAAATTAAGTATTTTAAAGAATATGATTACCACAACACCAATAGCAATGAAGCACTTCTCAAAACGGGCCAATTCATCAGTTTCAATATGAGTCACCGTTCCAGGATTTGCTTTTTGAAGATTGTAGCAATATAAAGGTAGAGTTTCAAACGACCCCTCAGGCGAACCGTTAAGAAGAGCATCCGCATAACATCTACCCGCCCAGGCTTGTTTGTACGATATGTTAGCTTTAAAACGCTGATTGATATCTCTAACAATTTCTTTACCTCGATAAACACGACCTCGCCCGACGTCTTTAAATTGCTCTTTAATAATATGACCCAAAACTTTTTTATTTGCGTTACGCGTAGTAGGATACGTTTGTGTCTTAGAACAAGTATGAACATTATTGAAATATGTGACATGAAAGGCATTTGTCTTACTAATGTTACATGCTCTCAATAGCCACTCGCAACCATCAGAAATACATCGGGCCACATATCTTTCTTTTGAAGATTTAAGAATTTTAAACTCAAAACCATCAACCAAAGCCAATAAACCTAGTTCTAATTTTAGCTCCTCGTTGTCTTTAAAGATCCTACCATTAAATGGATGAGATGTAGAACCTTCTCTGTTCTTTTTTTTTTAGAAAATGTGTTGAAAATCGGGGTTTGAAAATTTTTATAATTTGAACTTTCTGGACTGAAAGAATAATTGTTAGAAATCAAATCTTCTTCATTTTCAACATTAAAATTCAAGTCTGGAAGTAAAGGTTTTTTTAAATCCCATACAGGATCCATAACTTCTTTAGATAAACCAACATTATAACCTCCGATATTACCAGATTCAACTGTATACAAATAAAAAATTAAATTTTCATTTTTTTCTGCGCGTTTTAAAAAAACATTGATATCATGATCATCAAGTATGTCAACAGGATACGTGTCCGTTGACGATTTATAAGATAACCTAGAGACATTTTCTAAATTAAAATTAGTTGATATATAAGTTAGCAATTGCGAATAACTAAAAGTGGTGTCTAAACACACACCACGTCTAGTACAATCATATGGAACATAATCAAAATTACCGTTAATTTGTTCCCACTGCCCACCACAGCAAACCACAATGTTTGTAAGCTCCATCTAGATAGACTTTCCTAAATTAATGTGTGAGAATCAAATGACAAATACATTACCTATTTATAGCACCACCCATATTAATAAAATATTAATAAGCATATTCAATATCAATATCAATTCAAGAGAAGAGTACTACACAGACCAATCATTAATTAATAATAACATCATCATTAATAACAAAATTACAACATAATATTCTTACAACTGAAATAAAAATCATAAATTTTGCTAATATAGCTATCTAACTTTCCATAACAACTGAAATAATGCAAAATTACAACATTCAATATTGTCTCTTTTACTGCATATGGAGACAATTACTTATGGCTAAACATTAGTAAAAGCGTAAAACCAATTAAAGACATATCTTTGTCTCACATATAAAAATAAACCCGTATGGCTGTTATAGGAAACTGTATTAAGTAGTACTCGATAAACATGATTTCAACAAATATTTATTGAGTAGAAATGATACAGTTTCTTATATTAGACATTATATATATAAAAAAAAATATGTCATTGAAGATATGGCATTACAAGTGTGAGTGTGAATTTCTTTTCAAATAAAACTTAGTAAATCTGATTGAGAAAAATTAAAATCATTTTTGAATAAAATGATGTTTAACACTTTATAAAATAATGACATTTTAAAAAAAACTTGCATTGAAAACGAAATTAAATGCTTGCATTTATAGGTGTGAAGTTCGGCTTATCAATAGTCGAACGACTATAGTCGGACGACTACAGTCGGATTAGCAATAAGTATAGTCGGACGACTATAGTCGATTAGCAATAAGTATAGTCGGACGACTATAGTCGGACGACTATAGTCGGACGACTATAGTCGATTAGCAATAAGTATAGTCGGACGCCTGTAATTAAAGGAGATTAATTATGGGCATTAAATTAGGTTTTTATATATAGTCGGACGCCCATAGTCGAAACGCCCATGAGTCTAAAGGACAGTCGAGAACGCCTACGACATACATGTCAGAAGGGCGTCGACGACTACTAAAGGGATGGGCGTTGTCGGTTATGCTCTCATAGGCGTCGACTATGCAAGACACGTGGAATGTGTTAAGTGGTTAAAATGGATAGTCGATTTGTAAAACGCCTATAGGCGTGGCGCCTATGGCAGAGTAAGTCAAAGGGGACAAAATGGGAAGTCAAAGGTCATAAGGGACAAAATGGGAATTTTCCCTTTAAAATAAGCATGCTGTCCACGTTCACTTTTATTAGATCCAAAATTAAGCTCTTTTGGAATGATATGGATTTGTTTCAAAGTCCCCTTATCCTCGTTAACAAACTTCCGAAGGTGATATCTGCTAGTAATGATTCACGTTCTTATTTTATGCATCCTCAAACCAGTCCATTAAATTTCACATTTCGAATACCGGCCACATAGCAAATTCTTTGGGATCGATCTAGTAGTGCCATTGTGAATGATTGTGTTAGCTATTCAAGTTCCTTGTCGCGACTGTTCGGTTTATCCCATTTGTGAGCTCTCACGCAAGTGTTACCATCAGCGTCTCAACTTACAACTTAATTGTTTCGATTATGAGGTAACAGTTCGATCTTCATTTTTTTTCGGTATATATATGTTTCGTAAATTAGTTTTATGCAATCCCAACTTGCTCCTAGCGACATCAAAGGCTAGTCATATTTTTAGTAGGTTGAACTCCTGTCCGTCCATGTTGTTTAGGTGTGTTAAATGTTATCAAAAGATTATCTAATTTAGGTTGATCTAGATTTTATACTACCTGTTCGTGGTATGAAACATCATAAACTAACATCTAAAACGGCGAGTTCAGATTTGTTTGAGTTTTACAAAATGCCCCTGTACTTTATGAGTTTATTCCTTAAGGTGTGTGTCACTTAACTTTTATAATGATGGTCACTATTAAGGGACTATTATTTGATTGTTATGTTGATTAATGAAACTTTAAGAAATTATCTTACCTTTGAATGGTGGTAGGCAAGAGAGATACACACCAACTGTTTGTCTAAATGTCTTAGTGAAGAAAATTTGATATTAAAGATGTTAAGTGGTTCAATAAATGCTTTTTTTTAAAGTATATGTTTAATTTCATTGTAAATGTCACATCTTGTGAAGTAAGATGTTGGTCATTAATTTTTGAGTTTTCAAACAAAAAATGACATTGTATCTTATGACAAAATGTAAATGGGTTGCTAGAATAGTGACAATGTAAGATGTTTATCTTGCATGTAGTTTAGGCTTACAAAAAAAAAAGTATTGTAAAACGATGAACTGTATCTTTGTATACAGAAGTTTAGAAGGTTGTATATAGTATAAATTGACTCTGGACAACTTCCAACCTATTCCTATTTTAGCTGAACTTTTTTATTTGACTCGTTAAAAATATGTTCAATAACGAGAGAAACTATAAGGATTAACTACAGCTTAGTGGACGAGATACTAGAGCTCCAATATGACTACAGTGGGTGTCACACTGTTGTACTTTTTAAATGTACATGGTTTGATAATGATCATGGTTTGTCATTTTGATATTATTTATCTCAACATTCTTATTCATTTAAATGCAGGGTGTATACATTATGGATGCTGGTACAGGTGGTGGAGGTGGTGGCAGTGGTGCTCGTGCTGGTGGTGGTGGATCCATTACTCATGGCGGAAAGGTAGCTCTAGTTACTCATGATGGTAGTAGTATACGTGGTAGTAGAGGGGCTACTCGCAGTGGTAGTGGTGTCCGTGGTATTTATATTCAAGAGCCTGATTTTGGCAGCAGTAATCGCGGTGGAAGTGGTACTCGCAGGGGAATTGACACTCGTGGTATTCATTTTCAGGAGCCCGATTCTGACAGTGGTACTCGTGGTGGTAGTGCTACTCGCGGTGGTATTAGTGCTCGTGGTGGTAGTGGTACATACGATACTTATGTTGAAGAGTCTGATTCTTGTAGTGCCGCTCATGCTACTTTTGAAAGACAAGGATCCGAAGATTCTAGTTATAAATGCAAAGGTAAAAAACAGTTGAAGAAGGAAAGAGACAAACTTGTGGGAAATACACAATACTACGTGGTGGTAAAACTGGGGGTTAGCTGGTAGTCATAGTCGTATGGGTCGCAGTGATGAAATGGCTGATTTGGATGGGGTGTTACGTAATATAAGGATACATGATATATACGTTGATGAGGACGAGTGAGATTATGAAAAGATGATGATAGTCATGAGGGTGATGTCAATGAGAATGAGACTGATGAGAATGTTGATTTTTAGGATGGTAGTTTAGAGAATAGTGGTGGTAAGGGTGATGGTGGTAAGGATGATATTGGTGGTAACAGGCCATGGATTAAACGTTGTGGAAAAAAGTATGTTTCTAAATCTAACTTTTAATTTATCTTGTTTATAAATGTTAAAAGTATGTCTTTTTAGTTATTTTATTATTGTAGGTTTGCAAATGGGCGCGTTCATAGGAGTGCTATTGGTATACTAGACCAAAAACTTGACGGGATTTGGCCCATGTTTTCAATGATTCCACATAGTAAGTTAAAGGAAATGTTTAATACATTTCGGGTAATATATTAACTAGTACTGTTTTTATTCTATAACTTTATTGTTTTCTACTTATAGTTATACATTTGTTTTGTATGTTTTATAGACCAGGTGGAGATGAGACCCACGAGACGAGCAACACATCTATGATGGATTCCTTAACGTGTTGGCGGGTCGTTATCGAGACAAATGGGCACATCTAAGATTAGAATCTAAAAAGAAAGCAAGGGCCGACGGGTATGCTATTGCGACAAGGAAATGAAATTCGATATAACTCGAAATTATATGCCCGCTAAGGTGCCTCTTGAGAGATGGAAACATTTGTGTGATGTAAGGCTGTATATATATATATTATATTATTTTTCTCTTTAAATTTAATTGTTATTTATATATTATATACACGTATTTTTACAATTTGCAGATTTGAATTGAGACACCAAAAAATGGTCACATAGATCACAAGCAGGTCGGAACAATCGTAAAAATGATCTATCACGTCATACAGGCGGGTCCATGGGTTTTGATGAACACCGAATCCGTCTGGTAAGCTAATCATATTTCTAGAATTTATTGATTGTTTGTATATTTAACACATGTCAATATTTTATGTAGGAGAAATAAAAGGGTGGAAAGGTTGGCTATGATCTAGTCTTTGTTGATACTCATGCCACCAAAGAGACTAAGAAGAGATTACAAGGTGGAGAAATTAATATTAAAGACCTGGAGGAATTAGAGTTTGTAACCCAACGATCAAAACGGTCATTTGTAAGTTATCACACACACGTGCGCGCACACACACACACACATATATAAAGACAATGAAATGTTGCAACTGCATATTGTTATTGTGGCTAGAGTTTCTAGAGCATAGCAAAATTGCATCAACTTTAATTACAATTTGACTTCCTTGATTTGATGAAAATGTAGGCGTCGTTTCAAAAGGAACTAGAAAAGGAGTATGGGTCAACCAATGATCAAAACCCAAATCGTGGTGACTTAGCTGTGTGGGAGCGTCTCAATCCTGATAGTCGTGGTAACATGTTTGGGATAGGATCATCTGATCAAAATTTTGTGGTTAATGGGATACAACCATCATTTTACGGGTGTGGATCATATAATGATGTTGGGCAATCGCAGAAGGTATCCTATTATTGTTAAGTCAAATGCATTATAATATTGGTGTGTTGTGTATATGCATGTGTTAGCTTTTGTACGTGTGTGAGTGTGTATGTGTTGGAATTTGTTAGTGCGTTTACGTGTAAGACTCGTTTAATTGAAAGATTAAAACTTAAAATTTCTTAATGTGATATAGATCAAGATTAGAAATTTGTGATTCCTATGCTTTAAGTTGGATTTTAAGTTCAAGATTGAAAATTTATGTTTTATGATACTATTATGTGTTTTGGTTGAGCTATTGTTTGTAGTAACTGTTATTTGGCTTGCAATTTCTAAGTTTTGTGATTTGATTGTTTAGCAAGTTTGTATTTGATTTGATTGTTTAGAAAGTTTGTAACTGATTTGATTGTTTAATAAGTTTATACTTGAGTTTTTTGACCCATTTGAATTGAACATAGTTTTAGCTTGATAAAGTGCGTTAGGGTTATTTTGACCCATTTGAATTGACATTAGATTAAGTATAGTTTCATAATTTAGGTTCGGGTCATTTTGACCCACTTAAATTGAATGTATATAGCTTTAGCTTCATATGTTTGTTCGTTTTTTACGTATTTAATTTGAAAGTTCTAGCTTCATGAAGTGGGTTGAGGTCTTTTCGCTTATAAATCTTACTTTTACAAAGATGACTATTAATTATATATGTTTTAACAAAATATAGGTTCACGACGTTTGTTTGGAACTAGAAAGAGAATGTGAGGCTCGAGAAAACTTGAAAAACCACTTGGAACAATAGGAAATTGATAGAGAAGAAGAGCGAGAACAAGCATGTGTTGAACGAGAAAAAGAACGGGCCGAACGCGAGAAGCTACAAAATCAAATTAATGAAATATTGAAGAGATTTGGTAACAAGTAAATTTTATTTGTTTGTACTTGACTCGTTTGTTTTTTGGATTAACTACTAGCTACTTGACTTACGGTTAATTTATATGATTAGCTACTATTTGACTCGTTGGTTTTTAGATTAACTACTAGTTGACTTGTCAGTTTTTCCCGTATATTTATAAAGTTTTATTTGCATTAATTTTGTAAAATAGTTTTTAATGCAAAAAAACAAATAAAAAATAATAATTTCCGCCAGTATAATATTGCAAATACTAAAACTATGGCATAACTTTTAATCGGAGTTTTGTCGCAAAAACAAAAATATAAAATCAATAAATGTTTATATTTGTCGGTAGTTTGTCGCAAATAATAAAATTATGACATCAACTTTTGTCTTATTTTTGTCGCAAAAAAAAGTCATACAAAGTATAAATTTTCACGTTTGTCGGCAGTTTGAAGTTGTTATAAAAAACAAATTCTACAAATTGTCATTATTTTGTCGCAAACAAAAAAATTAAGAAAACCTAGTTTTGTGGCAAAATTGTCGTAGATATTGCAACAATACTGTATTGTCGTACTGGCATAGCAAAAGTTGTCGCGGTTTTGTCAAGAACAAATTTGCTACGGGCCTTTTTCCTACAACATGATTTTGTAGCAAATTTGTCGGTACTTTCGTTTGACGACAACATTACGACAAATATGTTTGTCTCAAAAAATAATATTTTTTAGTAGTGTTTTTAGGCCAAGTTGATCGGTAGACTCGTCAACAAAATCGTCTTATGGAGAAAATCATGGCAAAAACCTTTAACCTTTACATGTAAAACCCTTCAGCTCAGACTCGAACACGAGTTACCTCAAATTTAAACTTCATTATCATGTCTTGGAACAAATGAGTAGAGAGTTAGATTTGAAACTAAATCTTTAATTAAGAATATTAAGTCTTACCCTAACCACCCATCAAATGAGTTTACTACCTTTAGAGATTGCGATGAGTTGTTTTTTTCATAATGATCACTTTCTCCCTTCACAATATTCACCGATTGTTAGAAATCACCTACCCTAATGGTGATGAGTAGGGATTTTCAGAATCTATCTAATAATTCTAACTTTTAGGGGGTTATTTTTGGGGGATTTTTTTTTATATTAAGAAATTTGGGTGGGAAATTGAATGGAATTTTAACAATGCATGCATAAGTTGATAGAGTAAAATTTCTTAAATATAAAATATTTACAAATTGTTAAACATAATGATTATAATTTCTTTACAAATATTATTATTTAACCCGTGTATAACACACGGGTATTAAACCTAGTTTACTTGAATAAATCTTAAACCAAACTCCCATGTGAACAATTTCTTGTAATTGGACTCACTCATTTTTCAAAACAGACTCACTCATTTTTCAAAACAATTGAATTTCAAAGGGTATTTTCAATTTAACATATTTCTTCCCAATTTTCATAATGATATATATGTTGTCCGTACTTTATCTGATTGGATAGGTAATATATATTTTCTTTATTTTGGGGCGTTTAATTAAAGATCGATTAAAATATCTTTCCACGAGTTGTCTTCACTCTCGACTCTTGCATGGATCATAATTTTTTATTATTTTTTTTATGTTGTTTTTCCGCTAATAAAAGCATAAATAAATACATCAACATCCTTCACACAACACCAAAACTAAATTAAACATCCATCAATGGAACTCATACTTATTGTGGTTCTAGTACTCTTATCATACATTCTAATCCGAGCCACTTTCGCAGTTTTTGGTTTCGGCGAACCCAAGAACTTACCTCCAGGCCCAACTCGGCTGCCGATAATCGGAAACCTTCATTTGCTTGGTAACCAACCAAACCGATCCCTAGCGAAACTAGCCGAAACCCATGGCCCCATAATGTCTTTAAAACTTGGTCACATAACCACAATTGTCATCTCCTCATCTACTGCAGCCAAAGAAGTACTCCAAAAGCAAGACCTTGCTTTCTCCGCACGTCATATCCCAGATGCGGTGACGGCCCGTAACCACGCCCAACATGCGGTTGTATGGCTCCCCGTTGGCACCGAATGGCGCATTTTTAGAAGGATCCTTAATACCAACATCTTCTCCAACAACTCCCTTGAAGCCAAGCAACACTTGAGGAGCCAGAAAGTTGAAGAGCTAATAGCATACTGCCGAAAAGCGAGTCTTTCGAATGATTATGTGGACATTGGACGTGCTGCTTTCAGAACGTCGTTGAATCTTTTATCCAACACTCTTTTCTCTAAGGATCTTGTAGACCCGAATGAGGACTCGGGTAAAGAGTTTAAGGATGTGATTGAAAACATCACCGAGGATGCTGCTAAACCAAATGTTGTGGATTTTTTCCCTGTGTTGAAGAAAATTGATCCGCAAGGGATTCGGAGAAAAATGGATCGTCATTTTGGGAAGGTTCTTGAGATATTTGACGAGTTGATCCAAGAAAGGCTACGAAACGGAACATCGAATGAAGGTGATGTGCTGGATGTGTGTTTGAAATTCATTCAAGAAAACACCAACGACTTCAATCAAACAGACATGAAGAGTTTGTTTTTGGTGAGTAAGTTATGTAGGTCTATGGTATTTTTAAAGTTATTGTTGATAAAACAAGGTACGTGTATAGTGAAATTTACACCTAGATCTAAAAAGACATATCTAGAAGCAATTAGTCAATGCCGGTCCTAAAAATTTTAATGTCATCTACGCGTTGGAGAAAAAGCCCCCCCGACACTAGCGGGTTAAATAACAATGTTTAAAAAGAAAATTGTAACTATGATGTTTAATTATCTGTGAATATTTAATATTTAAGAATTAAACTTCATATATATAATAATTCAAGGTTTTAAGGGGTAACCTTTGGAGGAAATTTTTTATAAAAAGAAGTTTTAGAGGGAAGATATGAAATACCATGCATGAGTTGATGAAACAAAATATCTTTAAATATTAAATATTTACAAATTTTTAAACAAAATAATTATAATTTTATAAATATTATTATTTAACCCGTGTGTAACACACGGGTGTTAAACCTAGTTTACTAATGTATGGTGGTGAAAATTTTCCTCTAAAACTTCTTATTATAAAATAAAAATAATTTCCTCTAAAAATTTGTCCTCTACCTTTAATTTATTAGATAAATAATACAATAATAGAACAATGATATAAATAAATAAATAAAATAAACAATACATGAGTTAAAATCCAAATTGTTTTAAGCCAAATAAAATCAACCAGGATGAGTTGAAGTATAAAAAACAAAGACTCAACCTTTATTTTTATGTTATTATTGTACAATCAATATTATATTATTATTCTATTTGTTTACTAAGATTGGTTGGAAAACTAAAAAAAATATATAGCTCAGACCATATGTAACGGTGAAGTCTTAAAGAGTTCTATGACAAGTCTACATCAGCATGGTAAGGTTTTTGAACGCCTTCTACACAGTGCCAAAAATGAATTTACCCTTTAAAGCACCCCTACGTAATGGGAATGAGGTGTTTTTGGACGTTTTTGAGCTGTAATAAGACGTTTTTTAATGATAAAAAGCCCAAAAACACCCTAAAAATACCCCCAATACACATGGTCTCACAGCCACACACTATACAATTGCTTTGGAAAGTGAGTTTTTAAAAATTTTACCAATTTACATTATTACCCTTAAAAGTACTATTCTTCTTCCCTCTTCCATGTAAATCTTTAATCGCGTCATAGTCGAAAACATATTCCGGTGAACACTTATTACCATTTTCCTCTTTTCTTCAAACATTTTTTTGCTTTAGTTACTATAGGATTAATAATCTTTACATGTAGTTTTTCTCCAATGATGCCCCCTCGAGATAGTGTCGTGGGTTGTTGCTCATACTGCACGTGCCCATGATCAGCTTGCAATTAGTGAAAAACACCTATTAAGCATAGGCGTATAGCCAGCTAAGGATTGTAGATGTTTGTTCGCTTATGGGATCTTTTTTGATTAGTGAATATGTATTTTTGGTGATAATTTTTTTTATTTTATTGAAATCCCTTATATTATAAGAATCATATATCAATGTAAGATAAACGTTAACCCTATATTCTTTTATATAGGATTTGTTTGCCGCTGGCACTGATACGACGTCAAACACATTAGAATGGACAATGGCAGAAATACTACGCAACCCGCACACCATGATTAAAGCCAAAGAGGAGCTTAATGAGGTTATTGGCAAAGGTAAAATTGTAAAAGAGGAAGATGTCTTAAGGCTACCCTACTTATCGTGCATAGTGAAAGAAACTTTACGTTTGCATCCGCCAGTCCCCCTTCTCCTTTCTCGAAAAGTTATCAAACAAGTAAATCTCAATGGGTACACCATCCCGGAGAACTCACAAGTGTTTGTGAACGCATGGGCCATAGGACGAGACCCAGCCGTATGGAGCGACTCACTAATGTTTAAGCCAGAAAGATTTTTGGATTCTGGGCTTGATGTCCGCGGTGGAGATTTCAACCTTATCCCATTTGGTGCTGGAAGAAGAATATGTCCAGGTTTGCCACTCGCAATCCGAATGATTCCTATGATGTTAGGCTCACTACTCAATAATTTTGATTGGAAACTTGACCCAAAAATCCAACAAGAGGGTTTGGACATGAGTGAGAAGCTTGGACTTACCTTATCAATGGCCAATCCTCTTTGTGTTGCTCCAGTACCATTAAATAATTAGCTTCCATTCATTCATATGACATTTATGGTCCATTACGATCTTTATAATTATCTCAATATATTATGTAAGCTAGACGCATGTTTTTATTTTAATCTGTTCTAATATATGTGACAGTGAAAATAATATTTGTGATAGGTTTCAAGTGCTATGTGTACGTGTATCTATGAATCTATGATGTGTATATTGTAATAGGCTAAATGCATATTTTCTCTTCAAAACACTTTAAATGCATATTTACCCGGTCAAAAAATCAAATGCATATTTCCCAATATAAACAACTTTAATTTGCAAATATACCCATTTTTAATAAGGTCATTTAGTTAACATTGGGTATATATGCAATTGATTTTTTTAGTTGGAAAATATGCAATTAGTGGTGTTTATAGGGGTAAATATATAATTAAATTTATTGTAATTAACTAATTACATCCGTCTTTGATTAGGGCCGGCTTGTTAGATTATTAGAAATTAAAGATGGGCTCTACATCATTTAGGTTTTTTAATTTGTTTTCTAAGATGAAAATCCTAGTTCTTAGTCTATATATATCACATGTTTGTATTTTAATTGGTGCATACTAAAATATAATAAGATTCCTAATTGCACTGCATTCATCGAACCACTATTATTATTATTATTATTATTATTATTATTATTATTATTATTATAATAATAATAATAATAATCATAATAATAATAATATATTGGACTTACCATATATTTTCCAAGGAAAATAAAGTTTGGTAAATCACCATTTCGAGGTTCAAGTTAGGATTATTTCTCTTAAAACTTTATAAAACTAATTCTTTTTTTTTTGTTGTTTTGCTTGTTTCTCGGAATATATTCGTACCAAACCATGTTACCAACAAATATTATGTTGTATAACTTGTGTTAAGGTCTTATTCCAAAAACTTATGGCTCATATGCCTTCCTATATATCTTTCTTAAAACCACTAAGTAATATACAAATAAGAAGTGAGTGGAACCGAACCATGTTTCCAAACAACTATGTTGGAGGACTTGTGTTATGGTATAGAAATGGTGATGTTGAGGACCTTGGTTCTACAACTAAAATTTCCACCATTCCTCACTTGATTACTTAGTAAACAAAGAAGTCATTTTATTTATGTATTTCCTTTCTTGTACTCATGACCATCCGAATCATCAACCATGTTGATGGTTTTGTGCATTGGTGACAAACTTGAGGTTATAATGCCTCCATGCTTGACAATACATGACTATACTTGATAATATATACATATATATATACATATAATACTATCTCCGAACCATAATATTAACCCAATCCATGGTTAAATATTATGTGTTAAGGTGTACGATATACTAATCTTATGCTTCCTTATTTTGGACTTCTAATGAGTGTTTAACACTCATGAAAAACACACAAGTAATAGTGTCCAAATAAGTGTCTAAGTAGTATATATTTTTATGTATTTTCAAACGTATACTTTTCATTCACTACCAATTACAAATTCTTATACTTATACACACCTTATTCACCAATATAGGGTGACCTTGGTGATTCCTTCTCTCAATGAAACAACCCGAAATTTTTTTTTTTTTTTATACTTCCAAAAATATATTATCAGAATCAGAGTAGGTCCCAGTTTACATCCAAAACTTGTCACTCGTAGTGACGTGTCATTTCATTATATATTTATTACAACAAAAACAAGATCGTTTTACAACGACTTTATTTTACAAATTATTAAACATAAGAGTAGGGTTCTTCATCCGTCCAGCCGTGTCCATGAAGCTTTAATCATTTAGAGGCGCTTTTCCTGAAAACATTTAAATATATTTTTATTAGCTTTCGCTAAGTAAGTACACTCTTTTTATCTCAAAGCATATTTTCTTTTGTTTGGGATCAACACCCAAAACTTATTTTATTTAATCCCTATTACTCCATTGGAATTCACACAGATTTCCTTGTGGGTTTAATAAAAACCCTTAGGGATTATTAACTCCACTTTTTATATTTAATCCTCATTACTCCGTAGGAATTCACACAGATTTCCTTATGGGTTTAACCCTTGAGGATTATTGTCTCCACTCTTATATTTAATCCTCATTACTCCGTTGGAATTCACACAGATTTCCTATGGGTTTTAACCCCTGAGGATTATTAACTCCGTCATTTATTATTTTATTTGTGTGATTTAATACCCGAACCCCTTGGGATTTATCACCACTTTATATCCCATTTTAAACCATCCATACACATATTTAGATCAAAAATCATAATAACAACATATATCATATATATAAACTTGTTTCATCTCCACAAAATAACACAAATTTATAGCATATAACATGCTTACATGATTTAGTTATGAGTTAATTAGTGTACTTACAATCACACTTTTATAATCAATAACCACGTATAACATATAAAATGATTTACTTAAATACGGTTCAGTGTACTTACCTCTGACTCGAGTGTAAAAGATAAATGTTAGTTACGACAATCTTCAAATAATAACACTTCCTATTTGCTCAAATGTCTCGTTCAACAAATTGTTTATAAAGGTGATAGATATAATTCTAATGTCTTGCACCTCTTAACTTGTACATATATATATATACTCTATAATGGTAGCCTCAAGAATCCTCCTGAAGGTTTTTGACAAACTTATCTTCATGTTAGTTTAAAATATATGCATATACATATGCCGACTTCACAAGTACAAAACATATTATTTTATTATATCTTTGTTATATGTATATTTAAAAGTTAGCTAAAAATCTTATTATCCTTTCACAATATTAGTTTCCATATCATATTTAGTTTTGTTAACTACTTCAAACACATATATTCATAAGAATATTGTTATCATAAATACTTTTATAGTTATTATTACATTAATACCATGTTTAACTAACTTATCTTATTATAAGTAGGCACATCTTTTGTCACTAACTCGTCTAATAATGTCTTAAGCTTAAATTTTATTTTAATCGTGAACGAGATGTTACAAATCTACCCCACTTATTTAGGTTTCGTCCTCGAAACCTGTCGTACCTGGAATAATTCTGGGTAATACTTTCTCATTTCCTCCTCGGCTTCCCATGTAGTGTCAGAACCACGTCTGTGCTTCCACTGTACTTTCACTTGACTTATTTCTTTATTTCTAAGTTGCTTAACTTTATAATCAAGAATCGCCACAGGCTTTTCCACATAGTTAAGCTTTTCATCCACTTCGATGTCATTTAACGGAACACATGCTGTTTCATCAGCTAAACATTTTCGTAAATATGATACATGAAACGTGTTATGGATTCCGTTTAACTCCTCGGGTAATTCCAAACGATACGCCACTTGCCCTACCCGATTAATAATTTTAAACGGGCCAATAAACCGTGGGCTCAACTTGCCACGTTTACGGAAACGAATCACACCTTTCCATGGAGAGACTTTCAACATAACATAATCTCCTTCTTGAAATTCAATTGGGCGTCTTCGTTTATCTGCATACGACTTTTGTCTATCTTGAGCCGCTTTTAAGTGTGCTCTAATTTGATCAATCTTTTCATTTGTTGCTTCTACCACTTCTTTGTTTTCAAGTTCTCTTTGACCGACTTCTCCCCAACACACAGGAGTGCGACATTTTCTACCATAAAGCATTTCAAACGGGGGCATCTTAATGCTTGAATGGTAACTATTATTATAAGAGAACTCTGCCAAGGGCAAATACTTGTCCCAACTGCCACCAAAATCAATACTACATGCACGTAACATATCCTCGAGAGTTTGAATCGTTCTTTCGCTTTGTCCATCTGTCTGTGGGTGGTACGCCGTACTGATTAATAATTTAGTGCCCATTTCATGTTGAAATTTTCTCCAGAATCTTGAGGTGAAACGCGTGTCCCTATCAGATACAATAGATACTGGTACTCCATGCCTTGATACCACCTCATTAATATATTCTTCCGCCATTCGTTCAGATGAATAAGCTTCACGAATGGGTATAAAGTGAGCACTTTTTGTCAAACGGTCAACAACTACCCATATTGCATCATAACCTTTGGCTGTTTTAGGTAGTTTTGTCACTAGATCCATTGTAATATGCTCCCATTTCCACAATGGAATTTCAAGTGGTTGCATCTTTCCATATGGCTTTTGGTGTTCAGCTTTGACTTGTAAACAAGTCAAACACCTCTCCACATATTTAACAACATCTCTTTTCATACCAGGCCACCAGTACTCTCGCTTCAAATCATTGTACATTTTGGTTGCACCTGGATGAATAGAATACTTTGATTTATGTGCCTCATCCAAAATCATTGTTTTAATCTTACAAGTCCAAGGAATCCAAATACGTCCAAAACGAACTTTAATTCCTTTATCATTTTCTTCAAGATGATGGACTTGGCCAACGATTCTTTCGCGTTTCAAATTTTCCTCTTTCAAGGCCTCATCTTGTGCAATTTTAATTTGATCAAACAAATCTGAATTTACGATTAGCTTATATGACTTTACTTTAATTGGAGCAATATCCTCCTTCCGGCTTAGGGCATCAGCCACAACATTGGCTTTACCAGGATGGTAAAGTATTTCACAGTCATAATCTTTAACCAGCTCTAACCATCGCCGTTGCCTCATATTCAATTCCTTCTGATCAAAGAAATACTTCAAACTTTTATGATCAGTATAGATAATGCATTTCGTTCCATACAAATAATGTCTCCAAATCTTTAGCGCAAATACCACTGCTTCCAGCTCAAGATCATGGGTTGGATAATTTGCTTCAGTTGGCTTTAGTTTTCTTGAAGCATATGCTATTACTTTCCCTCTTTGCATGAGAACACAACCCAAACCAACATGCGAGGCATCTGAACAAACTACAAAATCTTCTGTTCCTTCTGGTAATGTTAGGACAGGAGCCTTAGTCAAATTTTCTTTCAAGAGCTGGAATGCTTCTTCTTGTTCTGGGTTCCATTGAAATTTGATATTCTTTTGAGTTAGCTTTGTCAACGGGGTAGCTATTTTCGAAAAATCCTTAATGAAACGACGATAGTAACCGGCTAAACCCAGAAAACTTCTAACTTCAGTTGGGGTCTTTGGAGGTGACCACTGCATAATAGTCTCTATTTTAGCAGGGCCCACTAGAATACCTTCTGCATTCACCACGTGACCCAAGAATTGAACTTCTCGAAGCCAAAATGCACATTTAGAAAACTTTTGTCATATAACTTTTCTTTTCTCAACACGGTAAGAACCTCACGAAGATGTTGAGCATGATCTTCTTCTGTTCGAGAATATATAAGAATATCATCAATGAAAACGATGACAAAACGATCAAGCATAGGCTTACATACTCTATTCATAAGATCCATGAAAACTGCTGGGGCATTCGTTAAACCAAATGGCATCACAACGAATTCATAATGCCCATAACGAGTACGAAAAGCCTTCTTAGGTACGTCTTCTTCTCGTACCTTTACTTGATGATATCCTGATCTTAAATCAATTTTAGAAAACCAACTAGCACCTTGCAGTTGATCAAAAAGATCATCAATTCTAGGCAACGGATACCTATTTTTTATGGTTAGTTTATTTAACTCACGGTAATCGATGCACATCCGCATGCTACCGTCTTTCTTCTTAACAAACAGAATTGGCGCTCCCCAAGGTGAAACACTTGGGCGAATAAAGCCTTTATCTAGGAGATCTTGTAGTTGAGACATCAATTCCTTCATCTCACTTGGTGCTAGACGATATGGCGATTTAGCCACAGGGTTAGCTCCGGGAACTAGATCAATCTTGAATTCAACTTGCCTTTCCGGTGGAACGCCAGGTAATTCATCAGGGAAGACGTCGGGGAATTCATTAACTACAGGGACTTGATTGAGTTCCAACTTTTTCGTCTCTTTATCCATTACATAGGCTAAAAATGCATGATAACCGCGTTTTAAATACTTCTTAGCCTTTGCCATCGTACAAATGATAATGTCGTTCTTCCTTTCTCCATAAACACAAATTTGTTTTCCAGTGGGTGACATAAATTGAACTATCTTCTGATTACACACTATCGACGCGCGATGAAGGGACAACCAATCCATCCCAATGACGACGTCGAATTCCCGTAACGTAATAGGAATTAAGTCGATAGGATATTCTTCTTCTTGAATAATTATTTTACAGTTTTGACATACTTCGGATACGAAGAAACTATTATCACTAGCAATCTCAACTTCTAAGGCATTTACTAATTTACTTCTAACAAAGGATTTATGGCAAGCAAAGTTTAGTGACACGAAAGATCTACTTGCTCCAGAATCAAACAAAACGTATGCAGGGAGGGAATTTACTAGAAAGGTACCTGCGACGACATCAGGTACGATCTTTGCTTCTTCTGCAGTAATTTGAAAAGCCCTGCCTCGTGGCTTTGGAACTTCCAACTTCTTCATGTTCTCTGTTGTTCTGGATCCTTCAGTATTTTTGCCATCCCTTGCTGTCAGCTCAGGACAATCATTCTTCATGTGACCCGGCTTATAACAATTGTAGCATAAGTTCACACGAGTAGTGCACTGTGGTGCCGTATGTCCATATTTTCCACACTTGTAACAAATTGGGTTCTTGTAACGACATTCCCCAAAATGTCTCTTTCCACAAAAACGGCAACTACCAGGTTCGTTCTTTAAAGCTGGTCCTTTTGCATAAGTAAAAGTTTTTGCCTTCTTTGCAGGTGCTGCAGGAGCTACAACCTCTGCTTTTCGCTTCCCATCTCTTTCAACTTGTCTTTTTAACTCCATCTCCCGCTCCCGAGCCCAATTAAGGAGTTCCTCAAGGCTTCCACATTTTGAAGGAGAAATAAATTCTCTAATTTCTGTATTGAGAATTAGATGGAAACGAGTCATCCACATCTCTTCTGTAGTAAAAAGAGAAGGACAAAACTTTGCTTTATCATAAAATATTCCAAAGATTTCGTCCACCGTTTCACTGCCTTGACGCATATGGAGGAGTTCCTCAGTAATACGATCAACTGCAACGCGAGGACTGAAATGTTTCAGAAAGATTGGTTTAAAATCTTCCCACAACATATTCCTTATTTGTTCTCTCCCTTTTTTTCCTTTTTAACCATGTCCCACCAATCTTTAGCTCTTACGCAAAGCTGGTTTGTTGCGAACATCACTTCATCAGATGGATCGCAGTGTAAAGTATCAAAAATAGTCTCCATGGCTGTTATCCACCTTTGGCTTTTCAGAGGATCTATTTCCCCGTTAAACTGTAACGGTTTGCAAGCCATGAAGTCTGTATACGTGCATCGACGTGTTCCAACATCAACTTTTGGTGTTGCCTGCACAATCTCCAGAGGTTTTTCTACTAATTGTTCATTCTTTTTCAGTTTCTCTTCTAACATAATCCCTATAGAACTTTGCATTTCAGCAAGTAGATATGGAATATTGGCTTCAAACGCTTTTCCAACTTCAACGGCTATTTGCCTGCGGATTTCTTCTGGTACAGGCTTTTCATCATGACCAGGTGAAGTCACCGATTTTTCATAAGCAGTATTATTATGGCTTTCTTCATTTACTGCATTTTCTCCTCTTTCCGCCATGTCTCTTTACTGAGACAAATAATGTTATTTATTATTTTCGTTAATCGTTTTCATATTTCTAAGGTACTATTCTAAGGCCTTTACACATCTTATCATATTGTTAATCATAACAATTTATATAAGACCATCAAGTACCATATATGCATTCAAGATGTACTACATACATATAAACATCAATTTATGCATATTTACTCCCCTCACTTACTCTTTGTTGTTTTCGATACAATACAATCATTGTGACTTCATAATGAAATAATACATTAATTTTCATACTGGCCAGGCATGAAAATAATATATTATTTTCATTATAATTTCTCAACTATCATATTGTGCCCAAAACATACAAATTTCAGTTTTCACATATTTTCACATATGTTTTCCATTTCTGCACCAATACAAACCCTCTTTTAAGCTTCCTGGACCGCTTCTGGACTGAACCCTCTCATTTATTTATCAGCAGCACTTAATAGTTCGAGTTTAAGTGTTCATTCTAACCACTAAACACTTAAATCCCTCGAACCGTGCTCTGATACCAACTTGAAACAACCCGAATTTTTTTTTTTTTTTATACTTCCAAAAATATATTATCAGAATCAGAGTAGGTCCCAGTTTACATCCAAAACTTGTCACTCGTAGTGACGTGTCATTTCATTATATATTTATTACAACAAAAACAAGATCGTTTTACAACGACTTTATTTTACAAATTATTAAACATAAGAGTAGGGTTCTTCATCCGTCCAGCCGTGTCCATGAAGCTTTAATCATTTAGAGGCGCTTTTCCTGAAAACATTTAAATATATTTTTATTAGCTTTCGCTAAGTAAGTACACTCTTTTTATCTCAAAGCATATTTTCTTTTGTTTGGGATCAACACCCAAAACTTATTTTATTTAATCCCTATTACTCCATTGGAATTCACACAGATTTCCTTGTGGGTTTAATAAAAACCCTTAGGGATTATTAACTCCACTTTTTATATTTAATCCTCATTACTCCGTAGGAATTCACACAGATTTCCTTATGGGTTTAACCCTTGAGGATTATTGTCTCCACTCTTATATTTAATCCTCATTACTCCGTTGGAATTCACACAGATTTCCTATGGGTTTTAACCCTTGAGGATTATTAACTCCGTCATTTATTATTTTATTTGTGTGATTTAATACCCGAACCCCTTGGGATTTATCACCACTTTATATCCCATTTTAAACCATCCATACACATATTTAGATCAAAAATCACAATAACAACATATATCATATATATAAACTTGTTTCATCTCCACAAAATAACACAAATTTATAGCATATAACATGCTTACATGATTTAGTTATGAGTTAATTAGTGTACTTACAATCACACTTTTATAATCAATAACCACGTATAACATATAAAATGATTTACTTAATTACGGTTCAGTGTACTTACCTCTGACTCGAGTGTAAAAGATAAATGTTAGTTACGACAATCTTCAAATAATAACACTTCCTATTTGCTCAAATGTCTCGTTCAACAAATTGTTTATAAAGGTGATAGATATAATTCTAATGTCTTGCACCTCTTAACTTGTACATATATATATACTCTATAATGGTAGCCTCAAGAATCTTCCTGAAGGTTTTTGACAAACTTATCTTCATGTTAGTTTAAAATATATGCATATACATATGTCGACTTCACAAGTACAAAACATATTATTTTATTATATCTTTGTTATATGTATATTTAAAAGTTAGCTAAAAATCTTATTATCCTTTCACAATATTAGTTTCCATATCATATTTAGTTTTGTTAACTACTTCAAACACATATATTCATAAGAATATTGTTATCATAAATACTTTTATAGTTATTATTACATTAATACCATGTTTAACTAACTTATCTTATTATAAGTAGGCACATCTTTTGTCACTAACTCGTCTAATAATGTCTTAAGCTTAAATTTTATTTTAATCGTGAACGAGATGTTACACTCAAGCTTATTTTCTCACTTGGTGATTACTTCACAAAAACGTGAGTCATACTATACCCTTTTTTTTACGTTTTAAACACTATTTGGGTTGCAACATGTATCCATTATTAAACACATAAAATCACACATTCAATCAAACTTATTCTAAAACTCAATCCCTTAAACATGCTTACTTGTTATACTATTTGTGAATACATGCAAACATTCATATGCAAGCTATCTATCATTAACTTTGCAAGCCTCCCTTAACAAGTATAGCGTTATGTCGCTATAGGACTAGCACATCCGCCCCGTTTGTTGGGTCTTTGTTAAGTTATTCTTTACGACCTTATTTGCTTCGGCGATAAGGGTACGCACACGGCCTTAGTCACTTCGGTGTTAAGGATATGCTAGTGGACACTTTGGATTGATTTATAGTCTTTGCATGCTAGTATGAAACACAATTTGGTATACTTTAAACATGTGGATTGAGATTTATTCATAACTATGCTATGTAATCAAACTGGTATGCTCACCAACATAATTTTATGTTGACGGATATTTTATACATGTTGCAGGAAACGCTTGAGAAGCTATCAAGAAAAACTATTTAGGGTGGACCTAGAAACACACTTAATCTATCTTTCTATTCTGTTTTGTTTTAAACTTGAAACTTTCAAAATGTTGTATTTCTATTTTGAACCATGCATTTCTTGTTTGATATTATGAAAAAGAGACACTTAATACTAATATATCGTAACATTAGTGCTATGATGTCTTTGAACAATCTACCACGTCTCGCGCCTCGATGTTTCCGCCATCGTTGGGGTGTGACATAACACGTCAAAAGAGGATCTCGTATTGTTCCCTTCGACGAACGTCTTCACCAAGTACCAAATCTCTAATTTTTTCAAATATCATCCCGTCGGTTCTTACCGAGTTAATAGAAACAGTTACCGTCCCAGACCAACTATCAAGCACTGAAGATAACAATAATAAAGCTATGGTCTCATCATTGAATTTCATCTTAGTAGAAGATAATTTGGACAAGATAGAATTCAAATTATTAATATGTTCGGTCACTTAACTTCCCTATTTCATTCTCATCATGAATCGCTCTCTTATCAACAACACTTTTTTAACAGTAGAGGGCTTTTCATACATATTTGACAACGCCGAAATCATACTACGTGCACTGGTTTCAAACATGATGTTAAAAGTAATGTTTCTCGTCAAAGCCAATGTAATAGTACATCTGACTCTCTTGTCCTTGGCGTTCCACTCAGCTTCCTCCACTTCAGTCATATTTGTAGGTTTTTCCTTAATAAGTACCACATCTAAATCTTTTTGACCAAGTAATGCATCTTTCACCAACTAAAATCTTTACCGTCAAACTTTTCAATCATAAATTTTCCGTCTTCAACCATAATGGCAAAACAAAAAAATAGTCGAAGTCACCCTGCACCAAAAGTTGATAGATTCCTGTGAAAAAACTTGATTATCAAAACTAAGTGGCTGTTTGGCAACATCTGAATCATTAAGTGCTGAATTGTTAAGATGTCTAAACCATTAAGAGGCTCTATCAATAGGAGGGATGCTAGAGTAACACTTCAGATGATGATAAGTTTGGTACATGCTCCATTCAGTTCCATTTAGCATCTTTATATCTCTTAATCATTCAACACTTAACTAAAACATTCAGAGACTCTTTTTTTTATGAAACAAACGTTCTGAATGCTGAAACTGAATGATTAAGCACTGAACTGAACCATTAAGAGGTGAAACAAGCAGCCTCTAAACTTTACCCGACGAATCCAAGAGTTTTACAACAAACCCTAATCGACAGTCTCAAAGAGTTTCAACTCAATACGAACAAAGCAACAAAATTTATTATTATTATAATAAAAATTATTATTATTATAGTAATTCAGTCTATGTAACTATGGATTTTATTATATTTTAGTAATAACTTGAATTTCCATCTTGTAAAAGAAATTAAAAAACCTAATGATGTAGAGCCCATCTTTAATTTCTAATCATCTAACAAGCGGCTTGAAACCTATATACACAACCATAAATACAAGCCGGCCCTAATCAAAGACGGATGTAATTACAATATACCCACCATAAATACACGTACACATAGCACTTGAAACCTATATATCACAAATATTATTTTCACTGATATATATTAAAACAGATTAACATAAAAACATGCGTCTAGCTTACATAATTGAGATAATTATAAAGATCGTAGTGCACCATAAATGTCACATGAATGAACGGAAGCTAATTATTTAATGGTACTGGAGCAACACAAAGAGGATTGGCCATTGATAAGGTAATGCCAAACTTCTCACTCATGTCCAAACCCTCTTGTTGGATTTTTGGGTCAAGTTTCCAATCAAAATTATTGAGTAGTGAGCCTAACATCATAGGAATCATTCGGATTGCGAGTGGCAAACCCGGGCACATTCTTCTTCCAGCACCAAATGGGATAAGGTTGAAATCTCCACCGCGGAAATCAAGCTCAGAGTCCAAAAATCTTTCTGGCTTAAACTTTAGTGAGTCGCTCCATACGGTTGGGTCCCGTCCTATAGCCCATGCATTCACAAGCACTTGTGAGTTTTCCGGGATGGTGTATCCATTGAGATTTACTTGTTTGATAACTTTTCGAGAAATGAGAAGGGGGACTGGCGGATGCAAACGTAAAGTTTCTTTCACTATGCACGATAAGTAGGGTAGCCTTAAGACATCTTCCTCTTTTACGATTTTACCTTTACCAATAACCTCATTAAGCTCCTCTTTGGCTTTAATCATGGTGTGCAGGTTGCTTAGTATTTCTGCCATTGCCCATTCTAATGTATTTGACGTCGTATCAGTGCCAGCAGCAAACAAATCCTAGATCATCATAAAAGAATATAGGATTAACATCTATCATATCTTACATTAATATATGATTCTTATAATTATATGGATTTATAAGGGGTTTCAATAATATATAATAAAATTTTCACCAAAAATACATATTCACTAGAGCAGACAATCAGAAAACATCACATAAACGAACAAGCATTACTCTCCTTAGCTGCCTACGCTTAATTGGTGTTTTTCACCAATTGCTTTTAGATATATCTTTTTAGAGGTGTAAATGTCACTATACACCTTATTTTATCAACAATAACTTTAAAAATACCATAGACCTACATAAGTTACTGAAAAAATTATATTTTTCAACTTTTGTATTTACACTATTTTTCATTAATTGTCCTTTTTTGTTAAAAATTGTTACATTGTTATTCCTTTACTCTAACATCCGTTAAAAATTATCATTAAAGTGTGTCACTTGCAGATTACGTAAGGGCAAATTTGTCTTTTTCAAACTCATAACTTATGTTTTGATTAAAACTCCAACTTATATCATATATAAGTTGTAAAGGGTTGAGAAAAGATAGGTTTTTTCTTACATGGTCCGCACGTGATACACTTTAACGAGATTTTATTAACAAGGGTTAGAGTAAAGGACTAACGGTGTAACATTTTATAAACATAAAGGACGTTTAGTGAAAAGTTTAATGTAAAAGGACAATTGGTAAAAACCCGTAAACATAAAGGACGAAAAATGTAATTTCTTCTAAGTTACTCACCAAAAACAAGCTCTTCATGTGTGTTTGATTGAAGTCGTTGGTGTTTTGTTGAATGAATTTCAAACACACATCCAGCACATCACCTTCATTCGATGTTCCGTTTCGTAGCCTTTCTTGGATCAACTCGTCAAATATCTCAAGAACCTTCCCAAAATGACGATCCACTTTTCTCCGAATCCCTTGCGGATCAATTTTCTTCAACACAGGGAAAAAATCCACAACATTTGGTTTAGCAACATCCTCGGCGATGTTTTTAATCACATCCTTAAACTCTTTACCCGAGTCCTCATTCGGGTCTACAAGATCCTTAGAGAAAATAGTGTTGGATAAAAGATTCAACGACGTTCTAAAAGCAGCACGTCCAATGTCCACATAATCATTCGAAAGACTCGTTTTTCGGCAGTATGCTATTAGCTCTTCAACTTTCTGGCTCCTCAAGTGTTGCTTGGCTTCAAGGGAGTTGTTGGAGAAGATATTGGTATTAAGGATCCTTCTAATAATGCGCCATTCGGTGCCAACGGGGAGCCATACAACCGCATGTTGGGCGTGGTTACGGGCCGTCACCGCATCTGGGATATGACGTGCGGAGAAAGCAAGGTCTTGCTTTTGTAGTACTTCTTTGGCTGCAGTAGATGAGGAGATGACAATTGTGGTTATGTGACCAAGTTTTAAAGACATTATGGGGCCATGGGTTTCGGCTAGTTTCACTAGGGATCGGTTTGGTTTGTTACCAAGCAAATGAAGGTTTCCGATTATCGGCAGCCGAGTTGGGCCTGGAGGTAAGTTCTTCGGTTCACCGATACCAAAAACTGCGAAAGTGGCTCGGATTAGAATGTGTGATAAGAGTAATAGAACCACAATAAGTATGAGTTCCATTGATGGATGTTTTAGTTTTGGTGTTGTGTGAAGGATGTTGATGTATTTATTTATACTTTATAAAAAAAATTAAAAAATTATGATCCATGCAAGAGTCGAGAGTGAAGACATCTCGTGGAAACATATTTTAATTGATCTTTAATTAAACGCCCCAAAATAAAGTTATATTACCTATCCAATCAGATAAAGTGCGGACAACATATATATCATTATGAAAATTGGGAAATATGTTAAATTGAAAATACCCTTTGAAATTCAATTGTTTTTAGAAATGAGTTCACATCATCACATGGGAGTTTGGGTTAAAATTTGTTTTACAAATTCGTTGGTGATGTCTTCTACCTTGTAACTTGTTCAAGTAAATTCTGAAAAACTCTACTCATCACCATTAGGGTTGATGTCTTCTACCTTGTAACGGTTTGTTAACAAGTCTTTGAATCCGACTAATTTGGTCTAAAAGGAGAATTGGGATGAACCTCCGCTTCAAATATTGCAGGTTTGGGATAGTCACATCTAGGTCGCTTATAAGTGTCCATTACAAAGACATGTCTTGATTTTAAACTCGATTATTGCACTACATCTCTTGAGTGTAATGATATTACCGTTATGGGAACAACATGTATCTAAATAAACCCCGTTGTGAAACTATCTAAATAAACCCCGTTGTGAAACAAATTTAAAACCAAGCAAGTTTCTGTGTTCACACGTATACTTTCTTGAAACGAGACTCATTTCTAAAAATATCTCTTGAAATTTTCTTAAAGATTTTTGTTCCTAGTTAAATTTAGAGAAGTAAATCTATTAGTACTCGGTGAATTGAGAACATGTTTTCGTCTAAGTTTATAAATTTAGTTCGGAAATCATAGATTTGAAATTTGATTTGAAGTTTTTTTTATCGAATTAGAATCGAATACAAATTAAATTTGGAGTGTTCAAAAAATCTAAAATCCTATTAAAACCATAATCCGAATCCAAAAAAACCAAACCGAATTTCTTGTTCGGATTTCTAATCAGGTCTCTTCCGAATCTAAATTCTCAATTTAAATTCGGATAAGAAATTTTTTGAATTCATCCAAATAAGAACCAATATGTTTTTAGGATTTTCTAGCCAATACCTTTTTATTATACTAGTCCAAAGATTGTATATACATGAGGAAAATGTCAATCAAGTGAAAAGAGTTATTGACATGTTTATGTTTTGTGTGTTTGTTAGAAACATGAATACTTAATATTTTAACTTTTATGAATTTTCATCATTTATTTTGAATTATTTTATAAAGTTTGAACAATGAAAAAAGGTTAAAACTGTGTTTTTATTTATACTTTTTTAATTTGTATGTTTTACTATTCTTACTTTAAACTAATAAATTAGTATACGTCAGAAATAACGAGTTAGAGAAAAAATAAATAGGAATAAAAAGTATTTGGATGGGTTTTAAAATTTTAAAATATGAATAATCCTATATCCAATCCGATTAACATCCCTACGAATTTTGTGACTCTCATATCGAAATCTTTATGATATTTTAATTTGTAATTTGAATGTTTTTTTATTGAATGTTGGACTATTATTACATTTTTGATTTTTTATCATATTGAAAAGTATAAATTTTAAAATATGAATAATCCTATATCCAATCCGATTACATCTTTGTATTTTGGATTTTTTTTATTGAATTGTTTCATGGGAAATTTGATTTCGATTTGAATTTGATTCGAGTTTGACATTTTGTTTTGAATTCGAATTTTGTTTAGTACGAATTAAAATTCAAATAAAATCTTGCAGATCTAATTCGAATCCATTTTCAAAAAATCAAATTTAAACAATTCGAGAATTCAGAATTCGATTTGTTAAACACCTCTAAGTAAATATATGGTTTAATGTGATGTTTAATATTATATTATAATTAAGAAGCCGAGTCATTTAAAATAAACAATGAAGACTTAAAATTTAAACATATATAAGAGTATCTGTAGTGGTCATCATACAGATCACATAACGCCCCAAAACACCTAATAACAAACCTACACCACTATGCAAGGCGTTATGAGGCAAAAAAAATACTCTTCGAGCATTTTTAGAATAACGCTCATGCCCTCATGCAATTCCATGCAACTCTTTTCACATCTCTCACACACTCTCTTCTTCTCTCTCTTGCCAATAATTAAGAGGCATTATCCATTACACTCATTTTTATGATAATGCCCATAATAAGATGACATCCACATATCATATAATGCTCTCTCAAATCTCAATGAGCTTTAACCATATCATATAGTCTAACATGCACTTTAACTTTAGTACCAAAAAGCTAGCCAAAGTGAAGAAAGGTTGGGAATGTGGCGTCCTTAGTGTAGAAACACACTCCCACATAGACACATTACAAAACAAAAAATACTCCAACTGTAACGACATGGCTTGTCAAAATTGATGCAATAGTCTGACTTCGTAATTTCTTGTTGGAGCTTTCTTGTTTTCGGTACTAGCGTTTTTCTAGTAGTCGTGTTTCGTTTCTTAATAAAATTTCCGTTAAAAAGCCAACTAGATTATGTCATGTGGCCCATAGCCCCATATCGCTGGCCGGTGCGGTGATACAATTGCTGATATATGTCGTGTTTTCAGGGAGACATGCCGCCATAGAGATATACACTAGTTTAGTGCCCGATCCACGCTCGGTAACACAACATTCAGTTGGTGCTTTTAAGTATATTCATGGGTACGAACGGTTCCAATCAGTTTTGGGACAAACCGTGATAAAACTAGAACATAATTATTTAAAGAAAAAATTTAGTATAGCAGTTTTATATTCAAATTAAAGATAATTAAAATGATTGATTTTATGGTGTATTTTTTTTAAATTCGTATAAAAAGGTTATGTGTGCTTGAAAAATATGGAAGTCTTTAATTGTATATTATTATTAACTTTATCCATAAGTTTCATTTTAATACCATATCAAATACAAACCGACTCACGTACACCTTAGTACGATAAGATTAAAAATGTAACTATTAAATTTTTCAAACTTTTACTAAATTTTAGAGGAGTAATATATAATTAGTGTTATTATAATGTTATTTTAGATACATATTTTAAATAAAAATTATTTTTTTATATACATATTAAAAAACATTATTGTGAGAGTAGTTCTAAAATTATGTCACGTAAGCAAAATTGTTCTCAACGAATGCTATATAAGCAAATTTGGTTTTGCTATATTATATTAGAGATACATGCAATATCGCTGGATTTAAGGAAAAAAAAGCGATATATATAATGAATATATATATATATAGCCAAAATTTGTTAAAAAAGTATAGTTATATTTTACGTTTAATACTTATGACACTTAATTAACAAAGGTATATGTCCGATGCATTCAGCGGTGTAAGGATCGAGATTGAAACTCTGTCTTGAATACCTACAAATGCTTTTCACGGTATTGAGGCTCCCCTATTATTGCGAACATAATGGAAACTCGTCACAACTTACTAATTGGATCACCAAAGATATATGACATTAAATCTTATTTAGTCTTAAAGGGATGTCCTATTTACACACTCAAGCTTCTCACCAAACACCCATTTAACGACCTTTTAAGTCTTTAACGGGTCGTTATACCACACGCGCAATCATAAAAAAATCTAATGGCCGTTAGACGCTTAACTGGCAGTTAAAAAAATCTAAAGACAGTTAAGTACCTAACTGGCAGTTAAATTGGAGTTTTAAAAAAATATATTTTTTTTTGTCAAAAATGACTTTATTTTGTAAAACAAATATATGTATCATTTAAATTATTTAGTTGAAACATATGAGAAACTCAAACATATCCTTATATATATGAGAAACTTTGTCCTTATACATATTCATGTATTTTTGTCTGCTAAACAAAAAGTATCAGAAAGTTGAAGGACCATATAATCTAATTAGATGAAATTTTGTTAAAAAAATTTGTGGAGAATATTAGAATACTTTATTATTTTTTATTTAAAAGATAAAAAACAATGCAAAAAATATGATCAAAATCATGGATATTAACATCGAACCTATTTTCTTTTCCTCTTTTTGAACAAAAGAAAAGACAAGTATAGAGAAACTCAAACTTATTTGTCTCAAAGTAAACATTTTCAAAAGACTAATTTTAATTTATTTTTACTTTTATAACATTATAATCGCATACGGTTATCATAACCTTGTCTCTTTTAGTTTTGAAACACCAAGTAATCGTCACACAAAATATATAGCTAGAGTGATGGTCGTATGCTTTATGAAAATAAGTTCAAATGTTGTCATTTTAATTTCTAATTATTGCAAATTTCGCACTATAACATGTTAGGAACACTTTTGAATTATTTTATATTCTAATGATAATATGAGTTAATTGCTAAAATTGTCTCGTTAAAGGCTTAACGGACCGTTATACTACATATGCAATCATAAAAAAAGTCTAACAGCTGTCAGAGACTTAATGGGCATTTAAAAAAAGCTAACAGCCGTTAAATGCTTAACAGACAGTTAAAAAAATGGATGGATATACAATTTAAGTACATGAATAAATACAGCCTTATTAAACTGTTGTTGTATTATCTCAGTGTTTTTTATTTATAATAAGCAAAAAAAAAGATTACTAAATGTTTAATATATATTTATATACCTACTAAAAGGGAAGGTCGGTGCTTTGTATCGGCCTCTCCTGTCCCGCCACGTCGCGTTTCAAACTTTTTCTTACTTTAACGTATTAACGATTTTAATCCCCGACTTTTAACGTATTTACGGTTGTAGTCCCTGACATTTACTAATTGTCATTTTAGCTGCTGATGAGTTTTTACTTTGATCCATTACTCTACTTTGACACATACTACGACTTTTACTAATTGTCATTTTAGCCATTGATGACTTTTTTTACTTTGATCTCTTACTCTACTTTGCCATATAGTACGAATTTATTATTGTTATTTTTCTGACCTTTAACTTTTGATATTTCATCATTTTTTTAATATGTGACACATTACGTTATTGCGCTGTGGCGTACGAGACATGAGACTTTTTTTTATCAACGCATGTGATGAAGTCACATAGGCAAGACCCAACCGCATGCCCGACCACTGCAACGCGCGACACAATCTTAAATCTAGTCTTCTATATAATATAACAAAATCATATTTGCTTACTTGACATCATTTGAGATTCATTTGCTTACTTGGCCTCATTTGAGAGATTATCTCAAAATAATATTGTATATTAAAAAATATATAAATATATCTATAATAATTTCTTATAATAATATTAATTTTTATTTGATCCCCTTATATTAGCAAAGTATTTAAAAAATTAAGACTATTTACATTACAACTCTCTTCTACTAAGGGTGTGCATGGGTCATGTTATATTTAATAGGGTATAAAAATAAACTTAATATAAAATTATTAATAACATACAATTAAATACTTAATTATTTTTTAAACATACATAACTTTTTTATACGACATTGTTTTAACAAAAAACCGAACGTCTAATTCTCTTTAATTTTATTATAATATTGTTATACTAGAAAACAATATTTTAAAAAAATTTTGTGTTCCAGTTTTCCGTGGTTTTATCTTAAAACTGATTAGAACCGTTCATGTCCATAAATATCCTTTAAATCATTACGTGAGTGCTATGTCCTCGAGTGTAACGCGGGCACTAATCTAATTTGATATATATAGTTGAATACTTTAAGTAAAGTTCACCCCGGTCCGTCCTTATCTTATCCGTATAAAAAACATTGATTTTAAACTCTTTTGATTTTGGCAATATATTATTAATTGTGTCGCCAATAGGGATGAGATCGGGACCGTACTGGTACTGTTTCGGTATCAATACCGCCTAGTACCGGTATCGAGTCAGAGGAAAAGTGGGTACCGGTACCGAATTTAGCGGGATGGTACCGGTATATCGATACTGGTACCACGTTGGTACCGGTTTCATGTTTTATCTTTTTTAATAAAATTTATTCATTTTTTTGGCTTTACATATTATAATATAGTTAAATATAAGAAAAAAGAATAAAATATGGTATAAATTAATTAAAAATTATATCAGATTCATTCGATTTAAAAGTTAATAATCTAAAAAACATAACAAAATTACTCAACGTTGTAACGAAAACAATTTATAATATTGAACATCTAATACACAACATTAATTATAACATCACAAATTACTTAAAATATATTAAAAAACTACTTTTTATGTAACCGGTAGTAACGTGGTACTAAACGGTAAAGTACCGGTACTGCCTAGTACCGGTACCGGTACCGTCTAGTAACGGTACCAATTATGTTTAATCCGGACGGTATCGGGACGGTACTGATACTCGGTACCAAAAGCTCATCCCTAGTCATCAGCCGTCACACTGTGATACAAATGTTATGTTTGTAAAAGTCAAACTCAAATGCACTGCTAATTAATAAATGTTTGTTTTTTTATAAAATAGTTTTTAATAAACTTTTAACAACTCAATATTAACGGTAATTTTATGAAAGTTTTCTGACATATAATTAAAATAAAAAAGGCCCAAGTTATCTCACAATTTTCCGACAGAGTAGCAACAATTTATCGTTATATTGTCGCAAACAAAAAAATATGACTAGATTATAATTAAACTAGTTTGCGGCTAAGTTGTCGTAAAATTGACAAAATAATTTTAACCACGGTATTATTTCTTATAATAGGATTTAATTTAGAAAGTTTATTGGTACTTTTATTTTAAAACAGCATTACAACTATATTGTGATAATTATGTTTGTCTTAAAAAATGTTATTTGTTTAGTAGTGATTGATATAGTCATATATTTGGAGAAACTTTAGCCGAATACATTCATATATATATATATATATATATATATATATATATATATATATATATATATATATATATATATATATATATATATATATATATATATATATATATATATATATATATATATATATATATAGATTGAGGATTTTCTAAAAAGGCTCAAAACTCTAAGAAGTGTAGGAACCATTCACAAACAAACACGCGTCCTTGAGGGAGAAAAAACGCGGAGGGGCGTTATCGTCATTTCACGCTTTGCGCTGTTCTTCTGAATCATGGTGTTTTTTACATTTTTACGCGATGACGCTGTTCTTCTGAATTATGGTGTTTTAACATTTGAACTATCAGTACAAAATCATGGTGTTTTTTTATCGTCATTTCACACTTTTGGCGCTGGTCTACTGAATCATGGTGTTTTTTACATTTTTTTGCACGACGACGCTTCTGAATCATGGTGTTTTAACATTTGAACCATCAGTACTAAATCATGGTGTTTTTTAGCATTACCAAACGAGATCTGTCAACAAAAACGACCTATTAACATTCTGAATCATGGTGTTTTTTACATTTTTACGCGATGACGCTGTTCTTCTGAATTATGGTGTTTTAACATTTGAATTATCAGTACAAAATCATGGTGTTTTTTTATCGTCATTTCACGCTTTTGGCGCTGGTCTACTGAATCATGGTGTTTTTTACATTTTTTTGCACGACGACGCTGTTCTTCTGAATCATGGTGTTTTAACATTTGAACCATCAGTACTAAATCATGGTGTTTTTTAGCATTACCAAACGAGATCTGTCAACAAAAACGACCTATTAACATTCTGAATCATGGTGTTTTTAGTGATCAGTTACGAACGTAAAAAACACCATGATTCAGAAGACATAGATCCCATTTGATAGTGCTAAGAAACACCATGAAAAGACACGGATCTAAGAAACACCATGGCGTTAAAAAACGCAAAATGACAAAGCTACCCTCAAATCCATCTCGCGCTTAACCAAAACATCAAAATAATTACAAAAAATGCCACCGCGTCCATCTGGGCCGTTAAACACCATAATCCGACGCCCCAGATTCCTTCTTAGCCTTTTTAGAGTTTTGGCCCTTTGTAGAAAATCCCTCCCCTATATATAATATATATATGGAAAAGTTCAATGGAAAACCTTTTTTTTACCGGGGAACTAAGGAATCATTCTTGGCCCTTGGATCATGTAAAATCATTTTTGGGTGGGGAACACCTACACCCTCCAATCCTATACATTGCACTTAAAAAAATTAAAAAAAAAGCTAATAAGGGCTTCGAAACCCAGACCTCGCGCTTGAATGTCAGATTCTTAACCGCTGTGGTACAGCACATCTTATGTTATCCAATTCGCCTTTTATTATACTTAACGTGTTATTTTCGCAGTTTTATTTTCTTTGTTTTCTCTTATTTTATTACTTAACTATTATTATTTAACTTTAAGATTTAGTTTTATGATTAGATTTTAAAACTTATATTTTATCCAAATTATTATTTAATTTAATTTTTACTTAGTATTTTTGTCGTAGTTTTTTATATTGATTTTATTTTAATTTTATTATTTTTGTTTTAACTATTATTGTTTATTTTTAAGGGATAGTTTTCGGTTTAGATTTTAAGATTTAGATTTTAGCTACTTTAATGAGCGGCAGGTAAGGGTGTAAACGAGCCGAGCCCGAGCTTGTTAAGGCTCGAGCTCGACTCGCTTTAGTTTAATTGAGCTCGAGCTCGGCTCGTCAGAAATTATTAAGCTCAAGCTCGGCTCGGGCTCGGCTCGTTTATTTTTTAATTATAATATATATAATTTTTATATTTAGATTTATATATTATTATATATATTTATAATCATACATCTTATATATAACAAATACATATTAATTAACCTTTTTTATCATAATTTTATAACCATTTTTAAATATATTTATGAATATATATTTATAAGCTAAGAATATGTATTTTTTATTATGATAAAAAGATTAAATAATATGTATTTTTTATTATACGATATAAATTTAAATATAAAAAATTATATATAAAATAATTAAATACTAAAGAAGCCGAGCCCGAGCCGAGCTTGAGCTTGAAAAAATTCTGATGAGCCAAACTCGAGCTTCGAAAATAAAGTTCGAAATGAGCCGAGCTTTAGCTCGAGCTTTTTTAAATTAAAATGAGCTAAACTTGAGCCTTAACGAGCTGAGTATGGGATTCGAACTCGTGACGCTGAGTGCGCGACTCATAAAAAAAATGCTTAAACCACTTGTTATTAATTGTTTTTTACTTGCTTGTTTTTTAATGAATTTTACGTTTTAACTTTTAGAGTTTAACTTTAGGGTATAGTTTTTCAGTTTAGTTTTACGGTTAAGTTTTTTGTGATAAGTTTTACGGTTTAGTACGTGTGATATAAGTGTTTAGCACAAGTGATTTTAGATTTTTAAATAATATAAATGAGATGCATATGATTAAGGAACATGAAAGATGCACAATAAGATAAACGGATAAGCAAGATAAGCTAGAATCACATGTGTTAAACCTCAAATCACATATGCTAAAACCTCAAATCATATTTGCTAAACCTCAAATCACGTGTGCTAAAACTAAAATCACATGTGCTAAACTTTCAACCAAAGACAATTAACAATTTTACAAAACCTCAAATAAATGTGCTAAAATTAAAAATCACATGTGCTAAAACATAAATCAAATAAGCTAAACGTCAAATCACATGTGCTAAAACTGGAATCACATGTGCAAAACCTCAAATACATGTGCAAAAACTAAAATCGCATGTGTTAAACCTAAAATCACATGTGCTAAACCTAGGTTCACATGTGCTAAACCTAGAATCACATGTGCTAAACCTCAAATCACATGTGCTAAAACTAAAATCACGTATGTTAAACTTCCAACCAAAGATAATGAACAATTTTACAAAACCTCAAATAAATGCACTAAAATTAAAAATCATGACATGTGCTAAAACATAAAACACATATGCAAAACTTCAAGTCACATGTGCTAAACCTTAAATCACATGTGCTAAACCTTAAATACATGTGCAAAAACTAGAATCGCATGTGTTAAACCTTAAAACACATGTGCTAAAACTAAAATCACATGTGATAAACTTCCAATCAAAAACAACTAACAATTTTACAAAACCCCAAATAAATGTGCTAAAATTATAAATCGCATGTGCTAAAAGTTAAATCACATATGCTAAACTTCAATCCCACATGCTATACCTTAAATCACATGTGCTAAATCTAGAATCACATGTGATAATCCTCAAATACATGTGCTAAAACTATAATCGCATGTGTCAAACCTCAAATCACATGTGCTAAACCTAGAATCACATGTGCTATATCTCAAATAACATGTACTAAAGCGAAAATCACATGTGATTCTAGTTCTAGGCTTTTAGCACATGTGATTCTAGTTTGGCACATGTGATTCTAGGTTTAGCACATGTGATTTGAGGTTTAACATATGTGATTCTAGTTTTAGCGCATGTGATTCTAGTTCTAGGCTTTTAACACATGTGATTTGAGGTTTAGCACATGTGATTCTTGTTTTGGCACATGTGATTCTAGTTTTAGCACATGTGATTTGAGGTTTAACATATGTGATTCTAGTTTTAGCCCATATGATTCTAGTTTTAGGCATTTAGCACATGTGCTTCTAGGTTTAGCACATGTGATTCTAGTTCTAGCACATGTGATTTTATTTTTAGCACATGTGATTTGAGTTTTAGCACATGTGATATGAGGTTTAGCACATGTGATTCGAGTTATAGCACATGTGATTTGAGGTTAGTACGTGTGATTCTAGTTTTAGCTCATGTGATTTGAGTTTTAGCACATGTGGTTTGAGGTTTAGCACATGTGCTTCTAGGTTTAGCACATGTGCTAAACCTCAAATCACATGTGATAAAGCTAGAATCACATGTGCTAAAGCTCAAATCACATGTGTTAAAACTAGAATCACATGTGTTAAACCTCGAATCACATGTGCTAAACTTTAATCCAAACACAATTAAGAAGTTTACAAACTTCAAATAAATGTGTAAAATTAAATATCCCATGTGTGATAAAACTAAAATCACATTTGCTAAACATTAAATCACATGTGCTAAAACTAGAATCACATGTGTTAAAACTCAAATCACATGCTCTAAGATTTCAATCAAAGATAATTAATATGTTCAGAAAACCTCAAATAAATGTGTTAAACCTCAAAGAAATGTGTCAAACCTCAAATCACATGTGCTAAACCATAAATCACGTGTGCTAAACATCAAATAACATGTGATAAAACTAAAACAACATGTGGTAAACCAGATGTGCTAAATCTCAAATCACATGTTGTAAAACTAGAATCACATGTGTTAGAACTAGAATCATATGTGCTAAAACTAGAATCACATGTGCTAAAACTAGAATCACATGTGCTAAAACTAAAATTACATGTTCTAAAACTAGAATCACATGTGCTAAACCACAAATCTCATGTGCTAAAACAAGAATCACATGTGCTAAAACTATAATCACATATATTAAATCTAGAATCACATGTACTAAAACTACAATTACATGTGCTAATCCACAAATCACATGTGCTAAAACTAGAATCACATACGCTAAAACTAGAATCACACGTGCTAAACGTTAAATCATATGCGCTAAAACTAGAATCTCATGTGTTAAACCTCAAATCACATGTGATAAAACTATAATCAAATGTGCTAAACCTCAAATCACATATGCTAAAACTAAACTCACATGTGTTAAACCTCATATCACATATGCTAAACTTTCAACCAAAGACAATTAACAAGTTTACAACTTCAAATAAATGTGCTAAAAATTAAAAATCACATGTGCTAAAACTAGAATCACATGTGTTAAACCTCAAATCACATGTGTTAAACCTCAAAGGCTCAAAACCTCAAGTGATGTGCTAAACTTTAAATCACATGTGTAAACCACAAATCACATGTGCTTAACAACAAATAACACATGTTAAAACTAGAATCACATGTCGTAAACCTAAAATCACATGTGCTAAACCACAACTCGCAAGTGCTAAAACTAGAATCACATGTGCTAAGAGTAAAATCACAAGTGCTAAACCTCAAATCACATGTGGTAAACCATAAATTTCATGTGCTAAAACTAGAATCACATGTGCTAAAACTAGAAGCACATGTGCTAAACGTGTTAATTGCATTTGGTTGAAAGTTTAGCACATGTGATTCTAGTTTTAGCACGTGTGATTTTTTTATTTTTAGCACATTTTTTTGAAGTTTTGTAAACTTGTTAATTGTCTTTGGTTGAAACTTTAGCACGTGCGATTTGAGGTTTAGCAAATGAGATTCTAGTTTTAGCACATGTGATTCTAGTTTAGCACATGTGATTTGAGATTTATCACATGTGATTTGAGATTTTTCACATGTGATTTGAGATTTATCACGTGTGATTCTAGTTTTAGCACATGTGATTTAAATTGTAGCACAAGTGATTTGTCGTTTAGCATATGTAATTTGAAGTTTAGCACACTTATTTGAGGTTTTATAAACGTATTAATTGTCTATGGTTGAAACTTTAGCACATTTGATTTGAGGTTTAGCACATGCGATTCTAGTTTTAGCACATGTGATTTTTTATTTTTAGCACATTTATTTGAAGTTTTGTAAACTTGTTAATTGTCTTTGGTTGAAAGTTTAGCACGTGTGATTTGAGGTTTAGCAAATGAGATTCTAGTTTTAGCACATGTGATTCTAGTTTAGCACATGTGATTTGAGATTTATCACATGTGATTTGAGATTTATCACATGTGATTTGAGATTTATCACATGTGATTTGAGATTTATTACATGTGATTCTAGTTTTAGCACATGTGATTTAAGTTGTAGCACAAGTGATTTGTCGTTTAGCATATGTAACTTGAAGTTTATCACACTTATTTGAGGTTTTATAAACGTATTAATTGTCTTTGGTTGAAACTTTAGCACATTTGATTTGAGGTTTAGCACATGTGATTCTACTTTTAGCATATGTGATTTTTAATTTTTAGCACGTGTATTTGAAGTTAGTAAACTTATTAATTGTCTTTGGGTGGAAACTTAGCACTTGTGATGTGACTCATTTAACCCATTTATCAAAATGAATCAAATAATTTAAGGGTTGTAAGTTGGTTGCTGTGTAAGTCGGTTAAAGATAACATACTTAATATGTGGGTTTACGTGAGAACTAAGTATATTGGTTTTAATTAAAAAAATGTTATAATAAACCATATACTTACTGAATTTACTATAATAAAGCACGTTATTCAGATCACATTCAAGTATAGCAAACGTAAAATATACAAATACTTAGCTTTTAAAATGTAAAGGTTTAAAATTTTAATGGGTAAATGAATTTACATATCGAGCTCGAGCCAGCTCACGAGCCTTTTATATAGTTATTTATTTATTTTATAAATATATAATTCTTATTAATTGTTAAAATATATATAAACTATGATAATATATATATATATAATATGCATTCGGTTATATATAATTAAAAATTTATGTAAAATTAAAATAATAAAAATAAAATAACAAAATACCAAACGGGTCGAGCCCTAGCCGATCGAGCTCGAGCTTGAAAAGTTTATGACGTGCTCGAGCCTTATTAAGTTGAAACAAGCCGAGATCGGGTTCGACTCGTCTCGTTTACACCCTACCCAAACCCAAAAACCTAACCTAAAAAACTATACCAAAAAACAATACCATAAAGTTAAACTTTAAAAAAGGTAAAACGTAAAATTATCCTATTATCTAATATATTGATAATACAATGGTTTTGAACAATGTCAAATTAGTTAAACCTAAAAAACTATACCTTAAAGTTAAACTCTAAAAAGGTAAAACGTAAAATTAATAAAACATAAACAACTAAAAAGCAATTAATAATAATAAACGAAACTAATGGTAATAATATTAATGGGTCGGAAATAATAACACGTTAATTCTATAGCGCAATGGTTTGAGCATTTTGTTAGTGAGTTACGTACCTAGCGTCACGAGTTCGAATCCCACACTCAACCCGCCGCTCACCAAAGAAGCTAAAATTTGGGTTCTAAATAGGCCGAGCCCGAGCTCGTTAAGGCTCGAGTTCGGCTTATTTTAGTCTAACAGAGCTTGAGCACGGCTCGTCAAAATTTTTTCAAGCTCAAGCTTGCCTCTTTTAGTATTATATTATTCTATATATAAATTTATTTAATCTCAAGCTTGCCTCATTTAAATTTATTTATATTTATAATCACAGCTTATATATAAAAATACATATTATTTAATCTTTTTTATCATAACTTTATAAATATCTTTTATTATATTTATGAAGATATATTTATAAAACTAAATAAAAATATAAACAAAAAGCTCGTTAATGCTTAACTCGAACTAGTTTTTTACCGAGTCGATTTTGAGTTGTTAGCGAGCCATCTTGACTCATTTACACCACAAACTAAAATCTAAATCTTAAAATTTAAACCATAACTAACCCTTAAAGCTAAACAATAATAGGTAAAACAAAAATAAAAAAACTAAAACAAAATAAAAAAATTATGACAAAAATATTAAGTAATAAGTAAAAAGTAAATTAATTATCAATTTAGAAAAATATAAATTTTAAAAACCAATATTAAAACTAATTTATAGTGTTACACAATAATAGGTGACATATAAACTAATAAGTAAACAAAAAAAAAAAGAAACCGCGAAGTTCACTTTAAGATTTAAAAGATTGAATAAACAAACAAAATAGCGTGTTTTGACTTGCTTGGTCTGGGTTCGATTCCTCTCCGCAGCTCGTGTTTTTTTTGTTTTTTTAAGTGCAATGCGTAGGATTGGAGGGTGTAGGTGTTTCCCACCCAAAATTAAATCAAGATGATCCAAGGATCAAGAAGTGTTCCCTAGTTCACCGGTAAAAAAAGGGGTTCCCCATTGAACCCTCTATATATATATACTAGTTTAGTGCCCGCGCTACGCTCGGGAACATAACGTCCAAGTGATGCTATTAAGGATATTCATGAATGTTCCAATCAGTTTTGAGACAAAACCGAGGTAAACTGGAACACATGATATACTTTTTAAAATTAGACTTTAGTATAATAATATTATACTCACATTTACTACACCATGAAGTGCTCAGTTTTATGGTGTGGTTTATTTTTTTTAAAAAAGCGTATATAAATATTATGTATATTTATAAAACACCGAGGTCTTTAATTGCATGTTATTATTAACTTTATCCACAGGTTTCATTTTTAGACCCTATCAAATATAAACCGACTCATATACACCCCTTGTAGTCGAGGGTTAATAATAAAATAACTCTTAAATTTTTCAGAATTCTCCAAAATATTAGGGGACCAAAAATGTAATTAGTTTTATTATAATATATTTTATATACATATTTTAAATAAAAAATCATTATTGTGAGATAAACTCTCATATGATGCCACATAAGCCAGAAGCTTTAAAAATATGCCACATAAGCTTTTTACGTTTTGCTATATTATATAAGGATATATATATATAGGGGAGGGTTCATTTGAGAAGAGCAAATATTGCGAGAAGAAAAAGAAATTGCTAAATTCTTCATTTTTTCAACCAAAAATGTTTTTAACTTACAAAACAATGATAGAAATGCAACATTTATTCATTAACTTTGATATTCAATAAATAAAATTTAATAAATTTCGTTTATTTGTTAAACCTACACGTGTGGAAGTCATGTGTATGTTAGGTTACTTACACATAACATACACGTGTGTAGGTAAATTTAAAACGCTAAATATACATACGTAAAAAATATTTTAATGATTTTTTTTAGTTTATACCTTACACATTTGTATATAAGAAGTGAATTTATTTAAAAAAATTAAACAAATAAAAAGTTTTTTTAGTGATTTAGGTTTCTTCTTTTTCTTCTCGCAATATATGAGTCTTCTCAAATGAACCTCCACCTATATATATATATATATATATATATATATATATATATATATATATATATATAGGGTGAGGATCATTACAGAACCACTTCTTATTTACAGAACTATATATATATATATATATATATATATATATATATATATATATATATATATAGGGGAGGGTTCATTTCAGAAGAGCAAATATTGCGAGAAGTGTAAGAAATAGCTAAATTCTTCATATTTTTCAACAAAAAACGTTTTTAACATTAAAAAAAATGATAGAAATGCAATATTTATTCATTAACTTTGATATTCAAAAAATAAAATTGAATAAATTTCGTTTATTTGTTAAACCTACACATGTGGAAGTCATGTGTAAGTTAGGTTACTTACACATGTGTAGGTAAATTTAAAACGCTAAAAATACATACGTAAAAAATATTTTAATGATTTTTTTAGTTTATACATTACACATTTGTATGTAGGAAGTGAATTTATTTAAAAAACTAAACCATTGATAAGTTTTTTTAGTGATTTAGGTTTCTTCTTTTTCTTCTTGCAATATATGAGTCTTCTCATTTGATCCTAATCCTATATATATATATATATATATATGAGGTTCACCTACAAAGTATTAGAAATATAATAAGACTACAAAGACACAATACAAAAAAAATAGACACAATGACGGTTTAAAAAGTTTATTAAAAAAATCTAAATCGAATTTCAAAAAAGTGGCTCGGAGACTTTGTTCCCCTCTTTGTCCTCCTTAAAAAAAAAGAAAAATAAAAAAATAAAAAAAAAATTAACGTTTTCATTATGTCTAATTTATCTTCATTGTGTCATAAATTTATATTAGACACAATGAAAAAAAATTAGACACAATGAAAACGTTAGTTTTTTATTTTTGTTTATTTTTCGTTTAATTTTTTTTTGATAGAAGAGAATAACGGGAACAAGGTCTCGAAGTTATTTTTTTAAATTCGATTTAGATTTTTTTTAATTAATTAGTTAAACCGTCATTGTGTCTATATGTACTTGCATTGCGTTTTTGTAGCTTTTTTAGATTCTCAACCCTTTATAGAATAACTCTCTCATATATATATATATGTAAAATATTTTAGTCAAATGGTTATTGTTATAATTACACTACATAATCAGAGTGAGTGAAGTGTGGATAAAGCAGGGGAGAAGGGGTTTACGGGTTTGAAAAAGCACGCCAGCCATTGAGTACAATGGCTAACAGTACTTCCAGAGAGGTGAGCATTTGTGATAAAACTTCAAACTTTATTACATATATCGTGTTACTAGCGCTCTCACTAACATATTTTTTTTATCAAAAAATACTTTCACTTATTGGGAAACGTGTCAATTTTTTAATGTGTTAGTGCACTAAAGACATCACATGGTAGGGTTTTTCACATCAATAGTATATATTCGTCTTAAAACTTTGACTTTTTAGTTAAAGGTATAAATTTTTAACAATAATTTAAATCACTCATTGATCATAATTGACTCACAAAAATATATGCATTATGTGTGAATTAAATATTAGGTGTATTTTATGAGAAAATTTTCGCATAAGGGTATCAGAAATTTTTTTTTCAGGGGTATCCTAATACTTAAAACCGTAAGAAAAAATGGTATCCTGATACTTAAACTGATAAAAATTATACTTCGTAACGAAAGTTGAGGGGTAGCCTGGGATATCCCTGGGCTCTTCATAGCTCCATCCTTGTATGCATACTCTCATACGAAGGGAAACGTCTTAGGTGAGAAAAAAATCATCTTACCTAACTAGAAACTTATTTTTTATCAAATGTGATACTTGAACCCACAATCATTTAACTGAGGCAATTTCCAATGTGGTGTAGTGGTAAGAGGCTTGGATTCTCCAAAAGAGACCCAAGTTCTAGTTCCACTTGCATCACTTTGAAAGGGGCAAATAGGAGCAATGAAGAGAGACTTGTGGCAACATAAGTTCAATCTCTAAGCCAAACGGGTTTTACCACTAGCTTGTTGTCGTGCCTACGGGCGGAAAAGTTAGTGGGTTTCACCCGAATTGGAGTGTCGGTATAGGTGAGTTTCGGCTATCCAGCGCTGTCTGTGTTCACAGAGCGTTTGGGTCGCCTTTCGCCATTGGGTTACCCCGGGTAACCGGGCTTATTCGTTTCACTGTAAAAAAAAAGAATTTTATTGAAAGTCATGCATCTTTGTTATTTAATAAATGTAGATTAATAAAAGTAGTGTTTCTCGTTATATATATATATATATATATATATATATATATATATATATATATATATATATATATATATATATATATATATATATATATATATATATATATAGATTGGGGATTTTCTAAAAAGGCTCAAAACTCTAAGAAGTGTAGGAAGCATTCACAAACAAACACGTGTCCATGAGGGGGAAAAAACACGGAGGGGCGTTATCGTCATTTTACGCGTTGAAGCTGCAATACGAGATCTGTTCTCATGGTGTTTTTTAGCACTACCTGGTTATCACTCTCGATGTTCAGTTATGGTGTTTTTTTGACGTTTATTAATTTTGAATCAATAATCATTCATCTATGACGAATACTGAAAGCGATGAAGTTTTTTGTTTGTTTTTTACGTTTTCGTTTACTAATTACGAACGTACGATCAATCATCTGTTCTTTTGAATCACTGTGGTTTTAACATTCTGAGTCATGGTGTTTTTATTGATCAGTTCGAATGTTAAAAACACCATGATTCACCATGATCGATCTGTTAATTATTGTTATGACGTTTTCATATCGACTCCGATGCTACTTTGTTGCAGGTAAATTATGGCGTTTTTTCATTCTACAGTGATGATAGTGTTAATCATTGTTATGACGTTTGTGGTTTTAACATTCTGAGTCATGGTGTTTTTAGTGATCAGTTCGAATGTTAAAAACACCTTGATTCACCATGATCGATCTGTTAATTATTGTTATGACGTTTTCATATCGACTCCGATGCTACTTTGTTGCAGGTAAATTATGGCGTTTTTTCATTCTACAGTGATGATAGTGTTAATCATTGTTATGACGTTTTCAATTCGATTTCTGGTGTTACATTGTAGCAGGTAGCTATGGCGTTTTTTATTAATTATTATTTTCATATGCGTGGTGTTATTTTACAGAGTCAGTGTTAAGCGTGGTGTTTTTTATATATACATGGTGTTGGAAACGCGCAATGACAAATCTACCCCTGGTTCCATCACGCGCGCCAGCAAAACTTCATAATTTTTACAAAAACGCCACCGCGTTAATCTTGGCCGTTGACACCCAGATCCGACGCCCCATAATCCTTCTTAGCCTTTTTAGAGTTTTTGCCCTTTTTAGAAAATCCCTCCCCTATATAGATATATACATATATATAGAGGAGGTTCATTTGAGAAGACTCATATATTGCGAGAAGAAAAAAAAGAAACCTAAATCACTAAAAAAACTTATCAATTGTTTAATTTTTTAAATAAATTCACTTCTTACATACAAATGTGTAAGGTATAAAATAAAAAAAATCATTAAAATATTTTTTACGTATGTATTTTTAGCGTTTTAAATTTACCTACACACGTGTAAGTTATGTGTAAGTACATAACCTACACATGACTTCCGAATGTGTAGGTTTAAGAAATAAAGGAAATTTATTCAATTTTATTTTTTGAATATCAAAGTTAATGAATAAATGTTGCATTTCTATCATTTTTTGGTATGTTAAAAACGTTTTTGATATATATATATAATATATATTTATATATATATATATATATATATATATATATATATATATATATATATATATATATATATATATATATATATATATATATATAGAGGAGAGTTATCCTACATAGTGTTGGAAATCTAAGAAGGCTAAGAAGGATTTATGACCTTTAGATCTCTTTTTTAATGGTTGAGATCAATTTGTAGGAAAAGAAATTGGTGGAAGGGTACATTAGTCATAGCCACTTTTGTTGACTTTCTCTCTCCACATGCAAGGCACATGCCAATTCCCCCACTTTTTTTAAAACTTTCATAACTTTTGGATACGATATTATTTTTTAAAAAAAATTACACCAAAAAAACAAGCGTTTTGTTATCTTTAAAACGCGTATAATATTGATATATAAAAAATAAAAAAAAATTTCGGCACTTGTCTAGTCCTTGTGTAATATCATGTGATTATGTTTTATTATAACTAGTGAAATATCACTTTTATCGGTTCATTCTTAAGTCATTATATAATATCATCTTATTATAAATATTTGTTGTGTCATATTATGTGTTTAAAAATTATCACCGTGTCACAAATTGTTAATATGTGTTTGAGAAATGTTCAAAGACAACGTCATTTTTTGTTACAAAGTGTGAGAATGACACAATGGTAAACAAAGACACAATGACACTTTTAAAAAAATTATAACTCACAATATAAATCAAATTTGAAAAAAGTGGTTCGGAGAACTTGTTCCCCATGTATTCCTCTTTCAGAAAATAAATAAACGAAAAATTAAAAAAAATTAAAAAAATTACCGTTTTTTTTATTTTTTAAATTAGACACAATGAAAAAAGACACAATGAGAAAATAGTAGTTTTTTTAAGTTTTGTTTATTTATTTTTTAAGGAGGATGATGTGAGAGCAAGATCTTTGAATACTTTTTGTGTTATTGTGTAATTATTATTAGATCATTGTGTAATACTTGTCAAATAAGATTACACAATGACCCGATGAATGACACAACAACCTTACGGATGACACAATCACACAATGACCTGATGAAAGACACAATGACCTGACGGAAGACACAATGACCTGACGTTAGACACAATGAGCTGAAAAATTGTGAAAAAAAAGTTCGTTTTTTATATATCAATATTATACGCGTTTTAAAGAGAAAAAAATTCTCGTTTTTATGGTGTAATTTGTTTAAAAAAATAATGTCGTATGTAAAAGTTATAAACGTTTTAAAAAAGTGGGGGAATTGACATGTGACTTGCATGTGGAGAGAGAATATTTAAAAAAGTGGGCATGACTAAAATACCCCCTCTCCTAATTTTCCTAGATGCCACATGTCAATCTCTTATTGCTTCTTAGCCTTCTTAGATTTATAACACTATGTAGGTGAACCTCACTCTATATATATATATATATATATATATTGATGATCGACTCTTTACCACTCCCTTTTTTTCCATTTCAACCCTAAACCCTTATCGCTAGTATAATTATTTAGTGAAGATAGTGATGGCGGGTCCGTATGTTGTCAAGAAAGTCTACCAAACCATTCCCCATCATTGGGTTTTCTATTTTTCTTTTTAACAGTATAATTTATTTAAAATTGACAAGGGCACTACCAAGACGCTAGGATCCCTAACAAAATAACAAACAAAACCAACTCTATCAGTGAAGGTCCTTACACCATTTATGCCATATAAAATCCAATCTATTCGCTCTATGTTTTAACCACAAAAAGATAACATCATAATCTTCTCCACAACTTCATTCACAGAGGGTGCCAAAGAGCTAAAGATTAGACTGTTTCTTGCCAGCCAAATATGCCACCATGTAGCCATTAAAATGACCTTCATTTTTTCTTTTAAAAATTTTGACCTGTTTGTGATGAAGTAAAAATCTATGACATCTCTAATCGAGTATTCCAATGGGATACTCCGGCTGCACCACCTAGATATTTTCTCCCAAACTGCAATGGCGAAGGGACACTTTAGAAGGACGTGGCCAGCTGTCTCCTGATTGTAAAAACACAACGAACATTTCTTCAATCCCACACAAACATCACGCGTGCTCAATGCCACCTTACTTGGGATTTTGTTGAGTCTCACATCCCATATAAAGCTCTTTACTTTTAAAGGAATCCAATGCGACCACTTCAAAGGATTAAGATCCACCGGGGCTCCATTGGGGTTTTTGAAACGAATACGAACACCTTTGCTACTAGTTCTTTAATTTCAACAAATTCTTCTCTAAAACTGATCATAATATGTAAATTTCCAACGTCTAATTTCATTGAAACTTAATAATTTTAAGTGCTTGTTTGGTTCATGGATTTTGATGGATTCGAAGTGGACTTGGAATTTAATTCCATTGAAATCTCTGTTTGGTTGACACATTTAAAGAAGAAAATTTCATTGATTTTTATCATTTATGTTGAAAGTTGATATCATTCTTGTTGAAACGTTAAGTTTTATTTTGTTATGTTTAATAGTTTAGGGGCTGGTTGTAAACTTTAAACCCTAGAAACCAATTTACAGTTTTCTCATAACTGTGAATTGGAAGTTATGTACGGTTATGGTGTTTCTTCACTATGTGTCATGATGGTTCAAGGCAACCTTTCATAATCTATAACTTGAACACGTTCTCATTATAGTTTAATCAATCACTTTGATTCTACATCTTCTTGTTTATTGTTGAAAGTTGGTGAAGATCAAACACACCTCACGCAAAACAGTTGCACCCATTTCTAACATATGGCATTAGAGCCATGATTCAAATACAGGGACACCTACTCCGACAGCCCCCACACCCATCTCAGATTCGAAATCACCAAAAGCTAGATTTGATACACGTTCGATTTCAACAGCATCTAATACAACCCCAACAAAACAATGTCCAATTCAAGCGTAAATCGAAACACAGCATTGGCGCCAGCCATAATTTCAAAACAGAAGATGGATGGGTATGCAGCTGGGGTAGAAAAAAAGATTGGAACGATCAACGTGTTTCAAATGCAACACCAAAGGCCACGTCTATTTCAACTGCCCCACGAACACATACGAAAACAGGAAAAGATTTACAAATGGAGAAAAAGGGTAAGCGATCATGGATAATGCAGAAAGTTTGGATATTAAAAGGATGGCCACGTACAACAAACGAATCAGAATTAACTTTGAAGCAGACTACATGGTTGCGGGCACAAAGGATGGCGACTGGAATAAGATTTGGTATGTAAGTAAAACCCTGCCCAAACATATAGCCACCACTAGATTTGTATAGTTTATTTACTCGGGGAATCGGTGATGCATATGTTACCACTAGAAGTCACAAGTACATGATTTGTAATGTGTCACATACACCGAATCTGGGTATCAAAATCTTAAGTTTGAAGCAGATGAGTGCTCAGGGTTATGATGTAGACATCAGGGATCACAAGTGCTATATAAAACATATGTTTTCAAGCGAAAATCCCACAAAATCCGAGAAGGATAGCCTTGCAATAGAGCACTTAGAATATATGCAAAAAAAAATGTTGCTTTTGATATAAATAGAAGGTTGATGAAAAATTATGTGGGAAAACACTTTGATCAGGTTAGTGATGACACCAATCTAAGGCAAAGTGAAGGGATACCCGGGGAGTTAAAGAGCATAGCAGGGGTGATGGATCTAGTTTTAGAAACAAAATTTGCACCATTGGAAAAACCACTCTTTGAAAAAATCTCTGATGACATGAATCTTTGGTTTTACAAGTCATATATTAAGAGTCATCACAAGAAAGAAATACGTACCCCCTATGATCGGTAGGAAACTGACTCACTTATTGGATATGTTTACAGTATTCAAGAACATGGGAGGGGCTGGAAAGTTGATGGTCAAGGATGAATGAGATGAAGTTGTAATGGCACTAGGTTATCCACCATGCTATATAGTCAGATAGAAAGTTGTTATGTTGAAAATCTGCAACTATTGGATCTTCATTATGAAACTGCAAAGAAACTTCAAAAATCTACTGAGAAGGAAAAGATATATTAGAATAGGGTTGATACAGATTTGGATCCTAATAGTTTTACGGGTTATATTATGATCACGGAAATTGTCAAAGACACAACTGCATCCGAGCAAAACCGAAGTATTCTCAGCAGGAAGTTTGTTGAAATGATTGCATGGTTACATAAAACGTACATGGATTGTACATTTGATGCTCCTATACCGCCTACCATTGGAATGAAGGAAATTGGCCTGTTTGATCTCTACAAGGTAGTGGACTGCTTAGGAGGAAGTGAGGATATCACAAAAAGAAATCACTGGCCGGGATGATGTGTCGTTAAGCTTTGGATGTCCCAAGTACTTGAAGAACAATTTTAAGGCCATATATGAACGTTATTTGGATTTGTCAGAGTCTTATTTCAGGGTTATGATGAGTGAGCAAGGAGAACCTGTTGATGCTGGAAGACACGAATCAGGAATCACAAGCAAAGATGCTGCGTTGGATGAAGCACCAAAGGACCAAGTACGGGAAGCTGATGTCGTTGATGTAACATTTGCCCCGATCCATACCCGATCCAAATTCAAACCCGAACCCAATCGAATATCAATGAAAATTTTCCGTCGTATCATAAAATAAAAATAATTATATCATTTTGATTTAGTTAAGTTATTACATTAAATTATATAATTAAATCATTAATTTATAAGTTGATCAAATAATTTGGAGGCTTCGTGAACACAATTAACACTCTTATCCCGACCTTCTTATCATCCAAGCTTCATTATATAATACTTAGGACATTGTGTTTTGGAAAGCTAGCATAGATGTAAAGGATAACAAGTAAGAAGCTCTACATGTTGGATTCTTAGTTTTGGCATAAGGCGACTTTCGGGTAATTTTTTGTGACAATCTTTCTCCATTTTTGGGCTATCACTTTGGATTATTCAAAACTCTTAGACATACTTGGTATTCTAGGGAGTAAGTAGGTTCAGTCAGCGAATTAAACCGAGCCCAAATAAAGCAAGAATGACAAACAGAACTTTGAGAACGTAACTCTTGACCCGCACCAAGATCCAATATTTAAAATTAATTTTTGAAACCATGAATATTTGGTTACTCTCTTCCATATGATAGTACTCTGAAAATTATGAACGTAGACGAAAACCGCACGGGAAACGGAGTTATAATGACGCGGGAATCGCGAAAACATGTTTGGTGTTTGCTGTTAATTTACAAGACGCGATTTTCCTACCTTGAAAACGTCCCACATCGCCCCAAAGCCATAATTTTCCTCTATTTCACACCTATAAATACCCTTGCTTGGTTCCTTATAGCTTGCAACTCCTAGTTTGAGTCTAAACAAATAGAAAATCCAATTTTTGGTGGTTCCACAAGTGCAGTATCTTTTTGGGTGTTGAGCGTAGTTTTTTTTTTATTTTTTTCTCGATGAGGAAGTGCTACCCTATGAACTCGTCTCGTTTGTAAAGCTTCTTTAAGGTATTCTTCTTCTTCTTTTTTCTTTCTTTCTTTTTCTTCCTTTCATTAGTCGTTTGTTTATCGTTTACTTAGTTGTGTTAGTTTAGTTTAGGTTGGAGTTAATGAGCATAGTTTTTAGGCTTAATGTAGCCTTGTAGAGGCTCAACGAGCACAACCTATCATGTTCGTTCATTTGGCTATGCCTTAAAATGTTTACACGTCCTTGTTGCCTTCGTTTAACTAGGTTGAGTCACGCTTACATTCGGATCGTATATCTATTCATTTGAGTTGCTGTCTAATCATATACGTTCAAATCCCAAGGCATCCAGCGTGATACGAATGTTCATCTTGATTCTTTTTCATCATACACTAGTTTGTTTGAGCACCATTGAGGTAAGTATTTAATAGCCTCTTTTTACGCATGTGACATCTAACAAATCACTTTTATTCATTTTGGTTCATTTATTCATTTTATTCAATTCAATTCAATACATGTTTATGTTGTTACTTGCAAATACGTGTTCATAATGTGATATACAATTAAGAGGAATAATCATTAACTATTACAAACCTCAGTTTCAATGATAGATCTATCGTCCTGATAAGCCCACCCCATATGGCTTTCGAGTGGTGATAATAACTGCCTTTATCAGTTTGGGTACAACACGGCACTTCATCTATGTGATTAAGTGGATGCATATTTAATCAGTTTGGGTACAACACGACACTTAATCTGTGTGATTAAGTGGATGCAAGTTAATCAGTCAAATGATTTGATTATGCAAATTGTTTATATATTGTGTTCACACTCGTAATTTATAGTATTAGCATTACATGTGAATTGAATCAAGTTAAATCATGTTTTATCATTATTATATGTATGCAAAACCTATGTTTACATTTCACATGATTTCAGGAAACACAACTTAATTGTTAATCACGACGCTTCATAATCTGGGGCATGCTTGGACCTAGTTAATTAATAAATATTCAGAGTGTTGTGTGATTTGTTTATTTGGAAATTCAATGCCTTGTAATTAATGAAATATGATTTAAATGATATTTCAACTATTTTAGTATCATGAGCTACGGGCAATCTATTCACTATTTTCCGCCCCGAGGTTTCCGCCATTGGTCGGGGTGTGACAGTTGATGATGACCAAGATCTAGAAACTTGGATAAAGCAAACCGCTGAACAGATAAAGGATAAGGCACGAATGAGATACAAGGAAGCTAGTACATTAGAGATCTAAACAGTTAAAGTCTTGCAAGATGATGGTGATAATCTCGTTAGTACACCCCAAGAGGAAACCGATGAAGAACCTATTGAAGAAGATGCTGATGAAAATGACTTCGTGATGCTTGGAACTGACTGATGGAACTCGTTGAAACTTTAAGTTTTTTTTTATGTTTAATAGTTTAGGGGCTGGTTGTAAACTTTAAACCCTAGAAACCAATTTACAGTTTTCTCATAACTATGAATTGGAAGTTATTTACAGTTTTCTCATGATGGTTCAAGGCAACCTTTCATAATTATCTATAAGTTGGACACTTTTTCATTTTGTTTTAATCAATCACTTTGTTTCTACATCTTCTTGTTTATTGTTCTTATTTGATATTATGGTGAAGATCAAACACACCCCCACACAAAATCGTTGCACCCATTTCTAACAATTTATAGGAATGTTAAAATCTTTCCACAACTCAAATCCAATTTTAATTCCGAAGAAATTCCACCTAACTCCCCTTACTTGATGGTAGTTGCAACATGGGTTTTCACTTAATCAATGTTACTTAATTTCACTACTTATCTAATTACTAGTTCAAGTGTTGGAAATAAGTTCACTTTCTTTAAAATAATTAACTGAATATTATAACGATGCTCTCGTTATACATGGGAAATTCACTAGTATATTACCGTGTACAAACCAAATCAGAAATACATGTAGAGAACAAGTTACAAATGATACAAAACCATAGTAAACTTCAGTTGAACAGCAATGTAAACGACAGTAACAACAATGAGATTGATGATCCTGCAAAACGGATATTAGAAAGAAAGATCCGGGCTTGTGTTTGACACAATTCCCTTAAACAGATTCGTCGTCTGTTCCCAGGGTACACCGGACGAAAGCAGCGTACTGCCGGACGTTGAACACTTGCCTGAAAAGAAACCAGAGGAGACGATGTATATGAGATCATCGAGATTGTTTTTGTGTGTTGTTGAACTATGTGTTGCTTTGGTTTTTAGTGTTGATTCAAACTCAACTAGTTGCCATGGTTTTTGTTGTTATCTTCATAGATAAGAAAATGCAAGAGTCTTGCAACTAATGACAGTTGAATTGTCATAGAACTTATCAACTAATGACAATTGAATTGTCATAAAACCAATTAACTTAAGGGTTGGAAAACCCAAAGTCTCTTCTAGATGTTTCAACCGAGTCGGGTTACAACAACGTCAGCCTCGAGTTTCAGAGCTGCATTCGGTTACCAACCGACTACTTGAGAGTTGACCTCTCATTTATACAAAATATCCAACATCAAGTACCAATTGTGCAACTCAAGAGTGTTTTGTGACGATCAATCTGTTATTAAACTTTTTAAAAATCCAGTTTTCCATGGTCGAATGAAAGCATATCGAAAGTCAAGGTAGTTAGAGTGTTAACAAGGTTATGAACCTAAGTTAGCAAACCCAATAAGCAGCTCAACAACGGTGACGTGACGTACTCATAGCAGAATATATACGTCGAGATAGAAGGAGATTAGGGATGAATTAATGAATAAATGCTAGCTGTTTGCTTCTTCTTCTGGTTTTTAGGCATGCATAAGGTAATTTTGTTGTAGTGTTGATAAGTGTATAAAACTGACGATATATATAAAGTGTTAGGATGCCAAAATAGATAAGTGTATAAAACTGATGTCACTAGCTAAAAGGTTAAATAATAACACCATTATATATTATGTCCAACCACTGCTAATATAATCTAAAACAATAATATTAATTTCAACTTACATGTGAGAACAGACGGGAGTAAAAGCATGTGTTGTAAAACAGATGACGGTAGATTATCATAATACAACTTTCATAAATACAAAAGCTAATTAAGTGGTATTGGAACAACACAAAGGGGTTTGGCCTTTGTTAAGGTGATTCCAAATTTCTCAGTCATGTTGAGAGCCTCTGGATGAATTTTTGCGTCAATAAGCCAATCGAAGTTATTGACTAATGAGCCTAACATGATAGGGATCATACGTATTGCAAGTGGCAAACCGGGGCATATTCTTCGTCCAGCACCAAACGGGATTAGGTCAAAATCTCGACCTCGAAAACCAAGCGCATACTCCAAAAATCTTTCTGGCTTGAATTCTAGTGCGTCTTCCCATACGGTTGGGTCTCCTCCTATGGCCCATACATTCACAAGTACATGTATGCCCTCCGGGATTATGTATCCATTGAGTTCTACTTGTTTGCTAACTTTTTGAAGGAGAAACTTTACCGGTACGTGCGTGCATTCGTAAGGTTACTTTGACAATACAAGATAAGTAGGGTAAGCTTAAGATGTCATCCTCTTTTACGATTTTACCTTTACCAATGACTTGTTCAAGCTCTTCTTTGGCTTTAGTCAGGATGCGTGGATTGCGTAGTACTTCTGTCATCGTCCATTCCACCGTACTTGAACTCATATCAGTTCGAGCAACAAACAAATCCTACATCATTGAGAATATATACATATATATTGTGTGAAAATATATATATCAAGAAGTTGATTTTGTGGGTTTTTTACATACCCAAAACAAGTATCATATCATCAATAAAAATTTATTAAACCAAAGATTAAATAACTTACTAAAATCAAACTCTTTATGTCTTTCTGATTTCATCTCATTTGGGTTTTCTTACAAGATTTTCAAGCACTCGTCCAATACATCATCTTGATTCAATCTTCCTGCAGTTTGCAGCCTCTCTTCTGTTAACTCGTCAAATATATATCTCAAGAATCTTCCCAAAATGACGAGTCATTCGTCTCCGTATCCCATTCGGATCAATCTTCTTCAACACTGAAAAATAGTCCACAACATTTATCTTTCCACAAGTATGTTTACTGTTGGAACTGATACAACCTCAAGTTCGTAGAGTGGGCAATGACAGAATTACTACGCAATCCGCACATCATGACTAAAGCTAAAGAGGAGCTCAAACAAGCCATTGGCAAAGGTAAAATCATAGATGAGGTTGACATCTTGAGGCTACCTTATTTACCATGCATCGTAAAAGAAATCTTACGTATGCATTCCCCATTCCCCTTATACGCTAGAAAAGTTATCAAACAAGTAGAACTCAACGGATACACAATCTGAGACGGCACACAGGTGCTTGTAAATGCATGGGCTATAGGACGAGACCCGACTGTCTGGGATGACTCATTACAGTTCAAGCCAGAAATATTTTTGGAGTCTGGGCTTGATCATTTCCAAGGTCGGAATTTCAACCTATGACGTTGCCGAGAATTGACTAATTGTGATAAAAAAAATTATCAATTATGTATTGTATCATCATCATAATAAGTTGTTGTACATGAGTTTCTATATATACAATGATCAATGAAGATGCACAACGATTAAGTAATCATTGTTAACGACATTACAGTTGAAACATTTAAGGGTTGTCATATTCAGCCCTTCATCTTATAAACTTGACATATTAAATACTAACTAATACTATTGACACAAATAACCCTTGAAGTTTGTGAGTGATTAAGTCTTCAACCTGGACGAAGAATATGCCCTGGTTTGTCATATTCAGCCCTTCATCTAATAAATTGGACGAAGAATATGCCCTGGTTTGCCACTTGCAAATCGTATGATCCCGACCATGTTGGGCTCGATCACTACTCAATAACTTTGATTGGAATACTGACACAAAAGTTCAACACGAGGCTTCCGACATGACTGAGAAATTTGAAATCACCTTAGTGAAGGCCAAATCCCTTTGTGATGTTCCAATATATATCACTAGGTTAGATACCCGTGTGATACACGGAACTAAGTTAGAATAATGTTAAAAATTCAAATAGAATTGTTGTAATTAAATAACAGGATTTTATATAACTAAAACTAAACAAAAGTTTACATGAAATTAATATACAACCTAATATCTATTAATACAAATTATAAGGATTAGGATCAAATGAGAAGACTTATATATTGCAAGAAGAAAAAGAAGAAACCTAAATCACTAAAAAAACTTATCAATGGTTTAGTTTTTTTAAATAAATTCACTTCCTACATACAAATGTGTAATGTACAAATGTGTAATGTATAAATTCACTTCCTATATATATATAGAGTGAGGTTCACCTACATAGTGTTATAAATCTAAGAAGGCTAAGAAGCAATAAGAGATTGACATGTGGCATCTAGAAAAATTAGGAGAGGGGGTATTTTAGTCATGCCCACTTTTTTAAATATTCTCTCTCCACATGCAAGTCACATGTCAATTCCCCCACTTTTTTAAAACGTTTATAACTTTTACATACGACATTATTTTTTTAAACAAATTACACCATAAAAACGAGAATTTTTTTCTCTTTAAAACGCGTATAATATTGATATATAAAAAATGAACTTTTTTTTCACAATTTTTCAGCTCATTGTGTCTAACGTCAGGTCATTGTGTCTTTCGTCAGGTCATTGTGTCTTTCATCAGGTCATTGTGTGATTGTGTCATCCATAAGGTTGTTGTGTCATTCATCGGGTCATTGTGTAATCTTATTTGACAAGTATTACACAATGATCTAATAATAATTACACAATAACACAAAAAGTATTTCAAAGATCTTGCTCTCACATCATCCTCCTTAAAAAATAAATAAACAAAACTTAAAAAAACTACTATTTTCTCATTGTGTCTTTTTTCATTGTGTCTAATTTAAAAAATAAAAAAAACGGTAATTTTTTTAATTTTTTTTTAATTTTTCGTTTATTTATTTTCTGAAAGAGGAATACATGGGGAACAAAGTCTCCGAACCACTTTTTTCAAATTTGATTTATATTGTGAGTTATAAATTTTTTAAAAGTGTCATTGTGTCTTTGTTTACCATTGTGTCATTCTCGCACTTTGTAACAAAAAATGACGTTGTCTTTGAACATTTCTCAAACACATATTAACAATTTGTGACACGGTGATAATTTCTAAACACATAATATGACACAACAAATATTTATAATAAGATGATATTATATAATGACTTAAGAATGAACCGATAAAAGTGACATTTCACTAGTTATAATAAAACACAATCACATGATATTACACAAGGACTAGACAAGTGCCGAAATTTTTTTTTATTTTTTATATATAAATATTATACGCGTTTTAAAGATAACAAAACGCTTGTTTTTTTGGTATAATTTTTTTTAAAAAATAATATCGTATCCAAAAGTTATGAAAGTTTTAAAAAAAGTGGGGGAATTGGCATGCGCATTGCATGTGGAGAGAGAAAGTCAACAAAAGTGGCTATGACTAATGTACCCTTCCACCAATTTTTTTTCCTACAAATTGATCTCAACCATTAAAAAAGAGATCTAAAGGTCATAAATCCTTCTTAGCCTTCTTAAATTTCCAACACTATGTAGGATAACTCTCCTCTATATATATATATATATATATATATATATATATATATATATGGAGTGAGGTTCACCTACATAGTGTTAAAAATCTAAGAAGGCTAAGAAGCAATAAGAGATTGACATGTGGCATCTAGGAAAATTAGGAGAGGGGGTATTTTAGTTATGCCCACTTTTTTAAGTATTCTCTCTCCACATGCAAGTCACATGTCAATTCCCCCACTTTTTTAAAACGTTTATAACTTTTACATACGACATTATTTTTTAAACAAATTACACCATAAAAACGAGAATTTTTTTCTCTTTAAAACGCGTATAATATTGATATATAAAAAACGAACTTTTTTTTCACAATTTTTCAGCTCATTGTGTCTAACGTCAGGTCATTGTGTCTTCCGTCAGGTCATTGTGTCTTTCATCAGGTCATTGTGTGATTGTGTCATCCGTAAGGTTGTTGTGTTATTCATCGGGTCATTGTGTAATCTTATTTGACAAGTATTACACAATGATCTAATAATAATTACACAATAACACAAAAAGTATTTCAAAGATCTTGCTCTCACATCATCCTCCTTAAAAAATAAATAAACAAAACTTAAAAAAACTACTGTTTTCTCATTGTGTCTAATTTCATTGTGTCTAATTTAAAAAATAAAAAAAACGGTAATTTTTTTAATTTTTTTTAATTTTTCATTTATTTATTTTCTGAAAGAGGAATATATGGGGAACAAGGTCTCCGAACCACTTTTTTCAAATTTGATTTATATTGTGAGTTATAATTTTTTTAAAAGTGTCATTGTGTCTTTGTTTACCATTGTGTCATTCTCACACTTTGTAACAAAAAATGACGTTGTCTTTGAACATTTCTCAAACACATATTAACAATTTGTGACACGGTGATAATTTCTAAACACATAATATGACACAACAAATATTTATAATAAGATGATATTATATAATGACTTAAGAATGAACCGATAAAAGTGACATTTCACTAGTTATAATAAAACACAATCACATGATATTACACAAGGACTAGACAAGTGCCGAATTTTTTTTTATTTTTTATATATCAATATTATACGCGTTTTAAAGATAACAAAACGCTTGTTTTTTTGGTGTAATTTTTTTTAAAAAATAATATCGTATCCAAAAGTTATGAAAGTTTTAAAAAAAGTGGGGGAATTGGCATGTGCCTTGCATGTGGAGAGAGAAAGTCAACAAAAGTGGCTATGACTAATATACCCTTCCACCAATTTCTTTTCCTACAAATTGATCTCAACCATTAAAAAAGAGATCTAAAGGTCATAAATCCTTCTTAGCCTTCTTAGATTTTCAACACTATGTAGGATAACTCTCCTCTATATATATGAGAGTTATCCTACATAGTATTGGAAATCTAAGAATGCTAAGAAGGATTTATGACCTTTAGATCTCTCTTTTAATGGTTGAGATCAATTTATAGGAAAAGATATTGATGGAAGGATACATTAGTCATAGCCACTTTTGTTGACTTTCTCTCTCCACATGCAAGGCACATGTCAATTCCCCCACTTTTTTTTAAACTTTCATAACTTTTGGATACGATATTATTTTTTAAAAAAAATTACACCAAAAAAACAAGTAACTGTTATCTTTAAAACGCGTATAATATTGATATATAAAAAATAAAGTTTTTTTGGCACTTGTTTAGTCCTTGTGTAATATCATGTGAATGTGTTATATTATAACTAGTGAAATATCACTTTTATCGGTTCATTCTTAAGTCATTATATAATATCATCTTATTTTAAATATTTGTTGTGTCATATTATGTGTTTAGAAATTATCACCGTGTCACAAATTGTTAATGTGTTTGAGAAATGTTCAAAGACAATGTCATTTTTTGTTACAAAGTGTGAGAATGACACAATGGTAAACAAAGAGACAATGGTAAACAAAGACACAATGACAATTTTAAAAAAATTATAACTCACAATATAAATCAAATTTGAAAAAACTGGTTCGGAGACCTTGTTCCCCATGTATTCCTCTTTTAGAAAATAAATAAACGAAAAATTAAAAAAAATTAAAAAAATTACCGTTTTTTTTTATTTTTTAATTAGACACAATGAAAAAAGACACAATGAGAAAATAGTAGTTTTTTTTAAGTTTTGTTTATTTATTTTTTAAGGAGGATGATGTGAGAGCAAGATCTTTGAAATACTTTTTGTGTTATTGTGTAATTATTATTAGATCATTGTGTAATACTTGTCAAATAAGATTACACAATGACCCGATGAATGACACAACAACCTTACGGATGACACAATCACACAATGACCTGACGAAAGACACAATGACCTGACGGAAGACACAATGACCTGACGTTAGACACAATGAGCTGAAAAATTGTGAAAAAAAAGTTCAATATTTATATATCAATATTATACGCGTTTTAAAGAGAAAAAAATTCTTGTTTTTATGGTGTAATTTGTTTAAAAAAATAATGTCGTATGTAAAAGTTATAAACGTTTTAAAAAAGTGGGGGAATTGACATGTGATTTGCATGTGGAGAGAGAATATTTAAAAAAATGGGCATGACTAAAATACCTCATCTCCTAATTTTCCTAGATGCCACATGTCAATCTCTTATTGCTTCTTAGCCTTCTTAGATTTATAACACTATGTAGCTGAACCTCATATATATATATATATATATATATATATATATATATATATATATATGGGATCCATTCAATTGAGAACCCAAATTAACTTGAGAACAAAAAGTACACATTCTTAACCAATCAATTTATTTCTTTTTTTATTTTTTAAAAATAAGGTAGTTACATTTAAAATAATGATAATCACATTTTCATTAATTCTTAGTTTAAGAATGAAATTAAACAAGTGGATAACACACAATTCAAATTCATAAAGTATTCAGTCGGACAACGAGATTGAAACGTGAGAAAATTCATTGTGCATCTCTGCATATGTGTAAAATGACCTATGTGCATATATGCATTATTAAAAAGTGCATATATGCATCAAACGAAAAAAAACATGTATAACCGCTCGGTAACCGCCTTGTAACCGCTTGTTATATTAAAATAATAATTAATTATAACTTTAGAAAAAATCCTATTGGTTAAAATTTGTACTTTTTGTACTCAAGTTAAGAAGTGTTCTCATTTGAGAGTTCCTATATATATATATATATATATATATATATATATATATAGCACCTTAATTTGAGAACTCATTTTTAGTAAAGAACTGAGTGAGAACCGATTTAACTGTTATATTTTTTATTATCTAAATTGACAAAAATGCTTGTAAACTTACCAATTATAAGATTTATTTATAAAAAAACATGATTTGCATCGTTTTTAGTTGAAATGCATATATGCACCCACATTATATATGCAAATATGCACACGTTTTAGTTTCTAAAAAACCGAGGAGAGAGGTTATAAAATTCAAGAAATAATGAACAATAGTAATAAAACAATACCTTTTTACTTTACCATTGTTATTGAAGCAATAAGTATATGTTTTATATGGTTCTCACTAGTTCTTTCCAAATATTTGGTTCTCATTTGAAGGTAACTATATATATATATATATATATATATAGGAGGTTCACCTACAAAGTATTAGAAATCTAAGAAGACTACAAAGACACAATACAAGTAAAATAGACACAATGACGGTTTAAAAAGTTTATTAAAAAAAATCTAAATCAAATTTCAAAAAAGTGGCTCGGAGACTTTGTTCCCCTCTTTGTCCTCCTTAAAAAAATAAAATAAAAAATTAAAAAAATAAAAAAATTATTGTTTTCATTGTGTCTAATATATCTTCATTGTGTCATAAATTTATATTAGACACAATGAAAAAAAAATTAGACACAATGAAAACGTTAATTTTTTTATTTTTGTTTATTTTTCGTTTAATTTTTTTTTATAGAAGACAACAAATAATTATCGTTAACCACATCAACACCCAAGAGACCAAGATCTTCGATTTACTATGATTGTTTACAATAAAGAAAAGTTAGATAAGAAAATGATATAAAACATACAAAAAATAATAATAAAACCTCATAACCTCGATTAAGTCACTATATCAAATTAGTATCCTAATAAGTCATTGTTTCTTGATTAATCTTATTCCAAATTAAACTTCATATACAACAAAATCAAATAAGCCTTAAGAAGCAAATAAACTTATAATCACACATATATTCAAACCCATGAGACATGACTATAATATGCTTCATTAAAAGCAAAAGTAATGTTACCATGACTATATTTGTCTCTATAAGAGTAAAGTATTCACCTAAATGATAAATATAAATTAAAAAACATAATTAACTACAGAACTTAAACGAACGGACGTAAACGAACAAGTTACCGAACGTTCACGAACGTAAACGAACGAACACAACCTCTGTTCATGTTCGTTCGTTAAGCTTAACGAATCGATTTTTTTGTCCGTGTTCGTTTGTTTATTAAATGAACGAACACAAACGAACTTCCCGCCGAACGGTTCATGAACTGTTCGCTGAAAGTTCGGTTCGTTTACAGCCCTAAGCGCTCTCACTAACATATATTTTTTTTTATCAAAAATACTTTCACTTATTGGGAAACATGTCAATTTTTTAATGTGTTAGTGCAGTAAAGACATCAAATGGTAGGGTTTTTCACATCAATAGTATATATTCGTCTTAAAACTTTGACTTTTTAGTTAAAGGTATAAATTTTTAACGATAATTTAAATCACTCATGGATAATAATTGACCCACACAAATATATGCATTATGTGTGAATTAAATATCAGGTGTATTTTATGAGAAAATTTTCGCACAAGGGTATCATAATTTTTTTTTTCAGGGGTATCCTGATACTTAAAACCGTAAGAAAAAATGGTATCCTGATACTTAAACTGATAAAAATTATACTTCGTAACGAAAGTTAAGGGGTAGCCTGGGATACCCCTGGGCTCTTCATAGCTCTATTCCTGTATGCATACTCTCATATGAAGGGAAACGTCTTAGGTGAGAAAAAAATCATCTTACCTAACTAGAAACTTATTTTTTATCAAATGTGATACTTGAACCCACAATCATTTAATTGAGGCAATTTCCAATGTGGTGTAGTGGTAAGAGGCTTGGATTCTCCAAAAGAGACCCAAGTTCTAGTTCCACTTGCATCACTTTGAAAGGGGCAAATAGGAGCAATGAAGGGAGACTTGTGGCAACATAAGTTCAATCTTTGAGCCAAACGGGTTTTACCACTAGCTTGTTGTCGTGCCTACGGGCAGAAAAGTTAGTGGGTTTCACCCGAATTGGAGTGTCGGTATAGGTGAGTTTCGGCTATCCAGCGTTGTTTGTGTTCACAGAGCGTTGGTCGCCTTTCGCCATTGGGTTACCCCGGGTAGCCGGGTTTATTCGTTTCACTGTAAAAAAAAAGAATTTTATTGAAAGTCATGCATCTTTGTTATTTAATAAATGTGTTTACCTACACATCTATAAGTAACCTAACTTACACATGACTTCCACATGTGTAGGTTTAACAAATAAACGAAATTCATTCAATTTTATTTTTTGTTTGTCAAAGTTAATTAATAAATATTGTATTTCTATCATTTTTTTGTATGTTAAAAACTTTTTTTGTTAAAAAAAATGAAGAAATTAGTTATTTCTTTCACTTCTCGCAATATTTACTCTTCTCAAATGAACCCTCCCCTATATATATATATATATATATATATATATATATATATATATATATATATATATATATATATATATATATATATATATATATCGTTATATAATATAGGAAAATAGTTTTTGCTTAGTTGGCATCATTAAAGGTGATCTTTGCTTACTTGGCATCATAAGAGATTTTATCTCACAATAATATTTTTACATTTGAAATATATATCTATAATATTATATTATAATACCTTTAAATATTTTTAGTTCTCTAATATTTAGGAGAATCTGAAAAAATTTAAGAGTATTTACCTTTTAAACCCTCTTCTATTAAGGGTGTACACGAGCCATATTTTATATTTGATAGGGTATATTATTGAAACTTTGTGATAAAGTTGTTAATAACATAAAATTACATAGCTAAATATTTTTTAAGCACACATAAAGTTTTTTATACAACATTATCTAAAAAAAATACACCATAAAATCAATATTTTAAATCTCTTTAAATTGACAATATTGTTATACTAAAAAAAATTTTTTAAATAAAATTTTTTGGTCTTTAAAAATTTAAGAGCATTTTCATGTTAAACTCTTTCCTACTAAGGGTTTACATGGTCAGCTTATATTTGATATCTTATAAAAACAAAACTTAAGGATAAAGTTGCCAATAACCTATAAAATTATAGATATTAGAGTAAATTACACAAAAGTCTTAAGTATGTACGAATTTTAATATTTCATCCTTTAACTTTACTAATTACGTTTGCTCTCACCACTAATTATTATCTAAAACATATGTTATATTTAATAAGGTATAAAAATAAAACATAGTTATTACACATATTTACCAAAGAAATAAAATTACAACAAGACAAGTTTTATGTAATATGTAGTATGTAACTTTTTTTAAATAATATTCTTATAAAAATATTAAATGTTATGTATATAAATGAATTTACCCGTGTAACACACGGGATTAAAACTAGTATATATATATGTGTATATATTGATGATCGACTCTTTACCACTTCTTTTTTTTCCATTTCAACCATTATCGCTAGTATAATTATTTAGTGAAGATAGTGAGGGCGGGTCTGTATGTTGTCAAGAAAGTCTACCAAACCATTCCCCATCATTGGTTTTTTTTCTTTTAAACAGTAGAATTTATTTAAAATTGACAAGGGCACTACCAAGACGTTAGGATCCCTAACAAAATAAAAACAAAACCAACTCTATCAGAGAAGGTCCTTACACCATTTATGCCATATAAAATCCAATCTATTCGCTCTATGTTTTAACCACAAAAAGATAACACCATAATCTTCTCCACAACTTCATTCACAGAGGGTGCCAAAGAGCTAAAGATTAGACTGTTTCTTGCCAGTCAAATATGCCACCATGTAGCCATTAAAATGACCTTCATTTTTTCTTTTAAAAATTTTGACCTGTTTGTGATGGAGTAAAAATCTATGACATCTCTAATCGAGTATTCCAATGGGATGCTCCGGCCGCACCACCTAGATTTTTCTCCTAAACTGCAATGGCGAAGGGACACTTTAGAATGTCACACCCCCAAATTTCACTAACGGAGTTTTACCGTTAGGAGGGTGACAAACCAGGATCTAAGTCATTAATTACACAAACGACTCTAAATGAGTTTAAAAGTAACGTGTCTCAATAAATGAGAAAAACTAAACGTCAGAGTTTAACCGTTTAAAAATGCGGAAGCGTAAAGTAAAGTAACCAAAACATATGCGCAAACACGCGCCCCAAAGTATAAGTTTAAAATGCAAGTTAATAATATATCAAATGTTTTAAAACTGAGCAGACCCATGATGCATGTCCTATTGTGATGTTCAGCTAACCTTGGCCACCTGAGAAAAACATGCTAAAAAGTGTCAATGCTAGGTTGGTGAGTTCACAGGTTTTAAACAACAGTTCAATAAACAAGTTTTCCAGATAATGTAAATCACAAATATATCAGTAGGTAGCTAACCCAAGTTTTCATGTTACTCAAACGTTTCGAATCCGAGCTGACTGTTTATGTTGTGCCTTGTTACCATTGTTAACATTCAATGGCCCATGAGATTAGGACAATTCACACCTGCCCGGCTCCCAGCCGAGGGTGGGGTTTGTCAAACCCAGTAGTACTACCCGAACTTCCTCTCTATACCCCGTATATTAACGGTTCGAGAGAATTGAAAGGACTTTCGTATGTTAAGTTTAACGTTTAGTAAGCCATGATGATATATAAGTAAATACAAAATCAAAAGTGTTTTCGTGCGTGCTTTCTCCCCCAACAGGAAAATAGTAAAAGGGGCCGTGAAACGCACCGTAGGTTGCGCAGCTACAAATAAATTTGCAAGTAAAAAGCCTAGGTAGTCCCACTACCTGTTTAGATATACTAAATTAATTACAAATGGATTTTAAATAAAACTTGTACGGTTTCTCATTTCCGACTCGGTTTCGCATCCATAACTCCCATGCAAATTCCAATGCACAAACATCATGCACACATAATACATTTATATGCAGCTCAATAACCAAGCATTAATGTATTACCACCCAACCATGAACATACACACAACTACACTAACTCAAACTGCTTGTATTTCCTACGCATCATACACTATCATTTTAACATAATTTCTTTTCATTTTCCTACATGACTATGTCTAATTGTTTATTTGGTATCGTCTCATCAAAACAATACACACATTACACATGTACATATATGCACACACCCTAACTACTATTCTCAAAACTCTAACACGCATGTGCATCAACAAAACTCACTTCATGCATACAAGGAATTTATAATATGCCATCACAATCCCAATCCTCATCAGACACAACACACGCATCACATATTTACAAGTACCATACAAACCTTATACCTACACATACATACTTGGTGAATGTACTGATTGAACATAATCATCCGTATTATTCTATCATATATATATATATATATGTTAGTCCATCTAGATCGAGATTTCAGTGCTATAATGATATGTAATACAATGAAACACACTTGATTCAAACAAACAAAGTCCAATATAACACAACATCCAAAGACAAGATCAAAACCACACAACAAGAGGTAAATATGCTACAAAGATAGATAATGTAAGCTCCTAGCACCTCCAGATAACACACACACAATTCTTGAGTTTGGATAAGATTTTGCCAAAAGTTCTCATTGCCAAGAGATAACATTACAATATATATCATGTGACACCCTGTAAATTCCAGGTTAACACCGTTACTTACTTTTTGTCTATTCCGTTACGTTTTATATATGTTAAGAGTTCGTTTCGTAATTAACTAAACTAACTTACAAACTGTAAAAGCCTATCTAAATAAATTGCAAATGTTTGGGGACCAAATGTAAAAATTAAAAATTATATAACTTTAACCAACCCCTTCCCTTTCACCGTCTCCTACATCTCGATCGACACACACACCACAACCCTAATTCAGCCGCAAGCCGCAGCACTATCGTCTCTCTTCGTTGCACCGTCGGTCGAATCAAATCAGTCTCACCGTATCTCTCTCGCTGCAGCCATCATCAACCGGAAACAACCGCAACAGTCTCGTCCGATCATCTTTAACGTTTTTCCGGCGGCAGCCACCATCGAACCCATCTCCGATCAGTTAGCCGGCGTCAGCAGACCACCGTACGTCATTAGCATACTTCTAAAGCCACTTCCGTTCATCCCTCTTCGAAATCGGATCGTGAACTTTCACTATTTACCCCGGTATGGTTTTGTGTTCTCGAGTTGTTTTGGTCATGTTTCGGGATACGATTTGATCTCGGTTCGATGTACTTGTGAATATGTGTGTAGCTCTAATCTGTCGTATGAATGTATATAAGTAATGTAGAATGTATATATGTTTGTATTTACTGCCATGTATCGCCGCATATATATATACAAAACAGAAACTGAAATATGTAAATATATATTAGTGTTATGCATGATTGAATATGATGAGCTGTGTGTGTATGCGTATAAACTATAAACTGATGCATATATGTGTGTGTATGTAGATTGTATATATGTGTGTGCGTATGTTTTGTATATATATATATAGAATCAGCATGTGTAAGTTATGGATGTATGCGTTTGAGTGTATGTATCGTATAGATGTTGTATGTATATGTATCGATTGTTCCATGGGCATATTAAACAGCAGTCGGAGTCGCATGTAATTGTAGGTATGCATGATCAGGTTATATATGTGGGTGAATGTATGTATCTATGCTATAAGTGTATGTAGGTGTATAAATATAAGACGTGTGTACGGTATGCTTGTAGAATAATAAAGCATGTATATTTTGTTAATGTGTATACGCCATCTATGTATATATGTATACGTTATGATCGAAATGAGTAGGTAAATACGTTTTGATGTTAGTGGGTACGTGTTACCGTATGTATGTATTGTAGGAGTGATGTGTGAAGATGTATTGATGTGATGTTTTAAGTACTAATATGATGAGATTAAATGAAAGCTAATACGTGTAAGCGTAGAGATTCATGATAAATGCATGGGTGAATAATGTTTACGATATTATGATAGTGATAAGTAATGATAAAGAATGTGTATTGTAATGTATGTATGTCTATGTGGACTTATGTGAAGTTATGTATTAGTATGAGTATATATATATGCACACATGTTTTTCTTTACTCTACTTTTCTATAAACGTAAGTTGTTGTTATTAATTAGAGGTAAACTAAATAAGCAGGTCGTAAGGCGAGTTAAATTCTCTGTTGCATTATTGATGTTTTTGCTGTGCACTTCAAAGGTGAGTTCTTTGCCCGCTTTTAAATCTTTTTCGGGGAGAAAACATACAAATGTTTTTACACGCCTTCGGGCAATTAATTTACAGCTCCTTCGGGCAGACTGCATTTTTATGCCTTCGGGCAGGGCCTTCGGGCAAAACTTTATGCCTTCGGGCGTGGCCAACTAAGGCTACTTTTTATACCTTCGGGTAGTGCCTACGGGCAGGTTTCGGTAAAAGTATAAATGCCTACGGGCAGGTTTCGGTAAAAGTATAAATGCCTACGGGCAGGTTTCGGTAAAAGTATAAATGCCTACGGGCAGATTTCGGTAAAAGTATAAATGCCTACGGGTAGAATTTTATTAGGGCTTATAGTGCTTTACACGAATTGGAACCACATTCAAGTCCTTATAAAAGTTCGAGGTTGATTAATATATGATAGCGGGGAAATTTGAGTAGTACTACCGGGTTGCGACGGCACCCCACTCTTGACTGGGCGTCATGTGGTGCAAATTGTCCTTAAAGGTTATGGGTCATCCTGGTTAGATGGCGACAAGGCAAAAGTAACGTTTAGCTTTCATCTCGACGTGTTGACAACCCGCCTAATAAAATAGAATTGGTTTATCTATATTATTAACAGTACTTTTTATTTATGTACAATTCTCATTGAACTCACCAACATTATGTGTTGACCGTTTTAGTATGTTTTCTCAGGTAATTAAGGAGCGCGCGCACGAGTAGGACATGCATGCACTGGGTCGTCTTTTGGACTGTTTCAAAAACTACATTTAATACTTATTTTATTTTATTGACTTGGTTTATTATTTTGTGCGCGGATTTTGCGTACTGGATTTATTTATGCTTCCGCTAAAAGTTGGTTTTAACATTTAAACTCTGAACTTTTAGTTATTTACAAAGTTAAATATTTTTATAAACGTTGAGTCAAGGTTTCGTGTAACTAATGGCTTGAGATCCTGGTATGTCACACGCTTAACGGATACCCCGTTTGTGGAAAATTGAGGGTGTGACATATCAGCTATAGGTTCGCTGATAGATTCGTTGTCAGCGAATCTATCAAGCGAACTAGATAGCTTCGCCGGGCACAATTAGGTTCGCCCGGTCGACAAAACAGAAAACTATTCTATGCTACGGGCGAATCTATAGATTCGCTCGCCCGTAGGATCGCTATACCAAAGACTACAAAATATATAACAAAAGATATAACACCGACATGTCGGTGAGCCCGACCTATGCATGACTATCAATACTCCCCCTAGGTTGGACCTCACCCAGGGAAGTCTTCTGTTTTAGCTCCGTCTTTTTCGGCTTCAAAAATTCTCAATGTACGCTCCTGCCCTCGATTCAATCCCGGCCAACGGATTTGTCACATCTTCAGATCCGGCCTCATCGACTTCACTAAATACCAACAATGACTCCACAAACTCTGCTTCGGTGTCAACTGTATCAGGCACATCAAGATCAATCGTTTCCGCCTGAATGTTTTCTGTATGCTCCTCACCGATCACATCCAAATCAACAACCTCAACAGGTTTCTCAAACCTTCTCTCAATCGATTCATCAAGTTGTCTGGACAAGTCATCAATATCCATGTTTTGATCATCTGTCATCCTCAACCTTTCATTAACACTCATCAGCTCAACACGTATACCTCGGGCTTTGTTTGCGACTTTCACGAACAAGTTCGCTTCAGTCCGCGTATCATCTCCTGCCCCGTGCTTAATACGGTTCTCACACAATACCTTCAAATCCTCATCGCAAAAAGAGAAGATTTCCATAGGGTCAAACAGACGAATCTCCGGACGATCTTCCCCTTTAAGTCTAATCACCGCTTCACCCGTGCCGTTATCATAGAACCACTTCAAGAATTCTTGTAGACGAGCAGGCTGAGTATCAGGAACCCTAACCTAGTCATAATCTTTGGGGCTTCAATCTTCAACACAATCTTCCCCTTCCAAGAGACCCAGTGTCTATCCTTCTTCTACCTCATTCTCTTCGGCTTTTGATACCCAAAGTCAGCAAAATTGTTCTCAGCAGCCTTTCTAATTGTAACCTCAAAAGCACAGGCTCTCCCGCTATCTTCCTTTCCCAACAGAGGTAGATCAGCCAACCTTCGCAAATCCCACCTTGGCAAAGTGGCGAAATGCTTCCTATTCTTGATATAACAAATGTCACCATCCCTTCGCTTAATCATATACGCATCCACAAGGGAATTGTATTTCCATGCTATAACTTGCCTATCCAACTGCGAGGTGTTTGGCTCATCGATATTCTGAAAGATAGGCACTTCTAGAACAACCTCTTCATCCTTTCTAAACCATTCCGATTTATCCAAATCAATGTGATCAAACTGATAACTCACCCTTTTTTCTTCAACCTTGTACTTCTCCGGCTCATCCTCCAAATCTTCCTCACTATCAGCATTCACATCAACTTCTGGTTCGTCTATCAAACTGAAATTCACGCTGGAACCTCCAACAACCTCAGCCCCCTCAAATACATCTAACTCGATACCCATATCTTCATCAAACTACTCTTCAGCAGCTTTCCCATTACCTTTATCCCCAAAAGCAGATTGCATTAACGGATACTTTGCAGTATCCGTTAAGCTTTTTAGCTCCAATTCAGACATAGCCGGATCCGACCCATCCTTCTTGTAACATCCGGCCCCTCATACCACCAATATTGTCCGCTTTGCTACATTAGAGCTCACGAATTTGTTTTTGGTTGCCCGGATGAAACCTTCCCAGGATGGTCACCCATCCTGAGACTGCTGTCATCCGAGCACGCTTAACTGTGGAGTTTTCCACTCATCCACTAGCATTAAGCCCCAAAACGCGTTGTTGGTATTTGAGGTCGGACATCCCTTATAAATCCCAGATCTCTCCTGCCCACGGCCGATGTGGGATTTGCCTAGGGTGTTACAAACACCCCCCCTTTTGGACTCATCGTCCTCGATGAGGTTTGCCCCACCATCCCATTCTTGGATGTGGGATTTGCCTAAGGTGCCCCTCTGAACACCCCCGGGGACTCACCATCCTCGATGAGGTTTGCCCCACCATCCCGAATGGCACAGGAGTTGCTCTGATACCACTTGTAACATCCGGCCCCTCATACCACCAATATTGTCCGCTTTGCTACATTAGAGCTCACGGATTTGTTTTTTGTTGCCCGGATGAAACCTTCCCAGGATGGTCACCCATCCTGAGACTGTTGTCATCCGAGCACGCTTAACTGTGGAGTTTTCCACTCATCCACTAGCATTAAGCCCCAAAACGTGTTGTTGGTATTTGAGGTCGGACATCCCTTATAAGTCTCATATCTCTCCTGCCCACGGCCGACGTGGGATTTGCCTAATGTTACACTTCTCTTTCAAACTATTCAGCTCCTTGAATATTCGAACGATCAAGCATTGTTGATCCCTCAACATCCTACCCATTTCAGTGATAACTGTTAACTTCTCAGCATCCTTTGTTTCCAAATCAGCATATCTGCTCTTCAAATCCACAATCTCAGACTTCAGACTTTCAATTTCACCCTTTAACTCACTAGCAGTCTCAACAGATTTACCCGAATCATCATGCTTTGCTTTCTTTGCAGCTTCAGTGGGTGCATCAGATTTTCTCTTCGTTCTATTTTCCCTACCTGCATCAATCTCAGCCTGAATCTCATCAATCTCTCGATCCAGTGAATAATCTTTGTCTTTGGCGTACTGCTTCCTTTTTCTCACTTTCTTCTCAACCACTTCAATGTTCTCACCACCCCTTTTTCTATCAATTTCCATCAACCTTTGAATATGTACCCATCTATCAGCAGGGTACATGTTTTCCCATAAGTACGCTATCCTACCCACACAATCAGATCTCACCGATTTGCAGTCTCCAAATATTCTTGAATGCATCGACCAGATGTTCAGCACCTCACCAACAACAGGCAGATTTGGTAGTTTATCATTGAGAATCATCTGGATAAATCTGGGATACATCAACCATTTGCTCCCCTTCGTAGCATGAATGTTTTCGAGCATGTAGTTGTAGATGAGCTTTGGAAGATTTGCCTTCTGCCCTCGACAAAATAACATCATAGCACGAGCCCAATCCAGATTTAATTCATCAGTACCTCCTTTCCTATGATCCAAGCACATAATAAAGACGTGTGCAATATATCTCCATTTATGGATCAAATAGGATTTTACAAACTCCATCTTCTTCTCCCCCGGCATAGGACCCTCATAACCCGCAGTCCTAAAAGCCCCGTAAACTTCCTCTGCCGTCATACTAACCTCCTCTCCGACATCGTCCTCTAATCTCAAAATCCTTGCCACATCGGCTTCGGTAAACTCTAAGTCAAACCCACTAACTTTGGCACAAATCCTTGATGGTTGCACAGAAACATTCATCACCGCTGTTCTCCAGAAATCTCTAATGTGCAGCTCGTAGATGGTTGGTGAATGGGAGATAGCGTGATGAATATGTGAGGACTTCAACCATCTAATACAGTCTTTATACCCACCAGCTTTTTCATGATTCTCGTCCAGTAAAGCACACATATTGTGCTTTCTTTCAAAAAATAATGTAGACATCGTGCTTGAAAAATAAACGGAAATTGATCAGAAACGTGAATTTTTTTGAAACAGTGTTTAGATTCGCTGGCATAAATAGGTTCGCTGCAAGGGCGAACCTGAGATTTGGCACCAGAACCTATAAATTCGCTGACATGAAAAATCAGTCATTTGGTCGAGCGAATGTGTAGGTTCGCTAGAAACACTCGGGTGAATCTATGTTGATGCACGGGCGGCATAACAGCATAGGTTCGCTCGAAGTTTTGAACTTTCGTTCAGGTTCGCCAGACGAACACATAGGTTCGCTGAAACCCTAGTTTTTGAAAAACGGCCAAAACTCAGTCTAAAAACCATAATCAAACAATCAAAGCAACAATCAAGCAATGTAAGCATGAGACAAGCACGTATTGATAGACATTAAGGCACATAATCAGTTGTTTTTAAACATAATCACAGAATCAAAATGGGTCGATTGGATTATCAGCGATTAGGAACAGATTAATGGGTAAAAATGATGTTAAAAATGGAAGTAATACATACCAGTTGCAAACGAGACGATTTAATATGAAAAAGATCGGTCGTGAGTGAGAATCGAACGTTTGAAATTTTTTATAAGAGATACGGCTACAGTAATAGTGACAGCGAACTTGTGAAAGGTTTCGCTGACAACACATATATATACAGTCACAGGTTCGCTGACAAAAACACTAGCGAACTTCAGATTCGCGCGAAGACCAAAGGTCAAGAGAAGACACGGCGATGTGAAGAGTTTCCGGGCGAACCTGTAGGTTCGCTAGTAGATTCGCTGGGACTCAAAACAAGAGAAATTAAAATATTTTTGGTTTTTCTCAAATTTTAAATCCTTTGTAAATCCATGAAAACGCCCCACGATTTCAACGCTCCGAAAATAAAAACATTAACCTAAATAATAATAAAAAAATAAAGTGAAAGAAAAAAAAGCTAGAAATTAAAACTAAAGAAGGATATATATATTTTTCATGACGTTTTTCGAGCAGAATCCGGAAAATCATAGATTGGCGGGATTGCAGATATGTTTGTCCATTTAAACCCATGCCTTAGTCCTTTCAACAAGAGATCAGCAGCTTCTTTTATCATGTTTTTGGTTTGATTGAAGAAGCTCAGACAACTCGGTCCCCACAGACATCTAGGTAAAAAGAACAAGTTCTGTCATCAGGATATATCTGAGCAATATGATTGACTTTGCCTGAATTTCGAGGATCAAATCTTGAATATTGATCGATGCAATAGCTTCTTTTGACACTTGTGCAATTTTTGCATCTTTTTGTGAGTGGAGCTTGTCAACAATGATTCTTTTGAACACATTGCGACTTATTATTTGGGAAACTCAAATAGTTTAGAGCTCCAGGTCTATACCGACGTATAACAGAGGAGATAAACATTTGAGCATGCTCGGTGAATCTTCAGGTAAATACTTCCGTATAGCAGAGAAGATCCACCAACTCCAGGTCAATACTTCCGTATAGCAGAGGAGTTAAGCACTTTGACACAATACATTCTAAGGAGTTAACAAGTAACTCACTCAGAGGTTTTTCTGAAGAGCAACACTAGCAGCTTTTTATTTTGTTTTGCTAACTAGAAACTCAATTCAGGGCTAGGGTGAGGGTGATTTGGGGTAATTGGGGAAATCAAGGCAAAGATTTGACGCTCTCAACCCATTTTTGACAAAACCCGTATCTTTGTGCAATCCAATCATGTCAAGGGGATAATCCTTGTTGCCTAGTTCTCGAACATTATGTTTGGCTGCACAATCACTGTTTATTTTGTTTTCGGGCTGAGCCTATCTAACATATCACAAACACAATACTTCTGACCTCCTTCAACGTCTCTTCAACATCAATCAAAACGGGGATCCTGAAAATAGCAAAATTTGAAAAACTATAAGTAGTTAATCTTTAATATATTCCCCAAAATTTCTATATTATTGCTATCTAATAAGAAATTTTTGTTTTTCAGATTTTCTTAATATATATATACAAAATAAAAGAGAAAATAAAAGGAAATAAAATAAAGGGGCAATTTCATATATACCCCTACAAAGTTGCATAATATCATATTTACCCTTTGCATGCTTAAAAAGTGTTGTAAATATGATATTATGCAACTTTGTAGGGGTATATATGAAATTAAACCTAAAATAAAAGTAAAGGAGCGAAGAAATGAGTGACCCACGGATTTTCAAGGAAGATAATGAAAAAGTTATTTACATATTTACAAAGCAAGACAAATTAGACTTTTGAAATCGGGACCCAAGCCTTAGTGTACTTAGTTCTTTGAACAGTTGATGATCGATGAAGCAAGCTATGATCGTGAATTTGCATGGAATCGAAGGACACAGATTAGAAAAAACCCTAAGAACAAAGACGTCTTTTGAGAACTTAGGATTTGTAATTGGGTTATTTGAATATAAAGGATCTGGATTCTGATTCATGGGTTCAAAAGATCCGCGCCATAACTTATGAGACACGTTTTTTTCTTCTTTCAATAATATGACATTTGGATAATTGTGGGTTAAGAAGAAGACACGTGGAGTTAATGTGTTATGAGAATGACACATGTATCACTACTAGAAAATATACCTTTAATGACACGCGAATAATGACACACAAGAATTTTTGACATGTAAAAGCATGTGTCATAAAAAAATATGTCATTTTTGCCCAAATTTGAAGAACCGACGACACATAATTATGCGTGTCATGTTTTAACGTCATAAAAGTAAAAAAAGCGCGGATCTTTTGTTGACCCATATAACAAGTCGGATCCTATATGATATTTGTTCTCCAAAAACCCTAATCGTTCTCTCTTCTCCATCGCACCACTCGATCTCCATCTCCAGCTCTTACCACACCGGCGAACACAACCATCTCCACTTCCGACGACCAGTCCAACATAATCGTCAGCTGCCTTACCTATTGGAAGCCTTAATTGTAGATAACCGCATTGGTTTCGTTAAACATTACTAAGGAAGAAGACATCTATCTGTTCGCAACGAGATCACAAGGCCGAGTAGTTGATTGAGAACATATCGAAGAAGATATATGGTGTTAAGTATGATTTTTCAGATTCTTGCCCTTCATCGTCTGTTTTTCAGTTCTAGTTCTAATTCAGGGAGGCCTAGTGTCACGTGATTCAAGTAGAAGTAAATTTTTAACATAATACCTGAATTACAGTTTTGCAATCATCATCATTTGTTGATGTAAGTTCTAATATTTTATTGAAGTCTTTAATATGAGTGTTACACACTGGATATATATGCACAAAATTCTGATGTTAAGTCACATTCTGATGTTAAGTCACCTGGATATGTATGCACAAAATTCTTTGCTATGATTTAACATAATCTTATGAACGGCCTGTTCTAACTTTAACCTATTTTGTCCCAACTGTTTTGTCCCAACTGTTTTGTCTTAACTATTTTGGCACCCACTGACAAAAACTTCTACATCCGTCACTGGATGGAGAGTATAATATATAAGTTCCACTAATATTCTGAAGTGAGAAACGTACAATTTTCGTTAGTAACTAATTCCTAGGAGGTAAGAGGATATAACTTACACTATATATTGATCGTATATTTACTAGTTAATATTTGTTGTTATTAGTGTTGCTAGGTACATGGTTTACCTTAATATGAATGATAATATTGAACAAGTTGGTTTCTCTATTTTACAGTGATAAGCTGGAAGATGAGGTTGTTCAAATGACAAACAAGTCCGACGAGGATACAAATGTAATTGATAATGTTGAACTTTTTGAGTGTGCCTTAGGACCAAAGCATGGGTATGTTCGGGGCATGGGCTGGTTACAAGACAACCAACCTATGGCATCTCTACTTCACATCCGCCCCACCGAAGAATGTTGAAGATCTAGCTAGGTTGTCACCTTAGATTTTTCCTATGTAGACATAATAAATTAATGTGAAGTAGATGTGTTACTCAATTAATAGAATACAAATAAAAGATAAGCAGCACAATGTAATACCATAAGTGAATGGTATATGGACACAAAAAGACTTTAAAAATAGAGCACACAAACATAAATTATAACAACTACGTACGTACGGACATTGAACACACATGCACGTACACCAACAACAAATGATGACGACCAATTCATACGTTATTCTTGAATCTTAAATAAGCATAGGTTGAACCAAGAGAGACTTAATGTAGTTTTTCATTTCTTCCCCGGCATGAGTGAAGCCATCTTCGAGTTTATAAAGCACATCAGACACACGTGCAAGGTTGATTGCAGGCATAAGCAAAGAAAACGGGACTTTTGTAGGCCTGAGTGACTCTTGATTTATAACTTTCCATGCGTTTTCAACTTTTTTTAAGATAAATTCACATGCTTCCTTCTCGGATGCACCAGTTTCATTTTGGTAGCACTCAATGCTTGACGCAACATGGCCTCTTTCTTGCTCCTCCTTAAGTGTTCATATAAATATATACATATATTAGTTTAAATATGTAATTAAACTTGCTTTTTACACTTGAATAGCTAGTTACATGATCGAATATGTATATATATGTACCTTGTGGGAGACAATATCATCCATAAGTCGTACAATCGAAGATGAAGCTTTAACAATAGGAGGATATGTGGCAACCCATTTAAATGAATCCTCTGTGACCGTATCCTCCCTACCAACATAAGATCGCGCTATCATCAAACCGTAGGTACCTGTCACCATTGATACAGACATGTACTCTTCTAGAGTTGGCATGTACCTCTCCTTTAACCATTTGGCTTCAACTAAGTAGTTTAGGACCAACTCTTTTGCCTGTACATGAGATGATAGAATAATCATATTTTTTTAAAGCAACTCATAGACGTACTTTCTAAGATTAATACATCACAGCCGGCCTGCTTAGTACTGTAAGATCTAAATCCAAAATCTAGTGCTTAAAACACGTACATGTGTGTTACCAATGAATCACCAACCCTTATCCATATTTTTTTTGTTAATTAGGAATGAATATCAATTAATATATATAATTTAAACAATCAAAAGGTGGATATGTAATTAATATGCATATATATATACCATCTCCTTCACATAGTGGATCTGGTATGCTTTTCCTTCCTTTTCAAGTGACTCCTCCATCTCTTGATGATGATACAAAAGTTGTTCATATACTAGTTTCATATATTCTGGAAGCATATCCAAACAGCTCATGGACCATCTACACGTATAATATCATATATATATATATATATTTAATTAGCAGTAATATTGATCATATATAGTGATTAATATTTAAGAGACTAACTAGTACAAAGAAGATTGATATATATATTGTTAGCTAGCTAGGTACCTTTGAACCGCTTCGGTAAATATCTTGAGTTCTTCATAAGTTGCATAATTATCAAATGTATCATCTAAAACAACTAACCACATGCAGGTTTTCATTAGGAAGATTCTTGTACGAGAATATTGAGGCTCGAAATAGATTGCAAGAATCCAGAAATAGCCTTCTATCAATCTGTCTCGAACATAAGGTAGTTTGTTTTGGAGGTCCAAGTCATTCCACCATCTAACACAAATCATGCATTAATGTTAAAAAAAATCATCTATATAAACAACAACAATTAATATATATGTTTGTATGGTACATACTTGCAAAGTTGGCTAAGTTCCTTCTTGTGCAACAATTGAAGAAGATTAAAATCTGACTTTGCAAGCTTCAACAAGACCTCACTATGTGAAGCTTCTTGTTGGTAAATAGGTATGTAATGCACGGCCTCTAGCCTTGACAACGTTTTCCGGAGTGGTCGCTTTAACGCTTGTTGTATTTGGGTTTTAATTAAAGAGTTACAAGAAGCTGGATCATTTGCTATGATAGTGAGGTGAGTTTTAGTAAACTCGAGGGCATCATCTAGTACCTTTTCACCTTCCACCCTCATATATGATGCTTCATACAACCCAAGCATCCCTTCAACATCATTACATAACGATTCTTTAAACTTCTCATTATCATCCAAATGCTTCTTGAATATTCCTATAACAAATCAAATAATCTATTTTAAACTTCTCATTATCATCCAAAGTAGTTGCATACACACAAATTAAGTACGTGGGAACAGTATGCTTCTGAAATTTAATTGAAGTTATTTTGGTTTTCTTTATAGATTATATATATAGATATAGCTCATGTGTTCCTTAAAAGAGCAAAGTAGGCTTAAAACCGTATGTTTCTTTATCATCTTCTTATTTACTACTCGATGATGGTGCCCTGGATAAATGTTCTCCTGGGCGGTTGCCCATGACAACCTATTTAGGGTCGGTCTTTTAGAGATCTTTAAAGATGGGGACCGTCTAGGACAATATTAATACGTGGCAACATCATCGGAGACAAACATTTTAAGTTTTATTTTAACTATTTTTGACCCTTTAACTATATACGTTTGTGTGAAGTAAATAAGAATAGAGTGAATAATATAATAAGATAAAGATCAAAAGAATATAGTACTGATCAAATATTTTTTTTAATTCATCCAATGACGTCATGAAGAACATAATACAAGAACATAATACAAGGCAAAAGTGGCGAAGAAGGGCTTAAAAAAACAAGTTTTTTTTCACATTTGTCTTGACTCTAGCTTGACTCGTAAATAAACCCAAACCAATATTTTATTTTTTCTCTTTTCAAATTTAAGTACGGTAACTATAACTATAGTGAATGGTCAAATCACTTTAATTTAAGTCAATTGTGCTCAACTTGTCACGAAACTTTTAATAACTCTTTTATTTCTTTTTAAATAGTGTTATTGGATTTAATCAACTTTAACTATTGGTTATTGGTCGATGTCACCCTCAAGTATCACTTTGGCCAATATAACTCCCAACTAAACACTTTGGTGTCCGTATCATCAAAAGTCAACCAATTCAAGTCACTTTTGGTCAATCTTTGGTTAATTTTTGGTGTTACGGACACTATATCACCAAAAGTAACCAATTCAAGTCACTTTTGATTAATTTTAGGTTAACTTTTGGTGATACGGACACCAAAGTGTATGAGTTATTGGCCAAAGTGATACTTGAGGGTGACATCGGTCAATAACCAATAGTTGAAGGTGATTAAAACCAATAACCCTTTTAAATATTAAATACTAGTTTAGTGTACCCATTATGCTTGTGAACAACATTCAGGTAGTGATTATAAGGTTATATATGGGGATGCAAACGGTTTAATCAATTTTGAGACAATATCGTGGTAAAACCAACACACAAGATTCAATTTAAAAAATTGTTTTTAGGATAACAATATTATACTGAAGTTAAAAATAATTAAATGCTCGTTTTATGGTGTACTTTTCTAAAATAATATTGTATGAAAAGTTATGTATGTTTACAAAATACTAAGATATTTAATTGTAAGTTATTATCAACTGTATCACTAAATTTTATTTTATATCATATCAAATTTAAAATAACTCATGCACACCCTAGTTGGAGAGAATTGAAAATAAAGATAATATTAAATTATTAAAGATTCTTCTAATAATTAAGAGAATAAAGTATAAAAATTGTTATTATAATGAATTAGTAAAGATATATACATAATTTAAATGTAAAATTACTAAGATCTATTTAAAAAATATTTAATTGATTATTATGAGAGAAACTCTTAAATCGTGTCATATAAGCAAAATAACTCTCAAATCATGTCAAATAACCAAAAATGATTTTTCTAGAGATTTAACATGGTTTAGAAATAGCTTTACATTTTAAATTTTTTTCTTTATGATATTTATTAGTCTTGATACTAATTTAACATGGTGATAGAGTTTATTTTGTTATGTTTACTTATAAAATTATTTCTTAAATAAAAAGAATATAATTTGATTATATATAAAAATGTTCAGAATCAGTATCACTATCACCTTCCCGTAACATTTATTCTAATCATTATCATCTTCTCAAAACACATCGTAGTCATTGTCTACATAACAATAATTTTTATCATTATCACTATCGCTCTTACACTGTTGAATGTTAATATCACACTCATTAGAACTAATATTTTTATCATGTTATGGTTTTTAAGTCAATGGGTCAATTATGTAACTATTTAACCTAGAAACGGATTTAGAGTTTTTGAAACCCTATTAAGCTACGTACGGTTATGGAGGTTATTTGGTAAGGGTCATGATGGTTGGAGACAAACATTTATAAACTATATATATATATATATATATATATATGTTGAACCTCTTAATTTGCACTTACTAATCAATCACTTCATTCATATCTACTTGCATATTCAATTGTTGTTGTTCTTGTTTGTGAATGTTATGGACTTATGGTGTAGCACAAACATAGGCCACGCATGTCTATTGTGACCATTCTAATACATATGGCTTCAAAGCTATAGTTCAAGTCATGGGGACACACACAATTTCAGCATGCCCTAACACCCCATCTCAATCTAGAAATTACTGAAACACAGAAACGAAGTTCAATTCAAATCCAAACCGCAACACATTATGGATGCTCTATGATCGAAATATTCATGCAGAATCTGGATGGGTTCGCATGGAGGCTTCGGCCAGAAAATTGGAGCACAAACCATGGTTGCGGGTACGGATGATGGTTGTAGAATCAAGTTCAAATATAGTTTGAGAAAGAGTTATAGGTTCTATATATATATGCTTGTAATTAACTAATTAAATATATAGTACCTGATGAAACGTTAAAGCCTTGTTGTCGAAGGAGTCGGAACCAAAGAGAAACATTTTTTAGATTGTAAGGATCAATCCATTTCTCTCCGTAAGTAACATAAATGTGTTGCAAGGCTTCCTCGATCTCGTGTTCAAAATGATAGGCTATGCCAAGGCGTTGGATGACATCAATAAGTTGTATCAACTTCATATGTTGCATTGATTCATTAGTGGAAATGAGCTCTTTTCTTACTTCTTCTTTGAGCCCTTCAACAACTTGTTTCACCACCACTAAATCTTCTGTCTGCACATGCATGCATGCAGAAAAACTTAGAACATGATTTTCTCTATATTACAAATATATATATATAACTAATATATTAAGCAACCAATTAAGTACGTAGTGTCAAAAAACAAAACCTCATCAAATGTTAGAAACTGATTTCCCCATATGCTAGCATTGAACTTGGCAGTGTTGCGAATAACATCCAGCTGCTCCATGCCCCTATTATCGTCAACCAGTACCGGTAACTCAGATGAAGAAAAGGGAGCACTAGAAACCAGAAAGTTTGCCATTGATCTCTAAATCTTCTAAGTGTGATATATAGCAATTAACGAAGCTAATATATATATATATAGAAAACTGAAAGTTGTACGTTGGTGTGTATTAAAATCAAATGAACCAACGTGTGTAACGTTCTGAGTTTATAAATATCAATTATCTCCCTTTTGTAATTAATTATGATATGATTAAAGAAAAAAAGTATTAAAAGGGTCATCAATAGTGAGCGCACCAACTATTTTTTTATTGTCTATTGATTGATGGAATGATGGTTTGTTAATAAAACGATCGAGACAAGAACTAAAAGTTTTAACAACTTTCACAAAGCGGCTTTGTGAAAATCATTATACCGCAAATTCACCCATCAGTTCAATATACTTTAATATATATATATATATTGTCAAAACTTTTATCACAAGTTAATCATGCATCTAAACTTAGAAAAAAGTAATAATTAAAATTTCAAACAAACGTACTGTCAGAAGAAGGCTCGATCATGAACATATTCCAAAAAATGTAAACATCTTTAGCCTTCATGACCAGATCCTCCCACATACGCAAGCTAGCAAGCAATGGCGAGTTCATCAGCATCCAACAAACCCACAAATTCATTAGCTAGCTAGGTGCAAACTATTTTAATGTTTGAACAATATTGCAAAGTAAGTAAATTAAGCGCATTAGGTTCTATTGTATTTCAATTCGATTTTTTTTAAGATATTTGCATGGTTATGTAATTAATGAAATTTTAGAAACTTTCTATTTCAATTCGTATGACTGATGCAAACACTCTACTAAATTGTATATATCAAATTAATTAATTGGTTGTCAATTCGTGAAATGCTTACTATCATCATTCAGTTAGTAGCATGTCTTGCTACGACTAATGAACAAACGGTTAATTAGCATCCAAAATCACGTACACCATCAATATAACTGAAGACAATATTTGATGTTTAAGGATATCCTGTTGGAAAAATATATGAATGAAAGGTGTTGGTTTGGTTGAAGTTTGAGTTTGTCCCACATAGGAGGGGAGACCAAACTTAAGCTTGGTTATAAGCAACAACCTCCTAGACATGTTTGAATTGTCATCTTGTGTTTTACTCAAGGGCCTACCCGCGCGAGGGAGGGTGCAGAAAACTGGATTCGAGGTTGGAAATCGCATTAGACTTGCGACGCCCGCGCGACCTGCGGACACGAATGCAGTTCCGAAAACTCAGAATCGGACCCGGTTAGTTTTTGTTTTAACAACACAAACCGGCCAACCTTTGGAATTCTTTTACAGTTTTATGATAATAATTGATCATTCGTTAAGAAATTAGTTGAGTTGATGACAATTGAATTGTCATAAAACAAGGCTCTTGATATTTGGGTGTTTAAGTCCGGCAGCACCGCTGTTACCGTCCGGTGTACCCTGGGAACAGACCGAGAATCTGTTTAAGGGAACTGTGTCAAACACAGGCCCGGATATTGTTTACTGTTATGGTTTTCTGTTTTGCAGGACTCAACCAGCAGCCCTGTTTCTTCTTCTTTTCTGTTTTACGAGCTTTATTTCTAACAAACTTAAACAGACTTTTTAACTGTTCTTGCTTTTGTTTCAGAATGGAATCTCAGCCTACAATCACCCAGCCCATTCAAGTATCTGCAGCTTCTGCTGTTTCTGCAGTTTCTGCAGTCATGACTTCTGCTGTTGCTGTTACCACCACACCGGTCGTTGCACCGGTGCATAACCTTAGTTATGCTGAGAAACCAGAGAAGTTCACTGGTGTGAACTTCAAACGTTGGCAACAAAAGATGCTCTTTTATTTGACAACGTTGAACCTAGCAAGGTTCTTGACTGAATCCGCTCCCTTGTTAACTGATGGGGAGATGTATGCTCAAACTGTGAGCGCGGTTCAAGCTTGGAATCATTCTGATTTCCTGTGTCATAACTATGTCCTTAATGGCATGGTTGATGCACTATATAACGTGTACTGCAAGGCCAAGACTGCCAAAGAATTATGGGATTCTTTGGAACGTAAGTATAAAACAGAAGATGCAGGCACAAAGAAATTTGTGGTGGCTAAATTCTTGGAATTTAAAATGATTGATTCTAAAACTGTTATGAGTCAACTTCAAGAATTGCAGGTTGTTCTTCATGATATTCATGCAGAAGGAATGGTGCTTAGCGAGACATTCCAAGTTGCTGCTATCATTGAAAAGTTGTCACCAAGTTGGGTTGATTTCAAGAACTATCTCAAGCATAAGCGAAAGGAAATGACAATTGAAGATCTCGTGGTTCGTCTTCGTATTGAAGAAGACAATAAAGTTGCTCAAAAGAAGAGTGATGGTCCCGAATCTGCAAATGCCAATGTTGTTGAACATGGTCGGTTTGGTAAGGGTAACAAAACAAAAGGTCATGTTGGGAAAAAGAATAGTGGGAAAGGTTTCCACCTTGGACCTAAAGGTGGTGTGGGTAAAAAGAAGTTTTCAGGAACTTGTTACAACTGTGACAAACCGGGTCACCGGGCTAGTGAGTGTAGACAGCCGAAGAAAGAGACTCCTCGGCAAGCCAACATGGTTAATGATGTTGAAAATCTTGTGGCTATGATTTTTGATCTCGCTATGATGATAAGTGAGATTAACTTGGTTGGGTCGAATACCAAAGAATGGTGGGTTGATACCGGGGCTACCCGCCATGTTTGTTCTGATAAGAATCTCTTCAACACCTTCAAGGAGGTTACTAATGAAGAAAAATTGTTTATGGGAAATTCTGCAACCGCCGATGTCAAAGGCGAGGGAACTGTGATTCTAAAGATGACTTCGGGAAAAGAACTCACTTTGACCAATGTTTTGTATGTTCCCGAGATTCGTAAGAATCTAGTTTCGGGTTGGTTGTTGAATAAGTTTGGTTTTAAACTTGTGTTTGAGTCTGATAAGGTCGTGTTGACCAAAAGTGGTGTTTATGTTGGTAAGGGATATGCCCTTAATGGTATGTTTAAATTGAATGTAATGGTTGTCGGTGAAATGAATAAAACGGGTACTAGTTCTGCTTATATGCTTGAATCTTCAAATATGTGGCATGGTAGACTAGGTCATGTTAATTTTAATTCAATTCGTCGTTTGATCAATTTAAATTACATACCAACGTTTCATATAGACTCAAACCATAAATGTGAAACTTGTGTAGAGGCAAAACAAACGAGAACGTCGTTCAAAACCGTGGAACGAACCTCCGAACCTCTTGACATGATTCACACCGACGTGTGTGACTTAAAAGCGATTCCCACTCGTGGAGGGAATAAGTACTTCATAACGTTCATTGATGATAGTACTAGATTTTGTTATGTATACTTGCTTAAAAGCAAGGACGAAGCTATTGAAAAATTTGTCTTATTCAAAGCGGAAGTTGAGAACCAACTCAACCGGAAAATTAAAATTGTGAGGAGCGATCGAGGCAGTGAGTATGTCTCACCTTTTGCTGATGTTTGTGCAAAGAATGGGATCATACATGAACTCACGGCTCCTTACTCCCCACAATCTAATGGCATAGCGGAACGAAAAAACCGCACTTTGAAAGAAATGATGAATGCCATGATGATAAGTTCTGGTATAAGTCATGACATGTGGGGGGAAGCACTGCTGTCAGCAAATTATGTCCTGAACATGATACCAACTAAGGACAAGGATAAAGCTCCTTATGAACTATGGACAGGACACAAACCATCGTACAAACACTTGCGAGTGTGGGGGTGTCTAGCCAAAGTAGTCGTGACACCACCAAAGCGCCTAGTAATAGGACCAAAAACCGTGGATTGTGTATTTATAGGATACACTCGTCCTGGTGGTGCACTTCGTTTCCTTGTGCATGATTCTAAAAATCCTGGAATAAACAAAGGCACCATAATTGAATCAAAGGATGCTTTATGGTTTGAACATATATTTCCATGTTTGGGAAATGAAGAACCGAGTCCATCAGGACCGGTCAAAACTGAGGAAATTGCACCAAACAACGAGGTTGCAAATGATACACCTCAAAGACAACCTGAGGTTGAGGAAGAAAATGTTTGAAGAAGCAAGAGACAAAGGATTGAAAAATCCTTTGGCTCTGATTTTCTTACCTATATGGTTGAAGAAATACCTCAAACTTATAGAGAAGCTGTGAACTCCACAGAAGGACCTCAATGGAGGGAGGCCATCAAAAGTGAAATAGACTCTATTTTGCAAAACCATACATGGGAACTAGTGGATCTCCCTCCTGGATGTAAACCACTAGGCTACAAATGGGTCTTCAAGAAGAAACCAAAGCCAGATGGTATTACTAAGGAGTACAAGGCAAGGTTGGTAATTAAAGGATATAACCAACGTGAAGGCCTAGATTATTTTGATACATATTCGCCGGTGACGCGAATAACCTCCATCAGGTTGGTACTTGCTATCGCCGCCATCTGAAATTTGGAAGTTCACCAAATGGATGTGAAAACCGCTTTTTTAAATGGAAATCTAGAGGAAGAGATTTACATGGAACAACCTGAGGGTTTTAAGGTCGCGGGACAAGAAAATAAAGTATGCAAACTTGTCAAATCCTTGTACGGATTAAAACAAGCCCCAAAACAATGGCATCAAAAGTTTGATCATGTCATGCTTGTTTCTGGTTTCAAGATCAATGAATGTGACAAATGTGTGTACGTGAAAGATACACCAGATGGATATGTAATCTTGTGCTTATATGTAGACGATATGCTCATTGCTGGAAGTAATGAAAAGATGGTAAAGTCTACAAAAGACACCTTGAAAGCAAGATTCGACATGAAAGACATGGGTTTGGCAAACGTGATTTTGGGTGTTCAAATCACTCGAATTCCAGGTGGGTTTTCCTTAAGTCAATCCCAATATGTGAAGCAAATTCTTGAGAAATTTAATGCAAATGATTCTAATGTGGCTAGAACTCCAATTGACACAAGTCAACATCTAGCTAAGAACAGGGGAGAGCCTGTCAACCAACTAGAATACTCAAGAATTATTGGAAGCTTGATGTATCTTATGAGTTGTACTAGACCAGACTTAGCATATGCTGTGAGCAAGCTAAGTAGATACACGAGCAACCCGAGTTCAGCTCATTGGAGCTGTATGATCAGGCTGCTCCGGTACTTAAGATACACTCAGGATTACGGGCTGCACTATACTGGATATCCAGCAGTTATTGAAGGGCACTGTGATGCAAACTGGATATCAGATACAAATGACTCAAGGGCAACAAGTGGATATGTTTTCACACTTGGAGGTGCAGCCATATCGTGGAAATCATCTAAGCAAACGGTCATTGCTAGATCCACGATGGAATCGGAATTCATCGCTTTAGATAAAGCGGGTGAAGAAGCAGAATGGCTACGTCAATTTGTGGAGGATATTCCAATATGGCCTAAGCCGGCAACGGCCATATGTATTCATTGTGATAGTCAATCGGCAATTGGCAAAGCTCATAGCACAATGTATAACGGGAAAAACCGACACATAAGACGTAGACATAATACGATACGACAACTAATCTCTACGGGAGTTATCACTGTTGACTATGTGAAGTCAAAGGATAACATTGCGGATCCGCTAACAAAAGGCCTAAGTAGAGAGTTAGTTCAGAAGTCGTCAATGGGAATGGGACTAAAGCCCATGAAAGGATAAGTTTATATGAAGGAAACCTAACTCGGCTGACTGGAGATCCCAAGATCCGAGTTCAATAGGACAACCTATTTGTATGAACTTGTAAGGTCACTGTGGGGGGCGAATTAACTAATAAAAAGGTTAACAAAACCCTGCGTTTTAAGGGAGCTTACTACAAGTATTTTAGTAACCTTCCTAGTCCATTCCTAAAAGTGAAAAGGTACGAGGATAAGCATTTGGCTTTTAATGATTCAGACTGATACAGTCACATGTGAAGAGTCACCTATGTAAGAGAGAAGTGGGGTCGCTTCGAAGGGTATTGACGGGGCACAATACTTAATAGCTCTCGCAGAACCAGGCAAATGTTCATGACCATAACGAACATAACTATGAGGACTTGACTTTGTCAGGGAGAGTCTTGTGTGAAATGTACTGTCGCCTACATAAACGGCAGACGAGTTCAAGGACATCACCGTCTACTCAGAGCCAGTAGACTAAGTGCATTTCATAAGCGAAGGTTCAAAGGGTAACACCTACCTATCGTATGCAAGACTCAACTGCTGAAACTTAATCGGAATGGTGTTTGTTTCTGAGATCGACCTTCATTCATGTGGGGGATTGTTGGAAAAATATATGAATGAAAGGTGTTGGTTTGGTTGAAGTTTGAGTTTGTCCCACATAGGAGGGGAGACCAAACTTAAGATTGGTTATAAGCAACAACCTCCTAGACATGTTTGAATTGTCATCTTGTGTTTTACTCAAGGGCCTACCCGCGCGTAGGGGGTGCAGAAAACTGGATTCGATGTTGGAAATCGCATTAGAGTTGCGACGCCCGCGCGACCTGCGGACACGAATGCAGTTCCGAAAACTCAGAATCGGACCCGGTTCGTTTTTGTTTTATATAACAACACAAACCGGCCAACCTTTGGAATTCTTTTACAGTTTTATGATAATAATTGATCATTCATTAAGCAATTAGTTGAGTTGATGACAATTGAATTGTCATAAAACAAGGCTCTTGATATTTGGGTGTTACTTACAAATACTTGTGTGTACATCAAAAAACAACACAACAAAAACGTCCACCTACACAGCAACAACAACGTTTCACAGCAACATTCCGACTTTGTTTCAGGCAAGTGTTTAAGTCCGGCAGCACCGCTGTTACCGTCCGGTGTACCCTGGGAACAGACCGAGAATCTGTTTAAGGGAACTGTGTCAAACACAGGCCCGGATATTGTTTACTGTTACGGTTTTCTGTTTTGCAGGACTCAACCAGCAGCCCTGTTTCTTCTTCTTTTCTGTTTTACGAGCTTTATTTCTAACATATCCCAATAATACATGACACGTTTGGTGACGTAAAACACATAACATGTGAGCCAAAGAGACTTCAACACGTCAAACATTAATAACGACAACCCTACACTTGCTAATGAGTAATGACGATGACCACCATGTCAAACAATAGGTACCTGTGGGCAGCAACCTAGTGTATGAAAAGCTCCTAAAGCAATACAAAAAGCAGTATCAGTCACGAATTAGAAAACGCAAACTGGCAATTTCACAATGATCAATGCACAAACAATACAGCATGACCATCAATTATTAAGGTAGCTTACAGTTTTAGAGGTGAAGCGGTACACGTACTATGTCTGCAGGGGAGCAGTCACTGGGATCGTGGAGCGAGATCAATTTTCATTACGTACTGATGTAAATCAGTACTGCAAAGCTAGTGTACTTGCGTTGAGTTTGTGGTGTTTACTCAGGAATTGATCGAGGAACTTGTTTTATTGTTGTGCCAACCCTTTGTCGCTGAGTTTCCACTTCCTGTCGTTGTAAACATAATAATTTTGTTAATTAGCACATGCATGATATAATTAAATTCAAAAGAATTAAGGAAATATATGCATCTTAGGATGTTTCAATTAACGTTCTCAGAAGACATTGGAGACCAAACCTTAATCCATTACTTTAGCAAGAGAACATGTCAACTCTTCACTATAAAAAAATAACATGCACCACCACAAAAAGATTGTAATGCTTGAATGAATTTACGAATGTAACCATCATTATCATTTAACTAACTAATAATATGGTCAAAAGAATAATAAATCCATAAATGTTAACATACAATTAGTTGATAAGAGTAATATTGTGTAATTATTGTTATTAGTATTTCCCATGAGATTTGCTATAAATATAAACATAAGGAGGCAAATACATGTGCTCACTTTTACCTAACATCACTTACATACTAACTTGTCCTCCCCTAATCTATTCAGTTGCCCCCTTACACCAAATATTTCATCCCAACGAGCATTAATATAACGTTATTTATACTTAAAGCCCATGTATAGTTTGTATTTGTTTTTGAGTCGTTTGAGTCGGTTTTTATTATATTTTAATTAATACTGATCCATTATTGTTTCGTAGGTCCCATGTTGATGATTTAATGAAAATATTGCAAAAAAGAAGATCGTAGGCGAAAACGGGACGTGAAACGGAGCTACGAGCGAGCCAAAACGTGAAACGGAAGAAACCGAAGCACGAAACGAGCCAGGGGTCTCCCCACGCCACGCGACCACCCAAAGGGGTCTAGCCGCGCAGTGCAACGTCCTTTGGGGCTGGTTGGTGGCTATTGCACGGGCTGCTATGCGAGCTGCTTTCCTTGCCTTGTCGTGCGACACGACGAGGCCGTTTCGACAGAAAGTTTGGACGCTTTTTGGCCTATTTTGCTATTTAAACATCTCAACACATAAACCCTAGCCTCATACTTGTTTGGGAGATGAAAATTTGCAAAAAGAGAGATTTTTAAAGGCTAGAAAAAGGATTCGAAGGCATTGAAATCACGCGGGATCAAGGATTACTCTTTGGACCTCTCGGGTTTTATTGTTCTCTCGTATTTCTTTCTTTTTTCAGAAAATTCCCAAAATGTCCCTTTTAACCTTTGACTTTCGAAAATGTCTCATTTGACTCGGGTTCGAACAGGCGCAACGACTATACCGGTATAGTCGCTGACTACATATCGTAACAAATAGAACCTCCCACATGTCCACAGTAGGCGGCGACTATCATTTTTTTCCCGACAGCGAATACAGTGGGAAGCACCGGCGACTTTTTTTAATTTAAATTTCTCCGTCATCTTGGTCGTTTCGTTTGCTGAAAAAAGAATGACTCAAAACTACCCTCACACGGACCCGGGTTTTCAGAGTTGCATTCGTGTCCGTAGGTCGTACGGGCGTCGAACCAAATTTGCACCCCTCCTGTGTGCGGGTAGGTGCAAGAGTAAAATATAATATAAGAACTTAACATGTTATGAAAGGCTTGCATTTATAAAACAAACTATGGTTTTGTCTCCACTCCAATGTGGGACAAAGTGGTAAAAAAATTAGTTAGAGTGTAGACAAAGGCTTGCATTCTAAATAACCTTAATCGACCACTTTAGCAAGAGCCAAGAGAACATGTCAAATGCTCACTATAAAAAAATAACACTAACACAAAAAGACTATAAATGCATAATGAAACAATCATAAAGGTTTTAAACCCTTAGAATTTAGAATCATTTTAATTAATTTTGATTAAACACCAAATGAATTTACAATAAGGTGGCAGGTAGACGGGCAACAAGTTGCGCCGTCACCCCCTTTTGAATAGCAAAACCTAGCCTACTGAAGACAAAACCTTGACCCTTAGGGGTCGAAACATTACTATGAATGACCCGTTGAACCCTTAGGGGGCAACATTTTAATGTTATTTACTTTTAAGTGGATTTGAAGTAAAAAAACATGAGGCATGTCATTTTGTTCGCGGATGCAACAACAGATGAAACACATTCAGTGAAATATCCGTGTTCACCACTAACCACCACCACCTTCGACATCCCCCTCCTCATCACCGTCACCGGTTGGCCGCCCAATATGAGAAACCCTAAAATCACACCATCACCGACAGCTCAATGTTGCAAGTTTGCCGCCAAAATCGAAGGCACGACGGAGAGGGAAGAAATCCACACACAGACAGGGGTACTTATTCGATTCGAATACAAATGGGGGAAGTGGATTTTTGAAAACTATATTCGTATTCGATCCACATTCAATAAAAATCTATGTATTCGATTCGAATAAATTATTCAAATTCGAATCGATTTTTCTGTATTCGTTTTTATAATATTAATATATATATATATATATATATAGATTGGGGATTTTCTAAAAAGGCTCAAAACTCTAAGAAGTGTAGGAAGAAATAACAATCAAACACGTGTCCATGAGGCTAAAAACAGGCGGAGGGGCGTTATCGTCATTTTACACGTTGCGTTATCGATTACGTTTGAAAGACCGGCGTTATCTTCTGAATCATGGTGTTTTTAACATTTGAATTAGTCACAGAAAACAACATGGTGTTTTATTTGTCACACTATTTTTTTGGCGTTTATAACTTTTTTCTACACTGAATCATGGTGTTTCTTAGCACTATCAAATGAGATCTGGGGTCTTCTGGATCATGGTATTTTTTACATTTGAACTGATCACAGAAAACAACAATTTACGTTTTTGGTGTTTTATTTTTCACATATCTTTTCTTGGCGTTTCTAACTTTTCTCATCACTAAATCATGGTGTTTCTTAGCGATGATGTTTTTGTTTGTTTTTGACGTTTTCGTTTCCTATTTACGAACGTCTCGGTCAATGTTTTTGACGTTTTCGTTTATTTAATTACGAACATCCGATCATGTATGACGTGTTTTTGACGTATTAATCATTGTTATGACTTTTTATTCGATTTCAGTGTTTACTCTATTGCAGGTAAGTTATAACGTTTTTTATTAGTTAATTTTTTCATCGGAGTGGTGTTATTTTTTAGAGCCAGTTTATGGATGGTGTTTTTTATATTCACGACGGTGAAAACGTACAATGACTAATATACCCCGGAACCAAAAATCGCGTCATTAAAAACATCATAATATTTACAAAACTGCCACCTAAAAGTCGTGTGCCAATTCCGATAGTCTTCAAAATTCAACTCTTCGTATGCATATTAACTCCAAAAGTAAATTATATAGCAAATACTATATATATATATATATATGTATATATATAAAAGTTCAATGGGGAATCTTTTTTTTTACCGGGGAACTAGGAACAATTCTGGACCATTAGGTGCTATCCTCACACGAGCACCTTTGTGTGTAATTGTGTACATTAGTTGTTTCACTACTGAGAAAATCTTCAAAAACCTTTCAGTACGTTCCGGTCTCTCAAAGTTTCATTCCCCCAAATCTTATTCTCTCTCAAAATGTAACCCTAGTGTAAAACATCTTGCCGTCGTCTTTTTCAAGTCCTTATTTCTCGTCGTCATCAACCATTGGAAGCTTTCAAGACCCAATTGCTTCTTTTAGGTGATGTTTTAAAACCATATTGCTCGCGGCCTACCAGGTGAAGCTTTGTTTATATTTGAAGTTTTATATATAGTGTTAGACATATGCATGGTTAATTAGATTGTTGATTATTATATATTTGAATTGCAAGTGTTGTTGTCGGATTATAATGGTTATAAAACAAATTTATGTGTATATAGTATGTGTATATATTTAAATTTATGTACAGTGAATATTATATAATGAATGGTATAACAATATAAAAGCTCTTGGCAAACCTTATGATAAACCTAACATTGTCACTGCTGCCAATGTTTAGATAGTAAAAGAAGATTAAAGTTAAACTAGTTACACTTGTTTTGTAAAACAAAAAACAAAGTTGATATAAATTAATAAGGTTTGTTAATTGTGAAGGTTTGCTGGGATAAATTTGCTCGGTATATATTTTGAAGTGAAGTTAAGTGAGGGTTACCATGTGATGGATCCAGAGAAAGTAGTGGAGATGGTTGATGAAAACACAATCTGTATAATGCTTACAAAACAAATTTATGTGTATATATGTAGGTATATAACATCAATGGTTGTACGTGTTGTTAGGCTTAATTATGTTATTTGAGATTTTAATGTATAGATCGAGTACATGCTTTTTGTCAATAAGCTAGGTTTTGAGGCATTGTTTAGAGATGTATGTATATGGAATGTTTTGATGTGTTATATATATAACAAGTTTTGGCTACTAATATATAAAGGTTTTGAACATAATAGGTTTTGGACGTTGGAATTAATATATAAAATTCATGGGCACTAAAAAAATATTTTTCTTCTAGATATAAAGAAAGGTGCTGGTAATTACACTCAACTTGTGATAACATTAAAAAACCGTACGTATGAAACTATAAGTGGTTGTTGGGACCGGTATCTTATGGTCACCGCGCCTTAAGGTACAAAACTTTAAGGTGCTAAGTCATAAGACACGGTCCAAAAACCATGTAGCGACATTACCAGCATCTTAAGCCTCTTTTATACTAATTATTATGTGAAACCAATGCTTAATTAAACAATAATATTATTTCAATTTATATATTACATGTGAGAATTGACACGAATGAAGCATGTGTTGTAAAAAAGAAGACGGTACGTAGATCATCAAAATATAATTTTCATAAATATAAAAGCTAATTCATTGGTATTGGAACAGCACAAAGGGGTTTGGCCTTTGTTAAGGTGATTCCAAATTTCTCAGTGATGTCGAGAGCTTCTGGATGAATTTTTGTGTCAATATGCCAATCGAAGTTATTGAGTAATGAGCCCAACATGATAGGGATCATACGTATTGCAAGTGGCAACCCGGGGCATATTCTTCGTCCAACACCGAAAGGGATTAGGTCAAAATTTCGACCTCTAAAATCAAGCGCATACTCCAAAAATCTTTCTGGCTTGAACTCTAGTGCGTCGTCCCATACGGCAGGGTCTCGTGCTATGGACCATGCATTCACAAGCACATGTGTGCCCTGGGGGATTGTGTATCCGCTGACTTCTACTTGTTTGATGACTTTACGAAGGAGAAACTCGACAGGCGTGTGCAGTCGTAAGGTTTCTTTCACAATGCAAGATAAGTAGGGTAGCCTCGAGATGTCATCCTCTTTTACGATTTTACCTTTACCAATAACTTGTTCAAGCTCTCCTTTGGCTTTTGTCAGGATGCGTGGATTGCGTAGTACTTCTGTCATCGCCCATTCGACCGTACTTGAGCTTGTATCAGTTCCAGCAACAAACAAATCCTAAAACATCACAGAGAATTATTGTGTAAAAATAGTAGAAAAGAAGTGCCCAATAAACTTTGATAAAACTATATAACTTACTCACCAAAAACAAGCTCTTTATGTATTTCAGATTGATCTCATTTGGATTTTCTTGAATGATTTTTAAACACACATCCAATACATCATCTTGTTTCGATCTTATTTGCAGCCTCTCTTCCACTAGTTCATCAAATATCTCAACAATCTTCCCAATATGATGAGTCATTCGTCTCCGTATCCCATGCGGATCAATCTTCTTCAACACTGGAAAATAGTCCACAACATTTATCTTTCCACTCTCATTCATAATACTTTCAATCACCTCCTTAAACTCTTTACCTGAGTCCTCATACGGGTCTACAAGATCTTTAGAGAAAATAGTGTTGGATAAAAGATTCAATGTAGTTCTGAACGCAGCACGGCTGATGCACACATAATCATTCGATAGACTAGCTTTTCGGCAGTATGCTATTAGCTCTTCAACTTTCTGGCTCCTCAAGTGTTGTTTGGCTTCAAGGGAGTTGTTTGAGAAGATGTTGGTATTCAGGATCCTTCTGAGGGTGCGCCACTCGGTGCTGGCCGGGAGAAACACGACGCTATGGTTAGCATGGTTATGTGCATTCACCGCGTCTGGGACATGACGTGCGGAGAAAGCAATGTCATGGTTTTGGATTACTTCTTTCGTGGCATCGGCAGAGGAGATGACAACTGTGGTGATGTGACCAAGTTTTAAAGACATTATTGGGCCGTGGATTTCGGCAAGTTTAGCTAGGGACCGGTGTGGTTGGTCACCTAGCAAATGAAGGTTTCCGATGATCGGCAGCCGTGTTGGCCCTGGAGGTAAGTTCTTGGGTTCGCTGACCCGAAAAACCGCAACAATGGTCCAGATAAGAACATAAGCTAATAGTAGGCACACAATAAGTACCAATTCCATTTTGATGGATGTATAGCTGTGGTGTTGAAGGAAGGATATTGATCTATTTATACTGTACTTTTATTTATGCATAAGTCATGTCTACTCGTGGAACATATTTTGATCTTTCAACAATTTAAAACAAACGCACGTATCTCTATCGTAATAAATCTATCTAATAATTCAAAGTTTTAGGGGGCAATTTGTTGGAGGAAAATAGTTGTTTTATAATAAGAAATTTTGGTGGGAAATTGAATGAAAACTTTAACCATGTATGCATGACTTGATAGAGTAAAATATAAATTTTTTTTAAATATAAATTTTTTTAAATATAAAATATTTATAAATGGTTAAACATAATGGTTATAACTTTTTTATAAATACTATTATTATTTAACCCGTGTGTAACACACGGGTATTAAACCTAGTTTATATTATAACGACATTAATTAGGTTTTGTTCCCTTAATATTTAGTACAATCTTAAAAAATTTAAAAGTACTTACATTTTTAACTACTAATATATTACAAAAATTAGAACGTATAAATAAAGTTGGTAATACCTTAAAACTTAATGTCTCGTAACTTTTAAGCATATACAACATTTTTATACAAATATATATAATAAAAACTATATCATAAAATCAAACGTTTAGTTTTCTTTATGTTGAGTATAATCAGTGACGCATCCTTTAAAGGGTCAGCATGGGCCGTTACCCCTATGCGTTTTTCGCTGTTTGTGTTAATATTTACCCCGATACCCTAAATTTTTTAATATGTATTGAGTGTGTCCCCGCGAAACACAATTAACAAATTGTATACGTACCGAGACACCAAGTCCCCCGGCCACCCCCCCCCCTTTGAAAAACAATTAACATGTAATATCCGTCTTGAATTCGCTCCTGTGATTTTTCGCCCCCGAAATACAAAAATTCAAGATCCGCCACTAAGTATAATATTGCTATAGTAAAAAACATATATGCCCTCATGAATATCCTTGAATTATATAGTCTGAGATTAGAATAAAAATGATGAAAAGTGTAAAAAATATATAGGAAGATTGCACTTGAGACATGTACGTGCCCCGGCGTGGAATTTATGAAAAAACACGCGAAGCGGAAATTTGGTACTTGTACACTATTAGGTTATAGTAGAACGTGACGTTTTTTTCATCCAGTATTCATGTGTTTGATGTGCTCGGTTCACGGATGAACTCTTGTCATTGTGTTATTTAACTCGAAGATTCATTGTTTACAATATAACATAGTTGAATCGTTTACGGATTTTGTAACAATATATGACGGCTGAAACTGAAGGTATATTTTATGTGTGTACGTACGATTGATACGTTAATGTTGCACAATAGTTGATATACACGTTTATAATTGTTTGTTGAAGTGTGTGTTTGTTTTCTCTACGTGTGTATGTTTAACGTGTGATGCTCGTTATGGTATAACATTAATATAAGGATATATGGTACGTGTTTTTTAGTATGAACACGTTGCACACATATATGACATTTATTTTTGTAGTTAAAGCATGTATTAAGTAAAAAATATCTAGGCATGTTGTGTGTTGTGTAATTATGTAATGATGTGTATGATGTTTGAAAAAATAAGTGTATGGTGTTTATTATGTTCTGGTGTGTACATACGTTCTGAATCGGTTATGTTACACGTTTATAATTATCACATTGATAAAAATATATGTGATGTTTGTTTAACATTGACATATTGGATAGTGGATACATATTGAAATTAATTCTAATGTTATTCATTGAATGGTGTTATTTAATTCCAGTGTTGTTAAACCGGCCGGTCCGACCGGACGGATCGCGGTCGGACCGTGTTTTTTGAGAATCACAATTCGATAAGTCACGGTCTGATAGGTGTTTGGGAATCGCTGCGAACCGCTTGAACCGGACCGTTTTGAACCGCTATTGAACCGTTTTTTCTTGGATCTTATGTTTATATCTATAATTTTTTGCGTTTTAGGTGATGAAACTCAATATGTTAATGTTGTGTTTCAAAACATTGTTTAATTCTCTTGTTTTTTTAACATTCATAACATTTACATACATTGTTGTTTTTAAATTACAACAAAAAATAAGATTTTATTAATTTTAAAATGCATATAGTATTGATGTATATAAAAATGATTTTTTTAACTCATTGTGATCAGGTAGGAATTACCTAGATATCGTTTCCAGTAATAATGCTCCATAACTATCATTGCAAGGTACACCCAAACAAAACGGATCACGGCACCTAATATATATAAGGATTATTGGATTTAAACACCCCCAACTATTGGTCATTGGCCGTTGTCACCTTCAAGTATCACTTTGGCCAATAACACCCCCAACTAAATACTTTGGTGTCCGTATCACCAAAAGTTAACCAAATCACTAACGCCGTTAAGTTTTGCTGACGTGGCACGGTGACGTGTCCTATCTCTGCTTATGTGGCACGGTGATGGCGGCCAATGATCAATAGTTAAGGGTGTTTAAATCCAATAAGGCAATAACCCATTATTTATCTATATTTAACTAGGAATTGACCTGTGTCACGTGATGCGACGATCGGGTTTTAGTTGGTGCATATGTCGTGTAATATTTGTGACTTCGTTACATGCGTTATGTTATTGATTATCTCTTGCACGTTATGGTGTAATATTATGTTTTGTACCTTGCAACGTAATGCCGTCAAAGTAATTAAAAAAAATAACTAAAACAAAAGAATATACAAAGAAAAAAAAGTCTAAAAAGAAGAAAAAAACAAAAATATCCAGCCCTCGTGTAGATGTTCAATGCACATCATGACCACTTGATCCAATATGACACTGATAACTAGGATTTTTTTGTACAATATAATGGTATAAATAAATTTTCGCTTTTATGGTGTTTATGGATTAAATGTTGTCTTAATTTTGCCCAGTCATCAATTTTATTAAATAGGTCGCTTACTCGGAAGTTCACTTGAAAAGAGGATCGAGACAGGGCGACCCCCTTTCTCGCTTTTTATTCTTGCTGGTGATGGAAGCATTTAATTACTTTGACATGTTACATTGCAAGGTACGAGGCATTATACTACACCAGAACGTGCATGGGATAATCAATAACGTAACGCATGTAACGAAGTCACAAATATGACACGACATATGCACCAACTAAAACCCGGTCGTCGCATCACGTGACACAGGTCAATTCTTAGTTAAATATAGATAAATAATGGGTTATTGCCTTATTGGATTTAAACACCCTTAACTATTGATCATTAGCCGCCATCACCGTGCCACATAAGCAGAGATAGGACACGTCACCGTGCCACGTCAGCAAAACTTAACGGCGTTAGCTAGTGATTTGGTTAACTTTTGGTGATACGGACACCAACGTATTTAGTTGGGGGTGTTATTGGCCAAAGTGATACTTGAAGGTGACAACGGCCAATGACCAATAGTTGAGGGTGTTTAAATCTAATAACCCTATATATAAATAACAAAAAAATATTTACAAAAATAACTAGACACCTAAGACTCACTAGACGCAAACTGACTCGACACACAAATAGGAAGCACAACAAGACACTCACTTAGTGACAAGACTCACTACGACTAGACACAAATTACAAATAACTAAATTTGTTTCAACTCATTGTCGGGTAGAAATTATCTAGACAGCAACTAGCTTCGCTATCGTCTAAGTGTCATCGACAACACAAGTCAACAACGTCAAAAACTTGATGTGATGAAAACAAAAAGAAAAATTACAACAAAATTACCGTTGCTAACTTAAATTAACTAGGTGTATTTCAATCACATGTTGTGGCGACACGTTTAGTGGTTGTTTTCCGATAGAGGGGGGGGGGGGGTCAAACTTGGGACCTTAAGGCTAAAATTGGCACCTTCCAAGTGATTTATGGGAACTTTTATTAATAGGATTCACTCCTAATTATCTATACGGGTTGACTCCAGAATTTTGTATATAATTTCTACTAAAAATTTAAAACACGCTGGGTTCCCATGAACCTGTATCTTAAGAGTTGGATCTGTCCCTGCCAACCGTGTTACACCCAATCAAACTCACCACCATCGTCACAACACCCAGCACCATTTATAACCGACAAACTGAATAGTGACAACGATTGTCAATGGTAAACTGAAAGCAACACAGATCCAAGAATCGACAACCATAGCCGACTTCAAAAGCCGAAAACCAACTGATGCAAGTCGATGGTCACACAGATCTTAGAATCGACAACTATCGGAGCAAAAAAAACCTAGAAAAAGGCATTAACGCCACAACTAACGTCCACAATCACCATTACAACCAAATACACATACCACTGATGAACAAAACAACACATCCACAAACCATGTAATTAACACACCATTGGTAAGACACCGATGAAAGGAAAGGGTGTGTCAAACAACATTAACGGCAAGCAAGGGAATGAACGAACATGATTTAATACTCAAACTATCAAGAATGAGATACCAAAAGTACCCTCAAAACACTATTCATCAACTTCGAAAATTATTAATGTATAATTAGTTCTCATAGTTTTTTTTTCGTGTTTGCCTGCTTCCTTATCTTTTTGTTCTTGGTGCTGTCAAGTTTCCTTTTTAAGAAATTTAGGTTTATTTCTTCAAATGCACTTGCAAGCCAATATACCACTTTTAGACATGGGCAGAAAACTCAGTTTTTTTATTTTAATTAATTTTATCCGGACCGGTTTTAAAAAAAAACCAGTTTTGTTTATCCGGATCGGTTTTTTATTTTCTGGTTAAAAAACGGTTTTAAAAATCTCAAACATACATAATTGATGTTGCAAAACAAAAAACACATGTTTAAAAATAAAAAAACGGTTATTGTTTTAGCTAAAAAACCAGTTAAAAACCGGACCAATTAAAAAACCGGTTTGAAATTTAAAATAAAAAACCGGTTAAAAATTCAACTCCTCATGTGCCAATTCCAATAGTCATCAAAATTCAACTCTTCGTGTGCATATTAACTCCAAAAGTAAATTATATAGCAATACGTCTTCATCATTGGTAAAGACAAAGCCTTTAAAACACCAGATCATAAATTAAAGTCTCGTTAAAAAATACGCCTTTAATATTGGCTTTTATTTTAATTTATTATGAGGTTTAAAATGAAATAACATATAGATGAAGATATCTATTTTTCACGCCCCTGTGTCATAACTCATAACTGTACATCACAAGTGTAAAAAACGTGGATATATTCCAACTATTCGTGGACCGGCCTGTTAACTCCAACAGAAAGATATGAGTGTGGTCTTCAATATGGACATTTATTCGAGCTAATTTCATGTGTGTGTATAAATCGGTTTATTTTAAAGAATTGTTTCTGGTTTTTGTTGACAATAAAGAAATCGGTTTTTATAAAAATTGGTTTTTGGTGTGAAAACTAAAATCTATATATGTAACCGGTTTCAGTTATTGTAAAATCGGTTCCGGTTCTTAAAAATCGGTTTTTTTCTATGAAATGAGCATGAACGCTGAGGTGCTACAAATCTTCACTCTTCATTGAGCTTTCATTGAGAGTTTATGATCATAATTATTTAATATTAGACTAAATAAGTAGTAACATTAAAAACGTTAAATATGGCAAGATACATAGTTCTTAAAAAATTAAATAAGTAAAAAAACTTTTTTGTAAGAACCGGTTCCGTTCTTTTGGAACCTATAATTTGAAAAAAAGATAGTAGAACCAATTCAGAACTACGGTCGGTTCGGTTCTTCTAGAGCATATAATTTGACTCGCACGTGATCGAATGAACTGTGTGGTCCATGCAAAAAACGAAAGTAATTACGGGTGCACACGAAATTATGAAAGTTGGTGCATGGAAACCATAATAAGTTTTGTCATGTGTTTGAGGGCAATGCAACAAATGTGATATGACAAGAGCATGATGGATACACCGCTGTACATCCTATATATAAATGCTTCTGTCATAATGTCAAATGAATCGTTGTTGTGATATGTGAATTTTTGTGTTGTTCTAAGTCTTATATTCATATAATAAAACCTATCATGTAATGACATAATGACAAATGGTGGATACACCGCTGATACGTCCTACCGAGTATGAAAAACTATATATATTCTAAGTTGATCTAAAATAACAAACATATTACTATTTGAACCGATGCAGAAATCATAAATCATTTCTTATCATATATAAATCAAAATTTAACAATTGTTCTCGCAAGTTACCATTTGTCATTGTCATCACCTTATGCTCAAGTTAGTGTATTGTAATTCAACTCCTCGAGACTAACGTATCGTTGTTCAAATCAGAAGAGCTAAATAACGTAAGTACATTTATAATGGAAAGCTAAATAATCGCATCTTTTCGTTTCATCTTCTGTTTCGATTTAAGTAAATTTCGGGACGAAATTTCTTTAAGGAGGGAAGACTGTGACATCTACCTGAACCCGAATGTCCGACTCGAACCCGAAGTTATCTATCTTTAATGTATTCGTATTTATTTTTCTTTAAATGTAATGTATCATTATTAATATAAACAAATATGTCGAGCTTTACGTTATTTCTCGTCTTTAATATTAACGGCCGAGTTATTATCTAACGTTTACTAATTAAATACTAGATACAATAATTAAATCTCCAAAATATATAAAAATAGTATTTTATAAAAGAGTTTTTATAAAGATTATTAATAAATACAATCAAAGTCTCGAAATAACCATTAACGTCAAGAATGAAGTAAAATATAAAACGTTAATTTTATATATTCCATACAAGTTAACGCAGTTAAGTTAGTTAGTTAAAAAAATATTTATTTAACTTTGGGCCAAAACTGTCAAATTCCAAACTTATATTAAAAGTTTATGACTCATTTAATAACAAACCAAAACTGCAAGGACCTAAAATGTAAAAACCCAAACCATTTCCCCCTCCCCTCGCTGCTGCTCGATTTTCCGGCCAGACTCAGCTCCGGTCATGTTGGCCAGAATTCACGTTTTTCCAGCGATCAGGTACGCTGTGATGTTTGAACCAATTTTAAACAAATCCAACTTATATAAAACGTACCTCTATCTGTTTCGAACCTACAACCACCCTTAAACCATCTTCTAACAAACAAATTCAATGATAAAAATCGTTTCTAAAAACCGTATCATAAACCCATTAATCTCAAACGGCTCAAAACGCTTAAAAATGATAAATTGAATCAACTACAACAACCCTTTCGTCGATTAGAAACTGATTACGACATTCAATCGAGTGTAAACCACCAAATTAATCACCAATTAATTCTTTTATTTCCGGAAACAACACCTACGAGCCCGGCCATTTCTCAGTCAAATCAATACAATTCAATTTTGTTAAAACACTCATACGAACTCACTTTCACTCTATGCTTAACCAATTTCTCTCAAATCACATAATGAAGCAAATCCCAAATTCTAGGGTTCTTCATTGATCATCAAGTGGGTTATCATCGAATCGTGTTTATTCGTTCCAATTGCATTAGGGTTTTCGTTCATCTAAGCAAGCCGAAGGGATCTGGAAGTTTAATTGGATCATAACAACTTCTAGATATCAAATTGAACCTTTAGACAACCGCATCTTCGTTCTTGTTCTTCTTTGATTGATTCGTCCATAATCATGTAAGTGTTTTATGTTAAAATGATCCTTATCGTGTACTGATTAAAAGCCCTCAATTAATTTATGGGTTCATTACTCCAATCCGATGTGATTTGTGAATTTTTGTTCTATTGTTTTTGTGTAATTGGGGATTTTTATGGAACATACCTTAAAACCAATTGGAGTAAATTGCCAAAATAGTCCTTGAGTTTGTACCGTTTCGACCACTTTAGTCCTTATGTTTTTTTCTTGTCATTTTGGTGTTTGATTTTGTAAAAAAACTTCTATTTTGGTCCCTTCCGTCAAATTTTATCACGTTTTTCTGTTAACCCCAAGGGTGTATTAGTCTTTTTACCACTCTAAGGACCAAAATGGCAATAATGTTATTATTATTATTATTATTATTATTATTATTATTATTATTATTATTAT